>CM040764.1:3375712-4681874 GCA_022829145.1 Albula goreensis | reverse complement strand
AAAACACAAAAAGTGAAAAGGAAAGATTATGTGCCCGAGCTTTCAGTGGATTCAGCCTGGGGGGGGTTGAACTATATAGTCATGTCTTTCCAGTGGTTCCCCCACCATTTCTTTGTCGCCGTCGCTCACAATCGTCCACCACAACGCCGTGTTGGAATAGACATTGAATTGTCCGTAGACGTGCGGGGGTACCCACTTGTCTGGCATGAAATGAACTCACACGCTCAAATTCATGATTCTCAAGAAAAGAGAAGAACAACGTCTGGCGAGCGAGATATGTAAGAAATAGTAACTACCACAGCTATTATCAAGTAACTGGTTAGAAGTTGTGTACATCCTTCTGTTGGATCCTCACAAAGTGTCTCATCCACGGTTGTTGCGGCTGATGAACATATGTTCAGCTAAGACAGCGAAACTGCACAAATACACGAGGAAATTAACTACGCCTCACAACGAACACTGAAATAAAAGGCAAACATGGAAAAATGGTGTCTACATTATTGCTTATCCGTTTCCACAGACGTGCAAAGGATCATGGGAAATTCGTTATGACTTAATCTTTGCGTGTGTTGCCCGAAGCTGAAGGCTTGATTCGTGTGACTTTGGTGTTCAGTACCGATACGGTAGTCAGCACGTTCTGCTGGATTATACTGTGAAAGGATACTGATACATTGTCCACGGTGTATGCCTGACCAGGTGAAGAAACGAATGAGAAACTCTTATTTCGAGAGTTAGCAGAGCAAGATCCGATATTGATTTTAAAATGAAGTTGTGTAGCAACGTTTAAGATTTTTAAAGTTTAGAGTTTTTAAGTTTTAACGATTTTAAGAGTGATCGTGCAGCATCCCGTGTGTCACCCCCGATTCCAGAGCTCCTCCCTGGTTCTGAAGTCAACTATTTGACTTCACTTCTGGGTTCCCAATTTTTTGGAGACAGAGAGAGAGAGAGAGAAAAGAGAGAGACAGAGAGAGCGGTGAAAGGATACTGATACATTGTCCACGGTGTATGCCTGACCAGGTGAAGAAACGAATGAGAAACTCTTATTTCAAGAGTTAGCAGAGCAAGATCCGATATTGGATTTTAAATGAAATTGAGTAGCAACGTTTTTAAGATTTTAAAGTTTAGAGTTTTTAAGTTTTTAACGATTTTAAGAGTGATCGTGCAGCATCCCGTGTGTCACCCCCCGATTCCAGAGCTCCTCCCCCTGGTTCTTGAAGTCAACTATTTGACTTCACTTCTGGGTTCCCAATTTTTGGAGACAGAGAGAGAGAGAGAGAAAGAGAGAGACAGAGAGAGCGCGCAAGGGGGAGATTTTTTTTTATTTTTATGTTCCGTTTATTTAAATATTGCAGAAGTTTGCAAAGGACAAATTAACCTACAACTAATCCAGGGGAAAAACCTCCTGAAAGAAACTAAAACGGGACAAAACAACCAATGTTCATTCGATAAATTAAAAAATAAAAACAGAAGTGTTAAAAGCTAACAACCCCTCCAAAAATGGATAAATGGTTACTAAATTATTGCTTATCCGTTTCTGCAGACGTGCAAAGGATCATGGGAAACTCGTTATGACTATTAATCTTTGTTATCCTGGATAATCGTGTGAAAGGATACTGATACACTATCCACGGTGTATGCCTGACCAGGTGAAGAAACGAACGAGAAACTCTTATTTCAAGAGTTAGCAGAGCAAGATCCGATATTGGATTTTAAATGAAATTGAGTAGCAACGTTTTTAAGATTTTAAAGTTTAGAGTTTTTAAGTTTTTAACGATTTTAAGAGTGATCGTGCAAAATCCCGTGTGCCCCCCCCATTCCAGAGCTCCTCCCCGTGGTTCTTGAAGTCAACCATTTGACTTCACTTCTGGGTTCCCAATCTTTGGAGAGAGAGAGAGAGAGCGCAAGGGGGAGACTTTTTTTATTTTTATGTCCCCTTTATTTAAACATTGCAGAAGTTCACAAAGGACCAGGCTCAAGACAGGCTAAAATACACATGTTCTAGCAAGGGGGAGAGAGAGAAGGAGAGCGAGTGAGGGAGAGCAAGGGAGAGAGAGTTAAAATGTTTTGCTGAAACCGTTTTCAATTAATTCAGAGTGTGCACACACACACGTTTAATGACGCATGATCAATCGAACAGATTTGCAAGCTGCTATTGATAACGACAGGTCTTGAGTCTCCCTCTGCTGGTTACTGTGTGTATTGCATGTATTATGTCTCCCTCTGATTTCTGCTGTTAAAACTGCAGGTCTTCAGTCTCTCTCAGCTGGCTACTGTGTGTATTGCAGGTGATTTCGCCCTCTGCTGGTTCATGTTTATATTTGCAGTTGTTATGTCTGACTTTGCCAGCTGCAACTTACATTACAGGTCTTGAGTCTCCCTCTGCTGGTTATTGTGTGTATTGCAGGTGTTGTCGCCCTCTTCTGGCTGCTATTGACACTACAGGTCTTGAGTCTCTCTCTCTGCTGGTTATTGAGTGTATTGCAGGTGGTGTCGCCCTCTGCTGGTTCATGTTTATATTGCAGGTGTTATGTCTCCCTCTGGTTGCTGCTGTTAAAACTGCAGGTCTTGAGTCTCCCTCTACTGGCCACTGTGTTAATTGCAGGTGTTGTTGCCCTCTGCTGGCTGCTATTGACACTGCAGGTCTTGAGTCTCCCTCTGCTGGTTATTGTGTGTATTGTAGGTGTTGTCGCCCTCTGCTGGTTCATATGTATATTGCAGGTGTTATGTCTCTTGCCAGCTGCTATTTATTGTTCAGGTCTTGAGTTTCCCTCTGCTGGTTATTGTCTGTATTGCAGTTGGTGTCGGCCTCTGCTGGCTCATGTTTATATTGCAGGTGTTATGTCTCCCTTTGCCAGCTGCTTTTTGTATGACAGGTCTTGAGTCTCCCTTTGCTGGTTATTGTGTGTATTGCAGGTGTTGTCGCCCTCTGCTGGCTGCTATTGACACTACAGGTCTTGAGTCTCTCTCTGCTGGTTATTGTGTGTATTGCAGGTGGTGTCGCCCTCTGCTGGTTCATGTTTACATTGCAGGTGTTATGTCTCCTTTTCCAGCTGCTTTTTGTATGACAGGTCTTGAGTCTCCCTCTGCTGGTTATTGTGTGTATTGCAGGTGATGTCGCCGTCTGCTGGCTACTATTGACACTGCAGGTCTTGAGTCTCCCTCTGCTGGTTCATGTTTATATTGCAGGTGTTATTTCTCTCTCTTCATATATTTTTAAGATTATCATGATGTATTTCACACCTATAATATGGACATTTGTTTGATACAGAATTAAGGCACATTGTCATTACTATTGTTTATTGTTTATTGAACTTTCAGAATTACAGGTTCATGAAGACATTTGTCATTGAAAACACTGAATTATTTTGTTGTTAAAAAAAACACCAACAGTAAGTAGTCTAAAAATTTTAAGTGTTGCAATTATGTAAGCAACAATATAGTATCTCAGTTCGACACTTTGGGATAGCTGGTCTGTTTGTCTGACCTGTGAGCTCCTCCATGGGGGGGTTAGCCAGTCACTGCAACCAGTCAGCAATGAGGCAGTGAGGGTTGTGTGCTTCTACTCACTAGGCAGTGAGTAGAAGCAAATAATAATAAAAAAGACAGAATGAAGGGTGACCAGATGAGCAGGAGTCACATGTTCAGCTTTGGCCTGTAACTGTGGGCTCCCCACTCCTATATTCAGCAAAGAATATAGTATGGCCTTTTGGTAACACTGAGTTTGGTGGCTTGATGAGGAGGCTTTGTGAGACTGAGTGCAGCCAAAAAACCAGTCACTGCTGCTCTGTTATTTCTGCTGAGAGTGCTTTTGAGAGCTTGATGAGGCTTGAGCAACAACGTCCATCTGAACATCTAGTGACACCTGCTGTATTCGCAGCTTGGCCACTTTCTGCATGTGCGCGCTTTCCGTCTGTCTGATTTCAGACGCCACGGATTTGCCAAAGATGTCGAAGGCGTCCTCTGTGGTGTGTCCCCTGGGGCTCCCAGGTTCTTCCGTCTCTAGCCTCGCCCTTTCCTCTGCGGTGGCCCCGCCCATGTGCCCATTCTTTGGCCGGTTCAGCGAATCAGTCTCCTCCTTTGCCCCAGCTTTAAGTCTGTCATTGGTGACCTGCAAAGGTGCAAGCAGATAAGTCATGAGTACCTACGGAAAAACCTTAAACAACATTCATGTATAAATGCTTTAAAGTACACAGAGTCTCTGCACTGAAACAGTCAATAGCAGTACACAACACGCAGTCCACAAAGTCTCTGTTACAGTTTGTTAATTAGCCCTGAGCCACTGCAGGATGGATTTAAATTGTTCCAAAAATGCTAATACAGGAATTGGACACAGGAATTGGGTAAGAAGGTGTTATTCTGATGAACTTCAGACACCCAGCTCTATCCTGCCTTGTAAACCTGTCAACATTTCAGTGACTGAGTATTTGTGCGCGTAACGCTGTACCTCTTCGCTGACATCTTCTGCGACTGATATGGAGGCCTCCGATTTCTCCAAGAACTTCAGTACTGACAGGAGGTACACTTGGACGAAGAAACCTGGCAGTTATCCACGGCTGAGAACCCGGTCTTCCGTCTCTCTCGTGCATACTGGCTTCTTAGTTCTTCATTTTTTTGAGGAGTTCCACCACTGTACAACAGAGAAAACATCAAACAAACTGCCTTTTGACTACAACAGACGACACACTTCTGGGTTTCACAATGCGAAGACACAGAGATAGACACATTTGAAAAATCTGTAAGAAGCAATGCTGCATACAGTAAATTTGAGCATTTGAGATGACATGTACAATGCTATACATTTCTAAATTCACAAAGAGATACAATGTACATATGTGAGCATCACAAACTTATTATTGTCTGGTACAAAAACAAAATATAATTACCATGTTCACAATAAAATAAAAATATGAGAACATAAGATTTGACAATGAGTATGCATTCAGCCCACACATTCAGCTTTGTCATTTTCACATGATATCCTCAGAGCATCCAGGACTATGTTACCTGTCTCTACTACCCACCTGCACAACATATTAAATACATTTGGTCCATGAAAAAAATGGCTACTTCGAGATATTACCAAAAAATGTACCATAACAAATATGAAGTACACATAATCTCTATCTTTTGTTGTAAACAAATTACACTCATGCATTTACCTAATGTCATGAAAGGATAGGTTTTAGGGTTGACACAAAGATGGTTTGTTCATACAAGTGGCCACAGAGGGGCGAGTGTGAGTGTGCTTGCGTCTGTTGCTGCAAGAACTTCAGTGTGTGAAGAATATTAATATCTAAGAATCTTAGTTTCTATTTGCAATGAACTCTTACATCGAAAAAATTTAAGCAAAACTATTCTTTATCCAAGAAAAGAGCTTCCATAATTTTTCAAAATGAATAACTGAGATGTTCTATGGCAATATTTCTCTTCCATAATGTAATAAATTCAAACAGCTCACCAAGCAAAATGTGGAAAATGTAAGGGAGCTGGTGAGGCGAAGACGTTGCAGACCTCAGCACGTGAAAACCATCCCCTGCAGGAAAAGCAGAGTAAAAGAGCACACGCGTGTTCTCCTGAATGTTTTCTCCTGATGTGTAATTGAGAGCAAGCCAACAGAACCTTCATTCCTACAGGGGACCCAATGGAAGGTTGAGATTTACCCAGCTGGCACAGGGATGGATGGGGTATGTGACAATAGTCACCAGTGACAGTGGAGCCAGTTGCACTGCTGTGTGACCTGTGAAAAGAAGAAAGAGGCAAAGACAAGAGTCAGCTAAACACACTCACCTAAAGGCCCCTACACAGGCTTGAGTGTATCTCTGTGCAGGTAAACACACTCACCTACAGGCCCCTACACAGGCCTGTGTGTACCTCTGTGCAGGTAAACACACTCACCTACAGGCCCCTACACAGGCCTGTGTGTACCTCTGTGCAGGTAAACACACTCACCTAAAGGCCCCTACACAGACCTGAGTGTACCTCTGTGCAGGTAAACACACTCACCTACAGGCCCCTACACAGGCTTGAGTGTAACTCTGTGCAGGTAAACACACTCACCTACAGGCCCCTACACAGGCCTGAGTGTACCTCTGTGCAGGTAAACACACTCACCTACAGGCCCCTACACAGGCCTGAGTGTACCTCTGTGCAGATAAACACACTCACCTGCATGCCCCTACACAGGCCTGAGTGTACTCTGTGCAGGTAAACACACTCACCTAAAGGCCCCTACACAGACCTGAGTGTACCTCTGTGCAGGTAAACACACTCACCTACAGGCCCCTACACAGGCCTGAGTGTACCTTTGTGCAGATAAACACACTCACCTACATGCCCCTACACAGGCCTGAGTGAAACTCTGTGCAGATAAACACACTCACCTACAGGCCCCTACACAGGCCTGAGTGTACCTCTGTGCAGGTAAAAACACTCACCTACAGGCCCCTACACAGCCCTGAGTGTACCTCTGTGCAGGTAAACACACTCACCTGCATGCCCCTTCACAGGCCTACGTGTACCCCTCTGCAGATAAAAACACTCACCTACAGGCCCCTACACAGCCTGCGTGTACCTCTGTGCAGGTAAACACACTCACTTACAGGCCCCAACACAGGCCTGAGTGTACCCCTGTGCAGGTAAACACACTCACCTACAGGCCCCTACAAAGCCCTGAGTGTACCTCTGTGCAGGTAAACACACTCAACTACAGGCCCCAACACAGGCCTGAGTGTACCTCTGTGCAGGTAAACACACTCACCTACAGGCCCCTACACAGGCCTGAGTGTACCTCTGTGCAGATAAACACACTCACCTACAGGCCCCTACACAGGCCTGAGTGTACCTCTGTGCAGGTAAACACACTCACCTACAGGCCCCTTCACAGGCCTGAGTGTACCTCTGTGCAGGTAAAACACTCACCTACAGGCCCCTACACAGGCCTGAGTGTACCTCTGTGCAGGTAAACACACTCACCTACAGGCCCCTACACAGGCCTGAGTGTACCTCTGTGCAGGTAAACACACTCACCTACAGGCCCCTACACAGGCCTGAGTGTATCCTCTGTGCAGGTAAACACACTCACCTACAGGCCCCTACACAGGCCTGAGTGTACCTCTGTGCAGGTAAACACACTCACCTACAGGCCCCTGCACAGGCCTGAGTGTACCTCTGTGCAGGTAAACACACTCACCTACAGGCCCCTACACAGGCCTGAGTGTACCTCTGTGCAGGTAAACACACTCACCTACAGGCCCCTACACAGGCCTGAGTGTACCTCTGTGCAGATAAACACACTCACCTACAGGCCCCTACACAGGCCTGAGTGTACCTCTGTGCAGGTAAACACACTCACCTACAGGCCCCTACACAGACCTGAGTGTACCTCTGTGCAGGTAAACACACTCACCTACAGGCCCCTACACAGGCCTGAGTGTACCTCTGTGCAGATAAACACACTCACCTACAGGCCCCTACACAGGCCTGAGTGTACCTCTGTGCAGGTAAACACACTCACCTACAGGCCCCTACACAGGCCTGAGTGTACCTCTGTGCAGGTAAACACACTCACCTACAGGCCCCAACACAGGCCTGAGTGTACCTCTGTGCAGGTAAACACACTCACCTACAGGCCCCTAACACAGGCCTGAGTGTATCCTCTGTGCAGGTAAAAACACTCTCCTACAGGCCCCTACACAGGCCTGAGTGTATCTCTGTGCAGGTAAACACACTCACCTGCATGCCCCTACACAGGCCTGCAGTACATCTCTGTGCAGGTAAACACACTCACCTACAGGCCCCTACACAGGCCTGAGTGTACCTCTGTGCAGGTAAACACACTCACCTACAGGCCCCTACACAGGCCTGAGTGTAACTCTGTGCAGATAAACACACTCACCTACAGGCCCCTACACAGGCCTGAGTGTACCTCTGTGCAGGTAAACACACTCACCTACAGGCCCCTACACAGGCCTGTGTGTACCTCTGTGCAGGTAAACACACTCACTGACAGGCCCCAACACAGGCCTGAATGTATCTCTGTGCAGGTAAAAACACTCACCTACAGGCCCCTACACAGGCCTGAGTGTACCTCTGTGCAGGTAAACACACTCACCTAAAGGCCCCTACACAGACCTGTGTGTACCTCTGTGCAGGTAAACACACTCACCTAAAGGCCCCTACACAGGCCTGAGTGTACCTCTGTGCAGGTAAACACACTCACCTAAAGGCCCCTACACAGGCCTGAGTGTACCTCTGTGCAGGTAAACACACTCACCTACAGGCCCCTACACAGGCCTGGGTGAAACTCTGTGCAGGTAAACACACTCACCTACAGGCCCCTACACAGGCCTGAGTGTACCTCTGTGCAGGTAAACACACTCACCTACAGGCCCCTACACAGGCCTGAGTGAAACTCTGTGCAGATAAACACACTCACCTACAGGCCCCAACACAGGCCTGAGTGTAACTCTGTGCAGGTAAACACACTCACCTACAGGCCCCTACACAGGCCTGAGTGTACCTCTGTGCAGGTAAACACACTCACCTACAGGCCCCTACACAGGCCTGAGTGTACCTCTGTGCAGGTAAACACACTCACCTACAGGCCCCTACAGAGGCCTGAGTGTACCTCTGTGCAGGTAAACACACTCACCTACAGGCCCCTACACAGGCCTGAGTGTACCTTTGTGCAGGTAAACACACTCACCTACAGGCCCCTACACAGGCCTGCATGTAACTCTGTGCTGATAAACACACTCACCTGTAGGTCCCTACACAGGCCTGAGTTTACCTCTGTGCAAGTAAACACATTCACCTACAGGCCCTACACAGGCCTGTGTGTAACTCTATGCAGGGAAACACACTCACCTACAGGCCCCTACACAGGCCTGAGTGTACCTCTGTGCAGGTAAACACACTCACCTACAGGCCCCTACACAGGCCTGAGTGTACCTCTGTGCAGGTAAACACACTCACCTACAGGCCCCTACACAGGCCTGAGTGTACCTCTGTGCAGGTAAACACACTCACCTACAGGCCCCTACACAGGCCTGAGTGTACCTCTGTGCAGGTAAACACACTCACCTTCAGGCCCCTACACAGGCCTGAGTGTACCTTTGTGCAGATAAACACACTCACCTGCATGCCCCTACACAGGCCTGAGTGTACCTCTGTGCAGGTAAACACACTCACCTACAGGCCCCATCACAGGCCTGAGTGTACCTCTGTGCAGGTAAACACACTCACCTAAAGGCCCCTACACAGGCTTGAGTGTGACTCTGTGCAGGTAAACACACTCATCTACGGGCCCCTACACAGAACTGCGTGTACCTCTGTGCAGGTAAACACACTCACCTACAGGCCCCTACACAGGCCTGAGTGTACCTCTGTGCAGGTAAACACACTCACCTGCATGCCCCTACACAGGCCTGAGTGTACCTCTGTGCAGGTAAACACACTCACCTACAGGCCCCTACACAGGCCTGAGTGTACCTCTGTGCAGATAAACACACTCACCTGCATGCCCCTACACAGGCCTGAGTGTACCTCTGTGCAGGTAAACACACTCACCAACAGGCCCCATCACAGGCCTGAGTGTACCTCTGTGCAGGTAAACACACTCACCTACAGGCCCCTACACAGGCCTGAGTGTACCTCTGTGCAGGTAAACACACTCACCTGTAGGCCCCTACACAGGCCTGAGTGTACCTCTGTGCAGGTAAACACACTCACCTACAGGCCCCTACACAGGCCTGCGTGTACCTCTGTGCAGGTAAACACACTCACCTACAGGCCCCTACACAGGCCTGAGTGTACCTCTGTGCAGGTAAACAAACTCACCTAAAGGCCCCTACACAGGCCTGAGTGTAACTCTGTGCAGGTAAACGCACTCACCTACAGGCCCCTACACAGTCCTGGGTGAAACTCTGTGCAGGTAAACACACTCACCTACAGGCTCCTACACAGGCCTGAGTATACCTCTGTGCAGGTAAACACACTCACCTACAGGCCCCTACACAGGCCTGAGTGTAACTCTGTGCAGGTAAACACACTCACCTACAGGCCCCTACACAGGCCTGAGTGTACCTCTGTGCAGGTAAACACACTCACCTACAGGCCCCTACACAGGCCTGCGTGTACCTCTGTGCAGGTAAACACACTCACCTACAGGCTCCTACACAGGCCTGAGTGTACCTCTGTGCAGGTAAACACACTCACCTACAGGCCCCAACACAGGCCTGAGTGTACCTCTGTGCAGGTAAACACACTCACCTACAGGCCCCTACACAGGCCTGAGTGTACCTCTGTGCAGGTAAACACACTCACCTACAGGCCCCTACACAGGCCTGAGTGTACCTCTGTGCAGGTAAACACACTCACCTACAGGCCCCTACACAGGCCTGTGTGTACCTCTGTGCAGATAAACACACTCACCTACAGGCCCCTACACAGGCCTGAGTGTACCTCTGTGCAGGTAAACAACACTCACCTACAGGCCCTACACAGGCCTGAGTGTACCTCTGTGCAGGCACACTCACCTACAGGCCCCTACACAGGCCTGTGTGTAACCCTATGCAGGGAAACACACTCACCTACAGGCCCCTACACAGGCCTGAGTGTACCTTTGTGCAGGTAAACACACTCACCTACAGGCCCCTACACAGGCCTGAGTGTACCTCTGTGCAGGTAAACACACTCACCTACAGGCCCCTACACAGGCCTGAGTGTACCTCTGTGCAGGTAAACACACTCACCTGCAGGCCCCTACACAGGCCTGAGTGTACCTCTGTGCAGGTAAACACACTCACCTACAGGCCCCTACACAGGCCTGAGTGTACCTTTGTGCAGATAAACACACTCACCTGCATGCCCCTACACAGGCCTGAGTGTACCTCTGTGCAGGTAAACACACTCACCTACAGGCCCCATCACAGGCCTGTGTACCTCTGTGCAGGTAAACACACTCACCTAAAGGCCCCTACACAGGCCTGAGTGTAACTCTGTGCAGGTAAACACACTCACCTACAGGCCCCTACACAGGCCTGAGTGTACCTCTGTGCAGGTAAACACACTCACCTACAGGCCCCTACACAGGCCTGAGTGTACCTCTGTGCAGGTAAACACACTCACCTGCATGCCCCTACACAGGCCTGACTGTACCTCTGTGCAGGTAAACACACTCACCTTCAGGCCCCTACACAGGCCTGAGTGTACCTTTGTGCAGATAAACACACTCACCTGCATGCCCCTACACAGGCCTGTGTACCTACCTCTGTGCAGGTAAACACACTCACCTACAGGCCCCACACAGGCCTGTGTGTACCTCTGTGCAGGTAAACACACTCACCTAAAGGCCCCTACACAGGCCTGAGTGTAACTCTGTGCAGGTAAACACACTCACCTACAGGCCCCTACACAGGCCTGAGTGTAACTCTGTGCAGATAAACACACTCACCTACAGGCCCCTACACAGGCCTGAGTGTACCTCTCTGCAGGTAAAAACACTCACCTGTAGGTCCCTACACAGGCCTGAGTGTACCTCTGTGCAGGTAAACACATTCACCTACAGGCCCCTACACAGGCCTGAGTGTACCTCTGTGCAGGTAAACACACTCACCTACAGGCCCCTACACAGGCCTGAGTGTACCTCTGTGCAGGTAAACACACTCACCTACAGGCCCCTACACAGGCCTGAGTGTACCTCTGTGCAGGTAAACACACTCACCTACAGGCCCCTACACAGGCCTGTGTGTGTACTCTATGCAGGGAAACACACTCACCTACAGGCCCCTACACAGGCCTGAGTGTACCTCTGTGCAGGTAAACACACTCACCTACAGGCCCCTACACAGGCCTGCGTGTACCTCTGTGCAGATAAACACACTCACCTACAGGCCCCTACACAGGCCTGAGTATACCTTTGTGCAGGTAAACACAGTCACCTACAGGCCCCTACACAGAACTGCGTGTACCTCTGTGCAGGTAAACACACTCATCTACAGGCCCCTACACAGCCCTGAGTATACCTCCGTGCAGGTAAACACACTCACCTGCAGGCCCCTACACAGGCCTGAGTGAAACTCTGTGCAGATAAACACACTCACCTACAGGCCCCTACACAGGTCTGAGTGTAACTCTGTGCAGGTAAACACACTCACGTACAGACCCCTAGACAGGCCTGAGTATACCTTTGTGCAGGTAAACACAGTCACCTACAGGCCCCTACACAGAACTGCGTGTACCTCTGTGCAGATAAACACACTCTTCTTCAGGCTCCTACAGAGGCCTGAGTGTACCTCTGTGCAGATAAACACACTCACCTACAGTCCCCTGCACAGCCCTGAGAGTACCTCTGTGCAGGTAAAAACACTCACCTACTTGTACTTTTCCCTCAATACAGCAGCAATAAACTCCTGTTTGTTGTTTGTTCTCACCAAACAGCCCTCACAGCTGAAACTCTCGTTGTCAATTCATTCAGAAGTGCATCCGTTCATTAAGGAGTACATCAGTATATCAGTAATCCGTCGAGAAATAATCTTTTACACTTTTAACTTTGCAAAAGAAGAGAAAAACACCAAACACGACCAAACATGTGCCCATTGTTTACCTCTGGTGGCAGCCATTTTGGATCCTCAGAGTAACTTCTCTTAAAGGGACAGGCATGAAAAGAGTGGCACATAGTGAGGGAGTGAATGTGAGCCTAATGCTGAACATATTTTCTTTACTCTGCCAAGGAAAGGCATGGGACTCATAATTGACCATTAGGGTATTGTACTTGATCCTTACGTTTACACTTACACATTTTAAATTCACCCGGCGGGGCTACTTAAGCATTTTAGGCCTTTGGAGTGGACAAACATGAGTCCACTACATGTGACACAGACCACAATGTCTTGGCTTGATTTTCAGTGTATTTCACTTTTTTCATTTAGTCCTGAATGTGTGATAAGAGTAATGTGACATAATTGCTGTTGAAAGGGTTTTTTTTTTTTTTTTTTTACTTCAGTTCAAATGACTGTATAGGATGGTATTGGATTGCATGGTATGTACTTGATATGTCTAGAGTTTGTTCATCACTTTCAAGAATAAAATATTGAATATCAGAATTCATCCTTGGTATAACAATCTCAACTATGCGTTACATCTGATACATTTGATCATAAAAATGACGTAAAACTTTAACTGCAGTCAAAGAATTCTGAAAATATGTTCTGCAAGTACCTCTATGCATCCTGACCCAAACAAACCATTCCCACAATGCTTTGCCGTGCATTGTTGGGGAAGTAAATGGAATCACAGTAAATGCCTTTGATGGGCAGCACAAACAAATCTGCCTCTCAGTCAGGCATTCCACACTGACAACAATCTCTCCCTCTTTCTCACTCATTCTTTCCTCTTTCTCTACCTCTTTGTCCCTCTCCTTTTCAGTTTTTCTCTTCTCCTTCTTGGTACTTGGTAGTACAGTTTAAGAGTGGAAATGCTTCTGACTGAGAAAAGAGTACTGGTCTCACCTGCGGCGTTTGAGAGGAGGCATGCAATCTCGATCACTGTTGACTTTTTGCTATGTCTAGAATAGTCAAACTGTCAATCTTTTTGACGTTGGGTCGAGGGACTCAACTCATGGCTTTGTAGAGAAGAAAGCAAAGGAAATGAAAATGGTCTTTGAGAACCTCACAGATTTTAGGATGATGTGCTGTTTTCAGGGTTTCTGTTTTGACATTAGGGCTTGTTAAGGATGGCTCGTAAATTGCTTTGAGGATGCCTGCCACGCTTTTGCTATCAGTTGAGCCTAGAATAGAAAATGCCAGCTGTGAACTGGTGCTTTTTCTTGTTGACTCAAATTTAGTACGTAGAATTTTCATCTTCATCCAGTGTAATAGAACAATGGAACTGGTGTATGTGATGAGTGTGTGTCATTAAGGGAACGTATTGTGATGATGTCAGCATCACCATTCTTCCCACCTTACCATTAGCAGGGTAGATCAGGTCAGGAGCTTTTGGATAATAAATGGATCCAAAAATTGATTTTTTGTCAACAGATAGTTATTTTGCTCTTGGACACTATTTGGCAATCATGAAAAATCATGCATCAACAAGTATCTTTCTGTTCTCCACAGTTAGGCCTCCCTGGGTAGATCCAGACATTCTTGGACACGTGTCATGTTCCCAGACCTTGAAGACTTCCTGGAGACCACCATGAATTCTGTGGATGACCTGTGACCTCCAGCTTTTGGTAAGGACCGTCCCATCGCCCTGGATGCGTGCTGCAGTCCTTTCGCTCATCTGTCTGTCAAATTTCAGGACCGCTTGTGAAAGGAGGGTGGGGGGAGAAATATCTTCCAAAGGCTGTGGTAAAGAATGTGAGCTTGCCACTTTCTTTATCCCGTGTTATCTACCAGAATCTTATGGCAAAATGTTATGGCATTAGCTCACTTATGCAGAATATCCTCTGTTGTGGGCAGAATATACTTCTCTCTGTTCCATACTGCTCTTTTCATTTTATTTTGTTTTCAGCAGCCCTGTGCTATCACTGACTCTTTCTCCAACGCAACCACAGCATCACAGCTTAATGGACTGATGACTGTTGGGCTTTCAATCAAGGACTTGTTGAAAATCCATAGTTTAGCAGACACATAGTTTGGTAAAGTCATTTATTCAGAATTATCCAGCAGGAATAGATAATGTTTTATGAATTGAAAGAGTGGATAACATTTGATTGGTGTGTATTTAGATTCCAATGAAGTTGATGCATCTTGATACATTTTCATGAGGCGACATCTTTTGTTTTGTGAGGGAGCGCCCTCTGTGTGTTACACGAGGCCCTTGCCATTGTTAATCGGATTCCACATTTGATGTTATCAGCTGCAGCAGCATTGACAGAGTTAGCACCGAGTCTGCTGCCTGCACATGTACCCCTGTACCACCCCCAACACGAACACTAAACGCAATAGCATCCCCATATAGTCACATTCTTCCCACCATTGTTTTTACCACTACATCCCTGACATTCTATAGAGGCCAGGCAATTGGCCATTTCATTAAAAATGAACACTCTGCACCATTAAAATGGTGCCATTTGTCACTGTGCACGCTGCTCACAATGAGGACAGTCCCATCTCATTAAAGGAACAGAAACAGAGGAATTAGCTTGAATCTAATTACAAGACCCACGATCCAATGTAAAAACATGCTGGTTTTTGCCCTTTCATTTTGACTGCTGTAGCAATTAGTTTTGGCCCCTGCAAAATACCACCCTTTAATCATTACAATAGGAATGTGATTTGCGGGGTGGTTTAATCTAGCTTTAATGGAAAAACTAATGGACGTACTGCAAATTACTTTTTCTGTCAAGGCTGAAAAAAAAACTACTCCCCGATTTTGAAAAAAAAAAAAAAAAAAATTAAGAGCATCTGTCGTACAAGCCAGGGTAGTCTTTGTCAGCTCCGCTGCACAGGCCATAAGCAAAATCAACAGACCATCAATTCGACTGAAAAGAAGGCTACAATTTTCAACAGAGCTACAAAAGAAATGGTTTGCTCTCTATGACTCGGGTCATCCAGAAACCATCTTGTTGAAGTCAGGGTGAATTACCTGACCTGTACAATGAGGTCAAACAAATGACCCTCTCAAAATGGCTGTGCCGTTAATTTTCAATTACACCTGTGAATGGCCTGCATACGAGAGGAAAAGTAAAGAGGGAGGGTGCTGGACAGACAGACGGACTTACCCTATTCTCCTCCAGTAAGACCCCTAGTCAAGGCTATATTTCAATGGGTGGAAAAAAACAATTACCTAACAGTCCACAAACATCAGGTCATTTGTGAGAAGTACTGAACACCCTTAACCTTCAGAATAGCTTCAGTGCCTCTTCGAATATAGGCATACGTTTCAACTGTGAGTGGAGGACCATTGGCAGACAACATTGGACCATTCTTCTTTGAAGGATGAAGGAGATGGAAATCTACTTTGCACTCTGCAATCCAGACCTTCCAATAATGGTTCAATGATTTTTAGATCTGATGATTGTGGAGGACATTGAAGGTATCTGACTTTACCCTGGTGACCATTAAGATTTGCTTAATTTAGCAGGAACTTGTGCCCTTCAGTCTCATCTTTACTCATGGGCAACAAATTGCACTGTGTTAAGCCTCCCTTTACCTCAAATGTTATTCATCAAAACAAGCCACAAGACAGAAGAACTTACCAGGATAAGATGAGCCACAATAAACCGAGTAAGTATTTACAAACACCGATTTATTGTGATTCCTACAAGGACATTAGATATACGGATCACTGACGATGCTCCATTGAACAAATAGAAGTGCACTGAGTTGGGTCTATTTCTTAGCCTGCCCATCCAATAAATCTTTCGCTTCGTTTATTTTCGCAGCAAGGTATGGTGATCCACCTGTAAAAAATAGGGTTGACAAAAATTAACTGGCCTGTCTGTACATCATCCCTGATTTTCCTGTGTAATAGCCAATATTGCCTCAACAGAAGTAAAATGGTTGACATTTTCATCACAGTGATGAGATATGTAATCAAGGAGGAACTAGTTCACTATTTAGGAAGCAATTACGTGGCTATTTGATTTTTACATACAAGTTAAAATTGCCCCCAAAAAACAAAAAAAAAAGACTATTTCTATGGCAAAACAACACAAATGCAGATTAATTTTTACCCATAATAGCTATACCTCTGTCTGGATGATTTAAAACCATAATTTTCCTGTGTGCATCTCGTATTTTGGTTTTGTTTGCTGTGGGGCTGGGAGAGAGAAGACAATGGTAATCACATAAATAATAAATTATTTAAAGTATGGATAAATAATAAGGCACACTTATAATTTCATTAGTAAGCATCTATACCTGACACCTAGAATTAATGCAGCTTCTCTTTTTGTCATTTTCGGTTCAAATCCACCTCTGTAGTATCCAGAGCCAAATGTCTGTAAAGAAAATGAAAACAATTTCAGACAATTTGCACTGAAGCTTGACACTAATTAATACTTGAAAGCACTGAGGTCATTAGATTATTAATAAGCGACCATGTTATTTACAGATTTGGGAAAGCTCTGTAGGGCCTGCTTCACTTGAGGTTCCATGATTTTCATTGCCTGTATGGCATAGCGACCTATCAACAGAAGAGAAGCAGAATTCAGAAGCAGTTTAGGGACTTTCAGTACAACAAATAAGGAAAAAGCTAATCTGTAAATGAGGATAAAAGAAGGTATTTAGTCCAAACAGCAGATACTTAGATGGTAAGCTTATATGAATTTTGTGTGTTTACTTTCATACAAAGCCTATGGGAACCTAGCCCATCCGACTTAACAGCTGCTTTGAGCCTCAGTGAAAGGAAAATTACACTCTCTGAGTGTCTCACGTTACAATTATTATTAAATAATGTAAATATGATTAAAATGCACAACAAAATAACAGTTTATTTTGTTGTGCATTTTAAATAGTTTTGCAGAAATGTGACCACTGACGGGGAATAAGCAAAGTGGTTTTACTTAAGAGGTACAAACAGGTGTGGAATTTGTGATCAGAATGTGCTTAGGAACTATCCCCAAGCGCCCAATTCAAAGACAAACCTGCAAATCCTGCAGCCGCTATCGTCAGGCCCACAGCTACCATAGTACTGGCCTGCAAAGACAATTAAAATGCACGATTTCACTTTATATTAACGTTTAACCAATTAATCAATTCATTTTAATTAATTAATTATCATAATAACATCTACCCAGCTAAGACAAATGTTCATTCAGCAGTGTGACACATCTAAGGCTGCAAAAAATTCTTGCTTCCCTAATTATACAACTTAATACAACTAAATAACTATTTTTTCTGTGAAAAGTCGAACGACACACTGACCCAGGAAGCTAAGCAACATTATCGAGCAAAATGAGACACTGAAGCTTGCAAACTAGCTGGCTGGCAGATTCGTGGTAAAATTAAGGTGGTGAAATGAGGGTGGTAAAATTAAGTGAACATCGCAAGCTGCAATATTTCAGTTGTTGTGTTTATAACAGCTTAACTAGAAAACAGCTAATCGTTGGATGGCTTTCTAGCCTGAGAGGCAGCAATACGGGTTAAACCTACGGTGACAGTCTTCCCTTTATCAACGGTTTGTGTTGTAATGCCCTGGTCAGATGAAATTAGCAAGGAGGTAATACATGTTAGAGGAGAGACAATGGCTGTTTCTCAATACCAAGAACACAAGAACACATACTGACAAACAGCCAGTGTTTCAAGTCGCACAATCTGTAATGTATAGCTTGCTAGCTAAGTCACATTATTTATTAAGTGATACAGCCCTCAGATTACAGTTCACTTTACTCCAATTTACAAGCTTTTTAGCATTTCCTTAACATCGTGCTCAGCAAAACTAGAAGAGGAATAAATCCCATACCATATTTTCCGTTAGGGTAGTCTCTTCACAGTCACTTCAAGCATACTTTTTATAATATACTTATAAACAAGACACTTGATAAGTTCCCATTTCTAAGTCCAGCATGCACAATAAGGTCACTTGATCATTTGGCGTGCCGTAAAGTGAATCGCAATGTCGCGAACTCGCTGAGTCGCAGCGGCAAAACGCAACTGCAGCACAGATGGTGGATGTTGTCAAGATGTTCTACTTGAGGCAAACTTTCGACAGGCCACAGCTTATTCCGACAGGCAGATTTGAAAGACACATTTTACATCTATTTCAGGTAACGACCGTTGATAAAACACTCGGTTTCTTCTGTCAAACATAACTAGTGATTTTACACGACAAACTGCAATTTAAAGATACAATTTCTCTTGTAGATGAAAGCAGTATTGTCACTGGAAAGACAAAAGGTTGATACGAAGGTGATACTGAAGTTAAAGGCCCCTATTGCCTTCGTTTGTATACTAAATGACAATGTTTTCAACCTGCAAGTAGAATATGAACATGACACATTTTGACTTAGCTGCAGTATTCAGTAAAATGAAGGCTCACTAATAATTATGTCCTTGAATTCTGTCCTTAAGGTACGATTTTAAAAGCCAACAGTTTGAGCTGCACCGATAAATCGTATAAAATAAATAAATCACAGCTCTAGTTGAATGGGCAATAACTACTTACAAAAGCCCAAAGGAAGCCACATTTTCCACTGAGTTCATTAAACCAACCCACCAATTTATGTCCTTTGTCCAGGAGAGTTCTACTTCATTGATTAACAAAAGAAAGAATATCATTTTTCTCTGCCACTTTTTCCTTTGAAAAGCCTGAAATGTCAAGCTTTTTAAATGGGGAATATTCCGGTTCTCCAAACCGCGACTTTCCGCTAGAGTAACCTTTTGTCTAAAATTAAATATTCTGGCATAAATATAAAAGAAAAAATTAGAGTTGGGGACGATCGTCTCACGAGAGGTTCTGAGAGATAGATGCGCTCGCCGATAGCGTGAGCGGCCCGCTTCCAATTAAAATATGCGGCGGAGGCTGAAAGCATTCGTCTTCAGTCGGCAGAGAGCGGGAGATGCGTTAGAATGCAAGGGAATAGAAATATCACCTCGTCCTTCTTCCTCCAGGGCATCTAAAGGTATTTCTGATTTCTTTTGGAAATTGTTTGTGCTTGAAGGCATGAAAGGTGATTCCCACTGGGAGATGCATAAATACGATAAACAATAAATAAAAACTTTTGCAAGATTAAAATAAGTAACTTTGAAAATACATTTTGTCCGGGGAGGAATAATTACGCAATTGTCTGTTCTGGTTATTGACCAAGATGGGATTTCTTTTTCCTAATTTTGGGTTGAAAATTTAAATACAATTTCCTTTTTGTGCGTCTGAGTAGCCCAACTTTGCAATTCTGTGTGTAACTGGAATCCAGTGACAATTAAGGAACATTGTCATTGAGCATGTCACTTTAATTCTATTTTTGTTTGTTGTTTGCAATTCATATCTGTAGACAGTAAAAAAGAAAAACCTGGGAAAACTTTACTTTGCTGGAGTACATTTGACCACTACGGAACTCATAGGAACCCCATTAGTCTTAAAGAATTTTACTGTGTACGTAGTTGTATGAATCAGTAACTTGGCTAATTGGTTCATAGAAATACTGTTTTGACAGCTGGAATACTGGAATGGATATTTTATGGAATATCTAACTGAATTATGCTTTATGCTTTCTCATATACAGTACATTCACATTGGCTCAGAAAATGAAATGTTTAAATGTAAAAATGCCTTTTATTTTTGCTAACAAATACAAAACTACATAAGCTGTGATAAATACTACTTTTATCATGCATATGTTTTGTCTGGTTTTCAGAACCTGTAATGTTGAAAAATATTTTGAATTGTTTTCATGAATTTGAGATTTTCATAGCAAGGAATTGCTCCGAATGATATTTTAGACAACATCAGTAAACTCTTTGATGAGCTTTCTGTAAGTCTTTCATGAGCAAGCAGAGGGAGATGACCAAAAATGCTTTATAAAAGAACTGAAATGTGGATATACATAGTATTTAACATATCTATATTATATCATTACTCTTCTTCAGTTAATGCCACAAAGATTGTGAAAACATAAGTGGCATACAGGACTTTGTGTCCATTTGCACACATACATGTATTAGGCAACACACTTTTGCATTTAAAGACATAATGAGAATCACATTACTAAGAGGACTAAATTGACTTCACAGAGTACTGGAGGAGCTGAAACAGCACAGCAATCACCTTAATTGAATGTAAGCTAGCTGTTCCATGGCTGTAGGTTTGGGCTATAGGTTAGGGAAGGAATAAATATGTATGAATATAGGTGTGTATTTGTCATCTGTATATATACATACATAAATGTGTAGAGGAGCTCACTACTTTGAAATGTAATCTGTGGTTTAAACTTGAAAAGATGGGAACTGAGTTCCAATTAAAATCTTTACCGATTTCAAAGGATGGCTGAATTTAATTGACGACAAACTTTACAACAAATTTCAGCGTAAAATAGAAATATGCTGTGTGAGTTTTATGTCAGCAAGGGTTAAATTAACTCTGGTCATAACACTGGTCCTGACCATGTACTCCTAGAGATGAAAAAGGCAAAAGAAAGAAACCAAAAGAGAAAGATGATTAAACAAAAGGCTCCGTTCATGGTTCCACTGCCACTAGATGGCGCCAAGTGCTCACAAACGTAATACATTGCGCTTGCCAAATTCTAAGGAATTTACCAGAGGACCCTGTGAAGGGGTATTGAATGCTCTCTAATTTAAGTTAATGGATGCAGTCCTTGTCCAATGACCATTGGAGGGTGAGACCAGTCCCTTAGTAACACCATGTGACAAGCCAATAAGAACTCAAAGGGCAGAGAATTCAGCTGTGACATGTTTAAATCCACTGGGACTGTTCCAAAACATGCAGAATTGCTCTGTAGTGTCTCTGGATAGGATGGCGTTTGTGCCAAATGATCTCTTGTTTAACTAAGGTTGTCAAAACTTGAAATTTTGTGGCGTTTTGTGGTTTGCTTTCCACTGGCAGCCATTCCATTGGCCTTTGGAAAACATACGTGTACACTCCTTAGCCAATCAGTGATTTAACTTGCTGAAAGTGCTGAAAATTTAAAGTGCTGAAATAACAAAAACTAGCAGACACTGCAACCCCCCAGGACCTGAGCTGGACACCACTGGTTTAAAACTAGACTTGTGGCAATAATGAAATCAATCTTCAGTTGATCAGGAAGGATGGGAGGAGAAAAAAGTTCCTAACCACATGAAGGGAAATAATTTACCTCATGACAACTAACTTAAACTTAAACTTTTAACTTTAGGAGGGATAAAATAAAAGCAACAATAAAACAAATCAATACAGCTTGCAGGGCTATGCCATCATTAAGGCAATTAAAGCATTACCACACACTTTTTGGCCAAAAGGGGAATTCACCGTAACTGTTCTCAATCACGAATGAGGAGCCAGTCCCCACACTGCTGAACACAGGTGATCCAAATAAATCTCCAATCACATTACTCAGCTGAGGGAATCGAATGAACTGAAAGCAAAACCCAAAAGTAAACAGATGAAGAAAATGACACACTACAGGAAATCACCAACAAGCACCACAGAATGTGTGACTGCCACAGGCTTAATCATGGGAAACCAGCCATTTCAGTTTGAAGTACTGTTCTAGGATCGGTTTGCCCTATCCATTTTCTGACCTCATCTGTTTTGAACTAAAAGACGACACTGATCCGAGATCAGGCTCTTCCCGCTTCAATCTTTGCTTATCAGAATGCCACAGGGACCAGAACGATGACACTCATGCTCTTATGGCAATGAGCAAAGCAAGACCATGTATAACATGTAAGAACATCCTTTCTGAATAAGAAACAGGCTTCAGGCTTATTTACTGGCTTAAATTATAGTACTTTGGCTCCGTCTTTAGAGTGAATTTTTTTATGGAAACACATAATCCCCTTTAAAGTCAATACAGAAACCCCAGGATATAATTCATGAGAAACAATGCTGTGGACCTACTCAAACATCCTAAAATCCAATAAATATACGTTTAACAGGATTGATAACAAATAATATCACACAACCATTTTGTAAGATATGAATGAGCCTTTTACCCTGTCACATAAATGCCCAGAGGGGTATTTCAAATGTATCCATTCAGCATCACAATAAAAGCTGTAGGACTGAGAAGTCACATGTCTGTGATTATAAAGTGAAGGAGAAAATATTCCAAAGTGCATCAACAAGGCCATTGAATGAAGTAAGAATAAATGTGTTTTATCAAATTCACTTATATTTTTTTTTACACAGTATCCATCTAGATGGATACGAAAGCAATACAGGTGAAGTACTTTTGCAAAAACAGTACAAGGGAAGTTCCCTAGTTGGATATGAGCCCGCTTCCTAACCATTATACTGTCCCAAAAATCCCTTGGGATTGCTCTCTGAAACACTTTTTCATTCTCTGATATGCCTAGTCCTATGGAATTATTTTATACTATATACAAATATTGAGTTTCTTTAATTTAAAATGTCTCCACTAGAACTAATCCGAAGAACAGCTTTGTGTGCCAAAACACTATATTAAACGCTATAAATAAAATTTAAAAAGGAGCTCAAGCTTTTGGGCATTAATAAACAAATTCTTTTATGGTGAAGACTCATGTGTTTTTGCAATTTTGTGCTTAGCAGTCTCACTTTCTTTCTTTTATCCTGTGCAAAGCCATGCTTTCTAATACGACTTCCTGTTACCTCAGATTCAATGGTAATTATTCTGGGAGAGGCTTCCTGAAACACAATGGCGTTTTCAATCTCTCTGCCAAGGAGCCAGTGTCTCGGGGGGGATAATAACTGAGTCAGATTGGCTATAAAGCTTCCCCAGTCAACAATGACAGGCTAGTATGATTTACAGTGTCCTCAAAAAACAAGCATCTTCCTTCACTGTTATTTCCTTGCTTGTTCTAAAGGGGGAGGAGGGGTGTGGACACACCTGATGAGTGGGTAGTGTAGCACAGCGGTCAGGGCGTCGGGCTTGCACCTCAAAGGTTGCAGGTTCAATTCTTAGGTAGGGCACTGCTGCTGTACCCCAGTAAACAGTCATGTGTATCAATGGATAGTGCATAAAAATATTAATGGATAGTGCCTAACAAATGCATCGGTTGAATGTAGGTTGTTGTTGCTTGCACTTTTTACAATAGTTGTTTCACCGATCTGAATAATAAGTGTTCTGTGTCTCCCATTTTACAAAAGTGCTCTTTAAATAGTCATGTTTGCCAGATTCTAACCCCTCCAGAAGCTGCTCCTGGAATTTATGTCCGTTATCTCGATAAGAACATGGAGGCAGTTGGGTTGTCTGTGCTTCGTGATTGCACGGAGATAGCACCCCCTGTTGTAAGGTTGAGGAAAGACATGGTGAATTGTTGACCCGACCATATGTCACATGGTTGGTTCCATATGAGAAACGTGTTGAGCGTAGCTCCATTATGATGGAGTTCATGAAACATCATGTCAACCGTCGCCAGGCAATACTAGTGCAGCGCACAAACCTCCTAGATGCTTCAGTGATCCTCTGAACCAGTAAGAAAACAAGTAAGCATGTGTCAAATGCTATACTTTTAAGGCTTTCACTGCCATTTTCCAAAATTTTGGAATTATTTCTTCCAGACTACAAACTGAGGACAGCTCTTCCGTACAGACAAACAATTTTGTATCCCAACATATGATGCTATTTGTTCAGAAATAACATGTCAGTGCATGTAAAACTGAAACCTAACCTGAAGTCTCCAACTGATCACCTAATCTGAAACTTGTATTTCCTCCATCATCAGAATCTTCTCAATAACTCTATATCTTAGTGGCATGTACACACAGACACATTGCATCTGGCACAATTCCACAAGATAAAATAAGCAATTACTCCCACAGATGGCATCCACACCCAGGTTTAAAGTTTTCAGTCATGTATATAAACTGGTATGAGAGTCATCCGACTTTCTTTGCCACATATCATAACTTACAGTATTTGAAATACATACAGGCTAGTTTATGTATATTCTCCCCACACACACGGTGTTTTGTTGTACTGTGATCAATGAATTATATTAACAGCGCTGATTCTCAGTATAGCTCCATTCATTAGTTATCAGTGTTATACTTTAGACGCATCTTAAGTGATGCTCCCTTGGTTTTCGATATTCTGTATATTTCTGTCTTTTGCGTCACGACCCAATTATTCAAACCCTGAGTTCAAAGGAGGGAAGTTGAACAATTACTGGAACAATTCTACAAAAAAAAAACACGTGCTTCTATGACAGCCCTAAATTTCTATGTCTCAGGCCTTTTGACAAACATAATTATGCACCAGCTGTGTTAAAATGCTTTGACGAAAATGTGTGCCTCTCTCTCAAAAAAAGAAAGAAAGGAAAAGGCATTGGATTAAATATAAAGAATGCATGAAGTAAGTTTAAAAACGACAGATTTCTTCCAGTCTTGTGCAGCATTCCCATGTACTGGTAAGCAAGGCGAGTTGTTCTGCGTATTTAAGACTGCGCCTTTTGTGTCCTTCCTGAAAGCGGGGCTCGCTAGCCGTAGGAGGTTAGAACTTCAGTCAATAACAAATGCATGCTTGATGACCTCATGGGAGAAAACTAATCCTGGCCACCCTCTTCATTTATAGAGAGGCCTTTGTGTAGGATAGGTCAGTCGTTAGATTGGCTCTTTCAAACCTAACTCGTGTGTACGTTTGGGCTTCTGACGAACCGCAGCAAAACAGATACACAGTAATAGAATATGGATTGATACAGATTAATCCCGAGTGGTTTGACGTATCAAATAACGGTTGACTCTAATAAGGGTCACATGTCCAATTTCAGCAGAAATATTTTCACTTTCTAAAGTCTGTGAAGCGATTATTGATCTAATCACTGAGGACTGCTGTTAGGTTAGCGTTATATGGAGTAATTTTCGATGCAAAATGTTCTTATTTACTGTACACCATCAATAAAATGTCATTCTCAAATTAAATGACGGAAT
The DNA here is from genome assembly GCA_022829145.1 of Albula goreensis. Classification (NCBI taxonomy): domain Eukaryota; kingdom Metazoa; phylum Chordata; class Actinopteri; order Albuliformes; family Albulidae; genus Albula; species Albula goreensis. Next base: position 4,656,365 of record CM040764.1, on the reverse strand, counting down.
ATATTTACAGCAAAAATAAACAGAATCTTCATACACACATCAATTAAATAAAGTAAAAGTAGTATATATTTAATTACACTTTATTTTAACTCAAAATACGATTAAAGTGATGAGCCTTTGGTGTAAATTTGGTGTAATTATGTTTAAAAAAAAACAAATGTATGTATCCTTTAATTTGCTCCTCTGAAATGCTGGACTGTCCAAAAAACCCAAAACAGAAACATTTTTTTTTTACAGAAAACTAGTAGAAAAACGTTAAGTTTTTGTTTACAGCGTTAACAAGGGCACAGGACGATGAAGGCACATTCAGCTCGTTTCCCTTTGTAAAAAAAAAAATTTAAGAAACGCCATATTTACTTCAGTAGGACAGAAAGAAACAGCTTCATCACCACACATACTGAATTTACATGCACCTCAATAGTGACACGGAAAATCGCATTGGCAAGAAAAGACAAGTTCATTTATCGATGCTTTCCTTAATAGATTTACCACTCTATTGGATGCAGCTATACAGGACTTGACTGATATCTCTGAGGTGCTCTTAATGTAATGACGGGTATCTGTTTCCACTAATTGAATGTGATTTGATCTGCGTGTTCCCATCCGTCTGCCGCGGGCTTACCACAGGCCCTGTCAAAGCTGGCTGTCAACGGCACGGTGATCTCCAGCCCCAGGAGGCCAAGCTGCGCATTACCCAGAAGCCCTCAGGGCACTGTGATATTACGACTTGGGTCACTGATCTTGGATCAGTCATCAGAGCCTGGGTGCATTAGCAATGCAAAATTATACAGTGTTCCATACTTACACTATGTTATCCCCTTTTTTAATTAATGTGATTTTTTATGGACTGGTTGATACAGTTTATGGTGTCTGAGTATTATTTTGCATCAAAAATATGTACAAGTTAAATTAACAACTTGTGTCATGTAAAATAGTGTGTAAAACTTGACTTAAAGGTTGTTAAAAAACCTGTAATATAGAATTTTCTTATTCATTTATATACTCATTTATATATTGTTCTTATTCATTTATAACAGGTGTTATGTTTCATATTATAGACGTTTCATCATAACTACATTTAAATGATAACTAGTGTTTGAAAAACTGGATACTATGTGACATCATCAAAGAAACTAGTAACTGATTATTTTATTGTGTGTTGTGTTCCAATGTTATCTCACTGACTGATAAAGGCAGGGCTCTCACCTGCACCATTGGCAGCGATGTAAAACTTCACTGCATAGGTACTTAGGTTAGTGTCATATTTATTAATTTTATTGGAGAAATGCATGCAAGTAAGTTGATCTTACTGTAAACCGGTAGGTTGAATGCCATTCTCTTACCTTTCACTTATACACGAGTGGAGAAGGAATTAATTTTACGCATGCTTTCTTATTGTCAAAAGTGAGATTTATTTATATGTTATCTGAAGAGGACACAACATTTTCTGCACTGAAATTTTAAGCTCGCTCTAAAAATGATGTTCAGTTTCCAGGCCTTGGAAGTTATTTTCCGTCACACGGCTGTAGGTTTGTTAGATGTAGCCTTTTAGATGCTCTTATGTGCTGGCCTCAACTTTTTGACAGTCCTTACCTGACCTCAGGTGCGTACCCTTGATACCCAAAAAGCATTGTGATAAACATGATAAACCTGACCATGCAGCAGCCATCTTGCAAAAAAATATATTTATCTGGATGAGAGCAGCTTTTCTCATATATGCTGTTCAATTTGGTCTCCTGGGCTTTTACTAAACCTGAATAAAACATTTTCAATGTGGAAAAAAGCACAGAATTGCCTCATGGACACATTCAGTGTGCCAGCATCTTAACTTTAAATCTGTCTGCTGCCATTTATCAACATTTGGAGCAAATAATGTGTTGAGATTGTGCGCGCACACACACACACACACACACACACACAAACACACACACACCTGGCTCTAGTGATGAACCAAAATCCCATTTCAATTTCATAAAGATAAGAAGTATTAAATCCAGTATCCTGGTTAAATTCCCATGAACAATTTGCTCGACGTCTGGCCAGCTAACCATTCTTTACATATGTAATTGGCTGCCTAATGTTTCTTACCCAGTCAGGTCATCATCACTGCTCAAGAGAGCACACAGCTCAGCTGACTTACCTGGCTGAAGGGCCCTTCCACATAATGTTACTCTCTCGTTTTCCTGAAAAGATACCGTAAAAAAACAACACAGAATGAGGTGATGCAGTAGTCTGTGGAAGTACATGGTAAAGTAACTCCCCTTCATTTGCTCAGCTGCTCAGTGACTTAAAAACAGGATGATATGTCACATTTGTAAAATATTCGAGAGCGTACGTCACAGCAAACATTTGAGAAGGGAGTTAAAAATCAAATTTAGCAGCCAAAATGTTCACTGAAATATCAATTCTGTGCTCAATTCTGTGCATTCAGCCACTCGGGTCTGTCGTAAGGTAGAAGTTGTGATCCTACAGCAAATAATTTTGTTTATAACTGTGTCAAAGATCTGTGTTTTAAAATCCAGAGGCGATGTATGATGAATGCAACCTCTGACTCTCAGTTATGCGTGTCACAGAGCAGATAATATGACTGAGGGGAAGTAGGTTACCAAGGAGACAACTACGGTTGGGTATTGAGAACCGGCTCCAATTTGTAACAGGTTCCTGATTGGTCAGAATTGGAAAGCGGTTAAGCTTCTTGACAAACGGTTCGATTTATATTTCTATTTATACTGGACTTGTCAAATGTTACAAAGACATTTTACATGTAATTCAGGCGACTGTAAATGGTACAATGCAACAAACGTCCCAAAGGCCATGTAATAGCAGTCAAATACACTGCGATGTCTACATAATTACTTGTTGAAGTGCATATTAACACATGCAATGCCAAACCCTGCTTGTACTGGCATAGATCCTGCAGTTGAAGACTAACCTCCCAGACAATCGCGCAGTTGTAGGTTACCTCTCCTCCTCTTCGTTCATGTGTTGTCAAGCGTATCGAGAAGAGTCTAAATGCTGCAAAGAATAAAATAATACAGAATCAATAAAGGTATCATTAGGTAAGCAGTGTCAATACAATTCTATAAATACCACACTCTAGAAGAATTGGATAACCTGAAAGAACAACAATATGCTAAAATAACAGACTTGTAGCTGGCTAGCTTCACACACTTTAACTCATGTTTAATAAAATGTCACTGAAAATGATATTAATGTTATAGGGGCTTGACTCTATGTATTTTAATGCAAGATTTATAAATGAGGCCCCAGGTATGTACTAATATGTCAGGTATCCAGAACCATGAAAAGACACAGAGGAGATGGCATTGGAAATGCAGTTTATTTGTGTTGAACGCCGCTGAAAACGCCAATGTTTAACGATGACTGCTGTCGTGCTCCATAGCAGATTCGAACCGATCCTCCGGGGAGGAGCCAGACCGGGATGCCGTTTGCCTGAAATCCGTGACCCGTGCCGAGGCCCCTCAAGGAGAGAGGACGAGGTGGATCCTGTCGGCCTAATTAATTTGCTATTATAGCACCTGTTCGGCGGCAGATAGGGCCGGGACGGCGGTCCCCAGGGCGCCGCGGCGGGATCGCAGTCAAACAGGTCTGAGCCGAATTACGCTAAGCTCAGACTTTGATCTTTCGCAGGCGCTGGAATGGAAATATGTTTACGCGGGCTCCTGGCCTAAGAATGCCAAAGGCCTGGGGAATACAGGCCTGATTAATCCTGTCCGCAGAGTCCTACACAGCACAGCTCCGCTGCTAAAAACGTTATTCCGCGCCTTCAGCTCCCCCTTTCCCTCTCTCCGCCCGTCTCACTGCCTAACTCTACTGAATGGCAATGCTGACAATCAGCTGATTCACACAGAGTTCAGACACAAAATATGCTTGTATACATATTTTATCACACACATTTTATCTATTGATCCTACAGCAGCTGGGGAACAATATGTAAAAAATGGCAAAGCCCCTCTATCGTGCGTTGAGAATAAGCCTCTAGGAGAAGCTAGCTATAAAATTAGTGCAGGTGTGACTCATGAAAGAATTGGAGTCAGGTTTCTGTCATGATTCATTGGTACAAGCAAAGGCTAAATAACGGCACAAGTTCAGTATATATTCCACGCCTGGCCCTTCTTTCATTCTGACCTGCTGTGGTTAAAGGTTCAAATGAAACTGACAGCTGTTTTCTGATCATCAGGTCAAGTGTACTTGGTTATTGCCCAGATTCAACAAAGCAACAATATTTGTGCAAAATATAACATGGCTGCCTCTGGTCCCCGTGGAGAAAATGAGACAAAGTGTCAATAACATAAAGATAAGATTAAAACTGGCACACCCTGCCACTACAGGCCTTGCCAATTTATGTAAATGGATTTAGAACAAGTTAATCTGACTCTCCCTGGCTATCCATCTGAAAGGATTAGCATCAGTTATCAGATACAAATAAAACAGAAAATGATTATATGAAAAATTCTCTCAACGTTAACGCGATGTCTCTTCAAACATTGCTAAATTTGCTCGTCTGTCTGCAGCACCTGGGAGAAATATTTACAATTCCTCTTACAAAATAAAAGTCTCAAGTTCAGTTCCTATGTAATGTATATATAAAGACAAACACAGACTCAGTATTGCTCATCCATTAGACTTTTGTGTATTTTTGCATTAAAAGTCCTGTTCCCAGAAGATATGTTTATTTCAACTGCAATGTCAATTAGTGGATAAAAGCATGAGTGTTCACCAAGGCTGAGCAAATATTTGCACGTTAGCTTTATGTCAACCATTCTGTGCTCTCTCATAGCGTTTCGTCGTCATCTAGATATACGTTTGAATTCAGTTCTGCTAGCTTTTTTTTTAGCACTCTGACTTGGAAGCTGAAATTGATTAGCCGAGATGTGTTCGTTCACACCTCTCATAATTGCCTTCTCCCATCTCTCATCTGCTTTTCATTTAATGGTCGGCCTTTGTCGTCTGTTCCCGTGCGTTGATTCCCCATTAAGACCAGATGGCACAGCTGTGGACTGTCCACAGCCGGTTTCAAACCAGGTCCTCCACATTCAGCGTTGCATTCAATTAGCAGACGCTTGAACATAAGTGCACACACACGCACGCATGTAATAGCAATGAGGCTAATAAGCTGCTGGACCACAGACCATGTATGTGCAAAACCATTTGAACACAAAAGAAGGTCAATTACGCAAACCAATAATGATGACATAATTATAGAAAATACAACATCCCAACTAATACTATCATAACCAAGTGAATTATTTAGCAAGCGGGGAATGGAGGTCAAGTACGCAAGCAAAGCTAAGCTTCCTTCTTCCTCCTCCAGCATGTATTATTTCATGTATGTTTATATAGTTTTCTGTATTCATTTTAACACCATGTATTGATATTTTGTTCATTTTCAAGGTGTGCTGAAGCTCCATGCTTTTAGAAGCCTTGCTGTGTTGACCGTGGTCTGTTCTGCCCTCCGTTCGCTCTCTTTGTCCTTCCTCGGGCACTTGTATAGGCCAGCTCTTTAGACTCATTTTAAAGGGTCTGAAATGAAAATGGAGTGGCCTTGATGAAGGAAAAGTGTCTTGATGAAAAGCCAAAAAATAAAAATCTTGATCTAAGTTACAGAATGTGACTGCTAGGTTTAGCTTTACATGGGAAACGTTGCCCCACGGAAGTTTATAAAACTTTTTACAAGTCATTTTCTGGGCTAAAAACATTGGTTAATATGCGCTATACATTGCCTATAAAAAAACAGCCCAGCCTAGGTCAGTTATAAATATAGTTGAACTAGTTTATTTGGGTCTCTTTTTATGAAAGTGCTTATATGAGCAAGTATCCTCTTTTAATGATTCATGGATATTTTTATCACTTAATGAGTGTGTAAAAAGGCTTAAAAACAGCTGAGTAAAATAGGTAAAAACAACAGTTTGCTTTAAAATCCCACAAGCAGGCGTTTGTGGCTTACCTTCCCATTCTCTTGCTCAAGTGAAACGGCCACTCTTATAGGCAGAGCCACAGACACCAGGTTTCAGTTTACACTCATTGGCATTGACCATGGTTAATCGATACCAATTATCACAAACCAACCAATGACAACGCTTTAACAGGAAGAGCCACTCTTTCGCAGTGAATTTTGAATGTGTGTAAATATATATATGTGAAACCAGCACCCTAAGGCCACCATGCATAAGAACAGATATGGGGTACTATAAAGTAGGGTTCCTTCTACCCACTCTCTAACTGAACTCAATAGCACCCCTAAATCTATGGCGATTTGCAGTGGCTCCAGGATGACGGTTTAAGGCTGCTTTGCTCTCAATACACTGTAATTCAGTCCATCGTGTAACTCACGCCATGCAGTGTATAAAAAAGCATACAGGTATAGTGGTGCGTTCAAATACATTTGAGTTTGCATTTGAGGCGAGGTACAGTGAGTTTCGCGTCCCAGCATGGTTCCTTGGACACCACCACCATGCTAAATGTTTAGTTGACTGAATGTAGCCTGTCTGCTACTCCACACAAGCCATCCGTCGGCCTCTTTCATTGACGCCCTTTTTCTGACCACCATGGAACCATTAGCTGTACGTTTTTAATGTGGCGGAACATTTCTCAATGTTCCCCTGACACTACTGTGCCTTAAAACCTGACCGGGGTCACTGTTTCTGATATACTCATACAAGCATTTTGGGTGCCCACTACCATACGCCGCATTCAAAGACACTGAAGTGTTTGGTCTTGCCCATTCTCCTTCTCAGTTTTACACATTGTTTGATCATGTGATATGGGCTGAGCCGTGCATGTCATGGATATAGGCTAGAGAACCAAATAAAGTGGCCACTCTGTGTGTATAAATGTGTGTGTATATATATACACCTATATATGTATAGATATACATAGTTATACATTTCACTCACGCACACACACATACATATATTTATATCTGTCTTGTATACTTCAAAAATACACCTACATAAAACAAAAATAAACGAACAGATTTACAAATCAACAGATATTATTCAAGCTGGGAGGCAATGTGCATATGTCACCGATGAACATCGCAGATGCTGTTGCACATCGTAACAATGAGAATACTCTAAGTACAGTACCCGCAATCAAGTCTTTTATTTGAAAATGAATCGCGCACTCAAGAAACACTTTGACAGTAAGACACCACACGTGTTGTAGCGACGTTTTTTTCAATTGCGTGGAATATGCCGTCAAGGCTCTTAAAGAAAAAAAAAACCCTCACTGGAGACTTTGGTTTTCCGTTGAGATGTCACGAACTTCCCTAACAAGGGTCACGTGCTCAAACAATACGTATACGATTGCATGTTTTTTTCCAGCGTTCGCTGCGCGAGAGTAATCTCGCACTTGAGTCGGTAAGAAACGCTCTGATTTTCCTTTCGGTTTCAAGCACTGCAATGTCGGTTTAGCCCAGGCGGGTTCCAAGCTCTCACTATTATTGCTGTTTGCCTTCCTTTTCTCCCCACACCTGGCCGCATGTCACAGATGTGCATCTACTGGGACTGTGACATCTAAATAAGCCTTAAAAGAGAGAGAGAGGAACGATTAGATGCAATTTCATAAGAAAAAAGGACCATCTGTCATATGCATTACCTCTATTGAGAAGGAAACCTTTCATTGCTTGCCAGATTTGTTTTAAGGCTCACAAGATATATGGACTTATATTTCATAAAATATGGAACATATTAAGGGTTCTTGTATTAAAGGTGAAAATGTAACAATTTCACTACATGCTTAGAGGTAGTGCAGATTAAATTAACATATGAAGAGGAGGGTGATGAATCCATGACTATAAGATATAAAGGCATGTTTTGTGGTAATTAGTTTTCTTATTACAATATATGTTGGGAGAATGCTGTCAAAGACGCCTTTGGGCTAAGAAAACGCACGCACGACTGAATGTGTCAGGAAGACCAATGCTGGGGCTAATCCGAAATTTCTCGTTAACTAATTTAGCGCAGCCATATTCTGAATTGTCGTATTGTGATAACTTTAAGTTTGCTCAACCATGTTTTAAGGAGTACTGCTGGCCGCTAGAGCTGACGGCGTCCAAATTCACCCACAAAACATTGTCTGATAACTTGGAAGAGGCCCCTTCATCTGGGGTTTCAACGATCAAATGCAGGAGCTGGTCAGTCTACAGCAGAGTCAGTTAACTTTATCTGCAGAGGGCCGATGTGACTACAGGTTTTCATGCCAGCCAAAAAGGTAAACAGCTAATACAATTAATCAATCATGTTAAGTCTGTGTCACATGTGTTCCTGCTCAGTTTAAATGAGAACCTGCAGCAACACGCATCTTTTGCCTCATCTGTTAACAAATATGCTACTACACATGTCTGAAACATGAAAAACAAAAAATACCGAGTAAGTTGGTTATGCTCATCAGTCGCATTGCTCTCTAGTGACCTCCTCTGGTCAGGTGAGTACATGCAATTGCAGATCAGTGTCACAAAGGGTAGTCATGTGCAACCTCTTTCTTTTCTGAGATTTTGAGGGAGGTTCACTGCAGTAGGGGTTGTCATGTAGTTCAACTGAGGTGGAAAAAGGAACTAAAAATAAAAATTACAGGAGGTATTTCTTCTACAATTTATTTTTCCATAACTGCTATTACTATTTTTCATCTATGTTCAGATTATAGTGTGTAGAGGAAAAATATTTGTCTTTCCTGATAAATGTTATTTTGATTACCATTAGGCAATTGGGACAGAGCACAAAGGGGAAGATTATAGAACAGAAGTATGTGTACTGGATTAATGATGTGCCTCGATATGTTAAATGTAGGCTTCTGTTAAAGATCTCTTGAGAACAGGAGCCTTAGCTGAAAGTGTCATCTTGTCTTTTCCCACCCCCCTTTTTTTCAGTGCGCTTAGCAAAACGCTGTAATTTCCTGGCGAAGTGCAACGTTTATTATGAGACCGAAATTGAAAATTGTAGGTAACAGAGTGGGCCTCAGTGCCAGGGCCAATTGTGAATCTAAATTACTTGCTTCTTTTCAATGCCATTGACTGAGGCGGCTCGCTTTGTGGACCTTGCACCTAATCAACCTGCAGTGACCCCCCGTACTCTGCAGGCTTCCTGCATTAATAATAAAATCCTTGATTCAGACAATGATTCGGAGCCAAAATGGCCACCCATCGTACACAGCAAATCTTAAAAAGAATGTGAAATTATCACAGATTTTCTGTCCCCATAAGTCAGCTTGTTGTACTTTTAATCATCATGATTTGCTGTTGTTTTTTTATTTTTAATTCCACATTATACGTTGTATTTAACAGCCAGGAAAAGCTGAGCTGAGCCCGGCTCAGTCTGAATGTACTCTTTAGGAAACTGGAAAGCTACATCTGTACTTTTAAAACTGACAGTACGGTTTTTCACATCTTAGTTTCAGTGAAGAGGATCTTAAGAAGCTACATTGCTCATAATTTAAAGGAATATGATGGATAACAGATGAGAGAAGCTGTGTGCGTCACATCACCTTTAAAACAACAGGCACAAAGAGAAGAAAGCTAAGATAACGTTACCAATTTTGTCAAAACACTAATAGATTTTCACATGTCATAAATCCTAAATCACAATCACTTGTGATTTTGGAAAAAATAAAACAGCCAATCTGTTGCAAAGCTTCCTTTACTAATTGGTAATACTGTTGAGCCAATAAGAGAGACTGCTGACTCATGTCTTTCGTAAATCCCCTTGTACCATCTTTGGATGACACAGCATAACCAAGGGCCAATTACAGTCGTTGAGATCCCTCTCTCTTCGTGATTCTTTAGTTTTGTGTGAACTTGCTGCTCATCACCAGAAGGGGGTGACCTACCATACCATTAGGAAACTGCTCCAATCCAGCATGCAGCAAATTTGCCCAAACTTCTGCAAATCTGAAGTTACAAGTATTTTCAGCTTGCAGGTTGAACTTCTGAATCTGTATTGAGGTGAAGGTATTTAAAGCGAATTTTACGATCTTTATTTGTAATTGCAGATGATGTAATCATTAGAATAGCATCCTTTACAAATCAGTGATAGGCTACATCTTGGTACTTGGAGCCTTGTTTTAAAATCATTGACAAACACCTTAACTGGATATTGGATATGACGGAGTGAACATCCATTAGGGGAGTAAAAGTCCATGATGTTGTCTGACATACATTTGTGCTCCATGTGATTTGTGTCACACATACATCTTGTTTCATGTTATTTGGATATTGGTTAAGCTAATGTTAAAACCAGAGTTTATTTCTGAAATGACAAAGAAGTATTCTGTGAAATTAAATTGTATTTGACCTCTAGTGTACCTTTATAGCATCCAGTGCTTAGTTCTCACACAAACATACATGTGGCATCACCTGTGCCCAGAATAGAATAGAATAGAATAGAATAGAATAGAATCATTGTATGTATATGGTCTAAATGAAATACCAGTTGCATTTTGTGTGTATGGTCAGCTGGTTGCACTGAAAAAAAAAAACATTTTTTGCATTTGGGGAAATTGCATCTGTTGGGAACAGGGGTAATTTCTAGATTAAAGCTTTTGACAATTTCCTACACTAACAAATGCTTTTAAAAGCACCAAATGAGAGTTTTTTTAGTGCTGAAGGGTTTGGCATATCTACAATAGAAGTTCTAAATCATTCATTGCTGGTTCATTAATAGTACTATATAATGTAAAAAGGTTCCCCTAAGATTACTTACAAAGAACAAAGAACCCCTGAAGACATTTTCTTTCTGAGAGAGTAGGTATTCACACCTTACAAGTACAATGGAATAACAACTTTAATGTATAGGGCGCAGAAACTTTTACAGTTATAGTGGTGGGTTCCATTTAATTTGTGTACTCCACCTGGATGACATCATCAATGGGCTCTGAAGAAACACTGATGGTCAGAGAACACAAACTCAACCATGTACAGGAAAGACCTTTTGCTCTGAGATCAAGATGTTAGTAGCCTCTTCACTTTCAATATTTTATGTGCCACTTCCTGTAGTTCTTGTCTTCACCAATGTCATTCTACATTCCACTTCAAGAGTGATTACTTTCAAATATTAGTAAAGCCATACCCCTTGTCCCTTACATCTTTGCCACCACCTCCAGTAGACAAATGTTTGTACACACACACACACACACACACACACACACACACACACACACACACACACACACACACACACACACACACACACACACACACACACACACACACACACACACACACACATTGTATGAGGGTAGTGTATGTGTGGAAAGAGTAAACACAAATATTAGATTCAGTGAGGTGAGACACATCCTGACATATTATTTAGTTGCATCATTTCTCTTTCTTATTGTGCCCACCTGGTTCACTGGAGACTATAGTCATTTATTTTTTTATATTAAAAAATTCACAATGGTACGAGAGTATCAATCTCATTGACTCGTGTAAATTATATTAATGTAAATTTCACTTTTTGATGTACTTTTTTAAAGGGTGTCCTTTGTATTTCTCCAATAAACAGATATACCTAAAACAAATTATTTCTAGTTTTGTCGTTCAGAACAGTGGAACTCATTATAGATGAATAATTTAGGTTTTTTTTATCTATTATTGCTGGAAACGGGCTTCCACATTTGCCTCCCTTAAAGTCCTCCTTTGGAGCTGGAGGGGAAAGCCAGGAGAAGTCACATGATCGGAGAGGGGCAGTTCCTTCATTATGCAGCCGAAAACAATGGCACCTTCATGCTTGCACTAATTATTATTCTGGGAATGTACTAATTTGTTGCTTCCAAACCGACTGTCAGCTCGGGCCCTGAGAAGGGGGCGGCCTGCCAGCGAATGCGGTCCCCTGTGAAAAAGGGGCTCTTTCATTGGGGACGGTGTGACGAGAATGACCCTCTGGCATACGCGTCCAGGGGTCGAGGGCACTGTGCCAGCCTTATCGTTCTCGGACCCGGCTCTGGCACACAGACTATTAAAATGAGTCAATCCTCGGCCTCGGTAAATGTCACTCAAACCCAGGCTGACTGAATAAGCGCCACTGTTGTCATGCTTCGCGAAAACTCCTGCCGGCATCACGTGGATATTGAGATTTTTTTCAAATTCCAAACCCCATTAATATTGTGGCCGCCTGTTGTTGACAGATAGATTAAGAGTTACAATCAAAATCCCAAAATTGCTTTCAGAAATAGCCTAATTTCAGCTACAGTATTGTCATAATTGTTTTGTTATATATAACTTTTGCATTACAATAAAGACTTTGAATATTTTAGGATAAATATGTTTATGCCACACAAACGGAAGTAAGAATATGCTCCAGTTTTGATGTCTATGTAAAAATAATTTATATATTTTTGGTAAAATAAAGCTATTTTATAAAGTATTGTCAGGAGTTGATTCACATTTAGTCTGTGAACTTGTCCCATTAATCCTCTGTTTCTGCATACCAACATTTAACTATGTAAACAGCCCCAACCAGAGCAGGCCACTATAGAGTGATGAGATTGATGAGTTTGTCCATCTTAATCCCCTATTTACCCTGGTAAAGCTGAGCCAACTGTTGCTTCACCAACGCATTTTGTGTGAGTGGTAAAAACAGGTGGTTTTTGGGTGTTTGTCATGAAAAGGTGTGAATTTAATTACACTCTGTGACTAGGGAATTTGATTATAGATGACTTTGAATTTTCCAAAACATCTGCTAAATGACTACTGCTTACACTGGCAAGCTATGGCTGGAGGTCCTCATTGTTCTCGGGTGCCCTCTACTGGTTGGAGGCCGGCAGGTTCCTAAACGGAACACATTGACATTTGTCACATCTTCCTTGACTTTTTTTGAACCAATCAAAATGTTTTCCTCTCCATAGTCAATGCTGTCATTGGTCCAAATCACTGAGCCATTGATACAATATGGTAGCTCCTCATATTTTAGATTCAATGAAATCCCATTTCCTGATCATTACAGTTCCGTAACCATTACATTTACAGCAAAGATGTCAACATTACAAATGTTTTCGCAGTTAGGATAATGTATATTGTTAGAAGTGTACTGCTGATGAAACTGAAAAATACCATAAAATTGATGCATTTCCAGAAAGAGCAGTGAGAGTGGACATCCTCACGAGCAGATATTATCTGTTTCATTGCTCCCATGATAATGCCATCTTAATCCACACAACAAAATATCTTTCCACAACTTATATATATCACTGCATTGTTTAGGTTAGGGCATCCTCTATAAGATAAGATATAAGTAAGACCATTTATGTATAAAAGCATTTTGGATGATTATGAAGCATTAAAATATTTCTTTGACTGGAAATAGAGCTAGGCATGTATGCCAGCATTTGTCTGTAGTGGAACAAGCTAAATTTAAGTTATATTATTTGAAGGATGAAATTACAATACCAACTGAACATATGACTTACAACAATGATTTTTGGTCATGGTTGAATGCCTAAATAATGATAAAACAAAGCTGTAAGGGTTAACACCAGGGTGTCACAGTTCCCAGGCAGAGGGTTAGCATACATAAAAATATTACTAGAAATATGCATGATTTTTAAATCCAAGTTTCAGGGAGGGCTTGAGATTCTACCATTCTACCATCCATGAATAAGAAGCTGAAAATCTGCAGCTATTTGTAAGCTGATCATGACCTGTTTTTTTAGCTGTCACATTTTTCGTATTGTTTTCAGTAATTTTTTCCATTATACAAAAAAGGCAACATCCTGCTTTAAGAAAAAAAAATGTAAAAGATGAGTTTGACATATGACACATGCGTTTGTCAACATTCCTCTCTCTACGGACAAACATCCCTCTCATTAGGCCAGACGGCCCTCCCCTCTTTGCTTGTGAATGCTTAGATAATGACGGAGAGTTCTCTGAGCCCAAACTCTGACCTGTGACACAGTTCCTGGCTCGTCGCTATTCGCGGCCTCGGAGAGAGCTTGTTGCTGTGTGGACACTGTTTTTGTGAGTCTGGGGATGGCGTTTTTGGCAGCCAAAGCGCTGCAGCTCAAACCGGCGAGGCGGGCAGCCTCATTATGATGAAGCCACACCCCCTTCCCACCTCCCCTGTTCTGGCCCCTATTAATAGTTTGTGACAGTTAGCTTGGGGTTCTCTCCGTGACCCGTCTGGGGTTCAAATGTTTTTGGATCGCTGGCAAACAGCTGAGAAACTGACTCAGATTCAAAAACTTAACTGTCGGATTTAAGATTTTTGTCATGAAAACAAGTGTTGAACAGCCATTTTAATCACCATCTGCAGAATCACTAGTTCATATAGCATTGCGATTATGTGATTTAGGTATATGAATACTACACTTGCCAACATAGCAAAGAATCTCAAACAGTACAGTTTGCAAGAGGTTGATTCAAGCATACCAGCAAAAGACAAAATAATATAAACACCTTACAGTATAGGAATATTTTTAAGTAATGAAGAGCTGGGCCACCTTCAGAACCACTTCAGTCTATCTTGGAATATTGTTAAACAAGGTGTGAACTGTTTCCAATGGGATATCTGACTATTGTTCAAGGAAAGCCTCCAGTTCTTTGATAAGTGAAGGAGACAAACATATGTGCTCTGCACTCTACTTCCTAGAGCTTCCCGTAAGGGTTTATTGATGCTTAGATCTGGTGACTGGGGAGGCTGTGGAAGGTGATTTAACTTCATCTTGGTGTTCATGAAACCACTCTTGAATCTGTTTAGCAGTGTACATTGGACAATGAGAATATCAAAGAAACAATTTTTGCACCATAAAGTGTAACGAGTTGCTTTAAATTGCTTTGTATTACTTGGTTGTAATTCTGTCATGTGGAATAACATTGAGATCAAATGAACCCCATAAGATGGCTGCCACTGTCATAACAGACCCACCAACATTTTGACAGTTAGGACAGGCAATGTGGTTTGAAGGATACCTTTAGCTCTGTCCAAACATAAACCTGTCCCAATGTGTGCATACATGTATGAGTGTGGATATCTGTGTCCATGTATGTAGATGTGTGTTTGTTTGTGTGTGCATGAGACCTCTTTGGGAGTATATGTGCTTTTGTGTGTGTCTTTTTTTGATTGTTTTTTGGCATGCGCACATGTGTCGGTGTGCATGCACGTCTGTGTATGTATGTGTGTGTGTGCGCCTTTGAATGTTTAAAGAAAACAACAGCGGTCTGAAATGCAGTAGAAGTGGGTGGAGGTCAGTGAGGTTGGGCCGCGTTCTGAAAATGGCGGTGGGGATGGAGACAGACGGACACGTGACGCCAGCGTTAGTCAGACACTCTGACTAATAAATATCACAGTGACCCTTTCTCTCCGCGAACCGCTGCGGATGAATGCGACACTCACGTCACTGAGGAAGAATCATTCTATTCAGCACCACACTGCCACCGCGGGCCTCAGTTCACTGGCTGCTGAGCAGGAACGAAAGTATGACTGTACAACGAATCGGTCATCGCACTGTGATTTGGCACGTGTCCATGTGTTTATGAAAATCCTTCTGTGAACAATGAGTCTTTTCACCCAATAAGGCAATATTGGTGAACTCACCACTAATTTCAGCTCTCTGATGAATTATACAGGAAAAAATATGAATTTGCAATAAAATTATAAGACAAAAGGAAACCAAACTCAAGCATTTGAACTGTATCCATCAAACTTCATCAAACATTCTTTGTTGCCTCCTGTGGAGACCAAAATCCATTGTAAATAAAAATATTATGTAACAGACATAAAATATGTGAATCATAGTAACCATTGCTGTTGTTTTTTTTTCTACTGGTATAAGTGCCTCTGTGGATCAAAGGAGACCAAAGGAGATATTAGTTCTGGCCAACAAGTTCAATCAACCACTAGTTTTTACTTATCATAATTTGGAATGCATGTTGATAGTGTGTAATCCTGTCTCTTCATTGTAACAGAGAAGCCTGATAGGAGCACAAACAGAATTTTGAATTTGCTGCAAACTTCTCTGCATCACTATGGCGCTTTTGGGGCTCTGTCTTTCAAAAAGAGATGCTTACAAACACTGGTGAGTTTACCTCAAGAGATGGGGTTGATTCAGCCACATGCGACTAGTTTCTTGTACAAGTCAATTTCCTTGCATGCTGTTGGGCCTAAAGACGTTATTTGTCTACCCCTGTTTTTCCAAATTAAGCACATAAGAACAGGACACAACGCACAATGGTTTGCTAAATTGTTCCCTTTTGGATCGAAGCTTTTATATAATGCATTCGTATGTAAGATCATGTGATCATAGCTATTAGCAGACATGCATTTGAAATTTAATAGAAATGAAGTGCTGGTACAGGCACTGTGACAAAGGCAAATCCCAGCATGATAACAGTTAAACGTTTGCGGGAATCAAACTCAAATCTCTAAAACTGAAATTTTAAAAAAAGTAAATGAAATGAGTCCAAATGGTTTCCTCCCAGTCCCCTCCTCCCAATCACCCCGTCTGACCGCCTGTGTCCGTCCGTTATTCAAACCCCGTTGGAAACATATAAATGGACCTTTTTAAGAGTATTTATAATTCAGTTTGTCTGCCTGAAATGTAAATTGAAATCTCTCATTAGCGTGGAGTGAGAACTAAATAGGTCCTGCTGGGAGGCTAGCTCGCGGAAGGGGGACGTGTGATTTGTTTGAGAGGCGGGCCATTAAGTGCAAATCCAGTGTTTTTTTTTTTTGGAGAGACATGGAGTTACGAGGGACTGTGGTGGAGCACAGAACAAGCAGGTGCACGGTAACAGACGCACCTGCGAGCTTTCCCTATTCTCTACGCCGGGAAACAGGCCATTAACATATCAAAGGTCCCTGTACACAGAGTGGAACTTTGGGGGAGAGCGGCTACATCCGTAGCACACGCTTGAGAGCAACGAGGCACTTGTGCGATGAGCCTGATGTCACGTGGTACGAGAACTCCAGTTGTTTTCGAGTCACTGGATTTGCTGTTTCGTATATTTTTAAAACAAAATGCGTTTGTCGCTGAATTGTTTGATTTGGGGCTGTGCTGCACCTTTGATTTGTCTGTCACTTACTTATGTCACTGATGTTATTTGCGTATATCCCAAAAAAACATACTCAAAGACATGTCTCTAGTAAAATAAAATACTTTTTTTATAAAAATAAACTAGTAATAAGCATATGATCTAATAAAAACAATGCTTTGATTGTGTTGTATATACCCATAAAGATCATCTGTGGATTTTGATTTATCAATTTATATATATATGGGCCTGATTTTTATACTCACCTCTGTGAACTTTCTGTTCTCAACAAAACAATATATGAGATTCCCAAACAAAGTAATAAGGCTGAATGTATAATTAATTACCCGGCTCGCCGCAATTAGTGACAAATAAGCCATGCCGCTCTCATTGCCACAAAAGGTGGGGAACGGGCAATACTGGGCCTGTGCTGTGCTTTATCTAATCACAAATGCACAGTCCCCTTTGGAGAGCACTCTTCCCGCTCAATCCGATGCACGTACCAATAATTAGCAGAATCAGACAAGGGCTAAATTACCGCTAACAATGTAACTCCATCTTTCTGAAGGGCCCACGAGGTGAGGCAGACTAACAACACGGCAAGGCCCGGATTCTAATTAACAATCCTTTTTTTTTTTATTTTGCTAGCGACAAAAACCGGGGGCCGGTAATTGTTTTCGTCAAAAGGCCCCAGGGAGTGATCACGGTAATAAAGTAAATTAGCTGAACAAACTGCCTCTCCTCTGCCTTATCAGACGGGGTGATGCGGTAATTCAAATGGAGGAGGAGAAGCAATTAGGCCGAGGTGACGGTGGAGAGACACTTTACAAGTGAGGGACGTGTGAAACAACTACATTCTACAGTCTTTTTTTTTGGGGGGGTCCAGTATAATTTTACTCCCCCCTTCCCATGCAAGTTTATTTTGAAAGGGACTCCTGTCCCCCATATTTGTGCTTATTAACAAAACATTAAAATGAACTAAATGAAATAATTAATGCATTCAGGACAGCGGCGGGGGCCAAATCAAACACATTCAGTTTCATTAAGGTCATATTCAATCAAGACAGTCTGTGCATCACAACATATGATCACATACAGATCCTCCCTCCACCCCAAGCCCAAGACGTAAACCACACCCCCAACATTCACACATACACACACCACATACACACACATAATTCCCTCTCAACACTGGCACACAATAAAGCCTTTCAAATAATTGTCGCAGGGGCCTTCAGGAGTCATAGGAACCAAGACTCAGCTGACAGCTGGATTGACAGCTTGTTGATGTACAGAGAATTATGGGAAATGGCTATCGTCCAATGGTCACGATGGCCAAAGAGATAACCTTTCTTGTGACAGCAAAAACAAAGGGAGAAAGAGGGAATTAGCTATGATGTTACAGATGGTCACAGCCTCACCCAAAAGGAAGGTGGAACTTGTGCTCCAATCACAAATTATTTCACTGAAATTGCATTTGCAAAAACTGAACATGTGCTGAAGGCTTTGGCTAACCTGGCCCTTTGTGTTTTCATTGAATATATCACTTAAACAGAGACTAAACGCTTTTGATTGAATTGAGCTTTAAATGCAGGACAGTTCACATTTCATGCAAAAACCCCTTCCATTTCCTGCATTTGACATTTTGCCACAAACAGAAATTGTGACATGACCTCAGCCCACCAGGATTTTAACAACACACAGCAGGCGTCTAAAACATCCAGCTCTGCGAGGGTACAACACACATTTGCACCTCCCATTGTGATGCGCAAACACATTTTGTCCAATCAGGTGCCATCTCGCTGACAATGCCCTCTGGAAACTGGGCACAAACTGAATCTTCTCACAAAAGCCACCCCATGGCTTTTCTAATTGGTTGAGCTTTGGTGACTGTTTTCTATATCCACGGTAACAGAATTCTCCAACACCTCTTTTGTTTTAAATTGTTATCTTAGTGGGGGGGGGGGGCAGTAAGACTTCAGCTAATTACTTGACATGTTCTCACTGTGAAAGATATTGCCAGGTAGTGTTTTCAGCTGGATCAGTAATGACTAAGAAGGACCACAATTGGGACTAATTTGTTGTCTGCAAAGAAACCACTCTAATCCTAAATACTCCAGCACTAGATTAACCAGACGTCTCAGGCCATATTAGTTATAATGATGGTAAATAACAATAGCAGCCCAGTGGATGGCTTAATTATAGTAATTATAGTAAATCTCCTGGTATAGAAAGATTTAGATGCTTTCATGTTAAGTGTTGTGTAGCATGAAAGTCCTATACATGATAACAGTTAATATTTTGGTCAGATAGAATGCTGGATAATTAATATGTGCCAGCACATACATAGCTTGGAATATGAGTCTGCATGCTGTGTATCATAAATGTTTAATTACTGAAATTTAACATGAAAAATTTGACTCAGAGATGTTCGTATCATATTTCACAGTCATGCTTTTTTTAACATGCACTCGTTGATTATCACTGGTATATGTTTATATGTTTCTGTTTACTTAACCTCTGTTTCAATAAACAAACAAATAAACAATATAAGTAAATAAATACATAAATATTACCCCTGTAGTCCTCTGTAGGCTTGACAAATAAAAAAACGCCACAATGCCAAAGCATACACAAAAATGGATGAACTCTCTCCACGTTTTACAACTATGCAATAACATTGTTATTAACATAATCTGTCACCATGTTGAACTGTGCGAATAGTCACAGGCTGTACGAGACCAAGACTGTTGACATCTCATTAACACACTGATGTAAGATGTGTGTGAGTGCAGACGCAAGCAGAGCTGTTGGTTTAGCCTTGGCGTATTAGGAGGTTGCTGGGGGTATGTTCCCCTGCTTGGTACACCCCTGGGAGAGTCTACATTGTGGACATCACAGACTCCTGTGAAATTTCACACCTGACGCCTCTCAACATGTTGGCGCTTCCGTTAGCATGGTTTTACGAAACAAACGGATTGGCTCAGGACGCATTCACACACGAACCTAGAATGCAAATAGCTGCTCAGCTGTCGCGGGCCCACATTTTACGGTATGTGTGTCCTGAAGCTGTGCAGTTTCGGAAGCGTGTGAACATCTACTATTGAGGGTGACAGCACCTCCTGGACTGTGACCTGGGTTTCCAAATATGCAGAGCACCTTTGGGAGGTCTATTGCTCAAACACGCTTTGGCGTAAGTGTGAACAGTGACTCTCAAAGTTAGCTTTTCATTGAGAGTTAGGACTCGACTGAAAAATAACAATGTCTTGATAATTTCTTGGAATTCCGAGGGTTCAAGACTCATTTAAAGGTAATGCAAAAAAAACCAAAAAAACTTAAGTAGGTCTGGAACTCATTACCCTACAAACCTTTAAAAGGAAAAGTCTAATTATGACTAATTAATTTCAAACACTGATACTAAAAACATTACATCGTTACACCAAAACACTGTCACACTGTAGAAGAGATGCCTATTTGAAAATAGTAGTTTGACTTACTCCTCAGTTTTTGGAGAATTGTGATTTGTCATTAATGGCACATAAATGGAATATTCACACTTTCAGCTCATTTGACAACATAATCATAAGAATCACAATGAACACAGAAACCACCTGCTACTACATAAGAATAAATGTATTCGTCTGGAGTTTTAATAAAAAACAAAGCTGAAGCATATTACGACTGACCTGCATTTCGCATGTCCTGTTGATGAAGTACATGCTACTGTAACAAAAAAAGCCTTGCTCAAACCATATATAAAACAAGATATATTTATATCTATCAAGCAATTTATTGAGCATGAATCTCTTCTGTTTCCTGGAACATGCAGTTACAAACAAGTACATACATTACCACTGGGAGAATTACTAGCTAAAGGCTATGGCAATGGATTTTTTTAAACTTTTGAACAAAGAAACAATTCCTGCTAACACTTGAACGAGCTCATTTGTATATAGATTGCGCTACATACGTGAGGAAACTTTGCGGAGAAAAATCTAAATAGTTTCGTTACAAAAGAGAAGCCCTCAAGTTTAGTCATATCATGGCTTCTTTTCAAGCATCTTTTGCTTGTCTGTCTTTTGAGAGTCCTCCGTTCAGCGCTGAAGAATGGTTCGTTGTGCAGAGAGAAGGTCTAAGAACGGGCCTAACACTATCCCCCGCTGATGGGTTTTTGTGCGGATTCAATTGAAAAAATGCTGTCGGGATTCTTTCTGGCAGAATTACAGTTACAGTGCAATGGCCGTGACAAAGGGGATCCTTTCTGTTTGGACTGCAGGCGAGCAAATGTCGCAAAGGAGAATTTCAACATCGAGAAATGTAGTTTAAGGGCTTTTTTCCCTGTGTATACCTTCAGTTTTCTCAAGTACTGTATGAATTTGTAAAATGTTAGCTGGGACTCAATCGAACAAACAGTCACTTTGAGGGCATGTTCAGTTCAGATAATGTGCATGTGCAAATAAAAACATACCTTACATTACAATATACATTTATTTGACAATTTTCGATTTTGTTGAAGATGAGCAGATATGTTCTTTGGATTGTATTCTTTTTATTGTAAAACAGAATAGTATATGCCTTTAAAAAAGCTATAGACCATTCTGATTGAGTTGCATATGCTGTTAGAGACTAGGTGCGTTGGATTGAAGTGGAGGATTTAACCCTTACGATGCTGGCAAAATTCAATGACATGTATGCACAGTAAAACCTTACTAGCTAAAATCTTTCATCATGTAAAATGTGAATTTTGCTCTGAATATTGAGGAGAATGTTTGTTGCTTTTAAAATTGTCAGTGGTCCTTCAGAGATTTTAAAAGGGTGAAGTATTTTGACATTTTTTTGACACAGACTTACTTTAACGGTGTCCTTATCGTCTTCATTTAGGAATAGGTCAAAGCTAACCATTGATTCTTTGTCAATCGGCCTGTTTTGGGCGAGATGAAAAGCGTGAGTTTCAACAGCCCAGACTGTCTGGCTACCTGAAAAACCCGAGCTCTATGGGGGAAAACATGGCATTAGGAACGTAGTGGGAGACGGACTGGATCATCACAAGCTGTGGTTTGGAGAGGACGGCAAATCCTTATGCCATTATTGGAGTTGCTTTACTGTGTTATTCCATAGGATTGAATAGCATTTTGATTTATCTAAATCGTTGGAATGCCGAATATTGGGAATCTAAAATTTCTCATTCATAAAGCCAATATGAAATGTGATTTAACAACTCAAAATAATTTCATGTAAAGTAAAAGTTACTTCAGTGATCTCTGAATATACTACGATACTAAGGCCTCACTCATTTGAGTATTTTCTAATTCACATGACTGGATTGAAAATACTCCCCAAAGCTTAAGCACGGCCATCATAAATTTTGGGCTTAAATTTGAATTTTAATTTCAGTATCTCAATGCTTGTACAGTAAAATAAACCTGCATGTTTGTTTCAGTATAAAGTGGCACTTTGCAATGACATATTGTAAGAATCTCTGCGTTGAAACTGACAGTCTATTGAAGAGATATCTTCTTTCCGCCTGGTTTGTGTGAAGATGCTTCTGCTTTTAAATCTTGTATCTGTCTCATCTGAATGGCCGTGAATGTGGCAGATTGTGCCGTTTGCTCCCTCGTCCAGAGGGTGAATGAAAAAGGATTACAGGCCCCGGAGAAGGCTATGATGTCACAACTGTAATCCAGTCCAGGGTTTCCTGGCAACCGCATTGTCTATTCTGTTCCGCTATGTGAAAAATGTTGAATATCAACAATGGCCTTCAGTGCTGTATTGTTGAGTTTTGTATGAACTAATCTTGCCTCGCTAAGAAAAGAGGGAGAGAGGAAAAAAAAGACCCACGGACAAAAAGTCTCCAGCATTCCTGGCTGCCCCTGCACCAAGGCAGGCTCGGGCAGGGGAGAGACATGCTAGCCTGGTGCTCTCCTAGGGGGCTGAGTGTGTCCACACTGTCACTGGTCCTACTACCACCTGCATGGGGGCATGGTCCAGGAAAATCCCAGGATGTATCCAGAAGGTCTAGGCCCCTCCCTCAGGCTGGCACCAGTTTCCCTGCTAGGGGAAAGGTAAGCCGCGTGTGACTTGCTAGCTTCTGCACTCTTCCCTGAGGCAACTGCAGTTTGTGTGACCCAGGGTGGGGACTCGAGGCTCAAGTGGAGTTCTCAACAACGCTTTCTGTCGCATGGCGCATGTTCGAGCGTGACGTAGTTTATTTTTACTTACTTGTATGTTGGTCTGGATGAAAACATCTGCTGGAAATATTTGTGAGCAAACGCAAACTTCCTCTCTGGCTAACACAGCTGTCTGTCATCTTGTTCTTGGACGAGGCACTGCATGCCTGTAGTGTTCTCTGAGAGTGTGAGGGTGTTTCATGAGGGACTGGATCTAAAGCTAAATGAAGTTAAGGATCAAGCTGGAATAGGCTAACCATTGATCTTTCTCTTCTTAAATGGTCGATATAAAGATTTGTGGGCTGTGTCTTTTCCCCTTCACTACGGAGAACAGTTTGAAGAAGAGGGCGTGCTCTCGAGGGGGAGTTGGCATGGGGGTGTGGTTCATTTAAATGTCAACCGCTTGGAATGATGTCAGCGATTTCAAAGACCTTTGCCTAAATACCAGCAAAATGCAGCTTGGTAATTTATATCAAATCCTCAAAGTTGAATATGGTCTGGTAATAAAAGTCTGTTGCACCATATACTCTTTCATTTTGCATTATTCAGTCCATTGCAGAAATGTATAAAATTCCCAGTCTGTAAGATTTTAATGGAAGTATTGTGCCTTCTTGGTTGGGCTTTATTGAGATAGCTAACACTGGTAGACTACGGAATGAAAGACAATACAATGCTGAATACGATGTTTTGAATAGCTAACTGAGGTATAGCTTAGTGTCAAAGAGTCCAATCAGTGCTGCTTACAGAATTGGTTGTTTTCAGATGATGTCATAAATGTGTTCTTCCCCCATTTTGTTTCACACCCCAGTCCATTCTTTGGTTATACATTCTGTTTTAAATCATCTGACCTTTGGTAAACAAATTATTAATCAATTTTTATTGACCACAGCACTTTTTATAATGCTTTTATTTGTGTTTTACTCATTTGCTTACTGTCAAATGACCTGTTGTTTTTGTAATAATTTTTGCACTGGTATCGCTACTGTCACATGTTTCGAGAAGATATCGTGATAATGTAAAGATAATTATGTGAGGGACATACCTGTGATGCTTTCTGCAACACATGGAGATCTTCTGCAACATTAGTTTGTTTTTTTTAATGAAACTTCATTTTGTACTAAACCTTAGATAAAATTCACAGATTTGTCATGGGAAATATCAGTCTGTTTGACTGCTGCCTTCTGTCTCCTTTCCTCAGTTATTATTCTTTCTTGTGCTTGATTTATACTTTTTTTTGCAAAATATTTATGTCCTTGTCCACACCATATCTTTTCAACAAATTATAGCACAAAGTTGATAGTTAAAACCAAATAACACTACTTTGGTAAGATTAAATCTGTGGATAACAGTCGTAAAGATGACTGCGATACCGATGGTAATTGATTCTGTGATATGACAAGGTGAACATCTGATCAGCACTGCAGGAGGCGACCTGTTTTTGTGCGATTAGAAAGGGAATGTTTTAAAGAACTTATCACACAAGAAACAATAAAACAGCTATACCTGAAACTGCAAAGTGATGGCTTGCAAGAATTTGTCGATTTTATGAAACGTTTTAAATAAAAATCCTCAAAATCAGCAAAGCAATCAATTTTTATTATTTTTTATTCTTTTAACCCTCTCCTTCCGCTACATAAAATGAATTCCTTTATGGCCCCTCAGAACAGGGGTGGAGCCTGTAGTACGCAACTGAACTAGAAAATCTGGTGCAATTTGGCAATTAGCGCTGTAAGGGCCTGCAGTGCAGCGCAAACGCATGGAGCGCACCGCGCTGGCAGCGCAGCGAAGCGGGCTGAGATTGTGAGCGCAGACAGCGCGCCTTAGTGTCGCTTGGTTACACTCTAAAGAGGTGGCCTTTGCCCTACAGGTCAGAAGCAGGCGAGAGCTACATTACGGGGACGTTTCTCCTGCTTCTTTTTGTGCGAGAGAGTTCCTCTCCCCCCCTCCTCCTTCTCTCAGTCCTCCGTCCCGACCATTACGTCCACTCAAGGTTGCCGCGGCAACAATGGGACAGGGTTTTCTCGACGTTGTGGAAGCTCAAGGATGTGACATCTCTCAAAGGAGGCGTTTACGTCTTAGCTTGACGGTAAGCCTGGAGGACAGTGAACGTGTGACCTTTTAGAGAGACAGCATGCTGCGGTCCAAAAAGCACATCTGTGTTAATGCGTTCCTTTTCTCATGTGTGTACTTTACTTATTTATATGTCTAAAATGGACACTAAGTCACCCCCACCATGGATGTGACCACTTGTGACTTATTCCCTCTCAATTCTAAACCTAACATTAAAAAAATTAAAAAATACATAAGTGATTTGGCAAGTTTTTAGCAATGATCCTGGAGAGTGTCTGGCTATTCCTGTTGGTGACTTATGACTTGTGACATCTGTTCCTTGTTCTGGGATCTATTTTCCCTGTTTTGCATGTGCATCATGATGTTCAACATTGTTCCCCTTGACCTCATAAATCATTTTGCCATTCCTGTGACAATTTGCCATTCATGAGAAATTCATTAGCTAACAATTTGATCTCTTTTCAAATCTGTTACATCTCTCATAATACTTTAGAATCTTACTCAAAGCATTGATTTGAAAATGTCTCTTACAGCAGAAACATATTGGCGATTCCTAATGAAATTCAAATGAAACACATTTGTGGACTTATTTTCTCATTGTGATTTAATTATTTCAAAATAAGAGTCTTTTACCCACATGGCATTCCCATTATTTTTTTCTCCAGCCCAGAATTTGCTGGCTTTTATTGAATCCTCATTACGTATTAATATGTTTTTGTGTGAGTAACTACAAGTTGCATAGAGAACATAGTGTTTGGCGCAGTTCAGTGCTTGCTTACATAATCAATAACCGAGAGCTGTCTTTGGTTGTCCCCCGTAAATGAGAGTGAGCACACACTAATAGCCTGACACCTCATCGGTGGTCGGCTCAGATGATGGTCCGTTCTGCTCCGCCAGCTATTATAGTGTTAATTAAGGAGGCGCTGTGCAGACAATGGAGGAGTGGAACGGGCTCCATTCAGGGCCTGTTCTGGCCTCCCTGGCCTAAAACCCACACACACACACACACACACACACACACACACACACCCCAGAGGAGCTTCTCTTTGTTTCCCTACCTTTGTATTCGTTCTTTTCACACTCTCCTTCTCGCCGACCCTCTCGGACTTTTTTTTCCAGAAAGAGCCCCAATTAGCCGCTCAATAAACATGGTTCTTCTGTAGAGGCGGTTTTCACAACTGGGTTCCCGCCTACCTTCGAAGACCAACATGAGCAGCAACTGTGATGGTTTCACAGGACTCCTGGGTTCAGTCGCCCTAAAAACACAGAGGGAGATAGGGTTTGTGCTACGCTTTGCATTGATTGGGTGAGAGATCAACTGGGTATAGAGATGGTTTTCTCTATATCGGGCACCGTACTGTCCAAGGCCTAGAAGCAGGTAGCAAAGACAGTCCTCTGTTTTTGTTTGTCTGTATCCACACCGCTTTGAAAAACATTACCACAGTCACAGATAAACACAGTACAGGAAGTGACCTCAGAAATTCATCAGAAAAGACTTTCCAGTGTCTTTAACAAGTTGAGAGTTTCACATGAAAGGCAAACTGCAGAGCTTATCAGCAATGGACAAGCACATATACAATATGCAAAAGTGGATGAACGTAATGTGGGCTGTGATCTCCTATTGCTCTCACTTCCATTTCATTGATTACTTCCCGTATGTAACTATTGGTATAAATAGGTTTCTCTTTGCGGTGCATTCCCATCAAAAACAGATCTGGCTCTGTATTTGTAAAGCATTTCAGAGGAGGAGACCTAATCGAGATCACATTTCCACTGAGTTGAATAGAACTTAACGGATAACTTAAAGTTAACCATCAGAACTAGCGGCCCAAACTGATCTGAGAGCAGCATTCAGTTGTGAGACGTTTAGTAATTACAGACCTCAGTCATTATATTCTCAAATGCCTGAAGGCAATGGCCTACGATTCAGCTCTTCACTTTTCATCACAATTAAATTACAAATAAGCATGATCAGCTCTGCACAGTTTGGCAAGAACAGTGGCAACCGAGAGGACATCACCGAGCCTTGATTGAGAAGAGACCAAACACGTTCACTTCATAGTTCTTTTAAGTTCAATCAATCTTAAATGTGTAGTTCTGATTCCAGTTCAGATTGGAGACTCCTTCACGGTCACACTTTCAGAGACAGCAGTAGGCAAGGTGCACATTACAGTCATATTCCTGTTTAACCACCTTCAATCAGTAATATGTGTGCAGAACTCGCTTGCTTTCTGAAAAGCTACCTCAGATTCACTATTCAGGTTTCTGCCTGCACCTGGTTCGTCAGTTAAAATGTTTTTTATAGGTTCTTCGGAA
The DNA here is from genome assembly GCA_022829145.1 of Albula goreensis. Lineage (NCBI taxonomy): Eukaryota > Metazoa > Chordata > Actinopteri > Albuliformes > Albulidae > Albula > Albula goreensis. The sequence continues at coordinate 4,628,831 of CM040764.1, read as the reverse complement.
AAGCTTTTGTGGGCGCTGTGGAGTAACACACGGGCAAAGTGGTGAGTTTCGTAAACAGTGCAGAGTGTATGCTAACAAAATAGCAGTCACGCGCTGGATCTCACAGCGTTTCTGATGTCGAATGCAACACTCCCCCCACCATTCGTATTCGCACAGACCGCACCAATTTCCATTGTATTCCGACAGACCACAGCAACCTGCCTTTTAAAAAAAAAGGGCCACATTTTGTTATCTGTGTTTTTTGTTCATTGGATTTATTTCCCCTCTCTGGTGAATGATCATGACATAAGGATACAAACAGGTAGTGTTGAGATGAAAGACCAAAACAACCGACAGCCCCCCACCCCCACGCCCCTTCCACCTCCCATCCCATCCCATCCCATCCCATCCCATCCCTCATTCCCCAGGAAAAAAAAGAGAGGATCTCTCTTAATCTGAGCACAATTGTAAATGCTTTGTTTCTGGTTATCCACACATTGTGTGGGAATAAGCTGGATCTGCTAGACCCATAGAGTAAAATCAGCACCCTCCTCAGCTATGCATTGTCTTTACCTTCCACAGACACTGAGAGGATAAATACAAATAGGATTATCAAAAATCACAAATCCAGTGGAAATAAATAGCATTATACCTTCTTCCAATTCCATTTGTCTTGTGGGATTTTCAGATTTATGGACTGTGTGTGGCCATTTTTATAAAAACACACTTCACAAATCTATCAAGCTTGAATGAATAGTCTGATTGGATTTGTCATATTTAAGGCAAGGTAAAAACAAATTATTAAATAAGCTTAGGACAGTTAAATAGAAGAATAATAAGTTAGCAGCCAGTATTCAATACAGGCTTACTAACAATATTATCTGTTGGTTATTTCATGCGTGTCAATACTGGCAGTTGTCGGCTGCACTCCACTAAGTTGTTGCTTTTTAATTCATAGGTCATGGTGAAACTTCATTTCTTTATTATATAGAGTGAGAAATGTGTAATTGTTGTACGTTTATGGACTATACACACAGTAAAATACTCAGTGTTAAATCAACTCTGATCGAACTCATGTAAACTCTATAAGTTAAATGAACACTGAGCATTTTACTGGGTCTGTGTGGCCTGTATAATTTACTCTGTACGTTTTTAAATCTTGGAACATCATGTAGGCACAAATAATTTACTTTGTAAAAGTACTTTAACATGGAACTTTTGGATTGTACTTTGTTGTTCGTATCTTGACCAGATATCTACTTTGAAATGGAGGTTCCTACCTCAAGGGATTTCAGTGACTTGGTTGAGCCAATCATTGTGTTTTGCTGTGGTGAGGAAACCTTTTTTGATTGGTCCAAACATATAAACGCTCAGGCACTCTGCTCTGGGGAATGACCAGACAACCTGTGTCAAAGTCACTGAGAAATATTCCACAGCACTCAGATGAAATGGACGTCATAGCATCCCCAGATGTCATATAAAACATAATGGAATTATCATTTACATCATTGTGGATATATATCAGTGACCAACTGGAATAATGTTCCCAACGTATACCTTGCAATGCCACTTACATTCTCTCTCCTGAAACAATTAACACTTGCAATTAAAAATATGGGAAACCACAAGAACAATTTTGAATAACACAGAAAAATTGTCCCTTAATGTTCCCTGTAACGTAAAAGTAGCATCCTGAAAACTGCACAAATATAGGCTACATGTTCGGATTCTTCTCCCTAACTCTCCTGAAATTATATATAGTAGCACAAATAATAATACATTAGCAACACAAAAGAAGTAATTACTTCAGATATTTAACCTTGTCAAAATATATCCGTTGGGTGAGGAGTTATTAGATTGGTAACAACTCAAAACGCACCATATGTGCGCGATTAAGGGCATGAATCAGGTTCTCCGCACTTAACTGTGAGCGCAAGATGAGAGTAATTGAAGCGGGCGTCATATCTGCGCTAAACCTATGCCATTTCCTTATTAATGAATTGTACGTCTTCAAACACTTTATTTGCGTCTCATCCAATTTGGGGTAGTTCCTCCGGAGTGAATCTCTCTGAAGGCGTCTGAATTTTTTTTTTTCTCATTATGCAACGTATCCGCAGCATTAACCCTATTGAAATGCTAATTGGCCTTTTTACAGAGAAGATGAGCTCCGTAGTCCCCTCCACTTCAATCTCTACACCCGGCATTAAATGATATACCTCGAGCTGTAAATACGGGTCCGCTGCTCCTCTGAAAATTGAAAGCACATTAGTGTTATCCATCCGCCAGGCTACCGCTATTTTATAATTTCAGATCCAACGGGCCGATAATATTGAGTGGAATGTGGATCTCTCATTAGTTAGAAAGTGGCCTTACCCACCAACGCAAATGAATATGTAAATTATGTGCTTGGCAATCTCACTTTAAGAAAAATAAATTCCAGTCCCCTTAAAATCTTGTCCAGTCCCCTTTTTAAATCTCATGAGCAGAGTACAGTAACCTTTATTTTTTGTTTTGCCAAAAAATCTTGAAATTTATATCCAAAGAACATTTGAACAAAAATACGTGAAATACCTGCAAACAGGAGTTTACTGTTGGGGATTTCATCACAACGTAAAAGATACGGTCGCAACACTACCTGTTTGTGATTATATTTATTCTTAAAATATATAAAACTTCAGTCAGGCATCAGTCTAATAGTATTCATTGTAATATATATATTCCTATCTATCATTCACGTTGACCTTTGAGTATTTTATTAAGTGCTGCTTATTAAATACTTCTCTGAGCTCAGCAGTTGTTAAAAAGGGCCAAATTAGGAAACGCTCTTAATTTTTCACTTAAATCATTAACAGAAGACAGACTTAAGCGGAAAAGTTTAAAACTAACATTCGGTAGCTAGCCACAGTTTTTCGATTTTTGAGAAATAGCTAGATAGGGCATTTGAAAGCGTTCAATACAGCTAACTTCATTCATTACAGCTAAATATAGAGCTACCATCTATGTAAAATATATCAGCTTTGCATCCATAATACTGATGTTCGTAACAAAATAAAAGCACTGTGTCGATCTTTGCTATTGACAATACTTACATATGTTGACTGACCAACTTGATAGCACTAGAAAGATGTCTTGCTTCAATATAATTAGCTAATAATTAGCGAAAATAATTATTAGCGAAAACTCAGAACTCGATACTGTAGACAAAAAGTTGGTTAATCATGAATAGCTTTAAGGCTTTTTTGCATTTAGAATGTTTATGAATATGAATTTAGGAAATTAGTAGGTTAATTATTTACATTTTTAAATGCGTTTGATTGGCTCAGGAAGTAATGGTATCCACCAGAAGACAACAAAATATTATCAGCGAGTGAGGTGGGGAGGTAATACATCATTTGATTCCAACAGAACAGAACTTGTCTGTATGATTTAAATATTCGGGTTTTTCCAACTGTTAGCAGCTGCTGTGCAGCCAGGTGACCATGAAGTGGTTTGTACACAGTACCCTACTTTAACATATTTTATTCATCTCTAAAATGCCACAGCCACTTGAATCTGAGAGAGAGAGAGAGAGAGCGAGGGAGAGAGAGAGTAAAAATGCAGCTGTATTTGAATAGATGTACAGGCTGTACATCCGCATGTCTTTGCAAGGTAAAAACAAAATCCACACTTAAGCAGTGCAGGATCAAGGCTACAGGCCACTTCAATGGGATTTTTCTTTTGGGGGGGGTTGTGGGGCAGAGCGAGGAGCAGAGTGTGGTGCTCATCCTTGCTTGCAGTTGTCACACAATCTACAGGCCGTCAAATCCAAGTAGTCATTCAGGACCACGGACAGTGTAGACCTTCACAGACCGGCACACCTGGCCCCATTAATCAGCCCAGGTGGCGCTCCTTGCCTTCGATAGGCCATGCTTGTATATATAAACAAAAAGCCAAGTCTGCAGCTTCTTACTGAATGGAGCAACATTTGAAAGACAGCTGCCACTTGTCCAGGCTGTTACACTCTCCTACTTTGACTGCTTGAAGTGTTGTGTTGGGCCTCTTTTTGTGTTGGGCCTATTTTACAAAAGCAGCTCTTGGAAAACTTGGATGTTGTACTCTCATGTTTCTCCTGTTATACATCTTTCTCTCACGTTCATCATCCCACTCAGTCAGCCAATCAGATAAGCTTGATGTTGGGACTTAGATAGTCTTAGATATGTGTTAAGGACATATTTATTCTGAAACATGACTGGTTTAATATTCACTCTTTTGTTGTTTAACTCTTACCTAGTCCATCTTTAGACTAAGTCTATTGTATAGTTCTCTTTCTGAGAGGTACGATTATTTTAAGCTTTTCCATTTTTTGTGCTCGACAACAATTATAATCAGGTTGGTATTGCAGCTATTGTATTTGGAGAAAGTTGATAGTCTAATTGTAGCATTTAATAATAGGAAGAAAATAGTTAGTTCCAAACATAATTAGTATGAATACTCATTTTAAGGTTACAAAATCTGACACCTTCCTTGAAGACGTTGCCAAGTTAAAACTGCATTGTGTATCGTGTCTTAGCAGTTTCAGATAATTTCTCATTTAAATCAGCATAAATACTTGAAGGAGCACATTATGAGTTCTTACTTTCAAATCTCTACAGGCTCCAGTCAACTCACTGCCCAGTTAAATTTGTCACTTCAAATTAATTTGCTGTGTTCATCAGGCCAAAATGAATTTGGATCACTGAATAAACAGTTTATAAATAGTTTATAAAAGGTCTTTGTTGATGTAGGCGAATGCCTCTTAATTTCATTCCCAAAAATACGCCTTGCCCAGTAATTATTTCCATCATTAATTTTGCCCTCTGTTATTGGCACAATTACATTTCTATCACATGACTAAATGACTCAACAGTGAATGAATGATTGTCTCATGGAATGTATCGCTCTCACAATACAGTTTCAATGTAATGATGATGTATGCCCCCGCTAAAGAGTACTGCTTCTGATTTTATTAAACATTAGTATCAATAGCAACAATCATCTACTGTGTGTGTGTGTTTGTGTGTGTGTGTGTGTGTGTGTGTTGAAGAGCACCAAGCTCTTCTGAATGTGGCCACAGATGAAGTGGTGCCTCCACGCGCCGCACCGTTCGCGCGCCCCCTCCCTCGCTGCTCTATCTGCCTCTATCTGTCCGGGCCAGGTGGTCGCTCGCTGATGAACCTGGAGGTCCCATTGTCCGCCTGTCAGAGGCCGTTACCCTGCCCGCTCGCCTGGATTCCTTCCTCCCACGATTGACAGCGGCCCCCTTTTCAAAAACTTCCCCTGCTCACATTGATCTGTCCCCCCTCCCTCTCCCACCCCCCACTCCCCTCCTCTTCCTTTTGTTTTCTTATCGTGGCTTCAGGGCTATAATGTGCAAAGTATTGACGGGGCTTGAGAGCCGTGGTCGATCGAGAGCTAATGCATCCCTTAATCCTGGCTTTGTTACTGCGCGCCGCCGTTTCTCTCGGGCCTCAGAACGGGAACGGAGGGGGATGGGGGTTGGGGGGGTTGGGGGGTTGAGGTGCAAAGTTGGGTTGAGCCCAGTTTTATTTAGACGGCAGACTCCCCCCACCTACCCACCCCTACCCCCACCCCACTTCCGTCAATCAAACCGCGAGCCCGTCCGCTTGAACTGAATGACACGGAGGACTCAGCTGAAGGAATTCGATAAGGGTGCATTGTCGCGCCTCTGGCTGACTCTTTTCGATAAGGAATTACATTCGACTGAAAGCAGATAACCGCGTGAGGAAGGTTGGAGGCTTTGATGAGAGAGGGAGAGAGAGAGGGAGAGAGAGAGAGAGAGAGAAGGTGTCGTTTGAGGCTGTGCGGCGTCTTGTGTAAATAATACCTCAGGATAAACAACAACGTATGGATTCAGCGCACACATCATAGGCTAGGCTCGGATTATTTAATAGGCCGTCTGATAGCTCTGACATCCGTGTCCACACTGATATATGCCACTGTATTCAGAGGTGTACATAAACTGCTGTGTAGCGCTTTGCTTTTACATCAGGCTTCAGCACCTCCACTTTGCTGAGCCTTGACGGAACAGATGAGCACGATGCCGTTTTTATTTGTGTCCTGGCATTTGTGAGCTGCCTTATCTGGAAAAAGCAGCCCCTTTGGCACTGTAAAGATGTGTTAAACACTTTTAAGACTCTAGAGGATAACCCTTTCCGGCAAAAAAAAAGCATCAGTAATTTCTGATGACGAAAAATCACATTGATAGACTAATTGATGCATTGACACTACGCAGTAAATCCAGACAACATCACAGATCAGCTTTTTAAGTTATTAGATAAGCATGCCTGTTGTTTCAATACCACTCCAGTAAATTCTGCAGTGTTAAATGAACTCAAATAAGTTTATACGAGTCTAGAAGGAAAAGTAGAGGCAATTTAGAGAAGTAGGCTATTAGACTTGATTTTACACTGAATGTAGTGAGTTTGTATATCATTAATGCGCATGGGGAACGCAGTAGAGTTATATATCTGACACTGAAGGTATGTGCGAACTCTGTGGTGAACAGAATCATTAGTCAGTATAAGTATGAAAGGGCCTGATATTAATAAAGTACACTATGAAAAAGAGGTTCTGAGTTACACAAAAAGAGGGTTCTATCTTTGTAATCATAAAGGAACTGCTTTTGAACTACACAGAATCATAGATTTGGTACTGGAATGGTCCTAAACTATACTTCATTCATAGAATCACTACTGCTAGAACCACTAATGGTTTTCTACCACAGTTCATTCATAATTCTGCAGTATGAATGGTTCATTATTGGTTCTATATTATACCAAAATATTTTCCCCTAAGTTTAGATTTAACAGGTGCCCAGTAAAATCTTTTATTTTTCTTACAGTTTTATTAAACCGCAAAACACTTACTGCTAAACATGACAGCATGGACTCAATCACCATTTGCTGGAACACTGACTTACAGTGTTACAGTAATTCTAATACTGATTTACAGTATAAAGTACATTTCCACGTTACACATGCTCCCATTACAACCTTATGGTTTCATGAACCTGTCACTATCAAATCCTAAAAAAAACATGTTTTTATATGTAACGAGTATTATTCATACATATGGCCAAAGAATGAGAATGTATTTAAAATAATTTGTTCTTGAGATAAATATGGCCTGACCGTTCGATTTTCAAAAAGCCCAGGTTTCTTTCTCTCTGAGAATGAAGGAGGATGCTGACCTACAAAAAAAAGATTTCTGAAAGAAAAATAGGCAGAAACGAAAGAAATTACCAGAGGGTAGGAACACGCTCACGTGGGTGACCTGTACATTAACACGCCATATGATGAACTTCGTTTCTTTTTGTGTGCTCCTAATGACTAGAGGCAAAAAGGGAAAAAAAATCAATGTAAGAGTGGCTCAAAGTAGCTTGGCAAATTACGTTCGCTCGGCTACTCCATTGTGTGTTCGCTACACTCTGAAGATGGAGATTCCAAGTGGTGTGTGTGGCCTACGTGCTGATTACCTTCACCCTGGGGGTGTTTCAATGGTAACGCTTTACTTAAAGGGGGGATTTTATAGGTCCTTCATAACACCTCACATAAAGTCTTCATATACATTCATTGGAGTTGTGGAAACATTCATATCAGATTATGTACAGTATTTATTCAATACTTATGTCATTCGTGACATGTTATGACAATAAAGTAGTGGTAGGAGTAAACTGTTGCCGTTTCCTTTGACACAGACTGTCTGTATGTCTGTCTACATAAAAGTCTTCCTATCTTTCTGCTCAGCGCAATGAGCTGCAGTAATGGCAGCTTACCATAGGGGGAAGTAAACGGGGTTGAATGGAAGGAGGAACAAATACTAATTACATATATATATTTTAATTATTCTAAGAATTGGTCAGGAGAGAAATGAATGCAGGTTCTTCTGAAAAGCGATAGTACTCTTCTCAAAGAGAATCATACGAAAACTCTTTACACACCTGACAATCTAGGCCATAGCTGCTGGACACAAGCATACACTCATAATGAAGCAAAATAGGCTGTCTCCACCAGTGTTTGCAACTTTGTAAAGAGGAACAGTGTTGCAGAGTTTACCGTGCCCCAAACGTTGTGTTTAAAATGTTTTAGATGTGGATCCTTAACAGTGTGCTTTTGTTTTGTCAGACTGTAAAAATACATTCTTCAGTTTACTTCTTAAAAAAGGAAAAAGTGTGGTGTCAATCTGAAGGAATGGCATTGAAGGAACAATAAAAGTTCCTTCAATGCCATTCGCTTGAGCCTTACCTACCCTTACTGCAGCGTTGTAAAACGTATCGTTTGCATGCAAATATTCTCATCATAGCTGCTCCCAGTCTCATTCCACATGCCACCTCTACCAAAACATTGTTTCATAGTTTTCATTCATAATTCTGCAACTAGTCACCCAGAACACATAGGCACAATGTGTTTATACCGTCGTGAAGCAGATATGATCCTAATTCAGAACACATTAGGGCTTGCAGGTTTGATTCCTCAGTCGGGTACCACAACTGTACCATCGAGCTGGATTATGATTGGGTAGTCTGTAAAAATCTAAAGGATGTGTAAGTCACTGGGGCCACTGCTAAATTTTGAAATGTCGACATAAATGAAAATGAAAAACAAGATTAGGAGTTTCTATATTTGTGCATTTCACTTTGTATGTGATACCACGCTGAGTCTGTGTTTCTGATTGGGCCTCCAGCGAGTTAATGAAATGCACGCATGTAATGCGACCGGGGGTTGGCAACGTGTGATGGTGTTATTCAATTAGCGTGTATTTGTGCTGAAGGGTCGCATGGCACCGTTTAGCGTAGCAGATGTTAACGGCGGGAGGTAAAAGAGCCGTCAGCTGAAAGCTCTCCAGTGCCAGCCCTGCATGGCCGACAGAAGAACGACAGATGTTGCTAACTGTTGCGCACGGCTTGTGACGGCTCGTGAAACCCTCGCCCCGCGCTTCGCTACGCCGGATCTTTGGCAGTTCTCAGAGGTAACCCGAGCCCCTCTTTTGACTTTTCATAGACGGTCAATCCGGGGGCGACATTTCCGCTCTCGGGACTCTCCAAGTCCTTGTGAACTAGTTGTGAAATTCCACAACGACTGTTTAAATGAGGGATATAAAGCAGGCAGGCCGAGAAATACACACAAACTCACAGCAAGCAGGCTGTAGAGGAATCTAAGTCTGGATTCTCTGTATCAGACTCATCGTATGGGTTCTCAATGATATTATGACACACTGTCTGCAGAATTGTGACGTTTCTCTTCTCACTGGCCATTTAAGAACTGGCTGTAATTGTATGAATGTGGTATACAAGTGCATCTTTGCGTGCATGCATGTGAATTTCTGTTTGTGTGTGTGTGTGTGCATATGTGTGTGTGCATGTTTATGGTTGGGTGTCTGTGTGCGTGGGTGTGCATGTGGATTTGTGTGAGTGTGTTTCTGTGTGCATGGTTCTGTATGAATGTGTGTTTGTGTATGCATGTTTGGGTAGTTAGGTACGTGTGTGCATGTGTGTATGATTCTGGGTCTGCCTGGGTTTGTATGTTTGTGTGTGTGTGTGTGTGTGTGTGTGTGTGCATGTGTGTATGCGCGTATGTGAGCCACACAGTTATCATGATAATCTGGATGTTCACTTTGTCTCACATGAAAACACTGATACAACCAACAAGGAAGTACTTTTCCCAAAATGCCTTGGGATTTGCAAACAACCCCAGGATAAGGACTCTGAATCCCACACACTGCACCACCAGCAAAAGTGAGCTTTTACTTGTATGAAAAATGCCAGCTCAGAGATACCATTCAGTCTGCATGTCTAGATGATGTCCCCTTTTTTTACCAGGAATGAGAGCAGTCTTTGCTGATGCTAAAGCTGATCTCAGATCAGCAGCAAACTGAAGGATTATCAAGCTTGTTCTTACCTTCAGCATCCTTCCTGGAACGTTACTTCAGGATAACTAGAGCCAACCAGACAGCCACCCTTCATCAATCTAATTTCCATGAGAAACTTAGTTTATCCTCTTAAAGTTTGCACGGGTTTCCAGTCTGCATGAACAGATCCTCTGTGTTCATTCTTAACTACATATTTATGTCTTAAATTCTCAAGTAGTTTTGTTGTTTGTTGGTGACCACCAAGACTAAACCATAAACCATCACTTTTCATTTGAGTCAAGGCCCTATGCGGTAACGCCTGAAAGATGCTCAAAAATTCAAAGTAAATTGAAATTAAATGAAACATCTTATGTATTGCAACTCCTTTTCAATATCTGCACGTTTGACCCATGAGGTTTTACTCATTCCTCTGAGGACAGAGTGGAATTAATTGAGAGGACTGGATTGAGTTGTTTCAATGGGCAACTCGAAAAATATCGCGTGCCACATAATTGTTAGTGGCCATAAACACGAGGCAATATCACTGCCATTCATATTGAGCCTGTAGCATTTGCACCTCGGGACGAAGGGAGCTCAGCTCAGCACCGTCACGTCCTGACGCCGAAAGCCTAAACGGCGCACCTATTTTCATGCAGTGCTTCTTCTTTCAAAATGACTATCAGCGCTTGATTACAGGGGATGAGAGGAACGCCTCGTTTCTCTTTGTTACGGGCTTCGGCTGTCAGTAATCCTACACAAAAGGGCCAGGCATCCGCGAGCCGTATAGGATTTGCCGGCGGGATTATGCTCTCGCGGATAACGGCGGGCAATCAGCGGAGACTGAGCTGTATTCAAATTCAAACGGGCGGGTAAAAAAAAACATCGGTATATGTGTTAATGGAAGGACAACGTAAACAGCACAGATGGACAAAATGCAATCATTTTGTTCTAGAAAATATTGTGTCAGGCAAAACCATATTGGTTAAATTCAGTTTTTAAATCGTTTGTTTTCAGCATTGCTATTTTTGTTCCAGCTTGTTTCTCACCATTCATCCACATATCCATAATGAAAATAAGCAACAGTATTGCTTTAAACAGATTATTTTTCCTTCACAAAAAAGTATACACTGAAGAGCCAAATATACACTTCTTTGACCTCATGGCCAAAAGGCCTGGAGAAAGTGGCTGGTTCCAATTGATTAGCTTTTGTGAAGACTATTGATTTGATCTCAGTTGAGAATGCCCAACTGAAATACCTTTGCAGGTATTTCAAGCTGACTCAATGGATATCCGGGACAGCTGTTCTGCAACTGCCAAGTGTAGTTGCATAATTTTACAATTAATGTTAGCTAAATTAAATTTAATAAAGGCATGTAATACATATTCATTTGATTATATTCATGTAATACCTTTATGAAGCTGTAAAATATCGTTAAATACAGTTAACTTTAAGTTCATTTAGTTTGAGAAAGATAGCTAAAAGTACATCACATGGGTTTGACCACACAAAACCCAAAAGAAGGACTGTAGGTGCGATCTGAAGCTGTGTAATGAACTAGCTACTCTTGGTCTAATTGAAATTTTCATTTGACGTTCTGCTTGTAGGGGTAAAGAATTAAGCCGTTCAAAGATCATTATTCAATGAAAAACCGGTAAAAACTGGCTGTGATAAAGACTAAATCCCTGAGTTGAGCTGAAAGTAGCCTATCTGAAGACAAAGTGAGGGCATACGTTTTTCACCGGTATTAAAAGAATGGGAAAGTGAGTCGTTTATGCCATAAGCAACTTTGCCTGCGCATTGATATTCTGTAAAATGTCCCCTGCATAAAGGAACACGGCACGCTGATTCAATTCGACTGCATTGTGTCAAGATGCAAAAATCTGTGCGCGCTGAACAGTGGGTACTTTCAGGGAAAGCAGTGTAAATCTGAAACCAGTGTCAAATGAGCAACTCATTTAAGATGTCGTCAAGTGCTTAAAAGTGGAAAACTTAACATTGTACTCTCTTTGAAAACTGTTCATATTAAACCAGTCCACTTGGAAAAAGAGATTTCAGACAATTTTGCATGCAGTTATGGGGCATAATACAGTAGTTTAAATAGTAGAATCCAATCGTAAGATGTACTTTAAAAGGGATAAGTTGTGTGTATGGAAATGCTAGGTGCGGTGAGCCGGTGGCCTTTTTTTTGGCTGTGACAAGGCATACAACCACAAACTTGATCGACAGAAAACTTTGTATCATATTTTGCAGGACTTCCTGTTATAACTAATTAAGACGTCAGTTTGAAGCACATCCTAAATTTAGGCGGTCTCCAGGGTTCTGATGTTAATCTGTGACTGGAGGTATGCGATGCTCCCTGTTTGGGTTACCTGAACCTTGTTGTTTAATCAAAACAGCTTTACCGATTAACTATCTTCTGACAGTTCATTAAAATTAAATGAAAATCCTTTTGAACCATAATTACTGACAGTGTGTGAAGTGGAACATGCGCTTTTATTTGCTCATTCATATGTTTATTTGTTTGTTTACCTTGATAAAATCATAATGCCGGACTATCAAGAAGACACGCACAGTCCACATAAAAATAGATTTTAAAGCAATTGTACGTTCATTTTTATTCGTATTCATATTATTGTTATCATTCTTATTCTTATAATTATTATTTTTTATTATTATGTTTAAAGAAATGTCCATAGTTATTTGAATTTCGTGAGACCAAGCACGTCTTTTCTGTAAAGGAGAGAAAAATGACATCAAATGCCTTTTTGTAGCTTCAATAAACAGAATCCATTACCTCACGGCAGCTTTTGTTGGCCCCATTCAAGTGAGAACAAAATGGTTATTCAGAACGGTTTAGGTTTTTATTGTGGGTAGTTTTCACAAAGAGCAGTGTTGTATTAAAAAGAACCATCTGTAGCAGAAACAATGGCTTCAAATTATCTTTGAATACCCAGTGAAAAAAAAACATAAAGCATTTTGCTCCTCGTTGTACGCAGAGAGAGTATAAAGCGAACTTGGTCGCTGACTTTTTGGTGTTCTTGACGGATTCTACAAAACGGCACCTTTTCGGTTTTATGGTTCGCCAAAAAGGCTCGGCTTTTTGCTTTGGAGAACGAGATAAGACGAACGTTTACCGAGTGTGGTCTGGATAGATGTACTCTTCAGACGCTACAGTGTCTGAGGAAAGCCAGCGGAGTACTTCAACGCTCGGAATTTGAATGAAGGATGCCGCTGTTCAAATCCCGACAGAAAAATGATCCGTTACCGCTGAAATACTGCGCTAGTCCGACAGTTGCTGTAAACTTCCCTACCAATCAATTTTCCGCGGAGAGCACCCGACCTGGTACGTATGTAGGCTAAAGTGTATATAGGCTACTGGTTTGCGCATTTATGGGTATGACTGAAACTTAGGCGTTTGCACTTGAATTGCTTGCCAACGTAGTGTAAAAAATTGAAAGCATGTTTAGAAAGGCGTAATGGCAGAATTTGCGAAATTGTAGTGCAATCTCGGTAGGCTACTCGAACTTGTGGGACGAGGTAAAGGTTGAACCTACTTTTACGCTCTGAAAATGAGATCACAATTAAATGTCAAGAAAATACGAATAAATGAAATATTATGGGATTCGTATACAACGAACTATTATAGCCTACAGTAAATATGTAATACATAGCGTAGAATAAAATATTTTAAACGAGAAACTACGATGGACGTGCACCAATACTTTTTGGGGAAAAAAAACTTTTTGTTTTACTGGCGTGCAACTTAGATAAGCAACCAATGGCCCCCTTTCAAACGGAAAGCTATTGCCCCGGGTTATCAATAAAATGTTAGGATTGTAAAACGAATATAAAATTGGTAAAAATGTCAGAAAACACATACATTATAATTTCGGACCATATTAGATTGGCCAGTTGTTTTAACGATTACTATTCATGACAAAAGCAGGTTATTTTTTGATCAAAATAACATTTTATAATTATCTGTATGTTTGCTGGAATTCAGATTTAACCTTCGTCATTTTGATTATTTGCCAACTACAGAAACGCGAATTGTATACATTTGAACATGTTTAAAATTGTATTTCATGAAAAAAGCTATTAGAAATGAACATAAAATTATTGTCTTTTCATTGTATCCTCAGACATCACATACATTGTAATTTCCCGATACAAACACGAGTCCATGAAGAATAATCTAAATTAAAGAATAAGATTGAAGTCTGTGCAATGTAGCCTATCTGAAAAGCTTACAGTGATGCACCTGATATAAATTAGGAATTTCTTTATCTTGCGTCCAGATTCTCTAACAAATACCAGAATGGATACATAAAATGCCATGTGTAACATTATTTAGGCATCAGTCGGAATTGGTTGGTTAATTAAACAGCCACACGAATCCACTCTGCTTGAAACACTAACAAAGATGCTCATTGGAACTATACAGAACCAAAAAGAATCATTTCCTACGATAAAACCGTTATACTGTAGAACTATTACGATTCTGTAGTCCCTAATGCTAGGATTACGAGCAAAGAATCTTGGCTGCTTGTCTTGGAGACTTTTTTTTTTTTTTACAGCGCAGAGTTCAGACCTCAGTTTTCAAAAACTCTTTACTTTTGTCTTTACCGCTGCAATGAGAGATCTGTTTTAAGCGTGAAAACTTAAAAAAGAGCAGCCGTTTTCATATGCGACATTTCTAACTCAAGCTTTTTACGATTAACTGAGCATAAAATACTTGTCAAGAAAATGAGGATAGGCGTCAGTTATTACACGAAAGATTAACGGTTTTTACACCAGCTTTGAAAACAATTACAAGAGCTACTGAAGACTATTCGTCTAAGCTGTAGCCGGACTAGAAATGAGAACAATATAATTTTAAAAGTGATCACACAGGAACCCACCAAATTCTGAGCAGTTAGCAACCAGATTTAGTGTGTTGGGAAAAATATGACAATGCAATATATAAAAAAATGCATATATTTATTTTTCAGTGGTGAAACAATAAACGTTTAAACTTATGACAGATGGTTTTGGGATGTATGGAGAAAAAAAGTGACCAATTATTTTGTTCATGAGAGACATTTTTAGTAAACATTGCAAAAAAAAACGTTAAGTTGTCAAGTTTCTGCATGTTTCAAGATCCAAGTATTGTCTTTATAGTGGTTTAATGTGCTCTAAAACTCAGGACAGTTTCAATCCAACAGGCCGACAGTAGAGTTAACTGCAGTGATTTAAATGGACATGTCAGTATGGGTAAAATCGCTTGAGCTCATCATTCAACTGCATTTTGACGTATTATTCAGACGTTATATGTTGCAGAATATCCCATGTCAATCAGACCTGTGGTCTACAATAACGTTTCCCCCCAAATAAAATCAAAACAGTGGAAAATCTAAGCATACGCAAATTACAGGTCTAATTGACACGTGGGATAGGAGCAATCAAGGAAAGAAATCTTTTGAGGTCAAAGAGGTCAAGAGTTATGACCTTTTAAAGTTTGCATTTTGAGACATCGTCTGCTGTAGCGCCACCATTTGGACAAAGGCACCATATTGTCAGGGCACGTGCATGACGCGGTCCACCACGAACACGCAAAATGTGATTTAGTCAGCACCCTTTTCAGTTTTGTGGTCTTTTTTCCACAAAGTGGGGATTATTATATTATTTTTCTGAGATACATTGTTATTATTATTATAATAATTATTATTATTATTATTATTAAAGTCACTGTCGGTAACTGTACACCTCCAAATTTGCAGCTGAATAAATTCTAGTCATAAGAACATTCTCCTTGTGCACTGGTTCCCCACAGCTTCCATTAATTTGCATAAGTAGATTAGAGGTGGAGTGGAACGCACTCAAATGCAGATCTTGAACAGAGACGAATTCAAAAAGAGTCTTAATAGTCTGATTATTGGCTACTTCTCATCCACGTACTAGATGCTATATCTCCATAGTTGATCTCGATGCACAGTTCAAAATTAAATAAGTCTTACTGAACTACGAAACGCCCGTACAACGCCTGGTGCTTGTAACTGAAACAACACGACTATTTTTCCACATTAGTTTCTGTGCGCCCAAGTCAACGATCTAATACTTGTAAAACTAATATTTAAATATAGCCTACTTGTCTCTGCTTCTTCTACAGCTAATACAAGTTAATAGGCTATTTTAAAACCTGCAGTCTTCAAAATACTCGTGATTTAAAATGTAAACATTTAATCCATAATAATTGTGAGATACATACAAATTGTTACCTTTAGTTTTCTGCTTTATTGGTACATACATTTCAATGAATGTTATCCTCAATGCCAATTGTATTAACACAACCTGACTAGTATAACGGCGATATGCTGGGCAATAATATGATGTGATAATGTCCTGTAATTTTACCGTCAGAAATCCCAAAAATCAGTGCAAGCCTAACTACGGTAATGAGTCGCTCTTATGTCTTCCAGCAATTATTTTAAATGTAATTGAAAAAGGAATATGCGTATGTAATTTCCCACACTTACGTTTCGGCAGTATTTATCAAATATGTCGAACTTTTTCTACAGAGTAAACCATTTTAAAGATGAAACTACATCGCACTCATAAAACTGTGTAATTACGCACCTTAAGACAAATAAGGATTTAAAACTTATTGTTCATTGAAGTTATCAAGTGTATTTTGTTCACAGCTAACTGGCCAGTAGACGGCGCTGTCGGTACATACCAGTGTTGCGCCGTCCTGCTTAAAAACATTCTTTATGGACCTTAAATCGCACTTTTTATTTCCACATGCATTATAAATGTATTCTGCGTGATTCTTCCAGACTTTCAAGTTGGTATGTTGTGTATGAATCGTCTCTCTAGTGTTGAAATAACAACATTTGCAAAGTCGAAACAGGTCTCCAGTTAAATGTATTTAATCTGTTTAGCACTGATCTCTTTTGTGGGCAAAATCATTTCGGACCGCGGAGAGAAAGTGCTTGCAAGATGACAAACAGTTTTCTTTCTGGTTTGAGGTGAAGGGCGTTTAAGCGACAAAGATCTTAAATAGCAGCGTCGAGGTAAACATAGACGCGCTTTTGTTTGGCAGACATAGTGACAACAGCGGAGACAAAACTTATTTCTGTGGAGGATGCTTTAGCATTCAACTTAATCCGTTGAGGTCCTTTCATTTTTAACAATGAAGAAACTTCTCAAGTTTCTTCGCCTCAATTACAAGAAGGAAACAAATATAAGCTATGTAGGCCTATAGTTCAGCATAACATTTCAGTTGTCCAAAAACGTAAGCTTTAAAGTAGTGAATAGAAAAAAACATTTTTAAAAGTTTACCAGCTTTAAAAATGTGGCTTAGTTTCGGTATTAAAGAATATAAATTATAATTTAAAATATCATTTAAATCAATACAGAAAATTGTGGGGACAATGAAGCGGGTTTCAAGGCAATGATGTTCACCGAACTCCAAACATAATAATACGAATTACAGTATTAAAATATGAAACGTCAGTGCTTGATTATTTTCTTACTTTTTTTTCTCTCGCTTGTGATACTTCTGAAAATTGTTGTGTCGTCTCCTCAATAACAATAACAATAATTATTTACATGTAAGCCTACTCCGATGTAATAGTGTCATGTAATAGCAGTGGGATAGCAGCTTTGTGGGTGACAGTCTTGTGAAATATCATCAGAAGGAGACTTTGCCACATTAATGAATATGAGGCGTCCATTGGCTGACTGTAAAAGTAGAGTCTCTGAGTCACAGTGCCATCGCTAACCGCGAGTAACCCCGCCCCTTCGTGCCAATAAAAGAGAGAGTCCTGGCCGAGGGAACAGTCGCTCCGTGATTGGTCAGGTAAAACCCATTTATTCGCTGACAGCCCCCGTCACATGAATGGTTGTCTATTAACTTGTTCAAAAAAGTACCCGAAGTTGTCAAGGCTCCGTTCGAAAAGGGGAAAACTAGTCCGCTGATTCTGAAAGACCGAAAGTTTGTGGACCACGAGAGGACCCACCTGGTGAAGTGAAAAAAAAAAAGTAGTTTACCTTCGCTGTGAAGTTGCTGAGAGCAACGAGGAAATAACAACGACCGGCCTCTGGTTTGGAGTTTTATTTTCTTTGGCGAAGCAGGTGGCACAAAACTAGTCGAAATGTATAACATGATGGAGACCGAACTTAAACCCCCTGCCCCGCAGACAAATTCTGTGGTTACGGGGAATTCTAACTCCTCGGGAAACAACCAGAAAAACAGCCCGGACCGAGTGAAAAGACCGATGAATGCGTTTATGGTTTGGTCGAGGGGACAGCGCAGAAAAATGGCTCAGGAGAACCCCAAAATGCACAATTCGGAAATTAGCAAAAGACTTGGAGCAGAGTGGAAACTTCTCTCCGAGAGCGAGAAGCGACCTTTTATCGACGAGGCGAAGCGCCTCCGTGCCCTCCACATGAAGGAGCATCCGGATTACAAATATAGACCCAGGCGGAAAACCAAAACGCTGATGAAAAAGGACAAGTACACCCTGCCAGGTGGGCTTCTTGCGCCGGGCGGCAATACTCTGAGCGCCGGGGTGGGGGCTGGTTTGGGAGCGGGGGTGAACCAGAGAATGGACAGTTACGCTCACATGAACGGCTGGACCAACGGGGGCTACGGGATGATGCAGGAGCAGCTCGGCTACTCGCAGCACCCGGGTTTAAATGCTCATAACACGGCGCAGATGCAGAGCATGCATCGCTACGACATGAGCGCGCTTCAGTACACCTCGATGACCAACTCGCAGACCTACATGAACGGATCTCCCACGTACAGCATGTCCTACTCGCAGCAGAACACCGCGGGTATGACGCTCGGTTCTATGGGTTCGGTGGTCAAGTCCGAATCCAGTTCGAGCCCACCCGTGGTCACTTCTTCGTCGCATTCGAGGGCTGCCCCGTGTCAGACCGGAGACCTCCGAGATATGATCAGCATGTACCTTCCGGGCGCTGAAGTACCGGAACAAACGGCCCAAAGCAGACTTCACATGTCCCAACATTATCAAACAGCAGCGGTTCCTGGCACAACAATTAACGGCACATTGCCGTTATCACATTTGTAAAATATGTTTCTTCACAGAAACCTCTGAACTATTTTTGTACAGAACATTTTTGGGGGGATTGGAGAGGGAAAAAAGTTTATAGAACTGAAGGAAAGACCGCAAACTTATTTTATTTCTTGTTTGTCAAGAAATACTAAAGTGGAATGGAAGAAAATGTTTTTGTTTTCAAAGGGATACATTATTTTGAAAAAGGAGAAATCTCCTCTGTCATCTGTTTTATTATCAGTTAACTTTTGTACAGTATTTATCAACACTTAGCAATCGACACGATTGTGAACTATGAGAAGTTTTCTCGTATTGCTACGTTTTCTAAGCAACATTTCTGCAAGAGATGCAATTTAAGTAAAATTAGATTGAAATTTCTAATGATGCACACCAGAGAGAGGAAGAAGCGATATAAACTGGGTAAAGGTTTCTCTTTGAACGAACATAGTGTACTAAACCATTTTAGTTTTGTAAGAAAAAGTAAATGATAAAACAAACAAAAACATTTATCTTACAAGTAAACATAATGGTTAATTTATATATTCGTTTCCCGCTTTTCCTCTGTTTAAAACGCGAAGATTGTGTTCATTACTTTTTATTGTTTGTAGGCTAATATTTCTGTAGATTAATTGTGACATTTAGTTTTTTTATTTTCATTTCCGTAGTTGTATTTTCAAATTTGGCTCTGTAGCCGACACTCCATGTACATAATTTGAACTAATAACATCCTTATAACAGTCACAATTTCAGCATTTTTTACAATATGCAGTTTGAAATGAATAAATATTTGAAATGTGTACATGTATGCATATTGTTTGAGTTTTGATTGCATTTACCGTGTCAATATATATGTTCTCATTGCCAACTCATTGTCAATGGATTTGTTTTATTTACTACCAAACCATATAGGCCTTTAAAATCTAAATTATAAGACGGGGATATGCTTTCTAAAGTTACTAAAATTCCAAAGGGGATTTTTACAGTAATGACTTGATATTTGCCTTCATTTTCAATACTGAATGTTATAATTTAGAACATGACATTTACTATTTATTTCGATGATTGTTATTTAATGTTCATAACCATTGTAATAACCGTTTGTTGCATGTTTAATTAAATATTTTAGAAACTTTAACTCTGGGAAATCTAGATCAATTTGCTTACGTATTCTGTGCACGTGAACTATCTCCATCCGTGAAGAAAACCAATTTTTATTGCACGAGACTTTCATGGCACGTCTGTCAATAAGTTTCATTTAGAAAAATGTGATTGAAACTTCATTCACGTCAAAACTGTAAACTGAAAACGCTCAAAATGTTTTATTTTCTCTTAAAGGGAGTTCATTCCACGTGCATGTGAACCCATATCATATTTAGTGCTACACTTTGAAACAATCTGTTCTGACAATTTACTGCTGGATCTCTAAATGGTAAATGGGGATCCGCATCTTGGGCATCTAATAGACTGTGAAAAGTTTTTTTCTTGTGCGTGTAAGTTTTAAAGATACAATATTTATTTTAAGATACAATATTTCAATGACTTTGTAGTGGAGGACATGGTATTGTTTTGATGGTAGACACAAAAGGGCCTACGTGGCTGAAATAATTCAAGACAAAACTTATTTGGGAAAAGCTATCATTTTCAGAGTTTATAAGACATTTATATATTCTATATGTATTTATCTTGTTACACATCACACACTAAACTGTCAAGTTTTTGCGTTAAAAGTTTACAAGTGTATACACTTTAATTGTGACTATCTTACAACTTAAGAAAATCCAGAATTTTTTTTCTTTGGCCAGGCCTATATGTATGTTGTATGTAGTGAAATGTACATATTGTTCATTTAAATGTTTCGTAGACATCAACTATATAACGTACTTACATTAGTTATATTCAACATGTTATTTTATTCGTGTTTTACCATAAGTCAGTATTCACCTGAAGGCCTGGTATTAGTTTGAAACAAACCCAAAACGAGCTCAAATTGTATGATATCCTTTGCGAATGCGCACTAAATCTGTTGTGCGTTAAAATATATATATATATATATATATATATATATATATATATATATATATATATATATATATATATATATATATATATATATATATACACACATACATTTTACTGAACTGCAGTAGTAGATTAGCACAGTTACTCGCCAGTGCTGGGAAGCTTCTATTTCGCCTCGTCTCCAGGGACAGGAGCTCACATTAACCGCTAAATGAATATTTGACGAGGGCTCGTTCTCAAGCATTATTACTACAAACGCGTCCCTGCTGGACTTTCAAAGGGTCGAGGTGCAGTGGTTCGATTAATTATTCATATGGGCAATGAGACTGGCTGTAATAGTTGAAGATGCTTGATAACCATGTAGGCGATGCTTCAAAGGTCAAACGCAGCGGGGTGGCCTGTTTTATAATCCCCTCGAGGCGGGCGAAATTGTCATTTTTAACTCTTAACAATTTAGCGCAGCATTAGTTTTGTTTGACTGTTGTTTTGCTCAGAAGTGATCAAAACATACGTCTTAACGGTATAGGATTGCGTCCGCTACTTACTGAGAGATTAAGAGATAATATCTGCTGAAAGTATATCGTATAAATTATGAAGGGGGTGATTACACCGCTGAATTGACAGAAAACGAAAGAGGTTGTTAAGAAAATGTTTTTGGACGAGTCGAGTTCGCATACGAACCCCACACCCACCCCCCAAAAAATGATCATGACTAAAAGAGGGTAAGAAACTACCGCCCCCCACCCCCTCCCTTGTCCCCTGGCCCAAAGCATGATGGCTGAGATCTGGTTTAGAAATATCACACCGGAGGGGGCCTGAATGTTCGTGTGTTTCTTATGGTTGTTATAGTCGGGAGGTTCATTCTGCTGGCGAATGTTTTCATAGGACGGGGCACCACAGTATGGATCGTTAGTGACAGTTACCATTACACCTGTCATGATTTGATCTTTCTGCCGTGGACTGTGGGGGGGCCGGGGGTGGCGGCAGTAGGGGAGGCATCACGGTCCAGCATCACGAGGATGCAACTGGTTGCAACGCTCATACGTTAAGCTCTGGATTTTAATGTTTATACAACTTCCTGAAATGTGTTCTTTGAAATTATACTGTTCCGTTTTTATGTGTTTATTTGCGCAAAAATAGGCTATTTTTCAATAACAATAATAATAATAATAATAATAATAATAATGGCATTTCTTTGAAGCTAAAACTAGTGATTTTATCTATATTTCTTTATTTCAAAAGTTGCTACTTCTCTTTGCTTACGCATTTATTCTGTATTACTTCTTACGCACACTACAGGTGAAGTCACCACATACCAACTGCGACTTACGACTTAAGCCACAAAATACACCGTCATCGATCGTCCAGTGGGGTGATGGGTGACTGCAGCGTCTTTACTTCTTTTGTATAGCAACAGACTCTTTAAAAAGGATGGGGTCTGTTGACGAAGCCTTCAGCTTGATGTTCTGGGAAAATGCTGAAGACCACATTTCTTCACAGGTTCTTGTCGTCGCTCAAGACACTTTTAGTGTATCCTCAATGCTAACTCGGAACAATGATAACCCCGGACTTACACCAACACTGTAAAAAGTTTGCAGCAGTTTCATCTTAAAATTAGATAACCACACTTATTTTATATTATGTCAGCTCATTTCATTCGAGTTAATGGCACCTAAATATAGCCCTCTATTTTATGTCAGACGAATGACATTTTACTTTTAGCGGCATTACCAAACAAAATGAATAAACTTAATGAAAAAATATATTTTTGACAATGAAGGAAAATATTCTCAAAACAGTTTATGAAACTGATGCTATCTACCAGTTATGCGCCCAAACATTAAACCAATATTGGATTTAGGAATTATAAATGAGATAAAACAGCTGATTTACGAAAGAATTTGCTTTAGCGTCTTTCCCTTTTCTTTGTGTCACTCCTTTAGTTTCTTTTAGGTGGGGGCCCGTCTGGGGGGGTTGCATTGTCTATAATTGAAACCTGTTAGTTGATGTGGTCTACTTCAGCAGTATCTCGTGAGTGGGTGGCTCTCTTAGCTGGTGCAGGTGCAAGAAAGTGGGCATTTTGAGGGAAGTGGGAGGGAGAAGTGGGTGCGTGGTGGATGGTGAGGGGGAAAGGGGGAATTCGCATTCTGTTCAGTAGACCACACACTATCAGCCGGTATGGCACGATCTCAGGCGCGTCACCCTTTCAGGCATAGGCCGCTGAGAGTGAACCGCAGCGCTTCTTACTTCAGACTGGCCTTTGACTTTCACATTTCTGGAGGTTAGCATCAATGGACTGTTGATATTTAATTCGCAACACGCCGTCATTTGTGTTTCATTACTATTTGTGCACTGCAAAATCGCGCTCCTTTGGGGTCCAACCTTCGTTAAATGTGGTGACGAGTTTGTCTTAGGGTGAGGAGTTTTCCTCTCCCTCGGGACCGCTGTGTGTGACAGTTCATGTGAATGAATTTGTGTTTGCAAGGTTACATAAATAAAAATACAGTTGCAAATGTGACTTTTCTCGTGCAGTTCAGAGGTAAGAAAGTAGCCTTGAACTTCACTCTATTCTGATGGTTAGGACGCTTAAATTATTCAATAAAGGAAAAACCCTGCGTCTTTTATTGCTCTGATGCGATTTAAATGCCCACCGCTGCTCTATGGTCTCAAAGCTGTCAATCAGACTACGGTAGGAATCTGAAGTCAGCTGCATCTGAGCACCTATAATTCAACTGTATAGATTTCTCATGTCGCCAATCAAATGGTTTTGAAACATCCTTAATCTATCCGTTTACGTTTCAAACCAAGCACACTTAAAGTTCTGCTAAAATAGAACAACTTCTAAACCACTCCAGCTGAGTTGACAACAGTCAACTAAACAGAAATATTCAGTTTCTTTATATCTTTTTAAAATACGTCGCACTTGCTTTCCTTAAACGCAATGTAACTACATATATTATTTAATTATGCAGGTCATTTTTGTCATGTTTTCCATGGCTGTCTTTCATTATCTTCACAGAATCGCATAAGGACAGTATTTTATGCTGCAATTCCAGGAGATATGCCGGAATAGTTTCACTGTAAACATCTGAGAAAGAATTAAGTAGAGTGACAGTCCATGAAATGTTTGTTTACGTGGCGACAAGAACAATGAAGCTGATTTCGCCATAGTGTTCTTCACTGTTTGGTGACTAATTCGAGTTAGAAGGTCACATTCTTAATCATTACTGAGCAGCAGGTAATTGGTCTCCTTTCTGGACAATGCAAATCACAGAACTCGTAATAATATAAGCCTAATGCAAAACGATTCAAGGATTGGATCCGACAGGGAATACAATTTATTTGCGTGTGGCGGTGTTCAGAGGAAACAATATAGATGTAATTGTGCAGCTTTGAAAGGTTGCTTACTGGCGCGGGACAGCAACGGTATTTCGAGTAAAAGTGAAGTTTTTTTTTTATTTCGATAACCCGAAATCACACACAGGTTCAGATAACTTCAGGCGGGCCGCGGCTCATCCCAAGAACATGGCAATTACAGTAAATTTCACTGAGAACAAGAGGCTCTTTTATGTGGTTGCTAGAGGCATTTGATTAATAACACTAATACGCTCAATGGTTCATTCTGTACTCGTTTCAAACGTAGCCTAATAATGTCATTTTCCTCACTTAGACTCTTCAAACAAATACTAACCACAGACGTGACATCACAAGACGTGTTCTTTTTGCTGGTATATATAGAATTCAACTCAACCGTTGTTAATAAATTGAATATTGACATAAATTAAATGTTATTTCTCCCCAACGACGATTTTATATTGAACTACCCATTATGTTGTCAAATGATTCAATACCTCAACATAGTACATCGTTTGCCGAAAAAACAAGCAACAGGTGAGGACTGAGAACTCCATAAATAGTTATAGACCAGCATGCCACACAAAAAGCGTCTGTGTGATTAAAGACAGATTTTGCGCGTTGTTTGCGGTTAGGGCCTACTTATTGAACGCTAAAAATATGTTCCCATGAGCCAGAGTTATTGTCATGGTCGTGTATCTGCAGCTTTGCCTGTTTGGTTCGCCCAGCTCTCGGAACAATATGTGCTTTCATGTAGTGCGCGGATTTAGACGGGGTAAGGGAGGCCGATGACGGAATGCACGCACAGTCAGCGCATCGCTGGCGCTGGCTTAACCATGAAGATTAACAAAGCACAGGGCAGTGAGGATGAAACGTGTGACCTCCATCAACTACATCTGCAATTGCCCTTTCCCCTAATTTTATACAGTAGGCCAACGCATTTTCATTCATTTGACCACATTTTTTTCCCACTTCAGAGGTTGTAGAGGTGAAATAAAATTGTTTAAACAGAACAAATACAAAGTAAGTCGAGACATTCAATTCGTTGATTAACGACGTCGAAGATAGCCACAATTTGGTCGATTGCAGTCAAGTTGTAATTGAAATGTCGGCATAGATGACATTTAAATATAGTAATTTGCAAACTTACTTGCCATGTCCGCTATTTTTTCCAATTTTTATTTTTCAGACAAATTCCCACTTCTGTAGCGAAACCAAGATGCAGAATTGTTTTCAAATACCTAACCAAATTTATGTCTACACGACATTCACACACCTTTAGCCCATATGTAGGCTGCATCAAGTAATTAATTCTAATACGAATATTGTATTCATTTGCTCTCAAGTTCCTGTCATAAATCTATAAATTTGCAATTCCTTTTTGGTTAGGCCGAAATAATAGCCTATACACATTTTCTTAAATCATTTCCTGATAATTTATATGAAGGCTAACCTAAATTGTATAGGCCGTCACTTCACAATGATGAAGGCAATAATTTGCACCGGCTAAACAGGTCGATATTTGGGCAGTTGTATAAATATAGATAGCAATAAACCTTGTTTGAACAGGGTATGTGATTATTGGAAATAACCCGTGACGAAGTGCTGATCTTTTGTCTCATGTTGTTTCGAGAGAACGTCCGCTTAGGACCCGCCGGGTAAAAAGCAACAGGTTTAGTGTTTTGCGCGATCTCTGGGCTCTTTTGAAAATCTGAACTCGACAGAGCCAATAGAAGAAAGAGAGCAAATGTAAAATATAAGTTGGAAACAATACAGATAGCCAATAAAATATTATCGTTAAAGCTTAGGTTGAATAATGAACTAAATAAATTGGTTTTGTACCACGTGCTCATTGTAACATAGCCTATTGCTTCGTTTAGATGCACTTCTCCTCTAGCGACTAGCATATTTATTCATCTGTATGCATTTGCAAGCATACACAAAGTGACATAAAGGGCAAAATTCACGCCCAATCACGCGCTGTGAAAGGGGAATTGTGTGTAAAACTATCCTTAATCTGGTCTGGGGCAAGTATTTTAGATCCATCTCTTCCTGAAAACCCAACAGTTCGTTTCCCCTTTGAGTTAAAAAAAGACTGGCTTTTGTATGCTTTTAGAATAAAAGGTTTACAAAAGTTGGTCTGGTTTCAGAAAAGACCCCACAAAGGGTCTTCTTTCATTTCCCTGGCAAGACCCTCTCCCACTGAATAGAAGTAAGCGGAGAACTCGGCCCCTAACGCGTGGGCTTGCTTACAATCCAACGAGCTGAATAAATACTTTCAAATTGCTGTGGGACTCACCATATTAGCTATGTTGTGGTTCGTAAGAAACAAAATATTCAATACATACGACCCCAACAGTCTGGACGCAGCTCATATACATTTTGGATTATATTTTAAAAATATACAGGCCTAAATAATTGGATTGAAGAGATGGTCCGTATTCTTCAAATTATTTAGGAAAAGAACATACAGCATAGAAAGGTTAATATGAAGCCTACATTTCATGAATGCGCCTAGTTTCATGCATCATTGTAAATTTGTCAGTGTTAAATCCAAGGATAAACCAGACTCAATGGTCCAGACTCAATGGGTAGGACATAATCCTTCAAATCTGTTGCAATTTTTAAAATCTTGAAATTAAAATGTTTTTAACATTAACAGGATCCGTGTAATGAATTGTGAGTCACTATGGGGTTTTGAAGGCCTATCCCTCTAGGCAAATATATACACATGTAATGCCAGTTCAACATACCACTCATGAAGCAGAGTTCATTTTTTAAAACTTTCATCAGCTTGCATTGCATATAGGTGTATTTTCAGTGTCCATATGTCAAAGATGGCTATTAGACATTCAGTCTGGATCTCTGATTGTTCCCTACTTGACTTCTTAAAAAGTAATGACTGTTTTGGCCACTACATTATCATGTTTCCCACATTAACACTCCCTGAAAAGCAATAAACTGCCAAATATGTCATTTTCCAGTGATCCCTCACAAATGAATTACATCAATCAGACTCTGCATCCACCAGTGAATGCAGACTGTGCCACATGCACCAAACAAGGCTGAGGAACGTCATTTCTAGCTAAGTCTTTCCTAAATCTCGCACACCTGCACTATTTTTAAGCACAGCAGTCAAGAGGGAATCCGTACCCAGGCTCAGTGGACTGTTAATGGCTTGATTAGGCCATGGCATTCAAAACTGGAGATAAGTTTTGCAAGATTATATATTGTTAGTATTTACAAATCATCTTTTGTGGAATTGCTGGGTAATTAGTGTTTATAGGATTATGCCAATGGATTACCGCTATGATTTGAGGTGCATTTGGACCAGTTAGTCAGGGGTGGCACCTGTTCCAGTGACAGGTAGATTGCGAAGCAGGGAGTGGGGGGCGAAGAGGGAGCCTGGGCTAGAATGATGGTCGGAATCGCTGGTCTTGGTCATTGGCTTAGTTTGTAAATACGGGGAGTTCACACGCCTATCGGGTGACTGGAGAGAACAAGCGAGCCCTTTTAATCAACCGGTTATCTCCTCATCCAGGACATCAGAGCTCTGTCACGATCTAGCTCATCATTGTGCCCCCCTCCTCCACCCCCCGTTGAAATGACAGCTCCGACAGCGAAATGACAGCGACCACAAACAGTAATCTAGTGGTGGGATGAAATTTCACCAGGCAAAGCCACTTATTTTCCAAGAAAAAGTAGGTCTGACCTAAAACTCAGAGAGTGAACTGAACACATGTATTTTACATGGTTGCAAGACAGCATACAACTTAAATGTAGCCTGAACCAATTAAGTTCTTCCTATCACATGTTTCTTATCTTGTATGTACAATTTACCATGCTGCCAGCCAAAGGCTACCTAATTTTCATTTCAAGCATTAACAGAGTACATAAAACTGACATATTAAAGTTCCTTTGGAACAATGACCAACCCTCTGGAGAGAAAAAAAACTCTAACAATGTATGGGTCTACAGGAGCCTTCGATAAATCTGACTTGACCACTGCGTCATTCACAATGAATTAAAAGCATCTGAAGAGACGTTTCGAGGCGTGAGCTGTGCATTTCTCTCTCGTCTTTGTTTGGAGTTCATTTCTCTGTGTCTCACGTTTGAAAGGGATTGACAGAGTGTGTGTTTACCTTTTTCTTCAGGAGGCAAATGTGTCGGCGGTAGGGTCTACAAAGGCAATATTGTGAGTGAAGAAGCATTTCAACCTGCACAGCACGGATTATTAGCCTTCATATGCCAGTACTCCAAAGGGAAAAAGCCCAGAACTGGCTTGGTGCCATGTCAAGTTAGCGTTCTAGCACCATGAAGGAAATCCTTAACTGCTGCCGCTTTTCTATCGATTAGGCTACCTGACAGTATGCTATGGGCCAGTTGCAATACTTTATGAAGATCTGGCTTCAAACTGTGTATTTCCACACATGCACGATAAAAAAAAACAGTGCTATGACTGTAGTATTTTAGTGGTTCCACAATTATTAAGGTGAACGTGAAAATTGCACAATAACTGTTTAAACATTAACGGAGTTTAAAGATTCAATAGCTTTCCACAAAGCTTGCTGTTATCAAATTAGTCCGCAGACAGCCTCACCAGATCATTCATCATCCAGGAAACATCAATGAATAGCCAATCAAAATAAAATATTTAACACATAAGCCATATATGACGTTTGGATAGTTTAACTTGAGGCAGAAAAAGTTCACTTTGCTTGAAACTGCACATTTGGTGGAAGTGTTGGATATAATTCTATGCTCAAATTTGGTCTGGTTCTCTGAGACTTACAACAAATGGAATAACCCTTTAGCCAAGAGAAGCTTTAATATCTGAAAAGCATGAGGTGGTAAGTACACATTTAGAGCCATAAAAGGAAACCTAAGGCCTGCGCAGATTGGTTTGAATGAAGAAATGATTAGAAATTATTAGAAAAACACTTATAAACATTTAATTCTTTCTGCTTATATGTAATCTGAAAAGGTCACCCAATCCTTCTGACTTGTGTTGAGGGCTTTAGAAAAGGCTCTGCTCTCAAGTTTGAGCATGAAGAATCACTTAAATCTCCAAACTGAAAGGAACGTCATCACATTTCCTACAGGACCACATTCATCCTGATGAATTTAACGCGCAATGGAACTTGAAAATAAACTCATTTCAGTTATGACCACAGTGTCCTGAAAATGCTGGCCCTTAAAAAGATGAAGAAATACTTTTAAACCCTTCTAAACCGTCTTTACTGTTGTTTAGTCTTTTAATTTTATGGAAAACTACAACTTATGTGTATAAGCATATTGTGAAAAGACTGATGAGAGTGTATTGCACCCACATTTCACTGTCGCTGAGTTTTCATACGCATTAGACTTTCAGATTATTGGTAATTTTTTTTTTTATGGAAAAGCTAAACACTGCACAAGTGCAGCCTCTCGCAAAAACACCCTTTACAATAAGACAGTCAGGAGAGGGGGTGGAGAGAGAGGGAGAGGGAGAGAGCGAGAGAGACACAACATTTGCATTTTTGCTTAGTGAGGCGCTGAGATTCTGCTCCCCCTCTCTCTTTTTTTGCTCTCTTCTCTCTCTTCCAGTAAGAAGGATAAGCTTGGGGTGCCTAGTCGCCGTGGAAACTGCCAGAACAATTTAGTTGAAGTTTGAAGGGGTCGGCTCGCGGGGTCAACAACTCCGGCCTCTGCCCACGGTCGGCTTCTGTTGGGGACGGAGGGTTCCTGTGGAGCGAGCGTTTTGGGTTTGGGCCCGTCCCTGGGTGGTGGGCCGTTTCAACTCTGATATAAATTTTTCGGGGCAGTTCACGGCCTGGCCCGCCCCAGGTGGCCCGCGAAAATCGATTTTGAACCCCACCCCCGCCCCTAACCCCCCAGACCAGTTTGACAGAAGCGTGGGTGACTGGCTTTGGTCTAAGGTTATGGCAGAATGCTTTTTTTTTTAATGTCATCTTCAGGACAAGCAATACATATGGCAATACATATGGAAGACATGGCGGCTCTTTAGAGCTCAATTCACAATGGTTGTAGCAACTCATTAAACACATCAAATACGATATAAAGTAAAATTGTATGAAACTAAGTCTATCATAAGGCTACACACACAAGAGGTATGAACAGGTTGACCACCAATGACAGGTCAGTTTTATTCGCCACTGACAGACTTCCTCAAAGAGCCAGCGAGGGGGTTGGTTACGAGTGGGGCCCTTGGAAACAGGGGAGCGTGCTGGGGGTGCTCGTTAAAAGCTTGTTAAGTGTGCTCAGTGGGGGGGGGGGGGGGGTGGTGAATGTGCGTGAACCCTCGCAAGGTTCTCAGAGTATTAATCAATCCCATCAGGCCTTTCAATCCCATCAAGCCTTTCGTTTGGGTACACAGAGTGTCAACGAAGAATTGTGTGTTCAAAGATTTCTGATTTAAATTGGTAAATCTTTTCATGGTATGTCACAGTGTATTTATGGCACACACACACACACACACACACACACACAAAACCGATACCAAAAAAAAAAATGTTTTATGACACCTTTAAAAACTTGCTATAGGACTAAATGCATAGCACTAAACCATCATAAAATCTGTCTTTGTATCTTGCAAAGTGCGCATATTTGGATATTAAACAGATGTAAATGATAGTTTCACTCTAGGGGTGTTCTCTCATATCCTTGCTTTTGTTAGTTATCATTTGACTTAGTGTTGTGGAAATCATATGATGTAATGAAGACCACGGAAAGTACAACTGCTTCATGTGCCAACTCTGAACAGTAATGAACTGACATAATCATGACAAGCACAGATTTCAACAAAACGACTCTACCCCAGTCGCATAATGACACCTACAGAATTAACATGTAGAACTGTATGACCTATAGATATCCTCTCAAAGCAATTCACACACTGTACATCATAAAACAGCATTGCAAATGTTGTATATTATAAATATTGCTTGATATCTTGTTTAAAAATCTGAACATGAAATATCCAATTGTATGCTTGTAAGGAGGTTGGAGGAAAGGTTGAATAAAATGAATTACCTGTCTGTCATGTCTGTGTATGTTATATGGAAAAATATTAATGATGTCATTCATTTATTTGAATTATTTCAGGTCAGACAAACTCAGGAAGTGACCCAAGAGTGAGAGGGTTCATACCTTCACCATGTAAGGTAAATGTACTTTCCCTTCTTCGTCAATATTCTTGAGGTTGCAGGTTTGAATCCAGGACAAGGCTTTTGTTGTCATATACCTTGTTGAAGTACTTAAGCTGGATCAATAAAGCAATATAAATGTATTAATGTGATATTCAAGAGAATGAGGTGTGGAGAAACTGAGTTCAGGAGAAGGAGGTAGGAAAGCGAATGTGCTTGATTTCTCCAAAATGTGTTGCACTACAGGTCATTATAAATGCAAGTATTATCCAAGCTTATTGGTCTAATTTAAACCTAATGAAGAAAGGGGCATCTTTTGAGTTCTTCATAATGAGGGGTAGAGCTGACAGCAGTGTGAAGAGGCTGAATTATCATCTCTGCATTCATCCTCCCTTTGTAGGCATTATTAAGGAGCCTAATGGGACCATAATGCCGAGGGACATTGTGAAGACGAGGGAAACAGTCGATACTCTGTCACGTCAGATGGACCGGGCCTTTCCTTGCGTGAGTCAGGCCTCTATCATGCATTTAATTGCCTGATTCATTCCTGAGTGCTTTCAGGGGCTAAATGACGAGTAACTACAGTTCCACGGGGTGCTTTCTTTACATGATTGCATCTGACTGTGTTTTGGGGACCCCCCTCCTCACACCACCACCCCCCACCCCCTCCACTGCTACTCATTCCCTGTTTCAGGAGTTTTAACCTCCACTGTATTCACTGTGTGTGAGCGGTGTGTCATGAAAAAAGTGACATCATGGAATGTGCTAGAAAGGCCCTTTTTTATGTGCCACGGATGTGAATCAGGGTAAGGTCAAATAGTTATCTGAAGCAGTTCAACCCCTTGGACACCAGCAAAGTCTTGGTTTACACACCACAGCCTGGCAATTGAAACTGGGCAGATTTATTGTCAGTTTTGAAACAAACATTGATTTTGTGTCCATATTAAATGCAAAGTTCATATTGTAACTGACCCAGGTGTGGGGTGTTTAGTTCAGTCCACACCTGTTGAGCTGGAACTGTGACTGGCCATGCACGCTTGTGCATGAATCACACTTTTTCAGGATCTGGGGCTAAATGCTAACTCAGGGATACATGACAATTTCAGTACTCAGAGTGGACTGGAACCATATGCCTGCTAAAAATGTTACGAACAATGAGCTAGTGGGACTTTTTGTCCCTCTGCCTTTCAAGTGTAATTTCAGAGGGGCACACTGACATCCCACAGAATAAAAACGAGTAGATAATACTCTAATTATCCACTAATTGCTCATTAATTGTCAATGAATACACAGAATGGAACTAACATTAATTAATGGGACAAAAATTGTGATTTTTTTTTTCTCAGTGCTTGTTATAAACATGCTTTTACTGTATCGTAGTGCCCGTTACTATCGTTAATTGTCCTTCAGTGCTTTTGTGAAAGTAGACAGCACTCCCCTTTTGTAGATTAATTATGTATGCCCATCAACAAATGGTACAAAACAGCAGTTGCTTTTGCAGCGCCTGTCCAGAACTCATTTGTAAGGGTTGAATGGCATATGCATTTGGATAAGGATCACAAAACACTGTAACAATGACCTGGATTTGATCAACATTTATACTTCACTTTGACTCATGATAACAAGCAAGCGTTTTGATTTTTTTTCCCACAAATGTTACGTCGGTGAGTTCAGCGGCCACCAAAATCGACCTCTCGCCGTGTGGCTGTGAAAAACCGAAAAGTGAGTCTGGAGCTATTTTGGCAGCGAAAGTTAAGGACAACTGTTGATTGAATCCACTACAACACTTCATGAATTATATTAATGACTAATTAGTGGTACCTAATATTAAGTGTTATCAGAGAATTCTAGAACCCGCTTGAGTGGGCACCTAACGAAAAGCCTTCAGATAAAAAAAAATAGAAAAAAGTTTCAGAAGAGGCCGAGAACCTTTCGATGATTACCTCTCTGGCTTGCCGGGCAGAACCGGGCGTGGTGCATTTAACGGGACGTTTTTTTTTTTTGACAAGTTGGCATTACTCATCAGTGTGACGGAGGGGCTTTTTTTGTTTCAAAAGTGCTGCAGTGGGGGAAAGAGCCTTTTAGCCCATCAGCACTGTGAGCGGTCAGCAAGGCAGTGCAACAAAAGGGCCAGTCAAATCCATGGAGTACGCAGCGCCCCAGGGGGGGGGGGGCCCACCAGGGCTCACTGCCACCCCATCCCCAGGGTCAAAAAAACATAAAGCGCTGCTTCACTGTGCTCCATCATGACAACTAACCATATATACTTTGAGCTATAAAAATTGGTCATAAATACAGCAGTCTTACTTTGATAGATATTCTATATGCCTCATATGTAACGTGTGTTATATGAACTTGTGCTTATTTACTTTATATATATATTTCTTTTTATATAAATTTTTCAAATATAAAGTGAATTTTTGGAAAGATCAGAATTCAAGGTCTGGTTTATATCAGCATTTTGCAGTTGAGATATAATTTTAAATTGACTGGTAACATTTGTACATTTATATTGCTGTATATGTATATAGATTTATCACATTTTGACAGTTGTTTCATTTACCCTGTAAAAGACTGTAGTTCTTGCTGAAAATTAAAATGCTCAAAGATTAAGAGACAATACTGTGAATCGACACTATTGGGCATGCAAAGACTCTCTTGCTCCATGGCAGTTGTCTTAAATATTGAAATCACCCTTTTCAGTTGATGGAGAACATTCACATACACTTACTGAGACAAATACATCTGAATCATCGATAAACCAAACTTCAGTTTAACTGATTCTTCTCTCCAAATCTACGTCACAGTTTTGCGCTTCTTGTAAAATGATCACAAAAATCTTGGCCCGACTGCTGAGAGAGAGGCAACAGCTCGACCACACAACACCCCCCCCATCCCCACCTCCCCCCTCCTCCAACACCACCACCACCACCCCCGGAGTCACTCCAAAAAAGACCCCAACCCTACTTGAACCCATAAAACTACGTTCTACAGAGTCATTACTGTCATTTCACAATTTTCGGACAACCCGAGACCCTGCGAACAATCCGTGTTTTTGTGCCCCACCATGCCAAAGAATACAGCAGGGGATGGCATCGACAGCCCCTAAAGGCAGGACTTTGTAGGCCCGGCCAAGACCCCCAACAAGCCCTCTTTATGCCTGGATTCTCCTCCTTTTGGAAGAATTACGATGGCCGCTGCCTCGTAGCTCACGGGCCAGTTCTTTTTTGGCGGGGCCGGGGGGGGAGCCGGTCCTGTACTTGTGACATACAGTAAAACAGCGGCTCTCATTCATCGGGAGGCTCCCGTCGAGAAAACGGGAGGCAGCTGCGACCAGAAACGTACTGGGGGCCCCCCCAAAAAAACAAAGGGTGCCCTTTTTCCTCCCAAGGGCCCCTGGACTTTTTCTAACTAGCGCTGCCGGCTAGCCCCGCGTACGTCTGAGAATTCTTCGCAGCCGTAAGAAATCTTTGCCCCCCGAAATTCCAAGCCAGAGATTTGTTCCCAAGTTTTCTGATAGACAATAGTTTCCATTTTACTGGACAGTACTCTGGGCTAAAGGCATTTTTCTCAAAAGGGCACAGTCAAAAACTCCACAAACTTGAGTCGTTGGTTCACTTGGTCCTCTTGCCTAGCCCTAGCCATGGTTGAGACGGGCTCCAAACATGTTCCAATCACAACTTCTGTATCATCTTCACTTTATACATCATTATCGTATCAGGCTTCTCCTTTTGTTTGGTTCTGTATCATATTTTTGCCCGAAACATCTGCAGTACAGTAACATGTTAACCATGCCACCTTATCACTGACTGCAGGGCACGTGATGCCACTCTGTAAATGCTTAGCCCATGAATAGGGCCCTTGTGGTTTGTGGGTATGGTAAGCACTCTGCGCTAGCCTCTTTTTTGTACGGTGGTTTTTTTTTTCCCTCCTCCTCTGAGGAGGGATGGGACTCTCGCAGTCTTTCTGTTTGAGGGACAAGAGAGATGAAAGGGAAGACGAACTGCGGCCCATTCAGAGCACTGTTTAAGACATGGCTACCAGTGTGTCTCTTTCAACCTCTGCCACCCTCTGGTTTCTCTGATCTGAGATCAGGTGGCACTCAGATTACAGGCACAAGGAATCAAAGTTAGCCAATTAGCCCCGAATATTCAGTTCATGTAGATATATAAATAAATATATAGTACTTTCTCTGTCTTTCTGTGAGAAGAGCTTATTGTATAAACTACTGTCTGGGAGGGAGGCACAATTGGCACATGCATATTAATGCTGCTTTACTTGGCACTGTGGTGGGGGTGTCCTCCATGCTGTTCCTAGGTGGGAATGATGCACAGGTTAGCGAGGCAGAGCTCAGCCCCACTGTGGACCACTTGTGGTCAGAGAGGAACTCTGTTTCTTCCTGAATTTGTTTGAGCTACACAGACAAATTTTGTCTTTTCTGCTTAGGTTAACTTTTAGGGTGAGAATGACTAAAGTGCTGAGTATGTGCAAAAGCAAGTATGTGATTAGCTGAGGTAGTCCCATTGGTCTCATCACAAATCATGTTACAAAAATTACATGTGCGAAAATTTTAATGTGCACAAAACGCTTCGATAAATTCGGCCCTTCACTTAATGTGCAGACTCATCTGGTGCGAGTAATTAACAAATTAAAACGAGAATGTGGGCATGTGCAACGACTGATTCGATTTTTGTGTTGTCATATCTGTCCAAAGTCGCACACACAGCCAGGGACACAGCGTTGTGGAGTTACTGGTTCATCTTTCATTTATGCATATCTCTGATACCTGTTTCAGTCTACATTGTCAGGTGTTCTAACCTTTATACTTTACATTCTTTACCATACCATTTTCCATGGTATTAGTTAAATAATAAGCTGCTTTTGTCTGTTCAACCTGCTCCTGAAGTTATATATATTTCTCATATTGGAGCTGAGAGAGGCACTTTTCTGAAACTTTTTGAAGTCGTTGATTCAGCGGCCTAGGAATAATTACAATCAAAGACGACACTCTCAGATTCACTTCCTGTGGTCAATGTGTGACTGCTGCCTTCATCACATTCTCCTCATTTGCTAGCCAGGTGCATCACATGACTCCGCCTCTTGCCCTTCGACCTTTCCCTCCCCTTTATTGTCCCCCAACGCAAAGACAGAATACTGTAAATTCCAAATTACCTCCCCTCCCCCTTCCCCCTTGTTGTTTGTGATCATAGGGCTTGGGGGGGGGGTGCATCAGGGTGGAAAGGAATCCAACAGTTGGGGTTCTCCTGCTGGTATTGGGGGCTTTTTTTTTGGGGGGGGGGTATGCCTCAACCGTCACGTGTCTCTTTGACATTTCCTGGAGGTTGTTGTGAGTGACGGGCCCCCATTCCAGGCCTCTTTCTCCCTCACCACGGAATGCAGCAGGCATCACCAAAGCACTTCCTGTTTGTGCCGGCGCAGTGAGGGGGCGGCTTCGCACCTCTCCCAGCCTCTCACAGCACTGACCATCTCCCCCCTCCCTCTCTCAGTGGGAAACAGTATTACAATAGGATTCCTAAGTGACACAAGCATCCTTAGCTACCCTGCCTCTGCAGTCATACCCCAGTCCAAAATCCACTCAATGACATTTTCGCCTTGTGAAATATTTCGCTTGTTTTTCCCATTCCTTGAAGGGCTAAGCCTCCCTGCAGAAACAAAACGGGGGAAGACGAAGGGGTAGTGAACATGACAGTATCTTAGAGGAAATAATGAATTTCTTTACTGCTATGGTAATTTAAGGACTGTCAATTTGAATATAAATGAATCTAATTCCACAACGTTACTTACCAATGAGTGAAACTAAATTTAGGTCCAATCTAGAATTAATGAAAGCACAAGGGAAGCCTCTTGAGATATAGAGGAACATAGCACTTTTCCTTATCTGTAATTGCAATTGGGAATTGAAGTCCGTAACATTTTTTTACATTTTTGTTTATGTCAAAACTATCTTACTATATAGACAATACTAATGCTAGTGAAATGTTAAGGGTGTAACAGTCGTGCAACATTCAACCTACATTTTGGGAAATTTAAGTGTTATATTTTTAAGGGAAGAGTAAGGAAATCAAATGGATCCAGTCAACATAAAATACGAAGATTAGGATGTATGTGAGAATTTAAAAAAAGGAATGAAATATGTGTGTTCAGGATTCAAAGACGCTATTTTTCAAATGATTAATAAAAGTATTTTGGCAGGCAATATGCAACACACAGGTTCATTTTGATTACTCTCACTAATATTATTCATCAATTAATTATGTTTTTATACCACCATTATTAACATTATAGCAGAAACACCAAATCAGTTGATTAAAACAAAGGCTATAATTTGTTTGAACCCATCAATAGTGCTGCTTTGTTAAATCTCCTTTTTGCAATTTTATCTCCGCCAGGGTTAATTTATTGCCTTTTATTACAGCTTCCTGTTTCATTCACAGGAAACTGCTCTAATTTTCACAGTAGGGAGGCGGCTCTCCACCTCAATGTAGGTAAAAAAAAAAAAATAAAGGAAAAAGGTGATTTTGAAATGCTTCAAAATGGTAAGATAGAGGAATCCTAAAATGTGCGGGCAGATGCATGGTGAAAGTTAGCGGTGAACACATGCTGCTTAGTGATGCTGGGATTTCAGTGTGTCGGCAGGGGGTGGGGTCTAGTGGGGGTACCCCCTCATCCTGCTTCCAGGAGCAGAGAGACAGAGAGAGAGCAGGAGGAGCAGGGCAGGCGGTAAAAGGGGCGGGCAGGCGTTTGGAACCCTACGGGGGCAGGAAACGTGGAGAGCGAGCCCTCCTCCTTCACAGCAGTGGCACACAAAACCCCAGTAAACGGCTGCAAATCAGCCCTCTCCTGTTATTTCGTTCAACACGGCCTGAAGGGAGGCTGCTTCCCCTCTGATGATGTCTGTCTGATTGTGGCCTTGTCTGTTTGTCTGTCTTCCCTACACCAGTGATACCTTCTTTCCATGTCTTTCTGTGCCCCTGCAAGCGTACTATATTATACTAATAGCGGTTGGCAAACACTAAGGGTCACTTACAATACTTATGTCTATCTATCCAATTGTTTACTTTAAATCAAGTATATACGCTCAGTTTCCCAGCTATCCCAGTCAAGCCAAACATAATCAACATTGTTCACTTGTTTACCTTTAATTGACTGGGGCAAAAAAATGAATAAGTCTGATTTTTAATCGGATGGGTTTTGCACACAACACAGGTTACTAATTCTACACAAATGAGAAGGATAAATTAAGTTCTGATTTCAGGATGTGTGAACCATAACTACAGAAAATGTGGTATAATTACAAGAGTAAGCTTTAAGAGTGAAAGACTTCTATTTATAAAGTGTTACAAAAGAGGAATGCTGATCTTGGATCAGTTTACCCCACCCATTTCCTAAAATTATCTATTAGGAGATAAAAGGTGACACTGATCTTAGATAAGCAAACTTACTCTGAGATGCCTCATGAAGATAGGCCTGTATGTCTATATGTATCTTGCTCTGATACTCTTAAGAAAGGACTGTGAGTAACACACTGACACTTGAAGTCATGCATGTTTCTCTTCTCTTTCTTTCCCGTTTGCCCCAGACCACGGTGATGGTAATTGGATTTTCTGGACACCTGTGCTTGGGTCTGCCCATCCAGGGGGATTATAACGAGGAACGGGTGAGTCAGGCCCGATTACTGTCACGTTAGCCCTTACAACTAGCGACGGCGGCACTAGCTCCCCCCACTCCCAAGCCCCCAGCATGGTAAATCCAATATCACGCTTGCCCCCCAATGCCACGCCTACACTGCCAAAAAAAATTCAACAAACAATACCTCTTTATGTGGTTTTAAGACTAATTCTTGTACATACCATTTCACAACCAAGATTATTTTTCTTACTTGAATATTATCTTGTTTGTTTCAGTACATCATCTTCTTTACGTTTTCCCTAACCCGTTGGCACATAATTTAGCTAATTTAAACTCATTTTTACTCATTTATTATATTTTATTTCCTCTTATTTCTTAACATGCATTTTTTAACCCCAAAATTTAATGTGGTTGGCCATTTTGGGTCAGTCCACTTTTCCTTGGTGCAGGGGTAGGGAACTGTACAACAATTTTTGTCTTTTAGTTAAGTTTTTCTTCCAGTCCCGCATCACTGCACTACTGATTTTTACACAAAATCAAAAGCTCATCCGCACCATTACCTGAATCATGCTGGCTTGTGTTTGTTTGGGACACACGCCCCTGCAAACCCTACTGGTCTCTAAGAGCAGGGTTCTCAAAGAAGTTAAAGAATGTGTAGCCTGGAACCTCAAGACCCTGCTTTGCAGTGATAATGCAGGACAAACTTTTTCTCTCAACCTTGACCATACTTCATTTGTCATGAACAGATACAAATAAAGACGAGTTTTACTTTCTTTTCTTTCACATACGCTGCTTCGAACTTTGGCAACAGCTGATCTTGTCATTCCATGACTGACAACAAACAAACACAAAAGTTGTTTTGAATTGTGAGGCAAAGTTAAGGCCACATATTGATGGAATTCAAACGCTTCCTCTCTCCGGAGAATTCTTCAGACAGTTTGAAAGCCAATCTTTTCTCTTGATTCAGAATTGTTACATAAAGTTTAAAAATAAGAATCACAAGAAAGAAACTGAATCCTGAAACCATCAAGAACAGTCCAGAACATGAGAAATTTAAGATAGGAGGGATGTTTGCTGACCCCCAAATGTATACAATCAATCTTCCTCCTTTCGATTAGTTCAGTCCCACTTAAATATTTTGCAGGCGTCTGCATTCTCCAAAAATGAGCGTCTGTAAACAGCCCATAACACACCGGTGAGAGGGAGGGGAACTACAGACAGAACGCAGTAAAGGAGACCAAAAAGAGAACGTAGACGCATAAAACGGCTGATGACGCGCAATGACGTCGGCCGGCTCCCGGACGACCAACGGGCCCCCGTTTGCGGCGGGGAGGGGAGCGGAGGGATCGGGGACAGCGGTATTTACAAGCCGTTTGGGTTGGAAGGAGCCGGTCATTACCAAACCCAGAGCGGCCCGGGCCAGCGGGAGGACCCTTCCCATGGTCACCTCAAAGTGCGAATACGTAATGAGCTGGAGGGGCGGCTCCATTTGTTACGCCTGATTAGCCGCGAACAATGACCCCAAACAAGAACCCAGTTCTGGGCTCACAAAAGTAACTGGAGAGCCCCAAGGCGCTGTCTCCATCATTTTAGAGGGAGAGGGAGAGGGAGAGGGAGGGAGTGAGGAAGGGAGGGGGGAGAGGGAGAATGTGAGAAACAGCAGTGTTCAAATCGCTCCCTAAAATGAAGTGGCCCTTTATATTTACATACACTTAGCGATCGCCCTGTCACAGAAACAGTGCTTTGCTTTTGTCTATGCAGTCACTGTGGTAGTACAGTATTCTCTACACACGATATTCACCCTCAGAGCGGGGCAAAGAACTTCAAATGGAAAAAAGTCAAAATGAACACTCTTTTTATTTGTGCACCCTTATTTACTTAGCTATGAATACTTGTTGGAGGTTGAGCTCCGTAGTCTCTAACTGATCGGGATCCTTATTTATTGGCATTTAAGCTTCATTTGGCACCATCTAATTTAAAAAAGTCAAAATAATGACTATGGGGTAATATTGGGTAATCTTGATTATGTACCAATTTCCTGTGTCCGTTTGCTGATTTCCCACAGAAGGCATCAGCTTGCCTTCGCTCCCAGGCTCAGCGGGAAGCCTATCTCTTTGGACAAGACATCCTAAATTAGGTTCTGTATCAGCCCCGCATCGTTTCCCCATCTTCTTTTAAGCTCCCGAATGATATAAACCCCCTAGAATATTTATTGTATATGCGTAAATCCAAAAAGTCATGCGGTCACATGACTTGCTTTCCGCTACTTGTGCTTTGTCAGATTTTTTTAGGTCGTTTTTAAAAGTGCTGAAACAGGGGCTTGGGGGAGGGAGGGGGCCGGGTGGGTGCGACTACCAGAGGAAGAGCCCAGAATAAGTCACGCTTAATTGTATTTCATAAATTAAAAAAGGGGGCCCCATCAGAATAAGCTTGCTGTAATAAAATGATAAAAAAGGGACAATTATGAAAAACACAGGTCTTTAATTTTCTAAATACACTCAAGAGAGTTTACTCTCGCAGAGGCCAGGTTCTTCTTGGTGTTATACAAAAGAAATTCTCTTTTATTTGGCCCTGTTAAATATATATATATATGTGCTAAGCTTGTTTTATTTCTATGTTCTTTACATTTCTGCTTTAAAATAACAAAACACAAAGAGTCACATAGTGTCACTTGTATGTCAACTAAGTGTGAATTTGCCCACCTCAGGAAAACACAATAAAAAAGACTCGCCCACACATACTGAGATGGGTGACAGAAGGAAGGAAGTCAAAGAGGTGGTCCCTCTCCATAAACACAATGCGGACCCTGTAAATCTTTAACTTTCTGTCTTTGCTGCAATGATACGGCTTGTGTAGGCATTCGCAATGGTCCAGCGTGACTTCCTTTGAAATGGCCGGGATAACTGGTCTGGCTGGCTGGAGTAAGCACCACTTCGGATCGTTAGCAATGGCACATAAAAATCTCCATTCTGAGCGTTTGCCTTTGGAAGTAGCAGTTACACACAGTTGTGGGTAAGCGCCCCAGGTTGGGCAGCCAAACCCATCCCTGCCCACCACCCCACCCCTTTCCATCACAAACCAAAGACAGACCCATCCCTGCACATGAGAAAATTATCACTGATATGTGTTTGAGTGACATCACGGATGGTCTTCACACATGGTCCTGGAGTTCTTCAGTGTGTGGTGGTTTCAGCTGTCACTCAGCACTTGATGACCAATCAAAACGGTTGACTACACAGCTGACTCACCTCACCCAGTTTCTTGGGTCTAAAATGCTTTTAATTTCAGGTGAAAACAAAAACCAGCACACACTGCAGACCTCACTGGGACTGTGACTGTCAGCAGACCAGACACTTGGTACATAACATTTAGTTGCGCGTCGATGATTTGAAGCAAAAATAGTCCCATTTTATGCTTCAACATTCAATAAGGGTGCGGACCAAGGACAGTCTTGTTTGTCCATCTCCTCTTCATAAATATTCATAATCTGTGACACTGTGTGGCAAGAAGTATGGAGGGTGGAAGGAATGAAGGACCGCACCAGTTTACGGTGAACTTTCCACTTTAAATGTTCACAAACTATTCATTTATATAGCTTTATGTTTTACTGAAGCAATTCAAGTTAAGTACCAGGTTAAAGACCAGTTCCCTAACCATTACACTGCACTGACAGCACACGACTACTCATACCTTATGAATCAGGATGAAAATATTGTGAATGACAGCGGCTGCCATGACGGTTTGTCCTTTCCCTCAGGCTCCTGGGGGATCCAGCCATGATGGAGAGACGGCAGAGGGAGATCATGGGAGAAAAGGGCTGACAAAGTGGGTGATTTGTGGGCACCACAGTAACCCAGCTGTCACAGGGGGTGAACTCGACACACACCTGAATCTGACACGCGAGAGGTGGCCTGTACGATATGGCCTCCTCCTCCTCCCGCCAAAGGGATCCCCCCTTAAGGCCTGCTCCAGCTGAACTTACTTCCTGATTTTACTTTAAGAGCTACTCATGAAATGGGGGCGGCCTATAGCCTGGTCCCTAAGGTGCCTGACCGAGACCCAGAGGGTCGGTGGCTCAAGACTCAGCAGTTGCTGGGCCCCTGAGCAAGGCCCTCAACCCCAGGGGGAACCTACCCCTGCCCAGCCAGCTCCACCATAGTTTAGAAACAGGACAACCTGGTCAAATCTGTGATATATGCAAGAATGCATAGCACAGCACACCTAATCATTCTGGGAGAAAGTCAGAGACTAGACTTTTACGTCCTCACACTTTCATGTCAGTTTTCGGACAATGATCATGGTGGCACAATATTTTCGAGCTACAGGATGTGATGTAATGGCAGGATGAGTGAAGCCGGCCTTTACCGACAGCGGCACAGTGCATATGGGCCGCTCAAACAGGAAGTATAAATACAACCAATACGTACGTATAAAAATAAACATAAAGACACGGGGGGGACTGCTGATTGCGAGAGGAAGGGTCGTCGTGTGTGCTTTTCATCAACAAAGAGAATTAATTAACCTGCGGAGCAACCTCCTCCACCACACCTGCAGCCAGTATGTGTGCCATCTTTTGTTGTACTGCTTTATAAATAAAACTATTTTTTTCCTAGGCATTCTGCGTGTTTTATATTTGCCACATATTGCTGGTACGAAACAAACAAAAATGTTTGCTTCTTGTTGTCTGTTTGATGCTCTCTGGATGCACGTGCAAAAGTAACATCCCGTGTTTGGGATCTAGGGAAATAAACCCCTTGGTCTGTTTGAAGGCAATTCAGTTGAAACATGCTTTACTAAACAAACCATGTTCGTGGACAAAATACATATAACTTATGTTAAAAAAAGGAAGTTAAAAAAGGTGAAAAAATGATAAAAAGTTTGACATATTAAGGACAAGTGTTAATCAAATTCTTGGTAAAAAAAAAAAAAAACCTTTGAAATGTTCAGACTATTTCTATCATTTACTACATCCAGGAGGCTAGCCATAAATTATCTGAAGACAGAGGCGCACTGTGACATCCTTGTACTCAGTTACCATATTGTGTATCATTTGTGGTGTATCACTTGAGCTGCCGGAGGTGCAGAAACTGTTAGAGTGTCATTACTCTTCTGAACCTCCAGGGCCTGCTTTCCTCATACACAGTTACTGGGCGGCTCAGGAAACTCTTATTATAATACGTTTCTGGCCAGGGCCCATTCAAATGAACCCTGAGTCAGGGCATGAGCTGTTCGATCAAAATGGACGTTCGTCTGTTTAAGCGCATATGAAACTTGGCCGAGTTGTCGCTCTCTGAGTGCAATGGACAGGAAAACAAGAAAACGAAAGTGCTCAAAAGTGAGAAAACCTCACTGTCATGCATAATTAGGGTTAAACTAATGTACTCCAACTACTAGGGCAACAGGGAGGGTTTTATCTTCTGTCAGCCCCAGACTAAATGGACTGAACATCACTACACAATTCTTTGAGTATGTTATATTTTTCAGGGGAGCGGCAAACATGTTCTTTGGAATTTGTTCAGTTTCCAATTGAATAGCAAATACCCTTAGAGTGTCTAAAGTCCATTTTGACTGAATTGCATATGAACATACAGTGATTTAATTCCCTTGATTAAATCTAACCAAAAACTGTTGAAGGGAAAGCACACAGCCAGAATCATACATTTGAGTTTGCAATGAAATAAAACAGCTAACCACATAAAATGAATGGCAAGGACAATACACTTTTTTGTTTGTTTGAATACGGTCTCTAATGATCACATCTACAGAACAGGGCTTCACCAAATGAAACAACTTACTCAGGTACTGTAATTTTTGGATGGAAAAGAAATCGATGAGAAATTACATTGACATGAGTACCAGAGAGCTGGGACTCAGCCAGGGT
The DNA here is from genome assembly GCA_022829145.1 of Albula goreensis. Classification (NCBI taxonomy): domain Eukaryota; kingdom Metazoa; phylum Chordata; class Actinopteri; order Albuliformes; family Albulidae; genus Albula; species Albula goreensis. The sequence continues at coordinate 4,583,855 of CM040764.1, read as the reverse complement.
CAGGGGTCAATCCCATTTTAATTGAGCCAAATCATGGAGGTAATTGAAATTCGATTCATGAATTCAAATTGCCCACAAAGATCTTTGAGGATATATTCAGTTAGTGAACTGAATGTTATTTACCACAGTGTAGGAAATGAACCCAACTGTTTTTGCCTTTTTCAACGTCACTATGCGAGTTGACCAGAAGGTCAGGTGAACGTGGACCATGAAAACGAACAATAACGAACAGGCAGGTGGGGGTTGGGGGTGCTGCCATTGTTCCCCAGGACTCGCCCAGAATCATACGTGGCAGGCCTCATGTCACCGGTCCATGACCCCAGACCTTTCAGGACCCTGTGCACCCCCCCCCCACACCCCCACCTCGGTGACCACGGCCCATGCAGAGGTCAAAAACACTTAAGGGTCATCCAATGACCCCCCTACTATCCTAACCCTGGGTCCAAACTGAAATGGGCTTTTAACAACAAAGAAAAACCCTTTGCTGCGTGTGGAGACTCTTGGGTCGCATTCAGTGTAACCATCACTGCCCTCTGCAATTAACTTCTTCTGCCAGGTTCAATCAAGTGTTGACCTTCTAGGTTTGCTCAACATCTTTGGTGAAATGTCATGTAAGAGGTGGAAAATACATTCACAGCGTTGGTCACTTGTTTAAAGATGGAAAGCATTCCCATTACACTGAACATCAAAGACATTTGTCAATTAAAAATGACATTGCTTATAAGCATAAATACATAATGGCTAAACATAATACATGAAATAATATTTTGTAGGTGTTTTATAAATCCATCATAATTTTGCTTGGTGGTATCTTACAACACAGACCATGTTCTTGCACGGTTTATGCAGGCAAGTGCAAAATCTTTATGAACTTTATATAATATTGGCAATAAGGTGAATTCTGTTGAATGAAAATGTTGGTTCTCTCATTCGCTTTATCATCACCTCAAACCACAACTATTCACCTATATTCCAAATAGGTCTTCATCATATTTTTTCCACAGTAAAATGTTTATGACATGTTTATGACCTGAAAAAAAAACCTGGATACATTTCATGAAGTTTATTTTTGTTTTTTGGCTGGGATGTCAGCTGTCAGCCAGCAAGTGTTAAGTGCAGTGAATGCAATTAAAATTTTTACAGCACTTTTTCAGACAAATGCCGCCTTCATTCAGTGCCTTAAAGTGCCTGAAGAGGGGTTGTGAGACTTTGTGTGGGATGAATTAATGTTAATTTCACGACTTCCAACTCTAAAATTGAAATCGACAGCCTTCTATTCGTGACAAGGACACAGCCTGCAGAAGTGGAGTGGGTACAATTTCTCCCAGCTGCTTCGCCTGGGCTTCCTGTATGTTGTTTTGATGTGGAGACACTGATAAACTCACCCGTAGACCACCTGTCAGGACAGCGCCACATTTTCCAAGGGTTGTTTTTTTTCCCCCTCCCTCCCTCTCTCTCACTCCCTCTCTCTCGAGCGCGAGTTGCTCAAACTACCGCACGACACAAATTATTTAGCGTCAGTCACCCAAGGCAGAGCGGCCTCGTTTGACACATTTTGAAATAATTTGCAAAGCGGACAATTTTTCCAGCGTGACAGATGTGTGGTGGTAACAGCGGCGAGTTGTAAAAACATCTGATCCAGTGGCTCCGGGCCATCCCCGGGCAGGCTAAACGAAACGCCCGCCACCTGTGATGAAAGCATGTCAGATAATTAGCGCTGTGCGGCTCTGTCTCGGCCTATTCCTTTCACCCTCGGAGATTCAGAGAAGTCTCGGATAGCGAACCGTGCCGCGGCCTATCTGAGCTCGTTGGGCATGGTTTGCCCGCACAACCTTGGCCAGGGTTCAATCAACATTAGTGCACAACTTCGACTTGAAAGTGGTTTTTTTATGTATCAAATAGTTCAGCAAGTTCTCTTTGATAATGATTGAACCTCACAAACTGTGAAAGAAAGAAAATAACCCTTGCGTTTATCTCTGCGACCGGGCACTATTAATGGAAGCCAGTCCCTTGTTTTATAGTGTGACTGAGATACAAATCAGATGAATAAAAGTGAACATACGTTATTGATCCCTCAGTGTTTTTAAACTAAACACAATCATAATATCTTTCAAAACTCAAACTCAGTGACTTGGCAGGGCAGTGATATTGTGAAAAACAAGAACCCAGTCCATATTCTGGTCATACAAATGGTGACGTCTTGCACACATTATAAATACTTCACACAAGTGTAGAATTTCGATTACACAGTGCTGTCAAAACAGGTTGAAGCATATTGCCCTCACATTTGTTCCTAGATTTGGACTTACTTTCATACCTACCTGTACATCTTTAGACAGGTTAATCTGGGTCGAGTGAAATATTAGATAAAAAGACAACTCATTCTATGTAATACGCATTCCACTAACATACACACCAGTCAGATTTAAAAATATAACCTGTAACATGTAGCCTACATACATTGTGCTTGTTAAAGCGTAGCCTTTTCCATGTTTTGACATACATATTCCACGTATTTGAAAGTATGTAGAGATACTTTTATAAGGGGTGGGTAACAGAAAATATATATACTCATTAAAGATGTACAATTAAGACATTGTCTTTACTTACCAAGAGCAGAGAAACCCGAAGGTGCTGTTCCAATTTCTGTTTTCATTCAATCCAGACAAACCCTCTGAACTAATTCCCTGGGCTACAGTTATTATATCCCTGGGCGGTTATCAAAGTCACTGAAAGACTATGGCCTGATTCTGGTAAAGTATAGCCAATACAGCTTCAATGAAAAGTGAAATCTTCAAGATGAACTATTTGACGTCTTGCGGTCTGAGGTTTAAGATTTTCATAACTGCTCTGAGCTGGAAATGGCCTTGTTTATTTCTTCAGTAGCTAGCCACCTGGGTTTGGTAGCCTGCTAACTTTGTTGTCCAATAATTGGTCGTATTTTTTATTATTATTTTTTTTTACATTACTGTTAACCAACAGGCCCAGGCTTATTTAGTCCTGGATATACCGCCACAGCTGGAGACTTTCACAGATGTGGAAGAGATCAAGGACGGAGGGTATTAATGCCATTAATCACTTCCAGAGTTTATAAAATGAACACCATTAAAATTTCAAGACCATTCAAGTTCTTTTAAACTTCAAACCTTTAAAATTTATGTTCTCTTATAATCTGTGGTAATGTTTTCCATTTTCCATAGCCAATGTGATACAAAATAAATGTTTTCTAAGGAATTGTTCAAAAACGTAAATGAACTGGAATGAAAACACCAGTGTTTAAATAATAAATACATATCCTTGGTATCGAACACACAATTAAAACTGTTGGTAATATATCACCATTTGAGAAAAGATAAAAAGCAGAGTATAGACACATTTTACAATTTAGAGGTCACTGTCTTCATTAGAATAAAGAGGAAGAACAAGGCAGAGTTCAATGTCTCATTATTAGACGAAAGAAGAAAAGTTCATTACCTCTGAACCAAAGTCTCGCTGTCGCAACCTGATACCTTGGATCACACCTGGACACCAATTCGGGCATTTCTGTCAAAAGCAAAGAGTTACATCATTTTTAGCCCATAGCATTTGAATCGGCCTCTTGACCTCCCCATATGAAAGTGAATCAGGAGTCACTGTATTCCAAAAAAAGCCAAATACCTGAGCACAAGAGCACCTGTTTTACAGAACATAATCTATGGATAGCTAATGTGTCTGAGGATAGAAAGAATAATATATATTTGCAGAAAGAGTCTGAGTGAAAAAATGATGCATATATTACATTTTGCAAAGTGTCCACTTATAGAGCAGGATAATAACTTAAGTAATTCTGTCATTGGTCAAGAATACAACAGCAGCACCTGGGAATCAAGCCTGCAACCTCTGAGTTACTTGTCCATGGTTTGATTTTTTTTTTTCCTCACACAGCCAAGCACAATCATTAGTCCAATTCAGAGAGACATGACACTGTATGTTAGCTCCGCCCAACTGTGGTTCAATCAAGCCTCGCTCTTCCATCACTACAATTCAATAACCAAATATGCAAAGACACCCTGCAAGGTTTATTTAATGGTGGTAACTCTATAAGGTACTGCATATATACACATCTGTTAATTTTCCCAGCCCTACACTGCTAAGGAAACAGGGTTTCTGAGTCAGACACTGTGGGCTTGATCCCGAGGCGGGGCACTACCGTTGTACCCTTGGGCAGTTCACTTCACTAGAACTGCCCTGGTAAACATCTAACAGTATAGGTGAATTATATGTAAAACATGCTGTGTTGTTTTGAGTGAAAGGGTTTGCTAAATATCAATGTTAACTGCATGATTTCTTAGTAAATAACCAGCTGCACTTAAACGGTTTTCATGTAGATAACATGTATATTTCTCCAGGTAAGAGTGCATGCGAAATGTAAAATCTAAGCGAATGAAACTGGGGACGTTGCAGTATCAGGCTTACGAAGTTATGTGCAAACATTATCCTAGCTCCTGGTAGAGAGGCTACAATTTTGACATGCCGAAATGGAATCAGAGACAGGCGTAGAACGAACAAAACTTCCCCAAGCATCAACAACGCATTGAATAAAGAGCATTGCCAACATGGTTACTTAGAGCACTTGTGTGGCGCAAGACAAGGCTCTTTGTAATCCACTGATCCTGTCCTGAATGCAAAGCCAGTACTTGCCTTCTGGCTGGTCATACAAACCCAGTGAATGGGAGCTCGCTAGTTCCTTACTCCAAAGTGTGATCTGAATGGCATTGAAATGACTGAGAGCACCACCCAGTGACTTTCTGTCCATTAAACAATAAGATACATTTCTGCCATAATACTCTACTTGTAGGGCAACAGTGATAAATAAAGACTTAAGGTTTCAGTGTATTGAAATGGATAGACATTAATTGGCTTAGTTTTATGCAATGAATGAACTGACAATCCAGACAAGATTCAAGATTTTATTCCTTTATTGTCATTGACCAAGTACAAGCAAATTATATGCAAGTGGCACAGCACAACATTATATTATATTAAATTATATAATATATTTGCTACCTGCAAAGTATCCTATACCATTTTTATTTTAGTAAAATGCACAAAATGTATCTTGTTACAAAATACTTCCTAAATACATGTATCAATAAACTTTAATCAACATGGTGGAGGGTTAAATTGTTTTTGAAGGTCGTATGGAGGTGGAGGCCACACAAAAAAAGGTGAGCGATCCATGTTAAAACCCATCCACGACACAAACACGCAAATGTATGTTAAAAATACAAGCATGTTGAATATCTTATCTGCAGGACTGTGAAATTCAGCTCTGTGCCCTGCACCAGCTCTCTGAAGGGCCCCTAAGGGCATGACAGGGGCCCCACTTACTCAGCATTGAGGCTCCTGGCATCAGCTATGCGCTGCACCTACGTGCCCAGGACACAATAAAGGCTAATTTCCCAGATGGAAAGCCCGGGTGGGTCAGAACTCTGACAAAGAGGGACCACAGCTAGCCAGCAGTTGCATCATGGGATAGCTGGATATTGCCTGTCCGAGCCAAAAGCGGTAAAGGGCAAATGGAGGAAGAAAATAAAAACGACCGATGGCAAAAAGCCATGGAAAACATCTCTACACTGGTCACCTGATTTCTGGCACAGCTCAGAGAGAAAATGCAGAATGATTTTATTTACATATTTTTTTTTTTTTATTTATACATCTTGCCTACTTATGGCGCTCTGTGACCAGGCTCTCACTATAATTAAAAATAATAATGCAAATGGATAAACTGCTGTTCCATGTATCCACTAAGGTTCTCATCATTTTGAAAGCTTTTGACTTTATCACCATCTGTGTTAATGAGAATCCTATGCATATATTTATAAAGTGTTTTTGGGTAGAAGTGGTTGGGGGTCATCTAGGATCAGTTTTACATTTTAGCCGGTTTTTTTCCTGCTGATCTCATTCAGGGCCTCCAGATCATATTTTATGCAAGCCAAAAATTGTGTTATTCTTACATATTGATCTCATTCATCTGCATAACCGCCTGTATTGCCAGATTACTGAAACAATTTTGGATCTGAAATCCTTAGGGAAATAAGTATTTCGCATGACAAGACAACTCGAGAAGCTCTTTAGTATAAAGGCACAGCCGGAAACGAAATATACTTCCCTGTTTGGGTTATAGCTGGTGATTCACTGAAAAACAGAGATTTCTCCATGTATCAAGTCTGACCTCATAAAATGGCTGTGCCGCCAAGCGCTGTATGTCACCGAGGCATACAGATCCATGAAACAACTACGTACAAGGAATATACACGGTGTATGTCTGTATATTCTCACAAAAGTACTTGCTTACATCTTATATTCACCATAGTACAAATTTACACTGAAAGTATATCCATATTGCAGTGAATTGATTTCTATTGTATGTGGAGTCCAGTGTAAGACAGATTAATGTTCATAAATGCTGTAATTCCTGGTTTGGACACCTCACCACTGCCTTAATGGAGCCGGTCCTCAGTGATGGGAAAATTAATGCCAGGATTCCAATTACATGGATGTTAACAGTGAATGCGTTTCATTCTGACTTTGAGCCGAGGTTGCGTTTGCTGTATCGATGTATAAATCCGAAAGAAATCCCGGTTTCAGAAGAGACTGTACCGCTCCCCACAGAGCTCTGTCGAACCCCTAAAAGCAAGGCCGTAAACAGCGGAAAAGCATCAAGGCCCAAATAACATGCCCGAACAGTACTTAGAGTGCACTTTGTGAAGTGTGTCAGATTATTAATTATGCTAAGTCCGCTAAATCTGCTAAAGTTACCCCCTGCAGAGACCCCTTGAAATAAGAAACACAACAGAGCTGATGCTGCTTTGAAAACATGAAGACTGACCTCTCAAAATGGAGGCAGCGCCGGAGATCATGGCATGGCTGGATTAAACACTTACTGTGTGACCCCTAATGATCTATAAAGGAGAGAGACATGTTTATCTGAGTCTTGCTGAAAACATGTATCAGAGGTGAACAAAACCCTGGAGGTTAATCATTCCTAGAAGGCTGACACTTATCCAGGTGTTCTGTGACCACCAGTTACCTGGCTCAGGTAGTTAATTAGGTGTATACGCCCACACTATCTCATTAGTGAATTTAAGCAAAGTGAAACATTTTATGAATGGGCACAGGAGGTTTCAGCTGTCACCCATTGGCTTATCAATAAGCTGAAATGTCATATCACAGAGCTGATTGGACAGCTTAAATAATTATGGGCAGAGATAGATAAGGCCCTTGGCTGAATGAGTGATAGGATCTCCCCCAGGAGTTTGTGGGCAACAGCGGGCTTTTTGCTCTCATCTCCCACAGAGCCATCAATCACCCTTGGGCTCCGCCCCCCCTGAGGGTAGAGTCCTACAGAGGTCACCGTACCTGTCTCATTACCACAGCTTTCAATGTATCTGCACTGTGTGTGTATGTGTGTGTGGCCTGGCTAAAGCAGGACTGTAACAATGAGATCATATCAGGTAGAAATAAACATGATCATAACTTTAACACACACACACACACACACACACACACACACACACACAACACACACACAAATCTTTCAGATATTTTTCAGACCGTAAAATGAAATTGTCCAGAATGCTCTTGTATGTAGTTGGAGCTTGGTCAATTTACACGTATACTTAGAAATAGAGCTCGGTCATTCCATCAATCTCCAATGAGTGACTCAATTCAGTCGAGCAATACGGTCTGATGAGTCATATTTTACTGCTGGATGGGTTTAAGTTTGGACAGAGCTTCAGCCCGCATTGCCTGTTCCCACCTGTGGAAAACAGCGGTGGATCTATTATGGTCTGGGCATCCTGTGGGAGTCATTGGGTCCGATTATTAATCTGCATGGTAGAATTACAGCCAAGGTAAACACAGCCCTTTTTGGGTAACCAGGTGCACTCTATGACACAAACAATATTTCCTCAAGAAATTCTCATATTCCAGAAGGATGCCCAAATGCACTGCTAAACTGACTCCATCGTAGCTTCATGACCTCCAGAAAGAAGTCAATCAACTTACATGGCCTTCCTATTCACCAGGTCTAAACATCGTTGAGCATCGATGAGGTTTGGAGGTTTGTGGATTGTAGAGGGCTCAGTAGGATTCCAACTCCCCTCATATCTGAGAGAGTTAGAGGCTTCCCTACTTGAAGAAAAGTCCACTATCCCACTAGAAACTGTTCAAAACTTGTAGAACTGCATTCCATAGAAGACTGAAGCTTTTCTAAAGGCAAAGGGCAGCCTGAGTCTTTATTTAGTTAATAAATATTCAGACACTCTTTGGTATGTCCACTGTTTTGTCTACCCCCATGTATGTTTTGCCGTTTTTGCAATGAGGAAACCAAACTGCAGGCAATCATGAAACACTTCAGGAATCAACAGAAAGTGGCGGAATCGAGGCAGACTCAGTCCTGTTATGGTTTTAGGCTTCCAGACCTCACCTTTGCAGAGTGAACTGGAAGCTGGCCAGGTATTGGGGGGCGGGGCCACTTTTTGAACGGTGGGCGGTCGACCCTGTGTTTGTCTGCTCTCCGCCAATACCCACCTGTTTCAGGGCGGGGTTCCCTGGCACAGCTGGGCCCTGTTTGCTAAGCCCTCCCCCCCCTCGTCCTCACCCTCCTCCTCCTCCTTTTGTCCTCTCATGTCTGGCCGGCTGTTTGTTTCAGGCCCAGGAAACCGCCAGACACCTGAAGAGCTTTGAGTCTTCAACCCCCCCCCTTGGAATCTGGGACGGAACAGGGGCCCGGTGCCTGTCTTTACCTGCCGGGGCCCAAAAAAACAGAGTCCCAGGCGAAGCCGCGCAACCTTTTCGGTCACACACTAAGCAAACGAAACGTCTGCAGGTGTGCGCGTAGAGCCGACCCTCCATCAACATCCTGTCACGCAGGAGATGTTTATCCAATTTGTCAAGATAATCTTTCCTCAAACAAGCGCCTGGGGTGGGGTGGGATAGAGGGGGGGACAGTCCAGGGCCCCAGGTCTCTCTCTGTCTCATGCTCTCAGCCTTAAACGAAAGGCCCGCCACTTTAACCCGCCCCCTCCCCACTCTTCTGTCGACCCCACACTGTCACCCCACCCATTCGTCACCCCACTAAATCGTGGGTAAATCCGGGAAAATTCCGTAAATCTGCCTCATCTGTACCTCATATAGATTTACCGCTGCGTTTTCACCCACAATTCCCTGCCAATTGGGCCACCTTCATCTGTTTGTTTATTACAGATCAGGATTACCGCTTGTGTAATGCCATTACTTTCACTCCAATACCAAGTGGGAGTGGGGACATAAATATAACATAAATTATGGTGTTTCAGTATCATACAGAAAAAGTTAATACTCACATACATTCAAATGGGATGAGTAAAAAAATGCAGAAAACACGTCACCTCTCATTTCGAGGTATTCGTGACATGGCAACGATCCTGTTAAATCCTGTTATTTTAAAAGGATCTCAGAGGATTTAAACATACTCGACAGACAGCATTCAGTACATTATAGCCTAGAAGAGATTTCCTTTCAACAAATTGCATAATTTTTAATAAGCACCTTTAAAATCTGGCTATTTTAAATGAACTGAACAATTTTTATTTCTGCAATAACTGCAATAATATGTGTAATTATATACTCAATGACAGAAGTATGGTATATTGAATTTCTAATTTATCTTTACATAGTTATGAAAAAAATTAATTTTACACTATCAAAAAAATCATGCTCAACTCTGAACAGAGCACGTACTGTTTTTTTTTCTTGTGGAATATATTTATGAAAAACGTGCTTTTTGAGTGCAAAGGCTTGGACTTGTGTGAAGGAAGGCAAACAGGTCTGCAGCTCCAGATATAGAACAGAGTTGTGCAATCAAAGGGAAAAAAGTCACCTACGCACTGAGGCCAAGCACCGATAACAATTTGAAAGGTAAACAACAGTCTATCTAATGGATAAATCACTGCGGTAAGACTAGCCCCGAATACACACCCCGAGTTCAAACTGGTTTCACTGTGCATGTAACCATTTACGCGCCTGAGGTTTAGATTCCTTCCAGATCTCATGAAAATGTTCATCTCTGTTTCTTTTAACCCACTGCAGTTCTTTTTTTGTGTTATAGAGGATGAGAGCTGTGTACTTCTGGAATTATCATTAGTATGAATTATGGGAAACAGAGTTCAGAGATGCTGGAACACCAAAGGGAGAGCATTCTGTCTAAAGCGCTGTTGGTGGACCAGAGAGTGAACAGAAGCTAACTTGCATATGTCATTTGGAAGACCAACACGCAAAATTTTCACCCTCCCAAACTGACAGAAGACAAGTGCATCGATGGGATAGGCCTACAGTTCTAATCGTTTTCTCCCACAGCTGGGATAAAGACTCAGACATTGAAAGACATTTTTAAAAAGAGGATTGTCTCACTAAACTAATCTAAACTAATCACTTATAATATGCAATGCTATAATAAAATATAATATAATATAATATAATATAATATAATATAATATAATATAATATAATATAATATAATATAATATAATATAATATAATATAATATAATATTGGTGAGTTTTTGGGTGGGACCCCCTTAACATCATCCGAGATCACACCGTACTCCAGGCTGTTACGAACTGCTCCATATCTGAAAGCATCAATCCGAAGCTTTGGGGTCAACGGACTCTCTTTGTTGTCTGATATAAAAAAATATCAGACAAATATCAGGGCTCTCGGGTCAGTGTTTTTCAAAAACAGCCAGCCATCCCCGTCACATCAATACGCTGTGCCAGTTGGCACACAAGAAGGCTAAACTTGTACAGTAATCTCATTCTCTGGGAAGCAGGACATGTTTCTCAACCTTTTTTTTCAACTTGTACCATATATTTGTACCATATATATTGTGATAAGTGCTTTTATTTACCATTGCATTATAGGCAAATTGTTGAAAAATAAGTTTTCAAAAAGTATAGCCTGCCTGCATTGCGACAAACCTATTTTAATGTCAAATTAATGCAGCTATCGCTCATATATTAAATGACCCAAACAGTGACGTAACATTGTGTTAGTCAGGTTATGTTATATTATAAACTGATACAGTGCTGGATACTCACTAAATTGTAGGTGAGTAATGAGCCTAGCTGGGCTGAATGGGCCGTTGTCCTCATAACATATTCTTACATTCTTATGCTCTTATATTACATCTATTATCTTGGACAGTCACACCTAGGTAGTCGTGAAACTGGATTTAACCAGTATTCATGAATAAGTCCTTAAACCGTAAACCTTATGGCCATTGACTTACAATGTGCTGGATGTTACAGACAGGTTTCTTTCCCTCAATCTTAATTTATCCTGGTTCTGCCTAAGTGCCCTTTCAGAGTTGGTCAGTCTGCTGAAAAGCTTTTAAGTTCCTGACGTCATCCTGTAAATAATCCAAAGTGTGAACATTTTACAGGTTTCGTTTTACATTTTGTTTTGATGTAGTCGTGCAATCAAGGCCAACACGTTAGCGATAGCACTGCGCTCGCCGCGGAAATGCACCCACATCATCGTATTCCAAAATACAGGAGCTTCCTCGATGCCTGCAGCCTTTTATCTGCGCCTGTGTTTTTGTGAATGGTTCAATATCACCCCCACCCCCCCCCTACCTGAACAGCCCACATTAAGGAGCCCAACAATGTGGAAGGTCTAGACATTACAGAGGCCCGCAGGACCAGTTGGTCAGGTTTTCTCGCTTTAGGTAAGACATGGAGCTCGAAAAACAAGCGGAGGCTCCATCCAGCCCGGAACACCCACAGACACGGCATCCTACACACTGCGGGCGGAGCCGAGCGTGGCACATGAGCATCCCAGCTCTTCCTTACGCACACTCTCACAGGCGCTATCGCCTCCATCACTACACCACCATGCCTGGCACCGGCGGTTGAAACAACCATATCAACAAGATGCTACATGACTCAGGGAAACAAAACAGCTCTGCTCCACCTCGGGTGCGACACATGATGTATTCCTGTGGCTTGTAGCGTGATCGATAAAGCCATAGGAGATGCACTACTTCAGTGATTAGCACAATCTCTTCATAACAATGACGCTAATTGCTCACTTTTCAGTTTCCTAAACAAACCAGAATATGTACCCTGGTGAACTGGAGTGTAGGGAAGGAGGTGTATCTGGTTTTATCTTTGCGGCTGGTCTTGAGTTCTGAATGGAGAATAACTATAGATAGAATATAGTTGTGTCCCCGCTCAGGTATTCCCCAGCTCCAGTCTGTGAGCTAATCCTATTCTTTGAAAGCCAACTCTGCCGCAAAACTTCCAGATTTAACTTCAGGAAGAAGGAGTACCAAATGGTGATGTAGGAGTTCACAGAACTAGTTTGAATAGCCGCTCTCCTTCGTTTGCTTGGAGAATTTATGAATGGGATAACTATGTCACACAAATAATGTATGCAAGAACATGAGATATATCACTTGGGAATTTTTGCCCAAGTGACTTTTATAGTCCAATGGATTTTAACAGCCAAGATAATCATACTTTCACTCAAATGTCAGTTTTCAGACATGAAACACCCATTTTCAAACTATATGATGTGAGATAGTACAGAAAGACACAAGGATGAGTCCAGCGGACCTTTATCATTGGAAGTTGTATCCACTGTAAAGCTGTGATTGTTGTTGGATGGTTTTCCTCTGTAACAATATTTAAAAATATTATTATGCCACTGTAAGGCGCCGGTATGGGAATCATGCTTTTGCAACGCAGATAAAGTTTGTTGACAAACTTTCGCATTCTAGTCCCTTATTACCGTCAGCTGCGTGAGCAGTGCGGATTTTTGCATTCCTTTTGGCTTCGGTCGCTGGAAATCCACTCTGTTTGCTTCCTAATCCCCTCGTCAGTGGAAGTTGTCAAGGGTTACCAATGGCAGCTGATTACCGGATTGTGTAAAGGAGGAAATCAGGTCCTTTCATTGCTTCCTCATAAGAGAGTCTCCTGGCACTTTGCCTCCCTAGGTCTCAGAACCTCTAATTAAGCAGCTGGCATTTCCACATTTTTTCCCTTTTTGTGCCCTCCCCCTCGGTAAGCATCGCGGCCAATCAGATTTGTGAATATTGAAAGGGCTAATCCTGGACATGAGACTCAGGGCTGGAGGCAGCAATCGTCAACATGAGAATGTATGAGAGTCAGCGGTCACAGCAGCTCAATGGCATCCAAACTCACTGCAGTTACCCCTCCCACTCCCTAAACCCCCTCCCTGATCAAACAAATACGCTAAAGACATTGGCAGAGAACCCTTACAATAAATGTCAAATTAAATGAAAAAATATCTAGAAACATCATTTTAATATATTAGGCAACAAATATACATATTACTTAAAAAATCAGCTGACACATTTCTATATGTAATTTCATGAATGTATCATGCAATATGTTGAGTATACATTGGCCCAATTAGGCAGCACAAAGTCAGATATCAAATATTTATTGAATATGTCCAATGTTTAATGACATGTGGTGACATGAATGCAGAAGTTTGAGATTGTTATGAATCTGATCTGGATTTGCTGGAATGTTTCCCAACGTGTTGCGTTTAATCTGTAAGAGATGTAGCCACGTCGGATTTTAATGTGAATGGCTGGGATTCAATCAAATGTTCTTAGTCTTTTTAAGGGAATATGCTATTCAAGATAAACAGAACTTTGTCTTTTTAAAGATTATGTATTCTGTTTCAAAATGAACAGATCACATTCCAAATAATATGTCTGGTGATCTCTATTTCCTATTTTATCTGGTGATAAAATAGGAAATACTCTTATACTCTAATATAAATTTACAGTGTAATTTAAAGTCTCTTTTGATTGAATTGCAAATACCCTTAAAGAGGCTAAGTGAGATTGATTAAATCCCAGCCAATATTTTGTGCATGCAACCTGCAACTCTTCATGTTAGTAACATGCAACTGGCATACGTCTCAAAGAGGGGGGTAAGCTTCTAAAAAGCCCCCTCCCCCCACACACACACACACCACCTAACCTCCCCTTTGTTTTAACCCCATCCTCACTGTCATCATGGAGAGCAATGGAGCGTGACAGGGTCGTACTTTTTTTTCAGACAACCTTTCACCTCTGTAAGGGTGTTGGAGGGCTTGCGCTGAAAAGACCGGGCATGTCAACGTTTGTTTATGCGGGGGACTGTTCCGATGGATTAGCGAGAAAGCCGAACGCGCATCAGCGTGCGGCTCCGAAATACTGGCTCCTGCTCCTACCTCGGGCATCAAATTCAAGCACCATACTCAGAGGAAGTTCCCTGACTCTGCTGTCTGGGATCAGGGTTCCCCATTTCTATCCAAACCATATCCATCATGACATAAAAGACTGAACTGATCCCAGATCAGAGTCTGTATTCACAATGTGCCTCATGGTAGAACTGCTGATCTAGGATCAGGTTTCATCTGTCCATATTGTATTCTTATTCGTTATTAGCTAAAAGGGCCATGTGATCCTAGATGAGCATTTCTACTCTGAGACTTCATATGAGAGGGGCTTGGATTTGCTGGCCTGGATCCTGGTTTCCTGTCCATATCCTTGTGAATGGAGGCATACAGGCACACTGGATGCGCTGGGGCTAATCCACAGCGTAAACGGCGCTATCGGCAAGCTGTGACAGTGACCCAGACCAAAGAGCAGTCAGGCTAAACAAGCAGAGGAACCTGGGGGGATTTAGCCTGTTTACGAGCATTACAAATTCCCCTGCAACCACACAAAAACACTCAACAAAACAAATGCAACTCACCAGGGTTTTGATATATCTGAATATCTGGGAAGCTATTAGAAAATACTTTTTCACAGTAATAAACAGTTTTAGGATACGTTTGCTCGCAGTTGTTGATGTCCATCCCATGTTGTGATTGTGCCATACTTCATTCACTGTCAGGCCTGAATTCATACAGTGTAGAGTAGAGTATACGACTGATCTGAGATCAGGCTTCCCCTATCCATAATATACATAATCTAATCTTATTCATCATGAGATAAAAGATAAAACAATATAGACAGTGTGGAGTCTATATTCACAGGGTGTCTCATGGTCGGAGCGCTGACTGCAGATCAGGTTTTGCCTGTCCGTATCCTATGCTTATTCAATATGAGGTAAAAGGCACGGCTGATCCTAGATCAGAATTTCTATTCTGAGACTCTGTATGAGTCAGGTCCCAGGACTTAAATGACTTTAGCCTGGATCGCATTATAATTTGTCCTCAATTCAGATCCTTACTCACATTAAAATGTTTGCAACAGTTTGCTGAGATCAGACATCCAAAAAGTATATTTGTGAGGTAAAAAAAGGCACATTTTGTCATTCAAATTAAGTAAAAGGTTTCTTTGAATGCAAAAAATACAGGGACACAATCAAACTTTTTAAGGGAATATGCTATTCCCTATTAGAATGAAGAGAGCACATACAAAAGGAAATAAATATTTGCTCTTCTTCAATGGAATTGAAAGTACTCAGAGAAATGTATGCGCATGATGTAATAATGTAAAGTATGTTCTGGTTAAGTGGAAATGCCCATAAATATACTTTCCTTTTAATCGTGACTCAGAGTTAAGGGTAAACGATTATTGCATCCTGGCGTAAGTGCGTTTGATTGGCAAAACTTTGGCCCAAGACTGTGAGAAAACTGGGACTTCAAGACGGCCTGGGAGACACCAGTCACAAATGTTCAGAACGCCTCACCCAACCGAAATTTAATCCTACATGTCACTTTCCCTTCGCACGCGTCCTGGGTGGGGCAATTAGGCAGAAAAGACAGGCGGGATAAAGAGTGGGTGGTGGGGGGGGGTGTGGATATGATAACACCCCGCCCATGGGCCACCAGGCCCTTCTCCAGTCATTAGTGACTACGTCCGTCAGCGAGGAGCCAGCGAAACGACAACCCCCATGAGCACGGCCGCGTCCCGGCCGGGGCCTGGCGAGGGGGGGCTTGGGGTGTCCCATGAGGGTGAGGGGCTGGAGGGAGATGCCCAGTGACAGGCCTCCGCTGGGAAACGCAGCTGGAGAAGGGGGCAGCTGTTTGGGCGGGGTCGGGCCAAGGGGCCCACCTTACACCCCCCTCCCCCAAACCCTCATCCCGCAGCTGTGGCTGAACCCAAGGAGACGGTTGGGGCAGGGAGCTGGGCTGGGGGGTGGGGTGGGGGGTGGCCTTGAGATCCACAGCGCCAATGGTCCGCTGGGACCGCTACGGCTTCTAATCCTGCGAAATTCTCTCACCGTCTCCCTGGGCGACGCATCTAACGCAGTGGTATGTTGCCTTGTGTTGAGCACATTCACTGCTCTTTCTCTCTCTCTCTCTCGCTCTCTCTCTCTCTCCCTCTTTCTCAAATCCAAGCTGTTTTATTCTCAGGAAATACATTACAAACATTTTCAAAGCATGCAGAAATATATTTTAACACTTTCATGGATTTTTAATTAGCAAAAATCTCTCTTGCTCCCTCTCCCTCTCTCCTCCTCCCCCTCTCTTTCTGCCCTTCTCATTAAATAACAGATTGAAGTTTGTTTCCTGTCTTTCAAAACATAGCATAAGTTCAACAATCTATGAATAATACTGGATTTAAAGGCATGCTGAAATTTGCTCTTGAAGGTTGGAGCTCTGTGGCAGGACTGGATCCCCTCGATATCGAGGTTTTCCCACTGGAAGAATGTTGCAGATCTGCTTTTAGACTGACCTGAGTTACACCTCGTCTCAAAAACCCAACCCTACTTCTTCACCTGGATGAAACTCCTCCTGTTTCCCCTGGGAACCTTGCGCTCGATCAGATAATTCAGCCATGTCTATTTTTTTCTGATATACATACATCAATGTACGGTGCGGATATCCACTGCAATGCCTTTCAATGGTGTAGTGTAGTAAATGTTTCATTTCCTTCCTTTTTCTACAACATCACCTGTATCACTCCATTTTAGTAATCTAGGAATCAATACAATTACTGAAATACTTGCAAAAACATCACAACAATTTATTACATTTCCCGATGTTTTCTATGATTATTTTTATATATTATGCGAAATAATATTTAAAAAATGGTGAATTATTTGCAAACATTTCAGTGTTGTGTAGATCCCTTTCTTATTATTTAATCTATAACTGTCACCTACGTGAGTTTGTCCATTTTTTAAATGAACAGATGCTCAGAGACCACACCAGAATTACTCTGACTTTGTTACAAACAACTGCTACATTTCTCTTCATGTTTACTGATCCTAAGATTAAAACAGGTCTTCCCCTTTCCCATAGAGAGTTCAGTTCTTCACAGGCATATCACCGTATATCTGATGTTTGGGTTTCAGAGAGCTACACATGTCTTAGGTCTCTGGATCATTTGTGATTGCCATTCACACAGCCCTGACAAACTAACCTGATAATGTGGTGTTTTTTCAAACATCCCCTAACTCAGTTACCTCTACCTGTCCAAACCGGTTTTTCACACAGGCATAGAATCCCAATTTTTATTTTTATTTTTATCTTTCCTCCCATCATGCTCACTTCTTCTGCCATCCCTCCGGCTTTCATGTCTACTGCCATGTCTACTGTCTGTCAACTTTCTCTTCCCATGCTCCAATGAGAGGTTGACCTCACTGAAATGGTCAGGCATGACTCCTCCCCCTTGGACTCCAAGCCCAAGATCAAATATCTGTACTGATATGCTACTCACCACGTAACAATAAAATCCTTCTAAATGCATTTAATGTTGTCTGAGAATTCATTCCACTGAAATGCCTTTATGAGCTAAGTAGTTGCTTTATATTGTGCAATCTCTTTTCCAAAATATTAATGCTAAAGGAGGCAGCCAGTTATGTAAGTTATGTAAAATAAAATAAATGTACTGAAATCATTCATCAGGATGGCATATATCCAAAAGAAAGACAGGAAAGTCTAGACTATGATATATGACTATTACCTTAAGCATGTTTGATATATATGGAGATTTTATAAAAGTGTTTGGACTCTTACTTCTTTCTCATTCATACTGCCTCACCACTTCTGCATTGTCTACTTAAGTCAAAGCTAAGTAGCTGGGACCATATCCTGGCTGAATTTGAAATGCTACACTTGGATATTTAATTCATTTTAGTGCTTTCGATCACCTGTGCCATGGAGATCTGGCAGTCAGCCTTCAGCAGATTTTACTGAATGAGTTAATCAGACTCCCGGCCCAGGTGTTCAGCTCTCTGACTGGAATTGCAGGTTTCATGCAGTAACTGTTGGACGGCGGCCATTTTCCAGACAGTGGTAATTACCGAATTAGTATTAAAGTTCAAGCGCAGATTCGGGTTTCACATCATTACCAGCCTTTTTTATGATAAATTGTTAATCCTGATTCTGCACAGCTGTGATTTCCCCTCCTACCAAATCCCCCCCCCCCACACCCTCACCCCCACCCACGCCCCCTCACCCCACCCCCAACCCCCCTTCATTCACACATGCATTAAAACGTACATGTCATAGGTAGGTGTGAGCGCATTGCTACTTTTTGAAATTGAAACGAACTTTGCAGAATGCAGATTTACTCCATTTACTTTCTAGTAATTTTCCACATGATCATGAAACTTTTTCTAACACAGCATATTATGTTCATATATATGCTTTTATTGTAGATGAAAATTATGCTAGAAAAGGTATGATATCTTAATGTATAATTATTTATTTATAAATTGAGTGCATAATTATATTCCACGACATATCATTCAACTGAAATCCTTTTCAGGAAACAATATAAAGATATTTCATTAAAAAGCATGAAAGAGGAGAGTGTATTGTCAGAAAAGAATATGTTATGTAGTTTAATTGATCATTCATTTTTTGGTATTATTTTTCAGAGTTCATATATCTTTCCTGCTAAATACGATGACAAAAACTTATCATATTTATTTTTAGATGTGTTAATTCTGGGGAAAGAAAATACCTTGAAAGTGTTCAAAATCACCTGACCTCTTTGTAAGGGGATTTTCTAAGCAAAGTTATTTGAGCTTAAAGAACAACTTGATCCATTCACCTCAAAACAATCCAGCCCCCCAAAGCACACATTTAGAGGTGATTCATGGAGCCCTGAAACCGGAGTGGTATTTTCACCGTTGCATTGAAATTTCATGAATCACCTTAATGACGCGCAAATACAAAAATGAGGGGGTGCCAGCGGTAATTGGGGTGATCATGGCAACACTAAAAATTCTCTGGGTGGTATGATGTCAGCCCTAAATCGCCATGGTAACGCTGAAGGTAACTTTTTTTTTTTGGATAACCCCAAAAGTATCCCAGAGAAAGCACTCAGTTAAATAGAATTTGTCGAGCTAAAAGAACCCACCGCATTTCTGGGAACCCACTCATTGGTGGAGAGGGAATTGGGTAATTATGAGATTAATCATAATTAAAATGCTTCATTTTCTTAAGTGGTTCCTTATTGTAAGAAAGCTCTTTTGGCTGGCTGGGGTCTCAGCTTTTTAAGGATTACCGCGAAGTTGGAAACAAGGGAGAGATGAAAGTGGAGTATCTTGAGTAAAGTGTTGGTTCAATGCGTGCCATTGCTTTTAATTAATACTGCTTCAGGACAGCATTGACCAGCAGCTTCTAAAAGTCACAGCAATGCTGGATTGGAAGTATCATCTACCTCTTGAGATTTCAACCCAATATAATACCCTATAACTAACAACTCACAATGCTAATAAAAGAATCACTCAAATAAGAGATATCTACGTATTACCTCATGAGAATGATTCTGTCAATACATTCCACGACTAAAGGATAATAATAAAATCCTGTAAGTTATCATGAGGAGATGCATTCTTGACTTTAGTGTTTGATATTTCATGTTATTATAAAATCCCCAAAAATAATGTTTATTTACCCCTTACCCCTTGATAACTTGTGTTTATAGGAGTTGTATTATCTGACAGAGTCCATCCAAATTTGATGGGGTTTTTGATATTTTGATAGGAGCATACTTATGAAATAGTGGTGCAATGAAAAATCTTAGCAGTGCCAACCTGGGTATAAGAAAGTGTGCTGCACTAATTTTACATTAATGGATACATTCTTTTCCGATTGAGCTGATTAGAAAGAGACTGACTTTCATTTCACTTCAGGAACTTTGCAGGAAAGGCTTATATGGTACACCCCTCCACACAAAACCACTTTTACTCTTTTGTGGATCTTTGAGCTGTTCAATTCATGGCCTGCTGCAACATCTCAGTGGGGTTTAAGTCTGAACTTTGACGAGGCTGTTCTAAAACTTCATATTTCTTTCACCTCAACAATATTCTAATTTAGACTTTCAGATGTGTAGCTCATCTCATCCACTCACAGACAGATGGCCTGACAAGATGGTTCCTTCATTTGCTACAGAACGACTGAGAATCATCCAGAAGCTTTTAAGCAAACTTGAGATGAGCATTCACAATTTTCTTACTTTGCATTATTCCCCAACCTGGTTTAATTGGGTCTGAACTGGTTTTGAAATTTCAGAGGACAACAAAAAACCAGCATGCATCGTGGCCAATCAGGACTGGAGTTGAAAACCACAGTCTTACAAGATCAGTCTGGGATGTGTGAATTTGAGAAGGCCTCTCCATTGGTCAGCCATGCGACGGTTTGGAGAACCACCCGAAACTGTTGAGTGCTTTGAGTTGAGTCTACGTTCAGGTAGCATGGTTTGATATTGCATTTGAGTTGTTAATTATTCATGCTGGATGTATTTTGAAAAGTCAACGGTTCCAATTGGTGTCATATTCAAAACTCGTTCCTTGTACATTATTAATTGTTTCGTGCCCATGGGGTAATGTGACCTAATTTGTTTTCTGTAACATAGTACATTGGCTGGGTGTGAATGGTGCACAATATACAATCTTCAGAATACACAGCCATCTTGATCCAAAAAAAATCCAAAAAGAATCATTATTGGAAAATATTTTCCTCAGTAAATACAGAATCCAGTGAATGAAGTAAAAAAAACAATGACATAGTTAAAGATCACAACATTCACAAGATGAGAATTCCAGAACTATAACACGCAATTCTCTTTTCAACACATATAAATCCACAATATTCATGATTTTTTGACAACTTTTTCTTAACCCTAAGATATTACTTGAGAGAAGACAAGCTATATTTTCTTTATTTTGTGGTAATCTTTAACATTTCACTCCATATTTTCAACAATTCAATGAGGAGCAAAATGATACTTTTCTGTAATTAAAAAAGAAAACAATGATTTTTGTTGCATTATGGAAAGAAAAAAATTAAGGCATAGCGTCCATACTTTTTTTTGCAAAAAGCACTTACATTTTCACTAATTTTAAAAGCAACAAGCTGTATCACCAAAGCTTTAAAAGTTGCTTGCTTCAAAACTTGCCAAACTGGTTTTGAAGAAAAAAAAAAAAACAACTTCCATTTTAGCGACTCATTAAGTTAAAGTCAGGCCAAACATTGATTAGATTCGGGCCTGCAGGCTCGATTCCTTTCTTCTGAAATTCATTATCACAATGGCGAGACATTGTTGGTCACCGCTAACTAACATGGACTTGAGGTTGAGGCTGTTTCGATCTGTATACATTCAGCAGTAGGCGCACAATGATCATGGCGCTTGAGTGCTCAAGGCCGCCTCTCTATTGAGCTGAAAGGAGGCCAGCCGTACCGCGGATCTAATATACGGCGGCTGAGCTCCCGCGCGCGGCATTGTGGCGGGATATTGATTAAGCAGCTGAAAAGCAGCAAGATCGCTGTTTGCTGAGGGAAAAAAAAAGGTGAGCTTAAAGGACGATATGGGTGCAAGAGTAGGAAGAATGGAGCTGTTATTAGGTAGAATGAATGCATCTGGAGGTTAAGTGCTGGGAAGAAAATACAGCTTAAATCTCTTCTCTGAGATTGACAGGGGAGAGAACAATTTATCATTTTCTGGCTTTGGATGAAATAATGTGATGTGCAGCGAAAAAAAACGAAAGATGTTTCTTTTTTCTCCTACAGCTTGATGGAATTTTCTGTTCGGGTGCAGTTTGAATTATAAATAAGAAAATATGAGAAAAGTTGGAAATATTTATATATATAGTAATAATTGGGTATAACATTTGAAAAATTTGTAAAATTAAGCATACGGTGCTGCAAAAAACAAACATGAATAGTTTTAGTAAGTGCCTGGATAGTTGTAGTAAGTGTAATAAGCATACAGTTATACAAGCGAAATCCAAAATGTGAAAAATATAAATATAAATAGATTTTTATGCCCCTGTAAAACTGTCCACAGAAGTAGTACTCCTGTAGATGAACAAGCTTAATTAGGCTGTTCCACCTCAGCTGATTTTAGGTGCAGTGAGCCATCCTGCCCTCCCTCATACCCTCCAGCCCCACACACACTCCTGTGCTCCTAGCCTGGGGGTCTGAACCGCACAGCAGCTGGTAGATACAGACCTCTCCCCTCTCCGCCCCTTTACCTGCCCCTCTCCTCCCCTCTCCCCCACCCCTCCGCCCCCCCCGGCTATCTCTGCTGGCCCCATACAAGGAACGATGACAGTTCCCTGTAATTACCTGTGCTAATACAGCCCGCAACTGTCTGCCCTGAATGCAGGGGACGTCTGTGGGGGGATAAACAGACTGTACGGCAGATAGCTACCTGCCTGCTGTTTAAGGAGGGAGATCCTAAATGGGGCGGGGCTTTATTACATCACAATGGGGTGGATTTCCAGGACTGATGGCATGGGAGCCTTTCTTTGACTATACCTTTTCAACTGAATGTACTCATTATTTATGTGAATTATTTATTAAATTTATCTGGGGAAAATATATAGAACATCAAAGGCAAAGTGGACTGTCTACCCCCTGGGCCAAAAGACCAAAAGAGCATTGTGACCTATGAATGTTACTATAGTGTGTCTATAGTGTTAGTCATTGCTTCAAAGGGGACTTGATTGAAGCGCTGTCACTATTTTCTGTCAGAAAATACTGGAATGCATTGTGATAGAATACGTTCGCCTTCCTCGTGTTATAAAAGACACACTCAATGTGAAAAGGACAATTAATTTGTGCTTGATTGACTTGTCTGTGACTATTTAAATCTGTGACTATTCACAACAGCCCGTACAATGAAGTATCTCATTACAGCTAAGAGAGAGCATGCGTCTTTAACATGTCTGTTTACTTTATATCCAAAAAAAATGTGGATATGAAAATAAAATGAGACATACTGTGACCCATGACAACAGTTGACATGGGGGAAACCCTTTTACCAAACCCATACAAAATGGTTATAGATGATTTATAAAAACGATGTCATACGGTAATTAAGGCATTATACATGCTTTCTGATTGGTTTAGAATGTGTACATCATGAGGCAGGTGCATACAGTAAGAACCTCCTTTAAGTTCATTAACATGTATAATTCCTTATCTTTCTACTGTGGAACTTTTCACTGGGGAGACATTTCAAAGTGATATTAAAATCACAATTCAATTCGTTATCCTCCATCCTTCTTTTATTTCACCTGTAATGATAATGATAGAGGACAGCAAAATGGCTACAAAACATGACCCTTAACAAAAGATTTTCAGTAGAGACTACATACCCAAACATACGCTTAAGGGAACTAATTCTCAAGGAGTAACAGGTTTCATTGCCAAACAT
Organism: Albula goreensis; assembly: GCA_022829145.1. Taxonomy (NCBI): domain Eukaryota; kingdom Metazoa; phylum Chordata; class Actinopteri; order Albuliformes; family Albulidae; genus Albula; species Albula goreensis. Next base: position 4,560,184 of record CM040764.1, on the reverse strand, counting down.
GTCTAACTCGCTAGCATTGCTTTCCTCTTCAACACTACAAAACACACGCCAACATTTAGCCAAAACTGAGTACCAATTGTCACCAGCAATATTTCAGCTTACCACAACACAGATGATACGTAAAAATTAGTCATTTACAACGATCAGAGAAGTAACCTTACAATACTGGCAACAGACACTTGTGTTTTGCATACTATTATACAGTACAATGAACACTTATTCAGAAATGATTAACAATAATACTGACAAGACTGCCCCATGTTCACCCTTGTCTAAATAGTCAATTAAATTTAAATCCAAAATCTCTCCATATTTATGCATTTTCAAAGTACAAAGACGGCTCTTGGCTTTACTAACTGCTTCATTCAGATTAAGGCCAATTATAGTCTGAGCGTTAGGGCAAGCTTTGTCTAGTGTTGGGGACATTGTGAATTTATCTGTCTAAGTTAGGCTTTGAAATAAATAAAGAAACGTCCCTTTTACTAGCACAGCATAATCATAGAAATAGGAGAATCAACATGTACGATATGTTGAGGTGTATTTACCTATTTCACCATGTATATAGACTACACACACAAGTCTACTAGTGTTACAGACTATCTTCAAATCGTATTGTCAATCAATAAAAATGACCCCCTGCTGAAAAATGACACCCACCCCCAATTTGTGATGACACCCTGAAGATTCACGACACCCAAAATGGGTGGTGCTACCATATGATATCAGTATTCACTGATTAGACCAATCACAGTGTTTAGTAGATGTTTTGCTATTTTAGGGAAGCAGCAAAGCATCCGGTTGGTTGAAAATTCACTGTAGCTTCATTCTTTTTTGGTGTGAGTGTACATCACTGTCCAACACAACTTGTAAAACTTCAAAACTGAAAGCCACTGCAAAAACAAATAAAAATCTAATGGCACTGAGAAAGACCGTTAACTTTAACAAACCTTAGTGCATCTACCTAACAAGTTGAAGTTGAAGCAATGCTGTTTTCAACAATAGGGGAAATATTGGTTGCATTCTTTGGAAAATACAGCCTAGCAAGAATGATTTCTTTAATAATACTTTCCATTGCACTGTTTTGCAAATGATCAAAATATATATGATCAGTGATATATAACTCATGTTTTTAAGTGCCAAATAAGAATCGTTCCTTCCGTCAGCACCTGCTTAAGAAAAACCCATACGGTAGCGAAAATGTCATTTATTAAATGGCAAAATGAAACCTTTCAACTCATCTGTCATTCTATTCGATCCAATTTTTTTCCCAGTGTGCCCACAAAAAAAACACAGTGTTGCATAATGGCATATGGTCCGCTGGAAAGGACAACGCTCTCGAGAGCAGCAGTGCACGGTGGGAAGTAAACAAACAGCACCCATTCAGCGCTCAGCGGCCACTTGGCATGGCCAAACAGTGGGCATATCTGGTCCGACAGCGTGACTTTGAAAGAGTATCAGTTTATGGGGGCCCTTGTTTTGGGGGCGTTTTTTTGGAGAATGGAGGGGTTGGCTCCGTGGCCGGGCCCAACGTTGGATGTTTCCAAACAGGTCAACTGTATGCTAATGCGGGGTGCATACAGCTGACTCATTGGGTATTCCACTTTCGGGGGTGGCGCTGGCGGCGGCAACGGTGCCATCTGCTCGGTATCCAGGGATCTGGACGAAACCGAGCTGGGCGACCGAGCGCCGCCCTGCGTGGCGCAAATGGGCGACTGGCACAGAGAAGCGGGTGGGCGAGCGGGTCATTTGGACAGATTGGGGCGGGGGCCCACCCTCCTCGTCCAAACGCCATGGTCTTACTTCCCATCAATTTTGATAATCTAATCCAATATCACCCCACAACACACACACACACACACACACTCTCCCCTTCCCTCTCACACACAAACACTTTCAGTCATGAAAAAAAAAAAAAAAAACACACAGACACCCATGCACACATACATACAAACACTACACTAACATACCACGCTATGTTTAATGACCGCTGAAAACACACTCCATAGTTTAGTTATTGCTTCTTATTGAAATACCTACATATGAGTATTCCAACATGGGTTTCTATGTGTAATACTTCTAATATGGTCTGTTCATATGATATATCAAACAAGTATTTCTATGTGTAATGGTAACATGGGTTTGAACATATGATTCTAACATCTGTGATACTTCTAACCTGGGTTTCCTTTTTCACTAATTAAAGCCCTTTTTTGCCTTGTAGAGCCTGTTTATTGGTACTTTGAATCACACAGTGAAAGAGCATGACTGTCTGTGCTGAGGTCTCCCAGCTGTCTCCGAGCTCAAGGGGCCCAGGCTAAAGCAGTGGCAGGTGTTGTTTGCGGAGCGTTAGCCTAGGCTACATAAATCAGATACACACAACAAAGTGATTACCTATTAATGCCACTAGCAACGAGGGCTATTGTGCTGTCTTACGCTGCTTTACGATGCCGTCGAGGCACTTGTCTTCAGAGGGAACGTACAAAACAAAACAAGTCGAGTCTCTAAAACGCCACTTATAGGATATCCCAGCACCTGTACGTTACATAAGATGAAAGTTCTTTTTTTCTAAACCTGTTGAATGCACCTTTCTCATGAGTAAACACTTTCTTTCATTATTGTTTCATGCTTCTCTTTTTCTGGCGCTGTAGCCTTGAGGTCGGATGTCTTCCGTGGATTTCAGGGCTTTGTGGTGAAGCTTTGCAGTGTGAGGATTTTAATACGTGTGAGGAGTTGTTTGAGGCTTTTTTTTTTTTTTTTTGCAAATCGTCTCTTATGGCTGAGCATTTGGAGGGGTTTGGGGGGGTTGGCTTTCCGGAGTTTTCTGTGAACTCAGAAATCTCAAATGTCATACTTATGTATGCACAGCTAGATCACACATTTATGATTTGTGTTCCAGGAAAAAAAAATGAAAGAGCAATTCACATAAGAGAAAAAGCCACAAAAGACACTGGAACTGCCCACACATACGGGCAGTACGAGCTGGTAACCAGTTTCATACAGGAGCTCTATCAGCAGCTCAGCTTAGCTGTTAAATAAACCTATAGACATGACCAAAATTTATTTGTGTCTTAGCTTAACAGGCACCATTAACCACAGCGACTCACATAGTTTATGGACTAGATTCAGACAAACACACTTCAGCTGCTCCATTTTGAGTAAATTGTACATGCCCTTAAAGAGACTTGGTGTTTTCCACTGAATCAAATATAATATAATATAATATAATATAATATAATATAATATAATATAATATAATATAATATAATATAATATAATATAATATAATATAGTACAATACAACATAATATAATATAATATATATAATAATATAATGTATTATCACAGATCACAAAGTAGCACATAGATATATGTAATATTATGCAAAATAATAAGATTTATATAGATTTCTTTATGTGCATAGTGACATATAACACACACACATATGTAAGTATAAACATAAGACTATATGAAATATATCAGGGCAATATGACTCCACACACAGCTGAACGTTCAGCATGGCTGGGAATAACATTCCATCTGTCAGTAAGGGTAAAAACGTGTGTTTAGGTTTCAAGGCAGGTGGAGTGTGGTAAGAGGTGAGGTAGAGCTTCGGGTCGGGGGTGTGTGGAGGATGTGTGGGCACTGGCTTCCTGGGTGGCAGGGGGTGGTGGGGTGGTGGTGGTGGGGGGTTGGGTAGCGCCCAAGCGTGCAGATGCACCCCCACTCTGGACCACCCAGCAAGATGCCACTTCAGCTAACTAACCCCCAACACCCCGTCACCGTCCCCCTCAACACAAATCAGGAGTTCAACCTGAAGGTGAAAAAAAACATGCAAAGGAACCTCTCTCTGCTCCCTGAGCCCGGCCAAGTCAGCGCTTCCAGTATTTTTCCGCCTTCCGTTGCTGCGAGCGTCTGCACAACCGGCCTCGCCCGATTCGAGTGTCTTAGCCGATATCAGAACGCAAAATCCTTGTTGTGACATTGAGTCAAGAAGCCTGGGGCGGTCCACTGTGTAGCTACCTGACAGTAAAACATCAATCCCTACTGCAGATACACAACAGTGCAAAAAGCAGTGGAGGTGTGCAGCACAATAGTAGATTGCAATAGTAGATTTCCATGCAACCGCGGCAATGCAAAAACACAAGGAAGCTTGTTACCTCAATCTAATTGCTGCTCCATTTGGACATCAACATAAACTTATTGTAAACCGATAAATGTTTCTTTTTTGCAAATATTTATGCATTTACTTTCACTGGATTTTATCACTGTAGAAATGAATGAACACATAGAGATTTTGAAGAGAATTCTGAGGTCAAATTTGTGTGGTTAATGTAAAGTTAAAGTGTAGACGTCCAGCTTTTTCCATTCAAACAGGCCACCCAGCTCATGGCTGATAGTAGCATTAGTGGAGCTGTAGGCGCAGTCCGGTGCTTGGCTGTGTTTATTTAGTGTTTGTTAGACGGGGGAGGAGTGGGCGTGGTAGGGGGGTCCAGGTGTGTTGGTTGGCTGGGTGGGACTATTTGCCTGTCAGTCACTCTGCCAAAGGTCTTACCTGAGAAATCGGGGCAGGGGTTGGCGGGGGCGGGAGGGGTTAACCCATCAGGTGGGTCAGAGCGGTTGAGGTGTAGCGCAGGTAATCCATCAGCCCACACAGATGTGAGAACGTGCTGACTTCATCGTGACGGCTAACCTGGAGAAATTCCACCTGTGCGCTGCTGGCCTTTTCATATTCTTTCGTAATTTTTATTGACTTTGCCATGATTTTTAGCCTGATTAATCGAGGAATGCGCTTTGATGCGTTTCATTTGGGTCCAGCTGCAGCGGCCTTTGTCCTTAATTTTGAGGAAGTATTCAAAGTACACGTTCTTAACTTTGCTTTTATGAAAGTCCATCTTTCAGGTGCCAATGTGTGTGATAACTGTCTAGTCAGTGAGATAATGTGTTTGTACCCTTCTACAGTCAATAGTGTTTAACTGAGTGAATAGTTTTCGATGTCTTATGGATTTTTGTTTGTTCATTTCCGAATACTGAAGAACACCAAGACCTTTTCCAAAAAGTTACGGAGCAGAGGATTTTCTGTTTGCCAGAGTTATGAAAAAGAAAATGCTTTAAACATTTTAGTATCCACATGTTGAAATGGAGAAACTCAAATATGATAATAGCTCTTCAATATGTGCCAGCAGCCATGCCCCCTGCCCCCCCTCCCAAAAAAAAAAATCAGGTCACACTTGTGTGGGATCCAATCAAATGAACTTAGTCCCTTCAAGGGCAAATATAATTCAATCAAAATGGACATCAGTCTTTTTCAGAGCATACGCTGTACTTTAGAATTTCAAAGGATGTTTAATTGTCTCCAGTAAAATACAAAGTACTTTAAAAACCTTATGCTGTAATGTAATGTCTGTTTTGACTGAATTGTGTTATGACCTTACAGAGACAAAATTCATTTGATTGGTTCTTGGCCTTTGTCTCTTAGAACTTTAAGGATATTTCCTGTTCAATATTTCAATTACAATACAGGTTTGTTGAGCATTTTCAATGTTATGTTATTGGAGACAGGCAAATATATTCTTTGGATCTTTGGACATGTTCACTTCATTCTAAAAGGAATGGTAAGTGCCATTTAAAAGACAAAAATCTGTTTTGATTGATCTGTAAAGATTGTTTGATTGGATGCTGGCCTTTATATCTGACTTTCAAATTAAACCAGAGAATCTCAAACAGACTTTAAAGTTGCAATCAGCAAAATCAGAGTTTGTAACTGTTCTGGAGGGCTGGGTGTATTCAGGTTTGCGTTTCAACCAGCTAATCGGCTAATTACCTGTAATCGGCTAATTACCTGTGTACACCAATGTTCACTCGTACAGCAGCTCCATGCAGAAAAATATTCCATGCAGAGAGACATGACAGTCCTCAGCTTTCAGCCACTAGCTTATAAAGAACTTTCAACTTTGGTGTAGTTTAATCATAAGGACCTATTTTGAAATATAATACAGATGATCTATAATTCTAACATCTTAATCCCCATTAAAACATATAAGAGCATTAAATAATGAATTACTTAAAATTAGCTATTATAAATGAAGGAAAACAGAAAAAAATAAAGAATTTACTGCGTAAATGAATGGGTTTTTTAACTACAGATAACTAATTGAACTAACCTGTCTACACTTTCAAAGTAAAATAAATAGATGAATGATACTTAAGTTAATTGCATGATAGCACAGCTAAATTACAATTGCATTTGACTGGACACAGGCTGTAATCTTTAATATTAAGGTGCTTGCTTGTGCTTGGCCAGGTATTTGGCTTCTATTGTGACACCAGCACAAAATGGCGCTATAAACAGCTACATGTTTACCCATTTGCGGCATTCACCTTTGGATAACCTGGGTGGACCCAGCTAGGCTCTGGCCTGTGACTTAGCACAACAATCCGCCAAACAAACCACATCAAGTTGGGAGCGAAGCAATGATTGTTTGTAGCGAATTAATCATCGGCCGAACCATCCCTGCCCTTCCTTCCTACTCCTTTTTTTGTGTGTTTTTTTGTCCTCTGTGAACTTTTGACATGAAGGGGTACCCTATACAAAAGCAGCGTTTGAATTCGGATGTCAAGCCCCGCCCCTCTTCGGTATTAGCGCGCATCCTACGGATGCCTGCGATTCTAATGCGTCTGGTGAGGTCATCACTTCTCTCGTGGCGGGGCGGGGCGGATCCAGGCTTCGGTACACTGAGCATCACCTTCTCTTGGGGAGTGGAGTGGGTGGGGGGGTGTCGCTATGTGTTTTTTGCCAGTAGGCATTTCTCTTGTTGTTTCAGGTCCCCATTGTATCCTTTCTGAGGTAACTCAACTGAAGTGGTTTTTGGAGGTTTGAATACTTCCGAATGGCATTTGCACAGAGGATATGAGAACGGGCTCAAAAAACACGCACACTCCCTACCGGTAGTGTCAAAGGCACAAAACCCAACCCGGAGAACATGTTAATCTGGCATAGGAAGTCATGTGCTGGCCAGGAGCCAATCAGCATTTGTCATACACTTTGATGCACAAATAAATGTAAGTGTGCATATTTCTTCCTCACAAACAGTTTGATGAGTCAGTCTTAATGATCTCTGAATTGCTTTTCATGTTTTTGTGGAAAAAATCTTGGCACTTGTGTGTCCTTGTGGTTTATGGTTCACCATTCATTCTCCAACAAGTCCTCAGAAACAGTGGATATTGCATTTAAAATTGCATTTAGACCTTTAACAGAAGCTCCTATCCAGAGTGACAGTTTTACATATTACACACTGTCCTGGATATTTACCAAAGCAATTAATATTAATAATAATTATTATTATTATTAGGCAATATGGGTTTTTCACCTATTTTGCCACTAGCTACTGTGGTCAGGACAGGAATAACCACGATTGGTTAAAAGGATGTAGATTTATGTCTGAGACCAATGGATTTAGGCTTCACCCACTTTCCTGTTTTAAGGTGGTCGGGTTTTTGCTGACTGTAATGATGGATAAACAGGGGAGGGGTCTTGGAACAAAAAATGGGAGGGGCTACTATAAACCAATCAGTCACTGATTTACACCTGTCACTGTTTTTTCCAATGAGAAGCACAGTATTATAAATGATTCAAAGGAGGAAGTGTTTGGCAGAACGATTTCCAAAGAAGCCTCAATCTACTTTCACTAACTGATGGAAAACCAGAGGAGAAACGTCAATAACACTGCTGACGAGGGGGAGGGTGAGACAGTCGGCAGATGAGTCTGGTTTGGGAAGAATGATCAATGAGTTTCAGCAACTTATCTTTCAATCAGTTAACATCTCAGTGCCTGCTAGTGACATTGGTGAGGCAATGACTGAAAAAAGGGTAAGGATCCAGTCAAACGCAATCATCCCAACTGCTCTCCTGCAATCTAACCTAGCTGGGATGGTAAACATCTTCGGTAACCATCTTTGAACTCACCTGATGACAGAGAGAATATCAAAATCATTAATGTCAGTTGTTTGTGAGTTGTTGTCATTAAAAGGCAGAAGTTCCAGTGAAGCTAAGCCACAAAATACTCCTCAGTGGAAGTAACTGAGAAGTGGGCAAGCTACAAGCTCCTAACAAACATTAGTAAGATACTTTGAAGGTACTTTGTGACCTGTCATATATGATCTGTCTCGCCATCAGTGAGAAATCTGCTCATTGCAGAAGACATTGAAGCCATTTTCTTTCCCATCAATTTGCTGATTTGAATGCCAGAAACTGATTGGCCGCTGGGTTGGCCTGTTTCAACTGGGCAGGCTATGGGTGCCAACAGTCATCCAGTTAGTCTACGGTGGCCATGCTAATGGTCGCTCAGGGAAACGGGCACATCAATCATCCAAACCAACGCTTCCATATTTGTTCACTTGCCCAAGACCAACCAACCAAGCAACCACGGCAAATAAAAACCCCCCCGAGGAGAAAAACCTGGCCCGCTGAACCTGCGAATGAGGCAAGCCGCGTCTTGTGGGAGGGAGAATGTTTGTCGAAACCCAGAGTGCTGGAGGTTTATCTAGGGTGTGGCCCACCTTAAGCTTTTGGTAATTCTCCAGATTTCCGCTGTTTGTAACTGCCAGCTGCAACTTAACCCCTGAGATAACCTCAAGAGGACACGGAGGCCCCAGCGCTCATATCAAACCCTCTAATTTCCTCATTATTACATCACGGGTGCAGCCCCCTATCACCTTATTTGACCTTGGCTGGGAACCAATCAAACAAGCTTGTCTCTTTAAGGGCAATTCAATCAAAATGAACTTCGGTCTTATTGATGGTGCACGCCATTCTATTTTAGACTGCAGAGAACACGTTCCAAAGAAAATGTTTGCTCCTCTCCAATAAAAGAGAAATTACTCAAAGGAACTTATGTTTTAAAGTAAAGTCTGTTTTGGTTGAATTGCATATGTCCTTAAAGACACTTAATGTGTTTGATTAGGTCCCAGCCTGATACGGCCTACTTAATTTAAACTCACTATCCTGATGTACTGCTTAGAAATTTCACTGAGGTAATTTAGGTTGAAGTGCTGAAAGATACAGCCACAGGTACAATGCCCCCACCTGGCAATCAAACCTGCAACCTCCAGGTTATAATCGTGCTCCCTGAAAATCACACTCTTTTTCTTCTTCTTTATGTCTACGCACAACATGAATTTCAATACTTTTGGCCTTACAAGATCAATTAACACCCTTAGTGATATATTTAAAAAAGCGAATTAAATATCAGCTACAAGGCTTACGTCTGGAAAGAGAGAGGTCCAAACCTTGTATGTATGCCCTATGAAGTATGCTTTGTGTATACATGCACATGTATGTATATATAACAGTTCCAGCCACACATTGTGATCAACTGAGACCAACTTTATTTGCTTTCGCTCTCCAATTAATTGGTCTGACTTGTTCTTTTGTGCGATATTCTGAATACCGAGGACATTTTCTGCATCAAAAGGGAGTGATTTATTTTCATCCTTGTGTCTCTAACAGCTCTTGGAAATTATATATATGAAGTTCAGAAGATGGGCTCTTTCAAAGATACCTCCACGCTGAGGACTGAAAACAATGTGGCAACGAGGGCGGCTGTTTTGTGACGGAGGAGAAACGTCTCAAGGTAAATTATGATTAGCATTAGCCTTGCCCGCTACACTCCCTCTGCCCACCGTCTGGCGCAGACAGACAAAGATCTGGAAGGGATGCAAAAGACCTCAGATGGATTAAGAGGGTCGTATTCTCAGAACGAAGTTTGGGATCTAAAGGCCAAAGTTGGGGCAGTTGAAAGGTTGTCGTCCTTTTCACTGGACGGATTTCAAAGTCCAGCCTGAACAGAAAGTCCTTTTTCATCTTCAGCCACCCATTTCATTTAATGCTGAACCGTGAAAATCGGCGTATAGACCTACCTTTGTTTAAGGCTTCATGGATTTTTGGTCTGGAAGTCCTCAGTGATTACAGCACCCCCCCTCCCCAATTTAATGGATCTGAAATATACCACGTATGCCTCATAAATGCAAGAATATTTATTTTCTTGATTTTTTCTAGGGTTTACTGTACTTGTTTTAATACTTTCATGATATCCACCATTTTAGTTTCATTATCTACCACTACATGCAGACCATGCATTTAATATAAATGTTCTATTTACACATAAAATCTATTCATGATTTCCCAAAAAGTTGGCTGAAAATTGTGTTTGTTAAACAAGATAAATTCATTGTTTCCAAATATATTTCTAGGGATAAATAAATCAGACAGTGAAAAGTCAGGACATTAAATTGACGGTAAAGACAGCAAGTTTGTTTTCCTCTATGCTAATATCAGTCATAGCTTGAAACGTTTTGACTTATAAAAAGGCAGGGCAATTCTAGGACAATGCAGAAAAGCTATAGTGTCATGATTGTTAAAAGAGGGACATAACAGAATTAGCACACGCAAAAAAATACAACTGAGCACTGCTTCATTGTTCTTAACACAATTGCCATCACTTGAACATTCAAAATGTGATCAGACAGTTTTCAATTAAACTGACCTGCCGGTCACCAGGCAACTCCTACCCATAATCCCTGAGCTAATACTAAAGGGGCAGGAAGTGACACTGTTTTTCTAAAGGCCCTCTATGGTTTCCTCTGTTTAGCTGCCACCTTTTATTCTGAATTTGTCTTCCTTTAAACACAAAAGCTCCCCAAGTGCAATCTCACTGATGGAACAGAAAGAATATTATAAAATGAAGTGATCATCAAATGATTCGCATTTGTTTTTTTTTTTTTTTTAAATAAAGTTCAATATATAACCAAACAAATGGTCCAAATTTGCCAGACCACTACGTTTGTCACATTTGTTATTGAACACTAAGGGTGTTGTGACAGTGCAAATTCACAAAGGAATGATAAGAAAAGATTGTACTGTATAGCAACATTGGTGACTAATTAATTTGTTAAAAACCTATTTTGGTGACATCTCTGTTAGGTGAAAGGTGATTTCAAACTGGTATGGAACGTAACTGTTGAGGCCGTCTAACTGTTCAATTCAACTGTTGTGAAACTGACGCCATTTTGGCTCAGCAGTAATTGTAGCATCAGTTACTCAAGCAGAGATGTTGCTAGACTTTCAGCACTACTGGGGCACAGGCCCCCAGTGCCAAGATCCTCACGCTTGCAATTTATGATATATTTTTAAAAACTAGTTATTTTTCATGATTATTTACTGGGGCACAACAAATTATTAGAGGGGCATTATTGTTGTTTCCCTTTTAATTTGATATGGCGATCAGTTCCAATCAGTATGGCTGAACGAGATTTTAAATTCAACTGATTTATTGAATCCATTCATCATTTGATTTTTTAGCCCTTTAAAATTCACTGTAAAGTACAACGAACCACGCAATGTATGGCCTTGGAGAGATTTCAGAGGTGGATTTTGAACGCCCATCAATTATCTTTGCCGTCAGGGGCGATCGCACCACCGCTAATTGAATTGTTAAGTAATTTTGGTTTTGGCGGGGGGGTAGGGGTGATGGGAGACTGCTTTTCATAATTGGTGTCATCCCTTGGCCCTCCAGGAAAACGAGAGGTTGCCAGATATGTTTATTAACATGGAAACCCCCCCTGGTGCCTGGAGAGAGCACAGTAAGCTGTTGTCCAATCAAACGGAGCCAAAATGCCTCTGCAGGAGATCTCTCCATTGTAAATAAAGACGAGTCAGTGCTGTGCTCAAGACCAAAAGAGAAAAAATAAGCGAACGCAATGTTACCCCTGAGAAACGGAAGGAAAACAAATAAGTGGAAGGTTATTTGAATTGAATTGTTGCTGCTGGCGCCCTGTTGTTATTGAGTCCGGGCTCAAAAAGGTGAAGTTATTCCGTTCTGCGCCATTGTTTGCAGTGCCCATGGAGGATCTTGGCTGATAAACATTCCATCTAACACAGTGCACAGCGGTGTTTCGGTACTGTCTGCCAACGCAGACAGCATTATTATGATCACAGAGGAAATACACAACTGCACATGCTCAACCCAGCAAAAGGACCATAGAAATGGTATGTCCACACATGGGAATGCAGTCCTAGAGGACAAACCAAGCATGAATGCAGCTCAGATTTAAGACTGCAATCTTAAACACACTACTACAAAAAGATCAACCAATAAACTGTTTTATACTGCATTCGTCATCTCAGTGTAGACCATACAGGGCAACACATTCCCTTAATGCCCACGTCACTCATCCTGATGAATATACATGCCATTCATTTTCATATGTCACAATCCTAGTCTGAACATTGATGTTCCAGTGAAATTATTATTAAATTATTATCGACCTTGACGTCTCCACCCTCTGCTTGGATCATATTTTTCAAGAAAACCAGAAAGTGAAATAGAATGGTGGGTATTTTACAAGGGCATTTGGTCATTTCCTGTTAACCAGCCAACCAAGGCTTGTGCCTGTGATGTCATTTCCACAGGAAATATGCAACACGAGTTCACCTGCTTACCAGACTCTGATTTGTTCCATGAGAACATTTCTGACTACAAAACCATTCATGTGGAAATTGTAAGCATTGGAGAGGCAAGTTTGCAATTTAATAAAGCAAGATAAATCGTCATCCCAGTTAAAAAAAAAAAAACAGATTAGCTTATTTATAAAATGCCAGCAGAATGCTGGGATAGAAAGCATAAAATACTGAATATATAACAAACGTGGCTATACTAACGCTACACAATGTCTTCTTGAGACAACACTGAAGTACTATTTGCCATTTCTGGACATCTCACTCCAAGAAAGTAATCTCGAGGATCTTGAAAGGTGAAGAGAAGGGTATACCCATTTCTACCTGAGATGTATATGAAAGTAATGAGCAAAGACTTGAACACAATCTACTCAGATTCATACCAAAATATATAAAACATGGCTTAAAATTAGTTAAAGGAGATGTCCACTCAGGAAGTATTTATATTTATTGTTTACACATACAGCTGTCTTTGCCTACCACAGGTTGCCCTTTGAGGCATAGACTCCTCGGATGGTCAAGCCCTCGTCTGACACAGTGCTGGATGCTCTCTAGACTGTTGGTAAATGACAAGCCCAGTTGGGCTGAATGGAATTTTGTCCCCATTATGTATTATTATGTGTTATTACATAACATAAATCAAGTCCAAGACTATTTCTGGGAGCCTGTACACCCTGATACACTGACTCTCACATGGCTAGCGGATCACAGTGGCACATTTGTATAACAAACACAGAAACGTTGTGATGTGTGACTCAATGGGCTTATTAATGCCGTTCCCAATTGACTTAGGCGGTCGAGTGACTCTGGGGTTTAAATTCGTTAACTACTTCTGCGTTGGAGGGAAGTGACCGACTGGCCGTTATTCCCGTTAAGATAACAGTCACCAGTTCAAAATGAACTTTGGCTGGCATATTGCTATGGTGCTGCTGTTTTAAAACCAAGGGAAAGTGTTCTGTTGCACAACACTTTATAAATCCTCCTTGTTGAGGACCTTAACCTGGTGTGAGCTTAAAAGGTAAAACTCTGCATTTTCCCTGGGGTTATGTTTTGTCATCCTAAAACTAAATGAGCTTAAATTTGATGAACACTGGGAGCGAGCCATGAGGGGCCAGAGGTATTCATGATTCAGAATGAATGCATCGTGAGGATTTTCATATTCTGGCTTCTGGTCACTTGGATGATTTAAGATTGTCTAAGTCTGTGTCGGGAAAAGATGTAGAGTGTAATTGAAGAAGCTGGCGAGGGAAGAAGGCAGGAGAACTCCAGAGACAGGGCTCCTGTCTGCTACGGAGTTCAGGTCATTTTAGCATGTAAAGCTGGTGGCTGGGTGCCAGGGAACCTAATCCTATTAAAGAACCTGAAATGAAAGCAAACACGGCAGCTGTAGCCTCTGTGCGCTGTCCTCCTTCACTGGAATCTCACAAGCCGCCGCAGACAAGCTCGGACGGGGTGTGGAGGGAGCTTTGCGTGCAGGAGGGATCTGTCACAGACCAGGTGGGAAGCGCAGACACACACACACACACACACACAGGAACACGCAGACACACACACACATGCAGACAGACACGAACAGACACAGACACATGCACACAGACACGCACACACACACGCACACAGACAGACACAGACGCACACACACACACACCACACACACATACACACACCCACACACAGACACGCAGACACACACACTCATGCTTGTACCCTAACACAAATAAACACACAATCACTGACACACACACACACCCACCCACACGCGTGGAAAGACAGACACACACACACCACACACACACACACAGGAACATGCAGACACACACACACATGGAAAGACAGACAGACAGACAGACAGACACACACACACACACACACACACACACACACACACACACTCATGCTTGCGCCCTAACACAAACACACACTTACTGACACAGATACATAAACACACACACATACAGACATACACAAACAAACAAGTGCAGGCTTACACACACATCAAGCCCACCCGCCAATCTCACACACGTGCATATGCATACACTGACAAATAGAAACACACACATACACACAAATACGTATATGCACATGCACACTGACAGACATAAAAACTCACACACAGACCAGACACACACACAAGTATCAACGCATGCGCACACACACACACACACACACACACACATAGCCACACCTACCCGCCAGTCTCACACACACACAAACACAGACACACACACACACACACACACAGGCCCTGTCACAACTACCAGTTAGGCTCACACATTCATTCACAAAAATACATGCTCAGACTAACCTGTGGTTCTTTGGATCTCTACTGTGGGTCTCAACAAAACAATTTCCTTTCTTGTAAAAAAATGTTAAACTAATATTAAAATAAAACATTTCAGCTGCATGCAACACGCTCATTACAAAAAACAGCTCAAAATATCTACAACCTTAAACGTTCTCCCTTTATCCCCCTAAGGGAACCCTGAAAGGTTCCTTTTAGATGCTAACAACTCTAAAGAGTTCTTTGAGAACTCTCAGAATAATATTCCTCCAAGGGGACAACCAAAGTACCCTTAAAGAACCTTTTTCTCCAAGCGTTTAAGACATTGGCTAAAATTACGAAGTGAAGAAATTGCCTTTGTAAATGTTATTGTTGACAATCTACTGTCAAGATTTTGGCACCCACGAACGTACAATGCCAGGGAATTGGAATATCTACCTGTTGGCAAATGTTTTATGAAGTGCCAGTTCTGATTGGTGTAATGGCCCTGGCAAAGCTCATTGGTTTAGGTTTACAAACAGTACAGGAGTTTTCACCAATGCTTTTGTTGAACATAGACGCTTATCCTAAATTGCTTAGGTTAATACCCAGCTGTATAAACAGATTGTTGGTAAAATATTTGAAATGATGTTCCTTCTCAACTTCAAACAACACAGAACTTTCCCTCTTCCTCCCATGAGCTGAGCCGAAACGGGTCCGGTCGCATGCCACTGATGCAAATGAGCCATCCTCGTCAATGGGGGTCGTCCAGAGGTCGAGCGTTTTTAGATGTTTACAGTAAAGGAGGTTGTCAAAGTCTATCTGTCACTTTGGACCATCTGAGTGAAAAATCAAAGCCTACAGCAGGGTGCCATAAAATAAGTTTGTGTCCATATGCTTTTCCCACACAAAGAAATTGTAAAGCACCTGCAATGAAACAGAGAGAGAGAGAGAGAGAGGGAGAGATAGAGAGAGAGAGAGAGTGTGTGTGTGTGTGTGTGTGTGTGTGTGTGTGTGTGTGTGTGTGTGTGTGTGTGTGTGAACTGCCTGTAAAGCAGTTTGTGTGTGTATGTTTGTGTGCGTGTGCGTGGGTGGTGGGTGTGTATCAGTGCGTGTGTAGAAAAATAATGTCAGTAATTTTCCATATCGACGGCACAAATTATCGGAAAAGGAATAGATTACTTGGACGTTCTCGGGCCTGGTATTGAGAGGTCCTTGAGAGATCAGAGGACCAGACATTATCCCTGATAAAACAATAAAATTGACCAATTAAAAACAATTAGTGGCCTGTTATACAGCAGGAATGAAATTCAACATAAACAGGGGTCCCTTAAGGTCCAAAGTTATGAACCCCTTGCCAGTTACAGGACATCTGAAATGATAACATCTGTTGCTTAGAATGTTTGCGTAGAAATAGAAAATACATTCAATCAGAAATTACTTTAAAATGTTCATGATTAACCTCAAAACATAATTCAAAAAAAAAAAAAAAAAAAAAAAAAAGCCAACAAACCTGCTAAATATTCAAAACCCAGTTAGTCAGGAGACAAGGTTTACCAAAACGTTCAAACAAATCGACAAATGTCCATTTATTGTGAGATACTACATGCTACCAAGAGCTATACGAAGTCCCTCTCTGCAGTTTAAATATTTATCTGTTCAGCAAGCAAGTTGCACAAGTGACAAGAACAAACATCCTGGTGTTGCCGTTGTTTCCATGACAGCATCAAGGCTGGGTGTACATGTACGTAGCAGCATTCGCAGGAGTTCACACACATGTACTTCACCTCAGGGAAAGAGCACAGATGCCTGACATATTCAACTACATATTCCTAAAACTGAAACCAAGGGACAGGCAGGATTCGGATTGGACAAGCTGTTTAGATTCAAAATGATATGATTCTTCCATGTCTACAGAGCTTCTTAAGCAAAGGAGGATGGCATTGGTTCGTGATGAGAGTTACTGGTACAATATGACAGTACAGAATTCCCTTTGCCTGTCCCAGTTCTCCCAGAATTCCCAGGACTGTCCAAGGCCAAACCCCCATAATGCATTTGCATCAAATTGAAATGTATAGAGCAGTGAGAAAGAACTTCCAGAATGGACCGCCACAATTAAATGTATAAAAAAAGGGAAACTGTTCAGAAGTGCCATTTTGTTCTGTGTTTGGCATCATCATCTCTAAAAACAAGACCCACTAAAAAAGTCACCCAACTTAAAAATCACATCTCTTCCCAAAATAATTTAACTTTCTAAATCAGAGGAGAAAAATATCTTATATTCTGCTGTTGGCTTCCCAATTGCATTTGTCATCTTCAAAATGTGTTTTGGCAACATCAAGTGGGGACAGTGTTCAGACATTAGCCATTCATTTGCTTTCTGTGGTGGGTAGTTGCTCAGTTATTGAATTAACCAGATTAGGTCAACTGCAATGTTTCCCCTGTCCTTCATTTTTCTTATCTATGGGAGATCCACGTTATTCAGGAGTTCTTTGTTCATGGATCTAATAGAGTTTCAGAAGATGCATCAAACTGAAATTTTCTGGTATGAACCGAACAGAGACAGAACTATCTATGCCAAGGGTGAGAACTGAGAATCTACGAAATAATGTACTTTTTAAAAGAAGCATGCAGATACATACAATTTAAATTATTGTTGGAGACCACAGTTCAGGGACGATTGTCAAGGGCTCCAATAGTTTTTCATGTCTTAATTTCAGTGTCATTAATGATATCAAGAAGTCTTCAAACATGGTAAAATAGATGAATCAGTCTATTTACACAAGTGACAGACACTAGAAAATGAAATGAAAAAAAGCAGTGCCTTCTACACACGTGCAAAGACACACATGCAATTTTGGACACAAAGGACGGCGAGTGAGCCAATTAACCGTAGGCATGACAATTGCCTTTTGTCTAATCTAATGAATCCACCCTTATGGGTGGGAATGGTGGCCAAATTGCATTGGCCAGACCCGGGGTGGACCGGTGATGAAAAGGATGGAGAGAAAGAGGACGTGTGCCTCTTAAAATGAGCGCAAGGACGGACGCCCCCGCCCCCTCCTCGCCCCTCCAGAGAGAAGGGCGTAATTCATGTAGAGCGGGCGACTCTGAGAGCTGCCTGAATGGACGCCGGACAATGGGGTCGCCTCGGAGACGGCGGGTGCAAGAGAAACCGAAAAGGCGACTAAAGATGGCCCGTACAATGCCGCCACTCTACCCTTGTCCCTCTTCGGCTTTTTCCTTTTATGACTTAATGCCGAATCCGTTTTGAATCCAAAGCTAACTAATCAAAACACAATATTGGCTCGAGTCTGTGGCCCAGATCCAGTCAACATTTGTCCCTATCATTGACAAAGCAAACAAATGCAGGTGGTATTGTTTTACTTCGCACACACCGTTTTGCGAATGTAGCGATCGCAACAAGAAACCCAACAAACTGCTTGGTTATAAAGAGACACAAACATACACATGGGATCACTCACACAAACATACAACAATACACATGGCACATGTGTACATAAACACAGACACATACGTACATAAACACACACACAGATTTCAAAATGATACAGAAAAAAATTAGCTAAATAAAACAAAACTATTTCCCCAAAAGGTTATAAAAACAATTCTCTGTTTGCAGAATCCACCTACGGCTGTCATGTCAGGCTTGTTTTCTTTGAGTGATGCTGAGGCATTTTGTCTCAGGAGGGAGTAATATGCGCACTACTCCTCCCTCATGTGAAATATCCCCATGCAGGGCAACCTGAACGACGACATCCACCAAAAAAGCCTTTCCCATAACGTTCAGTCCAACCGAAACATGTACAGTACGAAGAGTCAGAGGGGCCCTGGTTTCCGAACAACAGGAAATAATGAGAGGGAAATTGTGAGGGAATTATTAAGACGAAGCCAGCGTGATTTCCAGATCATTTGCCGCTTTTGGCACTGTTCACTCTGTCTCATTCTCCCTCTCCTTATTGGCATTCCAGATCATGATGAGACAAGCAAACCATCTCCCAGTAGTCCTGAAGTTTCTGCGCTCGCTGACCCTTGTTGGGAGTTGAGGGTTTTTCAGTGACACACAAAGAATTTAAAAAGAGAACGTTTAGGGACTCTGGAGGGTGCATGAAGTGAAGGTACACATTCGGGGTGCAGCTGTGGGACCTGCAACTGGGTGTTTGAGACCCAGGCGCACCATCACCGGCCTAGGCCAGAGGTCCCCATTGCTGAGTTAGGGGTTAAGCTGGTTGAGGTCCGTAAGTTTCCAAACCAGGTGGGTCCCCACAAAACATCTGCCCCAAAACACTATTCTTCCACAGAAAAAATATAACGCTCTTATTCAACTGTAAGTAAAAGTTAAGGCCCAACATTGACTGAATCCCAACCATAGTTCTTTAAGGGCTTATGTGACTCAATCAAAATAGACTTTACATTACAACACAAATTTGAGAATTTTATATTTTTTGGAGAACATGCATAAGGAAAACATGTCCTTTGAAATTTTTCCTTTTTATCCCAAAACAGAATCGAAATGCCCTCAAAGGCTCAAGACTTTTTGTTGAAAAACATTTGCCCTCAAATTGACTAAGATCATTTGATTAGGTCTCAGCTTATACCTGCAAAAATAGATTTCATAGGTATAAGGTGTACATTTAATGGTAGCTTCACTGAATCCATAGAATTTAATGGGAGCACATTAGCCTTGAGCAGTGACGTAAGGATGGGTGGTGGAACTGTCATATCAGGCCGCTTGTTATTGCTGCAACCGTATCGCCCGCATGGAAAGAACTGTGGGAATTGGTATTCATAGAAAAGGGCTGAGGTGAAAGCCAGCTATTTTCCCCAGCTGTTTTCCTGGGAGTGACTTCAATGTCATTCTATTCTAATCTGTTCTATTCAATTATGAGGATGCCAGAAACATCTGTTAATTAGAATTTGATCTTTTTTTAAAATAATGAAAATTATGTTATGTGTTTTTTGGAGATTAATGAAGGACATACATAATTAATTTTAGGGTCAGGTACCTTACTCCCCTTCATTGTATGATGGCGCAAGGAAGGGCCTTGATCGAACTGAACAGAAGACCTTGTGAGTCCTACAAAACAATTACTAATTAAAAAAGCAAATTAGCAGGGAAGAAAACATGTGAAGGACAGAGGGAAAGTTCATCACAAAGACTTAGGCTGGGCGGTTACGCGGAAATGTGGACAAAACACCAGAGGGGAAATGTCAAATTATCTCACATTATGATTCAAGACATTCTCTAACACAGGGTTAGTTGACTGGCACTGGAGAGTGGGAGATGTCAGATTTTTTATTTCGTGTGAATTGCGTAATTTATTAAATTATTAGACTTAATACTCAAAGGTGATCGTACACTGTAGGCATTTCAACCTTCAGACTCTTTGCAGCCGAGCTAAGATCAGAACCACCCTGGCACCAATGAACTTGGGGTCATTTGTTTTCTCACACGCCTTTCTCTAAGGGCTCCTTGAAGTGTTCTCGCACCTCTGTGCGTATTGTCTTTAGCCAGCCGAGAGACCCTTGTAAAGCGTGTTTCTCCTCAAACTAACGCCCGTCCATCGCTATTCTTTCTCTCACGTATGTGTCCTTCTCGATTCTACCTTTTTTTCCCCCTCACAGCAGGGATTGCAGGCCGACTCGCTGCGGAGTCGACAATGGAGCGCCGACCTTGAGTGTTTCGCATCTCTCTTCGCTTTCGCTCTCAGGGTTCGCGGATGCTGTGGCATTGAAGAATGCGAGCGCGCTCTTCTTTGCTAATGGAGATACAAAGGAGTCTGTAGGAGAAGTGTGAGTCAAAACCTGGTCTAGAACATTCCGTACCTTTATTTTCCACAGGAATTTGGAAACTTGACATTTTATTTAACAGGAACATAAATATCAAGAAATTCGGAAGATAACCTTTTAGCAGAGTGAAAAGTGTTACTTTTGTCTCCTCTCAAAAGTAGCCACTTTTTAGTCAAATAAATGCTTTCCTTTAACTGTTCACATACTTTTTGCCCTCAACATCATCTCATGTTATCCGTGGTGATGCTATAGTTGCGGTGACACTGTAGTTGTAGTCTTGCAACCATAATCTTAAGATTTATGTCGGAAATAGCATCTCAATTCTTTAGGGACTCTGCTACCTTTTGATCCACATTTTTTGTCATAGTCTCTAAATTATTTCTCCTTGTCTTCAGTCTCAACAATTGAGTGCCCACTGTAAACAGAGGTTGGCGAATTCAGTCAACAAAACTAACTTTGTTATGAAAATGCATTTGTGGGGAGAAAAAAATAGCACTTCAATTTTAACTTCAATTCCAAATTCTATAGCCTTGAATTCCTGGTCTTAAACCTGTCTGCCTTTTTTGGTGCCCATCTTTAACTCACTGTTGGAATTCTGTCAAATGATTTGCTGCTTCTGTAAGTCACAGCACAGAAAAAGCCACTAACACTCTGTAGATTATTTTCCTGAGTTTCATCAAAAGTGATGAAAGTGCAGAGGAAACTAAGAATTCATCCATCACCATAGTCTGTAAAGAGGCTTACAGCACTGGTTATATTGCACAATATAGTAGTTACAAAAGTGGTGTAAATCCAAGTAGGACCAACTACCCTGAACTGTTTCAATAAATCTCCACCTAACTTAATTATAGCTATGAGACATATTTCAAGCCAATTAATACTTATCTTCATCACCAATAATAGCTAACGATTGCTAGAACTGAATAAAAATGAACTAAATATTGAGTGATTAATAACCAG
Organism: Albula goreensis; assembly: GCA_022829145.1. Classification (NCBI taxonomy): domain Eukaryota; kingdom Metazoa; phylum Chordata; class Actinopteri; order Albuliformes; family Albulidae; genus Albula; species Albula goreensis. The sequence continues at coordinate 4,538,642 of CM040764.1, read as the reverse complement.
GAAGTTTGTACACCATGTATAAATGATTAGGCAGATGGCGGTGTTCCTCTAATATGTTCATTAATCCATATTTTCATGTTCACCTGTCTTTCCTCAATGATGGCTTGTTGACTTTAATGTATATAATACCCAGTCAAGCAGATTGTGAATGGTAAACCGCAAAAAGGAAAATATATGTCACATCATGTACTGTATATATGTAGCTTGAGGAACCGCCCAGTGGGCTAAACGACCTGTCAAGTCATATAGAAACAACACAGCTCTCAACGGCAAATACTGCAGGACAGGTGTGAAAATATGACATTTAACATACGGACATATTATTGGCAAATGGATCCGTTTGGCTTGCTGGCATGCGGTTGCAAAAAATGAAGCGGTATGAGGTGCTGACAAATACATGCCAACGTACAGCAGTGCATGAAGACAGACAAAAACACATATCCGTCAATATTCAAAATTCGGTTTTGATATTCACTGATGTTACACTTCATCAAACATCAGGTGCTGAGGAAGAATACTTTCAAAAAAAATATATAATGAAACGAAATGGAAAAAATAATAAACAAAGCCAGGCTGTCAAACAAGAGGAAATTCAGGTCTATGATCCAATCCAAGCCATTAGGGAAGACAGAAGAGTATTAAGAGGACAGTCGCTGGTCCAAAAATAGCTGTTATTGTAGGGATAATAAAAACAGAAGTCCTTTCAGTGAGAAAGGAAACAGTCACCAATATACACCTGTCCTTCACTCCAACCAACTGACTGTTTGCCTCTGTGGGCAGTTTAATGGACATAAGTGTCAAGATCTCTGGCTTGATAACAGAGAAAGAAACCACTGAATGACAACGGAGCAAAGTTAACTAAAAACAGCATCTTTTTTAGTGGCACACCATGTTAACTATTGAATAAGATAATAACAATAATAATAATAATGTGTGCCAGTTCTGGATTATTTGCGGTGTAGATATCAGCTACCCAGAGGGCAGAAAGAAATTGTTTTGAGATATCTGATTCACGCCTGATTCACGCAAACAGACTAATTTTGAGGATGAAAAAAAATCTCTCATTTGTTTTGAAACTGGACACTAGCATGATAAAATGTCAGCTGATTGCTATCAAAAAGTATGACTATACGATTTCCAAGTATGAGGAGTGCAGTCGTAGTAAAAAATAGCATCAGAGAGATGACTCTGACATATATATATATGACATGAATATTTTGCATCCTTGCATATTTTTGGATTTCTGCAGATATAACACTTACATTCTCCTTTAAAGTGCTTCAAAACAACTGATGCTGAGGTCAATAACCACATTCTGGGTTAAGAAAAGAGCTGAAGGTTTTTTGTCTTAACTCAGAGAGGCCTGGGTTTAGAACATAAAAATAATGGATAAAACATAGAAACACACTGGCAAAAGTAAAATGTGACCAAGAAAGCAACAACCACTGAGTCAAACAGTCACACCAGTTGTCTTTTTTATCAACATACTTAAATCTTTTATCCATGTATATTTGCAAGATATTTCGATTTTAATCCTCTGGTACATTTTTTGGAGTATTTTTGACTGTATGTAGGCCTATTTGTATGACTGGGCGCTCATTTCATTGTCTTGTATGTCATGTCATGATGTTCGTCTTAAAACTAAATGACGTAGTACTACACGTAGGCCTACAGACGATCTACAGTGGCCCTTAACCTTGACCAGCAGCACTTCAACAACACATCAAGTCAGTTGAAGGCGAACGTTAAATACATTTGTAATCAAATGTAGGCCTGAGGCTTCAGAAACGACGGTGATTTAAATGACTGTGAGTAGATAGAATGGTTAAACCGTGTCTGCGCGAGAGTGAAAAGGTGAAAGGGGCGCAGTATTCTAGCGAGATGTGGATCTAGTCCAGGTCTCTCCACCTGCAGAAAACAACGTGAGTCACCTGTGAGTCATTCGGACAGGTTAGCACAACATTCTGAGCGCTACGGCAACGCCAGCCTTCACCTACGGCCCAGCGCTAATGGCAGTAATACCGCGAATAAACTCGAAGGAGGAATGCTGTCAACAATACGGAACATAAACTGAGAGGAGGGAAAAACAAACGAGAGAGAGAGAGTGATGATATTATTTTTTAGGTAAATTAACATTTTATGTAAACGAATGATTTGGCAAAAGTCTCCCAATCTATGGCCATGCCAGAAAAGCATACTTGAACTTGAAAGACAGAGAGAGGGAGAGTGGGAGAGAGTATCAAGTCTTCCCATCAGCCCTTGGCTTCCTCTTTAATGGACCTTGGATCGCTCCCATTCATACCTAATAACTGCTGTTTACCGCTCCCTTTAGATATACACTATGGTAAAGAATGCTGTCATCTTTGGCAGAGGTCTGAGTAATTTGTTGCCGTTGATAGACAGAGCAGTATCACATTCTTGCCACGTAGATTATTACATGTGTGTATTGATAGCTGTCCAAACTTTACACTGTTGATAAATCATATTTCGCACTGTGCTTTTATAATGTTATGTTTCTTGTATCGAGATATTCAAACAAACCCACATTCTGTTCATAATCCTCTCTGATTGTTCACACACTTTTAGACAATGCCTCCTCATCCTTATTAATAAATATTCCGAATATTATTTTTCTCTCTTTGTTATTAGTTGTTAGTAGCAATGTCCCTTTTGTACTAGACATTAACAATGAACAACCTGAAAAGATGGTAGGGTGGAAACTAAAGAAGAAATAAATGAATAAAAATAAACTAAAAGCAATGTTTACAAACTTCATGTGTGCTAGTGAGTTCAGCTGTCTGATATAAGTAACCATTTTTGATAAAATCCGTTTTTAACCACATTTTTTCTCAACAGAGCAATATTTGTTGTTTATTTATACAGGGTGCAATAAAGCACTCCATTAAACATGGATGGAGACCAGAAAATGCATATTCATAAGCTATTGCAATTATGCATGGCTATGATGGGGTAATAGTGAAAGTTGCCTTATCACCATTCAGAATCAATGGGCAAGCTCATTCAACACTATTGAAGAGTCTGTTTATTTTTTATAACTGAATATAATTCAGTTAACAGCAACAGCATTTCAACAAAGTTACACTGCCAGAATCATATTCTTTTTGGCAAATATGCAGACTGAAATTAATGGAAGTTAACCAACCGAACAATCCAGTAAAAAGTGGTCTGTCTGTCTGTCTGTCAATATATACCTTCATTCTAAGGAATCTCTGAACGAATACACCTCTGCACTAAAGAATCTCTTAACTAAAGCTTGTCTAACCTTTGACCTTTCCCTTTGTTGACAAGTCTCAAGCCAGCCAGTCCTCCTCCGAACACCCACGCAGTTTCCGCAGGTTAATTAATCAAACGGATTACGAAAAACATACTTTCAGCCGCCGAATCGCCCATGAACCCACAATCATTTTGAGTCATTAATTCTCGTTTCAACATTGTCACGGTACCAATATGTCAACAGCAGGTATAGCCAAACACCTGAATCATCTTCAAAACCGACTACTTTTTTTTTCCCAAGGCCTGTCACGGAAACAAAGTTGGATTAAGCGAGAGATGACAAGCAGAGGCGTTAGAGCACTGGAGTTCTTGGCAGCGACGGGTCCATCAAGCTGTCTGTCAGCTCGGCTTACCGGCTACGGTAGGTGTTGCTCCATGTTGATGGTATGGGCTTCCTTGCACCTGCACAGCTCATTCGTAGACACGCATGGGAAGCAGAACCTTCATTTCAATCATTTTTTTTTATCGAAAAATAACATCAATATTAACATCTTCTGCTCCACCAGCAGTGTGCTGAAGAGCTTGGGATGGTTGGGGAGGGTATTTCACACAAGTCTGAATAAATACTTAGCTGGCTAATTGTTAATCGTTTTAATAGGGTTACATTCAATGAAAGGGTCATTAGCCTGATCCTTATATTTTTAAACTACACATCCCATCCTGCAGTTTGAAGGTGGTGTTCTACAAAGTCCAAGAATTGGCACATTAGTAACTGGGCTATAAAAGTCAGTTTTCTCATTTCCTCTGATTTCCCACATGTAAAGATATATGTCATGAATGAAGTGACACTACTTTTCCAACTAGTTCAGTGAAGTCCTGTGTCATCACTATGTGGTTCCATTTTATGTGTTTTGTGTGGGTGAAATCAGGAGGTTCAGCTGCAGTGAACTGTGATGTTTCTAGGCCACCATTTGAGGTTTCATAGGGAAGAACTTATTATTAGTTATTTGCACTGTAACATACTGACATGCAATTGTTTGCAGCCAGGTTTGCCACACCAGTCATTTAGCATACTAGATCTGAAGGAGTGCATTCGAAAAGTCACATGACTGAGGCCTTTGACTTGGATGTGTTTTTTTTTTTTTCCAAAATATGTAGTTGAGATACCTGGCTAAATCAACTTAATCCTGTTTCTTAATGCCCCTCCTGACTAAGCCTTTATCATGGGTTGAGGCACCTGCCGCAAAGTGGAGTTTCCACAATTAACTTCTCATTTCTCTTTGCTAAAGGCATCTGCTAATGACCCTTACTGTAACATGCCATCACTTGGTTAATGAGGAAAAGCTAAGCGAAGTGTCAGAACAAGCCGGCAATTATGAAAATCCTTTTTATGTTTTTCCCCTTTTCTCCCATCTTGGAATAGACAAACTTTTTGAAATTTTCTTCCATTTTTTCCACATCCCAAAAAAGTCTCACACAGCGGTCCTCTCCCCCGGCCTCAAGCGCAGGCAGCCGAGCACACATGACTCCGCTGATTAGCATCATGACAAGCTCACCGCTTTCCATGCTGTAGATTCACGGGCAACTAAATGCTGTGTCACCATGAGAAGGATGAAATCAGCATATATTCAGTTCCACAAGCACCTGACCAACCAGCAGTGGCCACTAGAGAGCAACAAAATTAAAAAGATTAAAAGATACAGTCATAGTTACGATTTAAGTCGATTCGGGAGAGCACAGACACTCTCTTTGAAGCATGATGTAATCTGCTGTTTCTTTTCACTCTATGGCCTATGAGTTGATCTTGCTCTGACATGACCTGGTGGAAGACATTTCATATTCAATTTTTTTCAAGAAGGGTTTTTTGCTGTCGACCAATCGGACAAGGGCATATCTGCTGACTGAATTCCCGAGCAACACTCTGACCAATTATGTGTCACTCTGCAAGGTTAACGGCCTCACTTGGTTTTCTATACCAGCTGACTAAAACCTTGATTTTATGCAATTGGTTTTTGTTCTTAACTTTCATATTACTGCAATGGAAACCTTTTTTTTTCATAAATAGGATTTTGTAAGTTCAATTTGGTAATTGCTGAAGTCTAAAAATTGTGAAAAGAAGTCAATCCATTTCAACTTTAGTCAGTTTTAAGGACAAAGGTTGATTAAATCCAGAAATTTCCTACATGAGGAAACACTGGCAAGGTTAGGGCCAATGGCCCCAGACTTTCATTCAGTGTTTCGCTTTTTCCAATAAAGGTTTTTTTTTCCCAAAGACGGGAAAAAAGAAACGGTGGCGCTCCGAAGGACATGGCCCTGACTCCAGAGATGATCATGTGACAGACATAGAAATGAAGATGCCTCCTGCGCTCTTGACGGCACAGCACTCTTCCCAAGGTTTGCCTCTCCACTTCTCCCACTTTCCCCCTCTCTCGCTCTCACACAATCTCAAAACAGACACTTAAAGGCCACAAAAAAAAAAAAAATCAAGCTGTTACTTCATGACAGCTCATCACATGTTCCCGCGGCTCTTCCCTCTTCCTGATGGAGATCGCAATTAAATTATAATAAAATTGGCCCTTTATGTGACTTTCATTTTTCCAAAACTGACTCATTCTCCAACAATGAGGAGGCATAGTTTAATTTTTTAAATACACAATAGCTCTTTGTTTCCTTTGTAAATCTTAACAAAAAATGCATTATTAGTCATTAGCGGCCCACGTTTATCTGATATGAAATAATAGAGTGTCATATATTGCGATTTCAGTCGCTGCGAACTTGACTGAATAACTACCGCATGTCAATGTCATAGGCAAAGAGGCACCACATGATATCTTTGTCATTGAAATGTGGAAACGAAAATGCTTGAAGACAACCAGCAAACCACGCTGTCATAACAACGATTATGCGCGTTAAAAAAGCTTGGACCGCAAGCTGTAATTTACATTAAAATTAATTACCCTCAACAATTAAACTTTTCTAACATGCCTGTGCAGAGAATGAAAAGGGAAATGTGAATAATTTCGTTGTCTGAATGCCTCGGTTTATCAAAAAAGGCTCAGCGAAACAAAAAAAGTCAGTCTATACATTCTATATGCAATGGGTGATTTTCAGTGATAAATAAACCAACATGTAATAGGCTTGTCTTCTCATGCATTGTTTGATTGGCAGGTATCCAATGTTAGGGTTAATGGCATAACAGTAGTATCACAAAATGTATGTGGTTTAGGTAAACTTGGAGGGCAGGTGTGTATGAAGCTCATTTGAAAAAAAATAACAAGGAGTACTGCCAATCAAGTGAAATGAAGAAGGATGTTTTTTTTTTTGGAAAAAAAAAAATTTCGGCTCAATTTTCATCTCACTCTCTCTGGTTACTGCTGTGTCTCCAGCTTACTACTGCAGAGTAATGACACTAAAAACTAACATGTGCTACCAGGAAGTCACTGATTGCAACCAATCAGTGTCTTTTGTTGTGTTAACGCAAAATCTCTTGATTGGTCTGAAGTAGTCAGTTATTGAAAGTCATTAGCAAGTACCTCGCTCAAGGATACAATGGAAGTGCCCAATTTGGTACTGGCTCCGTAACCTCTAAGTTACATGCCCAGCTCCCTTATCACGGCATTACACTCCCTCCCACGACGAGAAGAAAGCACCTAACAACTGACCTGGGGTCGGAATTCCAACAGGTAGCACCCAGAAACTGATTTTCCCATCACTACCACAATGCACTGAGCAACTGATCTGGAGTCAGCACTCTCATAGGGAGCACCACAACTTATGAAAGTGCACTTCCCTGCAACCCATTGATTTAACTCTTCCCCAGTGTTGATGGTCTAGTACTACTGGAGAGCCAATGGGAATTCTCAGAGAGGTGTATTTGTAACAGCTTGCTGACCGGGGGAATCAAATTTTTATCAGGACGGACCTCCAACAACACCCTGAGGCCCCCATTGTGGATTTATGAAGATGTGAAAGGGGTGTGAGAGAGAGAGATTTGGGGGTCAAATTGGGTAACAAACTATGAGCTCATGATTCCCTCTCTCATGGATCTCTAGGAGACCCAACCTGCTATGTTGGACCATGCAGCCTTTGTAAGCCATTTTTGATTCTATTATTTTTCTGGACAGTTGCGCACCAGAATTCATTCTTTTTCCTTGGAGTTGTGTAACAGCCCTGTGGAACCTTTTTACAAAATATGAAATATTTTGAATATCATGAAATGATAGATAAATAAATAGATAAATAAATAAATAAATAAATAAAATGCTCAGGCCTCCTCTTCTCTGAAAAAAGGCAACAAGGCCACGATCAGCCAGAGCAGTTATTTTCAAATCCCGGAGAAGGACAGTGAAATACTTCACGCTAATGACTGTGGCCCCATTGAAACCGCAGCATCGGCGTGCTGCCCGATTTCCACGTGAATGTTTCTTACTCACACGCCCAGCAAAAACAAGCTGCCGAGCCCAACAGCAAAACAAGACGTGACATGTGGTGGCTCGCTTTTGGTTCCGCTTTGATCTACCAGCGAGGAACTCTCAGACAACCACAAGAAAAACTACCTGCGACGCTACTGCAGCCGCCCTTGTTAAGTGGAAATAACTAATTTCCATGCTTACACTTGGGCTTTACGACTTACACGAAGTGAGTGCTGCCCACGACACAAGAGTCAACAATGTCTTCGCTTAAATAAACCTTTTAACCTTTAACCCTGTAAACTCATTTCTGTTATTTTAATTGCTGTTCTTTTGAAATACTTACCTGGTGGCGGTAATTAACATGACAGCCACCTGAAAAATAAACCATGCATTCATTTTTTTCCCTACAACTGCTACGATGGCATCAATATTTAATGATCTGTGAATATATGATATATCGGTCATATTAAATCCATAACAAGAAACCTAAAAACAACCATACATATGATGAATGAAACAACGTGGTAAAATTCCAGCTTGATAAACACATAATTGACAAACACGACTAGTCCAAGAAAGAAGCTTGTTTGTTGACCTACCCACAGACCAAAAATGAACAATATTTTGTATGACAAAAGAGACCCTCGAAGGTTGCCATATAAGAGCCACAAAATGCTACAGAGAGAAATGTCCCTCAATTTGAAATGGATTTCCCAAGCGCTGTGCGCTAATCTTGCATGGTAAATTAGTGTGATATTCCACTGTTTGTAGCAATTATGGAGCACACATGCAAGTCAGTCTGCAAGCTGAAACCATGAGTTTTAATTATAATACGCAAAGCTGTTTAAAGTTATTTCATGAAGTTCAAACCCAAGCTTTGAAGTCCATTTCTTGCCTCTGAAGTAAGGGGTTTGAATCCATAAATGTGAAAATGTTTACAAATATTATAATAAATACCCCATATTGACAACAGATTTCTGGATCCAGGTGATCTTTTTTTGGAATGGCAATCCACTTTAAGATATGCAGGTGAAATATGATAGCAACTACACATCTGATATAACCATAAATCTTCCACTACAAATCTATATACAGATCTAGTGATATGACACAGAGTAATTTCCTACGCGTGGAAGAGATTTATGATTAATCTAAATTACCTCTGTACAAGCAAAGCTTGCACTGCTATGTTCTTTGTCACTGCCTATAGGCTATGTCTATGCTGTGACAATTACAGTGATAACATGAGTTAGTTAACCGCAATTATTAGAAAACGTCCATATACAATTAATGACATTTAAGTGAAAGTGTCTTTAAGAAAGAATATTTAGAATTTACTGGATTAATGAAATAGAGAACATCAAAATCAGCGGTTTAACATACAATAAATATTTGCCCATAACTGATTTATATTTAAAAGCAACTTTTTTTATCATCAATACAGTTTTATTAGTTTGCTAAGGTGCAGTCTGACCTCACCAAATTGATTTTGTAAAGAAAAAGAAAATTTTGTCAAGACGAAATCGCGCACTTAATTGTGAACTAGTGCTAAGGACGAATGTTGTTTAAATCCAGGCTGGTTTCTGTGTGCTAGCTCTGGAACAGAGCAGGGAAACACGGTACGATTTTGAAAAGTGTGTAAAGCCGGAGGGTCTCTTGGGGCGGATGAGATGGGCCCCAGAGGAGAGAGGGTTGATGGTGCGGCTGAAAAGGTTGGATTGATGTGAAGTGCGGGGGTGTTAGGGGGCGTGAGGGGGCTGAGGGTGTAGCGGAGTGGACGGCGGTTGGAGTGGACAATGCCAGGCAACGGCGCTAAGCTGAGCCTTCATCTCAGTCTGACATCAGCACTCAGGCATCTTGGAGGGGGTGGGGGCACCGTCAGCAATAAACCTGACACAAATACACCCACACACATATATGCATATATATTCATACATATAAACATATGCATACATACCCACTCACATGCATATGCATGCATAGGTACACACACACACACAAATACAAATATATATACACACACACAAACAAATCCATACTCACGCTAACATGCACAGGTGCATAAACCTGCACACATTTGCATTCGTATACCCACGGATACAAGCACACACAAACAGGTACACACACATGCCCACACACACGAGCAGTAATACATGCACACATTGATCAGCACACACACATCCGTTCACATATATATATATCCATCCACACATGGGTGCTCACACACATACGTACTCTGGCATATACATATACACACACACTCACTCATACGGAAATATGAACACAAATGCTTAAAGAGGCACACATACCCACATACACATGTATATTCACACACACTCACCCATGCAGCTATGTATGTACCTATGGTTTAGCATACGCATACACTTTCACATGGTCACCTAAACAAACACACGCACACGCACACACACACACACACACACACACGCCAGGTTTTGCTTCAGTACGTGTACAATATCCAACTTTGTCCACAGTTTGCACTTTGCTGATCCATTAAAGCAGATTTTTTTACTTTCAACAACAAGGAGCAAAGTGGAAAAAGCAACACTCTCTTTGTTCATATCAAGGAACTCTTTGCTTCACATTGAGTTTATGCACCAGGCCATGGAAAGAACGCATTGTATATTTCCAACTTGAACAGAGCTTTGAAAACCTTTTAAAAACAACCACCTGAAGTAGACAGTCAGTGAAACTTCAAAGCTCACATGGGATTTTAATGGCATGGTATCTCATCTAAATATTAGAGAGAGAAAGAAAAGAGAAACCCAGAACACTCTCACAAAACTCCAATGTTTTGGCACTCAGTCCCTTTATCAGGGTTTTACCTCACCAAAATATATGCAGGTACATAAAATATATGCAGGTTCTGGGAAACTAGTAAATTTGCAAGTGGTTTCATATTTCATTTACTCTCTACTAATAACATGGGGGATATGATCAGCTGGGCAAATTCAGTTATATATCAGATGATATCAATGGATAGTATGTGAAAATGTCAACTGTTTAAGTAACTCCAGATAACGGTGTCCTCTAAGCGCATAGATATAAATGTATGTTTGGCTTAGCTCCTCACGTGACCGTAAGATGCAAGCGTACGTTGAATAGGGTGCCGTAGAATGCAGCTGCGACCGAACCAGTCCGTGGGTCTTAATTTCCCATTTGGGCGCGGTTATCTATTTAGGTGATCTCAGCGTGAATGAGGCAAGACTGGAGGGGGGGGTAGAAGGAGCCATGTTTCTGTTAAACGACTAGAAACAGTCCCTCCCTTGTTGCCGCTGAGGTAAGACAGCTTATCGCCGACATAGCCTACATGATGTCCCCAGAGCGATAAGGGAGGAGGCACAAACGTGGCCTTTATTCGCCGAGCTCGACGGGAAACCCTCCGCCAGCTCGTATGAGTGACAGAAACATACTCAACAACTTATACATTATTCACGATTGACGGCCGCTGGCAGTCTAGGATCGATTGGCAGATAAGGGAAACGGATCTCTACCCAGGAAAACTTTTTTTTTTTTGGCCGTTTTTATCATCGACGTCTTGTCATTCTAAGTGTGCACCAGCGAGCTCGTGTGAAAAAGGGTGCTCCTGAATGATGAAGGGCCGCGTTCCCGACCGCAAAAAGTGGCAGTGGCGTCTACGACACCCGTGGCTGTTCCGCGTCTCAAAAAGTTTTCCGCGGCGCGATCATGTGACCGCTTGCATCTGGAGGGATGCTTGATTCCCTGCTGCACGGTCAGGAACAGTCAGGAACACAGGCGCGGTAAGGCTGGGAATTTCTGTTGCCAACAAAATTTCTCTTAAAGCGACACTTGGCACACTCAGCGATTAAGGTTCTGGAAAGTTCTGATCGGGTAGCTGGGTTTTTTTGGAAGGATGAGGAGGGGAAGCTGCATTTGTAGTCAGCGGAGAGAGTCGTGGGTCGGCGAGAGAGGGGGTTCTGGGGGCTTTGTTTCCGGGCCTTCATGTGTGACCAGTTGCCCGTTGGCCACTCCTCACCCCCCCAAATGCCCCCCCCCACCTCCCCCAACCCCCCGCCCCATTCTGCCACGGTCCTGCCCACCCACACTGACACAGCGGGGGGAAGGGCTTCAGAGGAGACGGACTGAAAAGCAGGAGGAGGAAAGGAAAAAAAAAGAAGGAAAAAAAACGCTTTTCAAAAAGTCCGCTGTGTGGGAATCGAACGAGAGGCCTCGCTCAAATCCCGTCTCCAGGCAACAGCGACGATATGCCGAGGGAATATCATTAAAGTTGGAAAACTAAGCAGTCTTTCTGAATTAGTAAACCTAATCACCATGGGCGCAAGGGGAAAAAAAATCAAGGGGGGATGGGGGGGTGCGGAATGACACATCATGTACCAGAGACCTGTCTCACCCCCCCTCCAGAGAATACACTTTCATACTACTTCTGATTTGTTTGTTATTTTGTCATTATTATTGGCAATGGAACCACATGTGTGTTGACTGGACGGATTGAGGGATAGGGTTAATGAAAAAGAGAAAGGAGGGATAAAGAAAGAGTGGAGGAGAAGCCGGGGCTCTCCGGACACGGGGCTTGGTGCAGAAATGTGGGGGTCGCCGCGGCTGCAGCTGGCCTTCTGTCAGAAGATTAATAAGGTGCCGTTACCAGGCCGACCGGAGACTCGGGGCAACTATCTGGCACAGGGGTGCATTGTGGGTAACGGCCGCACTGCAAGCTGGCCTGGTTTTTTATGGCTCTCTTTTTTTGTGTCCCGGTGTTCTTAACGTGCAGAAAACATCTGTGGCTAGGATGATGTCACTACAAAGGGAGTGTCGGGAAGAGAGAGAGAGGGAGAGAGGTGTGTGTGTGAGTGTGTGTGACAGAGAGAGAGAGGAGTGAAGAAAGTGTGTTTGTGTTTGGAAGTAGAGAAAGTGTGTTTGTGTGTGTGCATGTGAGAGAGAGGGAGAAAGTGTTTGTGGGGGGGTGCGGGGGAGTGGAGAAAGTGTGTGAGTGCTGGAGAAAAGAGAGAAACAGAAAGAGAGAGAGAGAGAGAGAGTAGAGGTGACCCAACGACAGGCAGCTTGGGCCAGCTAAATGAAAGTTGGCTCCAAGTCAAATTTGCAATTTCAATTGACTTTTCTTCTCTCTACGGGGTCTACAGTTAGGAAGTATTCTGTAGTTCCAAGCAACAACATCCTTTCACTGCATATGAATCAAACAGCAATTTACCTTTGTTAATCCTGTAGTGAAGGCTGCAGTGTCACATTAAAATTCATTATTAATTGGATCTTATTCAATAAAAAAATTGACATGAAAACCTAACCTGATCATAAGGCTGAAATAAATTACTTTAATGCATAATTCAATAAATTAAATATGTCAATATACTATTCATTGAAATATATGAATGCATGTACTCTTTATGCTAATGCCCTCTTTAGATTAAAAAAACTGTTTATTATTGTTTGTAAGCGCTTGCTAGGTGTTCAGAGACTTAAATGTGTACTTTCATGAACTCAGATAATGAATTCAATGTAATTATAAGTTGAATAAGTATAAATATGTTTTAATTCTAGTGCAGAAAAGTTTGTGTGTCATCTTAATGATTTTGTTTTGTAAAGATGACTCCAAAATGCACACTCCGGTTTTGTTCACATACATGCAGTTTGATTTGTTTGGACTCTGCATGCGATTTATCTCTTTGTTTATTGTCTATTGGGGGAATTTGTTCATTTAATTCAGATATAAAAAGTACTGTTTCTACTGAAATGAGCTGTGTAAGGGACCCAATTTTAATTGGAGATTTAAATGTCTCAATTTTATGAATATTAAATAATATTCCATTTAATTGTGGTCTGCTGTGTTATTTCTAATGACAGAAAATATTTAGCTTCATTCTTTATTAGGATAAAGTACAATTTTTCCCCTCATCTAGTCCAAGACTTTTGCAAATTACTTACCCACAAGAGCTACGATATTGTCTGTTCAGTTGACTCATGTCCTTTCCAAGGGTGTGCAGTGGTACTGCCCCCTAGTGGTAGAAAGACAGAACTGGTGGAATATTCTAAACTCGATTTGAGCGAATCAATCTGTCTGCTGTCTAATGGCAAAACTAAATAATTATAAATATTTCCCCATCTTCGAAAACTCAGAAATTAGCCCCCCTTAAATCCTACAGGTTCAAATTACCGAAAAGCATAATGGCTTCAACAATCTGACAAGGGTGTGCGTTTGATATTTTGGTAACATATTCCATTTTGAAAAACAAAACTGTAACAAAATTATAAAAACGTCTCTTACAGCTCGCAGTTCACAAGGTCCCTGTTTATTTTTACGGTAGGGTCTATTTTAAAAGTGAATGGAGGGTGAAAGGGTGAAGAATCCTTGCACTGGTTTCCAGAATCCAGACTAGCTTTTAACATTGAAAGGTGGCCTTTGATTCAGGTTTCAGCAAACAGTAGAGCATACAGTGGGGGAAATGAAGCAGCACAATGAGAAGATAAGAGGTTATATTAGAAGTAATCATGACTCTGCAGCAATAATTATTTAACTGCAACACATACAGGAATCCTTAATGATGAGGGGTCCCTGTATCAGATCTTATCTCATTAGCCTTTGTGCTCATTCGCGGTATGGACAGAGAGCGTGGCGACAGAGTTCTGTGGTAAATTACCCATAATGCCACTGTACAGTGACGGGCACTGACACACTTTCGCTCACCTTCTTAAGTATATCGTGGTGGCAGCACTTTCTCTGATACATTGAGGTAAATGTATACAGAGATGCAGTCAATAAGGTGGCAGTAAAGATATCTGAGCTTCCCTCCGACCCCTCATCCCCTCACCGACTCCAAACATACACCAGGTACTGTTTGTAGTAGAACTACAAACTACATGAAGAGGTCGATTTACCCAAGGCTTTCGCATGTGCTAAAATGTTTTGCACATGCAATTTCAGTGGCACGATTTGTGATTGGTCGAGATTGTTTGCTCCAATCACACGCTCCCTTAGTCTTTCTTGCACCAGCAAAACAAATTTGTGTTTTACATTCATACATTTTTGTGGATGGCTTTAGTTCAAGGCATAAGTGTCATCGCTTCAAATGCACAAGTAGTAAATGACAGGACAGTGTAGTTCTGGCATAAACAGGCATTGATGGCGGACAATATTGGGGAGGGAGTAAACTATTTTGACAGAGATATTCAGGCCATTCCACCAATGAGGAGCCAGAACAGTAAAGCAATTTTGTACTCACACCACATCTGCCCTTAATGGCCTTGCAGCCAAGCACACGTCTTGATTTGACTTGAGGAGACACTCATAAAACAGAACTGGAGTGTGGTGATGAAGGAGTTCACGGAACTTGTTATAACCTAAGGCTCCTGAGTGGTTGGAAAAGTAACTCCCACTCATTTGCTCTGTAACTTTATGAACAGGAGAGCTACATCACATGTGTGATATATAAAAAAAATATTAAAAGATATATAAAAAAATGTTTTGATACATTTTTTGTTTAAGTTTTCTGTTAATGTGTTGTATAAGTCACTGCTGCCGTGAAGGAGAACTAATAAGTACAATGGCGTAAAATATGAAAAGTAAATTTTTGAATAAATGCTAACTGAAAATGCTAATGGTATGGGAAAAGCGAAGACATGCAGGTGATCGAGTGAGAATAAAGGTACAGAGCGGACTAGTCAAAGGCACTGGTTGGCAGGGAAGGCGCACGCGCGTTCTCAGGTATCCACCAATGCATCCTCAGAGCCGGTGAGACAGAGCCAGCTCTCGTTGGAAAATTAGCACATTAGCCTGTCAGCGCTGGGCTCGCTTTTCAGCCCCGAGCCCCGTGACTCTGGAGCCGCGTTTCTGTCCCCCCTCCCTTCTGCCTTCGGCTGCAGGAAACCCGATCTCTCGGGAGCTCAAAGGCCGAGTAAAAAAAGCAGACAGCGAGGAGGTGTAAACCCTGCGCGTTAAATGCGGTCCATCAGGCCGCGCTGAGATTAGCGTTGCCGTTTTGTCTGTGACTACCAGGGGAGAGGTGAACTTTTATTCAATTTCCCAGCTCTATAAAGTGAAATCACAGAAATTTCTAAATCCAATTTGTTTGGTGAATAACATTAGTTGTTCTGTGAATTTTCAAATGGACACATGAGTGATTGGGAGGCTGTATGCTCTGTAGTCTCATCCTTATATTTTTTCAGCTTTATCTCATCCTGATGGTCGAAAATGGCATTACATAAGTATTCAATCATAAATATGGACATGTCAGTGAAAGTATGAATACATTGACCACAGAAGTCCATTTTTGGACTTCCTCCTGCAATGATTTCCAATGTGAGGTGCAAGTCATTTGCATAAATTAGAGGCCGTGATTTAGCTATCCCATTTATGAAGCCTCTGAGCAAATAAGTGGGCATTACTTTTCATTTATATCTCAACTCAAGCAACACCACACTCAGCTCCCATTTTGTGAATACGTCTTTGAGTACATTCGGGAGGTAAGTTTATAGTTGGAGTGAACCTATTGGTTGGAATGTTTCAGGACACTCCAAGGTAATGAAACATGGTATGTTGAGGTAGCAAGCCACTGGATCTCGATCTTTGCCACTGCTTCAATCCTAAGCTGGATGGGTGATTGGTCAGCCTCCTAGTAAGAGGTGAAAGGTGAAACAGGGCGGAGGCCATCTTAACTGAGCAAATCCAAGCTAGGCCGAGATCACATGACAGCACCAATGTTCTCCGGAAGCTCTCTTAAATGCTAAGTGATCACCAGGACCAATGAACAAGGGGGCAAGGGGACATGGGAACAACAAATCGTTTGTACCTGTTGGGGGAGGGGGGAGGGGAGGGGGGGGGGGAGGGGGGAGGGGGAATGAGGACACACACTCTAGGGAAACAAACAGACGGGCCGTCCCTCCTAGTCTCAGGTAAACACAGCAGGACTGCATCAGCTAGAGACACATGGGTAACTACCGGGGACACAAAGCTCCTGATTTTCCTAAGAATTTAGTATGTGCAAGATGGTGCAAAAAGACTAAGAAAGCATGTGATTGGCCCAGGGAGTTTGTTTACTCCAATCAAAAATCATGTCACTGAAATTGCATGTGAAAAAATTCAAACTTGTGCTGAAGGCTTTGATAATTCTAGCCTCAAGTGTAATTATAAACACATTTCCCTTCATTATCACATCTTGTGATGCATAGTAATTCAATGATTATTATCAGAAACAACATTTCAAGTTGTTTTAAGTTAACTAACATTTAAGTTACTACTGTTGATATGAGTTTGTTTTTACCCCTCATGTTTTGAAGCTCAAAAGTGACCTACAAAACAGACTTGACCTATAAAACATGTAACTTAATTCCATGCGCTGGCAAATGTGGCTTTATAAACATACAGATTTGATTGCATGGAACAGGACCCGTTCGGAGCAGGAAGTAAAGTGGCACTCGCATTTACAGGAGCTCTGCCTGAACTCTGTCTGACCTGTGAGCGACTCCATCACGGCCCACACTGGGAAAAGAACAAGTCTACGATTTCCTGGAATTCTGCGTCTTAGCTTTATTGGAGTTCTGGTTATTCCCAATGTTAGCCATCTTTGTTGACTGATTTTCTAAAAACGAAACCTTTAATTAAATTCAGTGCATGTCCAACAATTTGGTGGAAACATAACTGTGCCCTAACTTTTGTGTAGGAATTTTTCAGTTGGTACCAAAACAAGCGGCACAGATCTGGGAGAAGGGAGACCGACATAAATGATGCCTCCTTTTTAAATAACGACAAGCCCTCGTTTCTTTCAACACTGAGGACGTCTCACCATGCAGCAGGTGCCCTCGGCTAGCCACGAGAAGCTCTTAAAGGGTATTTTAACTTGAACTGTGCTTGTACAATCTCAAGCACAAAAACTGACATGTCAGTGAAATAAGAGTAACTAATTTCCTCCTAAAATAAAGGACAACATGCCTGGATGTGCATTGTAAGATATCGTACAGATGTGATGTACCTATCCTAGTCATGCAGTCACTGAGCAAACGAAGGGTGTGTTACTTTTCCAGCTAGCTCTGTGAGCGTCTACAGCATGACTCTCTGATGTGTTTAACGGATACTTCTTTGAGTAAAATCAGGAGGTGGTTTTGGCCTGAGTCAGAGAGCAGGATCCAGCCCACAGCTTGTGTTAGCCCAGCCCAGAGCTCGTACAGGAGTACATTCAACACTTTTTGTTCTCACTTGGTAATTACACACGTCCTCTAGCTTGTTTGCTTTGCGAGAGGCGACAGCGACGGGGAAAAGCCTCCCGCCGAAGTGGTTTCTGGATGGAGGAGGGTGTCTCACCTACGGTAGCAAGGGGGGGGGGGGGGGTCTGGTGACTGAAGCATCTGGACCATGGCGAAGGCCGAAGGCGGAGCCATGTGGCGGTATCCACGGCTGCCCGCATCATCGCCCTGGTCACATGTCACTACCTTCCCCCACAAGCACTGCCTCTGTCTCAGTCCAATTTGCTTCATTAGCAGAACAACCACAGTGCCATTGACAAAGCAAAATATACACACAGATGATGACATAAAAGAACTATCAACATATTGACATACAGAAACCAAAAACAGATATGATAGATACAACATATCATATATTTTACAAAATTTGTATTGCAGTAGCCTTTATAGTCACAGAAAGTATGTGTAGATAAGTCTCTTGTCATTTTCTCTCTCTGTCTCTTTCTTGCTTTCCCTCCTCCACTGTCTCCCTCTCTCTCCGTCCCTCTGTCTCTCTCAACGTCTCCCTCTCTGGCACCAGTCGCACCAAGGGCCCCCGCGGGCCCTTCGCGTTTGGCATGTGCGCTGACCCTCCGCCGACCCTCAGCCATGATACAAACTGCAGGACTGTAATTAATCTCTAATTACCCACAATGCCCCTCTTCCCCTCGGCCCATCCTCTCAGATGTCCCCCTAATGAATCTGGACGTGGCCAGCGCGTTTTCTCCCGCGCTCAGGAGTTAGGGTGAATGAGCAAGGGAGCATCCCAGCACTGGAGCCCCATTAAAAAGTCCACAGGGCTCTGGGAACGGGGAGCAGGGTACTCCTAAAGTATGCAGGTGGCACACGAATCCAAAACATTTCAAATAGCTTCAGTGTGGAATGCACAAGTTGATTTGCGAATCATATGAGGCTGTCAAAAAATGGCCTAAATCTCCACAGAAATACATTCGGTGTAAAGCAACATCAGAAGAGAAAAATAAACACGTATTTGCTTCACCTCTTTAGATGCTAGGGAAATTTAAAAATAGGAGTTCAAGAAATTGACTTTTAATTTTTGGGCTTTGATCATTGTGAAACACTTTTGTTGACCCGTAGGATGTGATACATTGGCTGAAAAATATTAGCATGAGTAGAGGGGGTGTTTAACATGCCTCAAAAATGTATTTGACCTCTGACCTGGTCACTATAGTGCATGATGGGAAATAAGAGGTTAGCAGACTCTGCGATGCAACATCTGCACAATGGGAATCTGTGGGAAGTTTATTTCCTACAGAGCCGTGGAGAGTCTCCGTGGCCTTCCTTAATCTGACCCCAGGGCCACGGACATACGACCTATTTGTCAGAGAGGACCAGGTCACGGAGGTCAAGATGTGGCAGCTTGCAGACAATGTCTCCCGACTGTTTAGGAGGTTAATAAACTCCAAACGAAAGGCCAAACAAAGGGATCAGACGCAACCCACCAATCTGATTTCTGAAAATAACACTTCTAACCTTCACTCGTTTACCTTTTAAATTGGAAAATTGTTTTTCTCCAGGACATTTAAACTTAAAAATAACGGTTGGGGCACATTAACCTCCTTATCAAAGCAGAAGCCAAACAGCAAGGCTTTCATTTCCATTCACATCCCAAAAGCTATTTTATTCACACCAGATATTTTCTCCAATCATCCTTCTTATAATTTACTGTTGTTGATGTTGGGCTATTCCCCTTCTCATTCCAAATACAGACTCAGAGAGAAAATATTCACTTCAGATTGGTTCTGATCTCTCTCACCTTATAAGAACCAAGGACAAAAGTCCCGCAATATCCTGTTTTCTTTAACAGAGCGAAATCGATATGTTTCTTGCAAATTTTAATATAAAGATATAAGAGTCAGATGTGGAATGGATACAGAATTTTCGAGCCCACTGAATTTATTTCCTCTATATTTTAATCTGGGTAAGGCTGACATTGAATCCGGACCTGGGCTATCACCGAGGCAGATGTTTTTAGGTTTCTCCAGACGTACTGTGGAAACAGCATATTTCGGTGGAAAACAAACTTCCTGGGATGAATTCAGATTTTGGACCAAAGTTACGCGCAAGAGATACCAGAGGAGGTCCATAGTCTTAGTAATATAATCCGCCTAAACTGTGCTTTGAAAGACGAATCCTTACAAGATATATAGACAACTCTGCTTTGCCAGCAACAAGGTTTATTATTTTCAAGTTACTCACCACAACCTGTTAATTCTGCAAATGTCACTGCAATACATGACTGGGAAATCTCTGTTGTAGCAAATGAAACAGTGTTAATTGCTGGTAAATCTATTGGTGTCGATATTACATGTCACTGCAGAAGGAGATATCTGTAGTGAGATGGGGGTGCATGCTATATTCAGGTTGTATTTGCTCTTGTTAATGATTTATGAATATTATAATGTACATGTCTGTTCCACGTGCCAGTTTTCACAGCAACATTATCATCATTTAGATCTGAATTTTAAATTGCCTCCTTTGTTTGCCTAACCCCCTCTCCCCTCATCCCCCCAACAGCAGTTTATGGGGAGAAGAAAATTTTGCCTGCAGCAAAAATGTCACCTTATGCTACACACAGAGCTCAAAAATATGAGGTGGGTCATTGTTACCGGGACAACAGAGTCTCCTTTTACGGCCAGCCCACTTCCAACCTGTTACCAAATTACTACGCAGTGAGACACGGCTTCAAAGAGAGCAAACTGACACTGATAATGCAGAGGAAACTGTACTCTGCTCCATTTAAACCACAGAGAGCCAGCTTGCAAGTGAGACTTCTTGTTTTTTTGGCAAAATATCAACACCGCAGAGCTTTCACAGTTCCTCCTGGCCAATAGTAAAAACAAAAAAAAAGATTACCGATTCAAATAAACATTCCTTGCCACGCCATACTTTTCATTTTGTGTACATATAAAAAATATTACCAGAAACTGTCACTTTCACGAGTAAAATTTTTGCGTAGCTTTTCAAATTCATATTTAAATGAGCTAAAACATTCAAAGAAATAATACGCATAGCTGCCGTAGTTTATTTGCAGTCTACATAGTGAAAGTTATGGCTTTATATATTATGATATATCAAAAGAAAATGATTAAAGTCATTCATGTCAAGTCATGCACATGAATGAAACTTCTTGATATCACTACAACTTGATTGTGTCAGATTATGCTATTATTATTATTATTATTATATTAACCCATTAACGAAGCTGATGAATGACACTATATAAAAGGCTTCAGACAGCTTTTTACATCGAGCGACTTTTTTTGTTCTTTATTACTTGTAGCCTTAGTTACCTTCCTGTTTTGTGTTTTTGTATGTCTGTGTGTCTCTATAGCCACAACCTTTGACCGCTAAATAAGGTAATTATGAGCCTATATGTTTTTTATATGATTATGAACAATTAAATATACAATTACTTGGATGGTTCAAACTGACAGATTATATGAACTGAATGGATAATGTACATCTAAAAGCCTTACTGCATCAACCTTATGTGAACATCACTGAAGTGTGAGACACCTTCTTCTCAAATCATTCATTTGCATTTTCTGTCCACAGCCTTTGCATAGGTATCAGTCAGAGAATTAGCAGATTTTGAACGGTAACAATAATTCGATTAACTATTTTGAATGCCAGAAAGTGGCAATGATATGAAGTGAAATTAAATTGCATCATATTGTCTTCAGGGTTTTTTCAGTTGCTTTCTTGATGAGATCTTTATACTTGAAACTTTCACTCTGACTGACTGATGAGGTAGCAATTACGCTGAGAATCTTGCTTCAGAGGCCAAAAACCTTTGCCTGGGTGGAATCCATCATCGAGTCTAATACTACATTCAGCAATGAATTAAAATACTGTTAGTATTTTTTTAAATGTAATAAAAACATCAGTAATTATAAATGTTTCTAAATGAGGCAGAAATATTTGAAAAACTAAGGGGCAAAACGATTACGTTTCAGACCAACTCTGTTCATTCAACACAGTAACACCAAAACAGAAAAATGTTACAAAGAAAAGAGCTTCCCAGTACAAGACACCCACAATTAATTACAAACTAAACTGCAACTAAATTAAGTTTTACAACTAATTTCCTCTCATTGTCTGGCTTGAATGGTTTGATTCAGGGAATAATTAGCATTCAATGAACGCGTGCTTAGCAAATGAAAACATTGTTCCCAAATGAGAATCAAATGTATATCCACTGCAGATTTTAAAGGACTCTGGATGACCTGCTTCAGGTAATCAATGTTCCATTCTGCCTAACACCTTGACTACAGGTTTACGTCATTGAGAATCGGAATTAAAACATAAAGGAGCCTATTGGCCAAGGATCAGAATCAGTTAGATCCCAGACAAGATATTGTTTACCACAGCGAGAGCTGTGCCAGGTATGTTGGGGAGATTCTTCTGTGCGCACAGATGTGTGCGTGAATGTGTGTGCGTTTGCGTGTGTGTGTATGTGCATGCATGCATGTGTGTGTATATTTAAGCCATATGTAGGTGTGCAGTGTGAGCATGTTTGTGCATGTGTGCACATGCATGCAAGTGCTTGTGCATGTATATGAACCCATATGTATAGTGTCTTTGATTACATGAGCATGCATGTGTGTGTATACATGTGTGTATATATGTGCATCTGTGTGTGTGTGTGTGTGTTTGTGTATTTGTCCTTATGTATGTATGTATATGTGAATGCGCACATGTGAGTGCATGCATGTTGATGTGTATGTGTGTGTGTATGTGTGTGAGGAGAGACAGCGTACGTGCGTGTGTGTATCTGTTTGCGTTTAGTGCCTCCATATCCCATCTGGGAGTGTGGCTAGCAGCAGAGTAGCTCATAAGTACAGGCTATTAGAGCGTGTCCTGGAGGCCTGGGAGCAGCTGGTGAGCAGGGTCTCCCATGCACAGGCCCGGGTGGGGCCAGGGTGGCCGCGAGAAACAGGCGGTTACACCCCACCCCCACCCACCACCCCAATCCCCAACTAAAACCAGCAAACCCCTTAACCCACCCCCCCACCGTCCCTCCCTGCTCTCAGGATTTGCGTTCTCACTCTGTGCGAGAGACAGCGGTCTGGCCCTGCCTAGTAACGCTAACCCCCATAACCCGCGCGCATTGTTAGCCAATCCCCCTGGTAACTGACACATTTTTATGACTGCGAGGTACACCGCAGCACCTCGTGGGCGTCTCTGGCTGTCCCCCGACCTGTCAGGCCGCTAATTTAATACTTCCCATTGGGCGGATGCAGTCTCTCCTTCCCATCTACTGCTCCGGGGGGTTTGATTTCTGATAAATCAAATCCTGTAAAATGAGTCCTCCAATACTCTGGGCAAGCTCTAGTAGGGACATGGGGGGTTTATGGGTGGTTCCCTTTTCGCTGGTAAAATTAATGGACGTCCCTGTAAAATATATTCCCGGTGGTAGAGATGTGCGTGCTATAGTTCCCATGGGCCCTTTGGAGACGGCACGTGATTTACCTGAGACCTGATAACTGTGTTACCTTTGTCTGGTTCTCCCATTAACCCCTGGGTGGCCAGGTGTGCTTTTGCTGCAGGTGAAAAGGAACACGCGCCTTCTCCACTCACCCTTTTCGCGGTCGGGGCCTCCATGGGTCTCGCTCAAGCTGATCCTCCCGATTCTATCAGTGAATACTCATGGGGACGTCGCTTTCATTTCCACCCGTAGAATGTTCATCCGTGAACCGGGTAACAGTGTGAAACGCCTACACTCCTTTCCGCTCGTGTTTCTTAGCACATTTAGGGAGAAACTGACAGAGATGTCGAGTTTACTGCTCGTCTCCCGGGGGGTCGCCTTTCCCTTACTGCCGGACCAGATTGCACCCGATTGGTGTCGTGGCCTACATTCTCATTGTTTGCTGGGCTGTGCGCTTTCCTCGGCAGGTGAAACACCTGTCTGCCGTCAATGAGATCCGTGAAGCAGAAAATCAAGAAAACTTTACTTTGGACATTGCGGTTCAGGTGAACAATCAGATTCCCAGTCCTGCGACACAAACACATACACACACACATATACATACACACACATACACACATATACAAACACATATATACACACACACACACACACACATATATACAAACACATGTACACACTCATGCACATACATACACATATGTACACAGTCATGCATGCACACACACACAAATAGAAACACACACTTATATACACACTCATGCACACACACACACACACACACACACACACACACATATACACATTCATGCACACACACACATACACACACATATACACACTCATGCACATAAACAAACACACACACACATATACACACCCATGCACATACACACAGACACATACATACACTCATGAACATAAACACACATATGTACATTTCTCACACACACACACACACACACACATTTACACACTCATGCGCGCACACACACACACACACAAGCAAACAATGGCCATGTTTTCCTAAATGACATTTCTACTGACATTTTACAGTATCCTGATAAGACACAGAGGCCTCTAGAGGTGATGTTATTGTAGCCTTATCTCCATCTCAGGTTTGTTTGTTCCCTCTCCCATCGCCCAGTTACTTCACCTCCCAGCTACCATGACTGCAAAACAGGACAGCAAGAGAAGGGTCAATCTACCAAAGAACCTTTTTACACTGTCAAAAAGGAAAGGCAATCTATGAGTGTGTGTTTGAGTGTACAGGCATGCAAGCCTCTGGACATGGATACATGGGTGTGTGTGCTTCAGCATGCATGTATATTTGTTGGTTCATGTTAGTGTGTGTGCATGGATATGCATGTGTTATGCAAGTATGCGTGTGTGTGTGTGTGTGCATGAGTGTGCATATGAGAATATTTGAGAGTGAGCATGCATGAGTGTATGTCAGTGTGCATGTGTGTGTGTGAGTGTGTGTGTGTGTGTCTTCCCTTCCAGCGGTGCACTACCAGGGCTTTGATGCAGGTTCAGGTGACACCGGCTCCAGCACACAGGTACAGGTATACCCCAACGGGCTGGGGTCCCAAGGGAGGGATCTGTTCGTCCAGAAAGCTCTGCTCAGGCACCTGATACCTGGAGCATGGTCTTTCAGCGCCGCGGCAGCGGCGGCATCGGGTTCTATCACCCAATCAGTCCCCCCCGTCCCCTTCGGACAGAGCCCACAAACGCAAAGTGCCCTCAGGAAACTCATCACTCTCTTACCCGTCTTACCCGGGACGAGGGCAGCTGCCACCCAGCCCACAAACGACAACGAAAAACAAATGGCCGAGATTCAATCAATTTTTGTCCTTCACTTTTACTTACAAATAAATGCCGGTGTGACTTTTGGTTTGGACAAGTCCGGTTGTCGCAAAAAGCATGAATGAGAATGCTTACACTTTTCTTCATGAATGTGTCAATATGTTGTACGTTGCGGTGCATTAAAGGTAACAACAAAAGTTGATTGTAGAAATATACAAGAGAAACAATGACCAGGATTCGATCAAGATTCATCCTTCAGCATAACATAAAAATATGACTGACTTCAATCATTTCTGCACAAACACATTTGGCGAGTTCATTCGTCACAATAAAATGCAAAAAAAAAGCTCCCATCATTATCAATAAATCTTGTAACTGTGCCCAGGATATCAACACGTTCAACATCGGGATTAAACATGAGAAAAATTGTCAGGTTTCAAGTGTTTGGTTAGTTTAGTAGTTATCAAAAGAATTAAGAAAAAAAAAAACCAGAGCTTGTTGAATGAATGTTTTTCAAAGTCAAAGTTATAGGCCAATGGATCAAATCTAGGCCAGTGCTTGAAACACTACACTGGAAGATACAGTACGTGGGAAAAACCTCCAGCAACGTGTTGTCTTTGGAAGGCTGTGGGTCTCATCATGAGGATGAGTCTGTCTGGGCCATTATCTCATTAATGACATTTTCTAAAGACGCTCCTATTTTTCTCAATGTGATCCAGACCATTAAAGCTCGATTTATCCTGTAGCTATTCTTTTTCCCTAATAGTGACATTTAGAGCCCATTCTCTTTTGTTCAAGCTTTAGAAAAACCTTGAAAGGTAAAAAATGGACTATTAGTCGGTTGTTAACTCATTAAAGTTCGCTTTCTGAACTCAAAATAAATCATTACTATCATAATGTGTTTCCATTTATTATCATCACTATTTCCAAGTATTATCTCGCACTTATTGTGCATGTCAAATTCGAGCTTTAAATGAGTTTATTTTGAAAACAGCTGGGTGTAAAAGTAAGGCCCACAGGAGGCACGCAGGCCAGCAGAACCCCGTCCCTTGAATCTGACTGGTCGGCTGCGTGCTTTTTCAGTGTGATGTGTCCGGACGACCCCTCCAGACTTCTGACGTGTGGCCCTGCTCCGACGGCAGGGAACCGTTTAGGCTAAATAATTAAGACTGCTGTTTTCTCTCCTGAGGCTAGAGACTGCTCCCTTTGTGCAGATGGCGGGGAGAATTATTCATGAGCCGATGCGCAGGTTAGCGGGGGAGGAAGGAGGAAGGGGGACTTAGGTGGGGGGTTGGCAGTGCCAAAAACTGCCCCGGGGGCAGCTGCTGCTTGCCCCACAACAAGCTCTGTCATGATCACACCTACAGTGTTAAGACACAACAGCTGTTGCTAAGATTACTTAACAGAACAATTACTTAACTGTGCCACAGATACAGTTTGTTTTTTTAAATATATTGTAAGATATAACAATTAGTTGCATGCTCAAAGAAAGGTGTGTTGTTAATTAAATTGTGTGTCACTGGATCCTGTTTCAATAATTTCTTCTTTTTCTTGATTTTTTAGATTGCTACACACATTGTGTGTGTCTTCCCCTACAACAGTAGATTGTAGTTCAGTTTTTTCTTCCTCATTTGAAAGTTGGCAAATATTTCAGAACTGTGTAATTTCCATTTTCATACTGATCACCTGGACTGTTTCAGTCATACTTTCTCATTTATAACCCCATGTTACCTTAATTATAATCCAATTTATTCATTAGCTATAACTTTAATACATATTCATATATATCATAGTACTTCCTGGCTGCAAAGTGAATTTTCTCTGTAGAGTTTATGTTTATAGATGCTTCTGTAATCTGTTGTACTACTCCTGTCTTTGCAACACACAGTGATAACAATTAAGCAACATGTTCACCACAGAGTATAACATATTGTGTTTAGTTTTTGGGCGTTTCACCCTACTGTTTGTGTAATAAAACGGATTCACTTGTTTCAGTTCCAGTAAAAACAACCTGCGCGAGCTTCTCGTGGGAAACGGCGTCTCCTAGCACAGGAGCGGCGGGTGCCAGGAACGTGTGATCCGCGACCGGCGCAAACAGCAGCTCAAAGGGGAACTCTCAGCAAATGCCACCCTACGGGAACCATAAACTCCGGCCCCCCCCTTCCGAGAAACGCGGCTGACAACGACCCGACGATCGCGTGCGACAGCGCAGACCCTCGACGCAACCGCCGCAGCCCCGAGCTACGGTGCCGTTCTTCTGTTTTTGTTTTTTTTTACCCTTCTGTCGCTCCATCATCTGCCGCAATTAGGTGAGTGAAACAGGGCAACACGTTTTCATCTCCAGGGCCCCTAGGAGGTTTTCAGGACGAGCGGGAAAAGGACCCGTCCTTTCAGGCCTGCCATATGGCGGCTGGCTCATTATTACGAGCCGTTTCCATAATACTGCCGCCCTCTCTCCTCAGACACTTCACTTCACTGTTTTACTTACCTTGTTTACATTCATTTTTACTTAAGTAAATCTTTTAGTTCAAGAAATATTTACAGAATAACACTTGCATCACATTGGAGCTGCTGTTTTTGAGCAATCTTGTAACATTTTGGTTTGGTGACTTTGGCTGAGACCCAATCTGAACAACTATGGCTAGGATTAATTTAAATGAACTTAGTCTCTATAAGCACAAATGCAATTCAATCTACACAGTGTTTTGTCCTTTTAAGAGTAATTTTGAATGAAGACATTCCAAAAGACATTTTTGCTTTTTCCCTATAAATAGAAATGTGACGTATGTGGTAACATACAGTCTGCATTGCTGTGCATTTTCCCTTAAAGAGGCTAGAGATTTTGATTGGGTTCAATCCAATCAGTGGTTGTCTTTTTTGTTTCTACATGAACAAGAACTTTCGACAAGTGTCTGCCTTACTGCAACTTCTTATGTGCTTCTCTCTTGGTGTCAGCTCATCTCCATTTCCGTCAGAAACTTTGACTTCCTTCACGGAAGTAAGACATTTTGTATGATATTTTTGGGTGCATGTTAATAGATCTACCTGCTTTGACAACAAAATCCTTTTTCACAAACTGTCTCTGCCAAACATGATTAAATCCCAGCTCTGTATGACACACACTGGGGTTTGAGTTATTTCCTCAGATTAACTGTAGCTGCGCCTCAACCAATCATTCTTAGTACCTTTAATAGTCATTCAATTAAACTAATGTCAAAGAGCATGGGCTTTACTATATTATAATGGAGAAAGAACATTCCAGATGGCATGTTTGGTTGTCTGTAGTAAAAATATTCAAAGAAATATGTAATGTCTGGTTTAATTGAATTTCATACAGCCTTAAAGACATTCATTTTGATTGATAGTTCCAGGCCTTAGTCTCTTCAAGGGGACGTGAAGTTAGAATATTTCCAATGTTTAATATATGTGGCAGAGGTGTGTTTTCCAGGTTTCATTAAATGAATGGAGGTGCACTGGAAGTTAGGATGAGGTCTAAAGAAGCACAAAATTGAGTTCATTTAGAAGAAAGAGCAAACAGAGAATGATATTACCCAAGTGCTGCGGCAGTAAGGAAACCATAGAGCTTAAGCTCTGAACGGTCTCTGAAAATATGATTCACAATTAAATGTAAGCGTTTGCTTTTATCTTTATTGATAGTTGGGGGAGTCAGAAAATCATGAAAATGTATTCATCTGACTGTTCCAGACAAAATACATTATAGTCTTATTCAAATATAACTAAAAGTCATGGAAAAATGTTGATTGAATCCCTGGCCTAAAGTTTGTTTGATTAAATTCTATTTGGAGGGAAAATAACATCTCAGCCCATGACTTCTGATGAGCGAGGACAGTTGGGTACTTTTAAAGCGTCAGTTTAAAAACAGTGAAGATCTTCCTCAATGAGTCTGTAAAACAAACGTTTCTTAATGAGATCATTCACATCACAGATACGTCATGAGTCATTCCCTTGTGTCTTAGTGTCAAATGTTGAGTGTCATTTTGGGTGGGGGGGTGATTTCTCATCCCTCCCTTTTTCCTTTCGTCCTTTTATGTCTCGTATTGGTTACACGGGAACAATGGCAGAATATGAAGAAGGGAAGCTCGGTGCGCCGATATCGAGTTATTCTTCCGGCGGGTCAGTCTGACGGGATGGGTTCCTGTCCTTCGGGGCCCTGGGCCCAGGGGAATGGGCGGAGACGGCAAAGGGGCTCCCACCCATCCCCAGGAGATCTGGACAGGACGCCAGTGACTGTGGGGGTGAACGGGGGTGGGGGGGGGTTGGCGAGCCACCAAATCTTTGGCTCGCCTAAATGGCGTGAAAGCTCAATCTGGCCAATGGCGTGTGATCTCGGGGTTGACGTATTATATTCCAGGGGCCTATTCTGACAGTCATGATTCTACAGGTGTGTATTTGACTGATACTCTCCTTATGGTAAAAGGCCCTGAGTCAATGCATTTCTGTAAGAAATGAGCAAATGCAATCTACAAGGACTGAACTTAACAAAAATGAAATTCAGAAATAACAGAACATTCTTACGAACTACTCAAAACTAAGAAAAAAACATCTGACTGGGCAGGACCCACACAAATAAACTTACTTTACTCTATAATGGCAGATTCTATTCAATCAGAACAGACTTAAGTCTCTTTAATGGCATTTAGCAGTCTGTAATAAAAAAATACAAAGAACACATTCCAATGGACATATGTGCCTGTCTCAAGTTAAATAAAAAATGCTCAAAACATTAAGAATTCAAAATCTGAGGAAATCTGCAATTTATTCAAAATAAAGACTAGTTTTGAAAGAAAAAGTATTTTCATTTCGGTCCCAGCCAGTGTGCTTAAGATTTTAAATGCAGCAAATAAATATTTAATCTGTCTTGCATACATTCCATCTATATATTGTACAACCACCATGGAATATCAAGGCCTGTTCTCAGGTGGCAATTGACACTGCTGTGATACATATCTTCCCATTCAAAGGAAAAGATTGAAACTGATGTGAAAGGAGTTATAACACCTCTGTGTCATGAAGCTAACCTGATTTTCATTCTCCCAGGTGTATCGAGATTGCGCCGTACTCGGAGAGCGGCACGGGAACGAAGGAGAAAGGCGACATGACCTTACGGCCCCGGGGGGCGCGGCACAGGCCGGTAATCAGGTTTCACCCCTCATTGCTGCGAGGTCTGTCACTCACGTGTTAACACGACACCGACTGACGAGAAAAACGACAAATGGAGATGCATGGGTCCCCGCCAGTGACACCAGCCCATTGGTGGGATTGATTTAATCCCAGAAGGCTTTGCCCTGACCTTCGCACGATTGATTTCGGTGAGTTTTCGGTGAGCTGAGTAACTGCAATAATTCCACTACAGATTTACAATGCATGCCAGCAGCTACATAACTTCACCTCCCATGCTTCTAATAATGGTAAAACATTTCACAGTCCCACATTAATACATACATATATATACAAATATATAATTGTGGATATTAATTGTATTGTATTGTATTATTGTGCATATTAATGTGGGACATAAGGCATATCTTCGGTTGTGAAAAGTTACAGGGAGAATGTTTTATCCGAAATCCTTTCACTAAATATATAAAATGTATTCACTTTTTTTGCACAATGTTTCAGTCCAGCGGTCATTTTACAGCCTTTGAAGTTTGGATCCCATTGAGATCAAATGTTTATTTATGATAACATCATAACAGGTAAGTACTGCACAAATTCAACGACAGATGAAACTGCAGTAAATGTTTGTGGTTTGTCCTGTATTGCTGGGTCCCTCTAGTGCCCATATTCTGCACTACTTACCAAAATCCACACACTGTACTTTGAGCCTGTGATAGTAACAACGCTATGAGCTTAGACTACCATGACATCACTTTTCACTCTTGTCACTAATCGCCAGTATAAATATATCTACCAAACTATAAATATTCCATATTGCCCAGAAATAAATCACATTTGTCTACCTACTTTTATGTGTGGGGTATATACATACATACATAACCAGGACTCAATCAAATGAACTTAGTCTTTTAAGGGCACATGCAATTCAATCAAACTGCAATTTATTCTTCCTAAGGGCATATTGCCATTCTGGTTTTATAATGCAACGAACACATTCCAAAGGACATGTTTGCTTGTCTCTGGTAAAATACTCAAAGAAACTTGTGTTGTAATGTAAGGTCTGTTTTGATTGAATTGCACTTGCCCCTAAAAAAAGCAAAATGCATCTGATTCGGTCACAGTGTTTGGGAGTTTGATTGAATACCGGCCATAGTGAACAGAGTGCAAAGGTGGTATTTGGTTGGTCTCTATAAAATCAGAAGTCACCTTGGAGGTGGTTAAGCGCTAGGGCTTGGACAGCACGGTATGCACACTGGACACCTAACAGAGTTTCACACACCTCTGCAGAACCCAGCTAGGCCTGAAAGAGAGGGTGAAACGGGATCCCAAAATCGCACCTAGCGGAGAGGAAGAAGCGCCTGAGAGGTGGGGGTGGTGACTGAAACCACATCGCCCTGATAGGGTTTCCTCCATGTTTTCGCACCCCAGTCAGCTGACCACGGCCACAGGCTCCCATTGGCTGCTTGCCGTTATGATGTAACCAGAGTGTGTGGGAACCAGCTCTGCGCAGCGACGCCACAGTGTGATAACCGTAACCCAGAAACACAGAGAACAAGGGCAGCACCTTCTACCCCCTCCAAAATCACAATGTTTAAATCTTACCTACATCTTACCTGAAAGACAGTCACCTGCAGCTCAAAACCCACCTGTTACACTGCACAACAGTAGCCAGTTAATAAACTAAAACATGTTTAAAAAACAGACACAATTTAGATTCTCTTACAATACTTATTCATTCACTACATTCTGGGCTGGGGTCCAGACATGGATAAAGCCTAGTCTTAAATTTACTTATGCAGATAAGTAAAATATTACTGGGAAATATACTGTAGGCTGGGATGCTTAACATGTGATAATCACACATTACAAACCTGAAATCACTGTGTTATACCACGGCCCATTGAGCAGTACAAGACCCACACATGCGTACCATAACTGAAAACAGTTTACCCTGCACTGATTTACAGTGTCTAAAATTCTCAACAATTCATCTTTTTTAAATGAGCGTTTATCTGTACTCATATTTTCGGCCACATGATGTCACCAGATTTTGAAAGATTTGGAAAGTTTATGGAGATCTCTGCATTTTTTTATTTTTTCATTGTTTTCTATTTTGGTAAACTGGAGTGCAAAATGCTGTCCAGTAAAATGGCACGATTCCTTTTCTGTTTTAATGGATTCATTTAATCTTATTTGATCAGGAAAATATTCCTTAAAATGCATTCTTCTTTACAATGGAGACTAAGCCAAGATTACAGACTCGCATATGAAATATTAAAATACAAAACATTGCATTACAAGTAACATATTATAGTATGATATTCAGAAATTAGCCGAGGCAGCTGACTGAATACAATTATGTTGGTTCTGTTCTACTCTTCCACTCCTTACTTTAGACTGCACTGGAAGTGACTGAATTGTTTTATCCCCTTTTCTTACAAAAATGCGACTCTGTTGTTTTAGTCCGGTTTCTCATTCAAACCAGTTGTGTTATCTCCGCTGTTTGGAGCGGAAGAATCCGAGCGGCTTGTTCGTTGCAGGCTGTGGTTTTGTGAACTTCCTGCTATAGTTCTGATCCCGGGAATCTTGCCAGCTCTTCCGAGTCACACCGAGCTCAAAGCAAGTTACCTCTGACTCAGCTACCTCCTGTTTATCCGGCCACGGGTGCAGTTAAAAACAACCTCAAGGTGTTCAGCACTTCAGTTCAGTTTAATTGAACGTAATTCCTAGATCTGAACAATCAGAGGCCAAAAACATTGATAGTAGTTATGTTAAAATTAAACTCAAATTCCCAATAAATAATGCTTCATATCTGTGGATAAAATCCTTCATTTGTCTCTTCTACCACATTTTTTTTCCTAACACTGATTCCTTTCTTGCCTCTTATAGTGTCATAACATGGGTAGCCGCTGACATTAATAAAACACAAAGATCAATCTGACATTCACTTAAATCGCATACGAGCATTGGAGGACAGCATGCACTTAAGTTTGACTGTGTTTAATGTCACTCTCTTCGGGGGCGAACATCCAGAGTTATGACACAAAAACTTTGCTCTTCGTCACAAGGTCTTCTCCCTCATGAATCGATATGTAGCGTCAAGGGCAATAACACCGGGGCGAGGACGGAGAGGGAGAGAGTACTCTTAATTATTCAGTAGCCTTGAGTTTTCTCAAGTCTCCAGAGAGTGCTCTCTCTCTCTCTCTCTCTCTCTCACCCTGAGTCTCTCTTTCTCTCTCAAATTCAAATAGCTTTATTGGCAGTAAAGACATAAGATACATACATATACACACATACACACTGCTACAACTACCATAATAATAATAATAATAATAATAATAAATAAATAAATAAAAAAAATCCATTCTCTCTGTCAGTCTCTCTTTCTCTCTGGACAGTGGTAATGCTTCATCAGCTTTTTAAATTCCCACACTGCTATTTCAAAACCAAATTGCTCCCCCTCCCCCCTCACAGAGAGATGATTTGACCAAATGTTTATTATATTATCACGTACATTCTGCATACCACCTGAAACATTCCTCTTCCTGACATATAAAACCAGACAACCTGTACATTAGATCTTTTTCCTTGTGTGTTTTTTCCACGACAAGTGTGTAAATGGAACAGATGGTAGCAAATATGTAACCCAACATTTCTGCATACCAATCTCTTCATGCTAGCCTTCCCTTCAGAAAACTGCCTACAAAACAGCACTGAGCTATCAGCGCTTCTATGGTGTCAGATGGCTCTGTAATGGTGTATTGATGGTTCTATAGAGTAAAAAAAGGTTCTGGTATGATATTACTTCGCGTACACTTCTTTTAAGGTACATTTTGTACTCTTCAAACATTGTTCACAAAGTGCTTCTTTTGAGTAATGGTACGCGCATTCAGCTCAGATGAGGAAAGCTTGTGTGGCCGTTGCGTTAAGGTCGAACCCTGTTCCTCTCCCGGTCTGAGAACGTACCCCGCCAGGTCTGACCCGATTAACGTGAAACCAGGCGGTCAGGGGGATGCCCGTCCCCCGCTCTCAGATTGTCTCGACTGGAGACCGTCCCCACGGTAACGAGGGCGAGGTGCACCAGGGCCCTCGTCTGAGCGGGAAAAGGGGGGGGGGGTGGAGGTTGGGGGTTATGGATTCGGGGGCCTCTGAAAGGGACCCCCCTCCATGCAGAGAGGAGCTGGCCAGTCCTGGGACACCTGGTCATTAACATTGCTAATCAGCACCCATCAATCAGAGCTCTGGAGGGCTTTTTTTAATGCCTGGGGGGCTCAGAAGAGTGACGCCCACCCCCCACCCCCCAAACCCCCCACTCACCCCCCACACACACATCCCCCCTGCCCTGTGCCCCTTCCACAAGAGGTGGAACAAAACAGACCACAGCTCACACTAATGGGATGGGAAGTATTTCAATCACATGTATTTGAAATGAGAATTTTGTTATGTACTAATTTTATATGAAATATACATATACACCAACCTCCTTGTCATCTAAAGTAACCTATGCCTTTACCATTTTTATTTTAGTTAGGCATGGGTGAAAGTAAGCTAAATATTTAGTTACAAGACATTTCTTAAATCAATATATCTATTAGCAAAATGGTGGATAAATACATTGCGGTTATGGTCCACAGTTTCACCTCTGACTCCAGCTCATTGCTGATGACTTTCATGTAAATACCCCCAACACGTTTGCACTTATGGACCTACAATCAATTTTTCAAAAGTCAAAACAATCCTGGAAACAAATTCTTGACACTGTAAAATGTCAAGAATACCGCTCTACAATTTCAATGTTCTAACTGTCAAACTGATGACAAAATTATGTTTGATAAAACTGTCAGCTCTATCGGAGTCAACAGTCTTCTACCAAGCCATGCACTGTTACAGCTTTGCAGATGAATCATTTTAATAACAATAAACTTTACATAAATATTTGTCTGTACAAAGTTGTAACAATTCATATACTCTGATAAATACTCTACTTTCCCTCCCGATCCATTCCTCTCTCCATCCCAGCAAATGATGTCACAATGCCCGAAAAAGTATATATCATATGGTAGTTTTTATGTAAATACCCATATACAAACAATTCATTTATAATTAAGTCATACACTGTTATTTTGGGTTACCATATGCACAATGCATTTTTACTCCATTTATTCTTCTTGGTTTTCCCCACTTCGGCCCATTCTAAATGAGGAAGGCAGACCAAGGGGAGAGTACTCACCCTCGGGTCATACATTAATGCTAATTATAATCCCAGATAAATTAAGGAACTAACGAGAGTGGAGAATTAGACAACTAATTACACTCCACTTATCCAGGCATTACGCGAGTAAGTCAATGAGAACCCCAGCAGCAGGTGGGAGAGGCGATTGGCTTCTCTGATAATCTGATCGTCGCTGAGAGAAGCGTTGCTGTTTACACCGACACAGTATTATAACAGCTACCGTGTTCTCCCAACACGACTGTGAGAATCATTAGCATTTGAGGTTAAACTAAATTCATTTGCAGAGAAGCACGAAGTCACTGTGTTACAGGATTCTCGATACGATGGGTGACTTGTGAGAAAGACGTATCAGCATGCAGTGATGTGCCTTTACAGTAGATGCGAACAGAATCAATCTACAGACTGTTCGATTCGGTTTTAGCGGTATAGTGATTACTACAACACAAATTGTCACAAGGCAGCTTTACAGAGACCCTGGGTCAGAAGGCCCCACTCAGAGCAAGCCCAGGGTGACAGTGGCAAGAGCAAACCCCCTGACGAAAAGCAAGAGACCTTGAGCAGAATCCGGCTCAGAGAGGGAGTCCGTCTGCTTCTGGTCAGCATGAGTTAATTTATGATCCACCTATTTTCACAAAAGCTACAGTTCTGTCTTGTTAAAATGTTATTTTTATGTTCTTTATCTCTTCAGAATGAGGAATGTTCAAACTGCATATATTTAGATATCCATCATAAAATCCTGTAGTATGACAGCTGTGCTGCACAGTTATCCAAAGGAAAATTGAAATGTCAGTATTTTGACACCCTATTGAAAGAGGAAGGTTCGAGAGCTGAGAGCCCGCCACATACAGCATTAGATCAATCACTGGAGACAGTGGCCATTCAGTTCAACCAGTTCATCTTTCGTCAGGTCAGATAAAAGTTTGCTCCAAAACAAGACAGGGAGACAATGAGACAACGATCGCCACCACTTTCTGAATTGTCTGAAACATAGCTCCCTAACCATTACACTACACCGCTGCTTAGACAGCCGAACACTTACAGCCCACATATTGAGATCCATTCAGGAACAACAAAATACATTTCACGGAATGAAATGAAATAATAATCGTGATTTCTCTGTACGGGATATGACATTCCTGCTCCCTTTTTTAAGTTCAACTCAACCTGATGGAGGGTATTCAAAAAAGTTCAGTGTGCTTTTGATAAACTACAAGGATTTTAGAGCACTTTATTTCAAGGCCAGAAGTGCAGAAGGATCAATTCAGTACATCTATGATGTATTGTCCTCCAATGAAATTTCTCTCATATTGTCTTCAAATATATTTCTGACAGTCTATGGAAGTCTAAATTCTGAAAATTACATATGGAGAGACTTCTATATGGGATCTTTCTAATATTCATCAGCCACAGAAACTAATGGAAACGAGGCGGCTCGATTGTGCGAAAGACAAAGCCATTGTGTACCTTGATTCCCTTCACATAGTCTTGGCGCACTAGCCGGGGGACAAGGCTTTCAGCGCGAGGCGTAGGACGGAGTGTGTAGCGACACCCTGGTTTAATTAGCACTTTTGTGGAGCGAGGCCTTGGAGGAGAAAGGACTTTTGTAGGAAATGCAGTCTGTGCATTAGGGCTTCATCTCAAGTAGCTGATCCTACCACAGTCATAATTATGCTTCAACAGAATGGTGCGAAATTCCAGCTTCACTACAGCCAGGGAGTCCTTGGACTGGAGAGGAAGGGAAGAAACACACACACACACACACACACACACCCCCCACACACACACACACAAACCACACACACACAACCACACACACACACACACACACACACACACACACACACAAATGCATACACTCATACACGCCCGCCCCCTTCGCTCTCTCTCACACACACAGGCACATACACACATGGCAGGCTATTTGCAGTTGTATAGTAGAGTTGTACCGCTCCTCACACACACACAGACACACACACACATGCAAGCATAAATATATACACAAAAAAACTGTTCAAATACTTACACAGACATGCACATACATGCAAATACATACATAAATCCATGAACACACACAAAAATATGTGTCAAATTCCAAAAAACAACACAAAAATGTGCAGCTGTATAACATGTTTACATCTCACACACATGTAGCCTAACCGTTAAAAACACAGTTTCTCAAATACACACACACACACACACACACACTACACAGACATATACAAACATGCACACACATGCACAGGGACACACAGTGACACACACACACACATATGCACACACACTCACAGGCAGTGCTTGGCAGAAGCAGAGCAGATCAGTTGTAGCTCACTCTTCCTGTGTGTTAAGGGCATTGCCATTGAGGGGGTATCCTAGCAGTCTGGATCCAGGCCATTACAGCGCTGTGCCTGACGTCAGGACACCAAGCACCTGCTCACACTCACACCAGCCTTATCTCATCTCTGAGCAAACACACTAACTTTCACTCTCTTCTCACTGTTTCCATCCACAGTCCTAAACACAACGGTGGGAACAAAACAATTACTTTCATTTCAGGCATGTAGCATACATACTAACCCAGGGTAAATTATACAGCTTGTGTTTTTACACACAACCCATTTGTACAGTAGTATGTTTACCGAAGCAACACAGTTTGCGCATACGTACACCTGCAATGCCCAAGGTGGGAAACAAGCCTACAACCTCTGAATTAAAAGTCCAGACACCAAACCATTACAGTACTGCCACCCGAGAAGCACTGAACTCAGCACAGTGGGTTTATTTAGGTGATTTTTGACAGGGCTGGATGTTTTTGTGAGCCCTTATCCTCTCCCCGAGTCCCGATGGCAAACACACAGGAGAAAACCAAAGAGAAACTATAGCAAACGTCCATCACATCACGATCGTCTGGGAAAATTCATTTGTGGGCATGTTTCAATCCACTGATTTGATCCTTAGATTGTCAGAACTGAAAATTGAATTGAGCCCAACTATTTTTTCTACAGGTCTGTTGCACCTATAAAAGCCTGCTTTCTGAACCAGGTACACCTTAGACCGTTCCCAGAGATTATCAACACCTACATGAGAATGTTAGGACAGGTGTAGGTATCCATTGCTCTTGAATGGCAGTGATGTGTCTGGTTTTGGTTCCTTTCAAACCCCTGAATTCATTACTGTATTACTTAGACCTGCTTAGGCCCCACTCTTTGCTGTTAAGTGCAGTGCTATGGGGTTATTTTGCAGTGGATTTGATACCATTGTACTTGTTAACAAATGTATGCAGTTCCTGTAAGTCACTTTGAGTGAAAAGCATCAGCTAAATGACGAAAGTGTCCAAAAGGAATTTGAAGGGCACATACGTTTTCAGACCGATGCAAACACATTCCAAAGGATGGGTCTGGTTTGGATAATTCTGCTTCAGTGTTAAGTCTGTTTTGATTGAATTTCACATGCCCTTACGGAGACTAAATGCGTCTGATTGGGGCACACAAAAAGGGCAAACACCTGACTTCAGGGTGCCCAAAAAGGTGGAGAATTACACAGCTTCCCATGATGTCATCAATATTGAGACAAGCACTAATATGCTTAGACACAGCTGATGGTGGGAGATAATTAAAATAGCTGGATCCAAACCTCCGCTTTCAGATATGGTGCTTACAAGACAGGGGGTGGATGTGGTGGGGTGGGGAGGGGGGTGGGGGGTGGAGGGGGCAGGGGGGAGCTCACAGGTGTTAAAATCATCTTAAAAACACCAAATCTCTACCCCACAGGGAGCGACCCTTTAAAACGGTCCCCAGATTTTATTCCCAGCCATTAAGAACAGGAAATTCTTCACGTGATTGGTCTTTACAAATCCCGGAGAGGCTTAACCCATTGCCCGGAGGGGTCATTTTTGGATGACTATGCGAATGACCTTGTTAAGTCCCATGGTTCTTTTCACACCCAGTTAAGAGCGCCGGTTACTGCTTCACACCTCAGCTAAAGGCCCGGTTTATTGGCCAGCGTTAAAGGAGGACATTGCAAGGGCCAGGGGCAACCAACACCCGCCCAACAGTAGCCATGTAACAGCGTCTTTGGCTGCTTTATGTTATTTACTCTGACAGTGTACACAAACACAGGCACAGCCACATAAATGAGCCGTCTCTGTATCTCACAAATACAGACACACATATGGACTCACACAGACACACATGCACGCATGGACATGCACATGGACACACAGACAAGCCAAGCCACGTGTGTTATATGCGTAATAAACATGCACAGATATGTACACAAACACACACGCACAGACACACAAACATGCATGCACATAGACACACACATACAAACACCGATGACACACAACACACACGCATGCTTGCACAAATTTAAACACACACACAACAGACACTCTCACAGCCCATGCATACAACCACACAAACACAAATACACACTGAATGGCATGCACTCACACACACACACACACACACACACATACAGTGACATAAAAATGATTGAATCAAATGTACTTAATATTTAATACTGATTTATAATATCTGATCACAAAAGATCATTACTGACTGTACAATGTAGTGATGCTTTATAATTAACACAAAAATTAAAACAAAACAAAAAATACTCTTTCAAGTACAGGCAGTACTGGATATTCCATAAATCACAGATGAACCGCAAACCCATTGTGGCTGAATGGCTGTTCTCTTTACAATATGTTTTTATATGTTGTCACTAAAAGAACCAGTAATTCCATTGACCAGTCTTACATTGAATTTCACTCATTTCCAGACTGAAAATGTGTGTAAACTTTGCAATGGAAACAAAAAATTGAAATCTCAACAACCATGAGATCTATTATATACTGACTGGGATTCTACTTTACCTTACAACATTAGCTTATTTCAGGATTGATCTTTTATTTTGGACATATCTTTGGTGTTCTTTTCATGGTGAAATTGTATAGCATATGGCCATGAAGAAACTAAAATATTTTTTTAATTGAATTGCATATGGCTTTAAAGAGACTGGATGCATTTAATTTACTCTTGACTGCATTTATACTTCCTGTTTTATATCACCACCTAGTTCCCACCTGTGTATTACAGTCCAAATTTCTGAAGTGACCACATTCAGATCAGTTCCAGGTATCTTTCAGTGGACACGATGATAGTGAAGCTACCATACTGGATGGCTGATTGTTTATCGCATGGAATGCTGGGAAAACAGCCTTGGGGCCTGTCTGCAGTCTGTGAGGTCTCCCAGCCTCACGACAGAGAGCTGGAGGGTATCCCCAAATCCAGTGCTCAGCTAACGCTATCAGAATAACACAATTACAGCTCAGAATGAAGAGGATAGGCCATTTAACGCAACTGTCATGATGTTTTTCGTCATGTCTTAGTCATGATGCAGATGCTTTCAATTCAAAGCAACTCGCGAGAAGGGCAAGAGTTCATCAACAAGTCCAACAGCTTCAAATTCATAAACTGAAAACAAATGCCATGTAGCACTGTCAAAAACACGCAGTAACAGCCATATTCTGTGTTGTAGTAAGGGCATACTTTAAAAAATCCAGGACTGATGAATACGGGAAGACTGGTTCAGTAGGGAAGACAAAGAAACAGTTGAAATGGTGTGTTTTTCAGTCTGCAGGTGAATATGGGAGTGGATTTAACTGTTCATACTAAGGTAGGCAAGTAATTCCATCATTAAGGAGACAGTACAAAGAACAGGTATGATTGTGCTGTATGACTCCCTGCTACCTATAGGTTAATCATTTGCCTTCAACCTACAGAGTATCCATTACTGCATCAAGTCTGGGCTTGAGCACAGTAAGGCTCTCTGCCTCAATGACACGGCCTGACAAGTCATTCCAAGCTTTGACGATTTCCTGAGTAAAAGGACGACTCCTGATATTGGTTTAGAATTGATGCTTAAATCATTTTCGCCTATGCTCACTTGTTCTGCTGACTGAACTTAATGTAAAACGCTTTTTTATGAATGTTGAAAGCTCAGCCTAATCCTTCCTTTGTCCCCGTGTGCTAAGCCTGGATAAGTTAAGTGTCCCGGGTCTTCCCAAATAACTTTCAGGTTTCGTATTAGGGGACCACTGTCACAACATCCTTGTAATACTGACCTATAGCCTAGTGGCTAAGGTGCTTGACTGTGACCCGGATTCAAGAAGGTCAGTGGTCCCAGTGTACTCACAATACGATCAGTGCATCTGTTTTGGCCCTTGAGTTAGGCCCTTAACCCCACATTGATCCCAGGAAAAGTTAGCCCCTTGTTACTCTAATTTACAACTTTAAGTTATTTTGGATAAATTCATGAGCTTTACAAGTAACTACAATGTAACTCTTACAAATGACATATGAAACCTACAGTTGAATCACTCCACTTAATCATATCTACCTATATTCTTATTTTAGACGATTATAATAAAAAGGTGAGGCGCAGAGCAGCGCTGGAGGTAGCTGTACAGGTTTTTTTTCTCACCCGCATAGGTAACTTGCGCCTTCCAGTTCCAAACCTTCATCACTGTGATTTGAAGCTTACAAATGTCAAGTTCTTGACAAAGACATGTAAAAAAAAGTCTCGCAGCTGAATTGTGCGTCATATTTTTTTTTATTTGTAATTGCGGAGATTACTGTTTCAAATTGTACGACGGGAGTATTTTAAAATGCAGTGAAAATACGTGTCACTGTGCTTGTTTTCGGGACTTTTCAGCCTTTTACATTACCAACATCGCTAATTTCATTGACCACAGAGCACTTAATCGCTTATACTTAAATAAAGTACAGACCACAAAACAAGCAGCAGATCAGAGTAATAGCCCCATATTTTTATATCCCGCGTTCCCCAAGAAAGGTCTCTACATCCTTTTGTTAAAGGATGAGATGAACGTTTTAGGAGTTTTCAGACTATATGATCATGAACCAGCAAAAAATGTCATCAACGAGATCAGCGGTAGCTTAGCGCTGTAATGGAAATCTGTTGCGTGTTTTCATCGACCAGAGCTCCTCTTTGTGTACACAAGCACGTGAAACAAGCTACAGGACCAGGTGAGTACACGGAGGGCATCTAGTATTTCTCAATACCCTGGCACCGCACCTATTTTCCCTTTCATCTCGGTCCATATATCTTCAAAACACCGCACCGACGTACACACGAGCTTAAACCCTCAATGCAGACGGTGCCTGGGGCATTTCTAGGGAGAATGACAAGTGGTTTTGCCTCAGAAATTATCATTCAACATGTAATGTGTGCTGTGAGTTTGGCTGGAGGTGCACTTTCATTTGAAGTTTCACTGGAAACGCTCAGAAAGCGTCTGAAAACGAATTCCCGACGCTTTTCATTTAACTTTTCAATACCACCCTAAAATTATACGTAAACCATTTAAATTGCCTGGAAAATCCTACCTAAGGATGGGTTAAAATACAGATTGCAGACACAAAGGAGTAATTCACACAAAAAGTGGCGTGTAACCGATAGTAGCCTCTGCATATAAAATACATATTTCGAATACACGTACATGCATATAAAAGATAACCCAGTGATGTACCTACTAAACACCTTCTACGTGTTTTATATTTGTCACAGAACAGCTTCACTTGTTTTGTCATCTGTTTTCTATATCTTTATGTCATTCCGCAAAGAACCAAAATACATGTGTCAGTAAGTATTGGCAAATTCATATGGCAAAATTAGGTTTGAATGTTGCAGGTGGTTAAGAAAACATGGTTGCCTAAATTAATGTGAGTGAGACTGTGGTGTTCTCGTCCCGAGACGGTATTGTCACGGGGAATGCTTCTTTTGTGACAGGAGAAACTTTCACTGACTTCCAGCAGCTGTTCACAAAAGCACCAGCGAGCAGAGATTTTCAGCATCGCTGTCCACGAGAGGTTTCAAATAGAGCAAAAAAAAAAAAAAATCTAAAGCATGCTGTCACAATCTTCTTTTGCACCGGTCGTATCGAAGCAGCTCTCCATATACAACTTATAGTAACTGTTAATTTGACCAGTTATTGATGTATAATTGATACTACAGTTAAAGGAGGTATATTCAGGGCTTCCAATGAACTGTTTGTTTGGTTTCAATGTTTTAAAGTCTTTGAAACCAAACGAAACCTGCAGATAGAGCAATGTTAAACGAAATTAGAACGACTACCCTCAACAAATACAATAACTATTTATGTTTGTATGAATGACCATCGATGTCCTACGTCTGGCTTACAGCTTTCATAAATGCAATAGTAAAATGAGTGCTCCCTCAAGAAAATCAACTCCAATTTAAATTACATGTGAACCAA
Organism: Albula goreensis; assembly: GCA_022829145.1. NCBI lineage: Eukaryota > Metazoa > Chordata > Actinopteri > Albuliformes > Albulidae > Albula > Albula goreensis. Next base: position 4,494,840 of record CM040764.1, on the reverse strand, counting down.
AATATATAAAAATATACATGAAAATGGGAAGAGTCTGGTCATAGCTTTTTCCCTCGACTCGAATTATCAACAACCAAAATGCCTAAGTCCAAAGAAATACATTGAATGAAACTCTTTAATTTAAAAGATACCGCGCATTAAGCATAATGATTATGATTATAATCGCGAAATTCCGTGGCCTATTACATGAGAAAAATTCTAAGACGTGACTAGTTCTATTTCAAAATTGTCAAACATGAATAGAGCAATTTCTTCAGGCTAATTTCAGAGTTTTAAGCATGTAAATTTTCTAAATAGGCAATGGAATTGTTTGACAAGCCGCTATTCCGACTTGATATTAGACCAGGCTTTTCACAGTTCAATTAAATGGGGGCAGGAAGAAAAAAAACGGGAGGATTTTCCGAGTATGAGAAAATGTGCTTCTGTCCTTCCTGGTCTTTCATGTGTTAGTTAAGGCCCAGACAATGATAAGATGTGGTTGGAAATAGAGCTACAAAGCCAAAAAACATCTTCTTATGCACTCAAATTATTGAGAGTGTAACATTACCATGAATGTTTCAAGCCTGTACAACTCCAGAATCAATTCAGTTTTGCCATGTATGTATGTGTACACTCTTAACAGTTCTAAATCACACCAAAACATTCTTTTCTGATACTCATAGGGGAACCTTATTTGTAATTATACCAAACTGTTAACAAGTCATTTAATGACATGTAACCACTCTGCAGTATTGTGTTGAATGAGTTTGTGCTGGTTAGTTAATATTTTTGTATAGTACCAAAACAATATTCTCCTATTACTGGACCGTGACAGAGGCTTGTTAGCTGCAAGGTGATGGCCAGGTGCAGCTCATAGTCTTTCCCAGCTTTTACTGAAGGCTCTTTAACTTCTGCACCTCCATTTTGAGTGCTTTGGATTTCAGATCATGTGATGCATTTATTTTCACAAAAGTGTTTCTCACTCCCTGCTAGACTGCGCCCATTTTCTTGCTATACACTTGATCTTCATCACATCCAAAGACCACCGTTCAGACTAAGTCAACCTTTGAAGTATTCTTTTCATTAAGATACCATACAACCTCCCATTAACTCTGGTCTCAAGACACCAGAGAAAAATCTCATACTCTACTACTCTATGGTGTAGTTTTAAAAGGAAGCTCTTACGTGCTTGTTATGTCTTAATGGCATATGGCATAATTCAGTGAAGGTCATTCTATACCAACCCAGACCTTGAATAAAAGTATCAGCATGGGACACTGAACCTGTACTGAAACTTGAATGGCCCTCACTGAATTATGGCATATGCCAATATTTGTCCTTAACTTTGATTTTACTTTAATAACCTGTTATTTCTTTCATTCTTCTCACATAGATTTGAGAGTCCATTTTGATGATGGTTTAAACTGTGTTGATGAATGGATTTACAGTTTGTATGAGATTACAGTTATATTTTGGTAAATGGTGCCCCCTTGTGGTGACATTTACATACAATAGAGGACGTAACATAATGTAGCTTTGGCTAATGTTTTTAACATGTCCTCTGAAATGTATTGTATCAAAATTCCATTGACAATGTCAAAGTCCATGTTCAAAACGTACAGTTTCCAGATATGCTACTTCCAGATATTTGCATTGTTAATTTTATAATTCAATTTTCCGATCATGATTCAGGCCAATATATTTTCAATCTGATTTCCACTCATTTTTAAAATAAAATAACAACTATTTAAAAAACAACACCAAAAACACAAACAACAAAACATAAAATAACCCTTCTAGCCCTTGGTTATAATGTAAGAGAAGCTACTGTGTCAGTGCTTTCCAATACCCAGTGGGTAAGCACTGCTCTGACACCTTCATTGGCCCCTTAGCTCAGCCAATCAGAACTGGCTTCATGCAGAACACATCACAACTTTCCCAGAATTCCACAGTAGCTGTTACACAGAAAGGCGATGGGGTGATCCACTCCACGTCTCCTTGAATGAAAATCTTGGCAAAAACAAATGTTGAGTGCGGTCAGCCTGACTTTTCCTCCGCAGTCACACCTAACATGTTAATTAGGACAGAACTTGGCATAGCAGAATATGGGGATGTTCCAGCATGTATCTGGAGTGCCTTCTGCAGAGGAGAAGAGGCAAGACACTCCTGCAGGAACACAACCAGGGACATTTCTCCAACAGATAGATTGAATAGATCCACTGAATTGGAAGATTAAAGGTTCGTGGACCAAGTAATGGGCAGGGCTACAATAAACAGCCATTTATGGGAATTTATCAAACCACTTGCCCTCTGCACTGACACATTAAGGTGACATGGTTTAACTCACTGAGGGACCAATAGCTCTGCTCAAGGGAACCAGGAAGCCTCCCTTTCAAATCCCTGCACTGTATGTACATTTACACAGTTGGATATTGTGGACCACGTCAGTAAATGGACTCAAAATAATAAAAAATACTTTATAAACTAGATACGGTTAAAGAGCATCTGTTATAGGACAGAGACAGGCAAACTTACAAGGCAGGCTGTACAGAAACCTTCATGCAACAGAGCGAAGGAGTCTGGCATCATTCTGATGATGATGTTTGGATAGCCACAAAGATTCAGGTGGATTTGGGTGCAATCATAGGTATACTTTTCCCCAAAACTTGGGGTTTTCACTGACATCTTACAGAGCCCAAGATTCATGGGACATGAAATGATGTTTCCATACTATTTTAAAATGTGTTGAAATATCTTGAAATTTAATTTTGAATAACAAAATGAAAAAAGTCAGTTTGTCTTTATTATTTATTTATTTATTATTTGTCATTGTTGCCCAATATTTTTAATGTGTTTCTGTTGTCATTAGTAACAATGGTCTCTCCCTCTCTCACCTACATATAAACACACACACAAACAAAACAAACAGACACACACACACACACAGAACAGTCGATGACGAATCAAGCCTGTAACAAATCCTGTTGCTAGGTTTTGCAAACTGGAAAACATCCAGTGCCTTCCCAGCAAAAGGAGCCATTTTGTTTCAGTCGGCACACAAAGTCCCACACATAACTAAACAACCATGTTTACAATGCAAACGGGCACCAGGGGAGGGGAGGGGGGGAAGAAAAAAAAAAAACAAGAACGAACAAACACATGGGCGTCGACCCTCGGAGAGGAACTTCAAGAGGAACGAGCTTTCGGTGACCGCCCATTGAAAAGCCTAAATCGATTTAACACCCTTAATCTTTCATTGTAATATCTAATAACTCATCCCATTAATGTGTCAGGAACGCAGTGACTGAGCTCACCATGGGAACCGCTGGCCTCTTAGCAACTCCCTTGGCCCTGTACCTTTTCTCCCTGTGGCGGGGAATCCTTCACCTGCCTGACTGCGGTCCATCCAAAGAATGCGGCAGGGCCAGCCCAGGGCTCGCCTCTCACCAGTGATTAATGTCCCATGCCTTCTGGGGTTACCGACAATGGGCCAACAGGCCCGTCCCAAAAAACCCAAAACCGTATTCCCGCTCATGTGTTTCCACACTCCTCCTTTTGTGGGCTACTAAATCCAGCTCTTAAACACACACACACACTTGGTGATATAAGGGAATCTGTAACCAAATAATTTTAGTAGGACTAACCCCACTGTTCATGAAAACTGTCCTCTATTCAGAGCTCAGCATCGTCCAGCTTTACTTTTTCATGGGGTTGGTCCTAGTGAAGTTATCTGAGTAAATATTCCTGTATTCAGGTTTAATTGCCCTGGCTGTTAAGTACCTTGTCAGCCTCCTTTTTATAGCTGACTTGAATCATGTCTGGTACCCGTCCTGAACACTTGGCGATATGTGTTCATTTCTAGTAAGAACTATCGTACATATGAAAAAGTGGTATAAGTGTACAAATTCTACTTATAGCCCACGTTTGATCCGAATTGGATCAAATATACTCTCTCAGAGCAGGTTTGACAGTGACGGCTCTTTGTGTGTAATAATTAACTAGTTGAGGGTTTGTCGCAGAGTTTTTTAGGGGGCCCTTGGCTGATCAGTCCACAGACAGCTCTCTAGAGATGCTGACTGAGACAGGTAACAGTAGCAGAGAGTGAATAAAAGTAGCAATGAGCTCAATACATTTTAAACGTCTCTTTTCCCGTTCACCGTGACAACAGCTTCTCTCAGCATCGCTGTATTTTTAGTCCCAGATGCTGTGTCACTAGAGCATCTGAAAAGCAAAGCAACAGTTGAAAAGATTTGCTGTCCTCTTAAAAATCCTACACGTTGATTGGTTCAGTCAAGTTTTAGACAGTATTATGCTATGGGCTTATAGCCAAGTTAGCTTCAACTGCCCCATTTCCAATAAAAACCTCACTTATACAAGAGAATCAGAACAAGCACCTATTGTCTTTCACAAAGCATATACGTATAATTTAATACAATTCTTTAATTAGCTTTGTCAGGCCTATAGGGACAGTCAATAATGAGCCTGACAAGTGAGGTTAGCGTTGCTGTGAAATCATTATCTTTGGAAAATTATCAAAAATTTACTATAAGCAGGAAAGCAAACACACATACATTTCTGATTCTCTACAGTAGGAATAAGATATTACATATTGTAACATTATCATAGTAATTAGAAGCTATTGAGACATCCCTGCTTCTGAATGTAATCTTCCACCTGAAATTGCCACAGAACGTCTCCACAAAGGACCTGAAGGGAAATTGAGTCTGGCATTTTTCAAGCATACTTTAAAGTATAATGCTGTGGGCAACACACACTATTCCTTTTGCTTTCTGTTAACCACTTTTGACATTTCGCAGAATGCAAATCAATGTCTACTGGAAGGGGAACTTTAAATCCATTTGTCATAACATTAATAATGGCAAGATCTTTTAAATGTGGGCTAATTCTTCCTTAATTTTACAAATACAAATATTTATGTGAGACTCTTATGTTAATACATACATAGGCCTATTAAAATCCTGATTTCATTTCTGGTCTCATGCTGTATTATGCAAAAGTGCCCAGAATGTTGTAGTGTACTTTTGTTCATTTTGAGGACTTTGACAGGTAATTTCCCGATTGTCACTGAAACAAAATAACAGTTTTCCTGTTCATTTTGTTTTCTGTTCCTCCGTTTTCATTCACTGCACTCAAAAGACGAGGCAGCGCTGACGTCCGACGAAGTGCCTGTCATTTTGACTTTCAAAAAGAAAAGCGTTCGTTCCTGTGACCCTCTCTGAACCTGCCCCGTTGTTTTAATTCTACCCCATCGACGCGGTTGTTTGCGTCCCGTCCGCTTCCTGGCATCACTGATCTCCGTGCACACGTCTTTTGTTTTGAGCCCCCCGGCTCTGTTGTTGTACTACGGTCCCCAGCCCAGCTGGGCACCTATTCAGCGTTTGATTCTCCTCAATAGGGCCTTCAGCCTCTCGCTCAACAGACATGTTAATGCTGGAAAGCCCGGCGACATTCATTGCCAGCGCGGCTGTCCTTTAACCATGAATCCAGTATAAGAGCCAGTGAAAAAATAAGACGGTCTGGAAATATCGATGGCTTGACGAATCGTTCAACCGTAAACAAGCTGAAACAAAATGTTTTCGCTGTTGCACCTCTCTACGAGGGGCACCCATGTTTCTAAAATCAAGTGTTGACACAGTTGATCTCTATTCTCCATTCTCCGTGAGAAAGCTTTACAATCACTTCAAACCTATATTTACTCATGAGGAAGGTCGAAAGTTCAACAAAAAAAACATTCAGGTGTCCTTCCTGAGGCTGGCGGTGGCAGAAAAAAACAAGATGCGCCCCTAAAACTTCTCTGTCATCTCTGAATTGCGGTATGTGTTCGAGGTTTTAGCCGGAGATTTTGTTAAGCGCCCCGCAGGAGATGTCGAAATTTCCGCCGGCATCAAGCGGATTAGCGCTTCTTTTTACGGAACGCGGCTCGGCTGCACAAAGGCGGGGAAGGTGAGTCCCCGGTTCGCACGGCTGCCTCTCCCCTCAGCGGCTGGGATTGTCACGCAGGTACCAAAAAACCGCAAGCCATCCGCCCACCACATCAATCCGCGCTCCCGATTGTTACCGTACACCTGTGTGTAAAGTTGGATCTCGACCAGTCTCCGGTAATCTCCTCTTACACACCTGACTAGAGGGTTAAACTGAGCAGCTTGTTTGCCAGCGCACGGGAAGTGTTCACAAGTACATGAATGGCTGGTCTCCAATAACCTACACAGTATGTTAAATCCACTTTGAAAAGGATACTACAGGGCATAAGCAAATTCCATCATATAGCCATAATCCTTTTAAACTAAAATTACACAGCAGATAAATGGGGCTGGTAGGAGTATGGTTGATGCGTTGTAATGTGTAAAAATGACATTAAACCATGTCTAATTTTAGACATTCACTTTTTGACCATAATTATATGTTTGTTGTTATCAATGTTATACCACATATTATCACAGATGCTGTTTTACCTGGATTAGCACGTATATCAAACGTGGGAGATCTTGCCTCCATAGACAGAGTAAAACAGCCGAGGTGGCATCTGTTTCTACATCATACTTATTGGTTGTCACCCCAGGCACAATGGTCTCTTCGTAATATAAATAATAATTAATCGACTGATAATTCATTGGTCACCTAAAAGTGTCTCCTCCTCTTTGATCTCTTGTTCAGCTTCATTTTACATGATGTACTGGTTTAACATATTTTAAATAATTTGCAAAGTGAATAGATTATTCAGGCTACTTTATTGAGCTATTGGGTTTTAAGACAATAGTAGTGTGTGTTGTACAGAATTGAACTCTAACTGTGCAGTCAGGGTAAGTGAGACTGTGGGTTGGCTGCCTTGCAGAGCAATGTATAATTATTCTTTGCTCCACCCAGGGAGGAGGGGTTACCGTTGATGGGAATGTCCTCGTCCAATGACACGCTAGCTTCACTCGCTCCTGCTTGCACATGGGGTGCGTCCGAATGTTCAAACAATGTATCCCCCTTTCCTTCACTCCCATCCTTCTTTCCTCTATCCATGAGGTGTGGACTGTGCAGATCATCTTATGGACTGTAGACTGAAAATATGCTGTGAATGCTGTTTGAACTGGATATTTTAAAAATCCAGCTTTTCATTTTTTAAGCCACACATGTTTGTTAAATGTTTTGGTGTACAAAACATTTCCTCTCTGGAATGTTGTCTAAGGCCACTCTACACCCGGTTTTAACATGTGACTTTTGTTGTCCATCCGTGGCAAGCATGTGTTTCTGACAGGTGTTAACTGCAGTTGAATCTGGCTAACTGTCTCAGGAGGTGAAGCAGGAATTCAGCATCAAATTCAGGTTTCCGTAGGTACAATCAGACTGACATATGGGCTAGCATGTGGGCAAGATTAAGAGAAATAAAGCAAAAATACTGACACATAACAAGTCCACTCCAGCCAATCATTCTTCACGAGTTTACTCAGAGAAACAACTCAAAAAACAGAAGCTAAGGACAGTGACCAAAGCCTTCATAGGACTTGTTTGGCAAAGTAACGCGTCTTCATTTGCTCTGTCACTTTATGAACTTGTTAGCTGCATCACATCTATAATACATGCAAGGTCACATCTCATAGCAAATATGAAAATTGTTGAAGCAGAAAGCAGCCAGCAAATAGCCAGAATTCTATCACTGACAATGATTGTACCTAGAAACACCATTTTATATATCAGCTGAAAAGATCAGCATGACTCAAGCGTCCCTTTAACACAATGAATAGATGCAGTGCAGCATGATGGGATAGTCGCCTGAATGTTATGATCAAGTGACAAAAGTAGCAAGTCAGTTACAGGTCAAAACAAGTTGTGACTCAAAGTTCCACCCTTAGACCATTACACTGTCTAAGAATGGAGCTTAGGCTGGGATTCAATCAACGTGTCCTTAACTTTTATTTACAATTGAATCAGAGTGTTATGCACGTTCTCTGCAAGGTCAGATTGCTGAACTTGCCAAACTGTCAGTGAAGATCAGAATGAACACTTGCCTTAAATTGTGAGCCAAAGGTAATTCTACAATCAATCCTGTTTTACACTTTTGACTTATCTAAGTCTTGATCATTCTACTTTTTGAACAATAAATGATACAATTTGACATTTATATCCTGGGCTAACAATGGCTCTTGTTGGAGAATAAAGTTTGCTCCACATTTCAAAACATTTTTCTTGACAGTGTTTTGAACAAGGACAAGGTTTTGCCAGTATTTTCTCTCAATACACAGAAATGCAAACAGCAGAATCAACTTTTCCAAGAGTTGACCAGATTTCTTCTTCCTCATGTCATGGTCGGCTAGCTGTTTGTGTGGGGTTGATTGATGTGTACACAGCGACGTTTAGTGGTGAAAAGTGGTATTGCATGCTGACTGTCAAATGCCTGAGCAGAAATGATCCCTGATCCTCTGCTCATTCACTACCATTGATAATGACAGTAACCATACGACACAGCTCATTTTAAGGACACAAATAATTTTAGAAACAAAGACAAAGAGACTGGAAAAGGACCTCTACAGTGTAAATATCTCAATTATGCATGAATACGGGAATGTAACTGCACTCTGGTATGGGTAACATTAAATTACCTTCTAATATTTAGAGTGCAAGTGATTTTTGTTTCAGTCAACCCAGTTACAGCTGTCCACATATCATTCAGAGTGTAACAACAGCATATCAGTGGTTGTAGGGTAGTATAATGGATAGGGAGCTAGGCTTATAAATCCAAGTTGTGAGTTACATGCTACTTCACTTGAGTTGCCTCAATAAAAAGTCTACTTATATAAATGAACAGTGTATTGAAATACAAACTGTGTATTCATTCTGAGTGAGGGATTCTACTAAATGTGAAAATGGCCAATGAGATTCAGTTCAACATCTCATCTTGGCAGATAGAACCTCCTGCTGCACAGTGTTCCTTTGACTGCACTTCAGACTTAATTTTGTTTGGACCAGCAATAACTGTATTGATAAAAGACCAGTTATTATGCAACTAAAACTTGTGTTGTTGTCATCAATGTATTGCATTTTTTTGCAAAGTGGGCCATTGTTTGTTGCTTTAACTGACCTCATTTAACTGCATTTTATGACCGTTTCCTTTGTTTCCATTATTGTTGTGATAAGAAATCACCAAGCAAGTGGAGGACAGAATTCTCTCAGCTGTATTTATAACTACGGCCACTAGAGGGACATAAACGACCAGGAAAAAAAAAATGTTTCACCAGGACAAACTAAAACTTTAAACCCTTGTTCACTGACACAGACAATATTCTATATTCTGCATTTAGTTGCATTGGTTAAATTACACAACATTTTTTACAGTAAAAAAGGATAATTATTAAAATCGGGATGCAAATGTCTTATTCTTGAATAGATTTTAATTCAAAGTTGAAGACTTTTGCACCTAATTTTGAACTTAATTTTACACCAGAAATGCAACCAGCTCAATCATCAAACAAGATCAGCAAACCCAGCAGATAGCCTACGTCAATAGAAAAACATATGAGACAAACAGTTTCAGGATGCATTCACAGAATAAATATGAACATTGATTGGTCTGGTGATAATCATTACAAGATTTCAAGCTAAAATGAGCATCTTTTCAGTGACTTTGGGGTGCTTCAATCAGTGAACTGCACTTTACCATTAACTTTCCATTGAAGTCAAAAGTGGCGTTACTTTTTCACAGTTCAATTAGTTACAAAAAACCCTTCAATGGTTTAAACAGTTTCAGCTGAGGATGTTCTATTTAATTCCTAGGCTCAACAGAGTGTAGAGAGAGAGATTGACAAAGAGAAATTGACAGAGAAAGAGAAAACAAATAATACAGTTAGCTCAGACAAAGTTTGAGTGAGTGAGTGAGTGAGTGAGTGAACTATCTCAAGACATTTTATTTTCAACACAACTCAACTACAGAGATACTCTATCTGCTAAGCAACAACTGATAATTTTGATAAAACAACAGAGTGAGCTGTGTGTGGTCTGGATGCTCTGTCACTATGATAAAACTCATGCGCAGTACCAAAGCATATCCTATGTATTTGCCTGTTTCCTACTCTGCACCCTCACCTCCAGGAAGTGGACATAAATGTAATGTTCTATAACCTCCAGCATGTCCATGCATCCAATCTTTTCCAGAAAGTGATACATGGAGATGCAGTTGGAGGAGTCCATCTCCGCTTTGAGAAACTGGAAGCAGATGGTTACCGCCTCCTCCAGTTGGACCATGTCTGCGGCCACGATCAAAGTGTTCTACGTTTCATATTAAGTGGCTGCCACAGCAAATCTTATTCAGAGCAACTGATGTACCACATGTGAACAACGTTCATCGCATTTTGCTATTTCGGCTCATGGACTCCACCTTGTGTCATAAAGTTAACATGGCACAGACGATTTGATTTTCATCTTGTTTCTCAATGCATACAGGTCTACCAACAGAAGGCTTCCTGTTCAGGACATGAGAATTACAGACAGCTTTGCTTGTATTTAGAATATAAGTCCAGTTTTATTATAAGTTATCTGTATTACCCGCACTTTTCTCAAGACGAATGTATGCTTTGCTAACTAGCACCCGTCGGTTGAATCTCTGCACTACATCCGTTCTTATTATCATTTTGTGGTAAAAACAAGATGCACGTTATTCCTGGGACACATCAACACAACCTTGTTTTACAATATCATCTATTTTTGTTTTGTTTGTAAAAATACATCACAAGATATTCAAAACCTTCTCTTTAACCGGCCAGCGGTGGTCGTTTTTTCCGTTCATGGTGGGTGGATTTGACAGTACATGTAAAAAGTTGAATAACACACAGATTCCATACTAAGGAACACAGTATATGTTCTTTTTCATTTCTGCAGGTGCATAAGTTAAGGCTTTCAATTACATACTGATTTAGCTATGCAGTCCCATAAGATAGTTATGATGGGCCCCAGTGCAAGATTTGTATCGGCTCTCTTCACCTCCAGACGTGCAAACGTACAACCACACACACACACACACACACACACACACACACACACACACACACACACACACACACACACACACACACACACACACACACAGCATTATTAGACGTCGATATTTTACTACCAGTCTGTTAGATCGTAGGCCCATGAGCTACTTAAATTATTGAGAAAGTCGAAAAAACCAACAACCATGGACAGCACTCAGACACTTCAGTATTTGTTTGGTCACCAACATAAACAGTTGATCACAGAATCATATCAACACGTTAACTAACAGGGATGTTTGCATAACATATACCTATAGGTATTACAGAGAGAGCAGGCAGGTCAATAACAAAGCTCAGCTTCAGAACCACAGATAGCTCCGACCCGCACGGACAGCGCTCGGAAACGCAAACAGACAGTCACGGAATAAAATCTACACTTCAACTAATGAACTACAACTGGGATGTTTGCATTACGTCACTTACGAGTAGCAAAGTCCCACTTCTGCGTCAGTGACAGGAACACCACAGGAGACCAACAAAACTGACACGATGCATGGCTTTGCACGGCGGCACAAACTGTACACTAACTGCTACTGTTTTGCGCAGCGGCTTTGCTTCCATCAATGGCATAAACACAATTTTACAGGTGCTCGTGGCAACCCAACTCAGAGACTGTCACAGGCTGGCACGGCGGCCCACCGTAAAAACCATATCCCCCTTTAAAAACACTTGTACTCACCTATTTGAAAGGCACCCATGTGTCAAACTACGACCCTATGTAGCTTGTCGCTACCATAATTTACTTAGTTTTCAGCTTTTCCGTGGTCTAACATTTATCTAGTTCGCTACACTACCAGGGCAGCGACGGTGATGCTAATGATAGCAACTAGGGCAACGGTAACTTACTTGTTAGTACTGGGAGACGGGTCGGGGTTGTCTCTTGATTCGTATTTTAAAAATTCTTGTGAGGAACACTGGCTTCCTTTTTTCTGGTTTCTTCTTCTTTTCTCTTCCGACATTCATTTTTGTGTTTGAGGGGCATTTCTTACACATTGTCGCCGACCTCCTCAGATTTTCATTCGAGCCTCGAGCACTTATCTGACCCTTGACACCGGATAACATATACTGACCAATTTCATTGTAATTTCTGGATATAAAAACAACAAACATACCAAAAACTATGACAAATTATTTACATATAGTTCACAGAATATATTTCTGTGGAAAACCCATAAACGTTGTTGTCGGATTTTTCACTGTCCACGACGGATTTCGCTATTAAAGTGTGGCCATATATAATACCTATGCTGCCGCTGTATACGTCACGTGGTATCCCCAGTTCTGTTCATTCGTATCTCTAAAGGGCCAGCACTCGTTGGACCCCCGACCACGGGCCCCTGTGCAGCTGCACTGTCAATATGTACACCGTATCAACCCTGAGATAGGAAAAAAGGTAGTCTGATGTATAGTAGATCCATAAACACTGGGCTTACCTTTGTCAGTAACTTATTTTTGACCCAGAAAGCATTGAATCACCCAACATATTTTTTTATTTCACTTCCCTTGAGTTGAAGCTACTTCAACAGTTTGGTTATTTGTATTATTAATTGACGTTCATCGCAGATGGAACATTTTGAAGAAAAGGTGCAACTAAACACCAGTATTAATTCTGTGGAGTGATGCTATTGGGAAACTGCTTTAGCTTTTATTTGAGGTTCTTCATAGCTGTATGTAGATTCAGAGTTCGGTCACATGTGAAACTAACAGAAAACCGTTACAGTGACAGCCGTTGGCAGTTAATTAGCATGGTCATTTGTAGAGCCCTTTCAAAAAATCTTTTTGTCAGAACTTGCATCAATTTTCTGAAAAGCTCATGAATGGTTCGATATAGATCTATCAACATTCCAAGGAAGAACTAACTAAATTGTTTTCTAGACCCCCACATACGATCTTGTTAGAAATGCAACTAAGTGGTTACATTCAGCACGCTCCTCGATTCTTGAGCTTGTCCTTGTCGGAGTATACATTTATGAGTGAAAAGAAAAAACCTTTTAACAAGATTCTTTGGAAGATCCCCAAACATTTCTCCATAGTGAAGGAATGGATGAACTTAATAATAGTGAATCATGGTGTGCACATCATTTCAGCATGTTCCAGTTTGTGTACGACCACGAAACAATTTGAAATCGTCTCATACAGGAAATGAGCCAATGGCCTTGACGTTTCTCCTGCTTTATACTGCTCTGTGAGGTAAACTAGATGACAGATGACAATATTATAGCAGAATTCATAAATGAAGGACCACTGAAGTCAATCTCTTCATTAAAGCTGTATAAGCAAGCAAAATAGATCTGAGATAAAAAGTACAGGTTGACAGAGTGTTAAATTATATTTATGTTTATTTACATCCAATATGTGTTTTAACATCTTAGAATTGTGGCACTTAAGGTCTTTGGTGTCACTCACAGCAGTGCCCGGTGGCAGGATTAACTTTATAAAAAAAATAAATAAATAAAATTTAAAAAAAGACCTCAAAGTCAACAACATATCCACTCTTAGGGTGCAATTAAATGACATTCTACTAGGGGCCACTCTGAAGGCAATAAAACACTCAGGGTACATTTAGGGTTCGTTTGATACAAATAAACTCTGATTCATCCTGAGGTGAGGGCTTTCACCTCATCAATTATTTCCATGTTACAGCAAATCTCGCGCACGCTGCAGCAGCTACAATCATTTGTCAGATAACCTGTGATACCCAGGTACGAATGATACAATGCATAGTATGGAGGATGCATTCCAGTACTCCAGAAATGTATCAGGACTTAGTACAAAGTTAAAAGAGTATTGATGTACAATTAGGGTACGTTTACACCATGAGCGTTGAGGAGGGACCGCTTTCCCGCTCATTTTCTATGAGGAGCGTCGGACGTCACCCCCCAGTGCATGACGGGATTGATCTGTCAACATCTAGGGTGGTGAACCATTACAAAGGTTCAACTTCCTCAAATGAATCCACCCATCGCCTGGTGTTATCCAATTATGGTAAAGGCAGACCGTGTGCGTGTGAGTGCAGGGCTGCTATATCCGGGCTGAGCACTCATACAGTCCCAATGCTGCAGCCCCACACTCACACAGCCTGCCTTTACCCAATTAGATAACTCCATGAGATGGATCGATTCATTTTCAGTTGGACCTCTGAGCTTTTCCAATCTGCTGCCACCCTAGACTCTAAAGGGGTAATCCTGTCATACACTGAGGGGCTGGTGTCCGATGCTCCCCATAGAAAATGAATGGGAGCTTCAAAACTGTCGCTCCTCAATGCTAATGGTGCAACGACACCCTAACTGTACATTAACTTCTCTTTTAACTTTGTACAACTGTCCTGATATTTTTTTCAGTAACTAACTAACATGGAAATAATTGGTGAGGTGAAGGCCAAATGAGCTAGAGAATATCAAGTTGTAAATTGCGAAAATGTTGTCAGTTTACTGTCAGAAGTTCGGTTTGAACATTTAACTGTTAATTTACAATAATGTCTCCTTTTTTGTTCACCATGCAAAAACACCTGTTGCTACAGAATTTAGTCACTGGGGCCTTGCACCACCAATTTGGGCAAAAGTAGCCATGTTGGATTCATGTATTTTCTGTACATCTTCATATTTCCAAACCCACAACTGATATTTGGATCATATTTGGTCCTAAAATCTGTTACAGCTGTTTTGTGTGGGCTGTTTTATCTATTCATTTACTTCCTCTGGAACCAGGACCGAAACCTCTTTTGCTTCTTGTCCTGGTTTTCTTGCACCACCTCTTTCCCAGACTCCTTCTCTTCAGCAACGCTCTCTTCCTCCACCGAGACAGGGCTATACTGCGTCTCTGTCTCCACTGATTTGTCACTGTCCTCATCGTTGGTCAGGAAAGGGTTGTACTCTTTCTCCATAATTCCCTCCATTCCTTCTTCCCTGGACTTCTCCATCTCAGTCAGAGCTCTCTTTTCAGCTCTCTCCTCCTCAGGGGTGATTTTTCCCCTAGATGTCCACTTCTTCCACATCTGTCGAAATGAGAAAGCACTTTTCTTTTTCTTCTGTTGTTCTTTGTCCATCCCTTGCACTTGTTCCATCGTTCCATCACTGCGCTTCCCTTTCTCCATCTTTTCTTTCTTTCTGTCCTTCATCACGGGGGCCCTGACGACTGTGGCCACCTCTTTCTCAGTCAGAGAGCTCTGGTCAGCACTCTCTTTCTCCACGCTCTTTTCACCCTTTGTCACCTGCTTTCTCCCCTTGAGCCAAGACAAGAAAGCACTTTTCCTTTTTCTTTTTGCCTTCTTTTCAACGCTCTCCTTGTGCTCTGAAAATAAACCGTCCGTTGTCCTCAGTTCCATCACCTGCGACTCAAGCCCGGACCTCTCCATGTCATGGTAACACTCAGGGCAATTCAGTGTTTTCTCCATCGCCTCCATGTCTTTCTTACAGTTCTCTCCCTCTTCCGCCATTTCCAGTTCACAATTGCCTTGTTCCTCCTGCAGCATAGTTCTGTCCTGGACGATATTCTCCTTCTCCCTCGCCAACTCTTCGGTCAACTCACACATCTCTTGGTCTCTTCTCTCCCACTCTTTCTCCCACAGCCGCGATTCTTCTTGCCACTGCTCCTCATCTCTTGTCTGGGAGCATTCCAGTATGGAATGATCTTCACACAGGGCCGCCCTCTCCTCAAGCAGGGCCTCCTTCTTCTTAAGCAGGGCCTCCATCGTCTTATTCAGGGACTCCTTCTCCTCTCTCAGGGCCACAATTTCCTCAAGCAGGGCCTCCCTCACCTCCTCAAACTTCAATCTCTGACTTCCCATTCTTTCTCTTCGTTCCTCCAAGTGATCCAGAGAAAAGATTAGCACAGGGATTCCAACAGGTAATAACATTCTGCATAAGGAGAAGGCCAGTCTTATCTGCAGAACACTGGTGTGGCAGCAGGTTTATCTATCAATCAAGCAGGACACACAACTAATCCCAACTGTATGAAGACAGAACCAATCCTTACGTAGTAAGGTGAGATCTTGCTAGGTTAGAATGAAAACCTGCTGCCACACCGGCCTTTTACAGATAAAACTAGCTGCCCCTAGTCTACACTTTGTGCATTAGCTTCCTGACATTCAAAGCCTTCCTTACATCGTCTTCATTAGTCAAGATGAAACTACTTAACTCTGTAACTTTGCATGCTTGAATAGGATTTGGCAGCACAAGCCCAGTAAATGTGGGTTGCTCTAACATGACAACACAGCCAACATTGAAAAGTTTCATACTTAGCAACTCAGCTGCTCAGTAACATGGTAAACATAAGGGGAGTGAAGCAGTACTCAGACTTCATAAAAAAATGGATTTTCATGGGAAAACTCTTCCCTCATTCTATGCATTAGGAGGACATGGTACACTACCTCCAACTTTTTTACACAGTACAAATGACAGAATCACTTATAACTTTAACCGCTAATGATTAACTGCCAATCGAAAGAATCCATACGCCAAGAATCATTTTGCACACAAGTCTAGCTAACCATGTGGCAAACGATGGTGGTGATCGATCCATGATCTGATCGGGAAAAACTCAGATAATTCCTTTCTAAATCGATACTACTTCTGCTGCATGTGAAGTAACTGCTAACATTTGCATAATTTCCACAGGCACTTTATAGTCGACGACACATTTGTCTTGACATTTCTATTTTCCAGTTTACTAAAAAAATTACCTTTCTTTTCATAATAACTGTTTAAAATAGATAAACTTACTTTTAATCAATTTTTAGCTCTCCTCAGTTCTTCGTGACCGTAGCAAACTCTTTACCATTCATTAACCATACACCTGATCAGTCCATAGCGTTACCGCTTTATATCATAATTCTCCCTTTGTCGCGTCTGTCTTGTGACGTCACAGACATACAGTTGCATTGAAACTAAATAGCTAAACAAGTATAAGCTACGAGAGCGCCATTGTTGGTCTACGTACACTGTTAATTTATTTGTCCTCACCTTGCTTGCCCCGGAATATTAAACTCAATATAAATCATTTGAATGAAACACCGTCCTAAACCAAGTGGTCAAATGGACGAATATTTCGTCTGCTCATGATGACCGTGTTTGCAATATCCTGAGATAAATGAGCAAACGTAGCCTATTGTAGCTTCAATGCAAGACGCATTTAGATACGCTATCATTAGCGAATCTATTAGCCTATGTGTATGAGCAGATGTCACACCTAAATTACCTGTGTGGTATTCAATCAACCTGCCGATGTACTTATTCAACACAAATAAGTGATAGTTGCTAAGTCGAGTCAAGGTTTTTCTTAAATTAGTTGTCTAATTTATTGAAATAGGCTGGCTGGTTCAGTCTTTATGGGGCAGGCTGTCACTTCTTCTTTAAAATAAATATTAAACCATTTGCAAAAGCAGCAGTTTGTCTTTTCATTCTGAAATGGTGGAATCAAAGGCACACTCAGCTCAGTGGGAGGAAGATAATTTATGCAAATAAGAGAAGGTATCCATTGACGCGCTGATTTTTTTTACTTCTGTATCTATTAAAATATGTTGAACTGTAAAACTGTAATTGTGACCAACGGTGTCAAGAGTGCTTAGATGAGCATCGAAGAGATTGGTATTTCACATAAAAGCCAGTAAAACTGGCTTAAGGTCTCAATTGCTCTAGGTCTGGTAAAATTTGAATGTGTTTTTGAGATTAATCCATTGGAAAACATAGGGTCAACCAACCGCATAGCCTACATTGTCTTAACATAACCCGCGGTCGGGACACATTGTCACAGCGTACTCAGGATTTCTTTCCTGGCCATTATCAAACTGTTCTGACATCTCACGGAACATTTAAAGGCGTATTATATTAGTTTATGATACACATTCGGCAAATTTTAAAATGAATTATATCACACCTATTCACCCACCCATGTAAAATAGGCAAATGTCACCTCAATTCTCATAGACAATTGTATCACTTTTCATCAAGTCTTGAAAATTAAATTTTAAGACCTGATTTAATGAAAATACAGTGACAACACACAATATGTTCTGGTTCCTTAGAAAAAGTTTTACATCAGTCGAGCACATTTTTAGGCTATATAAAGCTGAAACAGCCCGTGTGGCCTTATCAGACAGCGTATCTCACCCAGCGCAATGCAACTCTGGGCTATGTGCAGTTTCAGGCCACAACAACCTTGATATGAGTCACAGTGCTGTCTGCCCAAGAGCTATCAGTTCACAAGTTTCTTGACAAGTTACTCTGCCGTTGAAGACAGAGTTCGATTTTATCTTTAGCTACAGTTTGTTGTGTTTCTGGTTGGGCCTTGAGCATGCAGATAATTTGGAGGGTCACCAGCCTTGGGTCTTAACATGTGGTGATTAGATGATTCATGGAATTGATAGTCGTTAATCTCACTTGACTGTACATTACTTTTCCCCACGTAGCTTTAAGCTGCTTCACCGTCACCGTTGTGCCTTAGGTTACATTTAAGGTGCACGTCGTACAGGCCGCCCAGAATGGGTCATTGTCGTTTATAATGGCTGCTGCATGAGCCCCTGTCCCCAATAGCCTTGGCGTGTGTGGCTTTAGGCCCATCAGTGCATGTGAGGTGGATAAACAGTGTGCGTTGGTAGGCAGGGAGGGTTATGGCAATGGGGTATTCCCACCTTATCTTTACGTGTATTTTAAGTGCAGGACAGACAGTGTTACAAATGCATTTGAGAATTTTCTTTCAGAAATTCTGACAGTGCCAGAGCTGGATGTGCCGGCATGGTCGAGGGGAGTGTGTGTACATGTGCGTGTGTATGTACATGTACCCTTGCATTCGTGTTGATGTATCTTGCACATGCACCTGTGTGTGTGTGTGTGCATGCATGATGTTAGCTCCTGTGGCCTGAGCAGGTCCAGGGGTTGTTAAATATTTATCAGTGTTTTATCTGGCTCCCTGTGTTGATGTTGGCTGGAGTGCTGACCTGAATCCCACAGATCAACTGTGCTTATTGGAGGCAGAGCCAGGCTTTGCTTAAACACCCTCACATTCAGCAAACTGAAGTTTCCTCCTAACAGAATCAAATCGGGTCTCTCCCCTCCCTGTCTAATCCTACTCTCATCTCATTCTCTGCCTTTTTTAACATGGTTCATTATAAGAGCTGGATTAGGATGTGGGTGTTTATGTGGGCCAGTCACAGGACGTTGAGGGCTGTGAGTATGTATAATGGGGAGAATTTGAGCAAGTGTGTCCGCACCTCTGTGCATGTGCATATATGCATTTGTATGAGCGCTCAACAGTTCTATCATTCCCTTTGTATTATGTTGTCTGAATACCATATTTGGTTAATTGTGAATGGTCAGTAATGTGCATGTCTGCACAGTGTCAGTTTCACTCCTCTGTTCTCCCAAATTTCTCAACCCTGAAGGAGAGTAGGGGTAAAATGGGCCATGGAAATGTGTCAGGGCCCATGCCTCTAAGACATTCTGCTAAACCAATGATATTGAGTGCATATGTTTGTCTTCTTGCATTACTGAATCCAGAGCAAGTCTGTTAGCAATACAACATATTTGAATGAATCATATTTTTTGGAAACAATTTCAATGTTTAATATTTTAACTGAGGAGAAAGAAAAAACACAAAATGAAGTGATGAATGTTAAACCATGAATCATGGGGTATGCCATTTCCAGTGGGGGAGAGTTTCAAGTTTCATATGCAAGAACAGCAGACCTCTGCACATCCATGTTTTGGAACCTGCTGACAAAAAAGACACACGAAGCAGCATTGGCTATGTGGGCATACAAGTGTTTGAGTGAGAAAATTGTCTTCACCCTCTTATGTAGAATTGGTGATCTTGGTCAGTGAGGTCTTCATTCCAGTGAAATGTGTGGTTTCAAAATATCCCAGTTGGGAAAGACAGTTCATTAGTTCTGCAATCATTTACATTTAATATGCAACAAACTCTGAAACTTGTTTGGCAACCTTCACAGAGCTCTTGCAAAACTCTGAAGGGACTCTCAAACAGGATTTCCATCCCTTTGCTGTGCCCTCTGTCCATCCTTTCCGAAGGAAAGACATTTGATGGCATAAGTAGTTGCCTGTAATCATTTTACTTTTGTGGTGACTGGCCATCTACCTCTACCTCACATGCAAATGAGTACATGAAAATAGTCCTTAAAAATTGGAAAGTACAAAGGATTAAGCTGAATGAATGGAGTTTGCACAGGCAAGAAACTGAGGTCTTTGCTTGTCAGTTGAAGGGAACATTTCATTAAGACAATTGTACCATGTTTTTTGGGGGGGTGTGAAGGGTTTTGAGGCCATTATCTGAAAAGGGGTCATTTAAAATACCCTTGTTAAGCAGAGCTCATTTGGTGAGGCAAACATGACATGGGATTTGAAATAGGAATTCAAATGTTAACAGGAAAAAACATTCTCCGCTGCGGTAGCCAGGAAAACTGCTCAGCAGCCCGAGTCTCACCTCGTTTGTGCCAATAATGTTGGGTAGGAGGCAAGTGGCACATGGTGCGCTATGGTGAGCTGTGTGAATCCAGTGAAGAACGTGCTCCTCCTCAGTGCCCCAGTACCACGGTTTCAGATCTAGCATGGCCATCTTGTAGCAGCAGCAAGTTCTGGTTTGGTATCCCGATGGCTCCTCTGTGTCCAGCCGAGGGGAACAAAAGGCAACGAAACCAAAAATGAACCAAACGGCATCTCAGAAGATGAATGATCATTTGGGAAGTACATACCCACAGCTCGTCTGGTTCCCTCACGTTCCTCAAAAATCACAGCATGGCGGCCTGAAAACAAGGCCAGGTTATTAAACCACATGGGTTGAGTGTAACCTCATCGGGAAGCAGTCAGTGTATGAACATGCAATGCCTTCAGACACAAAGGACCAATGTCAAGTTTCACATGGCAAAATGAAAGCATTATACCACAATTTCACAAGCTGTAGAAATATTCCCTTTCCCTTACCTTCACTCCAAACACAACATTGAAACTGAAGGGTTGCAGTCATCAAGTTACATTTTAGAGCATGCAAGAATAAAATGAACCATGAATGGCATTTCAAAAGTGGTTCTCTTCAGCTTTCCCCATACACACACCTTTCCCCAAACACCGCAGACTGGGGTACGCTCAAACCTGGTATGCCTCCGAATTACACCTTATATAGAGCAGCTGGCTCAAATTGAGCCCCGTCACAAATTAAATTGTTAAATGAGGTCCAGGTGTTGAGCAAGCCCATGTGATCGTTAGTGGATTTGGTTGTCTTGGTTCCTCTGTGGTAGTGCCAAAGTTGTTGTATCAAAGTTTCTATGGAGTAGTGGACTAAAGCATGTGGTCCTTCCTTAGAGGTCACAGGTTCAAGGCTCTCTTTCTTCTTTTTTGTGTTACTTCATCTGTAAAGTAAATGTCAAGTCTCCTACGAGAAAAGTGGGTGAGCGTGACGGATCCTGTGGTGCTGGAGGCTGGTCCACCCTTCACACTGATGTAGGTGATGAAGGTGGTCTCGAATCTGAGCAGCAGACCTGATCAACTACCTCTGTAAGAGGAATGAGAATGGGGGGGGGCTCATCCCCCCCCCGGAGGTTTCGGAAGGTAAAATGGGGGGGTTATGCAGCTGCCAGCCAGACCTGGCTGAAATTTTACATCATGTGATGGATGCATCCACATTTTGAGTATGAGGAATGTGGCCACCACAGGCAGATGTATTCAAAAGGATGCATGTGGTGATACTAGTTAAATACAGTCATAGAAATAATGAAGCCAACCCAACCTGGATGTAGTGACCTAATAGACACTCTTGGGGTCAGTCTGTCTTGGATGTAGTAACCTAATAGACACTCTAGGGGTCAGTATGTCTTGGGTGTAATTCACTGCCAGATACACTAGATCACAGAATAATTTTTAATAAATTGATGACCATTAGCAATAAATATTGGCGTCAAGGATTAAGCTCCTGCTAACAAAAAGAAAAAGAGGAGGGCCTTAGGTGCTCCTCCTTGGGCAGGCCTTAGATAAGCAGGGGAAGGCCTAAGATAAGAAAAAGAATAAAAAAGACAAGGGGAGATGGACCCCTCAGAGGGAATGGGGGATTGCCTAGGTGAACCTTTGCTGCTCTGCGCAGACCAGCCCGGCTTATTGTGTAATGCTTCCAGGTCATACACAATTAACCATTTTGCATCAGACTCAGTAGAATTTGTGTTTGTTTGTTTGTATAAGAAGTTGTGTAGCCCCTAGGAGCATTAAAGTGTCGTGAGGGCCCCCAGCTGACTGGCCCAGGCTGGAGCGGTCTTTCCTCCACAATTTGATCAACAGACTCACTTTTAAAACGTTACTCATCGAGTATTGGACCTCATTTCCGTACCAATTTTAGATTCTGCGTCTTTTTTCCCCACATCGGACTTCTTTATCACATCGGAGATGCGGACACATTTGCAGGGCAACCGTACTATTGCTGTCACTCTTCAGTATTGTGAACGTAATATGGGATGCTGCCCACACAATTACAAAATGTGTTGAAACCAACCTCTCAGGTTGAAACCATTAGCTTCATTGAGAGATACAATGGCAAAGAATTAAGCATGTCAGGTATGTACACTGAATGTTTTCTGATTCATTTTACATTAGTCTACAAATAAATACATCATAAAATTTTTGGAGAGCTGAATATTTTCAAAAATTAGCTTTTTTTTTTAGGTGGGCTTAAACAGTACAGCACTACAAAAAGCATGCAAACTAGAGCCAACACAAGCTAACTTTGAATGAGAATAACTTATTATTTCTGTATGTGGGCAAAATAATAATTAATATGATGATTAGTCCCCATTATATTTTGGCTCCTTGCATGATTCTGTAAATGTATCTTTCATTTAAAAAGGAACATATTGTCTTTTTTCACCATTAGTCACCGTGGAACCATTTAAGCCCAGTATGCTCCATTTAAACCCACCTCAATGTGTTTCAATGAGGAGTTCCTCTAATTATGAGCTTTGATCAATTTTCACTGTACTGTTGTCTGAAAGTGTTTGATAATAACAATTCTTTATATTTTATATTTAGGTAGGGTTACATACATTACAGACTACACTCTGTTCAGAACTATTATGTTGAATATAGGCAACAGCTAATGTGTATCACCATTTTTTTCAGTGACAAAAATGACAACAAAAAGAAAAAATCTACAGCACCTGTCCAACAATCGTACAGGCATGTCACCTTTACCACGAGGGCACAATTCATTCTACCTTTGCAGGAGAAGGTTGAAGAAGGAAAATGTGCTCAAGGCCTCCACAGGGCTTAGTCCATGCTAACCCCTCTGGCACTTGAGACTTTTACCCCCTCCAGCACTTTAACACCCTCGTCCCGAAAATGCACTTTGTGTTGTAAGTCGCTCTGGATAAGAGTGTCTGCTAAATGCCTGTAATGTAATGTAAGGTGTTGAACGCAGCTTCATCCTTTGCCAGGCTAACCTGGAGGGTGCTGGCCCTTTTTATCTCACCGATCATAAGGAAATAGGGACCCTCCACAAAACAAACTAAAAGCAATGAAGTCAGCTAACTAATACAATTATTGCATGAAATGGAATTTCAGTTGTGTAAACTCTCAGACAACGATTTGGCTGAAAGAAATAGGGATAATAGTTAGGATTATGAAGGTGGAGATGGGGAGGAGGTGGGATGCCGGAGATGCTAACCACGATGGGTAAAAGGTACGTGGTGTTTATATACCTGTAGCAACCAGAAGGGGAGTGATAGGTAAAGGGGTTGTCTGAGAGTTTTTCTCCCGAATTTCTGTTTTACCAAACAACAATACAATCTATCCCTTGTTCATGAGTTGTTCTGCATTAAATGTTTTTTAGATGTTGAGGGTTGTTGGTTCAGGTGGTGGAAGAGAGAGAGAGCCAACAAGCATTAATAAAAGGAGAGGGGATGTTTTTTTGCATTTTTTAATACTTAACATGTTACTGAATAAATATGTTTGTTTTTAATTCTTTAACAACAATAATTTTTTATAATTTGTCAATAAATCATGATGTGGGCTTATTTGGAACTGACATGGGCCTGAAATGGTGCCACAGTACCAGTCAAGTCCATGCCAGACTTTCTACTTATTTCTTAAATTATCTTTATTTTACATTCTAAAATGAACGTGAACGAATGAATACATTTTCTAAAGAGATTGATCTTCCCAACAGATATCCCTTATAAATCAGGTCATATCTATGAAAAATACCTGAAAACAGGTTTTGGTGGGCTTCATGGGTACACTTAACCTAAATTCAAGGAAAAAGAAAATACGTACAGCTTTCAACACCCATGTGCCACAAATTAACCTTTCCCATAAAGTACATTTGTTTTTTTATTTCTGTCTGTCACTGGAAAATGTCTGTTTCATAGGCATAACATATACACATAAAGTCAGTTTAGGTAAAGCCAATATGGACAAAATAACATTGATAATTAATGAAATATTTAGTCTGGCTTGTATCATTTCCCCTCTCTGTCGATGTCTGTGTACAAAGTTAAGTGTCCCTTCTCCTCTGGCCAGATTTCAGGTTTGCTGTGTGATGTTGGTTGCTGGGAGAGAAGCTGCATCAAGTGATGCATGTGGTAGATCAGGTGATTTATGTCTGAGAGGTTCCAGCCAATGGTGGCTCAGATAGAGATGTCAGCTGTATGAAACCATATGGAGTGTGCAAGAACCTTGGGCTCACATGCACCAGCGTGCACACGCGCGTGCACACACACACTCACACACACATGCACACACAGTGCCATCACAGCTGTTTCTTCTCCTGAACTGGCATTTTGTCCTTTCAGCTGGACACCTGATTTAATCTTTCTGCATGATTCTGTCATACCGAAACACATGCAGACAAATGCACACTTCCATACAAAACACAAGGATGTCAATGGTCCATACAGAACGAGGAGTGTTAAGAATCATGGAGAGAGAAAGACAAATTATGAAAAAAATGATTGCAGAATCAGAGAGAAATGACTCATTTTAAAGTGCTCTGTCAGGAGCATAATGATACTGTTCCACATGCACGTCTGTAAATTGTACAATAGTCCTTTACACACACACACACACACACACACACACATGGTGACAGTACCCAAAAGTAAAATTACTGCATGGATGTGTGGAGTAGTGAGACCTTATAGAGACTGAAATAGACCAGAACTGAAAAGCACACATTTTGTAAGGAAAAATGGATTGTAAGCACAATCCATTGAAGCAGCTGGATATTTACTGAAGTAATTCAGGTTAAGTGCTATACACATTAATTAGGGGCAAGGGAGTGGTGGAAACCCATCTCATGCCTCAGGTGTGAGAGTGAAATCCCCAGTGTGTATTTCTGTTTCCTACATCTCCTTTAAATTGAGTTTGAGTTTTGGGTGGATGACTGGAGTCATGTGTGTGTGCTATCAAGAGAGCATATTGTGTCTTTGCATGTGTGTGTGTGTATGGATGCATGCATGTATGTGTGAATGCTTGTGTGTTTATTCAAATGTGTGAAAATATATATCACTTTGTATATGTAAGTGTATGCTGTTTTGTACACATGCATGGATGTGTGTTTGTGGACACTCTCACGTGCTTGCATGTGGGAGTCTGTGTATAAGCGTCAGTGTATGTGGATGAGTGAGTGTATTTGTGGACGTGCTGTGTTTGTGTGTGTGTGTGTGTGTGTGTGTGTCAGCCCTGTCCCAAGCTGACTGTGTCTGTCTCCTCCTCAGTGCTTTTCCACCTTATGCACTGGCTGCCCTGTTTGTACTGAAGCTAACAGGCTAACACGTTGCATTACAGTGTGGGGATGCTTGCTGAAGCCTGCTGTTCTCTCTCGCTCTCCGGCACGACTCTCTCTGAGCTGAGGGGAGTGTGAATGCAGAGTGGAGGGAGGAGTGAAGGAGGAGGGGTTTGTTTGTGAGTTTGCATCGTGGAGTGTGTGTTTGCGTTTATTTCCCTCAGACAGGTGAAAGAAGGGCGAGGAGGGGTGCTGGTACTGGGAGGGGTCATGTCACGTGGGGAATGCTGAGCCTAATTTTCCAGACAACTTTTTTATGCTGTTTTTTTTTTCACTCCAAGGGGGACACTGACCGAGGAGACGGACTGGGAGAAAGAGAGGGAGCCTGGCTGAGCTCATGAACAGACCGGGGAAAAGGACTCGGAGGAAAGTGGCTCAAATCTGTCAAGAGTGGAAGGATCCAGTCTGCCGCCCCAGTCACCGTGATCCAGAACGAGCCCAAACCTCAGTCCCGGGACACACACGGAGACGCTGGGACCAGCAGGGCCTCCAGGACTAAAACGAGGTGCACGGAGTGTAGAGCTACAGTGAAAGAAGGTAAATTTACATATGCATGCTTTGCATATTTTGGTAGCTTTGAGTCTTGTGAGAATCAGGTGATGAATTCACTATGTACTTGTGCTCAACGTATTCACTCTTTAGGCTTCCATGATCTGGATCCCCAAATTCGTTCTCAGCAGCTGCCTCCAGAACTTCAGCTTCAGCGATGGCAGCTGCAGCTGCGCTCTCTAGTCGCAGTTTGTGGAGACTGGCTTGAAGCTCCGCTTTCTTTCTGGCAGCCTCCGCTACAGCTTTTTGTTGTTCCTCTTCAATGTATGCTTGCGCTTTAATCATGTCTGCTTCCCTTTGTGCAAATGATGCTAGCGTACATGCCGCCTCCACTTCTGCTCCTGCTCTGGCTGCAATGGCACTGACTGAGGACAGCTGACTGCTACGCGAGGTGTTGGAGTAATATGATCTTGTTTCAAGCATGTCTTCATTGTTATCCATTGTGTTGATGGCAGCTGTGATGACATATATTAAATTATTGTCCAGTATCTGTTAAAGTTCACTGACGATTTGCATGAATACTAGCTGACCACTGAACATTCCGTTTGCAAACTAGAGTGATTTAGCTTTACACATCTGAGGTTTAAATTAATATATTAACTAACAATTGCTTCAGATAAACAAAGTAAACATTTATAATCAGATTTCCAGTTTTCTAATTACTCACAGGCATGACTTCTTAGGGGTATGAAAAGAAAAATGGATGGAGAGGAAGAGGAGGTAACAGCTGTGCTCAAAGGGCTTTCAGTTACAGGGTAGCTATGGCGACAGCACCGCATTCTCACGTCCTCTTAAAGGGGCAGTACAAGCACATTATATCAATTATCTATTGCTTATGTGCTTTAACAAGCCCTCCAGTTCATTTCTCAAACCATTGATGATCGCTGAGGAGAAAATGGAGCTAGTATTTTTTTCCAATGTAGATATTCACATTCAAAAAAGCTTGTAACAAAACATGGCTAAATGTTGCAATATTACTCATTTTCTATTTTTAAATTATTCCATTTTCTATATAATTAAAATGTATCTCTTAAGGTGTTACAGAATATAAAATCAGTACCATTTCAGTATGGAGAACATTTTTAGCATTGACAATTGCGACACTAAACCTGGTATCGGCATCAAGGTCAAAATTTTGGTTTCGTGACAACACTTCTCCTTAGGTGATTTGATATGGAATGACGTGATTACAAAGAAACCATCATTAACCATTTACCCTGGATAGCTGCTACGTTATACTTTGAGGTACCTCTATAGCTGCCATACTACCTTACACCCTGCAGCCTGTCCGCCCTCGCCATGGCCTCCTTCCTGATGTGGTTCTGCTGCAGCCCCTTCTTAGCCCTGACCAAGATGAAGACATTTGAAAATAAGTGGACTGCATTGGAATTGGGGCTTGAAAATAGTCTGGCTGTTTCTTTATTATCTAATTTACTTCCAAATATCAAGTTATGGCACACTAAAACTGAACATTCCATGATGTCACCACAGAAATGAAATATTTTGATATAATGGTTTGTGAAAAAACTCACTTATACATGTTCACATTTTTAAAATGCATTGGTTGCAACGTTTATTACAGTTTTACTGGTGTATTCAACCTTTTATGTAACCACTGCACCACTTGGGCAAAAGTAGCCATGTTGGATTCATGTGTTTTCTGTGCATCATCATATTTCCAAAACCACAACTGATATTTGGATGATATTTGGTCCTAACAATACTTAGAAACGGGAAAATCCAAAACAACAACCAATGACTTCAATAAACCCTCAGATACCCAAAATTTAAACATTCATCAAAACAGCACAGTATATCAATTATCTATTGCTTATGTGCTTTAAGAAGCTCTCCAGTTCATTTCTCAAACCACTGATGATTGCTGAGGAGGAAAATGGAGCTAGTATTTTTTTCCAATGTATATATTCATGTTCAAAAAAGCTTTTCACAAAATATGACTTAATACTGCAATATTAGTCATTTTCTATTTGAAGCATTTTTGAAAATTGATATCTTCATACTGGGGAAAAAAAATACATACTTCAGATTTCTCCATAGCAACCATAAATGGTCTGAAAAATTAACTGGAGAAGATTAGCTTGTTAAAACACAGAAATAATAAATAATTGATATAATGTACTGTTTTTAATAAATGTTAAATGTTTGGGAATCAGACGCTTCATTAAAAGTCATCGGAGGTTGTTTTGGATCCCTCTAATACTTGACATTATTCGGGCCGGATATGGTTGAAATCTGAGTTGTAGTTTTTGAAATATGTTGACTTACAGATAGTAAGTGACGGACGGTGTAAAAATCTTCTCTCTTAGTGGTGTTGCATGGTATACTGAAACTTTGATACTTTTTTGGTGCTTCTTTTTTAAAAACAGCACTGTATCAGAATTTTCCCAACGATCTGTACTTTTTGGTCAAATGTGACTCATGTTAAGAGGATAAAAAGAGTAATTTGCTGGAATCTTCACTAGATGGCAGTACTAGCACCTAGGAGGCAACATTCATCCTCAGTGATACAGCATGAACTTTGATTCAAAGAGTACAAACAGATGAGCTAATAAGGCTAGAGAATGATTTGGTAAGAGTTTGATGAAGATGTGCTGTTCAATGACATGTTAGGAACAGCACAATATTAATCTTACTGTTTCGTAAACTGCACATGCAGGCAGTGTAGCATATTTTAAAAGCTCAGCTCTCACTGGGAAGTGCAGCTTGGGAGAGACGATTCGAGCCAGATTCATTTTAATGGAATGACGCGCAGTGCATTCATAGAGTGATTGTTGTTGAAAGGTCAATTTTAATTTTTGAAAGCTCTATTTAAGGATTCTTTAAAAGTTCTTTAAAAAGCATTCTGAAATATGCATTTGACCGTAGCAAAATCTTTACCATTCGTTAACCATACACCCGATCAGTGCATAGCGCAATTACCGCTTCATATCGTAATTCTCCCTATGTCACGTCTGTCTTGTTACGTCACAGACATACAGTTGCATTGCAACTAAATAGCTAAACAAGTATAAGCTACGACAGAGCCATTGTTGGCCTACGTACACTGTTAATTTATTTGTCCTCACCTTGCTTGCCCCGGAATATTAAACTCAATATAAATCATTTGAAAGAAACACCGTCCTAAACCAAGTGGTCAAATGGACAAATTTTTTAGATTAATCCATTGGAAAACATAGGGTCAACCACCCGCATAGCCTACATTGTGTTAACATAACCTAATTTGTTGAAATAGGCTGACTGGTTCTGTCGGGACACATTGTCACAGCGTCAGCTCAAGATTTCTTTCCTGGCCAATATCAAACTGTTCTGACATCTCACAGAACATTTAAAGGCTGTATTATATTAGTTTGTGATACACATTCACAGCGTACAAATTTTAAAATGAATTATATCACACCTGTTCACCCACCCATGTAAAATAGGCAAATGTCACCTCAATTCTCATAGACAATTGTATCACTTTTCATCAAGTCTTGAAAATTAAATTTTAAGACCTGATTTAATGAAAATACAATTACAACACACAATATGTTCTGGTCATTTTACATTTAATCTTTCCTTAGAAAAAGTTTTATATCAGTCGAGCACATTTTTTAGGCTATATAAAGCTGAAACAGCCCGTGTGGCCTTATCAGACAGCGTATCTCACCCAGCACAATGCAACTCTGGGCTATGTGCAGTTTCAGGCCACAACAACCTTGATATGAGTCACAGTGCTGTCTGCCCAAGAGCTATCAGTTCACAAGTTTCTTTACAAGTTACTCTGCCGTTGAAGACAGAGTTCAATTTTATCTTTAAGCTACACGTCGCTGTGTTCACAAAATAATGAAAATGAACTCGCCAAGCTGTTCTTGCAAAGGAAAAAAAACTTTTTCATATGTAAGTAAAAGTTCCGGAATTTTTTTCTTAATCACGGCCTAAAGTCTACTGTACTTATTCTCCATCACTGAAAAAGGCGACATCTGAGACCAGCCCATAATGTGACGCAATTTCCGGCGTGTTGTCAGCCCGCAGTGCGAGCGGTGGCTTGAGGAACAGTGTCGCAAGCGGAGGAGGCGAGAGCGAAGCGGCGCACGGTGCATTCCATCTACCTACGGGAGCCGGAGGGTGATTCTCACGCAGCGGTGGTGGGGGGAGAAAAAAAAAAAAAATAAGGGATCTGCGTAAACGTGAGCGAGGACAGTCTCTTCAAACGGAGTGGAAATCGTAGCCATCTGTATGCATTTGGGAAAGTTTCTGCATTTTTGGAGTTGTAGAGCGATCTCGCCAGGATGCTGCGGTGGATACGGCAACAGCTGGTAAGCCGCTATATTTTGCGTTGTCTGCTAGCTGGTTCCGAGGCAGAGGGGCTTTCCTGCGCTCTGGCTAACGAGAAAAGGTGTTTTCAGGAAGCAAGTAAACTTAGCTAAAATTAGCCGACATACCAATTTACCTGGGTACAATATTTTTTGTTCACAGTATAACGGGCCTTTTAATTTGAACACATAGATCGCATGTTTCACTCGTTCAGTTGGTTTGCTGTTGAGTGAGAAACTGATTATCTGAGTTAAGTTAAAGTTTCAGTGGAAAGTTGGAATTAGCCGCTAGCTTGCAGAACTGGTGAAGTCATCTGAGCTCAGCTAGCTTGGCAGGCAGCTGACGCTTACACTGGTTCGCTTCTCCACCGTTGAAAGTCTGCTTTACAATGCGTTTATTTTAAAGTGTGGTGCAGTACGTGAAACCGGACCAACCTGTTAAGTGGTCAGCCTGCAGCAAGTAAAGTAGCAAGTTGTGTCAGGAATCTGTGTGTTGAATGTTTTTGGTCAATTTTGGAAGATATGATTTACTGTTCACAACTTCTGCCAAGAACGACTTGCCACAGATTTGTAACGTTCGTCAGTCCTTACTGGAAGTCATCTGACTAGATTTCTAGCCTCCAATACAGTTAGCAAAGACATGTTGAGTTGGTGTCATTTATGTTGGCTCTTTTTTAACTCTTCGGTTTTACGAACGGATTCATTTGACTTCTAAACTAGTTGTAATAAAACCAACAATGGCAATGGTTGGTTACTCCGTGACATGTCAGATACTTCAGTTTTTATTCACAGTAAACATACTGTAAATACTTCATTTGATGAAGTATGTTGGCTGTCTTATTTTTATTTCAAAGACATGTTTCTACAAAAAGTTAGTCATTTTTATTATGGATTTTGAATCTAGCCTTTTTCTTAATGTTTAGCGAGGAAGTACACCGACCCCATCACTGTAACGTTAGCTCCAGCTACACACTATGTTGTGAGAGTCAGGTGCTTTCGAGGTGTTGTCTTAAGTCTGACACTGTCGTCAAGGAAAATGTCACAGCTCTGGGTTTTACAGACATCTTTATGATTATCACAAATTATCACACTTTTGTGTACTCAGACACAGCTGTGTATTCCTTAAACACACATTACCTATAAAATTAAACAAGCTACAGTTATACAGCATATGTTAAGAGGTCTGTCCGGGTAAAAAGCGTGTGGGTGACAACCAGTGTTTTTAGATTTGGGTTTTTTAGCCTAATTGACTTGTGGGATAGAAGAGCCAAGTCTAGCCATTCTCAACTCTCATGATTGGTTATGCATGTCAGGGAATTTGGCTAAATATGAAATGTGGTTAGAAAAACTAAATGATCATATTTTACTGTCAATCAAATCTCTGTACCATGGTCTGAAGATGAGTAGCCTACAGACTGTTTTGCTTTTCAGCTGTTTGTAAATTATTATTTTACACTTAAATAGCTGCACAGCTGTGGGATTAAATTTGCTGTTTGCACGCTTGTTTCACACTCTGTTGTAAACATCAAAAGCTGTGTGCGCATCGATGCGTTAACTGTTTTTGGGCCCAGACACTGAGCATGATCTCACTTTTTCAACCCAAAATAATGTGACCTATAAGGGAGAAAACTGAACGTCTGTTTCCTTTTCAGCATTCCTCAGTTTGTAAGTGAGTTAGTTAATTATTGTATCGGGGCTGAGGAAACTGCCAATCTCGTCCGTATTTGAAAATGAACAGTATTCATTTGACTGGTCCCTGGTGGTTTGGTGTTTATTTAAGTTTGCTTTAAGTTTCGTGGTTTAGGGTTTGTTTTTTTGATTTATCACGCTTAGTTGTGACTAGATTTTCCAGGAGGGTTGTATATCGTCATGGCAGCAGATGAGTTCCTACAGAATCTTTTTTTTTTTTTTTTTCCGCTCTGTGCCTGAGAACATGTCCTGATTTGCGCTGAAGATCAGCGGCTTGTAGCCTCACCGCTCTTGCTCCTCCTGTGTCTCAGGGCCTCGACCCACCCCACCGGAGCGACACCAGAACGGTTTACGTCGCCAACCGGTTCCCCAGCCAAGACCATTATATTCCACAGAGGTTTACAGACAACAGGATCATATCATCTAAGGTAAAAGCGGTTAATATACTCCTTAAAATGATCAAGTACATGTATTTGAATGTATCTGAATATAGCCTATATAGTATTGAGATATTTGTTACTGTATTTGTTTTTTTTTTATTTGGGCTGTTACTGCATAGTTTATTTTGAAATTTGTAACTTGAATCCACATGCTCTGATGAAAGCTTGTTTTAGTCGAAACATCTTGGGTTTTGTGAGGCGTCGACCAAAAATCAACAGTGTAACGGTTACCAATATGATTGCTCATAGTCATTGGATGTGCAACCATTTGGAGATAATCAGGTATCACTGGGTGTCATTGCACTTTGCCACCAAGCTGTGCATGTGTCTAGTTGCATTTTAAGTCACTGTGAATAAGAACAGATGCAGTACAATGCAAATAGGCCCATCCTCAATGATAGTCAAGCCAAAAACATGCGCAGGACAGCAGAGCTGCTGGCCACCTTCTGAGGTAGACTGAACATCCACTGCTTGGTTGTGTACCACAACTTGGTACAGACTGAGGTTATGGCATTTTATGGTTTTGGTTATGTTACTTTTAGCGTACTTTTAGCGTAGTTAGCAGTATTAATTCACATAGTGCTCTAGTGTCGTTGTGTATACTTATTGGTGTAGGTATACTGTGAGCCAGGTCTGGCGGTATTGCTTTTATTAATCAGGGAAATGTTCTCCTACTTTGTACGTCGCTTTGGATACGGAGTGGGGCTGAATGGTTATAATGTGATGTGTCATTATCTATAGATGACTCTATGATGTCAAGAGCAGATTAATCATGGGGGTTCTAATTTTGAGGTAAATGATGTCACCCCCCACCCTCCACCCCACTTCTCTTCTCTCCTTGCAGTACACCATCTGGAATTTCATCCCAAAGAATTTATTTGAGCAATTCAGAAGAATAGCCAATTTCTACTTTCTCATCATTTTTCTGGTCCAGGTACGTGTGCCGCCTTATGCTGGCCCTCAGCCCATGCGGTTCTTCACCTCACACCGAGTCACCACCCTGTTGTTAGACTGTGACAGACTGTGGTTATGTCAGGAACATATAACAGACACTTAACTGTCACTTGGTATGAAATGCTAAAGCTAAAGGCCTGTCTGTACTCAGTCGCGTGACTGTCGCTATGTTCAAAGACATCAACAGTCGCAACGGCATTCAGCTTATACATCAGGCAACCCTAGCTCTGCGGTGGCTGTGACAGTTTCCACGGAGATAAAATGTCAAACTTTGACCCGGTCGCCAGCTCCACCGTTTTGTTAAAGTTTGTCTCGGACAGCCGAGCACTAGCATAAAATAGCAGGCTTGGCTGACATGTGAATCAAAGTAAGATACATGCATAGCTGCTCCTTCCATAGTCAGTAGAAGATGGATGCTGCAGCAGGGCGGATAATACTAAATGTATAAGTAGTACGAAAATAAAGTACTAAATAAAAACAGATTGGATCAATGCTTTTTCTGTGACGTGTGTGGACTGGAAGGACAGCATAGATAATGCGATGTGTTTCTCTCTGCACCAGCTCATGGTCGACACCCCAACTTCCCCCATCACCAGTGGACTTCCTTTGTTCTTTGTCATCATTGTGACAGCCATAAAGCAGGTATGAGATGTTTAAAGATGAGGGATTAATGCCTGTTTCCCGTTTTTCTGTCTTTAGTAAAGGTATTAGCCATGGAGCCTCTGAGGTGTTACCTGAAATGAAACTCTCCAAAGATCGTCACACAGAATCTCTTTTGTCCTGTTTTTCACTGTTAATGTAGCCAGTGTGCCAGCTGTGATGCGTTAGATTACACCTTTCATTTTTGTTTTACAAAACGGTATACATGTTGTTTTTCTCACCGCAGGGGAATCGCAATCTACATATTTTTTTCCTCACTGTAGGGTCATTCGTGTCCGTGTTGTTTTTCTCACCACACGGGCATCGCGGTGCGCGTGCTGTTTTTCCCAGCGTAGGGTCATCACGGTGTTGTTTTTCTCACCATAGGGCTATGAGGATTGGCTGCGGCACAAAGCGGACAATGAGGTGAATGGAGCCCCAGTGTTTGTGGTGCGGAGCGGCAGCCTGGTTCAGACCCGCTCCAAGAACATCCGTGTAAGTGTCCTGGACTGCTTTACCTCCTTAGAAATAACGGCAGTTATTTCTTACTTCTAATGCCAAAACATCCTTGGCTTTGAAACCAGGAACCCAGCCTCACTGCTGTATAGGATGACTTCTGCAGATATGAAGGGAAAGGCTCGAATTTCTTTGTTTCCCACTTACATAATCATGTATTAATCCCTGATTTTAAG
Source organism: Albula goreensis (assembly GCA_022829145.1). NCBI lineage: Eukaryota > Metazoa > Chordata > Actinopteri > Albuliformes > Albulidae > Albula > Albula goreensis. Next base: position 4,459,777 of record CM040764.1, on the reverse strand, counting down.
TAACTACCTCCCAGTTCTTAAAATTGGAATACTATAATAACCTATACGTGGATTACTGTCATATTTTGTCATCACTAGTTTTTGGTGCCCCAGTGTGTGAGGAAAGATGTGTGAGATGGCTTATTCCATCCATTGATAGAAAGAAATTGTACATCTTTTGGAATGGAAATCCACACAGAACATTGGATGATAAAGGTAGATAAAGGCTGAAGAGCTGTGCCCTTTTTACAGAATTCAGTCGTAACATAATGTCTGAATATAATTAGGTTTCATTAATATAGCGGCAAAGGTATGGAATGAATCAAAACACAACAGATGTCATGACTGTCAAAGTTGACGTTTATCTCATTTTTATTCATTTCAGTGTCATGAACCATTATTTGTCAAATAAATTAACTGGTAAATACATGAATGTATATTACTGTTAGCACCACCAAAAATAAGCTGCAGTGTTTTTGGTGTCTTCCTGCTCCTTATTTTTTATCAAGACGATTTTCCTAAAAGATCCCCTCTCTGACACCAGTGTGTTTCCACCTCCCCTCCCCGGCAGGTTGGGGACATTGTGAGAGTTACTAAAGACGAGACGTTCCCTGCGGATTTGGTCCTTTTGTCGTCCGACAGAGCAGAGGGGACCTGCCATGTCACCACCGCTAGCCTGGACGGAGAGACTAATTTGAAGGTTAGGTTACCGTCCCTACTTCAGAATGCAATGTGGAAAGTTCGCTTCCTTTAAATCGCTCACATACCCTTTTTTGTAATGGGTAGCATGATGCTGTCTAATGCGAGGCTTTATCACAGAACAGGGTGTAATTGCCTTTTAAAGAATTCATGCTTCAGTTCTGCTGGGCTTTGGAACTCTTCATAGAGTTCACCAGGAGCGTTTCTAGCTATTGAAAAGATGAGGGGCTACGTCAAGTTTGCCTGGGGCGTTTGAAGGGAGACTGGCATCGGTAGCTTGGGGAGGTTAAATCCACCTTTATAATAACTAAATATTACCACACGCACATTCAAAGGTTATTATGAAGGTAATCTTTATTATTGATTTGTGCACTGCTCACCTTTGTGATCATATAAATATCTCTTTCAAGTTTAACTCTCCCTCACACACACACACACACACACACACACACACACACACACACTAACACACACATAAATACCATTTTCTCCAGTGGATCCCGGCTCAGCTGGCTGCAGCAGCTCATCACGACCATCACCGCCTGCACTGGCTGTGCTGTTTTTGATCTCTGGACAACACAAATTCATGTGTTGCTGTATTAAGATTGCATGCGTGACAAAGGAGAAAACAATTTTTTATCCCTATGTAGTATGTGTTTTGCTTCCCAAGTGTGCTTTGGCAATACTGTTTTCTTATAATGGCCATGGCAATAAAGCAAGCCTATTTAAACTGAATTGAACAGAGAGAGAGAAAGAGCGTAATTTGATACATTGTGTGATACCCATGCTCAGCGATTTACCTGGAGTTTTCTTCTTGAAATAGCCAAGAAGGCTAGATTGGTTTTTTTAAACCCGGAGCTTTTCATCTGGGTGCATGCGTCTCCCAACTTTACGTGCGCGGTACGGCGCTCGATTACCCCCGCTCTGTTGCACGGTCAGCCTGTTGTTTTGCTATAAACACCTCCTTTTCAGGGTGAAAATATCCATGGTTAGGCGTACAATATTCAGACCTAATGACTCCACTGGAATTAACTACAGAATCCATCTGTCTGGGTGCTTTACCATTCTTTAATCCAGAAATTGCTTTCATGATCTCTCTAGTAATTGGTGCCTTAAGGCAAGACCTCTGCTCTTCTGAAATAGTTGGCAGGTCAATTTTTCTGTTAATCTGGGTGCATCATTTGTTTGTTCTATACAGATTGGTATAGATCTTCTTAAATAAATCATTAATACTTTTATTATCATAATATATGTTACCATCCCAATCTGAAATAGCACAGCTAATTTAGAGTCACTACGTTTTTTTTAGTAAGATATGCCAAATATTTTCCTGGTGTATCCCCTTGTTCATAGAATTTTTGTCTGACAGACCTAATTTTCTTCTCAGCATCCTGAGTAAGAAGGGAATCTAGAGTACACCACATGACTTTTATCTCTTGTAATAGAGCCTTATTAGATGTCTTGCTGTATTCCTTCTCTTTGTTTGCTAGTTCATCATCTGATGCTCTTTGTGTCTCATTTTTCTTGTGTTTTTGAGTGGAGCTGTAGGAAATAATCAGACCCCTTGCATAGACTTTACTAGTCTCCCACAGAAGTGAAGGGATGTTAGTGGACTAGGGGTTATCAGAATAAAAAGTACTGAATTCAGTGGTGAAATGTGTGGTCCTTCAGGACAGTATTGCTTAATCTCCAATATTTTGTCTGAGACAATACATCATTTACTCGTATGTCAGAATCACACTCGCGTGATCAGAAATTATTATACTAATTATTATACGAATGAGCCGGGGGATAGTAAATATTCATAACGTACATTTTACGCACGTGTATTATACAGTTAATGATATATCGACAATATTTGTACTTCATATTATCCAATACTTTAAATGTCTGTTTCTTCATAATACGGATCGCATACCAGTACTCATTATCAGAGTAACAGCACATGCAAATGATATCCTGCTACTCAAAAAAAAAAACCTCTAAGGTAATTTTGATAAGGCTGTTCCACCTGAGCTTAACAAATCCCGTCTGTGCTGAGCTGACACCAACAAACCAAAATAAGGACAATATTAAAAAGATATTATATGCAGACATCTCTAAGGGGGTTTCCCTGCTAGATAACACGCTGCTAGAGACTTAAGTCAAACTTCGCAGCAGAGCATAATGCCCATCACCAACTATAACCTCTCTCTTATGAAAAGAAAAACTTCTATTAACAGAAGAGTATGAAAAATCTGCAAACTGCCTGGGTACATATTTATACATGTGAAGAGTTTGCAGTCTCCAGTGCATCAATTCTCAACTGCGCGTCATGAATACGCTCAACCATACCTTGCATTTTGGCGGATTGGCTCTCGATTGCATCCAACTCAGGAGACATTTTTAAGTTTATAGCCTTCAGGGTGTTGTCGATTATGGCGTGCATAGCTTGAAGCAGGCCAGCATCGAGCTCCAGAGCGTCGGTTAAAGTAGCAACACGAGCCGCCTCGGGAGCCGGAGTTTCTCCAGTTTCAACTTCGGATGCTGCTGCCCTCGCAGACGTTTTCTAGTGTCTGGACATATTGTGGGATACTTTAGTGAAATAAATATCCAGACCCGTTGTACTGCATCTTACACATTAAAAATATTGCCGTTTTTTTTTAGCCAAAAATCGCCTCTAATTAATTAAACAAACAAACTTCCACCGCAGCTTACTGAAATGTACCTCTCGCTCCGGTGCCATCTTGGCTCCACTGTGCTAACCACGTAAAGCTTGAGAGCCTAACTTTCCTGTCACCTGTTGATCCATAGCTTCCTACTTTTGTCATTGCGTGTAAAAACATCAGATGTCTTATGTCTTGTCATCAGATCCTGTCCCAAGAGAAATGGGAGAACAGGTTTTCTGTGATTATTTATTCTTGTGGCACAATGATTTTGGTAGCAAGTGTGTGGCAATGCCAGCCTTCTAAGGGCTGCTGTGTGACTGGCCTGTCATGAAGCCTGTACTCATAATGCATTGTGATTACTGTATATGTATTTGATCTAGGTCCAAGCTGTAAACCTTATTCTCTGTTGGTCCCTTATTTATATTCTTCTGGTAAGCCTACAGCGTCACAGTATTTTAATATTGTGTTTCTGCGATATTGTTTACTTGTTCTGTATTGGCGAAGACAGGATTGAGTGAGTTTGGTTTGTAGTGGTGCACTCAGCGTTTATCATCTCATGTAATCTGTGGTTTGGAAGTGGCCACTATGGTCCTCCTTATTTTAATGGTGTGTGTCTCAGCATACATTTGGTCTCAGACAGCACGCCCCGCTGTACCTGAACATCAGTGAGTGGATTGATGCGTCTCGATGTCTGATCAGCCCCAGTGGTGCATTGCAGCGCTAATCCAGTTAGCCTCTGATGCGAGCCCTGATTAGATAAGACCCGTCTCTCCAGCTACTCTACAGTGTAAGCCGAATGAATTGTTTGAATCCGAATGAATTGAACGAGGCCTCCCTCGTGTGAGAATCCAAATGATCAGAGAGGACGTTGCCCTGCTCTCGAATCCGAATGACCAGTGCGACCTCTCCCTCGCAGACCCACCACGCCGTCCCGGAGACTGCCTCCTGCCAGAGCGTGGCCCGTCTCGACGCTCTCTCCGCCATGGTGGAGTGCCAGCAGCCCGAGCCCGACCTGTACAGGTACGCCCACGCCGCCATCCATCACCCCTGCCGTTAATTCCCCTCTGCCAGCGCTCATTTCCACCCACTCTGTCACTGCCCCACCCACTCCTCCCCACCCCACCCTGTCAGGTCTCCCGGTGATGCATCGGTGGCGGGTCGTATTTTTAGAAGGCTATATTAACTATATTAACCCCCCACCCCACCCCACCCCACCACGCCCCACCCCAAGCCCAGGCACTAAGGGGCTGTCTCCACACCCTGTCTGCCTCTAATGGCTCTTGTGTCTGCACTGAAGATCCATCTCCCCCTTTTCAGGTTCGTCGGACGGATGACGGTGACGCAGAAAGAGGAAGAGATCGTTAGGTAAGACTGGCTGTGCTGCGTTTTTCAGCACTTAACATGTCTGCTTATGGCTGGGCCCGTCAGCCACTGCTGGTGCAAGATTTGGAATAAAATAAAAAGAGTATTCTAAAATTTTAAACAAACATTTACACCTGCTTGTGTTTCATTAGACCCCTGGGTCCAGAAAACGTACTCCTTCGAGGAGCAAGACTGAAAAACACCAGAGAAATCTACGGTGGGAATTCATTACCTGTCTTACTGTTATGTGTACTCTCGCCCTTAATATAACATATCATAAATGCAATATAAGTATATATTCTATAGTACATGTTACATATTATATATTCCTGTCTTCCTGTCTCAGAAAAATGCAAAAAAATAAACATGGAGACAGTGGTATTCCAAAATAGGACTCAGTTTGACAGTCCAAACTTGTTGTGCAATGATAAAATAGACATTTTGAATAATGGATACATCATTCACAACATTACATACATACAGGCAAGTAGCAGATACCTTTATCCACAACAATTCACAGTTTACATAGTACACACTATCCATTTGCCGAGTTGGATGTTTACTGAGGTGGTTCAAGTGAAGTACTTGCATAAGAGTACAATAATAGTACTGTGGCCGGGACTTGAACTTGCAACCTCTGAGTCATCAGACCAGCTTCCTAATCGTTATGCTATACTGTTTTTTTTTTTTTTTTTTTTTTTGTAATATGTGGTTTGGTCACAGTGAGTGCAGACCATTACAGTAGAGCCATCAATGTTTTAATATACTATTTTCACTGTTGTACTATGAGTGTAGACCATTACAATAGAGCTATCAATGTTTAGTGTCAGAGTTTGCATTGTGTCTAAATCTGAACACTCAACGTCAGGGACATGTTTCCATCCTGGTTCAGTGCTGAAGTTGTAAGCTTGTATCTGGACTTTGTTTGTAGGTGTGGCAGTCTACACAGGCATGGAGACCAAGATGGCGCTGAACTACAAGTGCAAGTCTCAAAAACGCTCAGCGGTGGAGAAGTACGTGGGGCGAGGGGGGTGGAGCAGGAGGAGAAAGAAGGAAATGCATGATTGGAGAAATTGCACTTTAAAAGTAAAATAAATAAAGAGCTGGAGAGAAAAACATTTTATTTGTTTTAGTTTGAAAATTCTTGCATTCTTATATGCAATGTAATAGAATGCAAAATATCAGATCTCAGACAATATATCTTGCTACACACAAAGAAAGGACAAGAATCTGGGCAAGACTGTCCTTTAACATGTTGCAGGTCCATGAACACGTATCTGATCATCTACCTGGGTATCCTGCTGTTCGAGGCCGTCGTCAGCACCATTCTGAAGTATGCCTGGCAGGCTGAGAGCCAATGGGACGAGCCCTTCTACAACCAGAAAACCGAGCGCGAGAGAAACAGCAGCAAGGTACGGCGGGACCTCTGGAATATCAAAATCTATAATCCATAAACCTGGAAGTATCATTCTGACTCTAAAAAGAAAAGTAAATAAAGATAACTAACTAGCTTTAAGAATAAGTCTAAAATATTAAGCTGCTTCTTGTATTGAGTGCCAGCAGGTCCACCATTTTAACTGCAGCATATAACTGCAGCTTATTTACTATCCATAAGTGGACAGTAAATAAATTATACAATTATACATATAAAGTTTACAATACATTTTGAGTACTACCACCCACACCTGCTTATAATAAAGCATAGCTAATTTTGTACATGGCGTGGGATGCAAAAAAATCCAAGATTGCAGAAGTGCTTGCAATTTCCCTCACAGCTTGAAGGTTCACAAGTTTTCTTTTTATTTACCCTTTTTCCATGCATGTGGTGCATATCTCATTTCTCAACAAACTGTTTTGACATTTTCAATCAAAAAACTTTTCACTGTAATCCATAATTAATTCACTTGTAAGTTCTTTAAATACTTTAGGAGTTGCCCTGAGGGGAAAAAAATGCAGATTATAAATAGTGTGGGAACAGTGTCTCTATGGCGGAGCTGCAGTTTATGGGTTTTCTCACTCTGAACTACAGATGGAAGCTGTATCAATGATTAATACAGTCAGTAAAGGAACCATCTGAATCATGTATGTGACGTTCTGATTGGACATGGCATAATAAATGGCTGACAGTACCATATACTACCAGTACCTTACTTACTGAACCAGCCTGTTTTGCAGTGGTTTTACCTGATTTGTCATTTAGCCAAACTAGTTAGTTGATCTCCTGCAGCAGCAATGCCTGGAGCACCTTCGGGAGGAGGAAGCTGTAAGATTGTGACTCCCCTGATTCATGTGACAGCAAGCCCTCACTTATTGACACACTGCCAAGTCACCAGCAATCACATACATAATGTTGATGGAGGACTTTGAGGCTGGCGTGCTCTCAGTCTGTGCGTCTGCAGGCACCTGGTCTAACAAGGGATGGCTGCTAGAAACAGATGAGACCAGTGGGACTTAACCAGCTTACACTGTGTCATTCCCCAGCGAGGCTGAGCCTATCGTTGCCTCACCAATGTAGACCTCCAGCCATAGCCAGCAAACCCAGGAGTGGGATTCAAACAGCCAAACCGAAAGACTCTTTCTCTGTAAATCTTTGTCTCCGCAGATTTTGAGGTTCATTGCCGATTTTCTGGCCTTCCTGGTCCTGTACAACTTCATCATCCCCATCTCACTCTACGTGACCGTGGAGATGCAGAAATTTCTGGGCTCCTTCTTCATCAGCTGGGATCTGGACCTGTACCACGAGGAGAGCGACCAGAACGCTGAGGTCAACACCTCCGACCTCAATGAGGAGCTGGGCCAGGTGTGTTCCCTTTTCTCCCAACAGGGGGCGCTTCTTGATCACTGCTCGATACAGTCATCCTCACACCCTTTTGGTGTCTGCGTGTGTTTCTGCTCCAGGTGGAGTATGTTTTTACCGATAAAACCGGGACCCTGACAGAAAACGAGATGCAGTTTCGCGAGTGCTCCATCAACGGCGTCAAGTTCGTGGAGATCAACGGGAAGCTGGTGCCAGAGGGAATGATGGCCGACTGCCTGGATGGCCCATTGCCTCCACTGGTAACAGCCTTTGTCTTGGCATCATTTTCAGTTTTTTCTCACTTCGACATTATGCAATGGAGGCGCTAACATAGTAATTGCAGTTGTTATCTTTCACATCATTGACGTGCTACCTCATGAGCGGCACTTACGTTCGCTGCGGTTCACCACTTCCCCTCCTTGGTGTGCAGGGCGAGGAGGAGGAGCTCTTCCTGAAGGCGGTGGCCCTCTGTCACACGGTCCAAATCAGCTACGACTGCGTGGACGGACCAACAGACTTGGAAGCCAACGGGAACTCACCCAGTATGGAGTACTATGCCTCCTCTCCCGATGAGAAGGCCTTAGTGGAAGCCATGAAAAGGTATTTACACAATATCAGAACATAGCCAGAACACATTACACAACATTTGTACACACTCCGCCGTTTAAAAGACTCCATTATCCAGAGGCACATTCAATATCCAATAGGTACAATGAAAGAGAGACAAAATGGAAGTTTTAAGCATTACACCAAATACTAGTATTTATTTCTTCAACATAAAGTATATCATTAAGCACAATGGTAGCTGCAAGGAGATAATCAAATCAGACTAATGTACTGATTTGTCTTCTATTCATTCACTGAAATGGTACACAAATTGGATGATCGAGATTTTAGTTTGAAGAGGAAGTGGCACTTCTAGTTGATCATGGCTACTGGTTTATCCGTCTCTGCACCTGCCTGGATCAGTTGTGAAGACCGTATGGTAATGTGGAGGAACTGTACCAGATTTAGGCATTTTCTCTGGGTTGATGCACAATGAGGTGTTGGTTGACTGTGCTCCGATTGGCTACCTGTTACTTAGCAACAATTGCCATGACCATACAGGCAGCGATGACGAGCGTGACATTTTTGTTGCAGGATGGGAGTGACCTTCATGGGGGCCAGTTGTGAAAGCATGGAAATCCAAACATTAGGAGGATCAGAAAAGTGAGAACTTTTCAAAATACTTCTGTTAATTTGCATGGGATTGTCATCAACACAGCACAGTCATTGTAACACAGGGAGAAAGTCAACATTGCCATTAACATTACAGAATAGTCTTACCTCATATATGTTGGTTGAGAAAATGGATGTGGTAATTCAGATTGCATACATTATAGTGAAGCTATATTATTGTTGGTACTGTTTGATATTTATTTTTGTCTTGGCCATTCACATGCTTTCATGTATTTATTGTGACAGGTATAAACTTCTCCACATTCTAGAGTTTGATGCAAACAGAAGAAGAATGAGCGTTATATTAGAGACACCCTCAGGTAAGTGAATGTTCATTTTATATCAAGTGTGGAGTCACTTGTGACCTCCTTCATCCATTAAAATGTGTTTATTTTTAGGGGAAAAGGTGTTGTTCACTAAAGGAGCAGAGTCATCCATTTTCCCTCACTCCAAGAGTGGAGAAATAGCCAAAACGAGAGCCCATGTGGATGAATTTGCGTTGGTAAGAACAATTTCAAAGATTTTTGTCAAATGATTGGTATACAGCTCATCTCCGCTTGTGTTTCATTCGGCCCAGTTAACGTCAGTCCACCCTTTTTATCACGGTGAACATATTTAATTCTGAGTGTTTTGCCAATCTCGAGAAGGCCAGAGCCTGTGGGTTTAGATTAAAATGTAATACACAAATATTTGTGTCCTGATACAATCATGTCCTGGGTCAATCATGTTTTGCCGTGTCCAGAAAGGCCTGCGGACGCTTGTGGTGGCGCGCAGGCGATTCAGCGCGGAGGAGTACCAGGAGGCGGAGCAGCGGCTGCATCGCGCCCGCACGGCCCTCCAGCAGCGGGAGGAGAAGCTGGCCGAGGCCTTCGCCTTCATCGAGAGAGACCTGGAGCTGCTGGGGGCCACTGCCGTCGAGGACAAGTGCGTGCACCGAGAGGCGTGGTGGGGGGGCTAGATGGGGCGGGCTTGAGGTGTCAACCAGTCCTGGAGGTCTGCAGTGTCTGCAGGTGTTTTAGGGTTTATTTCAATCAGCATCTAATTATGGCCTTGGATAGTTTCATTTCTTTAGTCAATCATTGAATTATATGTATATTAACCGCTGAACCGCACCAAAGATGAGCACACACTGGTTATCCAGATCTGGATTCAGACACCTGTTAGTAAATCCACTTTTTCCAGAAGATTACAGAAGGTGAATTCCTGAACATTAAAAGAAATATTTTTTTATGTCAGTATTTGGACCAAAACTCTTCTGTGGCAGTGTACGTTTTGGTAAGGTAACACCTTTTTTTTGAAAATTGTCAGGGATCTACATTCACGTTTTCAAACATACGTGCGTTCTTGACTGAGGTCTGCGATCTAAAGTACGTGGATAGCAGAGGGAGACTCACTGTGTCGCGTCGTCTCGTCAGCGCCCAGAGCAGCTCGACACTAATCCAGTTAGCATTTTGATGCGATTCGTAATTAGATCAGAGCTGCTCCTCCTTTAAAGAGCAAACATTCTACTTTCTACCCAGCTAAAGGCCACTGAAATGTTTTTGCTCAAGGGCATACTTGCACTGGTCCTCAAGGGACATGAACCCTTCATCTTTTTGTTGAAGTAGGAATTCTTATGTGAGTGTTTCAGGCCAAAACTAAAATACCAAATAATCAGTCAAGACTTAATTTGTTGAATCTGGGCTCTTGATTTTGAGCGAGAAATAAATACATGGATTAGATTGGACACTCCTGAACTGTACCTCACTGTCTTTTTTGAAATAGAAAACAGCTCTTGTCTTCTGATTTTTCCTCTATGGTATCTATTAATATGATGTTATAATTTTGATGAGATTCTAGGGCTGCATTATTCATGGTAGGTAATTAAACTAAGCACCACAGATAAGAACAGTGATCCTTCATAAAAACTACTCAAACTTCAAATGAGGAATGGGTGACATTACAGTGTACATTAAGACAATAATCTTTGCTTTTCCCTTTATCATTAAATGTCACACCATATGTTAATAAATGGTAGTCAATCGTAGTTACAGATGTCTTTCATATTTCATAATAGCAAGACAGTCAATATCAAAAAGTTAGACTGACCTTATTATCAATTGTTAAGATCTTATTTCAAATGTCACTTTCCAGTTTATAAGGAATTGAACTCACTGAGTTTGGAAGAGTTTGATGCATAACCATCATGCCGCATTGCTGACCGTTTGCGGTCCCTGTCCCAGGCTGCAGGAGAAGGTTCAGGAGACGATCGAGGCTCTACGCCTGGCAGGCATCAAGGTGTGGGTGCTGACCGGGGACAAGCACGAGACGGCGGTCAGCGTCAGCCTCTCGTGCGGTCACTTCCACCGCACCATGAACGTCCTGGAGCTGCTGCAGCAGAAGACTGACAGCGAGTGCGCCGAACAGCTCGGGAAACTGGCCAGGAGGTAGGCCCCATCCGCTGACCCCCCCCATCTCCATGGTGACACCAGACCTAGGCCTACCCGTGCTGTCTGCAAAACACATAACGCAGACCCAGACTCCTTCGGCTGAGTATTCACTCAGGAATATTCCTTTAAAAATGAATGGGGTCCTAATTAGTGTCCTCAGGGGGAACCTGTAGGAGAAACTGTAATTAAAGTGCTTGACCACTGTTGCCATGGTGGCACAGAAGATACACAATTAAGTGCAGAGCTGAGTGAAGTGTATTGCTAAGGGACCGTTGTCTTGGGAGAACTGATCCAACTTGATTTGTCTACATACATTTGCAGAGTTTCTTGTGGAAGCTAATTAACAGCCAGTGAATATTAGGGATTTAGCTAGTTAGCGGCAGCAATGTTGTGGGGTTTGGCAGGTTAAGAGATTGTGTTTCTTTGTCTTCTTATTTTCATATGTATTGTTGTTTGTATATGGAGTCAGAGAGAGCCATAGGGTCTACTCGTTCTTGCTGTTAATTGGTTCTTAATTGAGCCAATAAGGTGATCAATTAATTATCTGTTAGTTATGTCCTGGTTTCCTGGGTCTGAACTGATTACTGATTTTAAGATGACAAGAAAAATCAACTCACCCAGTAGCTGGAGGGAAGTGGCTAAGCGTAGCTGTTCTCTCTGTCGCCCCCTGCAGGATCCAGGAGGACCACGTGGTCCAGCACGGGCTGGTTGTGGACGGGGCCAGCCTCTCTCTGGCCCTCAGGCAGCATGAGAAGCTCTTCATGGAGGTGTGCAGGAGCTGCGCAGCCGTGCTCTGCTGCCGCATGGCCCCCCTGCAGAAGGCCAAGGTGAGCCCCGCCCCAGTCTCCACTGCGGCTTCAATCAGAGCACACTGATCTCTGATCAGTGCAAGAACACTCTGAAACTGATCCACTGCCTCACGTAAAGTTACAAACATTACAGAGCCAAAAGTCTCACCTGGGTTGCAACCTGGATGGCATTACATTCCTGGATGGCAATAAATTAAACTTAAATCAAACACACAAATGCTGACTCAATATACCTACCCTTTCAGTTGGGAACTGAGCAATGCCAAATTACCAGGAGCAAAAATCCTAAGCTTACCACCATAAATCCCAACTGAAACACACCCAGCACACTGGCATGCCAATATACCCTGTCGCTGATTATCCAAAGGTGCCTAATTTACTTAGCTCAGCCTGTTAACTAAACTGAGATGGCTCCATCCACCAGCCTCAGCACTAAAACCAGAAATGGACTTCTGGAATGGAAAACCAGTTCCCATCCACAGGCACCCGTAACACTAACACTGGTGTCAATGTGGCAGGTGGTGCGGCTAATAAAGACGTCCCCCGAGAAGCCCATCACATTAGCCATCGGAGACGGGTCCAACGATGTCAGTATGATCCAAGAGGCTCATGTCGGCATAGGTGAGCGCGGGAGTTTAATGTCGCTTTCACCTGTGTACTTCCTCTGTACTAACCTAAAACTGACAGAGCTGTTCATTGTTACTGCTACGGAATATTTAAGTTTGAGATTTGTGAAAAAGTAGTAGCAAGATAAAAAATATAAGGTTGCTTTTGCTATTATTGTATATTTTGGTGTTTCGAGAAACACAAATAATTATTCCATTATTAGCTAAGGTCTAAATTGGGTCATAGACTGATGTAAAGGTGTTGCGTTCAAAACTGACTGGATTTAGTTTTTTCCCAGGTGTCATGGGCAAAGAAGGAAGGCAGGCCGTGCGAAACAGCGACTATGCAATCGCCAGGTTTAAATTCCTGGCCAAATTACTGCTGGTCCACGGCCACTTTTACTACATCAGGATAGCGACGCTCGTCCAGTATTTTTTCTACAAGGTAAGTCGCTGGAGGAGGTCGCTTATGTGATCACGAAGGGAAAATTCAGGGCTGTATCAGGGCAGTGAATTCGATTTTAACAACATTCTGATTGTTCTTTTTTCCAGAACGTGTGTTTTATCACACCACAATTTTTATACCAGTTCTTCTGTCTGTTTTCACAACAAGTAAGTGCTGTCAGTGTCTGTTTCTAAATGTGTCACTTTCAAATTGTGCTCCAAAATGTATGTGTACATTTCTGTTTCTAAGCAATTCACAGTATATAAATCCAAGTCTAAATCTGTCGCCTCATGTTTAAGTGTATCATTTTTACATCTCTGTGCTTCGTTTCATTTGGATGATCAACTGAACGTATGCCCCCATAGACTGAAGTACTAAAGAGTATTAACATTTAGGAATATCGCATTCTGTGGATGAGAATGAAGGTCAGCCCTGAGCTCTCCTTCTACAACGTGTAACAGTGCTGGCCTTCCTTCATATATGTAATTAAGATAGGCGGCTAACTCCTGTTCCAGGTTTTCAAAGTTACTCAGTAATAGTTACAGTTAGTTTCGTGCGACAAATAATTGCTATTGTAGACCGCATGTTCGAAGGACCTCAACAGAATTTTGTGCCCACCCTTCCAGACTCTGTATGACAGTGTGTACCTGACGCTGTACAACATCTGCTTCACCTCGCTGCCCGTGCTGGTGTACAGCCTGTTTGAGCAGCCGGTTCACCCCCAGGTGCTACAGGGAAAGCCGGCGCTCTACAGGTAGGCCGCAGCCACCCTGAGGGGGCCTTAAAACCAAAACATTTACATTCAGCACGATGTAGCTGTGTCATTTTTCAATGTGTTGTGCTGGGACATAACATGATGATGTCATATGATGAGGACAGGCTATTCAGTGTCTTTAGGCGCACCATTTACCTACAGTCTACAGAATATCCAGTACTGCATCAAGCCTGCACAAAACTGAAAAAGAGCTCTCAAACATAAACGGGGGGTGAAAGAAAGGGGATTGGAGCAGTTTTTTATTCACTAATAAATTGGCGTCTTAACTCAAAGTTCCTATGCTTGACTTTTCTTTATGCAAACAGAAGTCATTCTGATTTGGTTGTCTTACAAATAACAAAAATAAATGGCCCACGTTGGCTCAAGTCTTAAATAAACCCAAAAATGGTCACTCAAGTCAATATATGTACCGTTTCAGTTGGGACTGAGCAATGCCAAATTACCAGGAGAAAAACAATAAAATGATCCAAAAAATGATCATAAAATTACCCTGCTAAATTATGTATGTTTCTAAAAAACACTTTTATTTGAGAAGTTAAGCTTAGTATAGCATTACATAGCTTTCTTTTCTTACATGTGCTCACCTCTATTGTTTTTTTTTATTTATTTATTTTTACCAGAGACATCAGTAAAAACTCCATCCTGTCATTCAGAAGCTTCCTATACTGGACCTTTCTAGGATTCTGCCACGCCTTTGTCTTCTTCTTCGCTTCCTACCTCCTGATGGAAGGGGACACCTCGCTATTGGGCAGTGGCAAGGTGAGAGGGGCGGGGCCACTGCACAGCTCCATGACAACATGCATAAAATAAAATGTCACCCTGATGCTATGAGGCACTGATGACTCTCTGCTGTATCTTTTGTATTAAAACGGCTTGTTCCTGCTTTAGTAAGGTCTTTATGTGCACAGCCTCACTGTGTGCCAAAGCATACTTCATAAACAGTCAACTTCCTATTACTGTAATTCAGATAATTGCATACTCCACTTTATTGCATAGTAATGATAACGGCCCCAGTTGATTCTCACTCAGGGGATTCCCTCTGGTGAGGTTAAGTGCATAATTTGAGCCCAGTCATGGTAGCGTGCGGTTTAGCAGATTGTTACAGAATATATATGGCAGGGGACACCAACGTCACCCTGCTGTACTGAGTGATGGGACTGATTTCATCATGCTCAGTGTTAATGAAATCTAAATATGTGTTTTCAATTTTGGTTTTTGTCTTGAAATGTTTATTCAAAACGGTAAATAATCAAAATGATAAATAATCGAACCAGTCATATAGTTCAAGCTGTTATTTGAATAGGAAATAATGCCACTGCATATATATTTCCATCTATCTATCCATCCATTAATTTTTTGTCCTCTCTTCTAGGGATATTTGTTTTTCAGAATTTTATCTCACTAGATGCTTGGTAAAATGCGAGCTGTAACATTCAGTTGAATCATTTTGTCTCTCGGCTGCTGGCATAGCAACGGTGTCGCTGCATTACCTGTGTCCTCTTTTCATCCTTGCTTGCTCCTCTGTGTGCATGGGGTAGCAGTGGGCTTGTATCTGAAAGTTACAGATTAGTATCAGGGTTATGGAGCTGAGCTTCTAACTCAGAGGTTGCGGGTTCACTGCTGTTGTGGCATGAGCAAAGCGCTTCACCTGATCCACTCAATTAAATGTCCAGCTTTGCAGTTTTCTCAGGATAAAAGCGTATATAAAATGTGAACAGATTTTGTGAGAGGTGACTGGATGAGATTTCCCTGCATTCTCTCCAGCTGTGATCCTACCTCACCGTTGTCACATGTCGTACTTAGACATCGGTCCTCATCTCCGTCACGCCAGTAGGGTTTTTGAATTCGCGACAGCTCTATGTGACAGTAAGCAGTTTTCAGAGTTTAATCTGGGATTTCTGAATACCGCGCTGCATTCTAAACAGTCGTCTCCTAAACCGGCTGGAAGCTGTGAGGTTTCTCTCCACGCTATGCTACATATTTGGTTCATCGTTACCCCATGTTCAGTTGTGCTCTAAGTATGTCCCATTTCCTCCATGTTGCAGATGTTTGGGAACTGGACGTTCGGTGTGCTGGTCTTCACCGTGATGGTCATTACCGTTACGCTGAAGGTAAGCATGTTTCGCCTTTTCCACACATTCACAGCACTTTCTCAAGGGTCGCACCTTCATTACAAAATCATAACATGAGCGAAACCGGGGTATTACCACATTGTTAAAGAAGCATCACTGCCGTTTGTACTCACCCAAGCACTCTTCCTGCCTGGTTGAATAATCTGTGTGTTTTGTGCGTTAATCCTGGCTGCAGCTGGCCCTGGAGACGCACCTCTGGACCTGGATAAACCATTTTGTCACGTGGGGCTCCATCGCCTTCTACGTCATCTTCTCCCTGTTCTATGGGGGAATATTATGGTGAGAGTCATGTCAATTCCATATTCTGTGTCAGTTCTTACTTGACTACATTCCCAAAATATCTTAAACTGTATTTTGAAGGGCTGTGAACATAAACTGAAACAAAAATAGAATAGAACTGTTACATTGGGTGGAATGTATTACATTTTCTGCTTTATCAGGTGAGTTGGGTTTATAGAAGGAGGGCGGTCCCCTGTATCAGGTGGGTTGGGCTTATAGAAGGAGGGCGGTCCCCTGTATCAGGTGGGTTGGGCTTATAGAAGGAGGGCGGTCCCCTGTATCAGGTGGGTTGGGCTGATAGAAGGAGGGCGGTCCCCTGTATCAGGTGGGTTGGGCTTATAGAAGGAGGGCGGTCCCCAGTATCACATGGATTGGAAGTATGCAAATAACCCCCTCTCCTCCAGGCCCTTCCTTGAAAACCAGGACATGTACAGCGTCTTCTCCAATCTCCTGTCGAGCGGCTCAGTCTGGTTCTCCATCGGCCTCGTCATCGTCACGTGTCTGATCCCCGACATCGTCAAGAAGGTGCTATACAGAGAGCTGAAGCCCACCAATACCCAGAAGTCCCAGGCAAGCTCCGCCTCCACTGCACAACACTGTACACACTCAAAACAGATCATTCCCACTGAATGTGTGCAGAAATAAGGCTCTGGGCCTGTATTCAGCATCTCACTGTAAGAGCACTGATCTAGGATTAGTTTAGCTTTTTAGCTCTTAATGCATAAAAGTATGATATAGAGAGGGGACGCCTGATCTGAGAACAGCAGTAATAGCAGCATAAGTAATAGAATTAGCAGCAGTAGTATCAGCAGTAGCTGTAGTTAAAATAGAAGTTGTAGAAGAATTAGCAGCAATTGTTGTGTTGTCCATATCCAGGTTGGCTGTATACACATTGTTTTGCATATAATCGGTTTGAAGGCAGCTTTACAAATATGTACAAATATAATCTGTGGTACCTTTACTGAAACAGCCCAGCCCGAACTGGGGAAGTGAAGCCACTGTGACACGCCCAGTTCCTTTACTGTCACAGCCCTGTGGTGTAATGTAGCACTTTCTCTACTTCCTTATGCAAACTCGGGGACAAAATTCATTGTGGTTACATTTAAACTGGGCTTAATATGTAACCTGACTTTATAGGTAACATTTTCATTCAGCTGAACATTTTTTATAACTGGCAGTAACGGGGCACAAGGGTGGTGTTTACAAAGACCTGGGACTACTTGAAAAACCTGAAACACGGTGCACTGCCATTGAGAATTTTCAGCAAAACATTTTACCGACCCATTGGTTAAACTGTATCAGAGAATTCTGTCTTTTCCGAATTCTTGTGAAAATAGATTTTGTGTAGTTAGATATTGCCGGTAACCCTGCTGTGATTGTATATGGTTAAAGCATTTCAAGGACAGTAATTGTTTAACCTGGGTCTGCTCGTACGTGACGTGATCCCTGATGGGAAGAGACCGGTGCGGTTTCCATATGAACGACAGCTTTCCGTCAGCCAGCCATCGGCCCCCAGAGCAGATGACGCTAACAGAAGAGGCGCATGACTCCGCCCCCTCCCCCATTCACTGCCAGCTCATCGGCGATGACACCTTCGAAACAGCAGGACTCGAGCGCGACCAGCTGGCAGCCTTTTCTCATTCATGTTGAGGCACTGAGATAAGGCCCATACTGAGTCATTAGGCTGAGTCGTGACCAAAATAAAAAAAGCTTTTGGTAAAATGGCTGCACTCAGTACCAAGACATACAGTATAGTTGCCTTGTAACTCATAGCCCCGTCACAGTGAGGTTCTGATCAGAATCGGAATGTTTATTGGGAAGAAATAATTCCTCTAATGTGACCGTCTGGGACAAATGACGACTCCTGTGATTCATCGGAGCAATTTAATTAAGGCAAATGGCAACTGGGCCGGGAAGCCTTGATTTGATTGCCTCATATTTATGATGTCATTAGAAGTGGACCATTCATGTTACCATACACAGAGCAAGTGTAAGCTCTGGCTTCATGTGCAAATCTGCATGAACACAGCCAGCATCGGCCATAGAATGTTTGTAATACTAGATGGTATATCATTTTTTTTTTACCTTGACAAGGTTTGGTGGAACAAACCAGGCCTTTGTGCGGAGCTCGGCAAGGTTGTGTGGTTTTGAATTCAAGTTCCTGAAATAGAATCCTGCAAGTCACTAAGCAATTAGGAAACACTGTTATATCTCAGACACATGAAGAATTTTTTCTCCGTTGCAACTCTGTGGAGTAGTTTCTCAATGTCCTCTTTGAATGACAAAACATTACTCAATAGGCTGTCATTTTTATATGAAAGGGAGAGTGATAGTGCCACATGTTTCTTTATGAAAAAAAATGAAAACCAGTCAGTCAGGGATACACTGATATATTGATCAGTGATCAGTCGACAGATTGAGTCAATTTAAAAAGTTAGTTTCTCAGCCAAAGGTGCTAACTTTTCTTGAGGTAGTCGAAATTTATGTTCCTAGTTAATATGTAGCTCATACATTAACTGTCCACAGCCAATACACACCATCTGAGTGCAAGGCTCTCTAGGGACGTTTTTATTTTCAAGAGACAAACTTGCCAAGGGTGATCTTAACTGACATCAAATTACCAGCAGTTACGGGGCTTGTTTTCTAAAAAGAAAATACAACCTGGGGCCAAACTAATAGCTATGATAAAGTAATTTCATCTTGCATGAGCTTGTGTTTTTGACAAGCTCGGTAACAAAATATTGGTATTACAGTCAGCCAATTACATTACAGGAGTAGCGGATATTGTTATTCTAGATCTTATTCAGCATGAGTATGGTATAAGACGAGTGATCTGGGAAACTCACTCCACTTAAATGAAGCAGAGGAATAAATTCATTTGAGCTGCTCTGTGTGACTACACAGCACAGTACAGAGAAACTGAGAAAGGTCGTGTTTATGTGTTATTGACTTTCCACTTCCTCTAGTGTCAGTCAGTAAAAGTGCTCACCATGACTGTAGGCTGAGCCTGGGCTTTACCATGATCTGATTGGCTGGGAGACTGACAGCAGTGAGATATGATTGGGTGGGAAGATGGGTCTCTGTTTGCCCGGGATCAGGTTTCTGCTTTATTGATTTCTCCCAGCGATGGGCCAGGTGTGTTTGGATTTGTATATTGCTGTGTGTTTGTGTAGTATTCATATCTGTGTCTGTGTAGCGTTTGCGTCACTGGTGTGTGTGCGTGTGTGTGTGTGTGTCTGACGTGCTGTTTCTCTCTTTTCTGTGTCTTTTTTTCCCATCTGCTCTTCAGACGTGCTCTGGCACGGTTGCCATAGATAACGACTTCATCGCCCTACAGCCCCTGTCCAGAGCCAGGACTCAGCTGGGGAAGATTAGGTAGAGTGGGACAGCAGACCCAATGACCCTGAGTCTGCATGCAAACTGCTCAACTAGCTTGGTCACCGTGCATGCAAACTGCAAACCAGCTAGGTCATTGTGCATGCAAACTGCAAACCAACAGGGTCACTGTGCATGCAAACTGGTAACTGACCAGGTCAATTTGCATGCAAACCGCCACAGTCCGACCAGGTTACTGAGGAGATGAACACAAACCAACAAAGTCACTGTGTATATAAACCATAAACTAACACAGTCACTGTGCATGCAAACCTCAAACCAACTGCACCACTGTGTATATAAACTTCAAATAGACCAGGTCAGCATGCATATAAATCACAAACTAACCAGGATACAGTGGCTGGAGGAGGATCAGGGACAGGGTAGGAGAGAGGCCAGAGGGCCAAGAACAGTCACTGTGCATGCAAACCACAAACTGACCAGGTCACTGTGTGTAAACATAAACCCCTGACCAAATGGTCACCATGCATGCAAAGCACACCCAACCCCCTTCCCAGCATGCCTCTGTAGGTCCCTGTGTGGCAGGGACATCCATTTCTGCATGTGGCCCACTGTTCTATGGTGCTGTTCTGTCTGTGTGCCACTGCTGCATGGAGCTGTAGGCCCAAAGGCACGGCAGTAATGGCCTGGTGCAACAAACAAACATCTGGTCATCCTTTCCATGTATGTGATCTGCACTTAGAATGTAGCAATAGCGAGCGTGTGCATGGAAAACGTCTGAGGCATCCTGTTGGTCATTTGCATGTTTCATGCATGGCGTATAAGATTAAAATGTGAAATGGATTTTGTAAACAAAGGTACAACAAATTCTCAGAGTGACCCTCTCTAAAAAAAAAAAGTGTTCAGAAAGCATCTTTGGTTTTAATTGTTCAACTTTTATCATATGGTGGGAAGACATAATGTTTTATTGTTCAATGGTTTTAAGTGTCACTTGTGCAATTTTCCAACATGCAGTTTATTTCCCAACAAATTGGTCCTGAGATTTCTCACAGGCTTCATTTCGTTTGTTAATATGCATAATTCAACATGTTCTGCAAATTCCAGCTCATTTGCGTCAGTGATAATTCGCTTCCCACTGCGAAAATTACCGTTTTCATCCTTGATCAGCCACTGTCTATAGTGGCTTCTTTTAGTCATTTTAGTCAACAGTTGTACAGTACAACTAATTTGAAATAAACACTGAATTACAGTTTTTCTAGATTGCCTTTGCATAATTCTCCAAACATCATTTGCTTATTTTAAACCCAGCGCAGACATACCAAAATCCGTGAACAGCAACAAAATAATGTGACAGGTCCTCCTTCTCTGCATATCACTGTAGTAGCATGCATTACCCATAGAATAATTCTCTAAACATTTTAACATGAACAAATGAATAAGTGTGGAAACGACACTGAAAACCAGCAGACGCGATTAGTGCGGCTTTCCAGGAGAGGATTCTGACTCTGACTGTGCTGTAAGAGCTTTCTGTACGCTTCGTTGTGCAGTTGTTGGTTCTTTCTTCCCCTCTGTGTTCAGTCGGGGGGGGGGGGTTAGTGCTTTCTGAATGTTTTCTCGTGTGGATGTGGGTAGTTTGTTCCTCTGTTTTGTTTGGGGTTTTCAGACTCACGGCTGTTTGATCCCTGCAGATGGAGGAGTGAGAGTGTGACTCTGCTGGAAGCGGGATGCGGGGGGAAAACCAGCAGCTCCTGCTGTTAAACCTCTCCTCCCTGCCCACCTAGGTAGAGCTGCGTGTGTGTGTGTGTGTGTGTGTGTGTGTGTGTGTGTGTGTGTGTGTGTGTGTGTGTGTGTGTGTGTGTGTGTGTGTGTGTCATATACAATGATGAAAACAGGCAGTTCAGCCTAATGGGGCTTCCTGTTTAGCAGTGATCTACAGAGTGTCCCTTCCAGCCAGACCCTGAGGTTGTCTAGCTCTTACTGCTTGGCCTGGAAACCTGCCTATATTTACCACATATGTATATTTCGTGCATGGAATAGAGAAATGTCTCATTTGTATTGTTTTCTGGCATCTGTTTAACATTGGTATGGAAATAGTGATGCATGAAAGATATTGTGAGATATGGGCAGTCAAATGAAGGGTTGCCAGGGTGGGTGGGGGTGAAGTTTGAAGTGTTTGGGAGCTGAGGGGTGGGGGGTGGGGTGTGGGGTTCATCCTTCCCATTAAATGCCTTTGGCCACGACCCACAATGTTTACTCTTATTCGAAATGAGATTAATGAAAGGTTTCGTGGAACAGCTTAGCTCTCCTTCAGTTGGGTCTCCCTCTAATTCGGATGACTCAGACTAAATTAGATAAGAGTACAGACGTTCAGTTGGGAGCATCTATCATTTTAACTGGATTGTTTTTTGCTCAGTTGCTGCGAGCTGAATCAGAAATCGACACTTACTGTCCCTGGGTTTCACAGTCCACAAAAGGGATGTTCAGTTCCACAAAATACAATCATTTTAAACACGTGAAATTCTCAAAAAGCCAGAGAGGTTTTGCTTCAAATGGAAGGTCTCTTCAATTCAGCCCTCACTAGACTGTAGTTTTTAACAATGCAACAAATCTACCTGTTTATAAATGCATAATTTAAAAGTAAAACTATGTGAGAATTGCAAAAGGCTTGTGAGATTACATAGCAGTAAATCAAAATGAATAGTTTTGGATGAAAACCACAAATAGAATGTCTTCCAGTTAATCTCGTAGCCTGTAGGAATACGGTGGAAAAGGCTAAGTTTGAGCATTATCCTGACACTAATTGTACTTGTGCATGTACACACAAGTGTATCTCTAAGGTTGTCCATTTTCCGTTGTAACCAAGTTTTTAGTTTTGGGTTTGTTGAGACCATTGAGGAGACATAAGGAACCGAGAGTGCTTTCTCTGTGACTGACTGGTTTTTACCCCAGTGTGGTGGTGAACTTCTCAGCTAAAAAAAGAAGCCTGAAGAAGCTTGAATAAGGAAGGCAAAAGCTATAATGTCATGCACAAAACAAAGGAGTGTAAACAATACTTTGTCATTCATACCTATTTGTGATAATCAGTGTTATGTACAAAGAAGATCAGTCTTGTCCTTGTTTCTTGATTCTTACACTTCCTCTTTTTCTGTAGCTCATACGGGCCTACCTGGGTAGCGGTTGCCTGGACACGGCATGCTGTTTCCACGGGGGCAGGAACCATCACCAGGGCCAGGGGGCGGAGCCAATGAAGGACAAGTGTGACCCCGCCCTTTGTCTCTGCTGTGGATGCCCCACCCAGCCTGAAGGGGAGGTGCTGGAGGACTGACCCCACCCCCTTTCAGAGGATAATCAGTGAGCTATGGGGAGAGGGAAACACAGTTATAGAGGGTCATAGCAGTGTTATAAGGTTGTTGAAAACCTGTTTAAGTTTCAGAACTTTGTCGAAACAGATTTTTAACATAATTCTTTTTTCTCATTGGTGTTATTTAATTTGAGCCATTCACTTTCCACAAAAGGGAAGGTTTACTTTCAACAACCAACAACCACACTTTCAAAATTTAGGACTTCACTGTGTCCAGCGGTAGATCTGTCAATAAATCAATACAATCCAATGACGTCTTTTGAAAAACCTCTTTCAATAGACATCATTTGTCTGGCAGCTTAAATAATAAGAGTCCTTAAATAAATATGGAATATAATTGTTTTTAACATGAATAACCATACAATGTGGCATTAGGAGCATTAATGATCCACAATTAGAAATAGTTTTTTATTTTTCAGGAATTGCAAAATAGGGTTAAAATAAAAACCATTTTTCATACTGGGTAGCCCAGGACCAGGGATGAAGATTGTCAATATTGACAATCTGTTATAGAGCATGTAGAGAGATTAAAGATATTATATTATTTTTTTATCTGAAAGATTGTACAAATATGTTGGACAAAAAGAAACTTCCACACCAATATTTCATGGTCTATAATAGGAAAAATTAGCACTTTATCTTAGAGCTGTAAAAACACACCGCATCTAACATATCTTTCAGTAATTTAGCCAATAATCTGAATGTAATGGACTAAACCTGAAAGTAATCAAAGTAGGGTTCAAATGTGAGGTTCGGATTTGCATATCTTATATTCCCACTAGTTGTCAATTGAACTTCTATTTTTTATTGAACTTCTCCCTTCGTGCCTTATCAAATTGTGTCTTTTTTGTGAGGGATGTTAAATATAAAACTCAGTTTTAAACATAGTACATTTTATACCATGTATGGTATTTTGAGTTTAAAACCATAAATAAAACCAATATATTTCATTTTGTATTTTTGTATTCAATGTAGAATTTGTATTTATTATATTTTGCAGCTGGGACCAACTGCCTTTATGATCTGTTGTTTTTTAAACTGATATTGTGTGAATATAAACTTTTGACAGATTGCAAGCTTCTGAGAGAGAAGGACATGACTGGTCAAATCACCTTTAGCTGAATGACTGTTAGCCAACTGGTACTTAAACCCCAATTCATCACCTAAGCCATTTTTCAGCCACCTAAAAGATGTTTTGTGTTTAGTCCTGGAAAAAAAAATTGACAAGAAAGTTCCTGTTTTGAAGTTTGATAGTTAAGAGTGAGTAATGCCTGTTCACCTTCTCTCCTTACTGTACACTAATCCTGATTTTCTACTGGTAGATTTAATTCTTGGAACATCTCTAGCGATGGGCGAATGAGGTATCACGAAACTGAAAGTGGGTGGGGCTATCATGTTTTGCTATGGCCTCAGTGATGGACAGCTCCACCCACTGTCTGTGTCATACCACCTCATTTGCATAACAGATCAGCTCCTGGTGTGACAGTACAGTATTGCAAGAGAAGGCTGTAAAAACGTAAGATGTTGTTTGTCAACAGCTGTCAGAAAACTAGTGTCAGCCACGTTTTTATAGTTAAACAGTAAAAAAAAAAATACATCAAATATTATCGCCTTGTATCAAAAGAGGGGCTCACCTGGATTGAGTCAGTTTAAATAATTATGCAGGAACAGGTTTGAACTGGTCCAACCCTGTCATTGGTTTGAGGTTGTATTATCACTACAGTGGAATATAGGTGTCCTTTAAAAAGCCATTATGTAAATGCTGAATGTCCGTGACGTTTAAGGTATGTGTTATTAAACGTATAGCTTGTGGTTATAGCTGCAGTTCTACCAACAAATTTCTTCCTGTACGTTTCAGTGTGGGCAGCTGTAGCAGGTTTGAAAAAGATTTTAAGTAGATCTGTTAAGGAGAAATAATACGGCAAGTCTAGGTGAACAGCTCCCAGAGGCTGCGTGCCCACTGTTGGAGGTGGGTGAGAAGGTGATAGTTGGGGGGAAAAAACCACTACAAACTCTTCACTGCCATCCATGTCAATAAAATTAAACTGCACGTCACATGGGGTTTACATTTTTATGTCAACATAGTTTTGACATATGGGAAAAAAACAAAAATGGATTTGCACTTTTAAGTGGGCTAAAGGCTGAAATATGTTTTGGAGCTGTTCATCTAGGTTATGTTTTCTTTTTTCTCACAGGGAGAGATTGTTGTGTCAAATCTCACGTTATGTAGCCATGTGTCTCACCAGCTGCCATTAAAAT
The DNA here is from genome assembly GCA_022829145.1 of Albula goreensis. Lineage (NCBI taxonomy): Eukaryota > Metazoa > Chordata > Actinopteri > Albuliformes > Albulidae > Albula > Albula goreensis. The sequence goes on along the minus strand of CM040764.1, from coordinate 4,434,644 downwards.
CACTGCTTCACTGTGAAGCATTTGCCCAGCAATTGTCCCCACTGCATTTAACCAACAGCTTGCTTACACCTGTGTGCGTTTTCGTATTTGGTCATGGCCTAGAGGTCAAGGCCAGCCCACGAGAAACAATCATTGAAGGGTCGGTGACTCTTCGTCTGTAATTAAGCGTGCCGCTGGAGGCAACGACCTCAAAAGGCTCAAGACAAAAATTATTTTTTTAACTTTCCAGCAAGGAACAGGAAGTCCCATTGACATTTTCTAAACTTGTCTTCAAGGGAATCGTTCACCTTTGAACGTTAAAACCGCCGCCGGCCTAGCCCAAACGTTGCTAGATTAAACAAAGACCTTAGATTCCATCTTGGTACAGGAGTTAACAAACCGTCTACTTGTGGGATACCAGATGATAGATCCATGTAAAAATACCTCTTATCTTCAAGTGTTAAGACATTTGGAGATGCTGCTTAAACGAGAACGTTCTCCTGTTACACGTCAGTGTGCAGCACGTTTAGAGTTCTTCATATGTCTGTACGTGTTCCGAGTGGATATCTCAAATGCACCCGTTATCTTTTCGGTTTATATCAGCAGACATTTCCTAACATTGTTGTTGAAACATTGCCATGTCTATTCTCCTTTCAGTGCCTCATGTAAGATGTAATTTGTTGACTATGTCCCCCTGAAATCCCAGAACTTGATTTCACAAGACAACATATTTTACAGGATGTCACCATTGTAACTGTTTGTTGCTTAAGTTTATATATCGCTGAACTGCCAGGAAATACATTAGCAATAAGGATCAACCAGCACCTCAGAAATAGTTTCTGATGTAATACTCTGTATAGCTTTTTCTGTTATTTTAGTGCTGTTGATGTACTTGATTATATTTTTTTGCAAATGCAGAACAACTTTGTGTATGTAATAAAATGAAAGGAAAATAGGAAAATAATTGTTGCTGGATGTAAAATTATTGCTTAAATGACTGCTGGGCATGAGAAGAGATTTCCTTTGACTTTTTTTCTATGACCAATGTACAGATAATTTTATACTCTAAAAAGAATGAAATTCTTTTAATATGTAACAATGCTGTCCCTAAAATGCTTTAGGCTATTGCTGGACAGGACTACTCTAAAAGTTTAAGAAAATGAACTACAAGTGGCAAATGTAGTATAGCGGCCTTATGATTTTAACAAAATGTAAATGAATGAAAAATGGGCAGAACAGATACATGGTTGGACTTTAATTTCTGAAGCCAGAGTTTTCCACGTCTGCCTATAGTCCCACTAAGTGTTGAAACACTCACCTAGACCACATCACCACCCTCCAGATCCCAGGATAAATCAGTTTAAAAAAAAAAGAAAATCTGAAAAGCTGAAACTAAATACAAATGAAAGGGGGAAAAAACAAAATCAGCTTAAAAAGGCTTAATTGAGACCTTCAAACTGAGACAAGCCTAGACTGAAAAAGGAAAGCAAAGCATTCTGTTTGCTGTGGACGTTAGAGAAGCAGTTGAGTGCCCTCTAGAGTGCCTTGAATCCAGGCTTTAAAGAAGAGGGAACAGCGCTGTGATTGGATAATCAGGAGTCACACACTGGCTGCCATTAATTAAACTGCAGAACAAGGAGCCATGTTGGTGGTTGAGAGGAACTGAAATACAAATGTGTTTTTACCTTTTTTCCTGTGAACGCAGAAATGTTCATTCAACATCTCCAAGAAGCCAAATGTATCAGATGTCAGAGAAAGAATTTAGAAGGACACTACAACATTTTGGCAAAGCGCTTTCATTTACTTAAGAGCAAAGAAATTCACCGATAACGGTTTAATTTCTTGTCTTTTTTGCAGAGGTGAAAAACCCCGGCTTCAGAAAGTAAAAGCACTACTACTTATTGGTTCCATCCATGTGCAGCGGATTCCAATTAGCAAAGCTCTTCAGCCAGCAAGATGAACCAATTGGTTAAATTACCTGTTTTAATGCACAGGTGGAACACGTACATAGTAGTACTTTCTTAATCTGGTGTTTCTCTACTCATGGCAGATAAACAAGGACTCCATTACCAAATATACCAATAAAATATCCTTTCAAATAACAAGTTATACTTGATCATTTTCAAATCTAAGAATGCCATTTCACACATAATGTTAACAACCCAACGGCTCCTTTCCCGATGGGAATTCACATTGGACACAAAAAAAGGTTGTGTACCGTGAAAATAAGAAGGTCTAGTGTTTTTATAATTGTCAAGAGTTTGAAATGGGCAATCAGTGTCCAAACCTCTTTCATAAAGACATGACTCATGTCTCATACAAAATAAAACCATTTAGTATTTCATAAAGGGCATCCTGGAAAAAGATGAGATTTCAGTAAGCTCATTTTGATGGGGGACGCTCACAGTAAGATTTATCATTTTTGTATTGACTGCCATAAAAATCACTGGTAATAAGCCTTTTTTAAAATCCATGTAGCCTTACACACAAATCCTCGTTTCTTCAATACACTCCTGTCTCTGTCTTGGGACAGAAAATTGTGTCTGAAGCGTACACTCTCCCTGCAGCTCGTGTTGAAGCTCACCTTTCAACGTGTAAACCCAGTTTGTGGAAGCACTTCATCTCTGCTCAACAGACTGTTTTTCTGGAATCTTCCATTCTGCTACAGGAGACAGTGTGCATGCCCTAAAGTCTGATGTAATATTGGATGCTCTCTTCACTTGATCAGGGTTCGGGAGCCCTGATCCTACAGAACCACAGCGTTTTCACCTTTTTGTTCCAAACCAGCGCTAACAAACCTGATTCAAATAATGGGTCTGACGAGCTGTTGATTTACTCGAAATACAGAGGTGCGATAACATTGGTCTGGAAAAGAAACTTGCCAATCTTATAGCCGTTAACAAGCAAGTTCTTACCGCTGCACTTCATACATTTGCAATCCAACTCCACATTAAACTTAAGTGTACCGCACATTTGTAAACTTCAGTGCCATTTTCTGACTGAATCTAATGGTGGGCTATATTAAAAACCAGCTTGTTCATTTTTCTTTACACAGGCAAACCAACTTCTATGTTCAGCTACATATTAAATGAGAATGGACGCAAAGTTTTTGCAATAAACTTACCTTTGATATCTGCAGCATAGCTGGTTAAATAGAAAATAGCTGGAAAAAATTATTGTGTATGTATGACTGCTTCATTAATGATCACGCCATGCTTTCTTGTTCCTTTCCACAAAAACACTGCCTACTTCCCATAAAGTTTTTGAAACATATTTCCACCACATTCATTATTTGAGAGTTTTATTCATCTTTCTCCAAACTTGAAAAACAATTTAAAAAAGATAACTTAAGTGTGATTTTGCTGTCCTGTCATACGTAGAGGTGTCGGCTTGTTGTCTCCTTTCAAGCACCCAGGCCTTCGAGCTTTGACCGTGCCAACTCCTTTAAACCCAAGAGAATGTCTGTCATGTCCGAGAGTGATCTTCACAATACTATTTCGATTCAGCAGGTGGAATTTCAATTCACTGTGCAACAAACTGCAGCTTAATAGTACTTAGCAGCGGGTGCTGTATCAAAAGAGTATTTACCTATTGTTGTCTTTTGCAAAAAAAAAAAAATTATATTCTAAAAAGGTACAAAGTCATATTTCTCTTTTGTACATATCAAGTAATGTTAAAACACATGATTCTAGATTTAGTTACATATAGGCTTTGACAGAAAACCTTGGGCCTGTTGCAAACTAACCACAATACTCTCCATGGTAACTCTGAGTAAAACTTAAGTTCGTTTTTATCCCTTAATACATTACAGAGCTTCTGCTTAAGTTAACACTTAGAACACATTACTCAGAGTTAAGCACAAACAGTGCATTGTGGTTATACTGAACCATGGCCAAGATTCCACACAAGCACGAAAAAACTACAGTAGAGTGACAGATATATGTTGTGTCATTTCTGATATGCCAAATGATACATTACCTACACAAAACAATGGATTTACTCCAATAATGTTTGTTCAAAAACAAGAATGATACAATCAATGTTCTATACTGGTCTGTCACTTAAATATTTAATATATATATTTAAAAAATAAACCATGGGGAAGAAAAACCCAGATCAAGAATGCACTTATAGAGAACTGATAGGAAAACGCCTGGCATGACATTCGTGACAGGCCCTCCTCTTCGAAAAAACACACGGTTGTGCTTTCGTAAATGTCGGGAACTTGGCTCCAGTCCTTCAGGGGCGAAGTCCTGCTGGTCGAATACTTACCTCCGGTTTAGCACCTCAAGTCCTGACTTGGAACGGCTTGGCGTGTTGAGCGCGTAATCCAAATGAAGACTTTGGTTAAACTCTGTTGGACCAAGAGAACCTTTGTGGAGCTGTAGAGGAAACGAAAGGTGAATTCCCCCCGCGACGGACTGAAAGAGCCTGAACTTGGTGATGAACGATGTGAACTGCAGACATCGGCAAACAGGTGCCAGTGAAAGAACAACGGGGGGAGGGGAGGCCAGGAACGATGACACCCCCTCAAGCTGGCTGGGTGATATTAAAAATAAAATTTAAAAAAAACACAAAAAAAACAGAAGGCCTGCTCTAAAGACTGAAGCCCAAACCACCATTACATGACCGAGGAGAAATGCCTTTTAAAAATGTCTTTTAGTTTTTAAGTCTCATTCCTTGAGGAGGGGGGGAGGGGGGCGCTGAAGAGGCAGGATTTGTCCGGGACTCAGTCCTGTCCCGTCCCGTAGTTTTGTTTTCACTGCCGTCTTGATCGATCTATGTACAGAATATGTACATGCCGCCCGCGGGCTTCGCCGGCGCTACACCGTTGTGCTTTTCGTCCCGACTTGAGGCCGCGCAAACTCCACGAAATCGTCAATGAGGACTGGCCATGCCCCTGAAAACGAACAAGACATGGGGTTGGACAACAGCAAGAACTGGGTCAAATATGCATTTGAGATGCTAAGAATGCTACATAGCTACATTACTGAGCCCTTCTGTAGCTCAATGCTCATACATACGTTCTAAAAGCTTTCAGCTACAACTATGCTATCATTATACAATGCTATTATTAATATTAGCTATATATTAATTACCCAATGCAGACGCCTTCAAATACCTTCCCTCCAGAGTAAAACTGTCCCTACACTGAATTTGAATGTATGTCCCTACTGCTCATTAACCATTATAAGCAGTCATAAGATCCGCGATGACTGATTCAACTGGCTACGATTTTTTGCATCCGTCTTTTCAGTCCAGCCCCAAACTAGCAATGGAGATATGAGCTAGCATGTAGTATCAGTTACTCAATGATTTTGACCAATGATCAACTTTGCTGATGAAAGAAAAATATTTTTGATGAGCGTGAACAATTCCATGATTGGCAGCTGAGCAGCTCCACCCAAACAGGGTTTATGAAGCAACCTTAAGTAAACCCCTGAAACCTGAAACCCTGAAGATCTGTGACTTTAGGAATTTCAGTTCTCCGCCGGTTAGCCTTGCTACTCAGACAAGGGAGAATACTCTCTCAGAGGAAAGGCAATCAGGAACATGTGTGCGCACCCGACCGGCGCGGCGCGAGGCAGAAGCGTCACTAACCTTCTTCGTCGTAATTGGACATGTCGTCGGTTATCATTGTGCTAAAGTCTAACAGGAGGTTCCAGGTGTCTTTTGGTATTGATCTTTTATGATGCTCCTGGCAGGGGGAAAGAAAACAAGCGGTGTATTTTGAGATTCATCGATAACAATGGTTTTCACACTGTTGATGCGTTTACTGCTACAAGAGCAAAAGGATCTTAAAAGTTAGGAATATAAAATGGCTAAAAAAATTCAGTTGATTCTCTAATATCTGAAAACAATGGCTTTAAGATGTATCTGAAAACAGGGAACCCAGCCGAGCACAAAGAGTTTCAAACTCAGTCCTAGGGGACCCCTGTGTGTACTGGTTTTAATTCCAAACACATTAGCAACCCCTGAATTGTAACAAGCAGATAATTGCCCTTAATTTAATTTCTGCTCCTCATTAACACTTTTAAACGTCTCCTGGGATTATTTACCTCCCCAGGACACACTGTGTCAGAAATAGCTATACACAAAGAACGAATGTCTCATTTTCACATTCAAGGACTTTTAATCAATTAGATGAACTGATTATTCATTTTCATACAATACTATATGGGGAAATGATTCCTTCAGAAAGATATTACATTTTGAAACTGATTAAATGTTTGACTGACAGGTGAGTCCTAATTGGTGAAAGTGTAAACATCTTCTCTATGAAATTAGGTCATCTTTTAGATAATGGAAATTTCAGCCATGATGTGAAACGCAAAGCCTGGACTGTAATAACTTCAACATATTCATTTTTTTTGTTTCTTCAAAAGCAAATCATGGCGATTGTTTGTATCAAAACCAGCATATACAGGTGCTCCACAGGACTGTGTCCGAGACCCTCTGGCCTACAGGCCGATGCAACAAAAACCCAAATGTTAATCTTCGTTCATGTTTCTAATCTGTATTTAACTGTCGTGAAGAAACTCATTATCAAAACAGAAGCCCGCAACTTCAAAGGGAATAATTATAATTTACAACAAATATTCAAATAAAAATGATTCTCAAAGCCTTGATCTGGAAAGTCACCATTAAAGAACTTATTTAACACCCTGCTGCTTGTACTACACGCATATGAGCCGTTTTATGGCAAAAAAAACCATATTAACATATCTGTTGTTAGTATGTTGTTATTGTTAGCTATGGTTCTGAGTGACAGCTTGACAATCCTTTAAATTGGCACTTAGCGGGGAAGGGAAATTATTCATTTAGCATGCACAAAACCTACAACAGCAACGTTTCTGACGGATAAACTTTGAAAAACGGATGACGGACTTACCAACAAAAATTTGTTCCACAGGTCAAGGAATTTGAATCTTCCCTCAAGTACTAAATTCCAATATGCAATAGCCATTTCTAAATCTGCAAAAATATACGAGCTCAATGAATATGTGCTCATAAAATAGAATATTCAACACATATTTTCCAGTATGTTGACCTTGAAGGCAAATGAGAACAGTGGAAGGACAAACATAAAGAAAGGGAAAAAGGGGCATACGTACCTAAACCTTTCTGTCCAGGGTTCTTTGCAAAGTTAAATGTAAACTGATAAAAGTCTTTAAATTTCCCTTGATCTTTCAACTCCTGCTCCATTTTTGGCAGCTGTGCTTTTAGTTTCTCTATGCTGTCACACCTAGAGGAAAGAACAGATCATACATACATACACATTTCTTAATTCTTTATATTTCTATGAATTGACATGCTTAAAAAACTGACTAGCAGGTGGTAATTGGTAAGGTTCATAATGTCTGTACAGATGAATATTACAAATATACAAATTAAACCGAATAGGGGCAAAGACAATGATTTCATGTGGCATACCCAGAGTTTTTTTTAAATAAGGAAGTGCTTTACTTTGAAACCTGGAAGTGGAATTACTATGACTACAACACCCACATCAGCAAAGACTTTCACATTGAGTAAACAGTACAGCAAAACTGCTAATACAACCAGTGCAATATAAAGCACTATTGTTCTGTCTTTTCTGTTCAGAGCCAAATTGAAATTATTTCCACGTAGTTAAACAGCATCACTGTAAGGTTATTTGGGGTTAAAATGAGCAAGGCTGTGTTCTGTTCTGCATGCTACTTACCACACATCAAGCTAATCCTAAATTACAATTATACAAAAGTACATACATCCTTTACCCAATTCCAATCCAATTCCAATTTCAAATACGCATTGTACATGCTCTTTGTTCCCAGAAATCATCATTCTTATTTCAGCAACCACTGGTGAAATAACTACGATTTTTTTTAAACAACTGTATCCAACCTCTCCTGTTGCTAGCGATATCATCAAGTATGTTCCAAATGCAACAAAGCTGAAGTGTACTGCATACTTGCATACCAAGAAGTACGATCAAGACATGCATGCAGAACGGAACAGAGTGGGTCTCTTTCTGCCTCCCTCCGGCTCACCCTTGCTCGGCCATGCCCTCCATGAACTCCTGCTTGGAGAACTCGCACTGCGTGGCGGCGCGGAACTTCCAGGCGATGAGCAGAACGCTTATGCTGGCCGGGTCCAGGCCCAGATCGTCACAGAACTGCTGGATCCCGTCAATGCCGATCTTGTTGTCATCTTGGGGATCTGCAGGAGGGGAAGAAAAAAGGAAATTGGAGGAGAGGCTGTGAGGTTTCAGAACACTGCACTGGAGCTTCTATAGCCTACCGGTATCTGAGTTGAATTGGAACCCATTATGGCTTTTGGAGAGCGAAACCTCTTGACTGAATCAAAGGAATCTGAGACTGACATCTTGTTGTTGCTATTCCAGCGGTTTTGGGATCTCACTGCGTATGCCTGTTTTCATTTCGGCTATAAGTGTTACCCCTTAACTGCTAACTGAGTGGTTAATCGTTCTTAATTAGATACCTTGAATTTAGGTCGATTCAGTTTGAAAGCAGTGTGACATAAGAAATAACGATGCATTCCAGGAACAGCAAAGGTCCGAAATTCACATCCCTGAATATTTATCCGTCAGATCAGCTACAACTTACTGCTACTTTTCTATAACAAACTCCAGTACAACTAATTCCTTTTGAAAGTATTGGTATTCTTTTATCGATACAATTACAGACTCACAGGTTAAATCAATAGGGTTACAACTATTAAGACTGAAGACACTAAATCTAAACCGTTTGTGGAAAATGAAGAGCTCAATGACAGAGCAAATGACAACAAGCCAACCCTTAATTGACTGAAATTTTTTCCTAGGAAACAAGTATGGGAGACCTTACAGACATGCTTTCAAAAACCACACCTCATCAACAGATAGCAAGACTGGCTACAATAAAACCAGCACAGGAGAAATCCCGAGATTGTGAACCACTGGATTACACCCATTATGCTCAATTAAGTGCCCAGGCATATTGTGTGATAAGGCAAAAAGAGCAGAGCTACAAATGTAATATGTAAGATTTTCAGTGCTGGAATATCACTAAATTGCTATGGTCAATGACACTGAATGAGGCCTGTCGCTAGAGTGCATATTGCCCTGGTGTGGCACTTCTACAATACTGTACACAAGTAAGCTCAATGACATAAAACTTCAAGAAGCTTGGAGCTCCTCGCTTTTTGCACTCCCAAAGAGGAGATGGCTGTGGGGTTTGCTGACAAGGAAACCTTCTTTGATTGATGAAAATGTTTCTAAACTAGGTCGTTCCTGAAAACAAGACGGATGTCTAAGTCTTTCCCTCTCCCCTCTGCTCTGTCTTTATGAGATAAACCACCGGCCTAAATGCGCACAAAGGCCCGTTTTCTTTGGGGCCATTTAAAGTATGCGACCATGTCAAAGACCATATCTGAGCATGCTCAGGGCAGCTTCAACCTTTGGACAAATTACACTGAATTTACTGGAGCAGGCAAAGGAGGTGTTGATTCAGAAACTTACATACAGCACCCCTAAAACAAGTACTTTATAAATCATACATAATTTATATATGAACTACACATGATAATGTAAGAAATCATAAAATAATAATTTTAACCAAGTATATATCCACAGTGTGTCAATCCTCAGTTTCCCCATCTTTAATTCAGATATGAATACAATTTAGCTGCAACTTTTCATTCTCAAAATGGCAAAGAACCATAACATGTGTTTTTTTGCAAGTTTATAGTTTATGCAAATAAAAGTTAAACATACTTCTGACAAACTGGTTGGTTTCCTTCAACAAAACGAGTCTTTCTGTGCAAATTCCACTAACCAAATACACATGACATGACGAAAAACAGATGGCCACACCCAAAGTGTGAAACGACTTTAGAACCAGTGACAGCTGGTGAACTGGAAATAGAGGAAACTGACGTTTCTCTAAGCTGACGATTCTGTTGAGTTTATTTTTGTTTATTTTGCCTGATGGATGATCAAGTGATTTATTATCTAAATAATCCACAGGAGAAATAGCTGTATCATTTGGTCACACTTTGTACAACTTTAATTGCGATGTGGATAAATTAGACACAAATTAGACAACTGTTCATAGAAACACAATGAGGCCCAGAAATTCTGTCTGTAGTCTTCATTTCACCTTTAATGCAAGCTGGCATAACGTGCAAACGATATATTGTTTTACCAGCATTATATTCCTATATTCCAGCAATATTCTTTTCAACAATATAACCAATTTTACAGCACAAAAAAGATCAAACATAAGATCAAAACATTAATTGTTCTACTACAGATACAATTAAGGGGAATTCTTAGCCAATGGCAGTTGATAACAGATCATTGACAGTAAAGTCAACCAATCATACAGGAAAAAGGTTGAGAATACTGAATAGCTTGTGAATAGCCTGAAATCGTCCTGCCTCCTTTGTCCAAAGCTCACAGACTGTCATGGATTCTATACCCCTGGAATCTGATCCTCCTGCTTTCCATTTCCTTTGGATGCATGCAATGAATTCCAAACATTTGTGAAAAAAAATTGTGCATTTAACTTACATCAGTTTGGCATGAGTTTGTCACAGACTGTTTTCTTATACCTCTTTTTTTTATGTCTGTATGCTTTTGTATGGCTATCAAGATATTTCCTGAACAGGCCTCGTTTTCATAAATTCATATTTTCAGCTTTGACTGCTGCAGTTCGTCACGCATATTATATACACTCAATTCAAAAGTGAAATTTGCACAACTGGCATGCACAGCCTATGACTTCATTTAAAATAAGAGAATCCTTGACCACTTACCTCTGTATCTGCTGTAGAGCTGTTCTAGCTTTTTCCTGTCCAGAACTCCCTTTAAGCTTTGTAAGTATAAATCTGGATTTTGGAAAAAATTGTCTGTTGCGACGTCTAATTTCCAGTCATTCTGTGACAAACAGCTCAGTGCGGTCTTTTCGCTTGATTGCGTGAAGATCATGAACTGGCGCACCTTATCCTTTTGCGAGGACTTCAGCTTGTTCTGTAAAAGACACAAATAAAGAATTATAGGTTATGCCATTTCTTACAGTACCAACGTGTTGCATTTTTAGAAGAAACACACATGACGTGCACCAACTATGTGGTTCGACTGACAAATGTGCCAGTTATTGTGAGCACAAAACTGATGCAGAATTTGAACTTTATCTGTATTTAACTGAACAGGTTGGCTAAATCTAGCAGGTATCTATATTATGGGGTTTGATAAGACAAATTTACAGCCAAATTATTTGCATTGTGTCTGCATAGATAACCCTATTATCCTGGTTAGGCAGGTTTTTGATTAATTTGAAATATTCTTCAAATTAGGACACTAATTTGATTTTATTTTCACTACTGATTTTATTTTCAAGTAACCAGTAGCTGTTGTTCTGCAGTTATTCACAAAAATGCAACTTTTCCAGCTCAAAAGGCTTCTCGTGCACATTCCACTAACAAGTGTTATTTAGACAGTCAATTCCTGCATTGCACTATAGCTGAGGTATTAGCCAGTTTGTATCAACACACTGCAAAGTTAGCCTGGTGCCACCGTGACAAACTGTCACTGTAGCTGACGTTAGCCAAATAAGAAGTAGGTGGCTGTCGACACAAACTGGCGAACACAACTGACAAGCCACAAAATGTTACCAACGAGGCTTCTTAATAGATATTGTGCTTGCTAGTTAAATGGGGTAGTAGCTTGGAAGACATTTTAGCTTGCTAATAATTTCCCAAAAGCTGGCTAACAGTCTTTTGCAGGTCGCCGTCTGAGCACGACAACGCTGCGGTGGTAAAGTTGTATAACCAGGTAATGGTAAGCTATTTATTAGATACCCAATTGAATGTTTTAATGAGAGTCGTTGGTTAAACTGTTAGTTAGTTTCGTCATTAACGTTTATTAACTCACTATTGACGTTAGCGTTGAGTTGAACTGAAATGAGCTTGCTGGCTAGCGATAGCTAATGTTGCCAAGCTGGCTAACCAACCAATTACCGTCAACCATGAATGTGTTCTGTCAGTAGTAAAACGTTATATTAAATATACTAAAACAACTGACACCAAGCCAGTTATGTAGACCTGACCACATTTTAACCGCAAGTCTAATAAATAATCATATTGCCCTATATCTAGATACTAATCACGCCTGATGTACTAGGCCGCGTCAAGCCACGGACCTCGATTACACTCTGCTGGCCGGGGGCCTCTCGCTTTCCACCGACCGGCGGTTCAGCTGTCCCGGGTGCAACCGGCGCCTTCTGCTTTTCAGGTTTTACGACCAAGCTGAAGCGTTAACAATCTAGCCTAGCCAGTGCTCAATTCATTTTCACCAGCAGATGCAATTTAAACGCACGGAATTATACAGATCCGTTAAAGATCATCACAATTTACTGCTTATTTATGGATGACTTATTAACAATGCACCGTCGGAGGAAGGGGAACCACGCATACATAACAAAAATAAGGGAATTTTCACTTACCATGTTTGTAATTAACAGACTCCCTCTTCCCCCTCTCTCTCCTCCACCACTCTTCCTGCTCATGCGCAGCTACGCAAGGTACACTTGGGCTGAACAGTGCCAATTTCGGCAGAGTTCTCTGAATGAAAGAGACACTATTACCGTAAACGGACAAGTTTACAGACGAATTTTGACACGTCTTTTTTCAAATCAGATTGTCTTAAAGGAATCCGTGCCCGTAACGGTTTGTGGAAGAGCATGGGAATTGTTTTGTTGTTACCTAATGTGATTTCACTCTTAGGCGTTGGTTACATAAGGCTTTAGGCTATACTAAATAATAGGGCTATTCAGAACATCAAGAGGAATTAACTCATTCCGTTTTTTTTTAATCCAGAAAACTTTATTTAATGAAATGAAACAACAGTATGAGACAAAAACAAATGAAACAACAGTATGAGACAAAAATCATGGAAAAGATACTGTGACCATTTTCTCTGATACTATTGCTTCACAGATTTTCACTTTACCCACTTTGTAAAGACAGCAACATCCCCTCAGCTAATTGGCCAATAATTTTGGTCATCAATACAGATCCTCAGAGTTGCCATGATATGTAATGTGATTATTATTGTTTTTAATTATTTACTATTATTGTTATTATTATCAGTAGTAGTATTAATATTATATTATTAATTATGATAATAATAACTGTGATTTGCAGCAACTCTTGGGTGACAGTGAGGACAGCTCTATCTCACTGGGTCTCATGATTGGAAGTATCTGCAACAAACCCAGCTCATCCATAAGCCGCAGGGAGGAAAATCTGCGCCTTTTATTCTGGCCAGCCTTCCGCGCGGCCATCGGACCACACAAACCGCCACGCACAGTCCTCCTCTGTTCTCCGTGCCAGCAGTCCGGCAGGTGACCGCCACAGAACAAAGATCATGAATAGTCAGCCAAGTAGCCCCGCTGCACCCTGGGGGCTGGGAGAAGCCGGGAAAAGCCCTGCAGTATGCGCTGGGCTCCCAAGGGCTGGAGCAGTGTGCAGCCTGGGTCGACAAACCCTGGCCCTGGAGAGATTCAGAGCATGCAGACTTTTGTTTTATCCTTAAAGGACCAGCTCAAAACTGACAAACCAGACGAGGTGAGTTAATTGTCTAAACAATATTGCTAGTTCAACAGTTATGTTGTGAGTGACAGCAAAATGCAGAAAATGCTGTGTAGAAGGACCAATGTTGACCACCCCAGGTGATAAGATACCCTGGACCCTGTCAGAGTTTCAACCCAAGATGACCCAAACTGTCCATTGTGACTAAACTCACCAGAGAAGGGCCTTTGGTTTAAGCACTCTTTAGGTTACCCCTTAAAAAAAAATTAAGCTTGACTTATCTTCAGATTCCATTTGTTTCAAGTTTCCAACTCGCTCATTGTTCTGGAGGACACAGCTTTTCCTCCAAGAGCCAGTTAGAGGTTTGAATAATCACTCAGGGGTGGGGAAGGGCATTGCTCTCTCTCTCTCTCTCTCTCTCTCTGGAAAAATGTACTGTAGTAGTTTTGGTAGGCTACATAACATTGTAGCAACATCTAACATGTTTGTGAAGTTACAATGTCAGCACCTTATAAACAAGCACTCTCAGCTCTTCAAACATACTTAATGTGTTCTCACATTGTGTATGCCTCCCAAACACGATAGGACAGGATTTGAACAGTTTTTGTTTGCAAGCAGCTGGTTTTTCAGTGTACTTTGTGGAGGCCACCTCTACTTTATACAATTCCCACAGTGGAGTGTGGTCAGTCTTGTCTCCACAAACTCAGACGGGATTTGGGAAGTGGGCAGGGAAGGGGGTCTGTGCCTGCCAGCTCGTTGATCCCCAAAACACCACCCACCCCCCGTCCCTTTCAGCCTAAAAACGAACCCATGCTTTTCAGACAGCTGAGTCTGGCTCGCAAGTGGAGTGAAATCGGTCTTTTCTCACTTGTGGAGGACAAAAAGAAGAATAGAGAGGCACAAGACTGGAACTGGGATAAAGAGTCTGGTAAAACCAGGAGTGAAAGGAGGTATAACAACCGAAAACCGCAGCCCGCCTGGAGCCATTGAGTTGAGTTTCCATGGAAACCCAGGCCGAATTTGCCTGAAGAAGCGAGCTGAGATTCAGAGAACACTTTTGAGAAAACACCTCTGGGGAAAAAGAACTTGTCCACTGATATTCTTCAATAGAATATATTGAGATGTGCAGAAACCTGCAAAAAATGTATGTGCTTGTTTTATTATAAAATGGTGATTTTTGCCCGATAAAAGAGATAAGGCAAGCAAATAAAATGTCTTCCAGTAAGTACGTGATTCAGGTTGAGTTAGAGTGCTCCAACATGTCATCCTTCTTTAGCATTAGCCCTCATCTCTCAGTTTGTGCAATCACCAGTTTTGGCCCTCCTGTCAAACATAAGACAAAATATGTCAGTCTGTGTTAGATTTTTCTAATTTTTTTATTCAACCAATCGCTGGACAGTGATTGCTCTTTAACAAAAATATATTTCTGATTCAACTTGAGCCTGGTGCTCACATGCAAATATAAACAGTCATGAACAACAGTGAATGATAGGAAGAGGTCTATGACACTTGGGGTGGGTGGAGCTACCAAATGGCACCAGTGCCTGACTTAGTTGAACCAATGACTGTGTCTTTCTGTGGAGAGCAAAAGTCAATGTTTTTCAATGAATGACAGAATATTGTAAATCTACCCAATGAAAGTTTATAAACTGTCATATACTACCATCATTGGTGGACTAATAAAGACCACTAATAAGACCACTAAACCTTGATTTTGGAAAGTAGAATCAGCTTAATTTACAATGATCATATGAACATTTTCCTTGGCAGAAATGTACAAGATAAAAGTTCCTGTGCCCACATCATTTGCTAACAAATTCTTTGCTTTTGTTCTTTGCTGAAGTTGAAAGAGCTGTGTTAAATAGCAAGGATCCCAGACTACAAGGATAAATAAGGTATGTGTCAGTTCTCACTATTTCTGGAGTAGAGCAAAGTAGGGACCTCTCCTCCCCCATAAATAACTAAATAAATAATCAATAACGGTTTTTCATTTCCACTCATTTCCACTTCAAATGAAATGACGTCTACAGTAAATCCTGAAGCAGTCGCAACTGCTGCAATGGTGATAACTAGGGGATCCACTAGTGGGCGATAAAGTCACAGATTTCACTATTTTAAGAATATCTGGCAGCATTGAGTCTTGTATGTGCTATCTAATGGAAGGCTGTACTGTAGGGATTCCCAGTCCTAGTCATTCTGTTGTGAATGATGGCTAAACTCTAATATTAAGATGTTTATGAAATATATCACTGGCTCCTCTCAACTGCACAAAAATGAGAGACAGTATAGTATGCTAGTTGAGGGACTGGATAGGACTTGTATGTATGAGACTGCAGGTGTAGTCCTTAAATATAAACATAATTGTAAGCATGCCAAGCTTGATCATCGTGTATTCGAAACAAACAGGATCGTTTTCTGGAAAAAAAAAGACATTACATGCCATGAAGTAAAATTAGGGAAACCACTTTCCCTGTCATGTGAGATGAGTATGCGTCAAAACAACTGTTTTACATACCAACAGTCGCAATCCGGGGGGTCCTGAGTAAACAGTGACGCATACAGCGATGCTTTTTGAGATGACAGGAATTGAATTTCCAGTTAAAGGGCAGCAAAATGTGAAATGTGGCCATAAAAGATCTATTTCCGACCCAAAGCTAATCCCGACCTTCCCAGGCCATTGACAGGTGGTAACATTTTGTGGGCCTCGAATGCTTTGGAAGGCCTTGTGAGTCACATGTACTGTACTTGTGTATGTCCTGTACACTTGGGGATTTGACCTTGGGCATAACAAGGATGCAAGTAGAAGAACAGGTGAGACAAGGACAGTGTGCTCTATGGGTAGACTGTGTGTGGACAGTATCGGGTGGAGTAACTGACGAATGGGGTATTTTGGAATGGAGATATCACAATCGCCTGTGCTCGCTTCAGCCATTTAAACGACGTTGACCAGTTACATCATTTTAATACGTCATAGAATATTTTGTTCTTTTAGCTCCTGCAAAAAGCCACCACTAAAACTGACACCAATATGAAGTTGAGCAGTATTTGTCCTTGCCATATGACTTACAAGTGCTAAGAGTGACATTTTCTTTTTGTAAACAGACCCTGGTGTGTTCAGTGAACACAGACATTAATTTATTAGCTTATGATCGTGAAAAACATTTCAGACGTTCACATTTATACAAATGAAGATTAGGGGGAAAACTGAGCGGGTCACTCTGAATTAGAAGTGATCAGGGGATTAAATGTGACACGACTCTTCCCTGTGCTTCAGACAGTACTCCATACTTCACTGTTTTTTTCAGCAGTCACCCCACCTGGCGTCACACCTTATTTGGAAGTGCAGAGGCGGAGCCGACCTGTACTCATCTACTCAGTGACAGGTAAGGCCTGGATGATTACATCAGATTTGAGCCTAATATAGTAAAGATTTAAAATCAAATGTGAAAACTCCTGCAGAAACATGTTACCCCCAAAACACATAAAATTTTAAGTTTGTTGTTGAATTTTGGTGAATACAAATTGTAAAAGAGTGGCCCTTCCCAAACATTGGAACATTGTTAATTATGTGGTAATTGGTAAATTGGTTTCTGTTAAGTCAAATGAAGTGATTGATTGAAACCTGGTGCTTTGTTGGCTCTGCATAATAAAGTGGCCATTACTGTCCAGTGAGGGAATGGGAAGGTGATACCTGCTTGTGTGGTTTTAAAATAAATTATTGATTTTACCAAGCCTATTTTACTAAGTTGTTTTTAAGCCTTTTTACACAGATTATAGCATTAATCTCCAGGAATGTGTGTACCTGTATGTTGACATATTAAGTGTTTGTTATTTATCCCAGATGTCGTTAAGACAAAGATTTAAAAAAAACTATTCAGAATCAAGTCTTTGTTTCAGAAGTTATATGATTTCATTAGGGCTTTGAGGAGATCTTAAATATATAATTGGTCAAACAGCACCCTCTAGTGCCAAGCAGGATAGAGACATTTGGTTGAATATTTGTCAAGGCAAAAAGAGAGAATAAACCTTGAAATATCTGATTTCAGTTCTGCTTTTGACACACAAGTTAGTTTTTGTGATGAGTGACTATTGAGATGTACAACTACTCTGTGTGTTAGGCAATTATTGGACTGCATCAGTAATATTTGTGTTGGCTGACTGCTGGAATGTCATTCCTCATGCCTCTTCAAATATTAACAAACTATTTGTTAAAACAAATAAATAAAACAAAACAAAGCCTGCAGTGCTAGTGCAAAGAGCCCTGTGCATAGAGTGCATTGAGACAAACCAATGGTTTCCAATCGAACCTTTTAACTGCACACTTTATAGCTGGTGAACCAGCTATGAAGTGCTAAAGAAGGTGGTCCTCAAAACTCTGAAGAAGCCACAATAGGTCTAAAAGTCTTTCAAATCCCTAACTACACCCTATAAAGATGAGAAATTTGTCCCAGCAGTTGTTTGGAACAAAATGATCACAGGGGTCAGAAACTGCTGCCCCTTAAAAGCCCAACAGGAAGGGCGTTGTAACACCCTGATTGGCTAAGGGGGAATTCACTGACACCTGCTTTCAATCGAGGCAGAACCTGCAAATAAGTAAAAACGAAAAAGAACACACTGAAAGAAATTACTCACCAGCAGCACAGAATTTGTGACTGCTACATCCGTGTTTTGTTATGTACACGTAATTCAGTCTTGCAAAAAGCTAACAACACCAAAAAAAAAACGGAATTGTAATGTTAATCATTTTTGCCATAAAACGCTCTACCACCCTCTCTCTCCCTGCAATAAATAAGCCCTTGTCATTCTCAAGCTCTGGATACCTAAGCTAAAGAATTCCACTTGGAAGAAGATGAATAAAATACAATTATGAAAAAATTCGGCAATGGCTTTTGTATTTAGAAGGCTTTCTTCCTGTACTCAAAATGCAGCAGTGTAGATAAGCAGAGCACATTTGTCCAGCAGTAGTGCAGAAGTAAATGGGGATTAGGCCGGGCACAGGCAGGGATTACAGTGCAGACAGGGAAAAGGAACAGCAAGGCCTCCCAGCAGCCAGCCGAAGGTTCTTACTAAACCTCGATATCATCTTACGTTACAGTGAGCAACATGTTTCACAAGAACAAATCAGGGATCTAAACTTTGTCTACTTTTTTATTTTTTTATGAACAGACCTAGGCCTGGTTCAAGTTAGGGAACAAATGTAAATAAGGATAAGATTAAACACAAAACAAACCTGGAACCTTCTCTATACTGCTGTGCCTGGTGTTAAGTGTGGGAAGTGAAGTATGGAGAAGGGAAGTGATGCAACAGAATCTATCTACCAATCACATGCTCGGCTCTGCACTGTTAAAATTAACTTTGGTATATGACTCACTGCAGTTTTACAGTGCGACCTTACACCTGTGAAACCTGAAGTCTTCAATTTATATTTCAGGGATATAAATGTTTTGCAAATCAACTAATGTTTTTCAAAGTTTGTGGACAAAATAAACTGGTAAAGCAAAGTCAACTTCGACAGTATAGAAAATATTTATTTACAGCAAAATAGAAATAATATATTAATGTTGTGGAAATCAGTTATTGCCATTTGATAGACTTTAGTTTAAATATGACTACTGGTCTCTCCAACCACAATTTATGCAAATTTAATTTTCACAACTTTCGTAAATGAAGTATGAGTCAATTCATGACATGCAATTGCATTTAAATAGGGCCAATAAAGATGTTTATATACAAAACAAGTGGGAAAATTAGTATACAGATAGAAATTATAGAATGTCACTAAATCATAAGTAATACACTCACTTCATATTTTAACCCTCTGGGTTGCTATGAACTGGAAAAAAATTGTGCTTCATGTTATCAATACAACCAAAGAGACATTGTATTGTACTTTTTAAAACCAAACAAAAATATTCCCTTCCACAATATAAGAACATCAAAAATAATTACTGCAGTTCACCATTTGTGTGGTAGTAAAGCAGTTTTTCGTTCCTTGTCAGTTTTATGGAATGTGATTCAGGTCCATGTTTGCTCCTTAGCATGGCGAAACCTTTTTGATGATAAGACATGAAAACTTTGACCGTACACAATGACCAACGGGGTTGTGTCTGATCTCATGATGTCTGGCGACTGTTCCTTACAGAGGGACAGGTGTGAAATTGTTGGCTTTGAAAACCTTTCTGCTTTGTGTTTAACAAAACTTGCTACCCCATTACTTTACAATGAATGGCTTGCCACACGCTAAGCTAACCACTTTGGCTCGGAACCCCTGATGAAAAAGACCTGTGATTGTACGACACATGGAAGTGTAAAGAAGTGAACACAAAGAAAAATCTGTGCAGTTATCAGAGGTGGGTCCTCTTTGACGTAGAGGAAATAAAACGGTCAATTTATGCCTCTGGTATAAACAGAAGATATGATATCCTGCTATCAATGCTCCCATCCAATAGCCACTTCCCATTTTCATGGCATAAAAAATACACAGTGAAACCTCTTAACAGTGAGGGTCAGTTTCAGTTCATAAATAAGTCCAGTAACACTTCACTTAAACTATGTTATAAAGCATACATAATGCTGTCATAAACCTTACATAACACATATCATAACCAGCTGTAACAGTATGTTGCAACTTGTGACAGATAACACTATTATGCACACAGTTACACAATCGCATATAGTAGTGGTTATTTTGAGTGCTTTGTAAAGTTCACTGAATACATTAAGACAGTATTATGGCAGTTTTCATGAGCTGTGATAAGTGTTATAGCTGGTTATAACATGTGTCACATTACTCTTACGGCGGTGTTATGTAGGCTTTTATGGCATATACCTTATGTAAAGTGTTACCATAAGGTCCTTAAGGTTCTCTGGTGATGATCCTAGAATCCAGGGGGCCCGGTTTCACCTCTTGGCCTTGCCTATCTGTTCACAGAGTATAGAGAGGTGCTGGGTGAGCTTCACCATGAGGATGATGAGGGTCCCGCCCACGAGCATACAGGAGGGCCAGAGGAGGGAGTGGAAGAGCGCCCCCCGGGTGTAGAGCCGCGTCAGGATCACGCTGTCCTGCCGCTCGTCCGGGTCGTAGTAGCAGGGCACCTGCTGCTGCGCCTTCAGGCGCTCGGAGATGTTGGCGATAATGGCGTACAAGGCCGCATGGTCCTTTCTGCACTTGGGCACATAGAAGCACTGAGGAGACAAACAATCAGCACAAAATCAATATTTTCCTCAAGACTACCCTTTTCAGGATTTATTTGTTGAATGAATACTGTATCATATTCTCCAAAATGTTTAACATTATCTGCTATTTAGTCCAAAAAAAAAATACTAGAGCAATGTGCTGTTCAATCTAGAAATTGAATATTTTAATAGGTTAATACGCATTACTAAATCTGATTATCTAAAACATATTTGGTTATGTTTTCATTGCCTGAGACCTAATCCTTCAGAACTGGAGTACAAGATTAAAGTGAAAAGGCCAGCCGACAGAAGCAATGGTCTGTTTAATTGTGACTGGAGTGGACTGCCAATTTAAGCCTCCAGGGGTTTGAGGCTGAGAAA
Source organism: Albula goreensis (assembly GCA_022829145.1). Lineage (NCBI taxonomy): Eukaryota > Metazoa > Chordata > Actinopteri > Albuliformes > Albulidae > Albula > Albula goreensis. The sequence continues at coordinate 4,413,533 of CM040764.1, read as the reverse complement.
ACTGGACATGCAAAGACCTTGTCATTTCTGAACCACAGCGACAAGTTTTGGATTTGGGACATTTGATCAAAGAAAATGTTTGCTAAAATCAAAAAAGCAAAGAGAGCTTCATGGTGTCAAGACGAGCAGACTGCCTACTGATTGTGCACACTCTTCAAAGAGCATGGACATGCAGGACATGCATCTGTTTGTTATTATAACCACACTTCAAACAGCATCACCCAGGACCAAGACGTGAGAGTGTTGTGAAAACCGAGCGTGTCAGTGTTGTCCCCTGAAACCCTCCATTCAAAGCAAAAAATGAATGGTGTTAGCACGTTTTGTGGGACTCGCCTCTGAGCTGGTTTCCTGCGTCTCCTCGTTGTGTGTGAGTCGGGCGATCTTGCCGGATGCGTTGACGCTGACGTACACCTGCAGGCAGGGGTACCTGGAGGCCCGCCAGCAGTCCGAGCCGCAGCTGTAGCTGCAGTTCACCTCCGCCATCATGGTGGCGTTCAGGACCGTGCAGCTCGACTCCTCTGTCCACACACTGACGGTGCCGAGTCAAGGAAAGAGAGCAGTGACTTTACCGCTGGGCATGGTTAAAATGAGATTTCATGAACCTCCACCAACAGAGTGACATCTGGCTGTCAATCATTGAACTTGTGTGAACCAATCAAAAACGTTTTTCTCTCTTCAGCCAATGCAGTCATTGATCTATATCATTAAGTGACTGATACTATTTGGTGGCTCCTCCCATTTGTAGTTCAGTGAATTCTTATTCCCCCAATACTACTTACAACCAACATTACATACTCAAAAGAAGCTCGATAATTCTTACATACGCATGTAGGTTAAAAACTGTCAACTACAACATCATTGGTAATGCAACATTTACTTACTTTATTCAAACTAAGAAGTCATTTTGGAAAGAAAATGAAAAAACCGGAAGATCATATCAATTAGGAATTGTCAGGAGAGTTCATTTGAAAAATTGGGTTCACATTCACTATTCATCTTTAGGGTCATGTTAAAATAATTTCTAACACCGTTACCTGAATTGGCCAGTCCATAGAAGTTCTGTAATGATTTCATATTTTAAGGACCATGAAATTTAATATCCAGAAACTATTCATTCCTGCAGTGCTCAAGTCCAGTTTTAATAACACCAGAAACATTTTCAAGATGTATGAAACTTCACTCCATCAAGGGAGTTTGCTGGGGAAAAAAATCATACTGTGAATTGATATGAATCTAACAATCAAAGACATTAGATGTACTTTTGAACAGCTGGAGAATTACTGGACTGTACTCAGGCAATTTGTTGCACTAATGGAAAAAATGATGTATTCAGCTAATATACAACAAGATGGATGGGAATGGAATATCTTCTTTTTTAATATTAATTTCTATAAGCAGCCAAATTTAAGATGGAAATACATTGCTTATGATGTTCGGTACATACAGTATGTCTAATCAGAAAAATACAATACCTCCTACAGCACAGATTCCCTATCCTTGCACTGGGGCATTAGGCCCAGAGGGAGGCTGCCCCTGACTGGTCATCTAATACCATTTCTACCAGCAGCTGGGATGTCTCCCATCCAAGTTCTGACCAAGCCAACACCTGCTAAGCTTTAGCCAGTCAGCAGAAGCAGCAAAAATAATAGTATGGACTCACCTGTCCATCAATACAAACCTGACAAACTAATGTCTTCATTGCACAAAATAAAACCCACCTTTGGGGATGTTCTTCCCGAATAAACCAATGGTCAGTTACAGCTACTGCCTCATCCAGATCTTGTGTACACTTTACTCCGATTTTAAATTGCTGTTACAAGCCACAAAATTCTCTCTTGGTTCCTTTGTGATAATTACAGACATAGGAAACCTAGAAGGCCTTTCTGAGCCAATCAAAACCACACTTGAGATCCTAGGACACTTTGGCATTGGCCAAGCTTGCAGTTTTCTATATTTTCTACCAGAAATTCAATTTCTGGAGTCATGACTAGGTATGATAGGATACTTAAACCTTCTTTCTATGTTCATATGGATAAACTGACATTAACTAAGAGATTTTGAACCTTTCAGAGACTGCAGATGTAGCGGTTACGGACCTGTCGGAGTAGGAGCGAACCATGGTGATTCCCAAGAGGAAGAACATCATGACGGAGGACAGGATCATGATGAGCCCCAGCAGAATGGCCCGGTCTTCACCAGGCTTCAACGCCGTCACCGTCTTCTTCTTCTCCAGGAGATCATACTCCCGGATTTTCTGGTAGATCGTCCTGTGGATGTGAAACATAAAAATTACAGCCTTTTTCCTCCAACAACCTCTCTCCCTACCAGTCCTGTTTGCAAGATATCTGATAAAAAAAGTTTAGCATTTTACTGTTGTCTACAAGGCTGAAGAATTTCTAAAATTTCCAGGTTTCAGCATGGTCAATATTTTCTTCTTTTCCAGAAGATCATACTCCCAGATTGTATGGTGGATTGTCCTGACATTGACTGAAAAAAAGGTGAGTTCTTGTGGTCTGCGTGTGTTCATAGCCCTGTAGAGTTGTGTCCTTTTTTGTCCACTTTTTATGTTTATACTTACTTTAATGCACAGGTATGATTTTTTGAGCATTTCTTCTCGCAACACAGTAAAATTTTCAGTTGCACGCTGACTCCAAAATACACAGGATCCCTGCTGGATTCAAACTCTGTTAGAGTTAACACTGGGAAATTCACTTTTGTGTAAATGTAAGTGATCCATCCATTCTTTCTTTTTCAGTGATTAACAAGGTTGAGAGCAGATGTCTGATATATATAAAAAAATATTATCTAACAGGCTTAGTGCTTAACATGTTACTTTACAGTTTTAGATTCATTTAAGGGGACAAATTTTGAAAGGGAGACGTTTAAATAACGTGAATAACAGGGAGCAGTATTGGAGCTGCGCAGTGTAACCTTTTTCTAAATGACACACAGAATGTTTATGTGTAATTGCCAGATCTCGTTTATCTGATCTGATAATGGATGTGGGAAACATGTCAATACAATCAATTCTCCAGTAGCATTGGGCTTGTTCAATAAATTGACTGTTCAGGCGATTTAACAGTAATTTTTTACGACAGGAGACAATCACAATGAAATTATCGGTGAAACAAAAGATAAGTGCTTCAATGGGTCAAAAATGCAAAACCAAATTGAAAAATAGCCTACAGTAAACTCTACTGTTAACTTCTGATCGATTTACTGTGCAGTGGTTAATCTGTTTTCTGAGGAAGGTTTTGAAGCCTACGTCAAGACAAGATTTTCCTGCACTATAAAGTTCCACTTCTTTAACGCAACTAAATTAAATGAAACGTATTTTAAGCAACATTTGTGTTTTGATAATTGTAAAATCGATAAAGAGCAAACAAATGCTTCGAATCGTTTTCTTTCAACACAACAGTGGCCAGTGCATTGTTTAATGTTTCAAATGATTCTTTCTCTGACGAGGCAATGCTGAATACGCCTGATAAAATAAAATCGAGGAACAGATGTGTTCAACCTTCCCTATAAATCCGTGCAATAGTTTCCATGTTGTTTTTGAGAAGTTGCCAAAGTAGCGCCTTACCTCCTTTCATGACCTGCTCCCTGTGGCCCTTTGCTCCCGGTCAAAAGGAACATCCTACCGGACACTCCGGCAGGCCGTCTGCCCAGAGAGACGGCTCGGAAGGAGGAGTGAAAAGACCTGGAAAAACCAGCATTCAGTCACCCAGCTGACACACACTCAGCCACTGAGAGTGGCAACCTCATTGCGAAATGAGACGAATATCCACTTCAGCTCGCAAAAAAATGTCCATATAACGATAAAATAAGGTTGTCGTATGTCCACTGTGCTGTGAAAGCGACAGACCCTCCCGGGAGGTTAAGCCAAGACAATCCTTTGACTTCTCTTTCTCTGCTCTCACACCGCTCCCGTTCGCAGACCCGAGTCTTGCCAAGTGTCCAGCCCGCTTTAGCCGGCGCTTCGTTTCCTGCCCGTTCATTTAATTTCGACTATTCATAGCGTGAGAACAGCAGAATAATAATGAGGCGCCGGCGGAGGACCGCTGGGGCATATTGATCCCCTGATCCAGTCGTTAGCACCGAGAGTTTTTCCAAGTCCCCCTCCGTAACCTGTCGTTGATTAATCCCTTTGGAGCTCATAGCAACGGGGTTACACAGGTGTTTTCAGACCATTAGCTGCTTTCATCTCTGTAATCTGAGTCTATTAACTCGATGATTTGTGAGAGTGGAACTCTGTTCTTTTCCAAAGTAGTAACAAAGAAGAATATCACCCAGTGACGCAAAGTATTATAAACAGGACATATGCCAGGATATCATTTTACTTGCTTCAATCAACTTCAGATTCATTATGAACGTTATTTGATGCTGGTAACTGTTACGTGTAAGTCATTATTTACGTCGAGACATTGTTCACTTCAAGCTGATATGACGGTTGTACCTTCAGAATAAACATACAGATAACCCTGTTTGTGCGAAATAAATAAGTAACTGCACTGTAGCAAAATCCCTGCTGACAATAGAGGCAACATACACAAACATTTCGTCCCCTAAGGTATACCTATAGGATACTTGCGGTCCTAATATGGAAAGTTACAGGTTACATTGCAATTAGTAAAATAGAACACATGGACTAAGAATCAAAATCGGGCATGGTCGCCATTTCAAGTGTGTATTCAATGAGATTTCACTTGCTCCTGAAAGTAAATCCTGAATTAAAATGATTTTCGCAAAGGGTGTAACATAATTCCGTCTGTAGTTAGTAAATTAAATTATGTGCCGTCTGGAATAACGTTAAATCTACTTTGAAAGTAAGTCAGAAGGTCTTGCTATCAATGCATTGCTCATAATTAAATGGTTTGAGTTTTACTGCTGTTGGCGCCTGGTTACAGCTAAATCTTACAATACGGTCAACTTAACTTCTCTGTGACCAGTAATGACGGTCTGATTTATGGATACAGTTATGTATTACGATGTTGCCTACTCTTGTAATGTAAAATCAATATTGCTGTGCTCTGCAGCGAATTATTTCTGAGTTAATAGGATTTAAGTAATGGCTTCTGTTTAACTTCTTTTAATTTTTATGCTTTTCTGTTCACTTTATTTATTTTTATACCAGAACATAATTGCTGAATATCTTCGGGAAAATAGTGTTTGGTCTTTGATACCGAGTTAATTTTCACCGAGTTAATGAAATTGTGATTTGATTCCTCTGGGCCTACAGCTGCACGTGATCTATGGCAGTTCTGTAGTGTAAACCCACAAGGGATAAAATTTATATATATTAGACCACCTACAACTGACCATTGTGATTTTCAGTTAACTGGGAAATATTCTACTGCCTACAAATCCAGCAAAAGCAGTAATGTCTTGTAACAACAAAACACCACATGGTAAAGACTTAATTGTCCCTCAATATGCTTTAATTACATTTATCTAAAGTAATCTCAATCTAATTCAGTTCAGTGGGGAACTAACTTCCACAAATTGCAGACTAGATGCCAGTAACCAATGAACAATGTGAATTTGATGCTTCAGGATGAGTAAGAATGATTCCACAAAATTGACCCCCGATAAAAAATATAAATGAACAAAATGGTAGTCCATGAGGGTCAGTTACCCCTATGACACCGTGGTAATAGAGTAATATGGAGCTCTATAGCCCAGTGGGTTAGTTACCTCTATGACACTGTGGTAATAGAGTAATATGGAGCTCTATAGCCCAGGAGGTTAGTTACCTCTATGACACTGTGTAATAGAGTAAAATAGAGCTCTGTAGTCCAGAGGGCTTATCTGTGTGTCACTGTGTCTTTAGCAGAGTGATTTGATCGTTCTGCCTTCTGGAGGCCTGACACATGTTAATGAGAATAGATTATTTCCCACTCATCATGGGACTGTGTGCTGGACAGATCCCAAAGCTGTCAAATACATCTGTGGTACACAGGGCCTGCGGGACAGCACTGAACACTACTGAGTGACACTATGTTCACAATGGTCTCCCCCCCCAAAACATATACTGCCAATACCATTATATTTCACATATTAAGGTCAGCAGTGTACATGCTTTCAGGTTAATTTGGCATTTACACAATAAAGTGGTCATTGTTAATTCTAAGAGAGTTGATTAGATACTAATCGGTATCCGATGCACACTGTACAGAGTAAAGATTTACTGGGTAAAATTTAAACCTTGTTTAGCATTTGCAAAATGGACATAGATAGATCAGATGTTACATTTTACATACATTTACATCAATTTCAGCTACTTCCTTGCTATTGATACACAATATTTTTTTGTCCCTCTCACTGCTTTAGGACAGAAAACATTAACACAAAAATCTTTAGTCTTGCCCGTTTCCAAGAAATACTGACTATATGCATTTAAAATAATAATAAAAAGTCTTACTGCCACCAACCTGTGCAACATTTTGTGACTCAAAAAAGACATATGTACATGCACCTGTAGAAACGGCAACAGGAGGGCGTGATTTGCCTTCAGTCCCTCTTGTAAGTTCATTGACGGTTCTTATCTAAACTAATATCCAAAATCTTTGCTAGATGCTTTCTAAAATTGCCTTTTGAGTAAAAACACAGTTAAAGCTTCATGGCACCACTGTTTATTGTGCCTTTATCACACTGGCAAAGTAACAATATTACAGCCTTGACAAACTTTTCACTACTGAGAAGTCACATGGCACTTATCGCAAAGAGTAGGGGGTTCTCCAGAGTCCTGGCAAAACTCCCATTCAGGCTCCAACAGCTGGCCACATAATCATTCCCCAGTGTAACTGGCTCAATGATTTCTTCCCCTCCCACCTGAAGCTGGTGTGTGGACAGCATTCTGGCACAAAATGGCTGCCATGTGTTACCTGGTTTGGTGCTACACATTTCTGGTGGTTGAAGTGATTTCCCCCCCTCAATGTAAATGCTAAGGATATCAACATAAAGCTAAAATGAACGTGAATTTATATGATGATGATGACAATAGTAATAATACACTGTTATGCTAAAATATATGCTAACATTGTGTCACTGGTCACATCTGTACTACAATTATTCTCTGCTAGGTTATTCACTAAATAAAGTTCACAAGGGCATTAACATACAGCGCCTCTCATTAAAATCATGGTCCCAACTCACCTCTCTTATTTAACACACAATTACAGGCCTAATCGTGCATGAAATGATACCGCTAATTATATCACAGAAGGCAGATTTTTCAAAAAAAAGGTCAGCATTTCTTTATGAGGTTATAAAATGGGACACTGAAGGGATGTGTCTACCCCAATGCTATCTGAACCAATAATCCTTTCATGTATTACATTTATTTCTATTTTACTCCTGCATTTATTGGATCACTCAGCAGAGGGAGGGGCATACTTGGTTTATGATTTATTTGCATGTCTGTATTCTGGGCATATTTAACAGCTTTCATTTGACGTTATTCATTTATGCAGTTGAAGCAATTAAGGGTAAGTGCTTCACTAAAAGCAACGCGCATGATTTAAACCTGTATTGTTGATTTTAAGCAATGCTTTATTTTGCAAAAGGGATACTCAAAGATGGTGAAACTGCTGCTTGCCAATTAAGCCACATTGCATTTGCGAGGGGAGAGCTGTTTCTTTGAACAGTTGCTTGGATGCTGTTGACCTTATTCAAAAGGTTTTGTTGTGAGCCTTCATTTTGAAATCTGCTTTCTTTCTTCATTTGCATGTGTTTGAGTATTCCTTTTCACTGTGGTTGTCCACTGTGTTTGTCTTGTCACAATATGCTGAAAGATTATTTTTATGTAAAAATAAAAATGGCCCATATATGCAAAGATGGAGCACAGCCTGTCGATTTTTAAAGAATCAATCCAGTTTAGCTCTGATTTCAGTTTTAACTATGGTTTAAAAGGCAGGACATTTTTTAAATAAATGGATTTTTCTGGCAGTACATTGGGATCAATCTGCAGTATATTAGCTTATCCACCCCACTGAGCATCTCATTGATTACTTATAATATGTGTTGATAGAGTGAGAGAGTCCTTTCAGGTGGCACTTTTAAGGGAAAATGGGCCTTATTTACTTATTCCAGGAAAATCCTTTGAATAAAGAAAGGATTTACTCAAGTAATTCAGTAACAGCCGACGTGCCGGTCATTGGATGCTACCCAGCTTCCTTGCACAGTTGACTCCTCCTCTGGAAACTGAAGCCCTGCCCCCCGTGCTGCATGATGGGTCTACTGTGGGCCATCAGTGTCCACATGGAACACAAAGAGGTAATACAGTTACTGCATTCACTTCCAAATGCATCATGACTCGCTTTTCAAATGTGTGAACTGGGTATCTGCTGTGTATCCAAAGGAAATGTCATCTCTGTGTGGGAAATAAAGTTATCCCATCCTATTCCATTATAATCTGCTGGCACAAATAAGGACTGCGCTCCCTAGCCACAGGATCCAATCACAATTTAGTCATCACCCTATAGGGTGACATCATCTCCTGGAGCAGACTCTCACATGCTCTGTAGTGCTACTCCACTCAGCCACATTTGCAGATAATGAGGTAATTGGAGCCAATTAAGGGAGGGTAATTGGTTGGAAAAGCACCGTTCACACAAGCTCACAGAACTGGGCACCCGGCAACTGTATATGGGAGGAAATCTCTATTCTCACTGAACATTACAAGGTAAAGAAAATGTTCGCAAAGCCATTTTTGAGGTTTAATTTCGGTAAAACATCAAGAACATTTTTTTCTTGTTACTTTGGGCTGATGCAGCACCATGACATAATAGCTATAAAGATGTTAACAACCATCTTTCCAACCCAGTGGCAAAAATAGTAGCTTGGATTCATCTAACATCAGTCCTTAATTTTGATTTGCAAACATTTCTTTTTTACAAATATAGTTCGGCAAGTCCACAGATCATTACAATTATCTCACCAAATTGCATTGCGAAGAAAAAAATGTAACACTTCCTTGTACCTGTGCGTTATTGTTCAGATATCAGACAGTGTTACAGCAACACAGACCAGATGGTCTAATGAAGCACAGAACCTAAAGCAATTGATTTAAATTCACTAACCTGTAAATGGAATACCAGGGGAGGTTCTGTAACAAAAATTGAAATGATATGTTATTGAATCTGGATGCTTATTCTGAATGACTTCCAAGAATTAAGAGGGCTAGATAAAGTTTTGGCCTTCACATCCATTTTTCCATTTTCAGTTTGCTAGCACCACTTTTCCTACACACGTATGTCTCCCGACACAAAGACTCAGGTGACGGACTATATATTTGAGGGTGTGTCAGTGATGGGACAGCCCCACCTTTCCAACTGGGCTTCCCACATTAGGGGGGATAAACAGTCAATTTCTCTCTATCACTAAAATTGATGGCGCTTTGGTTCAGTAGGATGTTCAACCCACTGGTAATTTTCACAATTGCCGACAGCTGCCGTTTAGCATACAAAACGCCCATGTTGTGGGCAGTCAGATGTTGGATGCTTAACACATTTCAAACCAAATTTCCTGTGTCATCCCTTACCATTTTTGAGAGACTGTGACTGAGAATCTGCTAACACCAACACTAATGAAGCGCAAGCAGAGGTCTGGATATAAAGTAGAAGAGATGATTTATGTCTTGCTGAAAGGCACTGAGAGTAGATGAAGCTTAGTAGAAAATCTGAATCATAATATGTCAAAACTGCTTTATTTATTGTATCGTACAGTTGTTTTTTTTCTTTCCCTGCACGGTGCCTATTGAGCTCTGTATTTTTCTTAATCTCGGTAATTTGTCTTAGTAGGCATTCAGTGAAGCAGTATGGTACCTTTGTAAACAGTTTGAGTTTGGCCATGCTGCATTGAGCCTGCAGCGAGCAAATGATCTGTGTTGGTTCAGGATTAAAAGACTCATCAGTGGTACCCTGGAATGCAGCACATAGAATAACTATTCAGAAAAGAAAACTTCTGTAAATTCTGAAAAAAAGACATAAACAAAAAAAACTAAATATTACATAAATGCTGTAGGTTAGTAGTGGAGAATGCAGGCTAACACATGCATTCTCTGAGTGTTCAGGACTGATTGCCTTTTCTCTGTGGAGGCCACCTGCTCACCTGTGCAGCTATTACAGTTCGTATGTGTATTTTATGGAGCTGAGTGAGTTAGCCAGCAGGGTCCTGAGTTACCACATTTTATCAGTGACTACCTTCTGTTTTGAAGTGGAGGGCTAAACCTATTGATTTATTCTGTCAAATCAGAGACTGACATGTCATATCTCCACCTTTTACAGGGTTCATGAAGCCTCAGTCTCCAATCAGAATTTTGATTTGTAACAACCCACAGTCAATATCACAGCAAACTAATACGTCAACACATACAGTAAGGCAGACGAACATCTATGATAAATATGGAAGGGAAGCAGTACGATAACCGGCCAGACAGTTAAAAGAGACATCCGCTGTGTGCTGTACAGGTTACAGGATATTTGCTTTATCCACTGCTACGGCAACTGTTTGTCATGGGTGTTATGGGACAATGTCAGAGAGCGAAATGCCACACATTTTTAAAGCTTTAATTTACGATTGTGCTGGTCAAGGCCTTGATGTTTGAAGTCCTGCACAGAGAAGGTAGAGGGGACACAGAGCACCCGCAGTGACTGTACGGGACACACTGAAACAGCAGGTGCTAAGCCTATTTCTGAACAGGGTGAGGTCGGTCATTAGATCATTCCCTGACCAGAGCCCATAATTCATGTAGTGTCTGACCAGGACTGCTGATCTAGGATCAGGTTTCCCCTGACCGTATCCTAACCTCATCCATTATCAGCTACACGTCAAAACTGATGCCTGATCAGGGCCTGAAGTATCCCAGAGTCATGCTGCTGACCTAGGGTCAGGTTTCCCATTTCCATCAACTATCCCTATCCATAAAGAGCCAGAAGGTAAAACTGATCCCAGATCAAGGGCTTTAAATTCATCAAGCATCTGAGGATGGGACTGCTGATCTAGGGTCAGGTTATCGTCCTCATATTAATCCATTTTAAGAAATAGTTGAGATAATACTGATTGAACTAATGCTGATACATAAAACTAAACAGTGTTCCTCTGGGGTTCATTCACAGATACTTTTGCCAGAATATTATTTTCAATCTTTAGTTACATTCCACATGAATGATTTAAATCCCTTTTATTTCATATTTTGCAGTATAAATATAACTCAACCCTTATCTAATATTGGTTTTACTGAACAAATACTGTTTTAGTGTATGCACTGAAGAAAGTGAAGCCACATCTGCTATGGCAGTATAGTGCAGAATCAACCTTCATCTCTGTTGCTGGAGTACTCCAAATGTTTGTGTGATTTTCTGCCAGAGCATTTTGGGATATTTCTGACAGTGTGTCATGGCTGTGAAGTAGCTGACCGAGACAGCCTCAAGCCCCTGGTGTTTTTCGATTGTGTCCTTAAAAGCCTGGCTCCAACACCACTGTGCACTCTTTAAATGTCCTATAATTACTTTGCCATTAAACTCAAATTGGAAAGCTGCTATAGCTCCCAATGGACCACCATTTGTTCACAGAAGAAAAAAAAAAAACATTCTGTCGTTGCCACCATGAGAAAATGAGTCCGCCACAATAAAATACTATGTTAGAGGGACACACAGTACGCTAATCACTACAGGCCATACAAGTAAGCTGAACCTTTTACACTTTGTTAATTCTGCATTTTTTCTTTTGTATATAGAAATTAGCTAATCATGAAGTACATATGCTACATGTACATACATCTTAAAACTCATTTGGGACACAGGTTTTAAGACTGATATACAGTAGCTGCTCACTGATATAACTGCACTCTCTTTGACCTTGTCATCATCCATGACCACTGAACCCAATTCGTACTTCACACACTTAACACAGAGAATCCATTTGTCGAACTGCTACATTCAGGGCTAGACATTAACGGCCAAATTTGGGCAATTGGCAACGATTTCGTGGCAGCTAGTTGCCACCCTTGGCAACCACTTTTTCACAAAATGTTCACACAAGGAACAGTAAATAAACGCCTACAATCGCGTAGTTAACATTAATTCAAATTAATATTAATATTTTATTGTCTCTGTGAAGAACTAGCGATAGCCATGTGCCACGACAGCGGTCATGTCGCAAATCATCACCTTGGTCACCTTGCTACCAAGGCAGCGCACCAAATGTATGAATCGACCACTCTGATTGGCTTATAGTCCACTCAAGCGCTCGAGACAAAGTGGTCGGTTTGGACAGGACTCGGTTTGAGTAGCTTGGCGCGCTAGCAGCCTGTTGTAGCCCAGGCCAAAGTGGTAGCAATGGCGAAACAAACAAAATTATTTCACTGTGGAATTAAAAAGTCATATGGTTACCCGTCAACATCCCAAAATTAGAAATACTGACACAGCCACAGTCGAAACTGAACAAAAGAAAAGCCGAAACTTACTCAAAGCCTGGGCGAAATATCCCGGTATCTTCGAGAGCAATAGGAAGTTGTCTTGTAAAACATGCTCAACATACCCCTCCATTCGCAATAAAACGTTCACTCGTTCAAGGAAACACATCTTATAGAACCGAGGGGTTTGATAAACATTGGAATTCGACGCCTCAGGAGAGGCCAGCAAAAGACAGGATGAGGATGAGGATGCGGGCGCCCGAACAGTCACACGCTTCCAAGGGCCGATGGACACCGCTATACGCAAGATCAACGCTGACTACCCTGGTCAAGCTTTTCAACACTGTTTACTACGTTCTCAAAGACGAAGAGCCCTTTACAATGCTACCAAGTCTGCTGGACCTTCAAATCGAGAACGGCTCTGATCTGACGTGACTGACAATCTATACACCTCATCAGGCTTGCAGAAGGTATGTTGCCTATTGTAAGTTCATCTAATAAACAACCAAGCTTGCAAACCACAACGTTGTAGAATAAGGATATGATAATTTTTTTTTTTAAATGAATGAGTATACCTTGTCTGGGATCCTCTGCTCAGCTCAAATGTGTAACGTCGGGTCACAAAGCAGGGTCAGTACATATGCCTAGTATGTGAGTGTGTATGTTTGTGTTAGAGGTCTGTGATATGCTTTGTATCTATTTAAAGTAGGTATATTGTATTGCAGTTAGACTACAAACACCTGATAACAGTTTACTGGTGGGGCTGTGAGGAACTTTGTCCTTCTGGTTCTTGAATTGCATCGTTCAGATATGTTAAATTGATATAATCTGAAACTAGCACCGCAGGTTATTTACTCTCGCAATCAAGGATTGCAGTTCTACAATGTTAAAACCCTACAGATACAATTGCTGCAAAGTAACACCTAAAAGGCAGAAAAAAAGAGAAAATTGTTCTTATGTTTCAAATATTTTGTGAACATTCTTTGCCGTTGCTTTACGATTAAAACATCGGGTAATAAACACGCTCCAAATATAGGTTGAGACATGGCAACCATAATGTCAATTCTGGCAACCAAAAACTAATGCCTGGTTTCCAAGGATGGCAACCATTTTTAAAAGTAAGCTTTGGCACGAGTATTGGTACGTGTTGAGTACGCAGCAGCAACAAAGACCCTGTATTGGCGGTTTAACCCCGACTAATCCCCTGTCACTAAAGCATGCAGGAGCTTCGGAGAGGTTTTACGAGCTGTCAGTGTTGTTGTTTAGCCAACCTTGTCAGAATTTTGGGTGGGGGAAAGGGAGCAGACAGAGGAAACCATTCCTTCCAGACCTGTCCTAAACCACTCCAGGGAGGACAAAAGGCTAGTTTCTGAACAAAAAAAAAACAACCCAAATTTGACAGGTAAAAGGTATATGGTATGTTTTTCATTATTCTGCAAGAGACAGTAAAAATGGAAGCTGTACCAATGTAACGCCAGTGCTACTGTAGGGTATTTTAGATTCTTCATATTAAGCACTTATACCAGAGATACACAACAAGGGGCCAGCCCTTTTGGGATTTCCTGCCAAGTTCTGCCTTTAATTATGTAATTTGCCCGATCTTTAACTTGACCTGGAATGAACTACACAGTTGGACTGCATAAGCTAATGCAGTATTTTATATTATTAGGCATTTGGCAGAGGGTCTTATCCAAAGCTCATTCACTAATTTTTTGATTATAAAATCCATTTATATGGCCAGATATCCCTGAAGTGATTCAGGTTAAGTACCCTGCTCAAGGGCACAATGGAAATGCCCCACCTAAGAGTCAAACTCGCAACATCTAGCTAAACCCGTTCCCTGACCATTATACAGCACTGGTTTAAAAAAAAAAACACACACAGACCCTCCTGGACTGGGAGTCATGTACCCCTCATTTATACAGATGTTGGTTTCTTCACTGCCAAAGGCAAACTGCTGCTCAGTCCCTCTAGTATTGCAGATAATACTGGCATCTTGATAGCATACACCTGTGCTGCACACTTCAGGATGTACTGGCATGCTCGATTAGGAATAGCCCGATAATGTAATTAACCACCAGCCCCCATTGCGGATAGTAGTAGCGGGAAAGTAAGAAGGTGAAAGGCCAGAGTGATTCAATGCAACACAGACAGCTTTGAGCACGGCGTATTTTACCAAGTTTTTCCCACATGACAAGGCGACAAGCATATTTAATCAACAGCAGTCACAAACAGTGCAGAGCCTGTTGAAATGTGTCTGTTTCTCCAGCTTCAGTGGTGAAAAGCCTGAACTGAGCTTTATCACAAGTGTCATTTCAAATTCTACATGAAGCAATATCTCACATTGCAGATTTTGTAATGTGTTATAATTCCATATCACAGTCTACTAACGGTGTAAATATGCAAGTTGCCACTAACGCATTTAAAATGGTTATTTTATATTAAAGCAGATGTTTTTATATGTCACACCTTCAATGATGGTCTAACGAGTGTATGTACAATTCCCATAAATTGAGTAGTCCCAAGTGAGGAACATCAGAAGCAGTAGAGCAGTATATGGTCATAAACAGTCTCACTTTGAAAAAAAGAGATTAGAATCTAATTCCTGGACAGCCTTTTATTATGATGATTCCCAGACTTGCTTGCTGCTAGATCATGTGACTTAAAGCACCAACATCCTCACTTCTCAGTATTAACAATCCTTTTAAGGGGTAAGTTTGTGGGGAGCACCGATGGGGGACAGCTGTAGCCATGCACAACTGCACAGCAGAAATCAATAGTGCTCAATACAACAGCAACACGCCCGTGAAGTGTTGTATATGCCCACAAGCTGAAATACAAAGGATACACAATGAAAGAGTAGAATGTTTTCATTCAATCTGAGTGTGCAGAGATTTGTTAGAATGGAGAAAGGCTGTAATCACGAGAATCCCAACAAGTATACCTTTGGTGCATCTCCCCCCTCTCGTTGAGAAATCCACCCTCGCCCTCTTCTTGTGACAGGAAGTATTGTGTTACCATTGAAAATCATGTGGCATCAAGCCCCCAAACTCCAAAAACAAGTTCCTCTTCCTGCACTCCAGTAAATCTCGTTCTTTTGGACAATAAAGCTATTTCCATCAAGCAGAAAACGATCTCTGTCCGCAAATGCTAACCAAAACAGCAATAGTAGGTTTGCAGGTGTTGCCACTGAGCATAAACGAGGTCTAATTGAGAAACACAATGCGCCTTCATTAGGGTCAGAAAGCATGATTGACTATCTGGTTGGTTGAGAGTTTTAATGAAGACGTAGTGATAGACGTACCTGGGTGCAGGGCTGCAAGTTGGAGCTGTCAGCAGGAGCTCATAGCTGGGAGTAAATATTGGTCTTCTCCTGAGGACTCTCTGCTCTAACCTTTGCCATGCATCTGAGGGAGCAGCCCAGACAGTTTGCTCAGTACATTACGGCTCTCATTCATTAGGACCGCACAGCGCCATGCATATTCAAATAAACAACTGAGGACGTGGACCGGCGTTGAGTTACTGCCGCGGGTCAGTGGGGGGTCAACCCGCGTGTGGAGGGTCGATGCCGCTCCACTTTGCAGATTGCCAGGACCTTACTTAACATGGCAACCCGGGAGGTGAGAGATTTACGCGCTAGCTCCCCTGAGCCGCGCCGCGCGCATTCGTCAATATTCCATCTAGGCCCCTGAAAATCTTGGCAGCCGCCCCCATAAATTGGCCAAATTTAAGAACTGGTTCACGAGCACGGCATTAAGACAGGAAGTTGAAAATCACAGCTGTACTGCCACGTATGAAAAAAACACTATCCATCAAAGAGGTGTAATGAAACCACTCAAACAGTTTCAAATGAATTCCTGTTTGATCAAAAGAATAACAAGAATGTTCATGGAAAAAACAGGCTTGAAAATGCAAGCACAGGCGGGGGTGAAAGCAGCAGTAAAAGGACTCCAAAATGATCAGCTGTCAATTTTTATGGCCACTGTTATGGTCTCTTTGATCTTTTTTAATGACGTGGTTTTACTTTCACATCAATGTAGTAAATTCGTTTTTCCCCTCTGGTGTTGTTCAAATACATGCCTTATGTTATTGTCCAAATTATAGTGAGCAAGAATCTGCAAGAAAAAGTCTGGCCTGTTGAATTTCTTTTATAAGCTGTTAGCTGACAGATGGTTGACACAGTTGTTAAAACTGCGCATGAGATGGGTATCTTTCAATTATATTCAAGTAAAACAGTCGTTTCTAAAAACGTGCTGCTTACAATAGTCACAGTTGTTCTTTAAAGACAAGCATATTTAGTCATGCATTTGAAAGCTCAGTCCTTAAATTGTAAAATACTATCCAAAATCATACAACATTTTATTAATAAAGGCGAAAGAGAACAACATCATAATCCATCAATATGCAATATGAATTCATTAATCAAGGCAGAATCAAAAAATCATAAATTTCTTTTTCACTGAAAAACAGTGTATGTGTTTTTATGGCCAAATATTCTCCAAATACGTCAATAGAAATGGGGGTGCAAAAAAAACGTGTTTATTTTATCATTTCATCAAGAATTTATTTCAATGTACTGTATATTTATATTTTTGATAGAATATAGGAAGAAATATAAAGAAACAGAAAGTAACCTTCAACAGTTTTATACAGTACAATACAGGCTGTAATTCATTTTTAGAATGCTGAAATCCAGGCACCAGGCGAATAAATTTGGTTCCCAGAACTTGAAAAATATGTTTAAGATAGGTACTCCCAACACGATATTAGTTAATCTACTCCAACAGGACACGCCCTTCAGCTATACATGAAGCAGGGCATAACACAAATACATTGTAGCTAAAAGGCAAACAAACTCAAGAGGCGGTGATATCCATCTCAGCATTCCAAACTCTGTTAACGTCCCATGTGTGACCGAGCCCTAGTCTCTTGGTAAACAATTATGGTCAAAAGAGTACCTGTATTGGTCGGTCTTTCTCTCCAGTTAGGCTGAGCAGACGTTAAAAACTTGAATCCCTCCAGTAATTGTAGCTTCCACTCTCTCGCACTGTAAATACTGCACTGGGTCTGAGAGACTCCAGTCAAGAAGCTATTAAAAGGGCCTGTTGCCACCGTAGATTTGTGACTCGCTGGGAAGTTTGCAGTGGCGGGTGATATTTTTTGCTATAATCAACACTTAAGGGGGAGCTGGGTAACTGCTTTCGTGGTGGGCGCCTGACCTTGCGGTCTCTGCTAGCAGAGGGTATGGAACACGGGCAATGAAAGCCATACTTTAATTAGAGTGCCAAGGCTCTTCGCGATGCAGTCTAAGGGCTGAGACGCACAGAGGATAACCGTTATTAATGGGCGCCCGCGTCTCAGAGTAACCACCACGTCGCAAGAATAATTACGAGTATGCATGTCCTCCCTTATCTGTGACTTTAATGACTGCTGAATCTGCAGTCTGAGAAGAAAAGGTGGCTTGAGAGAAAAAAAAAAGAAAAAGAAAAGAGGTCGTTTGGGGAAAAGAAAAAAACACTCTAAATTGACAACTCAGCACAGGGTGAACTGCTTTTTTAAAAAGAAGATTGTGCCGAGAACGGACGTTCTGTTCAAATTGTTCCCGTTTATCTGTTTCGTTTTCCTCAGTAGGACATGCTTCAAAGCCTGCATTTACTGCAGAGCGAACGGAAACAATTTACGAGCATTTAAACATACAACCACGTCTTGGACCGCACCTGCAATGCAGCGTTGTTCTGCCTTACTGATTTCCTTCGAATGGACATGAGTCCTTGACTCCTTGAACGAATTTTTTGTATCGTGAAAATTCCTTCTGTATTACTACATTTAATTAAAAATGCATAGTGGCAAAACCTGGGTAACACTTTCTGCATTTAGATAGAGTGATTATGAAACGTTTTGTATTGTGTGATATGTTTTTACAGTGCAATGAAAATATTTTTTACCAGAGGTCGTAAAGTTAGTATTTGATATTATTTATTTGCAGGCCTTTCTGATAACCTCTACAAAACCTTTTTTCTCCTGGTTTTTCAAGCTAACTGGTTCATTGCAGATTGATTAGTCCTTGCTACTGCGAGATTGTCAAATACGCATGTGCAGTAAGACTTCATTTTGAGGTCAAGTAAATTAAGTCTTCAGTGGTACTGCACATCCCTCAATTACACACTTTCAGAATGCTTTGGCCTTTTTCAAATAAGCCTACATTCCTCCTGAATGAAATATAAAGGATTAAAGATGGCACAATATTCAAATTCATATTTCAGTCACTTGAATTTTAATCTCATTTAATGCCACAAGAACAAACAAGTAAAAAACTTGTGAAGTATTGTATGTCAAAGTTAATGATAAATGTGGATTGAGTCCTGGCCAATATATATCAGACAATCAGATAAAATATAGCCAATCTTTATTTGTACCACAGGAGCTCTCAAGGTACCTCTAGACGGCTCCTTTGGTGAGTTTGAAATATATCCACATTCAGAAACCAGCCAGTAGGCTTGCACAGTTTGCTCTGTGTCTACTTTTTAAGCGATGAGAAACCATCACTCAACTTTAATTATTGCTGTATCATTTATTATCCTGTTCATTGTGTCCC
This sequence comes from Albula goreensis, assembly GCA_022829145.1. Lineage (NCBI taxonomy): Eukaryota > Metazoa > Chordata > Actinopteri > Albuliformes > Albulidae > Albula > Albula goreensis. The sequence goes on along the minus strand of CM040764.1, from coordinate 4,394,523 downwards.
GAATCGATAAAGTATTTAAATCTCATATCAGGCAGCCGTTTCTCTACCCTGCCCTTTTCTAGCTTGTACATTTTTTGCTGTTGCAAAAAAACAGCCTCTGAGCAGAAATCAATCTGATCTCATTCAGTATTGATGCTATGTGTTTGCTCCAGCCTCCTGGAACATTTTATGTGAAGTCAAGAGTAAAAATTCATTTAATGGGAAAAGGAGACCATCATGCTGCTCTCTCTTACTAAGAATTATTCTTCTTGAAGTTTCCACTCAAAGTGATTTTTTAAAATTTATTTATATAATGATTTTGCATATTTTCCAGAGAGACATTAGTTCTTTAACTAATACTAAAAACCCCCACGACATAAAAGTTCTCTGTTAAAAGCTCATTAATGTCTCTTGGTAAATCAAATGATATCAATCAAAATATAAATAGTAAGACAGTTAGGAAACAGACCATGGGGTACTAAATAGCTAATAGTCCAAAATCTTTTTTATTATCTTAGAAATTCTCATTTGACACATTTAGTCTACCTTCCATATTCACACACAATTTGCATTCATAATTTTTTTTTTTGAAAACAGCAATTAAAGATTTCTAAAAGTTAGATGCTTTATGGAAGGGAAATAACATGCTTATTAGTAGGTTATTACCCTTTTATTATTGCACTGTTTATTCATAAATAATTCAATCACTGAGTATTCATCAGCGGTTTTCTAATAGTGTATTTTACACGTACAATGAAGCGTGACAGACATTGATGGCCAAACCGACACCTTCGTTCTGCCACATACGCAAACCATTTAGTAATTCATGACATTTAGACCTCTCATCGGCAATCCGTCCGTTTTAAAGATAGTCTCTCTCAAGCGGCGGCGTCGCCTTTTCTTTTAAAACGCCGCCCAGGACATTCTCCATCTAGTCTTGACGGAGTGATTATTGTACCATGATCAGATGACCGGGAGATGAGGAATTCCCGTCGACACACACACCCCCGAAACGCTCACCCCAATGAAGTAAAACTGTGCAACAGAAACGGGGTAGCCAGCTGACACTTAGCTGCGCGAGGTGCGGAACCAGCAGTATGCGCATCTGTTCTTTTGTCATGGGCGAGCATGAGGCTGCAAATTTCACAGGAGCGGAGCACCGTAATATCAAATGACCAATGACACGCCGCCGCTGACCAGCCCCCAAATCCAATAAATACCATTGAGTCGTTCTCGGAAATCACACGATAGTCACGCTGCTGTAACAAAAAGCATGCGTGCTACTTGTAAATAAAGCCGCCGCTGTGAATGTGTAATAGTTGAGGGAATGAACTTAACATGTATGCTTGAATGTTTTTGCAGAAACTTTCTGTAAGAATATCGCCAGATTGCTTGAAAAGAGCTTGGCTTAAGATCAGAGTAGAATTGGTATTTAGTCAAGGTACCTCTGTTAACAAGTCAAGATGCTGTATTACTTTCACTGGGTAAATTTATATACATGATATGCAGAATGGTGTACTGTCGCTGTGTTGAATATTACATTTAGTCTGATACAAATGCTTTTGTGTGTAACTGATAACTAACTTTGTAGTGTAACTGTAATGTTAGGCACTGTGGTTGCAATGCAAAGGTTGCAGTTTTAACTCCCAGGTAGAGCAATACTTTCTACCCTTCAGCACAGTTCTTGAAAACTGGATTGCTTCAGGAGTTATCTAGCTCTGTAAATTGACTGTATGCATAAAACAATCCGTTTAAGTCATTCTGGCTTACACCTGCTGAAAGCCTATGTAACCCTTTACATTGTAATGTAAATAAAATGTAAAGGGTTAAAGAAGTTTTAATATATATTTGACCTCGGTGTATTATTTATGTATTGTATCTCTACTCAAATAAGGACCAGTGGCTGCACTGTGACAGTACATTATTGGATCTGGCAGCAGGAACAGTGTGAAAGCAAAGCCCATTGATTTCACTCCCATAGTGAAATCAAGTGTTGCACAAATAACCAAGTCCAAAAATTGACATGTCAGTGAAAGCATGAGTATTTTCCAGTTATTGCAACCATTAACGTTACATGATTATTCTGGTTTCCCATCAACCATGTTATAGATGGGACATATCTACCTTTTTGGTAAAGATATTCAGCAAATTATGGGATGTTATGTTTCTAACTCGTTCAGTGACCTTCTACACTACCATCCACACTGAGCATTTATTAAGGTAGAATTAGGAAGAGTAAGTGACAGTCAAAATACTCATTCTTTCTCTGGTGTGTTGTTTTTCAGAATTTGATTTTTGCACCATTGAGCAACACCAATTTTCAAACCGCAGACTGTGATATACCTGCAGATGTACAGTATATATATAGCAGGAGAATGTAGTCTGGCTCCAGTTGGTGTGAGCTGATGATGTCCCATATTTCTTCTTTTATGAATGAGGTTTATGGTGTGCTGTTCTGACAGTTGTGAGATTGGTGGTGTTGCTATTCTATTCCTTTTTGGGGTTCCTGTGATTTTTAAACAGAGGTAGTGTATGATGTCTGCCATTGAGCAAAGCCAAAGCAATAAAAAGGACAAATGGCCACATGTTTCCAGCATTGAGAATTCAGAACTGTAACACAGGGCTCTATTTAGTTTGTGTATTTATTTACACATTGGGCATACCATGCTCATTTTATATATGATTTCAAATTTTAAAATGTATTCTTTCTCATGTCAGTTGTGAGATATTTTGTAAACTTATGCATCTTGGCTGCAGTCAAATTGCTCTCTGGGGACAATAAAAATGTATTACAATGTACTGTATTGTTCTGCTGCATAAGTAAAATTTTATTATGCAGTAAAAATTGATATATATGCATGGTCATCATCATCAAATCAAAATCAAAAATAATAATCCATGCTGTGGTGTAAATATATGTCAACTTAGAATTCTGTGTGCAAAATTCTTCATATTAGACTGAACTGAATAGTTTTTTGCCCATATGCAGTGTGAGTGGCATAATGGAAAAGGGCCATTGGAAATGTGTTTAAATGAGGTGAAGGTTGCACGGAGATCAAAGCAGATGAAACCTGATGGAATCGTGGGTAGTACTGGGTAGGATTGGTTTGCTATGATACTTGTGAGATTAGTGTCAGCTCTCTGCTGTAGTACTGTGTGGCCTATCGGGTAAAAAACACCCACCAGCTTTCTTCTGTGGTGGGCTTCAAAGTGTGGCTTGTAGGCTGGAAATAGTCTCTAGCTCTCCTGTAGTATTGAGTGTGGCCTGTAGGCTGGAAAATAGCCTTTAGCTGTGCTGTCACACTATGTGTGGCCTGTAGGGTGTAAAATAGTCGCTGGCTCTCTCTGTAGTACTGAGTGTGGCCTGTAGGGTGTAAAATAATCACTGGCCCACTCACATCAGAGGAGTGCACAAACTTCAATAGATGTGAATGGTACATTGACAAGTGAGATCATTATTATTTTTCATTATTTTGATCAATTTATTTGCATCATGTTAATGTCCTCTGAATCTATCAGACTGTGTTATATAATACATTACAATTCTGCCTGTCCCAGCTCCTGCTACAGCATCATGTAAACACGACGTCAATGTCTGTTTCAGTGGAGGCTGTCAAATATCAGTGATTTTCCATCCTGCAAAATTATGTTTCAGCAACAATTGCTGTACGAATGAAGATAAAATTGACACCATCAATGAAACATGAAACAATAACACTTGACCGATTCAACTGTGTATGTCATTACTGTCAAAGCTTACTGTAGAGAAAAAAGGTACCCTCAAAGGCTAGTTCTGCAGCACACACACTGACACACACATAACAGCCCTAAGAGGGAACCCATCAAAACCCTAACACAAGCAGTCGTGAAGAGTTGCTTCTCCCAGAATTCCCTCCACTGTGTGTCATAACAATATGAAACCATAAACAACAGAATGTTGCATACTTCTGGTCAAAAAGCAATTTGTGCTGGAGAGACAATTTGTCTTCAGTGACAACAGGTGAATGCTAAATGTACACAGAAATTCAAGTTTGCATCCTTGGTCATTACAGAATTAAATACAGCTAGAGTCAATTAACCAAATGGACCATGTAGCTCAATTTTCATGTCGTAAGCTGTGCTTCATCCTGGCACATATACACATGTGAGATCAAGTCAGTTAATCATGTATCCGTCACCATAAAGACACGACAGAATGCCTGACTGTGCCACACTGGTATGAGGTCATTGCTTTTGCTTTTAGAACGCAGAGACACTAAGCAGTAGAGAAACAGCGGTCTGGACAGGGGTGCATTTGGGTCCTACCTTGAGCTAGCGCTCGCGGTTCCCCCTGATTGGTCGACAGTACCGTTCCCCGGTGGAGGGGAGCAGAGTGACGGTCTCCTGGGCTTTAGCGGCTCTGCTGGAGACCCTGACTGGTTTCCATTGAGGTCGTGGACTGGCTAACTCCTGCTCTGTTCCCCAGCCCTCAGGTCCCCCCTGCATAGCACTGAGTGCAGCAAGAGTGACAGGCACAATAGACTGGCATGCTTAAAATGAGTTAGGCAGGCACAGACAGACTCTGTGTGAGGGTGTGTGTATGCGTGTGCGTGCGTGTGTGTGTGTGTTATTGCAAAGCTCAAATAACTCCCCTGATTTAACTGTATTGTTATGAATATTAATAATGACAGCAACAGGAGTGAACAACAAACAACCAACCAACCAACAAACAAACAAAAAACAACATTTGACAAGCAGCAGCAATGTATCACTGTTTTTGTTTGTTGTTTTCCCTATCAAGAGCAAACTAAACACCAAGTTAACATCAGTGTATTATTACAAACAGTGCAATAATTGACATTAAAGGTTTATATTTTAGGATCCCTGGATGCAGTTTGTGTATTGTTTATCTACAGAGCCAATTAAAGTGGAGGAATACACTTAACCGTGAGCAAATCCCCACCAAACCCCACCCTTCCCCCGGTGTCCTCTACGCAGTCAGAAAACAGTTACTCATCATATTCTGCTCATTTCTTGGCCTTTTCGGCAGGAAAAAACAGGGAGGTGCTATTCCCTATCTAAAGCAGCAGCTGAGGGGAGGTTCTGTGATTGCTGAAGTTCAGCATGCATGAGTTTTTATTTTGTGACCCCATCTAGTGGATGAAACATGCTACTGTAGGATCTTTTCTCACGGCCCAGCTGTGGTGCACATGGATTCTATTCACTTACATTAAAGGCCTCTCCAGCCAAAAACCACTTCCTGATTGTTTGAGTACTCATAAAATGGAAGCAGAGATCAGTTATGTAAGAGTTGATGGAATTAGTCGGAAAAACGATCCCCCATTTGCTCAATAATCTCTCTCGGTAGCTTCGGCATAATGTAAAATGGTCTTTTAGATAGTGTTTAAACTCTCCCGGTGATTTATATTACAAACAAACAAAATTTTTTCTCGCACTGCTTTAGTCTTGACTCTTTAAAACACTTTACTGATTTGTCTTTTTTGGTTTGGTCTGTGTTTGTCCAACACATCAAAGTCTGAACTAGATGATATTTCCTAACTTTGAATAATTTTACAGCCTCAGTACAGGATATTATTCTTAAAGAATGCAGTTGTTTCCTAAAGACAGGGAGTTTGACTATTCTCTAGCTTTACTTTTATCATTTAGAGAATGTGAATTGTAATTTATTTTTATAACGAATCGATTCTGTTTTAAACTCCTTCTACATTTAATGGAGGACTGGTTTCTTGGCCCAGTCTCCCTGGAAAAATTTCAGTCTGTTTTAAAAATCTTGAGGGACTTACTGGCTAAATAAAGAGTGAATAAATAAATACATTTCTGATCGGTCTCTTTAAAATAGTTGTCAGGTTCGGTCTTGTTTTCATTTGCTCCATATTTTTTGCATAGCCAACTCTGAATTGAGGAGCCAGAATAAATTCAAGATACATACTGTGAGAGAAGAAACAGACCTAAAAGTTTTGTTAGCTTCCATTAAAACTGTACAGTTCACTATCCACAGATGATCCCAGCCGCTGCGGGGAATGAAGACGTTTGTGAAGACGCTTGGGGGGAAAATGAAAGGCCACCAACTGCTTGTTAGCTTCTGTCGGAGAGACATGGATGTAAAGGATGTCTTTATCATTAAGAAAACTTTAAGCTGACATGTTTTTAATGTTAGCCCTCATTTGGGCTATGGTGAAGAGAGAAGAGACACAAAGATTGATTTTTTCAACGTTAGCTTGGTTACGATTACAGCAAAAACACGTTGGATTTTTATAGATTTTTTTAAACAAAAAGCTTTTTATCTGTTTCTGTCCAAACATGGCTGAAATACTTATGTCCAGTTCTTTGCGGTTTTGTACTGCAACTTGGCCGAACTGTGACAGAATATAATTAGCTTTTCATATGGCTGTTAGCACAACAATAATTTTCTCCTGCAGATGATTTCTGGGGGAAAACTTCCTGTCCTTAGCATCCAGTTAATAAAAATAGCAAATGGGTGGCCCTTTCTCTTGATTGAAAAACACATTTAATTACTGAGCACACATGACCAATTACGATAGCGCTTTTACAACTAACTGTCATAAAATGTACTTTCAAATTTTACAGAAATGACAGCAGCCCAGCATAGTCCATACATTGACCTTTTCTGATAACTTGCAATTTGTAATCACAAAATGGATGGAAAATTAATGAATCAAATAAATGTGGAATTCAAAATAATGAATTATGATGTGCTATCAACTTTAAATAAATTGTCATGGTTATACAGTAAACAAAAATTATTACATTAAAAATGTTAAAATATGTATCAGTACATAGACATCATAGATATTACTATTGTTCGTTTTATACTTCAGTGAAACACATTTAGTCTACTTAAGGGCATTTGCAATTCCATTTCAAAATCAGAAGAACACATTACAAAGTACGTTTTTTGCTTCGTTCCCAATACAATATAGCGTATTCAATAAAAGTATGTAAAATCTGTGTCGATTGAAGTGGATAAACTAAATGCACATGATTTGCATATGGTCCACGGTGTCCTTCAGCTGGTCGTAGTTTGAAAGTTCATACATACAGAATGTTCCAGTAAAAAGCAAAAGGTATCTGAGAGGACGGGGTTGCTGGGCAGTTGCTACCGCGTACTTTGTGACCAGTACTGTGGGAATTATAGGGGAGAAATAGCAGACCTGAAAGGACACAGATAAGCTCTCACTGATAAACCACCACCAAAACATGACACCAGAGAGAAACACGTCAAAAAAGGAGAAGAAAACGGTCATTACCTCACTTTTCTCCTGGGAGTTGAGAGGTCCTCCTCTCGTAGCATGGCTCTGCTCTTTGTCAGAGAACGTCCCCTTGTTTCCCAGCAGGAAAAGAATGAAGGAAGTGCATTGCAAAATGGACAGAGTGTAACAGGAAAGAGACAAGCCAAAGCCCTCAGAGTATTTTTCTTTTGCCCCTAGGTCAAACCCCTGGCTCTTGCAAAGCAAATACCACCAAGCCTGCTTGTACTTTACATTACAGTTGTCTTCTAAACTTAGTTTTAAAGTGTTGACAGGTATTTGTGGATGTATTTGAATGGTACCTGGAGGTACAACAGGCTTCTGCAACTAATTACTTAAATAAGTACTTACTTAAATTTAGTATTGCGTTCAAGTTTGGTGTACAAAGTCACATCAAGTTTATCACCGTCCTTTATGTTATTGTCTTTTACTGAACGCTCAACCAGAGGTTTCTGTAAAAAAAAAAATCATTCACATTACCACCAGTAGGGGCAGTAGATTGCACAGAAATTTTCAAATAAATCGTTCTAGCCACTAGGTGGAGGTAGTGAATCACAAAATATTGTGATTGTGACTAATTTCCGTTTTTGAACATGGACAAATAATATTTATGAAGTATTGCCATATGTAAAACATTGCACCCAAACTTGTCTTTTTGTTTGATGATAAAAGGAACCTAGCTGTCAGTGTCATCATGTAGAGATAATGCAGAACAAGAACAAGCAAAGACATACTGTGTATTCATGCTCTTTGAAGCATAGCCATACAATTTCAAAGTGTCTGAACATGATACCTAAAAACATTTTTTTTTTTTTGCATCTTTAAAAAACTGTTGTCAAACATCAAATCATCAAAACAAGTCTGGTCAACAATGCTGGCTCTGAGGCATAATTAATAACCATAAAGCAGTAACAGACAAATACAGCAAGGCGATCAACTTATTGCATAACATAAGGACAAAGGTGAAGTTCCACGTCTGACCACTTGGTGTCTCTGTTTCCATTAAAACCCAGCCTTAGTTTTTTTTTCCCCTGTTTTTCTACTTTCCCTAAGGTTGGCCTTGTGTACTCAAACCCCCACACATTAAGCTTCTGTTCACAATGTTTTGAGTATTCATAATAATAATAAAAAAAAAACCTTCCCAGGTCTTTTTACAAATTCAGGAAAAAAGTTATCTTTAGGTCATTGTGAAATTACCAATCTGTCAGATAAGAGGCTAGAATGAACAAAAAAAATCAATTTTAAAACCTTATTTCATACAAAAAAACTTGTGCAGTCTTTTTGACAGAGAACAATTCATAGTCATCCTTGAGACATTTGAGCCACCATGTTCAAGAGCTTACTGAATTCAGATTTAAACTGCAAAGGAAAAAGGGCAGCCATTTTCAGAAAAGCAAGGAAATTAGCAATATTTGTAAAGTGTTTGAGATCTGTTTTTAAATGCATTTATACATTAAAAATGACCTAATATGACAATAATACCACAATAGCTGTGTTGGACATTAGGGGCTGCATAAATGGTAGCCTACATTGCTGTCAATGTGTGTTTTAAATAGGTGTGCGAGATGTGCTGCTATCTATCTGGCTTCCCAGTGATCTTACAGGGAAAAATACTTCATGGCTGGCTGTATTTTGACAGCGTGAGTTTCTGCTGGGGGGAGGGCGAGGACCAAAGAGCCACATATCTCACTCAAGAGCACCAAATTTCACAGAAGCAGTCCAGGAGAGGGAGGGTGACAAGAGGGAAAAGACTAGGGAGAGGGGGAGAGAGGTCAGTTTAACATTTGTAACTACAGCTGTCTGTCTTCTTGCATGTGGGAATCACAAGTTTCTCCTCAGGAAATTCTAATATATATTAACATTGAAAAGCTACAAGAGAAAAGTTTTTTAAAGCCGTGTATTGCCTGCAATTGTGATTTCTCAATCACCCACAGCAGGGTAGCTAGCTTAGAAAGAAGAGTAACATTATAGATATAAACCACGCATTACAAATTGGCCAGTCAACTGAACACATTACATACCTTGGAGTAGCTGTCAGAAGTAGCACCCAGAATTCCACCTTTCCAATTTTTAAGATATGATGCAAAAAGGTAAGCATGAACCTGGAACGCTATCGCACCTTCCACTTATAAAAAAATTTCACTGAAAGTAGTCATAGATTAGAAAGGCAATTGTGTCTTTTCAACCCAATTATCACTGATGAGAAAATGCTAGCCTTATTAATGTTAGCATTTGCCAGATCTTTTAATTTTACATTTAATGGCAATGCAACACTGTAGCTAGCTGCTAATTCAACCTGGCTGGGATAGACTTTCCTTGAATCTGTTAAAGCTTGAATGGTTCTTGTTGGTCCCAAGTTGAAGATCAAAGATGTCATTACAATACCCGTACTTTTCAAGGAGTGGGCATGCTAACATAGCTAAAACTGGCTATCTTACGGTTAGCATCAGTCTTCAAGCAACTTTGGGAAATACACTTTGTAGATACCCAGAGTTACGTGTTGGTGGCTTGAAGTTACAGACATTTTTTATGACAGATATTTTTAATTACCTGGTACATTTTCAATGTTTTCGCACAGTTACCAAGCAAAAAGAGTATTTGGTGAGCACAAAGCGAACACACTGATGTTGAGTGAGGTGAGTTTCCTACCTTGGCGAGGAAAAGTGCCTTTGAGCTGAAAGGCCCAACATAAATCTGAAACTGGCAGCATTAATGCATTTGCACTGTCCTTGTGCACTTGAAATGGAATCATGTTATAATGATTATTAGTTTGAAGTAAAATGAAAAGTAACATCTAAAATATGCTTTTTATGAGCAGAAAGATTTACTGAGACCCACTGTCGTTGCCGTAATTAGAAATGTATGACATTATAATAGGGACAATCAAGCTGAAGGAAGCATCCCCTGATGGGTGGGCTTGAGACTGACAGCTTAAACACAAAGAACAGGAGGGAGGGTTCACGAATTTTATCTGTTCCAACAAAGTTCTTTGCCTTTGATGCTGCCGCTTGTCAGAACAGTGAGAGATTGACTTGGGACAGGTTTAGGCGTTGTGTGGACCGGGCGTGCGTCTTAACCTTTAATCTGAGTTCAAACCAGGGATGTTGCTCGACTTTTTAGCACAACTGGGACGCAGGCCCCCAGTGCCCACATCCTCACACATGCTATTTATGATACATTTTGAAAACTAGTTATTATCATGATCGTTTACTGGGGAACAACAAATTATTACCGGGTCACGTGCCCCAGTAAATAGTGTCTGGTGATGCCCCTGGTTCAAACTAAGCTCCATTACTGCCTCACGTTTCTGCAAAGCAAATCATCTGACGCTTATCAGATTTTAAAGGAGGTTGCGTGACCTGCTACACATAATGTCTTTGCACATTCTGTGACACCACAAATATTGCCTGGGGGGGTTAAAATGCAATCATTTATAATTGGACTGCCTTTCGTTTGACAGATTCGCCAACAGGCGATTAACTAGATCATTCAAACTGAACTGTGAACAGGCGCTTGTTTTTGACACCAGTAACGCCGTGCTGGATCACGAGGACCGGACGGGTGACGGGGCTTTAGGGAGTGTTAAACACTGCTGCTCCCCTTTCAGCAGGCAAGCTTTGGCTTTAAGAAAAAAACAAGCTGAGCGAGCCCACCGTTGCACAGAACTGGAGAGGGATAAAAATAACTCTTCAAAAGCTTTCACACGCAGCGGTCCGGGTAGTCACCGCCTTAAAGGGGAACTCTGGTCAGAATCGCTAATTCCATATGATGTATGATATATATAAAATGCGTAAAGCAGGGTTGCTGAAATGTCTTCCTGGAAACAATCTGTTTTTTTTTTTTTTTTTTTTTTTAAATGGGGGATGCAAGCCAAAGAGTTTCCACACACTGATTATGAAACCAGGCATCAATGCCTGTATTGTGCTTGTGCTCAAATGACAGAGATACTAATGTGCATAGCTATTAAATAGGTGTGGTTTTACTGGAAGTTATACTGACACTTTTCAGATGTAAACTTGTGTATAGTCACAATAATTAAAGTGTTTGAGTGACTCTGAAGAGCCAAGCGTATGACTTAGCTGGGTCACATTTGGCTGCCAGAACACCAGATAAATACCTCTGACATGAAGTAACCCATAGTTTCTCTGGAAAAAAAATGCAAAGTGCATTCGACAACCAGAGCTCCAACAAGCATCTTGATACCAGTGGATCATTAGAACTCTTGTGTTCATGGCTGAATGCCAGTAGTAACTCTTCCTCTCTGAAATCAGGACAGCACTTTCTTTCTCCACACTAAGGTCTGATTGCTTAAGTACTCAAGAGAACGTTTGCTCCTGCCAGCAACAGGGCCAAGATTGCGTAGTAGTTCATCTTGCACTTATGTTTAAATTTCACCTTGAATTTGCAAAAATACATATATTTTTTTTTTTACTTTTTCTGGTAAATGTATTAGGAAAGTAAACCCGCATATCTGATTTAATGTTCTAAGTTCAGAGCAAGGCAATGGCCTAAACAAAGCTGGTTTGTGAATTATCTGGTATTCCTAGCCAGATGGCCAATTAAACATTCTCACTGGGTTTTATATAATCATAGAACAACCTCCTTGTCCTGGAGAGCTGCAGGGTCTACAGCTTTTTTGCTCTCACCTGAAAGTCAACACCCAAAATTAGGCTCACAAAACCAGGTGATGTGAGTTAACAAAATTCATTTGCATTGACTGATCGCTTAAATGTTGAGTAACAGGGGCTAGGGGCCTGGGGTGAGGGGCGAGGGGCTAAGGGGCTAGGGTTCGGTGGGGGCGCCTGTCCAGGACCAGCCTACCCTGAAACAAGTCCTCATAAGTGCTTCTGCGGTGGACGCTGGAGGGGGAAGGGTTTGGGGCGTGTTGCTAATGTGCAGTGAGGCTCAGAGGAGGCTGAGAGAGAGAGAGAAAGAGTCTCTCAGAGCTGGGAGCTGCTGTGAGCTGTCAGCCTCCCCTCAAACTAAACAGACTGCTGGGACGCACCCCCCCCCCCCAGGACGCACCCCCCCCCACCCCTGCAAAACGGATGACCTAAATACTGATCGGGCAAAGAAAAACAGCTCTGATTAACAGGGAGAGGAGGAAGCAGGGGGTTTTTTTTGAAGTGCTGGAGGATTTTGGTGTGCCAGTCTCCTTTGATCATTTGTGTAGGGTGGAGTGTGTGTGTGCCTGTATCTGTCTCTGTGCAAGTGTGGGTGCATGTTTATCTGTGTGTGTGTGTGTATTTTGTCCCTGTCTGTCTGCTTGTGTGTGTTTTATGTGTTTGTGGGCACTTCCAAATCATTCATTGATAGCAGTCCAGCATCAGCCACATGAGATACTATTAAAGTGATGTAGCTCAGATGTTACATGTGTCACTGACACAGCACATTGTAGAGCAACAGATTGTACAGATTTTTCAGCAAGTTTAAGGTATAAGGCTTTAAAATGTTTGTTCATCTCACAAAATAAGTACTTTTTTCTGCCAATCCTTTTACTGCAGCAGCAGTACAGGAGAGAAATCAAATCCCCCAGTGCCTTAAGTATTTGGTTGGTGTTTTTGTGTTGATCTGTTTTTGTTCATTTCTGCGAAAAAAATTTCCTAGCTTTGGCTAACACTGGCCAACTGGGGCTGCGTGTTTGTTTTCTTATTTATGTATCCATATGTGAGTGTGTATGCATGGACGTGTGTCTGCATATGTGTTTATACTCTGTATGTGTGTGACATGCATCATTTTGTGTGCTTGAATCAAAATGTATGCATGCACTTGTGTAAGCATATGTTTGTGTTTTTGGATGAATGTGTCTGTGCATGTGTGTTTTTGTGAGGATATGAGAACATGTGTGAGTCTGTCTGTGAACGGTGTGAGAGAGTGTGTGTCTGGTGGTGTTTCTTCAAGTATGCATGTGTGAGTGTGAATACAATTGGGTGCACAAATATAACTTATTGTCAGTAATTTTTACCCAGGGACACGTTTCGACTTATACATATTGTTGAAAAGATGGAAACTTAATTGTTCCATTCCAAACGCAAAGGGAATGATGCCCCTGTTAAAACTGCAGTATCTCTCAACAGTATTTTTGAGAAAAAAAAATGTTTTAAATTTGCAGTCTGTTTTGAAACTTACTGTAAGGCTTGCAGCCAGAGACCTGATTTGCATTTTGTATGGGTAATTCATGACTTAAAAGCCCTCCTCTTCCAATGAAATTTCAATCCAGGATTTGACAAGTGTATGTAAGAAGAAACTTGTTTTTCTTACCTCAGAAAGACATTTAGAGATTTACATTAACATTAGCCTAGTTATAGATAAGCCATTTATTTCTCAAAGAATGTTCCCAGAAGGCTGTATCTTACCATATAATTATGTAAAACTAAATTCAAATTATGAATTCCACATTAAAAACTAGGGATAAGCTTTCTTCTTGCTAAATCAGTTTTAAATCCAAAACAGCATAAGTATGACATTTTTTAAGAAAGACATTATCTAATTTTGAGCAGTTGTGACAAATGGCTGATTATAAAGAAGCACGTGATGTGTGTGTGTGTGTGTGTGTGTGTGTGTAATGTGAGAGCATGTGTGTTTGTGCGTGTGTCTCTCTGGTAGTAAGAAGCTATGTAGCTCTAGGAATTGTGACAGTAAGATGGATTCTGCCGGGCTATCTGCCCTGCCACCCAACTGCTAAACATGTCAGCAGACACTGGCTCTCTGCAGGGAGGGGGGGCAGCAGGGAGAGTGAGAGAGAGAGTGGGAGAGAGAGAGGAATGAAGCCCGGTCACGTCTCTTCGACATCGGTCATACAACACTGCCACAACTGCTGCTGCCCTCCAAAGCAATAAGCCGCACTTCTCAAAATCATGACCTGGAATGGCCTAGTGCTCGGGGGTTTGAGCCAACCAATGGGTTTCTGTTTGTGTGTGTTTGTTTCTGTGTGTGTGTGTGTGTGTGTGTGTGTGTGTGTGTATATGGTGAATATATACGGGTATTTTTGTGTGTGGTGTGTTAGTTATCCCCATAACAAAGATGCATATTTAACCAGACTCTATCTCTGTGATATAGCTGTATATGTTTATGATACAGTGCTGATACTTGCTGGATTCTTGGGGCTCTGTGGGGATTCAAGTTTTTATGTTTCTATTAGCACTTACTCATTGGTTTTACTTTAAAATTACTGCCATGCATAAAACAAACACTGAAATATACTGAGCATTGTTATGAATTGTGCAACTAACCACATTAAAAACAATTTCCCACTTGGCTTTGATTATAATGCATAGCAAATAATTGCCATTCCATTGAGTAATTTATAAGACACTCTTATCCAGAGCAACCTACCTCAGTTTAGCATAACAACACACTAGACATTCATACAGCTGGATATTTTACTGAAGCAATTTGGGTTACCTACAATGCTCTGGGGTACAACAGCAGTGCCCTACCTGGGAATCAATCCTACAACCTCCACGTTATGAGACCAGCTCCCCAGCCATGATACTACACGACTGTTCCCGGCAACAATTTCCTAGACAGCAGTATTTATGAATTGATCGCTCGACTGACGAACAGACTGGTTTGACTGGCCCTGGTGAGGCTGGGCTAATTGTTGCCTCACCAATAAGAACCTCTGGCCATAGCCACCAATCGCTCGGCTTGAATTCAATTACCCAAATACCCGACTGTGTGAGCCACGAGAAGGCCCAACATTATGTTTTAATTATTTTGGCAGTCACTTTTAATTCAAAGTGACTTGCGGGATCTGGTGGACATTGTACTGGAAGACCCCCCCCTCCCCTAGGCTCCGGCAGTCAGAAGAGATGGGTGTATTGGAACTCATCCAGGGTCACTGCCAAGGTTCTTGGCAGAGGTGGAGAAGGACAATGTGGAGCTCTCAACGGTCAGCGAGAGGTCAGTCATCAGGGACGACTTGGGACGAGGAAGTGGCTTCGTCTTGCCAAGGTTCTGCCTCAGGTGGCGGGAAGTCATTCAAGCAGCAAGGTCAGCAAAGCAAACAGTGAACCATTCAACCATATTTCCTTTGTTGTTCAACCAAGCAATGGTGCAAACAACAAATATATACCTCCATATCATTACTACTGTTGAAAAAAGGCATGCTGACCAAAAACTAGTCACAATTTAATTGATGATAACAATTGGATATGTGGGATTGTCTTCCACACATGTAGGAAACTGGAAAGAAGTGACTTCTCAAAGGAGCAATGGTGACACCTCTTGTGATATAAAGCACACATATTAAATGCATTACTTGATACATTAACAGACAAATGTATGAATTTACATTGCTAAATTAGCATGAAAACAAGCAGTTGCAATGCTAATTTAAAACAAGAAATTTTGACAACAGTGCAAAACACATGCTTCACAAGTTTTATACTCACAGTCTGGTCCATGAACCCTTCTGTCAAGCGCTTGTCTTGGTTAATGGCTTTTAGTTTCCCTGAAATACACACACAAGTTCTTTTTGCCATTTCACATTGATAGATGGTGTACTTGTATATGCTTGTTTACTTACGGTCTGGGCCTACATGAGTTGACAGGAGATTCTACTGCTGGTTTGAATACTGGATAATTTATATGGTTTATGGATACCAACATGAGAAAATACTTTTTAAATAATCAAGCAACAAACAAATAAGGATTCAAACCTCTAAACGATTCAGATTTTTGAAACTGGTGTATTTTTATGTCTGGTGCTTTATGTTTAAAAGCATTTCTGAAAGAGTGACAATCTCTGAGGTTTTACTGTCTTGAGAGGGAATACATTTTTGGTTGTAATTAGGACACATTTCTATGACAACAGATACCATGCTCACAAGCACAGAGAAGCATATTTGATTAAAGCAGGAGGTCTAGCTCAAATTAAAGCCATAATACATATGTACCGTAGGACAGTCTCACATTGCGACGGGTTGTTGTGAGACGAACAGACAGATAATTACACAGCAGGAGCCTAGTGAGGAGAACAGTCTGTTGAGAGAGAGAGGAACAACACGTGGTCCCGTTTCTTGAAGAGTCATGTGACCAGTTGCCATGGGAATGGTGCCCGGTTCCCAGCTCAGCCAAATGCTTCTCCACCTTTATAATCCTAGTTTAAAAATGACATCCACTCATAAATGAAAGGTTACATTTGAGAACTATCCATTCTGCCCTCTCGTCCTCCTCCTACAATGTTATAATCTGATATTTTTAAATCAGGCTCATTACCATTAGTTAGACACAACATGTGCTTCACATTTGGCCCCTTCACAATAATATCTCTTCATAGCTCTGTATATATTGGGTCTTTTGTGTGGTGCATTTAGCTAAAGCACTAGTGCAAGGGGCAGGGACATACACCATAACCTTGAGTTAAATTCTTACCTTGGAATCTGTGGAGGGGATTCTCAGAAGGCAATGGCAATGGGCCTCAGGGTTGCCCTAGTAAGTATTCATCCAGTGTGGATCATTAACATGTGAATCATTAATTGTTTCATTCTTAATATTTCATGTTTAATGTACTGAGCATATAGCAGTACAAGCAAAATTTGTCAGAAAAGGCAATCACAACTCAAATCATAAGCACCTGGTATCCCGATTCATTAGTAACCTATTTAAACAACAGTATGACAACTAAGGAGCACAAGTAGGTTATTGAAATTTGGTTCCACTTCCACAGGGGGCACCATCTACTGCACTTTTAAGGTCCACTCTGATAAAACCTACTTCCTGTCTGTACACAAAGTCCAAAAGAAAAGAAACACATTCCAATTTACACAGGAGCTATGTCACATCTGTAATATACAATGGAAAGCTGAAAAACACAGCGAGTTGGGCTTTAATTGGAACAAACTCCAGCTGAAGGACCACTGTATGAAAACATCCAGTTTCTATGCTGACAGCTAAACAGGGTATGTTTACTTGCTACAGTATATGAAGGCACAAAATACAGATTAGTCGTAACTGATCCCACAAGTGCCTTGACAAAGAACATAAAACAAATCAAAAACATGGAACCATGTGAAAAAAATCTTCTATCTCAATTTTTCAGTTTCATACACAAATAGAATTTATAAATCATTGGTTGAGTCATGCTGATGTTCCATGATTCTGTGACAAAACCCATCGAATACACTCAAACGTATGTAGAACATAGCATTTTTCTCTGATTTCCTAAAAGTAGCCTCTTTGAAAATGCTAATGCTATGATGCTAATTATATGCAATGTCTCGAAGCGGCCCTGCTAATGTATTCAACTGGCGCAAGGGGAAAGATGTGTTGTGTTTAAATCTGCATTTACACATCCTAAGCAGGTGATCTCACTCCCCACCCCCCTGAATCAGCACTGTTCTATCACAAGAGCTGACAGATACAGACACATCCAGATTTCTGTCTAATTTATGCCCTTGCTTGTATATGTGCACAAAAAAGTCTTCCACACTGAATCCGTTTCTTAGGAACACATGATACTGTGGATGTGACTGGAATAGAAAACTGCCAGTGAAAAGATAACCCCCATAACTGACCGAGAACACCGCGTAGGTGGTGGTTGTGTTCTGAGGCCATTGTGGCGCAAGGTGCTAATATGCTAACATGCTAATCGGGTTCAATAGAACATTTATATTACAGACAAAAACTGTTCTCTGTGAAAGCTGACAACACTGGAAAAAAGCGGAAATTCGGGGAAATTCAAGACTGTGTCACTCTTAATTGACCATTATCACAACAGGTTATTGGTCTAAGACACTTTGCTTTTTCATTTCTGACAATATGTGCTCACCACTCAACTGGCTGCGAATGTGGGTGTTATTCTGAGAACTTGAAGTATTCAGTTCCCTCAGGCTGCCAAAAATCTTCTCTCAGAATTTCATTAGCGGTTTTTGTCAGTGCATTAATCTGCAATGATCACCGCTACATACCTAAACATAGATAATCTGTTTTTAAAGTGAGGGCAAAGTAAGGCTAAAAATAACCACCAGCCAAATAAAATAAAATCAAATATGAAGCATGTACATCAGACTTTCACAAATAGTGCGGGAAAACTAACACCATATGTCACCTTGGCAAGTTCTTTTTCTGTTCTGCCAAATTCCTTATATGTCAGCGTAAAAATAACTTCTGAATCACTCAAGCCTATTTTATTAAATTGTAAACTTTAAAATGGGTCTTTTTTCAGACTTGGAGTATAAAAATGGCCCATGCAACATGGGCATTACATGTGAATTCTGTGCCCATACATGGCTGAGAAAACATACCCAGGTTTAACCACGCTTGTACAATATGACACAATCTATAAACCAAGAGACAAGGGAGTCACACATTCATTAGTATCTGTGATTCAATGATTTGGACCAATGAGCACATTTTCCATGGAGAGAAAAACATTCTAGATTGGTTCGAACAAGTCAACAGCTGTTCGTGAAATCTCATTTCAACCATCGCTACCTGCAGACACTGCAGTTTGACACCCCCTGCATTGGAGTTATGTTTCCCCTTTATTGCCAAGCCAAGCTGCCCCTGTGGTTCCAAACGGCTCTATATTTACACTATCATGTCACCAGGTTTGTTGCCAAGGTGATTGCAGGTTCCGGTTTTCCTGCTGCTTGATGCTTATATAACTACAACGTTCCTTGCAGATCCACAGATCTAAATCAAAGACGCACTGATCTTCATTATTCAGCAGATAAGTAGCCATTCTAGGGTCCATATTCTTACTGCATCTTAGCACTGATCTAGGATGAGATTTGCCATTCATCTCATAATGAATAAGGCTAGCGTCTGGACAGGGGAAACCTGATCCAAGACCAGCATCCCTGCCCCAATTGAATGTAGGTCCTGCTTCATGAATGTAGGTCCTGATCTACAGTCAGCTTTCTGTTCCAGTTTATAACAAATAAAGTGAAGGTGTCGACAGGGGAGATCTGATCCTAGATCAGCACTTCGGCTCTGAGACACTATATGTTATGCTACTGCTTTGCAGAGGGGCTAGTTTTAGCCTGTTAAAGGAGAGCCGGTTAAAGCAGTGAACCCAGGTCAGTAAAAGTGGCTATTCCTGGAACAAGCCACAGGCAAGAGAGAGAGAGCATCCACACTCCAAGATCAGATCCTGCCTCCTCCAACTCTATTTCTAGTAAGTGTGTCAGCGCGAGGGAACATGCCATAGCATGATTTATTATCTAGGAACTAAGGCCGTCTCAGTCAGACCCAAGTGGAAGGCACTACTCCAGAGAACTGCTATGGAAGCACATTGTTTACCGTTCGCACACTATGTTCCCAGATCACAGAGTGGTTTTGTAATGTGAGCCTATATATAGTGTTATAATCAGGCCTTTAATTAAGTAAGCCAGAGCGGACAGTCAATCTGCAGGACGAGATTAGAGGGTCACTCAAATCCAGAGTGATAATCCCTGAGACGATCTGCTGGGATCTCTTTAAGATTCACCCCTGCCACCCTCATGGAGGTAATCCACCATGTACATTTCAGTGCTAAAAGCCCATGTAATTTTTGTCTACTGTTCCTACTTCCTAAAACCATTCCCATGTGTTGTTTTTGTAAGTTCTTGCACATTGTACAAATGTGAGGTATCCTTTTTGTAAGATTACTATGCAAATGAGGGGGTGTGACTTTCCAAATAGTTCTGTGATGTCATTGAATCAATGTGACATATTACTTTACCTCAATGTTGTATCCACCTTTGCAGGACCATAAGTTAAGCAGTCATACCTTCCCATATGTAATACCATCTAAAAGCAAAATCAGAGAAATCTGATGTGGGTACTGATGAAGTTGTGAGGGGGGGAGTGCAATCCTCATTTCATTTAGTTTGAACTGATATTGCTTTGACTTGTGAGAAGAGCTTGTATTAGCTGGCCCCCATACACCACTGTACAAAGAATACTATGGAAGTGTAGCAATAATTCAATAACCTTGAAACAGTTCATGCTTTCAAAAAAATTCTACAAAAAAGTGATTTTTTTCCCAACTACATGAGTGGGTGGAAAATGCCATGGCTTATTCAACAAGTAAACGGCTATGCTGCTGTATCTGAACGGAAAGATTATTTTAATGAGATACTTTCCTCCATAGAAAGAACAAAAAAGGAGTCATTTTGAATGATCACCGTTGGTGCGCTGCATTTAAGTTAAGGACTGTTGCAAGACCAAAGAGGACACAAATCCATGCGCATATCTTGAATAAAAAAGGGCCATTTGCTAGCACAAAGTAATGGATGTTTTGGTACCGTGATGACATTAGCAGCAGGAAGGTTAGCGGAGAGAAGGAGAGCAAAATCTAATTAGAGCTCATTGCCTCTGAAGAGACATAAAAAGCTGGGATCTGTGAAATGATCCTCGGTGGGCCTTGCTGGAGCCATAAAACGCAGCTCCATCTCTTATTTTATCAGAACAAAATGTAATTTGGGCTAAATCTATGGCCGTTTCATCACATAAACAAGGTTCCTGGGCGAGACCTTTTCATTTGAAAGTGGAATATGCCAAAAGTAATTTTCGAGTCGAGGGAGACATATTGAAAGTTGTGACAGGTGCCTACATAATGTCTGGCGATATTGCATACGGAGCATGTGCAATAAAGATTTGCATATTTATGCTGCCTCATTTTCATCTTGTTAAAAGGTGTCACAACTGTACAGTTAATGCCTTTCGAACACAAACAACAAAATATGTGAGAGTTAATGTGAATACAAAAAATTTTAATTGTGTATGTTCCATATGCAAAAATTTACATGAGAGACACATTTTACCGGTTTCTTCACATAAGCAGAATTCCTGGCTGACACCTTTTTCATTTGAACAGCAACACACCAGAAGTAATTCTCAAACACATGAGGACTATCTGAACGCCAATAGTGTTGCTTCTTAGCCGATTCTGCATATAGAAAATACACAATTAAGATTAGCATATTTTGACTACCTGATCTTGATTGTGCTATAGTAGCATGAAAAACCATTAAAATACAAACAACAGAAGTTACATTATGAACATAAATAAATTATGCATGCTGCAATGTTCAATTTTCTGCCAGATCTTTAGTGGCTGGATTGTCATGGCAACATGAGTATCGTACTTTGTCAGCATATTAATGAACAAGTGACATACATTTTTGCTATGCAAAAATGAATTGTATTTTCAAAGACTAAGAATATGGGTTATTGAACGTAACTGACCTGTCATTTAGGACCTTCAAGTTTATTGCTGAATCATAGAGGCTTATTGTCTATGGTATTTATATGGGATATTTTATGAGTTTGACTAACCTTACAACATCCTGAGCAATGTAACAAATTCCTAAAGCAAGAAGCATTGACAGATTTTCCTGTAGTCATGCTCAGCTTCTCTTGTTTAGAGAAGTGGCGCGTAAGTAGTGTACATCAAATCTGCATCATCTGAGACAACAGACCTTGAGCCTGGTCTTTGAGAACTACGCTACCATATTTACTAACGCTACATTGACCCATTTGTGCAGAGTAACAGCAGAACCCAGCAAAATCTGCACATCTTCAAGCCAAAATTTGACAAAACTGGTTACATTTTAGCCGTTCCTTTTCATAATAGCATAATAAAAGCATTTCTGAGTTGTAATCCAATTTTAACTTCTTAAATTTTACATTATGTTTATTACATTTGTATATATACACACATATATTTAGTGTGAATTTAGTGAATGAAGCTATGTGACAGATGCAGTGACCACAGTGTTAGAAACGTACTGTAATGAGAGCTGTGTATTTCTGGAATATGTAGACATTGGGGGGAAATTCTTCTCTGCACACCACATACTTCCTCTTGCTTGTGGTTAGAGATGTAACATCAAGCACAACACATGGAAATCCCCTCTACATTCAAAGCCGGCGGCCTTGGCAACCAACGCCATTCCTGCAATTCCGGCTGGATGCGATGACAATGCTTTCACCCATTAAATTCCGCCCCGTCAGATTTCACAGTCCGGCTATTAGCATGGCTGTTTCCTGAGCTACGGTCCGTTTCATCTGGGATCGGCGTGGGTGGCCACTTCCTAGTCTGACAGATAGTGCTATGCTTATTTCATCTCATCTGTCCAGATGTTTGTTTTTGTAAAAGGATGGGAGAGACATTTGAGATAAACTGGACAAGTAGCTATGAGCTATGACTACAGAGAGAATTTTGAGCGGTGCTGTGGAAACAGCAACATTGTAATGCAAGCGTTAATGCATTATATGAAGCATAAATATAATGGCTGGCACCCAATCAGACAAGCTTAGTCACTTTTTTCCTATTTAATCAAAACATAAGTAGTTTTAAGGGTAGCTGCTGTTTTAGAATGAGAAGAACACATTCCAAATGATATTATTGTTTCTCTCCAGTAAATACTCAAAAACACTTAGTTTGTAATGTAAAATCTGTTTTGACTGAATTGTATATGCCCTCTAACTGGTTCTCAGCTGGTTTCTTTAATGTAAGAAAAATAAAAATAAGCAATTTTTTTTTCTAATATAAACTACTTAGGAACTAATCACAGAGATAATTGCAAATTCACTCTCCATGCCATTGCTTCTTCTCACCCTGCGGGCCGAAGAGCTGAGCTTTGCAGTCTGGGCCGAATCCAAACCTGAGCCACACACCAATTAAGTGTATTTTCAGTATAAGTCAATCATTATACAGAAAATGCAATTAAGCACCATGAATCTCATGTCTGAATTCGGCCCCCTATTGTACCGCAGGACACGAACAACTGTGATGCATACTACATATTGTAAACCGTAATAAATAATATATGATTGAAATGAGTAGGAAAATAACAGCTAGCAAAGAGTGATAACTTCATATTCCCCAGTAATTTCCCCCAATTTTCTTGTGTGCAACAGAATAGTAAAAACATTATGACCACCCAAAGATATTGTTGCAAATGTGGCAGGGCACAGTCTAGTCAAACCCTCCTTCATTGGACAATGTTCTGATCAATTGTGTGGTGCCTTCTAGGCCTCCAAATCAATACAATCCACCATTCAGGGTAGCAATTTAACAGTACTTAGCGGCAGCAGACCAAAACAGATTTTGCCTACATGGATTATTTTGGATTTTGAAACACACAAAGTTTTCTTGGCATGAAAAAATAAGTCATGGTAAACCTCAGTCCATGTTATTTTAACATTCTGATTTAATCAAAGGATTCTTCTTAAAATGGCCTCTGGAAATGAGGGGCCTCTACAAATTGAAAAAAAGCTTGCCGTGTAGATCCACGAGAGGGTTTATAATTTCTGAATAATGGGCACATGTCTGTGGTCTGTGTTTACAGTAATCTTGCTCTCCATATGGAGGCATGTCCTGTATAACATCAGCTTCGAATCACATAAATTAACCGCATCTGAAACTCCTGTCGGTATTCAGATGAGAGACAGGCCGTAGGTCTCGCGTATTGGTTTTTCGAGCAGCCATTTCATGTTGTACGATATCCAACGAGCACCCCCGTCACTATATAATTTTTGCAGGCGTGCTGAAGCCGACAGAGCAGCTAAAAGTACCGCCGACCTCAGGCTGGGCTTTATACAAGAGGAGAAATATTTTCCGAGGCCACACTCCATTAGCGAACCATTTGCGGAATTATGCGCTTCTTTTAGGGTACGGCTACCGCTAAGAGCAACCCAAAGGGAAGTACGGTCAATTCCCTGGGGGATCGGGCCTCTGAGCCCAGTAAACAATGCCCGAGAGTCATTTGGGATTCCGGGCATGCGTTTGACATTTAAAATGACAGATTGAGTGGGAGGAAGCCTGCCTAATGGCGATGTAAGTAGAATACTTTTGGAATTGGCAGGATATTACTCGATTTGTGCGTCGTTCGAATGTTAATGAGACAAGAGGAGGATGTGGCTGTGATGTAACTTGAGCTGAGGTTTGTGTCCTGATCCAAAAAGGTTCACAATGAAAATGCAAGTGCTTCGGAACACAAAGTGTCCCCACACATTACATTATACATGTAGAACACAATAACAATTGCATCATAATTATGAGTCTAATTATTAATTAATGATCGGTAATACCTAATGTAATTTTACTTTTAAATGACACGTGAAAAGTATGTGTTGGTAACAGCGCAGTATAATGGTTAGGGAACTGGGCTAGTAACTCAGAGGTTACAATGTGGTATAATGGTTAGGGAGCTGGCCTTGTAGCTCAGAGGTTACAGTGCAGTATAATGGTTAGGGAGCTGGGCTTGTAGCTCAGAGGTTACAGTGCAGTATAATGGTTAGGGAGCTGGGCTTGTAGCTCAGAGGTTACAGTGCAGTATAATGGTTAGGGAGCTGGGCTTGTAGCTCAGAGGTTACAGTGCAGTATAATGGTTAGGGAGCTGGGCTTGTAGCTCAGAGGTTACAGTGTTGTATAATGGTTAGGGAGCTGGGCTTGTAGCTCAGAGGTTACAGTGCAGTATAATGGTTAGGGAGCTGGGCTTGTAGCTCAGAGGTTACAGTGTAGTATAATGGTTAGAGAGCTGGGCTTTTAGCTCAGAGGTTACAGTGTTGTATAATGGTTTGGGATCTGGGCCTGTAACTCATAGGTTACAGCAAAGGGCACTGTCATTGTACCCTCATGCAATGTACTTGAATTGTACCTGACCTGCATCAGCAAATGTCTGGATGAATAAACAAATAGTGTGCATAAAATGCAAGCTGCTTAAGTTGCTCTTTCAAAGGGTATCTGCTAAATGTCTAAAATGTACAAATAAATTATATAATATACATTTACAGTTTGGTTAAAATCTAATAGCTGTCTGAGAATGTGTCAAAGATTCTGCATAAGTAAAGCAATCTATCATATTCTGTAATCTCAGATGCTGTTTCCATGACACTAATAAAATATGGAACATTTATTGTGACTGAAGAAATCTGTAATATAACATACCTGAGTGTACTTACCTGTGTACACCTGTGTAAGTGACACCACGTCACTATCCATTCTTCCCAAATCAACAGGAAGTGGTTGTGGTGCTTGTACTGGAAGTATCTTGAATTAAAGAATGGTGCAGTTTTTTTTGCTTGAAAAATAGCCAGTCAGTGACAGATTTTATATTGCTGAACCTACATTCATTAATTCATGCCTTTCTTTGTAAAATATTTTTTGTGATAAGCCTGTAAAATTTTTAGCAGTGGCTGCAATATAAAGACAAAGTATGTGAGCTACCTATGCATCCTGGGAACATGGTTAAAGATCACAGGGAGAGGGTGGCATTTATCATTTTTGGCAAAAAAAAAAAAAAAAAATACAAAATAAACGTAAACAACAACAAAAAAGGAACCTACTTTGACCTTTAAATGTGGATTTTGGCTCCTGGGCAAATCCAGTGTCCCGATGCAACCCGTTATGCGTCATTCAGGGAGGTGAAGCGGGATGTTGAGGGAAGCCAGAAAACGCCCAATCTGAAGAGTGAGAGCTTTGATCTGTGCGCGTTCCATCCTTCGCCATATGCCAAAACTGTGCCGGTTCTGTGGGTTGGTACAGTGAGTCATGGAGACCTGATCACCATGGTACATCTGGAACCTTGAATTCATGCCCCTTCACCCTTGAATGGTTCAAAATTGGTTTCCCCTCCCACGTAACCACCACAACATACATCACAGAGATAGATGAGACAAAACACAGTCCTTTAACCCTAAGAATCTGATTAACTGTAGTTGGTAGCTGTGTAATAAATCTCTGTGCAATAAATTTCTCATTTCATGAACTTGAAACATATTTTTTTTTATTTCAGACTATGTATTTGTGGCTTCAACAAAAAGAACAGGTCACCAAGCTTCAATTTTCAGGAGAGAGACCAGTTCCGCCCAGTTTTTCATCATTACTCTTAGGTTGTTCATGTTGGGAAATACACAGTAATTTACACGGATAACTATTGAGAACAAAAGAGCCAGTGGAGGGCTCTGGATGGCTCAAGCTGTGAAGACGCTGTCTCAGTAAAGGCCATTGCCACCGATATACCTATAGACAAGGCCACAACTGGCCCAGCCTTGGCAGGGAATGATAGCGGGTAAGCCAGCTAGTTCCATTGGTCTCATTGATCTCTAGCGGCCACACCAGGTCAGGCTGGGCACCTGCAGATTATGCTGGTTTTGTAATCGTCCAATGACACGGGCAGCATGCGATTGGTGGTGTGTCAGCAGTGAGGAAAGAAGGGAAGGCTCATTGGCACCTGAATCAGGGGAGCCGTGTACTCACAGCTTCCTCCAATTGGAGCCAGCAGGCATGGTTGTAGCAGGAGATCAGCTTGGTTGGTTGTATTTCAGGTGAGGAAAAAATGTGGAAAATTTTGATAAAATAAAACAATATTAAATAGATGGTGAGCACAGTTGTTCTCAAAACATGCATTTATAATGTTTTAGGTTGTTAAGCTGATTGCCTGTTAGTTAGCAGAGCACTGCTGTTTCACTGGGAATCACTTGACTTTCATGCCATATGTATTAAGTAAAATATGACTGGAGATCCAGATATACAACAAGGATGACAGACAAATAATCTAGAAATGCACAGGCCAATAGTGCTCCGACTTAAATTTCTGTGTTGGCATGGAAACTATTTTTTGGTGAATTGGTATGCTTATTCATGAAAAGCATCACAGTTCTTTTTAGTCTCAACCATCATCCTTCTGCCTCTGCTTTTTTCTTTGTTTTTTCCCAATACCCAAGAGATTATGTCTCCTGGCTATGCTGTGATACACAAGCTCAGTAGTCCTTTGAGAATCATATATGATACTAGCTTCAGAGAAGACTAGCTTAATATTGCCTCTAATAGGGTTGATAATGTTCCTCAGTTTGTGTGTGTGTGTGTGTGTGTGTGTGTGTGTGTGTGTGTGTGTGTGTGTGTGTGTGTGTGTGTGTGTGTGTGTGTGTGTGTGTGTGATTGGCTGGCCTCAACCATGGCCAATCACCATCTCAAAAGCCTCTGGCCTTTTTGTTGTGACACCATTTTAAGATTTACCACTCATTATTTCATTATCTTTTCATCACTGTAAACCCATTGTTTAGCGCCACATCAAAAAATGGACAAAAGGCCAAACGTTTTGTACCTTTTTAAAGGATTTTGGTTAATTAGCACCACCGGCTGCAATTACACAGCCTCTACAGTGGAAAATTTAGTTTCAAAAAGTTGTCTGATGGCTTTTTAGAGGAAACAAAGAGGTAAAGTGGTTATTCTGGTGAAGTACATTTGTATTTCAATCAACTCATACCTCCTTCATGCTGATTTTTTATTCATTTAAAGGTGGTTCCAAATATTTTTGATTAAAAAAGAAATTGCAAGTAATCACAATTAATCACAGCAAACCATTTAATTAAATAGTTAAGTTTTTAAGCAGCTGATAGCCTTAGTTTTTTTGCCATTTGCTATGGCGTCATTTTACACAAATGAATTTTGTTTCAGTACCCATGTTTCTGCTGTCAGCAAATAGGACCCAACTGGATTTCACCTTTCAGTCTATAATTGAATACATTAAAAGTAGAAACTCTTTAGAACAGAATCATTTGCAATATAGCACTGAAGATGAAAGCATTATTTGTTCTGACTGATTGAAAATCCTGGGATGTTAATATGAGACATTTATTTTTTCACAGCATGCATAGCCATGTCACCTTAAAAGGGTAAATTATTCTTGAGTAGGCTTCAAAAGCATCTAATTGAAAACAATTAACGGCTCGTTACAATTCAGACATAGTTATTATAGTTGAAGCAAACATCAGCATACTCAGTGGGTCCCTAGGACAGAGTTTGACAAAACTTGATATAAAGTAGTGATGGTTGAAATTGGGTTTAGAGAACCCTGTTAGGGAGGAGCTGCACCTACCTGTCAATCATTTACTTGTTTCAACCAATCAAGAACATGTTTCTCTCAGCAGCCAATGCTGTTATTGTTCCAAATCTCTGAGTCACTGATAATTAAAGCAGTTGGTCCCATTTTGGTTCAATGAAACCTCATTCACTCTGTGATGTACCATGGTATCCATTTCACTGAGTGCGCTCAGAAAGTATTATGAAGGAATAAGTCCTGTATGCAAATATCTTCTTTCAAACACAGCTTTATTATGGAAGCACGGCACAAGTGACAGAAAATGTAGCAACTGGCCCACAGGACCTGCTGCTTTTTCTCAATGCTGAAATTACAAAGCACAATGCGATGCTGGCTAAAGTGATTGGAGGCCATTTTCAGGCATGCACTGTACTGAGTCCACAGCGTAATCACTTTAAGCCTGCCATGCAGTCTCGCTCTGCTGCTTGTGTCTACTCACTGACCAGGGAAGAAAGATAGAAAGAAAGAAAGGAACCCTGCAGTGACACCAGGATCAATAGCACTCAATGGTCAGTTATGAGAGCTAGAGAACGCCCTGGATCTGTCATGTGTAATCAAATCAAAAGTCTGTTCACACAGCATACAGACTCACACACACACATGCACAGAAATGCATAACACAAGCACTTGCAGATACATGCACACCCATATAGGCACACTTACACTTATTACATTACCCACTTATCATGGCTTCATTCAATTTATAAGTGACAGTAGAGCTACTGTTGCCTGGTTACAGCATAAAGTGGGCTTGGTATAAAAAGCAGGGTGTTTGTGTTTGCACCGGTCAATGCGAAGCGAGGCAGTGGGATTTTTTGGCTGTGCTGTGACCAAAGGCCCTCAAAACTGTCATGGGTCAGACTCCGCCCCCCACCCCCTCCCCCTGACCAATTGGTTGGCTCCAGCAGCCATGAACTACAATAATGTTTCACAAGTTGGAGGTGAAAAGGCTGCCAGAATAAAACCACAGGAAAGTTCTCGCTCAATTTAAATTTATCATGAATTTGTTTAGAAAATTTCCTGTTCTGGGTTTATTTATACCTTACATTAAACTACAGTAAGTCCTGTGAGAAATGAAATCTATTAAGCAAAATGACATACTTTCAGACACTGATTAAATTAATTCATGTAAATTAAAATGATTAAGCTGAAATTGTATTTATTTGTGATTGTACAGTGAAAATCATTACTGGTGAAGCTCCTTGTTTTAAAATATTTATGTTCTTAATAATGTTCATTGTATTTGTAATATTTTTATTTAATTACCGGAACATGTCGATAAATTTGTTCAGTCATGCATCAGTTTTGTTTTGATAAAAATGGGGAGAGACAGGCTGTGGTATGTATCATAATGTAATTTACCCATTCATGAGTTGTGCAATGTTCCTAAATTATTACAAAACTGAATTACCCTAAATTATTACAAAACTTTAAGGTTATAGCAAGTTATATAGCACTAAGCTGAAAACTCAAGTTCTGGTTTTTCCACCCTGCTTGGAATTTCAGAATTGCAGTTTCTCCTGTAGGAAACTGGCTTTTCTGATAATAAACACGGATTCCTTCGTTGTTATTCATTTCCTCATGTGTATTGTTTCAGAAAAACTGCCTGTCCACAGGTACAGGATACTAACAAAACATTACTTTTTGGCATTTATCACTGTATTCTTTGCACAGAGTGACTGACACAATTTTCTTTTACACATTTTTTGACTTGTTACCTAAGAAACTCAGGTCAAGTCTCTTACTCAAGCATATTATGGAACTGGAATTTACTGAGAAGTTGCAAGGCCGATTCCCAAACCGTTCTACAACACTGCCACTGCAAGAGCAGCCACATGAGCAAAACTGAGTGGAAACAATCTGACAAAAAGTACAGCTATGCAATAATATCCAAAATGAGTTCAGGCCTTCTGTGCAAACTGAGAATATTCGATCCCCACCGCAAATAAAATATAAGTGCAAGAGCGCTTTTATCAAATGGAATTAGTTTCTCGGTAAGCTGATATGTCCCTTTTTAAAAGGCCGGGTGTGCTGAGTGAGCTCTTTCAGTTGTGAAAAGAGGAAGCGACCAGACAGGGTGGAGCCAGAGGGAAATACAGTGCCAGTAAACTAAAAGGCTGAGGGCACCGAAAAGGGGGTTGGGTCCATGCTCCAGAGGGAACACAAACACACGCAGGGCCTCGTGGCAACGTTAGCACGTTAGCGAGTTTGGTGGATCTGCTTGGCAAACCCCTACTTGGGGGGAAGAGAGACCACGGGCCCAGAGCCCTTATCGTCGAACGCAGCTCCTTCCTTTACATCCTGTAATGTCTGCCAGAGTAATTAAAGTTTAACCTGTTACAGACTTTCCCATGCAGCAGGTGTGGATAGCACTGTTATTTTAACATAAGCTATCCATCTATCATCCTGAAGCTATGCATAACAAAGGGCTTTCACAGTCTGGAAACTGTATAATGTTTCATTAAATATATATACAATATCCATATTACATATGCTATCCTTACTGGTATAAGTTATTGGGTGTGTAAAAAGTTCATTTGCTTATATTTGTCTTTTTATCTAAATCATACATGTTGTTTCATATTGTATAACGTCATATTTTATCGCGAACAAGGTACAGTGCGTTAAATAAATGGGGCACTCAGACTAAACCTGTATAAAATGTCAAGATGCACTGATGAGTGTATTAACGCTGTACCTGAGCAAAGATTCCCTTGTTGCATTAGCATTTTATAAAGGTAAGCACAGCGGTAGGTGTGAGGATTGAGCAGCGGCACAGATAAACATCCCCATTTCCTGATTTGCTGATGTCATTAATGTGATGCGTACCAGAAAATAGCATGCAGTGATGGGAGAATGATTCATCACATCTGTAAAAATGTGCAGCGAAGCAATAGCTGCAATTAGTCATAATTACTACATTGTCACTAAATATTACATTTGATACTGCATAAGTTATTATTCTGTATGCGCTTATGCATGGACGTGATTCACGTACAGTGACGGTGTTAAACTGAAAGGCAGAGCAGCTATCATGCAGGGATGAGTTGCAATAAACTGAATCTGCACCAACCATGCACTGAAATAATTATAACCAAGTATCATGAACAATAAAGACTTAGTCACTCCTAAAATGTTAGTAATAGTTAAAAACAAAATACAGACACGGTTCTTTTATCCTCTAATTTAAAAAATGTTTAAGGGCCAGATTTATCAAAGCCTTAAGCACACGCTAAACTTTTTTCACATGCAATGTTAGTGACATATTTTGTGATTGGAGCAAATGAACTGCCTCAACCAATCACATGCTGTCTTAGTCTTTTGCATAAGCACAAACAAATGTTTGAGTATATCAGGCCTCAAAAGATTTTTTTGAATGGGGAAATTCTTACTGGAGCCAAGATGGTGCCACTGATGGCGGGACTTGGGCACTCTGTCATCAGCTCCACCCATGCCATTGCTCCCAAACAGGACCTGCTGGGCTGCAGGTGTAGCTTTGCGCTGGACCTGTGAAAATAAACGTTGACCATGCTGATTCCAGCTGTCCTCATGGGAACTGTATGAGAGTATTACCTGCCCCCGGAGGATGCTGGAATGGAATGTTCCAGCTTGCAAGGATCACAATATATCATTGCCATCTTAAATATAAAAAACCCTGTATCTCCATTGTACCCATATGTCATTTTGATGAATTAACAGTACATCTGTGCAATCAGTTGTATTCTGTCAGTGCTTAATATCTTTGTAACAAAATGTATTCAAAACTCTGCGTGACTAAAACATGGTCAATGTTATAAAATAACAAAGCTGTTTTTTCACATTTCCTGAAAAGATGTCTTTTTGGAGGTGTGAGATACTTTTTTTCATGCTGCCAACTGCATAAAAAACTTTGCATCACTGAATATTCCTGCATATTTCCGTGCAGCCATATGTTGTTGAGAATTCTGTTCGCACTCTTTTGTCCTTTGCAAGGCTATTTTTATATTGCTGAAGGAAAAGTATAAAAATGTAACATTGGTACTTGGCCAGGTCGGTGTGCAGTGTGGTTTTACGCCCCAGTCATTCTGTTAAAGACACTTCATTCACCCGCCACAGATCTTTCTAAAGAAAATTGAACGATCTGTCATACTGCTTTATGTTCCAGCTGGGTTATTTTAGCATAAGTCAAAGCTCAAGCCTCTCGTTGAAAGCTTGGCAATCGGGCTCTAAAAAAGTGTAAAGAAAACAGTTTTGTCTGCCTCCGTTTCGCATTAGGGCCGAAGGGTGACACAGGCCCAATTTTGCTGAGCGGTTATTCTGCAGTTTTTTTTTTTTTTTTTTTTTTTTTCCAGGGCCACCTGGAGCTAAATGGGAATAGTCCAGGAAATAAAGGTCACCAGGAGATTTTCTTAAAATGTATCCCCATTTCCCTCCCAACCTCAGAATGTCCAAGTAATTGAGTTCATGGTCATCACCACTATCCCTATTATCAAAGTGAGAGAGTGAAGATGCAGCAAGTGTTCTGCTCTGATATGTGTGATGTCAGACCTAGCTTTTTTTCATGCCACAGTTGACCAGATAAGCTGGCACAGGAGGAGGGTAACCCCTACAGCATTCTGCTAACTGAGGGCACCTGACTGACCGGGGTCTCTGATAATAATAAAACATGGACATCCCTGTTGAATGAAACCGCACACCACCTTTGTGATTTAACAGGGAGTGTTTACCGCTGACTGCTGGCCATAGCTGGTGTTGGCACATGCCAGTCTTTGCACCAGGCCATTGCACATCCACATGCTACAACAGTGCCTAAACAGGATCTGTCAATCGACACAAATGGGAGCTTTTTTGTTTTTAAATAAACAACCAGATAATATCATTGGGGAAAACCTTTTTATCAATCTACTTTCCGTTTCACTCTAGAAATGATGTTGGTTTTGGTCATGCTTTCCTGGGAAAGGTGAAAAGTGACAAACAATATGTTACCATGTCATAAACCATAGTTCTGCTCATTAACTCCCCCTCCACCATTAATTGTCCAACTTATGTCACTAATATTGTTTTCTCTGCTGGAAATAAGAGTATGCCAGTGCTCTATGAGCTCAATGCAGGCTGATGTCTTTGCTGTTGTTCAGCTGGGCAGAAGTATCAGTATCAGAACACACAGATACAGGATATTTATATTAGTTTCAGTCATTTAGCCATAAGTCTTGTCCAGACTGACTGATACAGCTGTCATTTTTGTGTATTTCTTACACATGTGTATAGCTGTACTTGGTCAATAATGTTGAAACGAGTGAAGAGAATTTTTAAAATGACTCGCCACGTGACCCAGATGAGATCATGGCGAAACCTTGGCGGTCTGCTGGCACTGCAAGTTAACGGCTGATGCCGTAACTGCGTCAGTGGAATGTTATCCGCGGAGCTCATACCGTCTGAACTATTTTCTCATCAGAAAGGTATTCCAAACTGCTTGATTTTCCGTTTGGTTTGGCAGTCACCGCTACCGCCTTTTGTGCTTATTTAATCCATCCTCTGTTTCCCCCTTGCTCAGCTGTATCAAGTATTGGAATAATACATAATTCATATATTAAATAAAAAGTATCCTTGTCATGGACTGTCATCACATTGCTTGATTTCAAAAGTAACATCAAGACTTTTTTTTGGAGGACTGTGCATTGATGCATGAATGTTTGAGGTCGAAAAGAAAGATGACAAAACAGTGCAAAGAACTGGCCTTTCAAAGACAAATCTTTCAGCTTATCAAGGACATCCTCAACAAAACATCAGTATTGTTGGGGGGTGGGGATGCATTGGGGTTGGACACAAGACATATTAAGTCCTTTTTTTCTCTTGGCTTGGGACGGATTGGCAAGCCTTTGTTTCGAAATGCTCCAACACTGACAGCGTTCTGCATTTTTCTTCATTTCAGAACTTGGCTCTCTGCCCGGAATATCATATTTTCTGATTTAATATTCCAATATTCTTGTCCTCACCTTGCAGCTAGCTTTTTAATGCTTCTGCTTATCATGGCCTTTAAAAAGAGCCATTTGCCTCCACCTATTTTAGCAGCGCTGTGTCCTCATTGATTTTCAATTCTCATTTACTGCGGTCAGTACCTTCGGGATCCCGTAAACTAGAAAGTCATCTTTCAGAATCAATGGACTGGCCTTACCTGTTAATCAAAGGAGCCTGAAGGCTACCCTGGGGTCCAAATCACATTCAAGATAAGCTCGATTCATTTTCTCTCAGCTTCTTTCCACGACAAAGCATTCTCAGGCCCCATTTTTAAAATACATATTTTTCTAAACCTATCCAATTTTGTGTCCAGCGTTGGATTTCAATTAATTACACTTTCCATTTCTGCAAATCTATTTGAGATCCTGGCTGGGATTCAGCCAGCATTCATCCCTATCTGTACTTTGAGATGGTGGAACTGTTTTTATTCACAGACAAAGTTTGGGAAGTAAGTTTTGGTGGACAGAAAACCCCCCAAAATTTGTGAAGAAAGCGACAAACACCTCGTTTGAATTGCGAGTCAGCGTTAAGGACATACGTTGATTGATTTACAAGCCTATCTCTGTGTCACATATGGTGGCCATCATTCATTTGGCCTATGGATTGAGGAAAATATTGTTTCTAATTACTGTTGCACATTGTACATGTTAACATAGTATCTTTGGGACACGCTTTGGCGTTTTAGTTGAAGTAGTTGCTGTAATTACCGTAAGGCAGTGAATTCTACTGGTTTTTGTTGGTTTCCCTTCATTCCATAAGAAAGTTGATGACAATGAAATCGCATTATTTAGCTGAAACAAATTAACTGATGCACACTGACATTGCAGTACTTACTGGACTGACAGAAACATCAACAGTAGTAATTAATTACTTCATCATATTAAACTGGTAAGAAGTGGCACTTATTACGAAATAGCCCATTGCTCACAGTGTAGGTATTATCTGTTCACAAACATCAATGACAAAAATGTTACTCATACATTTACAAACTCTGTTTATTTACTTGTTAAATTTAAGACATTTGTCGCACTGTATCTTACTCACCGGGCGTATTGTGTGGTAAAATTTCCTTTTCTTTCTCTTCAGATCTTCTGAAGAGTTCCTTAAAGGGCAAACAGGGAAAACTTTTCAGTATAGATTTCAGCCATTTAAACTAAGCTGAAGATTTGTGTTAAGAAACGGGGGCATTTTAACAGGAACAGTAATAAAATGCCAGTCATTAAATACATCACAGCAAAACTATATGGTTTTACTGCACTGGCGATTTTGCGCATAGACTGTAAATTTAAGCAAATATTAGCACCAGATGAAAAGGAACTGGGACGTATAACTCTTTATAAAGAAGAAGCGGGCTGTTGTACGAGTCCTGGTGGAAGAATAAACTCCTAATGCTGTCTGTAGTAAAAAGCAGGACGAAGATTGCATCCACCACATCACACACGCGTAGCTGTCTGGGAATAATTTTGGTGATAGAACATAAAAGACTAGCAAAATTGTATAATTTCAGTTGTGCTTGTTTTCCTTAACTTTGAACAACTGGCGATTTTCACACACAGTGTTTTTTATGTGAAGTATGTACAATATTTCATATGCACTCACACAAATATCCTATAAATAATGCATGCAGAGCCAGGATATTCATATACAGTTTAATGTGTAAAATCAGACTCGGTGTAAGTGAAATGTTAGTGAAATGTCTATGCACAAAACCTTGAAAAACAAGCAAGCCTCAAAAAAAACAATACATTTCTTGAGAAGCAAGAAATCCTCCCAAGGCAGAATGAAACACAGAGGTGAAGTTCCTGAAGTTGTCTGAAACGATCTCCGGGACTGGCTTGAAATTGTGAAGCTGCGTCGACCACTGTTTCCCGGCAACAAATGTGTCCATCACGATTCCAGCCTCCCTCGTTTGAGCGGGGGGATGTTTTCGCTCTCTGAGAGCCGTTCTCCCGGGATCTTATTATCTCTTCCTGGAAAAAACATCTCAACTTTGACCTTTGCTGCTGTCAGAGGCCCTTGTCTTCATCTGGAAGGACAGGTGAGGGTGGGGGCGTGGGGGGATGTTGTGGAGGCTGCTGGACTGTTGCAACAAATTGTAAGCATTCTCTGCCAGATGCTTTTGGCCCCAGGGAGATGGCCACATACCCTGGTAAAGCAAGCCAGCTCGGGGTTTATTGGTATTGTAATGGGACAACATTACTACCAGCTGTGGAAGAAATCTGTTGGGGGGTCACAAAAGAATGAAGACACAGCTCAAAGTCTGACAGTGTCCTCT
Organism: Albula goreensis; assembly: GCA_022829145.1. Lineage (NCBI taxonomy): Eukaryota > Metazoa > Chordata > Actinopteri > Albuliformes > Albulidae > Albula > Albula goreensis. Next base: position 4,358,182 of record CM040764.1, on the reverse strand, counting down.
GGTTGCCACGAAAATAGCTTTGTATTACATTTTGGGTAAAACCTTTTGAATGGAAAAACCTGTCAATTACAGACTGCAAACTCTATGTGGTGTCGAGAAACCTCACTGTACCGACCAAAAGATTAGGTAAAGTAAATGTTTTCACATTATTGAACGTTACATTATTGAAGTAAATTACAAACTGATTGTCTAAAGAACTGGATCAAATCTTTGTATACGATACATAGTTTTAATCTTATGAAAGTTTTGTTCAATGGTGCTGTGGTTTTTGGGTACACAGGCTAAAAGGTAGACTGTATTTTGCCTGTGAGCAGCACTCTCGCCCAAGATTCAGGCCTGGAATAAATCAATAAAAAATCCTGACTCCCATGTAAATGCTGGTACTGACCTACAAATCTGAGTAAAGTGTTTTAGTGTACGCAATTCAGTGGTACAACAAATTTGGGTTTAGAATTAGGAAAATACCACAGTAGATGGACAGATCCTCCATGGTGTTTACTTCCTGTTTCTCAATTAGTATTTTAAAATATGACAGAAAGGAGATAAATTCAATAACAGACATTTGCGGAGTTATTTCGGTTTAAAATAGGTAACCTGGAAAAAACCTGTTATGAGAAGCCCACACTCTGTCCTTTTTACCTTGCAGCTTGTGTTTTCTTTTCCCCCCCAGAGGATCATAACTAAAGGATAAAAACGGTATGAAGACAAGGCAGAAAGATACAGATACAACAGATTGCATAGGACAGGACAGAACACAAAGCAGAATAGCAATGAAGCGGGAGTCTCACTGCTCTGTCTGCTTGTCTGTGTAAGGGGAAAGGAGAACGCTCTCATCTATGCTCTGTCAGTGATAGACCAATGTGAGGCCTGACAGGTGGAGATGCAATCACACCAACAAAGGCATTTTTGTGTCTCTGTTTTTCTGCTTTGCTTTTTCGCTGTTTTAATAAAAACAATACCAGTCCTGCAAGTGTTTGCTGACAGGATTACCATCCTTTTTTTTAAGTCACATTTTGAGAAATATAATTTTCTATCACCAGGAAATTATTAATTTCATAATGTTTTTTAATCATCTAAAACACATTTTGCTGCACAGTTTTAAAAAAGTACAAAAATATATTTATCTTGACGTTTCAGAGATTCTTGCAAAATATGTTCCTCTGTATAAAGGAGTGACGCTGTAACAGTTGGCAGTTTAAGCAAACATAATGTTATGCTCTTTAGGGATTTCATATCCAGGATGGAAATTTCCATCTACGTTACGCTTTGCTTTGTGTAATATAGAACAGCAAAATACTTCTAGGTGTAGAACACTTAACAGTGAGCTGTCAGAGTGGACTCCCAAGGGGGTCAGTGCTAACACACACTCTCCTGGCCCTCTTAGGTTGCCTCTGCAATGTTTAGTTTTTTCATACAGGCTGGTCCAAATCAGTCATGGGAAAAAAAGGTTATTATGACATCAAAATGGGTGGAGCTACCATATGTTACCATTTACTCAACTGAACCTGTAATTCTGTTTTTTTAAAAATGGCAAAACCTTTTGATTGGCTGAAACGAGTCCCCGAGGGTTTATTTTTGGTATAATGATACCTCATTCATCTATTACAAGTCAGCCTGCAGTCTAACTGCACTGTGCTTTGTCTTTCAGTTGTAAGCAAGCTTTACACTTTACACTTCCAAGTTTTCTTCAGTGGACATCTTAATTTTTTCATTTTTAATTTTTACTTATCTAAATAAACTGCCGGAATTGTCTATGAATCAGGTAAAAAGGTAAAACTTAGGAAAGTCCCTTTCACAAGCTAAAGGAGAAAGTGCCATAACAATGATATACCTTTTCAGACAAACAGAGTTGGGGCTTCTGCCAGTTACTGTGCTTCCATTCTGTAGAGACTCACAGAGGAGGTAACGGCTGTGGAGGAAATAAGGCAAGGCAGACCGCAGTTGACAGAAGTAGTTGCGTAACCCCCTCTGTTCTCACAGCTAAAAATAAGCTGTCCATAAGGGATACCATTGGTCTTCTCTCTCCCAAGCACGGCCCGGGTCTCGGCGCATTATAATTTCATCGGCAGGGCCGCACACGGATCCCACCAAGCAGAGGCTGCATTTTATTAAACAGGGCGTGATGAAATCTGGCGAAAACCCGCCTGCCAACACCTGCCACTGCATTGTGTGGCTGTCCTTTAACGACCTCACCGTGCAAGACGTGCTTTCATACACATCGGTGATCACACAAACCTGCTCAATCTACATCTTACACACGCTACAAAGACTGCATCCATCAACGGAAATAATAATAGAAATCCTGCACCAGAAATAACTCGTGGTTCATCCATGTGCAAATGCGCAGATGTGAAAGTCCACTATGTGACTACCATCTTCCTGGTGTTTGATTCAAATGGGTTGAAAGGTGTTCCCCATGAGCCCAAGCTGGGCCCTTTAGTCAGGTTTGACCAAATGTAGGGTGTATCAGTATTGGACTTCAGACAGTATTGAACAGCAGGATGTGGACAATCAAGCATGAATCAAAACATGCAGCTCCAATAGCCCAAATGCAGCACATTTTGGCTTTGACTCACAGACAGTTATTAATTAACACATGCTTGAGCTACTGTATAAGTGCTGTATAAGCATATGCTGTATAAGCAATACCTGCTTATACAGTATATGCTCTGATTTTAACATGGTTTCCTGTATTGATCCGTACGCCATGATAATGTCAGATCCAGCAATGCATATTTAATGATGCTGAACTGTTTTTTTTTCAGATTTTTATTAATGATCAAAACAGTGTGAATGCCAGTAAATACATTATATATGCACCAATGACAAGATCCAATACAACATATATAACATAAAGAACCCTGATATGAGCAAGACAGAGACACAGCATGATAACTCAAAAGGGCATTTTTTCTTGCTGCAATCTCTTTCACCCCCGCTTTCTAAGAGGGCTCGAGGGACCACTGATGTTTCCACATGCCGGTTTCTTGTTACAAAGTAGCCTATATGTTATATATCTAATAGACACAAACATCATTATCAATTTGTCTCACAGCGGAAGACAGATTGACTTGGGCATGAGGCATGGTAGCTTTTCCTCCCAGTGACACTATGTTAATGAGTCGCTTCGCTCCACAGGGCTGCAGCAGGCACGTGCATGGTTGCCGGCAAGCTACCCACCAATAGCGCTGATCTTAGTTCAGTCGGTCACTACCAACGAGACTGAGTGTCATTGCAGCCAAGTCTATGTACCACTGATCTGGAGTCAGTTTTTCACCATCATTGCCTGCATCTTATATTTACGAAGAATTGGAAAGAAAAAGTAACAGATCCTCACTCTACACTTCGCCAGCAGTTAATTTAGTAATAAATTGTTGTCAGCGCTCTGCCACAGTATTGTGGTAAACTGTCTGTATTGTTATCCACAGTTTAAAAATTGAGGATAAATTAAAACGTAATAAAGTGGCTGCTGCCCACTCCACTTGAAGTGGTACACTGCTGGCGAACTTTTCTGTGCCAGGGTTATTGCACACATAGCAAAACATGTTTGTGCAGTTATTGCTAAGAGGGAACACTGGAGCAACAAAAATGACCAGGAGCCTGAAGTATGGGGAACTATAAAACACAACATTGGCTGAAAACATAGCTAATGGTAGCCACTATTGCAGCCCCTCTCTCTTCCCAGACTACCCCTCTGCCCAATGTCTACTTATGCTCTCCTCCCTTCTACTGGTGGAGGGCAACACCCAACCCCCCTACCCCAACAAAATAAGCATGTTGCCCCCTTCCCCCCACTCATTCCTCCCAACCTCAAAAATCTAACATCACTTCCTCTTCACAACCACAGATCCTCAAGTAGCCAGTACGATATCTACAGTTCCGTCTTTAGTGAGTAGCTCTCAATCCTGTTCAGTTTTTATTGGTTCAGTTTCTGTTCCTAAACTGGTTTCAATCATCATGGAGCTCAAAATTGTGCCATGACTTATTCTTTCCTCTCTAGACTGGAAAAAGAGAGAGAGATCACTGATATTATGGAGCCATAAACATAGCTAATGTACATAAACAGTTACACTTCTACAGAGAAGAGAGAGAGATTGTAATTTTTCTCATGTATTTTTTTTAATCAGAGAAGGAATTGCTCTGCAACGGGCCCATGGTTCCATATCTGTTTGCGATTCAGAGGTTCTGATTTGGCAATATAAATGGAAATCAGTACAAGCGCTTCCGTGTCGGGCGCGAGCGGCATTAACGTCAAACGTGGAAATTCTGCGGATGAACTTGTGATCCCGGGAGCTCCGGGAGATAGTCCACCCTCTCGACAGAGGCTTGTTTTTCGCCGAGCGGGAAGGAGATTAATGTCACGGCGAGGCTTGCGACTGTCAGCGGGCGGGGGGCGTGGAGGGTGTCAGGGGTTTAAACCGACGCCTCATGAACAAACACGGAAACATCCTACCAAGCAGCATCAGCTTCCCACAACAAAAACAAATACATGGACTCCAACAGAATGCATCTGTATCAGAAAATATGGTGCGATAAGACCTACATATATTGTGCTCTATGACCTACATAGAAATACTTATCAAAATGAATATAATTACTTTTTATTATATTAAAATATATTACCATATACCGTGTAAACCCCATTTGTATCTGAAAAATCAATTGTTGGGTATTTAGCATATATGCAATGTTATTTCATAAGGATCATGTCACAAACATTTATTAAATATACCTACATTATATTATCAAAACATACTTACTCTTTCATATATGGGATATTTATTGAAATATGTTTTATATAATTTTGGTATGTGGTGGACTATGAACCAATAGTATTTTAGCTTGCCCTTCAGCTTTTAATGTTTTCTGGTATATTTTTTTATATCACATTACCAAGACAGCTATGAGATATGCAAGAAAGAGTGTAATGCTCCTTTACATCCATCACTCACAATCAAAGACAAACTGTAATTTGGTAGAATTGAATCCAAGCATGAGTTTGACATGATCCTCTCCAACAGAATAATTAGTTTGGTTTGTATTGCTTATTACACAGCTCAACAACTTGTGTTGAGAAACAAATAAAAACAGTGGGTGGTTGATTTATTGAATTATGTTGCTTATTGGGGAAGGGTGGGGAGAGATATTATTTGTTCTCCAAACAGGAACTGTTGATTACTGTCCCCTACAATGATATGTGAAGAGCTTTTAGCCTGTTTTCCTTGCCTGATGGACAAGGACAGGGATAGATGCTTATTTTTCATTAGAACAGAAATTTATTTAATAGGAATCTTAAATAATCCTACATAAATGTTTCTTTTTTTCAGTTTGTTGTCATTTACATAGTAAAATATACGATTTTAAATCAGCTTGGATAGGTTAGCTTCACGCATTAGATCTCATATGGAACATTTCACTGTGCCATGTTATTGCAGAGTGCAAAAAAACTGGAGAAAAAGAGGGAAGGAGAGTAAGAGAAAGAAAAAGAAGAGACAGAGATGCACGATGAATGGGGATGGGCGGGGGCGGGGTGGGGGGATGGAGATATACATTCGCAGGGTTGTCAGTGGCATTTGTAATGAGAGATTAGGGCCTGTGCTTCTCGGCCTGTTATCTCTGCAGTGCTCCCAGACGAATTTCGCCTCTGGTCTATAAATAGACCCCTCCGCTGAGCCGGCAGTTCAGCTCTCCTGCTGATTCTGCCGTGGAGGGGACGAACAGGGCGTACCAAGCCTCCCACTCCCATTCACTCACACGCACGCACACAAAAACAACAGGCACCTTCGCTGCAAGCACCTGCAGTGTCGTTATAATGGCCATTCTCGCATTGCAGCCCTCCGGGCCAGTTTAATGCAATTTTATTTCATCAAATCAAAACCTTTCTGTCATATATTTCAGATGGGCAAGTCTCTGGGCTCTCATTTTTAACTGTTGAGTATCCTCTGAAAGATAGTCATTCGCTTTTTGCTAAATTGACGGCACGTTTTTGTACCATGCCTTGGTTTGTGCAGTTTCAGTCCTCGCAAGATGAATTATTCCTTTATCCCGATTACAAATTGAATGAAAGCGTATGATTTTCTATGAAGATGAGAGCACAAAAGCGATGATATCTAATTGTACCAGTAAAGTGTGAAATGTAAATGTCATATCAATGCTAACGTGACCGATCGTCTGTATGAAATTAATCCCATCATCACTTTTCCACGCACATTCCTTCATTGCAGAACATTGAGATGACGGCCTAAAAAGCTGCACCCATGAAAAACGGGTCTAGCTTTCTTGATCCTGGTGTCTAGTTTTTGTCATAGGACTCTGCTTCAGTGGTCCACACTCATGGCGCAATAGCTAAAAAAGAGCATGCTGTCTTAAGTAATTCCTGCCTCTTTTATTTCAAAACTATGTTCCATCCATTTGACACAGACTATATCAGTTATGTTCCTGCAAAGGTTACAATTGGTTACATTCCAAACAATAATAATTAAATGACATTTCCCTGACACAACACAAAAGGTTAGGCTACGACAATTAATGATACACCAGCTACTCTATGTAACAGATTATTTTGTCATTGTGTGTCAAGTTTAGAAAAAACAGAGCTTGTGGTGTTTTTACCAGATCTAACTGAGACAATGCTACAATTTTCCATGTCTGAATCTACTCCACTGCCATGCAAACCAGTGAAAAATCCATCAGCTAGCCTTAAAATGCCACCTGGAGAGGTGAAACCCACCCCATTAATGGATAGAACGCAAATACTTCCCTAGCAAAAGCCTTGATCTCTAACCAGATTGGGGTAATTATTGCCCACCCCAGGTACGGTAGCTGGGTGAGTATAGGGTAATTCTCCTCAGAGAGCTCCTCTGCCATTGTGCGAATGGAATTTCCTAAGGAAAATAATAATTTACACCACTTATTTCCTCCATACCATGTTATTAGGCCAGTGAGTGAGACAGAAATCTGAAATTCAATATGCAAATCTTTTTCAAATGGCATATTGATTTTACATGAGTACTGTAAATGTCAAAGGAAGTTACAATACAGTTGGTTTACAGAACTGGATCTGCGGCATACGGGGTGGAATGTTGGATATTAAGAATGTAAGCACAGGGCTGGATGAAAGAGGGGTCGGAAGGTGGGCAGCGTTGAAGTTGTGCTGATGCGTTGCTAGCCTAGAAAGGTCAGGATGAACAGTGTCTCATTCAGCATCCTCTACAAGCATCCAATGTAGTGAGGCATTTGCTTTCACCCTGAATTCCTCTCAGGAATGAAAAAAATAGCAGGTGCTGAAGTTATGTAGGCTACAGTGTCATGTATAATGTATCACCATGGGCTGTACATCGTTGTCATTTTTTGCAGTCTATGGGTTTTGCTAACAAGTGGATGACTGGCTAACATGGCAACCATTTAGAGCAAAGACACTGCTGTAATTAAGTGTTGATAAGCCTGATGAAAGTTGCAGACCCTGGAGAAAACCTCAACCCTGGATTGCTTGAGGATAGCTACTGATAGGCACTGCTGCTGTACTTGTACTTGTAAGCGAGCTCTTTCATTTTTGATGACATTAACTGTCAAAGGGCAATAAAAAATAAATTTAATTTCTTATACACAAATACACAGTGTAGTTTCTAGGCTACAGTAGCTCCAGTTGTGCAGTGTATCTCAGGAAAAATTTGGAGTCCTCTTTCTGTGACCATGGCATAGTCACCATTAGAATTATTTGAGCGTCCTTATAGGTCCATGAGCTGGGTTCTATTGCCCAATCAGAATGCACCCATGGGCATGCTGACAATTTGAAGGATGCTGGGTAATCAATCAAAAATAGAACAAGAGAAGGCAGGACAAGGTCTGGATTCAATCAACATTTGTCCTTTAGTTTGACTTACAAATGAATGCAAGTGTACTTAAATTCAATGGAAACACAATTATTTTAACTCGTTTTAACGATCACTGAACTCACCAAACTGTGTCTCTAAAGGGAAAAGAAAAGAAGATCAGGATGTAATTGTCATTGCTAAGGGCAAATGGAGGCTGAATCTGGGCCAGGGGCATTATTGTGTCTAAAAATACTTTGGAAATGCAGTCAAAACAGACTTTAGTCACTTTAAGGTCATACGCTTTTCAGTGGAACAGATGCTCAAATCCAACGTTATGCATTCCTATTATCAATGCAACATATGTCAATAAAACATATTTCAACCGCTAAGAACGATTTACTGTGGAAAATGTTCTTTTATTGTCTCCAAGCCCTGTTGTCCTGTAGAAGTGTCCATATGTGTGCCAATAAAAGTGCAAACAAAATGATGGTTGCTGCCATTCTTCAAAAAAATTAGTTCAAGCAAATTGTCAATACAGTTTGTAGATTTTGTAATACCTGGTCGGCACAAGTAAAACCATTTGTATTCACAGGCCTCTTTCAGATTTCAGATACACAACATCTGAAAACATTCATGACTTTAAAAGGCCCACTCTTGGTGAACTTACTTTCTGATTATACCCAAAGAAATAGTCAGCACTTTATCCAGTACATTTCACACAAATATTATGTATAAACTTGCATCTACTATCTTTTGGTGGATGTATCTTTTTCAAAATAATATTTTTATGTATGCATTTATTATTTCAGTTGGTTATTTAACACTACTTACTAGTGCTGTTTTGATTTTGTATCAGTCTATTTTCCCATCGTGTGATATCTTCCAATTTGCTGGCTTTTGTAAAACAAGAATTATGTACTAGAGGTAAACCAGAATCACGATTCCAAACAAAACAGGCTTGGTGTAAAAAGTCTGTCGTCACTGGCTTCAATGTCATATGTTTTTTACTGTACCAAGTTTAAGACTGTTTAATATGCTGCATTTCGTTATGCAACAGATGAATCTGGAAGCTAAAGTCAGTTTTTGACTGAATTTTGCATTGCCTTATAACTAAGCATGCTTGATTGAATCCTGGCCATTGACTTTGAGAAGGGGTATCAGAAAACATTTGGCTAATGCTGATATTAACCAATCTGAATGCCGCCTCATCCAACATTCTATAGTACGATGCTGCAAGAATCCCCAAGAAGGAAGTTACCAGGCAGAAAAAGATGAATGTTTTGAAAATGTGGTTGTTATCCATGCATGTTGCACATAAGAGGCAAATGAAGCCTCAAGTTACCCGGCAAACAGACACCCACTGAACAGACACATAAATGAATGATGAGATTACAGCAAATCCATATCACATCGTTTATACTGACTCATATCCAGCGTTCATGTAGCCAGGTGAGGGGTGCATGGTGCTCCGTGTCTGCTCAAACAGAACTGTTTGTTTCTGACTGAGGCGTCTCCATGGAGACGTGGGGAAAAGACGTAGGCCAGGGGGATGCGTCACGGGTCCTTGGTCCCAGAGGAGGGAGGGTGGGCGAGCGAGGGGGAGTTGAGCGGGGGTTGGGGGTTTTGTCGGCTTCCACTCTTTCCACAGTGTTCTGTTTTAAAGGTGCTCGTCTGTCTCCAGGGATCCCTTACTGTTTGTGTGCTGATGTGTTTACCTAGTCCACCCTCCCCCCTCCATTTTAAGAGGTCTTAGGAAACCTCCCACCGTGTGATCTCTGAAGCTGAATCGCCTCCGAAGAGACATATGATGCATTTGTGTTTTTTGTAAAATGTATGTCGCCATGGAAAGTGACCAGTTCAAGCTAGAAATCCGCTGTTACAGACCAATGCCATGACCTGGATGGTGATAGGAGGGTAAAAACAGAAGGTGAAATCATCAAACTAAGGACTGGATTCATTCACTATTCATCCTCAACCTTGACTTAAATGTTTACAGACGCTGTCATTGTTTTGTTTTCCCTGACAAACACAAATTGGCAGTTGATTTGAATGATTGTTAAATTAAAACTGTGAAGGGAAAAAAAAACAATAAACAAATTAATTTGTCAGTCAAAATTAAGAATGAGCGTTTAAATTCAGTCCTTGGTTTATGTTTTGCAGGAAAGTATGGAGCGCATCATGCAATCAGAGATGAATGCTCAAACGCTTTCTCATGTTACGGGAGAGAGCTATTTAAAAAATCCAATAAATCTCAATTTTGCTAAGAGGTTGAGCTGCTGTTTGCTTCAGACTTATGTCAGACATGAGCAATGAGAATTCGGGGCGGAAATGCAAATTCATGAAAACAGATGTATCTGGGTCAATCTGTTGCTTGTCTGCAGCAAAATCATTCAGATTCGATTTCTGTTAAAAAAAAAAAAGTCTGGACAAAATGTTCCCAAAAGCTGTGACAGAAATAACCTATGATGTGGTCATGGCGTAGGTGGGGGATGGGGTGGTGTGAGCTGGGGAGGGGGGAGTACCTGGCAACCCACGGCCCCCATGGTAACAGTCTCCCAGGTCCAATCAGGTGAATGGAGCTCAGGGCCCGGGTCAGGGCGAGTGTAAAAATAGAGCGGATGGAGCAGGGAGCCGGTGAGGACCGCAGGTGGCGGTGGGTCAGCAATGACATTTAAGAGAGACTGACAACCCCCGCTCCAGCACTCTCCCTGTCCCCATCCTTAAAAAACACCTCTAACTGACTTACGTATTTTGTGAAATGTTGCACAAAAAAATGAAAGAGAGAGCAAAATCCAACTTTACTGTTCAGCTGAGGCTTAAAAATGTCTCACACTTCCCCTCACAGAGGAGAAATAAATATACAAAATCCAGAAGTGGAGGAGCCAGGCTTCAGAGAGTAGAAGTAATACCATGTATTTGTTCCATCCATTGCACTGAACCAGCTGAATCTAATTTGCACAACTATTCAGGCAGGTAGAGGAGCTAATTTGTGCATAGTTGGAACAAATATACGGTAGTACTTCTAATGTCTGAATCCTGGCTTTTCAATCTCTGATAAAATCAGGTGCATATCATGAGCAGTACATTATGATTTTGGAAATACACAGTGATATAGTGAATAGTGCCAACACCCACATTACAAACGCCTACACAGCACGTAAACGCTCAAGAGATATGTAGATCATACATAATAGTATATAATGGCATGCAAAATTTGAGATGTACAGGAGTTATTTTGACATGTCTTAACCACCCATACCAGCAACCGTGATGGTTTAAATAAAGTTTCACGAGTGACGTATATGGTTTTAAAATAATTGTACTGCATGAGCTTTGCAGTTTTCAATTTTATAGACGGTGTCTAAAAATATAAATGCTTGTTCGTTATGTGGAGGTGTAATGACAGCCTGGAGCTGGCACATCTGTCAGGGATTTCTGAAGTGGTTAGGATGACACAGGGCTGCATCTTATTGTTCAGGGACAAAACGGAGAGCCACAGTTCATCCTGTCACTAAGAGGAAATGGTGGCGTTGCCATCTTTAAACAGCAGAGAGATGGTGGTATTGGAGCCGTCCAATAGGAAGGCATAGCATGTGCTGAACATTCGCCATGTCCAATGGGCTGGCACGATAAAACATTTAGGAAATTCCACTTGCCCAATTATCCACTCAGTCACTCCCAGAGAAGCTTCCGGAAACCCACACCCCCCTGAGCAGCACCATTAGGCCTGGCCCGTTACGTCAATGGCTCAATGCCTCTCTGACAGGGAAGAGAGAGAGAGAGGGTTGGCTCTGTGCAGTGACGGGTCATCTGGCGTCTCCACGGCGAGGCTTTTTCGGTTAATAGGCGGACTCCCTCCCCCGATCAATTGATCGGAGGCGGCGAGCGGGAGGTACTGATCTTCGCCGGGAGGCCCTGATAATTAAATGCATAAATCTCTGATAGAGAATTAGATCAAACTCTGGCGAAACGCACAAACAGGCATGGGCTCTTTTCCCCCTAATGCTTGAATGCTCTGAGAATCACTTGTCTTTCCATATTGAGTTAAAGGAGAGACACTGTAGCTTTCAGTCCTGCATACAGGGACATCTACAAAACTGAAAAAATTTGACCTCATTGAGACCGGAATCAACTCAATGTAATGTAGAGATAAAACTCATAATGCATAGCAATGCACACACACACACACACACACACACACGTAAACATAACTATATGCAAACCACAGTTTAAAATGTGTATTCAGACTTCATGTGTATATAGTCAACTCCAAAATTACTGGCACCTTGATGAAGCAGCACAAAGCTGGATAGAATACACAATTCAGATACTCAGCTATGTTTTTTAGCTCAGCCGTATGGGAAAACGATATTTCTCCAACCATATACTACGCGCAATTACTGATGCATTTGAGGTCCATGTCATTTGGAAGGTCCAACTGCAAACAAGTCTCAACCACCATTTTGCCAAAAAAATCCTGCTGCTGAGTAGACTAGATTCTGTTCAGAGCGACTGCAAAACAGCATCGTAACATCAACCATCCACCCCTTTTAGTTGTATCCCACCTTCTGGCACCAACAATACTCATGGTGTACACAACCAAAACAGTTAAATTCTGGTCTTATTCAAACATAGGACCCAGTTCCAGTCAAAGAGCTGGCAAACTCCAGGAGCTTCTGTTTGTTTGTTGCACTCAATAAGGCCATTCTTCAGATAACACTTCCAAATAGACTATTGGCATGGATTCAGAATCTAATTGCTGATATGGAGACTCTGTGAACCCAAGATGCTGCCAAACTCTGCAGCTCTCTAATCATGATACTATAAACTTTTGATTGTTGCCCTAATGGTACTAAGTGGTATATTTAACCACTACATTACTGTTCACATATTTCTGTGCATATCTCCTGATTCGTGAAGGTCAATAACCATTTCTTTCTTTTGGTTTGTCAGCTATCTGCTTTCTCTCATTGGGGATGGATTACAAGTAGATGTTATATGAATGTTGCTTCATTTTTATACCCTCATAAAACAGAAAGAAATGGAAGTCCACAATATGCTCCCTTAAACTTGTGTGATGCAGAACAATACTGCAGATTTAATTAAGGGAAAATAGAGTATTTCACCTTTAAAGAAACATTTGCATCCGTTTGAGCATAAAATGCAGCTCTTTATCTTTGTTTATCTTGCACAACCATGTCTGCCATGCTTAGCCTCAGCGTGTTACTTAGTTTATTTTGCGTGATGCACACTTATCTATGATTAGCCGCAATATGTCACAAGGAGGCACCTCGACCAATCACAGAAGAGTATTCACTCTGTGGCAAGACAAAGCCAACATGTCAATTCTTCATTACCACTTAAAAGCCCTGGAGTGTTGCTTGAGGATATGTTGGTGTTGAGTGTGCACGGTTAGCAGTTAGCAAGTGTAGTACTGCAAAGGGTTCAAGAATACAGCTTCCCTCCCTGTATCATGCCTTGAACTTTAATCTGAAACTTTCTGGTTAACAGTCCAATCCCCAATCTTTAAAAAGTAAAAGAAAAAGGTTTTACAGGGGTTTTTGCTCATAATCATGGGGAATCTTGCTTTTGGTACGATTAACTACCATTAAGGAATAGTCCTGTATTACCAAACGAGTAAGGGTACGATGCATATATCACCATTTACAGGTTTTTTACAATCTTGAACATTTTTCTTAGACTGTAATGGTTACAACACAGCCTCTCCCCACTTGTTATTTTCTCCATTAATTCTTGGAGGTTTACCATGAAGCTGGTTAATTTTGGAAGAAATATTTAAGAAGGCTGTTTCATAGTGCACGAATAGACAAACTGTTATTGTGGGTTTTGAAGACATGAACACTAATTTTGAGCTGGTATTCACTGAACTGAAGAGCCTGGTTTTGGTTAATATTTACAGGATTTCATTAGATTGTGAACCTGCTTTGTGGTGGTCTGCCCAGGTGTGACTGGATCAGGTTCACTTCAGGTTGACTGCATTCTGAACACTGTATATCGATGAACGTTGTATAAATGTTGAATGAATGTTTCATCATGCAGCATGGAGTTTTTTCGCCAGAAAAAATATTAATATTAACATATAAATATAAAAGGTTAATATTCATTATTTGCATATCAATGTAACATTTGAATAAATATGTAAAACAAAAACAGGGTCAGTGGCAACAGGAATATTATCCTTCTCGTTATTGATATCATGAAATATTAACAGTGTCCTCCATTTGCCTTCCAGAGTTTGTAATTAGTCCAGATGAAAGGACAGGCTGATGGATAGAAAAGACCCAGAGAAGCCTTTGTTTATGAGTCTAGCACTGCCTCGCTGTGCAGAAACCAATATATATCTCAGAGTCCGATATGAGGCTCTCACAACAGGTGGATTTGGTTACAGAGTAACGACCTTGAAAGAAAAATAGATTCTTTGTTCATTTGATACTTTGTCCAATTCTGCTGGACTGGCAGCGGCTCAAGAACGCGGGCCCCCCTGATGATAGACGCACTTTCTCCTTCATCGTGTCCTGCATAGGCCAGCTGAAAGCATTCGCCAGGACTGCGGATCCATTCTTCTCCCTACAGTAAAATGGCCTTCAGGGTAGACACATAATGGTCTGAAAGTTGTTTTTCATACGAAGTCTGAGTGATGTTCATGTTACAATACCCACAATAGCAGTTATAGTCACTATCACTTGAGTAGTATGGTGATGGTCACAGTCTTTATGCACCTGAGGGCCTGGTCTCAGTCAAACATTGATTCTTTGAGGGCAAATACAATTAAATAAAAATGGATTTTATTATTTTTCAGGATATGAGCGGTTCTGTTTAAGAATTTCAAAAGACATTTTCACTTGTTTTTGATAAAATAGAAATACTCAAAAAAAACTGTGTTGTAATGTGAGTTTTTTTTTTTTTTTGATTGAATTGCATTTGACCTGAAACATTCTAAGTGTGTTTGATTAAATACAAGTCTAAGTACATAAAACATTAGTGAGTCTAGAGTCCTTCAGTGGGAAAGGACTACATAAGGTCTCACAGGATCCTCAATAATTTGTGTGGGAGCAGAACAGCCGGGGGGACGCTATAATTAATTCATAGAAATGATTAAATATTATTTAGCCTTTCACATCCTTGGGACCCCAGGTCTGAGAAACCCATCTGTGTGAAAAGAGATTCTGGAGGAGAGGAGCATCATGTCAAGGCATGATCTTCTGTCAGTGACATTTTTAAAAGCTAATTAATTACGATGTGAATAATCCTTCCTTTGTTTTTTGGTGGTTTAATTGTGGTCCACTTTCATGGCTAGCTTTGGTTTTTCAAATGGTTATTGTCAAAATATAAGATGGCCTAAATTCGCTATATATTTGGTTAGCTAGTTTTTTTATTCCGTAGATACATGTGTGGTTTGTGTTTGTGTTATGGTGTGTATGGAACATTCTTGTTGGAATAGTCATAAATGAAAGATATGGACTGGTCGTGAGGAGAGGTATGGGGGTAAACAGAAGTACATTTTTACAAATTCAAGAGCGGGCAGGCTAGGGACACTAAAAAGAACAGTTTCGCGCGAGGCTTTGTCTGAATTGAAGGCTATGAGTGCCTCACAATTAACCTTTAAACCTGGGTGGTGTATTAAAATCCTGTAACCCAGGACCAGATACAGTGAAGTCCCTGATCTAATCTTGAATCAGTAATCCCACAGCCTATTGTAGTGTCTTTGGTCTGGCAGCCACAGGACTGTGATCGTTTGGCATGAACATATTTCATTCCATCAATTCTGAAACCTATATTTCTGCCTTTGAAGCATTTTAGATATGAGAGAGAGAGTACTTTGATGATGACTCCGCATGAAGAGTTAAAGGCCTACAAGCTCCACAAAGCTTTTTTTTTGTCACAGATAAAGTGAGCAAAACCGTAATCTCATTCAAATGTTTGGTGGAAATGTCTAAGGGCAAAGCTTTTTTTATGTTGTAATCCTAGCAGAAAGTACTGTACGCAGCAGTGTTCTGGCGAAGCTGCCAAGGAAACGGGAAATATTTGTGATTTGTTTTAGTATAATTTAATTAATTTGACATGATTAAAACGCATGTCATAAAATACATTTTATGAAGAAATTGTCAAAGATAACATTAAAAAGTCCCTGATATTTCTGCTGTGTTTCTCAACGCTTCTTCATCCATAGCAAGATGATGACAGGCATTAAAAGCAATATGTGGCATACAACATTCTGATTGCCACAGTCATAAATATGAAAGCATACCATAACCAAAATTAACATGATATTCTATATATTTTACTTTACATACACTGCTATGCAATTAGATGAACTTTATGTACTATAAGAGGGACTGACTCCTGCAGGTTTTCTTTAAACCTGCCCTTGAAGCTGAATAGGTTTCTGGAGGTTCAATACATTGCTATTACTTTGCTTATGAAAAAGGCTTTGTGGGCTGTAACTGTATGAACTCATTTGCAATTATATAAAAGGGAGTATATGGAAAAACAATGAACATGAATATCTACTCATAACATGCATTTCATTGAAGATGGTGTCTCTTATCATCCAGGTTTCAGAAGTAACCCAGAAACTTTGGAAAAATGGTTTTTGTTTGGAGATGTATGACAAGAGACTTGTCTAGCGGGCGGGTCATGGGGTCTTTATTGAATAGCTGCTGTAGGAGGTGACTTGGATGCTGTCTGAATTTTGTGGTCCAAGTTGCAATGTGTGAGGTTCAACATGTTCTGCTTTTACATGTCAGCCTTGTTGCTTTGGAAATATTAAATTCTTATTCATCAATCCTTATCAAATGCTTAATATTAGATCCCTGACCCAGGGAGAATGGCAAACATATCATGTTTATATTATTATTTTTCTTTAAATAATTCTCATGGTTTCCCTGGTTACATTACAGTCTTACGGAACCTTCTCGAGGTCATTTTAGCTACAGTGTAACAGAGCTTAAACTGGATCCTAGGGGACCCCTGGTGTGCTGGCTTTTGTTCCTAATTAGCCACCTTTAACAACATTAAGGCTGATTTACCCACTTAAGCCACAGTATGACAGAAATAGGACCTTATTTCACATTCCTGGTCTAATAAACTATTAGTCACATAAACAAATGCTTTTATTTTCCTACTGTGCTACAGGGCAAATAGTTCCTTTAGAAAGAGGTCACATTGTTAACTGATTAAATTAAAGACTTAAAGGTGAATGAACGAAGTGTGGAAACCAGGTCACTAAATCTAAAAAAAATTTGTTTCAGTAAAATTAATGATTGTAGGACTTACAAACATGCGTTCTACAACCTTAAATCATCAGCAGCGCTGGGGTGGCCAGACTTACTGTAAAGGGCAGATGGGTTTTCATCCCAGCATGGCACAGTCACACCTACCGCTAACTTAATCGGCTGATCTCAGCCTTCACTATATCGATTGGAGGTATCAGGTATTTTGGTCTTCATTTGGAATGCCATACCCACCATTCTGGCCTACTGTGGATAAGAGGTTTGCTGTAAAACAAAACTCAGGCATACACAGGGGTCACCTCAGACTGCTGCTGCTTTTAAGACAACTCCAAATGAACAAATTTAACGGCCGTCAAACTCAAAACTGCAGATCATTTCAGAGCTGAGGTTTATCTGACCTGAATACTGGTGATGTCATAGCAATAAAAATGGTGGCATTCTTAGTTCATGGTAAGAAAGGAGAAGTGTTTATTTACATTTGAATGCATATTTTATTGTGTTAATTGGTGAAATGTGTTCACATCATTTGTGATTCCAATCATACTTGCGATAAGTGAAATTTAAAAATTGCTATGCCTATAAGCCACTTTTTTGCAAGCCAGCCAAGCAGGATAACGTTAGCTTGCTCAGAAAAACTGCATATGCTGAGACTATCCATGCTTCTTCCCTTCAGTAAACAGTGTGGAAACGTGAAATCAGAACACAGAATTTCCTATTTGAAATATCCAAGTTCCAGGCTGTCTTGAAGAAAGCATCCATTTAAGAACCACTACTAAGTTGCATGCTTCTGTACAACCTAAGATTCAGAATAAGTCTTCGGAGAGTGTCCCTGGCATCTGTAGCTGTAAACACTATTGATCCGCGATGCTATCAGTACGACCTCGTTGCTCGCTTTTAGAACAATTCATCCCTTTTTCAAATGGCAGAAGGTTGCGTCAGATATTCTCAGGGATTCACAGCGGTTGAGAGATAAAACTTCCTCCTGTGTAGGTGTATAACTTTTAACAAAGGAGTGAACCTTGCCTGGAATCATAAAAGGCTCAACGATTCAGAGCTGACCATGGCACTACTGTGTACATGAATCAGTCAGATATTTAGAGTGGACTGTAGACTACGGACAATAAGCGATGACAATGGAAGGAGACTATCATTGTGCCTGGCTACCTGAATACTGTTCTCATCGTACTCCATATTATTGGGCTCTGCTGCAGGGTCCTTGAGGGTGGGGTGGGGGAGGGTGGGTGTGGCTTCATAGAGACAAGGAAAATAAATCCTATATTGCTGCTCTAGGGCTTCACTGCAGAATTGGAGAGGTGCAGCAATCTCCTCTGAAGATTTGCTGGCATAACTTGAACTGTGAGTTTTAAAGCGTAATGCTATAATAAGCATGACATAACATCAGTCATAACCTTTCATGACAGCGTTTTTACCGTTTATGACAAATGGCAAACACTGTCAAACTGTCTGACTTGATATATGGTATGGATACTCATTAATTGGATACTTATGTCACATGTTAAACTTGCAAAATAAGCGCTGTTGCAACATTCTTCATGACAATTCATGAATTATTAGTTTCATGGCTTTATAATGCATAGTTCACAAGTTCACAAAATCACTAGTTCACAAGTGTTACCATTTTTTTAAACGTGGGGCATCAAATCTTCAAAACCACAGAGAGGGAGCATAATTAATACAGTATCTACAGTTGTAGTCTGCCTGATTGTGTTAACTGTACATTGAATACAACCATTGCAGTAAAAGTACCACTTTACTTTTTTAATGCTTACATCTTTTTATGTTCTCAGAGAGATCAACTGACACGGCTATTTTTACACTGTGGAAATGGGAACATTGTGGTTCAGCACCATCACAATATTCTTCGGGGAACGCACTGAGGTGTGATATTACAGAAATATGGACTCGCCTTGCAGAATACAGCAAGGACAAATTTTGTAATATAAAACAACATACACACAATTGTCGCTTAGATCATTTACATTACTACTTGATTGTGATTGACAGATACTGATGTTGTATATTCAAGACCTGAATAAATGAAATCAGTATGCATTTTATTTTCAAACATTTTCAGACCACATTGCTGATATTAATGGGCTAAGGAACAAAACAAATCTCAATAGAACTAATAAAGTTTATGATGCTCTATATGGCACGCATCCTCAAAGAGTTTTAACATTGTAAAAATTGTATTGAATGATTATGAGAAAGGGGAAAAACACTTTCTGCAGATCATAAAAAGAAAAGAATAGTTATCGTCCTGATGAAAGACAGTAAAGTCTGTATTGTGGCTATGAGAAAACCAGCCCAGTCAGCATCATAGATCTAGACCATTTGGCTAGATTAAATCAAATGCGCATAGCCTCCATGATATATTGTGCAATTCAATCAAACAGACGCTACATTACAATTTTACTGATACAATTTTACAAAGACATCCTTTGAAATGTATATATAAAGTTTCATTATAAAACTGGTTAGCACATTCCCTTAAAAGAGACTAGAGTCAATTTTGGCTGAATTGCATCTACCTTCAAGCCAAAAGAATAACTCAATATATTTAAAAATGTCCAAACACGACATCCATGATCCGAAAAAAAATCTCAGTCAATCCGCTGAGGGAGTGTCAAATGTTCTCAGATTTGGAATGGCATCATATCATTTATCCAATGAGCATGGGAGAGAGGGGAGAAGGGACGGGCATGTCCCTTCACATTCAGCAGCCCTCATTGACAAGACAACAATAACGCAAAGCTGTGGCGCACAGCTGGGACAGAGATGAATGCAAATCCATCTGGAAGGCTCCACAAAGTATTACCAGCGGAATGGGGCTCAACAGGGCATTTCATTATCATAAGCAGTTACAAAGACTGAACTCACTGAACCGAAATACTAATCCCGGGTACGACCAAAACATGTATAAAGGAGAAGCAGGATACGGCTTACATACATCACAGGATCCATGATTTGGTTCACTTTTTGTAAGATTATTTTAGAAATATGAAAATTTGTAAATTGTAAATTCAGTAGTATGATGAGTACAAATGGAAGAGTAGTGACCCACTGTGCGTGACATGGATTCTCTTGCATCACCTGAAAGAACAATGTCCCTGGTTTTTTTTTTTTTTTTTTTTACACAAATTTTTAATAACCAGATTCAGGAAGTATGGTGCCTTGCAAAAGCTTTTGGCTTGGCAACCAAACAATGCATTACTAGAAAAACACAGGCTGTGGACAGTTTAGGAGTTCTTCCGCTAATACTGTTTAGACAGTTCCAGGTGGTCTCGTTTATCATCCATGAACTGAAACAAATGAAATGGCGAAATCGTTTTGTACTAATTTCAGTCTCTTTTAATTTGTGCTTTTATCTTAATTGTGCACCTGTACCCTAAATTCATGGCCATATCAGTGACCTCACAAAACAAAACATGTCTACACTGCAGATTTCCTTATTTGGTTTCAGCAGGTGGTTAAAGATGTTTAATTCCCTTCCCCCCACCCACCCCCACCCAACATCCCTTAATTGACTGTAGAAGAGGAGAAACTTTGTCTTGGGGGGGCAGTATATTACCCTAGCACTGTTATCTTATTAGCTACATACATTATTAAAACAATAAACATATTCTTTTGAATAAAAACAGAAGATATGGCAGTACTGCTGGACCAGAGCTAAGAGTCTCTGGTCTGTTGGAAAGATGATGGGGTGCAATGCTAATTTAAAGTGAATGAGAGTGATTATGGTGATGCTAAAGTGGCTCCCTGCTCCAGTTCTTCCATCTATTTCCTGTCTCCGCTCCCCTTTCCCAATGTGATTCCCGCTGCCAGCGAAGTCACCCTGCCCATGTTTCATAGTTCAACGCGAGGCCACTGGAATTCCTCATGGCATTGTCTCACACATCATGAAGACGAACCACATTTTTGTTTTAAAGTGACATGCACTCATGGTGCATTTGCATGACATGGGAAACACGACTGGAAAAAAGAAACAATAGCAAATGCAAATTCTGAAATTTCATCTTCAGAGCTTTCATTTTTAATTGCATGCATTCCTTTCAAGTAAACTAGAAGAACGAAGGAAACATTTTGAGTTTTCCCGCACGCCAACCAGTAAAGGGCATTTGCAAAGTAATTACAATTAATTCATTTTTATTTAACTTTTTTATGATTTACCCTTTTCCCACCACTTGAATTGAAGAATCTAATTACCCTAATAGTACTGCAAACCTCCTCCACGGAATAAAGGGAAGCACCCAGAAGGAAGTGGCCGAACATGTAACTCCGCTGGTTCATTGACTCGCCATCACTATTTTTCACATGGACCAGCAATTACATATGGCCTATCAGAGGAATACAAATCCAATGTACATTCAGTTCACAAACCTGCAGATTGACATGAGAGGTCACTGCAAACAATGATACCAATGAGTTTAACTGTCTTACCCCCTATTTTTCCCTGGAAAAGCTGAGTCAATTGTTGCTTTTCCAATGTAGGCCTCCAGTAGTAGCTAATAACTCCAGCTATGGAGGAATATGTTATTTTAATTAATAAATAAAATGTGTAAATAAAAAAAAATCGGACCATAAAGAGTTATACCATTACTGGATACATGTCAGTAGGCCCCGCATTTGGCTGAATACCATACTCATCTTTAATTATAACATGGCGGTATGGAGTTGGGCAGCATAGTATTCCATTGAGGTCAGATTGCAGTGGATATTTGTCACCGGAGCACGTCTGGTCCCCTCTAAACTCAACCCATTTGAGATGTGCGATGCAGAGTAGCCTGCCTGGATTGCTGCACGCTCTCATTTGTAGCAGATGCCCAACTCCCTCCCCTCTATAATCAATACCCATACGAATACTTGTTATGACAGCCTGCTCCCCAAAGTGGAATGAACTGTAATCCATCTGTTTGAAAACACTTTTTTTCCCCAGCCACGGCCCCCTGCCCCCCCCGACTAAATCTTTGGGTCCTAAAGGTTTCCTGGCACTCCGTGACAATCAGAGTCCACTAATGCCTTTTAAATTGATTCCCGGCTCTCTCACCAGCTAAGCCGCCTGGAAGTGCGGTGACCTCCCTCGGCAAGGTTGCACGGATTTCTCCTGGCAGCAGGAGAGCCCACGGTATGACGATACGGACATCCAGACAGCATTTGGTCCATGGGTTAAAATCTATTGCTCTATGCTCCGCTGAAACAAAGATGCACGATTAAACACGAGTCTGGAAGAGCAAGCTTTCACTTAGGCTGTCATATTAAGCCAAGGAGCATCATTGTCATTAACCTGGAGTGAGGAATACTATTTATCATCAGAATTTACTTTGAACCATAATTTCATGAAAACTCATCAGGAGTAAAAAGCAGCACTGAACTCCATTTCCCAACTGAGACTGTTGCTAGTACCACAGTTGACGGAATCCAGGACATACAGTAGAGCGCAAGTCTGTGTGCAGTTCAACACGCACAAATTCCAGTTGCAAGTACATCCTAGCTTTTGCCTTGCACGTTCTTGGAAATCACGAGAACTAAATGCAGATATTCTCTGTTGGTGCTAAACAAATTACATAAACCAGATGCATTCTAGGTTCCCCCCTCATATCTGTTTATGATTATTGTGTTCTTAATTGCTATTTTGTGTTTTGAGTGCTCGTTTTCTGTTCATGACACCATTTTTGTTCTGTTTGGATATGTTTAAAGTGATCTGGGAAACATTTTTTACCGCATTGCCTCAAAAGGAGTGTTATTTTTTTTAATTCCCTCCAGAAAATTTCCACTTTAAAGTCCTGAATAACAACCTTAGCAATGACACTCTCCAAAATAGAGTTACTGATTAATGGGTCTTCATGGACCTCCCTCTGACACCTTAAAAAGACTACGCCACACTATTAGAAGTGCTACACCGGGCTTAAGGAAAGCTGACATTGATTCACACCTCCAGGTCAGGAATTTCCCCCCGGGATTGAGTCGGGAGTTTGCCCCCGCTGTTTTGCAGGCCTTATTTTGTAAGCTGTTCCAAGAAAGAGCATCCTCTCTATACATAGAAATGTAAATGTACATTTTCAGCTGTACTGCCTGTGCCACAGGATTACAGCGTGTGAGCCTGCATTCGTGTTCTCTGGAGGAGAACTGATGTGTCTGGTGGCTCTCTGAAGGACAATAGCGAAAGGACACAAACCAAGGGCTGATCTACTGCAGAAGCTACATTCATGCATTACAGAGGCTCAAAATCCAAAGCCACCCAGTAACATCCTTTGATTAGGATGTTAAAGGGATATTTTAATGTATAATGTACTGCCTAGGAACCCAAACCAGAACTTTTCAAATGGGAGGCCAGGATGGGGTCAGTTATTTTGACATGGCCAGTTATAATTAGCATAACTATTGTCAAAATGCACATATTCAATACTTGTCGCTACTTGTAACCAAATTCACAAAAGGATTGGCCCACAAATAAAGAGGATATAGTTTGTATAATGCATTGTACAACAATAAAATACATTTTCAAAGAACACTGATGATTAACTATGTATTTAAAAGTCACATCGCAGCAAAAAATGTCAGCACTCAAGTTATACAAAATACCATGAACTACCATGCATGTACGCTGGAATGGCTAATAGGGTGTTCACCATTTTAGCTACGCTGCTCACATTTACTGTGAATGTCTAATATTTACGAAACTTATATAAAAAGAATATACTTTTTAAGCCATGTAACAAACAGCTTAGGTATGTGATACAAAATTAAACATTAACTAAATGTGTAATATATATGGGTATGTTGGGTGTACAACAAATATGATTTTTCCATCAATCTTCATATGCAAAGAATGTTTCAGAAATTGAGCAGGATTATCATGATTAAATATTCGGTGGGTATTATCCTGTCAACATTTACACTGAACATCACTGAACCGTAGAGCATAATGAGGCAGCCTGTATGCCATGCAGAAGCATTGGAAACACGATAGGAAAACTGCACCGTATGGTGCCGTTTCCTTTGGTTCTGAGCACTGACTGTGATTTATGGCAAGGTTAGCCTTGTTAAAGAGAGACTGGGTAGAGCCAGTGACACCAGGTATACAGTGACTCCCAGCTACCAGGAGCCTCAAAGAGGGAAACGGTTTGCTCCGGCATCATGTATCACACTGTGGGTCAGATCCACTGAGCCCGGTAATTACTTAGCATAACAAGGGAGGGTAAATGTCCGCCATGTCTTTGTGCTACCTACCCCGGCTCTTTGGGGAGCTTCAAGATCTAGTGGGGACTGCAAATTACTGCCATATGAGTTTCCTCCTCTATAAGGCAACATTAGCAGGTCGAAAACACACCTTTGTCTTAATGGGAGTATTTCCCCCAATCAGAAACCCATCACAACCACCATAGTTTAGCTGTTATGGAAAAATGCATGGTAACACAAGATAATATGTTTTTTATTTGTTGATTGTTGTTGTTATGATATTCTTGCATAGATAGTATTGTTAAACAATATACTTCCAGTAATGAATTTACTGAAAACCTGTGGCGTTCATGTTTGTAAGCCATGGTGGTGTGAATTGCATGTTTTTCCAGTAGTTCTGCTACTGTGGTGTGGATTCAGATTTCAAACTGTGTACCACTGGGCTTCAGAAGGACTGTTCTTTGTTTTCTTTGTGGTCATTCATGTGATGGTAAAAACATGTTTTTCGCTAGATAACAGAGGAAATATCCTGGACAAGCTAAGTCATTGGTGGTATGTCTTCCCATTCATTCATTTTAATTATTATTTATTAAAATATTCATTTATATTACTCATTTAACTATTTTTCACCTAGAATCATGTTCTGGAACTGAATCAAATATGCTTGGCATAAGGTGTTTATAACTCCTTTTTATATATTCGATAGAAAGTAAATATGGAACATTTTGAAATATCTAATGCAAAAAATGTGTTTACAGTATGATGTCATGTGACTAAAATTGCATAGTGACTGTTGCAGAGTTTATTTTTCAAGATAGTTTATTTATCACAAACCCAGCATGGATATGAGTGAGAGACTCAAAGAGAGTTTTTGTGACTGTAGATGTGTTTGCATGCATCTGTCAACATAGTTAATGCACTGTGTACAATAACTTTATCTTTGGGGAAGTATAATCACCAAGATTTTACACTGAATCATCTTTTTGCCTTTCTATCATTATTCATTGACTAGAAACAACACTCATTAGCCTGTGTAAACATTGCACTGGAACCAATATATTCCAGATTTTTCATTTTCCTCTATTGAATTGTATAAACAAAACAAATGAATACCAGATAATGGGTTTCCTGGGGTTGCCTTTGTATCGCATTTATGAATTTGTCTTCTGTCTCCCTCTCCCCCAAAATCAACACCGTCCACCTGCTGTGTCACATGTCACTCTTTCCCCAATGTTGGTGTGGAGGGCATCCACATGTCCTTGCTGGGGGGGGTATCTGACTGTCACAGGACCTCAAAATTCATGTCATTGGCGTACAACAGGAAGAATTAGTTTTAGGAATACTCTCGAATCTTGCGTGCTGCCAGCTGGCAAATAGGTTGTTTGGCACTTTATCTAGTCGTGTAAACAAAGACCCCGGGGTTTCTCTTCCATCTACAAAGGGGTTTCTGCTTAGTCTTTCCCCTTGGAGCGTGGCGTGTTCTCGCAAGTCTTGTTTAAGTTTCCTGATCCAAACCGGATGCATGTCCCTATCGTGATGTCATTTTTTTCCCTTACACATTTTTTAAAACTGGCTGCTCTCAGTCTCAGTTCTCACCTTCATATTACCAAAACGGATTACCTCAAACCACATCACTGAAAATGTATGAGTTAATCCTCAATGGGTAAAATGTACCATGCAAATTTTGTGGGTAAACCCCCTTGCTAAACCACCAACAAGCACAACAAAGCACCTTTCTGTGTTTACGAAACTGGTAAGGCTTCACAGGAAGCCTGTTGAATTTTTAATACTTCAATTCATATGTAATGTGGGAGTTCCCATGTGTGACCACAAAAACTGGGAGGAGACTATGCTAACAGATGTATTTATTGTGAAATATGCTGGCGAGCGTGGGAACGTCAATTATGTGTATTTACACGGACCAGGAGCTAGAACTTGACCTGTGATAGGCATGAGGAAGTTGACATGGTCCATGCAATTTGTCTCAATAAGGAGTTGTTGTTAGCATCAGAGGCTATAAATTTAAGCAGAGAGAGGATTTCTACTTAAACACGTCTCTTGGAGATAAACTATTTTAATACAAAAATAGTTTTAAAATAGGACTCCCAAGTTACATAGCGCAAGGGATGATATTAGATCAGATAAAAGATGACCTAGATCCGCAAAATCACACACTTCTCCTCTGTGTGCTAAATTTGAAATCTCAACATTAGAAGTTTCTAAATGTCCTGTGTCTTGATCTTGACATTCATAGATGTATTGATGTTTGCAGGTGATGTTCATTATCAATACGCACAAAAGTGTGTATATTATATATTAGTAAAACAAGTTCATGTGCAACTGTACTTGAATATACAGAGGAATGTGGTTGATTTCCATACACGCCGAAATATATTATGGACATACTGAGTATGCCTGTGATAATACAGTCATACATTTAGATGATCAAAAACAAGGTATGCTGACAGAGAGCTTTTCTGTATGGGCTAATCTCTCTGCTTTGGAAGAGCTGAAGAGCCTTTGGCAATAAAGCTGTTGAATCGCTAGAGGACAGAAGCAAAGATGCTGATGCAAACTGCGAGTTAACCTTGAGATCACCCCGCGCCGCGATGAGTGGGGCTTTTTCCGAGTCACTCCTATCGATCGCCGTTGGCCCGTGCGAGTCCCCTATCCCCCTGTCCATGCATGGCTGAGCAGCCCTGCCGTTTCACCGCCTCTCTCTGTAATAAATAAGAGAAATACGGCCTGTCTGAGCCCTGGGGCCTGGGGAGAGCTGGGCCGTAAGGAGGGGAGGGTCTGATGGGGGTGAAGACCGCAGGCTTCCCAACGGTTTCCAACATGGTGTAGACCAGGAAGTTCCCAAAGCACTATAGTGTCTAAGAATTGTTTCAAAAGTGGTCCTAGGTGCTGTGGACCAGGTGTTCTCAAAGCACTCCTATGGGCTGTAGCCCAGGAGGTCCCACAGGACCAAAGCATTGCAGCATTGTGTATAGACCAAATGTTCCCAAAGCGCACAAACAATTCACTATGGTTCAGACCAGGTGTTCCCAGAGGCACAAAACATTTCAACATGGCATAGACCAGGGCTTCCCGAAGCACCAAAACTTCTGGTTATTGTTTGTGTGTGTGTGTGTGTGTGTGTGTGTGTGTGTGTGTGTGTGTGTGTGTGTGTGTGTGTGTGTGTGTGTGTGTGTGTGTGTGAGCAGGGGGGATCCACACTGAAAATGTGAACAGTGCTGTGGGTTGGAATTGATCAAAATTCAGGACATTTTGAATATTTCCCTGGACAGAGGATACGAGTCTGGGATAACACCGAAAAAACTGGCGGCATGTCTTGAACATAACGAGTCTTCTGGGATGTTTGTCTTAAGAGCTGGGGGCTTACCACGTTTGCGAGCTAACTTTAGCAAAGCCTGCTGAAGTTGAAACATAAGAGGCTGTATTAGAGCACAGACAGTCATAGTGTATTTTGAATACAATGAAATTGTCTTAGAGCCAATTTCATTAAAATGGAAGCCTAATTTTCTTTGTAACACTTACCAAAGTTAGACAGACAACCTCACTGTACACCACCCTACTTCCTCTTTGGAGTCAGGAAAAGTTTTCTACAATACAATTGTCTCCTTTGCTTTTACAAGAGCCTTTTGCGACACACATTATGGTACATGATACTTTCATGGTTTATCATATAAAGCAGCTGGACAAGAGAAGTCTAATATATGACACATACAAGGTTATTACTTACAAGGGGACACAGATACTCTGAAATGAAGTTTTCTTATATGGAAATACTAACACTGACCAATGTTTTTGCAGTCATGTATTTGGGCTTTGTGTTATGATTGCAAGTTCTGACAGACATGAATCCGCTATAGGATGTAATAATGAAAGCCTAAGCAATGTATATTTTAGATTGCAAGGATTGTGCTGAACATTGTAAAAGGAAGGTCAGCCCAACAGAACAATACTGCTGGATTATGACAATGATATTACATAACGTGTATGCAGGATGTACATCCAAAGCATTGACTTACACATTTTGCCTTTTTGTAGAGTACTAAAATCAAAGTATCACAAAATGATTTGTGCAGTATATGTATTTATCATCTAAGAATCATGTGAGATATCGCTGGGAAAGTGGCAACATTTGTACATGTTAAAATGAAATCATTTCCTTTGTATTTTCCCTAGTCCACAGCAAATAATTCTCATAGCTGTTGCATATAAATTAAATATAGGTATCTGAGAAGCCTGTTTTCTCACTTGATTGGAATATGAACATGATAAGACACCTACAATTACACCTACATTTATCTCTTTTCTGTGCTGGTTGAATCCTAAATAGATCTAAAAGTCATTTCACATCCCCATAGCTTTCATTTAGTATATCCCATGACCTCTGAGAATGTGTCTGTCAAGTCACCCTCAAACACGAAAAAATCCATTACCTCCAGAGGTGGCCTTTGGTTGGATGTGGCCCTTTTTCACAGTGAAGAAAGTACGATGCTTGGAGGCGAGCAGCAGTTCTTCCTTTATCTCTCCTGCTCTTTTCCACAATAACCCTTAGATTTTGGAAGGCCATAGCAGACATAAAAGCTTCCAGGCTCTCTAGCGTGGATGCTAATTGAGCTGTGATAGCCTGCAAGATTAGATAATAAACTCTATAACCTCAAAAAAAAAAAAAAAAACTCATACAGTAGACCTACAGATTTTAACAAGATACATTTTCTGAATAAGATGTGTGTGTGTGCTTGCTTGCAGCTTAAGGGAGTTTTGAAAAATTGAAACATTAATTGATAAGGACAGATAAAAACACAGCCAGAGTGGAAATGGTAGCTGAGACACATCTATTGGAGCACACAAGCAATCAGAGATAAATTATTACTGACAAATTCTTGATTGTGTTGATTACTTTGTTTTCACATTGTGTTGACAATTCATGTATTAATAGTTGTGTACATTTCACTTTACATTTAGATGTAAACACACAAATGTTTATAAAGCTACAAAATGTTGTGTGTGTATGCAATTCTGGTGTACGAAATGTATCCAAAACTTTAGAGATACACGTATTTTGCATGTGAGTTTGTATGTGTGTCCACACAACACTTTTAAGCATAACTCTGGTGCGCTCAATAGATATATACAAGTGTCTCCACAAATGTATTGTGCATGTGTGTGTGCTTGTGTTTGATCTTCCTGTCAGGGTTCCCAGCTGAGTCATGATCCTTTGTTAGGGACTGGAATGTTGTTTCAGGGAGATTTCACCATCTCCCTTTCGTGCCTCACTTCACCCCTGACAGCACCCATTTTCGCTTCTCTTTCTCTCCCTTTTTTTTTTAGACGTCACAGTTAATTATTAATTCATCTCATCCATCCACAGCCATGACAATGGAAAAAGACTGTACCCAGCAAATCATTTCTATTTATGTACCTGCCGCGGATGAATGCTTGGCCATATTTCTTGGCCAGCAAAGGACAACCTCTATATTCTGTCAACTTCTATTATAAAACCCCTCTGAGCACAGAGGACCTGATTTGTTTCAAAATTTCTCCCAGGGAAAATCTTTTTGACTTTCTTACATGAGTGTTTGCATTTCCTCCTCTTTCAGCATTGGGCTATGCTAAGGCTCACAGCAGTCGCTGGCATATGAGGTATCTAATGAGAGTATCAGCCCTTATCCTCAAGCCATCATTGTCGGCATTTCTTTCCAATATTTTTCTGCACTATGCATTTGTATTGTTAACATCATGGTAATGTGTGGTCATGATAACTACTCAAGCCACGTGCTTGCAGGCTTTAGTATTGTATCACAATGGCATGACTGTTTAAAAAGAGGCCTTAGAGGAGACTATAGCGACCTCATAAGGTTGGGAGGAAGAACTACAGGATGGATTTCTGTTGACCCTTCCCAGTGCAGCAGCCTTAGGGCACCACCAGTTCTCTCGTTCTGCAGGGTTCTGTTCCTTATATTGATGCTTGGCATGGTCACAGTCCGACAATCCTTTTGTGTCAGTGTTATCTCTGTCTAGAGGCAAGTTAACAGTGACCTTATACGCTATCTGTCAAAGTTAATGCGATTTTAAGCTAACCGAGTGGACACCACATTAAAGTCGTTGGTGTAATTTTACAGGCACTCAAACGATCATTTTCAGCTTGGAACCCCAGCTTAACCTTGCTTATGCTTCTTCTTTACGATCTGTGGGAAGCTATCGGCCATCAGCATCCCTGGCTTTAGAAAACAATGTGACCGTATATCATAATCAGAGTTATGATATGAGCATAAGGGAATTTCCAGTAAATATTATGGGCTGGATACGCACAATAATTCATGGAAATGCACACATTAAAAAACAAAGCCCGGATTTTACAATCTAATACAATTCTTATTACATCAATAAAAAATGTCTTTAAAACGTCTGCAGTCTTTGTGTTGATCGTACTCCCTGTATAGTAAATTTCTCACAGTGCAAACTGCCTTTACACACAGGTAGGCTTTCTATTGTCCTATGAAAAGAAGCTCAGGTTCATTCCAGACTTTTAATGGGGGCCAATAAATACTGCAAAGCTGTCAAGGCCAGATGAGACATATAAATGCGTATAAGAAATCTCTTTCATTCGCAAGGGCCAAATCCACTTAATTTTACTTCCTGGTTTTCTTGCAGATCCCATAAAGTATAAGCAGAAAGTGATGATGTCATAGTTCACAAAACTAGTTTTAAAAGTAATGCCCCATCATTTGTTTAGTAAATTTGAAGAAAGGATAGCTACGTCACAGCTCTAAAACATGCAAATTGCAAAAAACAAACATCTCTTTCAGTGGGAAGTTGTTTTTGGAGGACATTAAATTTGTCAGCCAAAATACTAAAATTTTCCCAGAAATTCCAGTTTTCTGGAGTCTCACGGTTCATATATTTGATCACAAAGCATGCAAGGTGGTTTTGTATTGAAATTTACTGACAAGCATGTGTCATATGCTAGTTTTCAGTTTCACTTTTGATTCATCACAAATTTTCAGATACTATAGATGTGAACATCTTTTTAAATTTCTAAATAAACTCCACCAGCATTTGGTTGAATCAATATGACATTTAAATCTTAAATGTCTGACTGAGAGCTCTGAATTAATATTGTTTGTTAGAAAGATGAAGCAATCAAGAAAGAAAATGCATATTTATCTGAGAACAAAAGATTCTATGTCTGCAGTGGACAATGAAAAATTAATTATTTTTTCAATCTTTGGAATTGGAATTTCAAACCCGGGCAAAACCAATTGCTTTGCATAACACGGCAAAAGTACTTCAACCATGACCCAACATTTGTCCTTTCAACAACATTAACTTGACAAACTGTTTATGAATAAAAAAATTAACTCATGCATTTTTAATACGTGTTGATGGAATTCAGTTCAAGGTCTAGACAATAATAATTACAATCCCGAAGATGATAAATTATTTAGATTGAATATGTAATTAATTCCGTTATTAGCCACAGAATGGCAATTCACGGCAAAACCAGTCATTTATGATATTATAACACAACCTGAAATACAGAGTAGCCTAGCGTTTAATACTTTTATTATGTCATGTCCAGATATGTGTTATTGACCATAGAATGAAACAAGGTAATAGAGCAATAACATGACAACAGAACTCCTTGGTTACCAAAAGTAATCATGAAGACCAAAATATTCTCAATTTTATCTTGAGATAATTTAATATTCATGTTCTCCTTAACAATGGGCGGGGAGCACAGGTCGCAAACTCAGAAGCATAGAGCCAGGTGTAGAGGTTTTCATTCCAACCTCTTACCTTCATTATAGTCAGTTCAATTATTCTATAAGTCATAAATATGGTTCTTCCAAGTTAATATTCCAGAGTGATGGTAAAAAAAAAAAAATCATGTTGCATGTATAAAATGAAGACCAGCACAACTAACAGCTTACACAATTATGAAAGTAATTATCTAACCAACAGTGGAGGCAAGGGTGAAAACCAGTGTACACATGGCCTTCCATGGCCCTGGAGACGGCTGAAATGTAATTTTCTTATGGTCTGTTTATATATAATGACAGGATGACTCATACGGGCCTGTAAGGTGCAGTGCGCTGGGGCGGGTTAACGCAGATCCCGGCCTCGCCGTCCTCACTAGGCTGCAGGCGCGTGTCCATGCATGCCTAATGGGATTGCAGCGCAGCTCGTATCGCCAGCCCTCGTTAGCGTAGGAGGCGCGCGGGCGGAATAGGGGAGCGGCTGACTGCGAGGGAAGTGGGTACGACACGGACATGTATGCTCTCGTACTCACAGCTCTGCTTGACTCATTCTGTTGGCTGTAAGACAATTTGAAAATGGTAGTTGCACAATGACACTAGTCCGGAAATGGACTTGTCAGTAAAAATAAGCGAGTGTATTAGCCATTAAAATTCAGTTTGTTCTAAAACAATTTTCCCAAATGTTGTAGCAAAGGATCTTGCATATATTTCATATGTGATGTGAAGTTTGTAAAGTTACCGAGGAAGTGAAGGGAAGCTACAAAACCACTCTCTACTTCTGTTTCACGAGTATTACTTGGGAGTACAATTGGGAAGTGAGTTTGGCTTTCATGGTCCTTTCAAGGCCATTATATTACATTACATTGCATGGAAAAGGATGGATTCATTCCTGGTAAGGAATTACTGCACTGATCCACCCACTGCTGTTAATATGGCTGCCACGGATGGGTGGGGTCTCATAAACTCTTAAATGGGTGGAGCTGAAATCTGTAATCACAGTCTCACTGAACTAAGCCAATCACAGAGTTTTGCTGTGAGAGCAATAGCTTTGATTTCTTAACAGGAGTAAGGGATTGACTGCAGATAGTAGATCCACTAATGATAAGGCTAATGAAGTCCCAGTTACCCATTACAACAATACAGAGATCTACTAAGAGTTCCTTGTCTTCGTTGTGCATAAATA
This sequence comes from Albula goreensis, assembly GCA_022829145.1. Classification (NCBI taxonomy): domain Eukaryota; kingdom Metazoa; phylum Chordata; class Actinopteri; order Albuliformes; family Albulidae; genus Albula; species Albula goreensis. The sequence continues at coordinate 4,324,959 of CM040764.1, read as the reverse complement.
AATATGGCTGTTACATTCATAATTAAAATATATGAATAAAGGAGAATATATGCCCATGTAAAATACACATTTAAAAAATACACAACAAAGAAAGTAAAAGATTGAGAAATCATTTACATGCTGCTGTTGCTCGACTGTGCGCAGTGTTATTGTGCTGTCACAAAGGATGATATTCTGGCCCAAGGGCTTTCATCAAGAGAAGGATGATTCGCGAGTTTGAAATTTGGCCTCTGTGATTGTGTGATAAAATATTGGATTCTGGGGCAGCAGCAGTGTGAGGCCACAGTATCTGTTTATAAAAAAATAGAAACCCTCATTCCTCACTATTTTTGAAAAGTTATGAATTTCTATTCAGCTAAACAACTAAGAACAGCTAAAACAGCAAGGATTTGGCAACATGAATACTGACTGTGTTTCTTTCCAATTTTTTATCTTCAAAAATGTGTATTTGGAAGTTCGACGATGCTGAGCACGAATTCACTGTCCTCATGTGCTCTTGCCTGTTCAGAATATTGACAAGGCTGGAGTCACGGCGACAAACAACACGACAAAACTGTCTTGGTAGCCTCGGGGCTATCACGGTATTTCAGCCGTATCTTTTGACACATGTTGCCATTTCACGGCTGCCTCACAAGTTCGCTTTGAATAAACAGCGTAGGAAAAGGTGATATCTTCTTTTTCCTTTTCTTATTGAAAAGAGCGACTAGTGACTGTATAGTGAGGGATTCTGAGATTGAAGGAGCAGAATGTTACAAGTGCTGTGATATAAATTCTTGTCTTGTCATCGAATGCATTGGCCCGCTTGATTGGTTGATCTTTGTGAACCCTTAACATGTACCCTTAACATGTAACATCATATGACATCTTACGAATACAAAAACGCTATAGAGAATAGAGAGCTGGAGTCCTACAGAATATGTTTGTTATGTACTGCTTTGTGTTCAGTGTTTACTTCACAGTTCATAAATCACTGTCCGTTCACATTTTATCCAGTTTAATAGTTCAGGTCATGGAAGGGGGGAAGAGGGGTACTGCAGATTGAGGCAATGTAAAATGAGTAAGCCCTTAACGAAAACCAATCTTGCTCTTGCCAAAACAGCAATGACCTCAATACGCTCCTGCCCGCAGTTGGCAGAAATACCCAGTCTAAATTTAACACAAACTTCAAAGGCATTCGATTTGCAACTAATGAGCCAATTCAGTTCTATCACAATGAATACTGTCGCGAAAGACAAGAGGCTCGTCTAAGGACTCCGCTCCCCAAGGCTAGTTCCGCTGGTCTTATTAGCCCGCCCCCTCCACTTTTTTTGTGGCAGTGTTTGGGTGCTTGGTAACACGAAACGCGGAGCTAACTGCCGCATGCCCCTGACCCGCTAGACATTCGCCATGACAGCAGCCATATGGCATGCTGAGACGGTTTTTGGAATAAGATGAGAAACAGGACCGTATTTCATGGACTCTGACAAAAACAAATGCCAAATTGCCAAAACCTGGTAGAAATCTACAAGTAGACTTAAAATGGAATGTGCTTGGGGACGAAGGAAAAAAACTGGTACCTAAATATGAACCTGAATAAATACGATGAATGGTACCTCCTTTGGGCCAAAAACGTTTGCCCTAATAAATTTAAGAAAATTGAGCATTTATGATGTGTTTATTTAAGTTTTTTCCCCAAAGTTTGCCTTTTAGATAGCAACTTGTTTTGTGACAAATCCCCCTCCCCCTTCACCTCAAAAGTCTTAAATAAACACAGAACGATCCTTTCTAGATTCTTCTCTTTTTTACTCTGATGTAGCTGCTTTGTCTGGCATATGGTAAAAGTGTGTTTTTGAAGGTTTTTACCTTTCCATTTTATACAACAATGAAGAAACGCACAACAAATGGAATCTATTCGCGGCGATAGCTCTTATTCACCTTTGAGATAAGAACCACGCGTTTGGATCCATGTAAGATGGGATCAGTTGACAGACAGAGGCTGTCTGGCACACTTTCAGATTTTCATTCGTGCCGTTTAAAACAGTCACATTATATTTAGCTTCACCTCAGTTTAACTGTATCCTTCTTAACCTGTTTGAAATTATTAGTATTTTGGTACTGATAGGTGTGTATATTAATTGAAAAAAATAGATTTTATAATACATTAGACGACAAGTAATTTGTTTCATTATCAGGAAACAAGCAGAACAAAGCTAAATCCTGGAATGATGTGCTTTGTGAGGTCTATTTGTTCCATGTTTCGCTGCTTTGAATCAGAGTTGTCCACTTACCTCCAAAGCTATGCTATGCGTATGGCTAAAATGTGACCTTTGACCCTCCACTGCTGTTCAGCTGAGCTATCTTTGAATTTTGGGTAATTAATACATATGACAATATTACATATTAATTGTTCATTTAATCTGTGTCAAACAAGGTCTGTCTTACAGAATGCTTTCCATTTAAAAATATATATTTTTTAAGAATTATTTTCATGTTATTGATGGCTGAGAGGAAATAATTGATTACACAGTTCTGGAAATGATAGTGGTAGTGATAAACACATTAAATCTTTACTCTATAACACTTCAATGTATTACAAAGCAATGCTAGGTTATAAGACAATCATACAGCCCTTTCACTCCAAGCTCTTGAAATGTAATAATTTTGTGATACTTTTTAGTTGAAATAAAGAAATGTTGGTGAATTTAATTAACACTTTCATTTAATTGAGATTCAAATTTAAGGACATGTGTTGCCTGAATTCTTTTTCCAGGGGGAAAAGAACAGCTTGTGCTCTTCGTCATTTTCACAGTTTCCTATGTCTGTTTTGCGACCACTAGAATCAGAGTGTTGTTTTTGAAAGTCGCATGAATAGACGCTTTGCAAATGTCATTCTCACACGCGCACCTCCCTGCTCATTCACTGAGCTTCTTTTGAAACCAATTCATTTCAGTTTTCCTCTCCCTGTTCAGCCGACACTGTTCCCCCATGGAACAGGCAGGGTCAAAGGTCACGGGCTCTGTGGGGTGTCTCTGAGAAATGCGCCATTCACAGCCTACATTTCCACATTTCAGCAGAGAGCGAAATAAACACCTCGGCCTACATAAATTGAGCTATGTGCTCCAAGGACTCCGGCCATGTGGGAGAGACTAAACTCCTTCTCGTTAGCTATGGTGAAAGGTTGTCAACCTTAATTTTTTTTTTTTTTTACTGACATAACTATTTGTCATTGAAATGAAGCATTTTGTACATATGTTTTAATTAACCTCATCTTCAAGGATAATTAAGACTTTGTATTCACTTGTGTTTTATTTGTGTTATAATTATACTGTTTTACGGGCTTTCCATTGATTTAGTGAATTTATGGACAGTTGCAAACCCTGATTGGATGAGTCTTTTGTGGTCAAATTAAAATAATGTGTATTCCTTAAGCAGCATTGCTACAGCTACAGTGCCATAAAGAATGTGAATCGCAATGAAGGGAGTGTTCTTCACACCCCTCAGTAGATGAGACGGGGCTTATATTGTACAGGTTTGTGTTACAATTCTACGAAAAGTTGTACACATTATTAATATTAAATTGATTTATATTATGTACAATAATTCCTCTAAAGCAACCCCTGTAGTGGAACTGGAAAGCAAACGATACCGTTTTCATGTTTTGACATTGGTTTGTAAATGTTGTTCCTTTACTGTGTGTTTGAACGTTGCAGCTTATGCCGTTAGCCTAATGAGTTATTTTAAAAGGTGTTTTGCTCTGCTAGGTTCACAGATAGGATTTTCTGTGTTGAATAAACTAATTCCCAAGAAAACACTTTCTTTCTTAGTGTGTGTATGTGTGTGTGTATATATATTAAGTTTGATTTTTCCGTTGTAATGTGTCTTATCTATAGCAGGGAAACGGGGCCAGAGGGCTGGAGAGCAGTTTGCCGCTCCACTGATGGAATTAAACCGGGTGGGGAGGGGGGGTGGGGGCAGCAGGTGCAATGTGTTTCATTTGTGTTTCATTTGCTGACTGTCAGAATGTCTAGCATCTGTGAGGAGAGAAAATGAAGCCGGCAAAAGGGAAATGAAGATAACCACTTCCCCTTAATGGCGAATCTTTAGCAAAAGCACATTTAGGCACAATGTACAAACGCCCACGGAAAGGCGGCCCGCCAACCTCAACATTGATTTGTACAATGTGTGTGTATGTGTGTTGATTTAATATATTCATGTATTATATGTGAATATACCGTATTATATCATTGCAAAGGTCAGTCGCCTTTGATTTGGCATTTTCAGCATGAAAGTTGATCATATGGGAATTTCAAATTTCATTTCAACAAATGAATATCATGGATAAACAGTCACGGCTTCCACCTATGTACATAATTTTACATTGTGACAATTAACGGTGGCTATTTTAGCATTATATGATGAACAACCTGTGGTGAAAATCTGGAAATTCTTGTTGATGGGTTAACTCAGGCCAGTTTTGGTGGATATCTAAATGGCTATTTTTGCTTTCAAATTAATAGACCACATTTTAAAATGAAGTTTTAATTATTCATTCAGGCTTTCCAGGTGTATCAAAATGCTTCAAAAGCACTTCAGGAATGTGACTGAATTCCAGTGAGCTAGTAAGGGACAAGCTATACTCTTTGGATGTGCATACATTACTGTCATAGTTTTTCTGAATAAGACTGTATTTTGAGTGCTGAATTATTTCTTCTGTAAGTAGGCATAAACTCGGTATGAGCAGAATAACCTGTTTTGGGTGGTGGAGCTTTATTAAATAAGTCACACAAAATCAGGGCTGGTAGTGGCCCTCAGTTTTGCATTAGGACTGCATCACAATACTCTGTTATGGTTTATTCATACATTTATGATATATATGTGTGCAAATCTGAGTGAATGCGTCAGTGTGTTTGTTGAGGTGTGTTTGTCCAGAGCCTTCTTTACTAGTGGAGTACTTACTGCAGGAGTCTCAGATCTTTGGACTGGCTCTTACATTGTATAATCTGTAGTTGTGTAAGTTGATATTGCAAAAGAAATGTAGTGTACATTTCGCTGGGGGCTTTTGGGTAATATAATTGCACAATAACAGTGAGTTATGACATTCCTCTTCAAATAATTATAGAAAAACAAAAATTCCAGCCTCAAAAGTCATGAATATGCCATGCTAGTGAATGGCTAAAACATTGATTTATATCCAAAAAAGGCTTTGTTTCTGCAAAATATGTTCTATTCATATATTCCGTGTGCATTTTGAAATAGTCACAGACTCTACCATGTTTAAAACAAGTCACATATATGACAGGCAGAGTTGCTAACTATTCATAAATTCTGACAACCTGCAAAAATTGTGCTGTCCTGACTGTCTGTAACTGTAACAGAAAAGTCTTAAACTTGAGACTAAATTCAAAACCCTAACCTCAGAAACCTTAACCCCTGAAATTCTAACCCTAACCCAAGAAACCATAACCTAGAAACTCAAGACCAACTTTAAACTTGAGACTAAACTTGAAACCCTAACCTTACAAACCCTAACCCAAAAACCCTAACCATAAGCCTGGAAACCCTAACCCTAATCCTAGGAACCCTAACGCTAGAAACCCTAATCCTAGTGAGCCTATCCCTAATTATAGAAACCCTAACCCTGGAAACCTGCGCTATCCCTGTCAGACTGCTCTTTCACCATCGCCAGCTTATGTTTTGTTGCGCTTTTGTGATTAATCTTTTTGTATTTGTTGTTTATGTCTCTTCTCAGAAGCTTTTCCACAAACTCTGTCTTATACCTTATACATTTGTTGTTTTCTGGCTTTGCCCTGAAAGCTAATCCAGGACGCGGTAGGCCACGTAACATGAAACATCATCAGAAATTTACATTAGCCGATGTGATTTTGTATCCAGAGAGAGAGCTTTCTAAAAACACCTAACATGACAGTGTCTAAACAACGGTCGCGGAACCGTATCTCGCTAATAAATGCTAACTTTTGGAAAACTCTAAAACTTGTGGACGCAAGTAGACAAAACATAGTGAAATTAGCATCTTAATGTGAATTTTGTGCAAATTTAAAACATTTGGCTGAATGAAAACATGTAAGGAATTAAGGAACATTAAGGAATAATAATCCAAAATCTCAATATTGACCACAGACAGCAAAAACAACTTTTTTGTCTGCCGTGTCTCGCATTAATGTCCCTAAAAATTTGGCAGAGGTCAAACGTGTGCAAAATACTTGCCTTTTCAATCATACACATGTCAGTATGAACAAATGAACTGAACTGAATTCACAAGTCAAGATGGCAACCTTTCTTAATTTGGGAGCGATATGAAATGTGATCGACAGTCTGCAGGGGATGGCAAGTAAGACAGAGCAGTAAACGAAATAAAACAAAAATTCCACTGAATGCATTAAAACCCCAGTGGGCAATGATGTAATGTAATGGTTGAAGGTTGTTTCTGGTTTTGGAGCACAGCTGGGTATGAGAGGTGTTTTTATTGCGAATTATAAAACTAAATCAAACTAAAAGTCCGCTGAATGCACTAAAAAGCACAATGGACAATGATGTAATGCAATGATTGAACTTTGTTCCCGATTTTTGAAGAGAGCTGGGCAGGAAATGTGTTTTCATAGTGAAACATAAAACTAAAAATCCATTGAATGCAGTAAAAAAAACACACACACAATGGACAATGATGTAATATAATGATTGTAGACTGCTCTTAGTCTTAGGGAGAAGCTGGATACGAAAGACATTTTTATCGTCTCGTCATTCTTATATTGCATTCTAAGCTGCAAACCCTATAAATGAGCGGAACGTAGCCCCCATTCCTCTGCCCTAACGCAGCTCTCACGTCATCGCAGACTTCTTGTCTGTTCACGTAGCTTTAAATAAGGCCTCCCTTGCACCGCGCTACAGTCTTGGTGTGTGATCCGCGATGGGTGCGCCCTCTCAGAGATGTAGGTCAGAGGGCCTCTTTGCTCACAGAGTGTTTCCTGGAATGGGTTCAGGTGGGGGGTTGATGGGATACTGTTGAGCAATAAGCAGAAGGGAGACACGAGTGTTCTCCGGAACTACTTAAAACATGTCACTCTGCCTCACCCACTGTTTGCCTTGCAGAAGACAAAGTGCACTCCGATCAGCAGTCCCTCTACCCAACAAAGTGCATGAGCGATAACACTATTATCCCTAATGATTTTTACATTCAACCCTTTTTTCCTTTAAAGTGGATAGATTCCCTTCCTCCTTTTTTCTTTAAAATAATGTTGTATGTGCTCTGTCATCATCCCTTGGCTTCTTGGTTCAAGCATTAATATGCTATGTCACAATCATTTTTAAAAAATATGATAGTTTTATTAATTCATTGTTCTACATCATATACTTTAGGAGAACATTTCCCCTTTATATGAGAAATGTGCTTCAAATCCAGCATGATTTAAAGGCTGACACCTCTAACAGTACGTTAACCCAGCTAAGACAAAGGTGATCGAAGGTATATCGAAGATCAAAGGTATATACATGGAAGAATAATGAAATCTCATCTCACACACACACATACTGGCACACGCGCACGCACACACACAGATTGTTAGGTGATTGCCTGCTCTCTGCTTAAAAAAAAAAAAACACACAAGGACAGTTCTTAAAACCTGATCTTAAAGTGGCTTCAGAGTTAAGGAGCAGGAACCATGAGGAAAACACAATTGGCTCTGTCGTTCCTCTGTGACAGTACAAGGGGATCGCTATCACCTTCAAAGTAATACTAGACAAGTCTCACCGCTAATAAGCTACCACTTATTTTCTCATTCACCCATATCTGCTGGTATGACTTTCATGCGCAGTGGTACTTTGCTAAAATCATTTATCAACACATCAGACTACTTATGCCTTACTATTCCACACTTCATAGGGCTGTCAACTGTCAACTGCTGCCAAAACTGATACCAAAAAGGTCCTGTTTACAGAGATTTCTAGGCCAAGGATCAAATCCAAACATCTGAAAATGTCTGTGTTATCTGATGTCTTGCTGAGACATTCATCGATAAGCTAAATCTGGATTTAATTCCTCTGCGATAATGGTGCAAAACTTTAAAGAGTGCCTGAAAATGATCCACATTGTTAAACATTTGTGCTTCTGCATCCTGCCAGACTGTCCAATTATTTAGTCATATTTTATCTGTACATGTTTTTCCTTTTTGCAAAATATGATTTTATACAGGACACCACAAAAAAGGCCCCCTCCAGATAATTTTACTTCAAATACCCCAAAAAACTGAAGAGGTTGGTTGCGCAGTCATTTGCTGATCCAGCTGGAAAAGTAATGTTAAACATTTTGTTAGTAAAGGACGGCCACATCACAACTGTTAAATATGCAAGACCATCTGGAAATGCAGAGGAATGTTGAACATTGTTACCTAAAAACCCATGCTTTCACTGATTTTTTGTCAATTTTATAGTACAACACCACTGGCAAACTACAGGATGCAATATCGCTGATGAAAGACAATAAAATGGGACTTAAAGGAGCAACTAGCACTGAAGTGCAACAAGTAGCCTTGAAAAGTTACCAAAATCCTTCACAAATGTTCTTTGTGTTTTATTCTCAAAAAGCCACATGCTTTTTAGGGCAAAGTAATGATTTAAGTCTCTAAAAATTGTTGGGAAAAAACTGGCTGAGCATTATGGCCTTGTTTTAAGTTTTTAATTACTCTTAATCATTTTTCCCATTTGCCTGTCTTCTTTGAACTACTAGTTATCTTTTTTTGCAAGTGATTGGTAGGCTGCAGGCTGGCTTTCAAGGACGTGCCACGAAAAAAAAAACAACAACTTTTCATGACTGTTTTTCTGTCTGAAAATTGCCCCCATTCTTTTCCATAGTGTCAGCATCTTAAAGGATATTTCCATTTGGTTCAGAACTGGGAATTTGGAGAAATATCATATATCAGGTTGGGACTGTAAGGACGTTGCATCAAACAAAGCTATACAGTCATGCTGTGAAGCACTTTGAGGTTGCAATTCAATTGTATGAAAGGGGCCATACACTTGAAGCTTACCTCTATATTATATCCTCTTCAAATGAATTGATCGTACCGTGAATGTTCTTCTACTTTTGGAGGGCTGAAGTGGCCGCAGGCTTTTGTTTCACCCATGAGCTTAACCAGGTAATTCAGAGGTTTCCAAGTCGGGGATTCTGGAGAGTTGAAATGAGTTTTAGGGTGACAGGGAGGAAAAACATCTTACAGTGTACAATACAGTTTCAACTGATAGTCACACCAGTCAATTGAAAAGGTGCACTTGTCCTATGCACAGTCTTGGATGGAACGTAGATTTGGTTATTTTGTCTCAAACGTTTATTTCAGACAGGATTCTAGGCTGATTGATCTTGATCTATCCTGGCCATTACAGATCCAATGGAACTTTTCAGAACAGTAGGGGCGTTCAACTAGTTTCCTGGTCAAATCCACATAAAAATTAGCTCCCTATATTTAGAGACCTAATTATCCCCCACATCTGATTGGTGGGGAAATCCCTTGAAATCTCCACCCACCTTCCTCCCCTGGGTCATCATTGCAAAAGAGAAATTGAGCTCAGTTGTTCGACCGGATAAAATAAGGATTAGTTTTTCAAAAATTCCATATTCGGACATCTTGCAGGCTAACGTTTAATTATGGGATATATACTGCCTACATCAAAGGATGACAAAGTCACCATGTACTCTGTTCATGCACTCCTAGTCATGAACCAGCCAACATGATCCAGAAATCTAGGTGTTGCAGACGTCCCTGTCACTGGAGCAGCCACCAAGGAGCGTCTGATATCCACTCATGTTATGGGACTGCCGACATGCAGATCGTTGCACTAGGATGTCCCAGATCATGAAAAGAACTATTTGGTTCCAGTTGGCCCCCCCTTTAGAGAGGAATGAATTCATGTACCGTAAGCCCGATATCAGTGATTCACACTGAGCTGGAAATACCGAGAGAGCGCAAACCCTTGGGACTCATAAAGCACTACAATTGAAAGCAGCCATCTTCTGCTGGCCAATCGTTTTATAATCAGAGCAAAAACACAATGTTAAGAAACTTCAGGCTGTGGCTATGCAGTGAGTCTAAACTCTGCACCGCAGTTACAGAAAACCGTTGTGCTCCATCCCTGTTTTCCACGGGAACGTTTGAGACTCTCTGCCTGGGGTCATTCGCATTGCTTTTGTTGCTGTACAAGGATCCTGTTCGGAATTTTCACACAGCCATTTTTACTCCTCTGTCAGCACTCACATGAATGGCGATGAGTCATGGAAATATGAGCATTTAATGCGATGCAATTCTTGATACCATTTCAATGATTTTTCTTTCCATTATCGTTCTCGCAACTTACAATAGCCCAAGCACTGGCACTTTTATGTGTGGAAAAACTGTCTTTACCAAAGCTTGTGTAGAGAAAGCATTTTTCAGTGTCGAGACAGTTGACTAATGCAATAACATTTGGTACACATACTCTACAGAATTTGATGGACAACAATGTGCTCGAAACAGTCTTTCATGGAAGAACAAAAATGCATTTAGAATGAAATTGATGACATTTATCAGGCACTAAATATTAAACAGGAGAGCTGATAACATCAGAGACATTGAAACATTCAATAATAAACCAAATCACAATAAACTAAAACAGTGAAGGAAACACTCTATGAATCAACTAAATGACTGTCTTTGAATTGTTAGGAGCAGATTACTGTACCTTTAGGGGCCTTTCTTTAAAAAATTCTGATATCATTCAGCTCATGTTTCTACCTTTACCTACCTGGTGCCTGTTCTCATTCTATATCTCAGGTTTAACATTGATTGTGATGCCAAGAAGAAAGTACAATTGGATATTAGTGCCCTCATAGTACCTTTAGTTCAGTGTACTTTTTATCAGTAAAATTGAATGTATAGGCCGTGCGATGTACAGTTGTACACGGTGTACATTGTAATTCCATGGTGCTGTTTGTGAGAGAGTTGGTGTGTTTGCTGTCTTGTGTGTATGTACTCTGTGTGTATGTGTCTAACCCATCCCTGAAATGTAAATTACACTGGGCTGGGACCCTTTGTTACTCATGTTTAAGATTGGCCTTACATAGAGTTAAAATGTGTGTGCTTATTGCAGTTTATCCCCTTGTCTCCCTAATTAGAGTGCAGGAGTCACCTCTCTCCAGCATTTGGGTCAATTATCACTCTCTTCTGCCCATGGAGGTGCGTGTGTGTGTGTGTGTGTGCGCGCGCTTGTGTATGCTACCATCTCTCTCCTGTCCTTCGTCTGCCTCTACAGACTGAGCTAGCCTGTGGAGAGGAATTCTATTTTAGTACTATTACATCAGGTGTGTGTGTGTGTGTGTGTGTGTGTGTGCATATTGAACATTTAGATACAGCTTGAGATGAATTAATTTGTCTCACTGTTGAGAAGACATTATGTAACCTTTATAAACAAATACAACAGACAAAATTATTTACCGCTGTGCTTTACACTCCTGTGTGTGTGTGTGTGTGAGTGTGTGTGTGCATGCATGCACGCTTTTTTCCTGGAGAAAATCTGTTTCTTCATTTAGAACAAGCGGTGATACTGTTGCTAGGGGAACAGGGCTGACTTTTATTGGCTTAGCTGTATCCAGGCAGTTAAACAATGCCTACAAGTCCTGTTCATATTTAACAGAGAATTATTGCCTGGCTTCAAATCCCTAGCAACTTCTGTTCATCTGTTATGTAACAGGCCTCTATAGGCCTCATCCAAAACCACAGAAATGGGGTATGTTGTGACCCTACCATTTTATCTCAGCTCTTTTTTTCTGCTTTTCTGAATGATTTTACTGCAGTCCTGAATCCATGTAATTCAGTTTCTATTGTTTTGATACAATCCCTCAGGATAGTTTTTTGCTGTTCTACATTCAATCCCCAGTAACATTGATTGAATGCCAAGCGGAATAGAATTCATTTGTGTGCTCAACCTCCCTTAACAAAGAGAGAAAACAGCTGGCTCTCATCAGCCTCAATCCTTCTCTTTTTTCCTTTTTTTCCCCTTTTTTTTCGCAACCCCAAGAAAGACCTGGAGCCCTTAATGATGGAGCGGATTCCTGACTCATAATTGTCAGGTTCAACTCGGGTGACTCAGAGCTCCATTTCTGCAGCACAAAAAAAAAATAGATTGATTTCTTTTGTCTTTGGATCTGTATCTGGGGAAAAAAATAGACCTCATCCGCGACAAGGGCCAATCAGTCCAGATACACGGCAGATGAGTTACGCTAAGCGATATTGCGATGATCACAGCAGCTACTTCTCCTCGCTCTGATGATCAATCTGTGGAGATGGAGCCGTTGTCATTTTCAGAGATCTGCTATCACGGCGGTGTTAGGTTTTTTTTTTTTTTTTTACACTATGAAATACACAGTGAAGTTTTGCTTTCACAGCAGACAGTACCTACATATATGGGTAAATACGGATATGATATGGAATTCAATCAAAACCAACTTCACATCAAAACATGTTTTCAAGCAGACATGCCCATTGTGATAATTTCATTTGCTTTTCAATTAGAATAGCATTTACCCTTCCAGTGACTGAAGGCTTTTGTTTATTTTTTGAATATGCTCTAATGTGTCTTCGGGGGTTTGATGCTACTTGAGTCAGGGTTGCTACAGACAATTATGAGCCTCGATCATCATCCTTATGCAACGTTACACCATACCATCATGCATTTAGGTTATTGTGTTGGGTTAAATGTTACAGTTCCTAGATTTTTAGAAATGAGTTTTTCATATGTTAATTCTCAGCATTGTCAATTGTTCCAGATAAGTAAAAAAAATAAAAATAGATTCCGTTAATTACAATTTTAGTGTGCATGTGTGGAATTTAAACAAGATGGTATACTGTATAGTCAAAAGAGGAAAAGGCTATTGTGAGATCCACACCAGAATTAATTTAGTAAAATATGTGCTTACCTTAACAATGAACATTCTCTCTCTCTTAATCATGCACGCACACACAAAACACATGTAAACAAGGGAACAGCCATAAATGTATGAACAATACGCATATACCCACAGCTGCATGTACTGTAATATGGATTTTTGGTGTGCTCCTGTTGCATTATGGACTAATTTAACCTTGAGTTAAACGCCCAGCAACATGCAGCAGCATGTACTCTGTGTTCAGGGCTAAAATCTGCCATCCTGAAACATATGAGTCAGTTCTGGCTGTTCTTCACAGCTGACAAACCCAAAAGCACCCAGCTTTGTGCACAGCACAGTCCCCTCGGTGAGAAAACGGCCAAACTCACTACACTAACGGTTTATTACACTTCGACAAGCCGCCCACCTCCCTTCCGGGAGAACGCGTATCTGTGTATCAAAGGCTGTGGGGGGGTGGAGAGCATGGAAGGACTGGCACTGCTACACACGTCACAGCGCCAGTACATTGTTGTTGCTAACTCGATTGCGGCCTGCATGTGAAGGTTTGTGTGAGTCATTCTCTTTAGCGTTAGCCAGTTGGCATGATTATCTTGCTGACTTGCTTGCTACACTAATGGTATAGTATTTTCAGAGCAAAATATGAATCATTTTTACATTTTTTTAAGCTGATATATCACATCCTGCGGGTTGACAGAGGTGTTGCGCAATGATCTGATTCCGAACACCGACACGCTTACGGCCAGATTTATCACAGCCTGAAAGACATGGTAATATTTGTGCATGCAAATTCAGTGACATGGTTTGTGATTGGAGAAAATTACCTGACTCAGCCAATCACATGCTCTCTTAGTCTTTTTGCTCCAGCTAACAGTTACATACTAAATGCTTTAGTATTTTAGACTCCTAGAGCGTCAGCTGCACCAAAACATGGATATGAACACACTGAGAAAAAGATTGTTTAACTCACTCATGGAGAAGATAGGGGTTAATCCTATTAAAATCATCATTGCTTGCAGGTGGCTTCTAATAGCCAGCTGGATACTCACATGTTTGTGAAGACGGACTTTGTGTTTCTCTGACTGCATAGGAAGTATGTGATTGGAATCTGTATGTGATTGTCAAGTGAATCTGTGGCATGAAACTCTCCCAAGACCTAATCACACACACAATCTCCCTCACTGAACTCACACACCACACACACACACACACACACACACACAATGCTGAAGCAGATTTTCAAGGGGAGAACCCAATCCTGTCAACAACATCCTTAAATGCCATTTTACGTCATTTTCAGTGGAAGTGAGAATAATGAACCATGGTCCTACCATACATACCACACTTCCCTTTTTTCTCGTGACATAAAAATGTAAATTCTAAAAAAACACCAATTACCTGCTCAGAAACTTAGACATCCAATTTACATTCTCAATTAAATGTACGTGATTGCTATTCTTTCAAAATAATCATTGCTTGTTTAAAGTAAGACCCAGTGGTTAAACATTAAACTAGAAGTTTAATATTATTTCATTGTGTAATTATCTGATCTAATCAATAAAATGCATAGTGCTATCCTGACAGCATATCATACATCACAACACATTATATAACATCAAATACTGACCCATTATGGAAAAAAACAGAGTATAGCGTGTAATGATTGCCAGGATATTGAATGTGGGTCAGCTCTTATTTCTGGGAAATCTTGTTTTTTTTTTTTTTTTTTCTTTTTTTTTGGATGACTGTGGGAGAGGCATGTCATGTGTCTCTAATCCAGACTGTGAGGTTCTCCCAATGGACAGGTTTCCGCAGAGAGGCGAGCTCCCTTCCCCCCATCCCCTCCCCTCTACCCCTCCTCCTTCCCTCCCCTCCCCCCTTCGCTCTCTTTTCCTTTCAAGTTCAAGTTCAAATTCCCTTTATTGGAATGACAAACACGCATTTACTGCCTGTTGCCAGGGTCTTATCTGAAAATAGTTTAGTCTTAAATATTTACATTCTGTTTTCCTTTATCTTGGTTTATTTACATTAAAACAGCATGGAATGTGGAAGAACAGGACCTTCTTTAATTCATTATTTTGCATCTCTCTCTCTCTCTCTCTTTCCTCTGCCCCCTCCATCTCTCTTTCTCTCCATTGCCCTCCCCTCCCACATGGAGCCCTTTCCTCCATTTCAATCAATGCTTTCACAGAGCGCGAGGAGCTTTCCTGGCCGGCTGCCACCATCCTTTTTTTTTTTTTTTTTTTTCCACCGCCACTCCGCCTCGTTTCAGTTCCCTTTAAGGTGGAAAGCCTGAAGTCACACAGAGACAAGGCAAAAACCCCATCAGATTCCCTCTGTAAGAATTCCTTACAGTAAATGCAAGATGAAACAGTTTTATCACAATCCTTTGCCGTTTTTAAGCTGCATCAACATCATGAATAAATAGTGTTTATAACCGAGGGCATAGATGAGGCAATCATGTCTTGTTTTCACAAAAGGAAGAGTCCTGTCAAGGTTACTCAACCAAACCCCCAAAAAAACCCTTTCCAAAGCTTTCTAAATCGCTGGTTGGGTATGGGAGAGCTGTAATGAAGGCTTGCCACTGGCTTCTCCAAACTCACTCATAAATTCAAAAAATGGCCAACCGCATATTTGGAGTGGATCCATATGTGGAAGCTGCGCCAAATGGTTGTGATTCGGAAGTGGTGAAGCAGGCGCTAGTCACCTTATCGACAATCACATGACAACCCAACCACTGACGCCTGTAAGCCCAATGTGTCAGACACGTACTCTTTGATTGGGTTACAAAGATTTCAGTTCCTCAAAGACCAAATTAGGCTTTTACAGAATGACATTAGGCCACAGGAACTCCCCGTTGACCGTCTCTTTCTGAAACAGTGAAATCCCTTTGTGAATGACTATCTCTACCTTTGGCCTACTTATTCTGCTGGTTCCACATTCATTCACCGACTTTGTGGAAACAGGGTACGCTCTAACAAAAAGTCACGAATAATGTCGTAATAATGGTTTCAGATCTTGTGTGCCAGTTTGACTGCTTCATTTAATCTTTAACCAGGATTTTAACCCTTGACCCTTAACCCTTAGAAAAGACAAAAGAAAAACGGAATTTAGACTAAGAATTTTAGGACTGTAGGTTTTGAAATTAAATAGTAGGGTCCAGTTTGAGAGGGAATGATCTCAGGTACGGCTAAAAAGAGATCTGTTGGAATCTTGCAGAGATGTTTTTCTATTGGCCAGCTCTAAGACGGCCTGCCCTGAGCCAAAGTACCTGCCTTGGCAGCTGAATAATACAGACAACCCTCTTTTCCCCAACCCCTGGATGAACTAGTTGTCTCAGCGCAGCAGTTTTCTGGCTCTGGGAAAAGATCAGTTGGTGCACGACTCCTCTGATTTATGTTATGGCATTCTCGCTTCTTTTCCACACTGCAGCTGCACCACCAATCGCACGCTGCCTATGTTGCTGACTGAAGGTGAAGTCAGCGGACACCGATTTCGTTCTGCTACAAGCTTCTTCTTTCTTTCTTTTAACCCTTTCTCTCCTGATGTTGCACAGGTTGTCTACCACAGATCTCCAGTGCACTCTGTTTTGGGCTGCTTTCTCCAGCTCCTTCCAGGTACAACCACTCTGTTTTAGCTCTGCCTCCAGTGACCTTCTCCAGGTGTTTCTAGGTCTTCCATGGCTCCTCTTTCCCTGTGGAATCCACTTTAGTGACTGTCTAGTTACATTGGTTGTGGATTTCCGGAGAATGTGGCCCAACCAGCCCCACTTCCTTCTCCTGATCTGGACCTCTATCCTCTTCTGGTCTGTTTCCTTCCTCTGCTACAAGCACCAAAGGCCAAATGCTTGATGAATTGAGAGATACTAACTACTCTGGACTTTGATTTTTAGTTGGAGTATGCATTGTGTGTACTGAGACATGAGAGCTAAAAGAAGTCTGGCTCAAACTGTTTGGGAAAGTTGAGGGTATATTTTAGCCATTCTGTTTCATAAGACCCAGAAGTAACTGGCTACTGGCATACTCACAGATTCTAATGTCTATGTAAGAGGTGGCATCAAACAGTCAATTTACTTCATACAACTTCATCAAAGAGAATATATAAGCACAGCAGTGGGTCGGGAATCACCTAGATTGTGTGGTACTGATGATGTACGACAATCTCACCAATGCATGATGTTCTGTTTGGGCCTTGCGACAGGAAGACAGCATTTCGGACCGAAAGACACACACAGTGGAAATCGCTTTCTGCACCCAAGAGGGAAACAAGGCCGTTACACCCAAAAAAGACAAGACACTCTTTCAGCATAACTGTTTGTCGGGGACATTAGTGGGGCAGTCATAACATCTGAATGTAATATTTATATCAAAACACCCCCCTCCGCCCCTTCTCTCCCCTCAAACCCCACTCCCACCAAAAAAAAAAAAAAAAAAAAAAAGCTCAAAGTGTCTTCACTGAAGCACAGCAAGATCTGCATGAAAGAGCAGATCACATCAATAACTCATTTGTTCTGCTTAGCTGAGAGGAACGCGCCACTGATCCTAACAGAAAACAACTGTGCTTTAGCGGCGACTTGAATAATTGATTCGGCTTAAATGTGTAAATGTTATTTCGTACAGCCGCTGCGTAGCAAATATTTTTATCTTGTATGTAATTTTTTTTTTTTTGATGTTGCTCGACGTGGCGATCCGCTACAGTCGCTATGACGGGAACTAGGTCAGAACATCAGAGAGGTATTAGAGACAGCTGAGTCTTTAAGGTGGCCCTTCTTTACAGTGCCGTCTCCCAGCCTCTCGAGTGCCCAGAATGAAAGACAGACGATGCGTGTCTGCAGTGTGCTTTGCCTGGATCTGTAGCGAGGCAAGTTATCCTCTCAAATTCAAATTCAAATTCATGAGGCTCTACTGGCAGGAAACGTGTTTGTTAATATTTCTGAACCCTACTGAAACACATTTAAGCGTGGTCACATCAATAATTAGCAACCAATCTACAACTAACTGTGATGACTCCGTTTGACTTCTCTCAGTGTCACGAGCACACATTCACATGCACACACAAGCTCAAACTACTCATAAAAGTGTTGCCACTACCCGAAATGCAATTGGCTCCCAACTCTTAACTACCTGGTACACTGATGTGCCCCACGGTGCATAATTTGTGCCAGTAACAATTCAGGACTTGCTATACTGGGCTGATTCCTCTGGCCAATCAGAGGCCTGAAGACTTCTTGCACCAGGCGCTTGTGCAGTCATCCCAAAAAAAAAATGTACAGCTTCAAAACTTCTTCAAAGAACATACTTCACTGCATGTGTTCCCTAAAACTAATGGAGGATCTCAAAGTGACGTCCTTAGAAAATATGATTTAATACTAAAATAGGAGAAAACATAAAAATTCAGAGATGAAAACAGATTTTTAAAAGGTGATACTTCTCCATTCCTCTGTGTGAGGTTGGTTCAGAATATTTCAGGTTTATGTAGTTGATATTAATAAAACCACTCTCTTGCCTTTATGGCAAGGTTGTTAATAATACATGCATCATAATAATTACCATGTATATTTGTTGACAACATTTCAACTTTTATACTAAAAGTATAGAACTCTGAATTTTTACTTGACATAACTAGATCATGACGTTACAGGGGAGTTCTTTTATTCATCACAGAGTCAACACTGATTACACAACACTACGCTCTGGTTGGTCATTCAGGTTACCTGATTTTCCACTTGAGGACACTGAAATTGTGTACATTTCACTCTTATATAAATTAAAATCTGTACTTCACATACTCATGTTGTTTCTTCATAAGGTAGCAGACAAGATGCTTGCCACCTGGCTAAGATATCCAAGACAGCTTCAACATACACAGTCCTTTTAAATAGGTGGGTAGTGGGAAAATAATGCTTATCACCTAGCTTTCAAAAAATATATAATTCAACTCATCATTACAAAGATTATGTTTTTGGCACACAAAACAGTAATAATGCTGGCATCTCTGTTGCTAGGATCACGAAATAGCTTAAAGAAACATGGTCATGTCCTCACATCACTTCCACCTTTTTCCAGTTGCTCAGGAACAACTTGAAAAACACAAAAAGCAAGAAATCTTTAACCACACAGCTGCTTGTACAGACAGTCACTGATTCACAGAATGCAAATACCTAACTCTCCAAATCACTCAGTGTTACATGTGTCATTGGCACATGTAAGCACTGTAATGCTAATATAGTTACTGTTTACAATCAAGACATCCATGAAGGACCTGTTCTGAAAGTCTCATACTGGGGGACGTTTAAAAAAAGGTAGGCCACCCCCGTGGTATACTGCAGCGTTTCTATAGCAGACTCCTCATAACCTGGTCCACTTTCTTGGTAGCCTTGTTGTTTGGCTGTGTGTTGTCCCTGAGCTCCATTTCACCCAGTAATTGCTGTACATGTTCATTAGCAGCAGTGAAACAGCTCACTGCCCCGCGTAATTACAAACCCTGTTTTAGCAAATCATAGCAGATCACCGTTACACCTGTCATGGCTGCACATGTAGCCTGTGGAGTCATTAACAATCGACACAACCTCTGTGTATTGTAACAGAAATCATTATTTCAATTATTAACTTATTTTTCATTCTGTTTACCTCAGTAATCATCGGCAATGAATCATCACGGCGCCACTTTTTCGAAGTATTTTTTTTCCCTCAGATTTAGCCTAAATTTAGCAAATTTCACTCAAAATATATCATCTAATCCTTGTTTTCTGATTGACAGAATGTGAAATATGTTTGCTACATATATAATAAATGTTAAATCTGGGTTATCATATATACTTAAATGTGAGCATGGTGCATTATGTCAGATAAATCAAAGAAAAAATAATAATTTTGAATCTTGAAAATGCATTATTTAGGCCAACACTGAGAAAAGATAAAGTATTGTGTTTTATACATTTGGTACACTGTAGTGCAGATTAAATCCCTGTTTCCATTAATTGATTGTGTAATGTTTCAGGGAGGAATTTTGCTGTTTCAGTGTGAAAATTTTGGCACTGGTTTTTGCTAAGACAACTGAATCCAAACCTTTTCGTTTGTGTTTGATTTCAAGTTGTGTTGGTCTGAAGGAAAGACTCTGATATTTGGATCCAGGGTTCCTTGGTTGCTTGTTTTCTTCTCACAATCTAGAGCACACCATGTGTGAAATCTCAACTCCCAGCTGGTCTAAAAAATAAATGAGCTGTACTGTGCGAAAGGTCAGTGGCAACTTGGGAAAAAAATGGATATCAAGAAACAGCCTTTCTGTTTCTGTAGCATTAGCTGTTATACAAAATATTTTTTTGATGGTGGTGATGTTTGCCAATGTGTTTCAAAAACATGAAATATCTTTGTCTCAGTAATCGTTACAAGTCCACTGGTTAATGGTGAAGGTTACTAAATGTGTGTGTGTGTGTGTGTGTGTGTGTGTGTGTGTGTGTGTGTATGCATGTTTGTGCTTGTAAACTATTGCTATCTCAGTGATAGTTGGAAGTCCATTGGTTAATAGTATCGGTTATCAAATGTGTGTGTCTGTGTGTGTGCATCAGTGTGCATGTGCAGGCTGAATTACATCTAGACTCTAACATCAAACATGAGCTTTTCCCTTGAACCTGGCAGGAGGCAGGAATAAGAGTCTCTCTCTCTCTCCGGCATATGCGAGGGCCATAATCGCAATCAACAGCGGGCTAGGAGCGTTTTTTATTAATGAAAGGAACCTACAAACACGGCAGTGTGTCATAAAACACGGGGATTATGGGTTTTGGGAAAGGCCTGGCATGAGCTGATGGATAGCTGGTTTTACCGCGGGGCTGCAAAAACACGTCTGCTCGCTCTCCTGCTTTTTCCAATGGCGTGGGCGGTGTGGGTGCGTGCGCGGCGTAGCTACATCTCATTTCGCCAACCCCCTTTAGGGAGGGAGCACACGAGCCCAAACGAGGCTGTGATCATCGGTAGACCGTCTTTGATAACAAAGATGCTGCGTGGCTTTGCATTCGCATGAGACTGCAGCTGAAAAAAGGCATACATTAGTGTTCTCCCATGTGATGACTATAAGACTAAATCAAGAAAATCCGGGTATTATATGCAATTCAGTATATGAATGATAGTTATGCCTTAAGAACCTCTTGGTAAGAAGCTCCTCTCATCTAGTTTGTGGCCATAAAAGGCAGTCATACTGTTGCCAGCTCAGTCTCATGTTTCTGAGTATATATTTTGTGTTTTAAAAATGCATGGATAGCTTTGATGGAACTCCATCTTATTTTTAGGGAACAAGCATAGATTGTATGTTCCAGGCTTAAAGCAGCACTAGATACTCTCTAGATAAATGGCAAGTCAAATTTGCATGACATGTTCTTATGTTTCTTCTTACCAGTGTTATATTTCTGAAAATTTTACAGTGTCTAATGTTGATAATGCATATTATGAGAACCAAGAGAGATGTTTTATTTTGTGAATGTATTTTTGTATGTTTTATTCTACATTATTTGTATTAAAATAGGATCACAGACTGCTGATTCTTTGGTGCCTCTGGTCAATTTGAGAGGGAATTTAATTGCAAGAGGCAGGCATGCTGTCTTGAAGACAGTAGCTAATGCTCTTTGGCTCAGGTCTATGGCATTGTTCCAATGTAATTTCTTTGTCTCAGATTCCAGTTCCATGTGATCCCTGAACAGAAGCAGAGAGATCAAAAATGTGTTCACATGATCTTCAAAATCAGGTTATTGGCTTGGTAAAATGTATAGTTATATTTCAAACCATCACGTTTATTTTAGACCCAAAATAATAATAAAAGGACCTCTAATTTTTGGCCTTATAACAGTCCTTCCCTTGTTCATGATAAAATACATTGAAAGCAAATGAAGCACAAAATGTTCACAAAATTCACATTTTACATTTTTCTCTTTTCCTTTTTGTCTGTTTTAACCCGAAGATCCTAATTAAAAGTGAAGTACAATCCTTCCATGATGATGAATGCAGAATATGTTTGAAAAAGCTGGGTTTCAGCTTTGCGGCAGTAGTAACCTAGTGATGTCAGCATGTGTATGAAAGTAAAATCGGCACAAGCGACTTTGGACCTAATTTGAGAGCCCCCGCTCCTCGCGGCCCCCTCTCCTTCCCCTGGCAGAGCCGTGCGCGGGGCTGAGGCCGTGTCACTTGGTGGGGATGAGAAATGGATTTTTCAGTTAAGAGTTTTTGAGAGCGATCCAGATGAGCACTGATATAATTGAGTGGGAGGATCAAAGGCAACTCTGCAGCTCACAGTCCTGGGCTAGAATCACCTAAGCCATGGTGCAGAATGAGAAATTAGCACTACATTTCAGCACAGCAAAAGCCATCATTTACAATGACAGACTTATTCCACTATAATCTTGGTCATTATTACCCAATTATTATTTTTATTATTATTAGTTATTAGTAGTAATGTTTTCATATTTGTAGTGATGGTGGAAGTAGTAGTAGTTGTATAAATATTATTATTATAATAAATATCTGTTGAATTAATATGTATTTGGGATGGATGCATACTATCCTGGGGCCTAGAGTGTTGCCAGATGTTTGTAAATATTTGTAACCAAATAACCCTCCAAAAACCCCCCATCTTCACTTGAATCTCATGAAAAAATTTCCAAGATTATTACCTCAAACGCCTCTGAGAATCCCTCCCCAACATCCCCCTCCCATGTCCCATACGCCCACACATTTTAACACACTTCCTGATGAATTTTTGTCAAGGGTTCCAACATTTAGGAAAAAACCTTCAAAATCTGGCAACCCACCCAACTGCTTGCCAATCACACCGCTCCTCGCACAGTCCATTCCTATGTGCTGTCCATTCCCGAGCTCCCGAGTTTTTCATCTCTTTTCCCACAAGCCCTTGCAGCATTCCTTTGCCATGTCATCCATCCAAGACCGGCAGGGTTGGTCACAGTCCAGACGGCAGTGCCCATTTTTTTTCCCCTTCCCTGGCAAGATCAGTGCCATGTTCTCCAAGTCTATGAGGGATTCATGTGCCTATTGAAAAGATTTATTGAGATGTACACGTAACAGCTTGGAAGCGAGTCTCAGCAACGAGTTTCGCAAAGCAACAGGCCTTTTCCAAAAATGTAAGGCAGCCACAATAACTTGATATGTTAAATAAGCATAAGATGCTAATACTCAGGAATATTTCACCACACCACATATTTTCATAGCCCATAAGTAATAATTTCACATTCTTTTACTTGAGGGATTTTGTTTATTTAGAGAAAAATAAACTTTTTTTGCAGCTGAGAGATGGATTATTTTTCATCTTAATTATCATGCTGAAAATAATCACCCTGTTGGTGTTTAATGAATTCACAAAATCAGCGTCTGCTCTCGTAGCGGTCTCTGTGCCATGAAAATGCATGGACCAGAAGGCATATGCTTTGAGGAAGCCCAAATTTCATACAGAGCGAGAGATACAATCTGTTTCCTGGTGTGGCCTAATCAACCGTGTTTTAATGTAAGCCAACCCATAGGTACAGAAAATCTACTTCTACACTGCTGCAGACTCATGTATTCAATCCAATATCCATTTTTTAATAAGGTTGATCTTAGTCTGGCTAAAATTATTTTTCAGGTAAAATATATTCATCAGGTGCATCTGAGTGGCAAAAGAGCACGGGAACATGTTTGTATGTAAAAGTGTGTGTGACAGATAATATGTGCCAATATGAGATACAATATGTGCGAATATATGTGAATGCCTGTTTGTGTGTGTGTCTCCATGCGTGTGTGAATGCTTATGTTTGTGTGTATGAATGTGTGGGGGTGTGTGTATGAATGTTTGTGTGAGTGTGTTTGTGTATGTATGTGTGTGTGTGTGTGTGTGGTTAGGTGGCTTCAATGAAATAATGCTTTCCCATCAAAAAACAGAATGATGTATACCTTTGAAATTTATTGATTCTCATAATTCTCCTGGTGAAACGTGCTTTTCACCCCTCCACTACCTTTATGGTCTGTAAGACCATGGGAGCCATGCTGATCCAGTCTGCACAGACTCCCGTCTTACACCTTCATTTGTATGTGCACTCTGACCCAATACACCCAGGGCTGTCAGACTGCAACCCATCATGACAGCAGGGGGAAAAACACAACTCATTACCCATCAATCACAATTATTCTGCAGGGCGCTCCTCCTAGTGTGCTTTTTATTGAGGAAAAGCACAGTGTGGGGAAAAGATGATTCTACGGACCATAAGACTGATGAAGATGGAGCAGATCTTATTTTCTGTATTGACGTATCTTATTAAATTAATCTTTGCCAAGTTTAAAGCAGGGATCGCCAGCCCTGGTCCTACAGAGACACAGTGTCTCCTGGTTTTTGTATCCCCATTAAAATCAACAGCCAATATGGAGTCAAGAATACAGGTGTGGTGAGTTAACTGTCTTGGAACTCAAATGATCTCATCTCAAGAGATTTTATGACATTCTAGCCTCATTCTTCAGCAACGGTGCTCGACTACATTAGCCATCACCATGCCAGAGACTTGCCAGTTAATGCGATTTGCAAGGTTTACATCACATTATATTCCAACTATGCAATTCCACAGTATACGGCTATTCTCCTGTTTGAAACCCCACATTCATTTTTGAATCACCTTCAAGGAGTCATAGTGAACAGGGTTAAACCAGTGCTAGGATCCTGAAGGTGGGTGAGATTATCACCCTGAACTGAATTGCTCTCGCCAGGCTTGTAGCGGAGAGGTAAATCGCTTCATGAGTGAACACCTGTTCCCAGCACCGAGCAGTGTTATCCAGGATAAATTTTCCCATATGACCAAACAGAACATGTAATATGAGGATGTGTGCATCTGCCAGAAAAAGTTATTATGGATTGCATTATTTTGCATTTGTCCACAAACAGTCCATAAACAGGACCAACCTGTTCATATTTTCTGAAACATTTCCCTTGTGGTTCTGTATGAAATCCATTGCAGATAGCATACATCAGAGTGCCAGCTAGTTACTCTGGACCAAATCAGGTAGTGTAATGAGGTGCAAGTTGTATTAGGATAGCCCATGCAAATTCTGTTCATATTTCCAATGCAAATTCTGGTCTTAATTCTGTACTACAGACTGTGGGGGAGAACAAAGGGGTTACAGAACAGTTGCTAGCTAAAGATCGTTCTGCACTTTGACTCTAACTTAAAGCCAACAGTAAAGATGGACAGTATGTACTGTGTACTCTGGAAAACAGTGTCTGGTAAGTGTAATGTAAAGGGAAGGAGCTGAAGTGATTAAATGGTGAACTGGAGGCATGGAACATCACAAATGCTCATGGAGGCCCTTTTAAAACATGACAGTTGAATTGAAAGAGACAACCATTTTAGCATTTGTCTCTTTCTGGTAGCTGCAGGCTAATGGCTGATGGTATTACAGTAAGTTAAGGAGGGGGAAGCCATAGTTTAGCATCCCTTGTTGCTGTAATCTGATGAAAAATGGGAAACGCACAACAACCTAATAGAAGCACTTATGCCATTCTCTAGATGTATGGGGGGGGGGGGCAGTCAGAGAGGGAATTGAGTCAAAGACTGAGGAACGGCCACTTTGTGAAAGTCACAAATTTTCTTTCAGTCTGGCCACCCGTGTTCCTTGTTGAAAATCGAATGATTAGTGCACTTTTGTGACCTTATTCATGCAATATTTTTGTTTAAAAAGCGTAGCATTTGTGTAACATACCTCTTGTTTCAAGAACCATGTTAAATAGGGTTCTTCCTGCCAATGGCCTCGGCTTGAGACATTTTTCAAGTGCCATACATTTGTATTGTTTTGTATTTCACCAAAGCTTGCCTTGTCTTTTTCTTAGCAATGTCGAGCATTTATTCAGATGTATGGAAAAATAATTCCTTGGTTAACAGCTTTTTATGAAACAGTAAAAAACGGAATGTCATACTTTGTAGCTTTCTTCACCTCAACAACTGCTTAACTAAATGTCCTGGTCTGCAGGTTTCGGTTAATATGTGACCAAAATCAGCTTTTATCGTTATTATTCAGGTGCATTGAGCCCAGAGCAGCTCAGGCCTATCAATCTGGAGTGTTGCTGGAGGAATGAAAACATTTATTCCAAAATCCTGAAAAATAGAAACCAACACTTGCTTTAATTTGTTAGTCAGAACCAGGGAAAAACTGCATATTAGGCGGGCTGAATCAGTCTCAGAGCTGCGGCATTGGGGAGCCCTGCCGATAGATAATGAGAGATTTATCCCAAACCGCTCCCACCCCACAACGTTCCCAAAGGCCCCCTTTCCCCGGGAATCGGCGCTCTTTATCTTGTTTCTTCGGCGGGAGGTGGAATACATTCTCAAAAACAACGGTGATGGGGTAGCATTAATGAATAGCAATTAGGTTGAAAGGGGGAAATGTAGCATAGCTGGTAGCAGTTAGTGTCCCTTTGCTTTGCAGTCTGAGCTTCCTGATTGGAATTATTCTGCTCAACATTCTGTCGGTTTTCCCCATAACTGCAGCAAAGCAAGCCATGCACTGCATCATGTAAATTATATTTAAAAAATTTAAAAATATTTGACATCTTAAAAATCAGTGGATTGAAAATAAGAAAATGTATGTAAATGAATACATGAGAAGATTCCTAATCCTTATTCAAACTTATGAATGATGAACAAAAATTGGAGGCTTTTTGTGATCTGAAAAAGCTTTCAAAAAGATGGTAAATGTACAGAAAATACACTGTATGTTGTAGTATGTGCTCTACAACAGTTTGATTAATATTACATCAAATTACACCTGATCACCTGTGACTGGTGTTGTATCTTAATGCTTGCAGTTGGCAGCCATTTTCTGCCTTGATGATACATTCAATATTATTCTTATCCTGATGATTAGTTATACCCCTTATAAAAGAGACTGTGTTGATCTACAGCCCGCCAAGAATACACCTACTGCTGCAAGGTATTCTGCAGCAGCAGCAGCGATCATTAAGTGATTAAAGGCAAATATTTACAGGTAAACAGACGGCACTATTGGGAAGCTAATTATGAAAGTGAGGCAAACGCTGTAGTATTGTTAAGTAGTTCAGTGGCAGAGGTGATGGATAGATGCTTTAATTAACTTATTACAGTCCTCTGCAATAGCCCTTGCCATAGGGCTCCATCATAAAAAGGTGCTTCATTGTACCAAAAGAGGGTTCTTCTTGTAATGATAGTAAAAACTTTTGCTACAATATAGAACCATCCACAAACCATCCTGTTTCCATGGCATATACAAAATGGTTAAAAGTTTCTGTGATTATTATCAAAGAGCCCCTATACAAGCTTTTTAACTGACCTTTACAATTGGTCTAGGAGTATTATTATTATTTTTTTATTTGATCTCGTCTTCTGATTTGACATTGAGTTAGTTTTTCATTGACAATTTCTCACTGTTCCTCCAACACTTCCTGATGACATCTCACATCTGATAAGTTGCCCTCACTTTTCCATTTCACTGAACTAGAATGGAAGCATAGAATTTGCATCCTTTCATTTCCTCATGTTTTAAAGAAAAAGCAAATGTTGTTAAAATCCTGTGCCAACTGCATGTATACATTAAAACTTATCTGCACTGACTGGAACGATAATCCATATTTTGATCGATAGCACCCATTGCTACTGAGGGGACTCACAAGGGATATTGCTGTCATCCATTCCATGTTTCAAATTGAGTTAAAGATTTATTATGAAATGGAAAAATTGTGGCATCTCTCCCCATGTCTTTGTGCATTTAATCTTACCAATGCAGTTATAAGCGCTCTCACATTAGTATGGGAAACAAACAGCCCTTACTCCAGTCCATCCGTCACTTTTTACTAGTTAGTGTTTACTGTACTTTCTTGCTAATTTTATTTGCTTTATTTATATCCCCCTGTCAATCCTATCTCACAGATATAAATTATGTAACACATTATATAAGATTAATGGTTAATTCCCACATAACTCAGCAAGTATTTAATGATTTTAAAAATAAAACCTAGCCAAATGTCATTTTTTTAAATGAATTACCTAAAACTACCCTGGCAACCATATTTTAGAGTTTGTTTTTTCATGACAGCAGGAGATCACATACATACTAAATACATACCAAAGAGAAAAGTAAGGTAAATTCTTTCTCTAAAAGTGAGCACATGCTCTTGACATCCCCTCATTTTAGGTTTTGGCATTGTAGATTTCGAAGCCAAATTCCCAACATCAGCAAAGCCTTAATTTACATCCATTATTCAGCGATGGTCAGACTTGGCATGATACTGGAATATAAGATGTTGGCTGAGTGGTATCTGGCAGCAGTATGAGGAAGCTCAGATTACAGCCAAAAGTAATGGCTCAGACCCTGGATGGGTGGCATTATGGTAAAGCCTCCAGCAAGAGGCTAAATCTGAAACCTATGCCAGCAGGGATGTTTAAAGCAGCACTGTATGTAACGCAGTGTAACTTTGAAAAAGAATGTGAGGAGTACGAAGTGAACAAATCAAGTCCAAAGCAAAACGCATGCACCAATAAGCAGGAAGTCATGCCCACTGAAACATTTCCTTACATTACATTACACTACATTCAGCAGTTACTCTAATCCAAAATGATTCACAACGTGGGAGAGCATTAAGTGCATCCAGCTGATTATGAGAAATAGTTGCAGACCTTAGTGGACCCTAATTTCACACCAGCGAATACCTCAGCAAAATCACTAAGCGACAGTGCAAGTTGGCTATGCTTGTTTATGTTCAAATACAACCAATAAATACCACAAATATGTTAAAAAAAAACACACTGAAAACAAAACTGCAGGCAACCAAAACCATACTGTATAAACAATGTATACAATCTGGAAGTACTATATCCTAAAGTGCAATTGAATGCTGAAAGATGGTATCCCAAGGGTGGCAGTGGAATCTCTTCTTTTAGACGGCTTTGGAAAGCTGTCCATTGTTAGTGTCAAATACTGTTTTATTCAAGGTAAAGTGCTTGTGTAGTGTGTAATAAAGAGGTGTGAGATTAGTATAATGGCAGCAATGTATGAACCAACATTTACAATGCTATTTGGCCATAATTAGTTGTTAAACATTGTTTCATGTGGGCCCTCTTGTCTAGACGTGTTGCATCCCAGGACAAAAAAATTATGAACCTTTCTGACAATTAGCCACCATATTCCAAGTGCTCAGGAGTGTGTGTCACAGAGAAGCAGACTTTATGGACTACATTTTTAAAATGTACTTTATTTTGCCATTTAGATCAGCTGTGGGCTCAGTTCTCATTTGGGTAATGAGCTGAGGAATTAAGGTAGAGATGCAACAGACTGTCAAGAGCTGCAAGTGTATCAATGAAAGTCCAAGATCCCACATACTCACTAGGCTATTAACAAAAACTCCAGGATCATTGAATGTGGCTGCCAAATTTTGTGGAAACACAATCTCTAATCTCTGTGTGTACAACTGGGCCCAGAGCCTTGGACACTCCCTCTGTCTAAACAAGCAGACCAGATGCCCCTGTTTTCCTTATTTAATCTCACGCCACACCACAGGAAGTTTGGTTTTACTCGGTCGGTTACACCCTTTCCTGCAGCTCCGTAAAAATATCTTGCAGTTGAAAGAAAAAAAAGCATTCCTTTTCTGCCACAAAGAGGAAAACTCTTGTGGAAGTGGCGAGATTGGTAACGCAAAATTAGGCCGTAAATCAATTTCTTTATTTATTTATATTATTTTTAGACAGTTGCTACTTTTCACTGCAGGCAGGAGGGGAAAAAAAGCATATCTTGGAATAAGTTGTGAAGCAGAACGGTGTGTTTTGGCTGTGTTTAGCTTCGATTCAGAGGAAGACTACACACAAAAACACCATGTTTCCAATACTACGTTCACATAATTTTATCATGTGGTGTGTGTCGGTGCACTTATCAGCTTTTCAGTCTGCTGTTTATGATATAACAAAGTTAATTGTCTACTTGTCTCAGGTATGCTTCATCGTATGAAACTGCACACACCCACATTTATATCTGGTCATTAGGGAGGACTTGAAGGTGTTTCACTGCATGGCTGCCCATGCCATAACACATCCAACAACATGTTCAACACTTGGAAATAACCAGTACGGGTTGAAGGCTTTGGCTTTCTCAAGACACAATCCAGATGTAGGATTTAGGATAGTGTTGAACCTCAGCAACCCTGAGAAAACCCAGAAAGTGACATCAAAACATACCTCTTTAAATTCATTGATAATTGAATTGTCACTGGCATAACGGTTTCCTGAAATAATCGACTGCCATTAAATAACAACCAGCAATTAACTCAGTGGCAGGATGTCATGTCAAAGAATGTAGGCCCACACATTAAGTTTAACATTATCTGACAACTGGAAACTAAAGACTGTTAACAAAGCAGTTCTACTGTATTTTAATAATTGTAATAAATGTGTAAGACCCAAATGGAATGAGTGTATGTACAACATATCTCAGACAATATTTCAGTTGCTATATACAAACTGAGTCAAAGGAAACCATGATCTCCAATGGATTTGGGTCGAGTTGCAGAAAAATAAATGTGCACAAAACTATCAAAACAGGGCAAGTAAAATATAAGCCTATGCCCAGTCCAGCAACCTCATCCATATGTGCATGAAAAGAACTCTGGGTAATTTCCATCTCTTCATGTGGTTCAGAAGTATAATTATCTATAGAGAGGAGTAAGCTATTGGGGAAAAACCAGAGAAACTGAAGCCCTGCTTTTCCAAAGACTTGTGCTAAAGCACTGCTATGATCTTTCTAACATGTCTCTTAAACCAAAAGATTCACTTCACAGATTATATTTTCTAGAAATTAGCCGATGTGCGCCTGTGCTAAAATAGTGTAAACTTGAAGGTTTGTTTATTCTCGGAGTGAAAGATACTCATTGAGATGGCATCAAAACTTAAGGAAATCTAAGTACTGAAATGTAAATTGTCATTTCACATATTTATGAATCATTATGTCAGTGTTGCGTACAATATCGTTTGATTTCTGCCTTTTCTGCCAAGCTTACATTAGTTTGTCTGTTTTGGGCTTTGATTTTGTCTCATTGTGTTTTGGTTGGGCTGCATTCATTCACGTTTTTTTGGGCTGAAGAGAAACACGTCATGTCTGTTATGTCACAGTTAAGACCCACATACATTCAATCCAGCTGGGAATGTCAGTGAGGAAAGTGTAGGCCAGAAGGTCTATCTATAGAGACTGATGATACTTGCCAATGCGGTATTGACCAGGCTTCTTTGGAAGCTACCAATTGCTAGGCTTGAGAAATCACACCAGTCGTGGTGATTGGTCACATTATTGAGCCATAGAAACACAGAAACAAGAAGCCTTGTTTTAAGAGAGAATGGGCAGGAGAAATATTGAATACAGCTGTCTGTTGGAATGACGCAAAAACTTTCAGAATGTTCGTATGGGCTTTTAAAACCAGTCAGCCACACAAATCCCTTCATTCTGAAGAATGTGTGATTCACTTAAATGCTGGAATTGAGTCAAGTTTTTGTACTCTGCAAAACATTGCACAAATAGCTTTTTTTCATTGCCATATTCTTTAAAAATGAGAAAATTATGTATTGCAACTCTCCTCAGAGTCTACAAAAAAAACAAAGATAAAAATATCATACTCTTTGCAAACAAATTTCACCCTCGACCACTCAAAAAGGCTCTTAGTCGTCAGCTGTACAGAATCAGTGGAAGCTCTGCCAGGGAGCAACATTATGAGAAAACCACTGATAAGGTAATTGAAATCTTTCAATCAAGAGCCTACCAAGATTCATGTTTGGTTTGAACAAAACCTGAAGGACAAACAGCCTAGACACAACAAAAAGATACCCTTTTCAGACCTCTTGTTGTAGGAAAACATTCTTGAGGTAAAATGTAAGAGAATAGGCCGACTGTCTCATAAAGGAAAATGCTTCCAGTCCTTCCTGACTGGTTAATATGCATGCGGCTCTGTGGGTGTAACGGTCTGGTTAAATTAGATCCCTTTCGTCATCATCTCTCTGCAGAGCTCTCTCAAGCTAAGTACTGTGTGGAGCCGGTATCTCGAGAAGCAGCCAATAATCCATAACATGGTATTCATTTATTCATGTTATAAAATATGCAATTCATCTTTGTCATACTTCCACGACTTTCAGCATTCCCAAAAGTGATACTTAACAGCAGGGTTAGGACCAAATGACCTTCTTAAAGAGGAAGAAAAGACAAGAGCTCGCTCAATGCAGTGAATAATTTGAATTGAGACTGATTCTCAAGCAACGCTTCTAGTGATAGCTGCTCAGAATATGCTTGTGATAACATAACAATGTTTTTTTAACAGCACGGAATACTTAATAGCACAAAATATCATACATGCACCAGACAAACATTTAACTGAAATATTGGAATAGCAAACATATTCTTTTGTATGTGCACAACTCTCTTGATTTCAATTGTGGGTAAAAGACTACAATTACCAAAATCTTTTGCTTCTTTTTTTTAAACACTCCTGCGTTTTCCCGTCGAAAATCCCATAATATTCATGAAGTTCATCCAATGTAATTTAAGTTTCAATGTCAGAGGTGTGTTACTGCCCAATCAGGGTTTAATTTGCTTGTTACTATACAAACTTGTCACGGTTGAGTGGGCGGAAACGCAAAAGGTCGCCAGACCGTGCCACAGTTTACTGAAAAGATGCATATTGTTTTTTCTTTATTTCCCCCAAAATACTAACCAAGAGGCTATGTTACGGTTTGTAGACTTAAGATACTTTTAGTATGTCGGCCAAATAAATGGTATTTAGTTGGTTTGTAACCGTTTGTTAATTTTCTCCTTGTTTTAGTAGAACTCCAACGCAAGTACGTTTATTGTTTTCTCTTAGCTGAGGAAAAGTATACCGAATAGCAATTTTAAGCGTGTAATGTCAGTTCGCCTCGTGTAGAATTATTTGTGGCCGAACTTTGGGGGTGAAAACCGACTGGACAAAGGCAACTATCAAGAAGACTGTCTACACGTTGGCGGCCTGAAAGAAAACCGGCTAACACACACACAGGAAACACCGTTTCGGCACCCGGCATGCCCTGGGGAAGTGCCTCTGATTGCGTAAGTAGCCTGCACAGCTTCGCTAGGAGAGCAAGATGTTCCCCTCAACCGAGTGACCTGAGTGCTGCCAAACTAAATGTCTAGTTAATATAACTGGTTATCTCTGGCTGCAGAATTCCTACAACGTATACACAGGTATAGATCAACAGAATCCTGCTTCCATAGTAGCATACCTGGAAAAGGAGGTGAATGTTAAATACATATTCTTATAGCCGTATCCTCTTGAGCATGTTTACATTGTCTGTGATGCTTATGCAATATTTACAACACTTCTACTGTGGGATTTATGGGGGAAGTGTGGATTGGAAGATTTTTGGAGAAATGATTTCACTCCAGCACAGTGCGTATGTAGAAAATGCCTGAAGGCACCAGATTTTCAACTTGTTTATTTATAGCCATGACTTTACAGACTCTATAAGATAAAAATAAGTACACAACAATTTTCATGGGCTATCAAGCAAAAGCTATTTAGAACTCCACACCATGTCATTTTTGAACTTTAAAAAATTGCTGGTCAGTTTACTAATGAAATTGAGAGTAATTCTGTATGTAAGGACTGCCATAAGCGAAGATGGAATAAGGATAACTCTAAACCTTTTTCTTTCACACAAAGATCAATGAAGAGAACTCTTACGTTTCATTTATTAAAGACAAAGACTTACCTAGGCAGTATACAGAATTCCAAAAATAGTTTAGTTTCATGAATACAGTAATTAAGAGATTAAATGCCTCACAGTTAATCGTGAATATGCTTGATGATAAGGGGCTCATATACTCTCCATAGATTGGAATGTTTTCACTCAGAACAGCTGATGTAATGCAATAGCTGTCGCATATATAACAGTGTTGTTTAAGATGTATTCTAATTTAAAAGTGTTCTTATGGCACCGTGGTTAGATGCTGGGCGGTCTGTACCAAGGAACATTTTCTTTGTGTTAGCACATTTATTGCATACTGCATCTTTTTATTATTAATTTCATGGAAATGGTAATCTGTAATACTTGATGTGACATATAATATAAATCACAAACGTAGCCATCATAATTCATGAATGATACAACTCTATATATAATAACCATACATTTTGCATGGTTTATCAAATATATTCCTGACCCATGTGTCCTGTGAAGAAGGCATCAGTCCTTGTTTATTTTTTAATGCATTTTTCATACATCAAATATCATTACTTTTCATGCACTCCTAAAACTTGCTTTTTCTATATGTGTTTTGCAATACAGTTTGTTAGTATTTCTGTTTGGTGTGGTATGTTTTGTGACAGTAAGATGGATTTTTTTGCTCCTTCTTATTTTGTTGCTGTTCAATAGCCAGAGTCTGTTTGTTCCATTCCATCCAGCTCTCAATGGGGTTTTCCTAGCAACAGCTGTTGCTAAGTAGTTGGCGCGGCCCCCTGCTGTGTTGCTGTTGGAAAAAAAGCTCGGTCAAGAAATCACAAGAGCTCTGCGGAGCATGGTGCAAGAGAAGCGGATGGGTTTTGGTCTGTAAAACTGCCGTCGTTCCTGACATTTGCACTACAGGGGGCCACGGACTGTGTTTTCAACCTATTGAGTATTTTGTTTTTCTGTACCCTCATAGAAGCAAAGCTGATGGGGGTTATTTATTCTGGTGGGTAGTGGGAGGGAAACGGTGAAAATATCACATTCAAGATTGGGGCATGTGTGTGTGAAATCCTAATGAAAAGGGTATGGAACTGATCCAGCATCACTTCATAGCTGTAGGTGCAAATCAGTCGCAGGTCTCAGTTTCTAGTATTTATGAATCAAATGTTTTAGTAGGTGCTTTCACCCGGACATGCACAGACGCATGCACACACAGTATAATAAACCCACAAACAACTGCTAGACACACCCACACACCATGAGACCCACAAACAGCACTAGTAGATATATATACTCATAGGCATGCACACACACCATGAGAAACCCATGTAAAGTAAAATATATATAATTCTAGTGACATCAGGTCTTTACTTTGCACTATAAGTGGGCCACTCCAGTCAGAAATGGACCATTTTAAACTTACAAGTAAGCAATGTTTGGCCATTTCCAAAATAATATTGAGATTTGTAGCAATCTCCAGTGGTATAAAAAATATGACCAGAATACCACAAACAACATACAGTTAAACAATGTTTGACAAGCTCCAATTGAGGATAGAAATGATATTTTAAGCAAGCTGAAACAGTATAAAAATATTAGGCCGATGTTCTGATAACACTGCACAGTTAGCTAATGTTCGAAAATCTCCGGCCGCATCTATATTTCACTGCTGTAATTGTAAAAGGAACGCCAGTGCCTCCCCTCCCAGCGCTCTATAAATAATTTGCGATGACCCATCTTCTTGAACCGTACCACTCATCTCCCTTCGGGTGTGAGTAACTTTCTTCAATTCGGCTTTGAAAGAAAACATTTGCATCGTGACTTTCGATTGAGAAGGCATGTGGGAGCTTAGATGCTTTTGGCTGGTGCTTATCTAGGTCAGAGCAGAATCTCCATCTGGGTGCACTCAGTTTGGAGGCTTGCAGCGCCGAACCAACACCAGAGAGCCGGACCCTTAAAGGTCTTCAATGAGGAGAGACAGACAGAATGTTAGATTCAATCGAATGTGCTTAGTCTCTTTTTGGTAATGAGCAATTCAGTCAAAATGGACTTTAAAGGCAAATGCTGTTCAATGTTATGGATGTGGCCATTTCATTCTAAGGCTGGTCTCAGCTAAAAGAATGATTTTTTTTATGTAAAAGTCTGTTCTGATTGAATTGCTCATGTTATCAAGACAGACAAAGCGTGTTTGACTGAATCGAGCTCAAAAACTTGTGTGTGACTGACGGCTTCAAAGGATGGTTTACACGACAAACGAGGACACAAGTGTGCAGAGATAAACATTCACATATAGCTATTATTAACATATACATCACGTTGTTGAAGGTCTTAGCATGGTTATTATTTTAAATACAGAAGGCAGCAGTGCTATATGTCAGCAAAAGATTAATCTGAAAACAATCTGTAGGCACAATCCTATAGAAATATTTTGCTTTTGTTCATGTTCAGGTGCTGTTTCAGTTTTTTATATACCATGACATTGGTGATATTGATTTGTTTTCTTATGATTACGTAGAAAAATTAGTTTTTGTTTTCCACTGCCAATTAATGCCATCCACATTCACCAGTGTGGACAGCTCACCAAAGAGCGTCTCTAAACCTGCCAAACTAAAGAACGCAAACAGTAGCTTGTCAGACACAATCGGCCATGAAATTACCTTTGTTTTATTCACTTAGCGAACTCAGCATGATATCAGCAGTGTGTTGGAAATACATAACTCTGCATCTTCCAAACCCCTTGCTGTGCAAAAGGTTTTTTTTTTACCTTGAAAATCATAGGATATTTGTGTTTGATGTTCATTTACTGAAGGAATTGATGCCATTTTCTTATAAAACTTGGAGTTAACTCAAATAGCTTATTTTGTGTAGCACCCAACGTTTGTTTGCTGGAGTGATGCATGCTGCTTTGAGTATGTGTTTGTATTTGGGGGTGTGCACGTATTTGAAATGTATATTTGTGTATGTGTCTACGTGTGTATTATTGTTTGTGTGTTTCTCTTTGTGAATGCAATTAGTGTTTGTGTCTGTCAGTTTTGTTTGTGGATTTCTTATGTGATGTGAGAGAGCGTGTGAGTGTATGTGTATCTAGCAGTGCAGTTTGCGGGTTTCTCAGGGTGTGTGTGTGTGTGCGCGTGTGTGTTTGTCTAGTGGTGCTGTTTGCATTTTGTTCCCTCTGCAGCAGCTGCTCCCCTCATTACTTTGTGTGCTGGCAGTGGGCCAAGGGTGTGCTACCTTTCAGTCCTCACCCTGAGCCTTTCAGCAGAGTGACAGCACTGAGGCCTGACCCTCTGACCCATTCTGTACTCAAGGAGACACTACCCTTATCAAATGGAAGTGTAAATACAATACACTTCAAACTGTATTTCACAAGTAAAGCATGCAGGCTGGATATGATAAATATAGTATGATCAAAACTTACTTGAGTAAAAACTTTACTATAGAACATACAATGTGAAAAGTTTTGCTATCGCAATTGTGTGCAATTGCATACAAAATGTATATAAAGTAATTAGTCTTTTTCCGATTGATGCTGTAACTGTAAATATTAGCTTTTTGCGGTTTCCGGTATCAGTCCTACAGACATTTTCACGCAAGGAAGATTCAAGCCAATCTCCAGAATGTTTTTGGACACCACAAGATGCTTTTGACAACCCTATTAGAACCGCAAGCGCATAGCCTGTCGTTTTTGGGCGTCGTTTTCACAGCGAACCAATGTCAATGAGCAAAAGAATACTGTGTTTGGGATACGATGCGGAACAAGCATTTTAGTGATTGCGTTTGCAATACTTTATCTAATTAGGACACAAACTGTAACTTGCGCCAGCATAAGACAGTGTTTTAAACAGTATTGCCTCCAGGTTTTTAACTCGGGTATGCCAATTGCACAACAGCATAATGTTAGAGACATTGTTTGGAACTGAAATCACATTGAGTCAGAAAACTGCTAATGAATACTCAAACAAGTGGATCCAGCTGAGAATGATTTTGCTTTGCTGTTGGTTTAAGAGTATGCTACACACGTGGTCGAAGCACATGTTCTGGAATTGTCTCTACTGAAGCCGTTGAAGACCTTATTGTTCCCACTCATGCAGTAGAAGTTCTTGGATGGTGTGTTTGGAGAAATACTGACACAAATGTCTGGCTTCAAGTTTGTTTTTGGCTTGAAAGAGTATGAACTTTTCAGAGCTATTGTTAAACTGCTATTGATCAGGATTACATTACAATACAAGGCAGTACAATTAAACATATGATAATTTACATGTCCATTCATTGTTCTGCTTTGCTGGTGAAACCAATCAATGGCATAAGTTAATCTTTTAAGCGCTGGAACACATGAAAATCTGGCAGACACTAGCAGCCCCTCCAGGATTTGAGTTAGACAGCCTGGTTTTAAATCACGAACATGGTATTTTAATCTTTGACGTTTGAAGTCATCCCAAGCTATCCCCCGCTTTGCTTCCTCGTTCTTTATTTCTTCAGGTCGTTTGGCCTTTCAGCCTGAATCTCTGGGTTCTGAATCCTTGTGGAAGATTACCCGATATGTCATCATCTCTCAGTGTGGACATACCCACAGCGCTGGAGCAAAACCAACAGCTCATACCCGCGGGAGACATGTTTGCAATGAGCAGAATTGCTACCCCAGGAAACTGTTTACCTAGAAACCTCTTCATCTCCTTTTGCTCAGCAAGATCAACAACATATAGATGAGTCGGTGGGGGGGTGGGGGAGTCTGTATTTTGTACACACAGTGGAAACACCATTCCTGACTGAAGTGATAGTACGGTTTCTTTTTTGATTCACATACGTGTAGATCCAAAATAAATGTTACTGGATAGTTCACCTTCAACCTGAAGGGCGGTTGCTACATCCAATGGTTCAACATCCTATTGATTCTAGGATAAATTATCAATTTTTATGTTTCAGTGCCGATGTGTATCTCTGTGGTTTATCGATCTGGAAACACCTGCTAGTGTTTCACAGTACATACAGGATTAAGCAGACTTTTGTACCAAATTAAAAGGATCATGCTATGTTGATCACTCTCATATCATATCTTCACACCATATGTGAATTCCTTTTTCTTTTGCATCCTGCACTTTCAGACTTGATCTCTTTCACTCTCTCTCTCTTTCACACACAGAAAAAAACAGACACGCTTTAAAATGTCCTTGACATTTCCAACTATGGGTTTGTTCTGTAATTTATACCCCTCTCCTGGTGCTGAAATGTCATTAAATAGCCTGGCTGCAACCTGAACAGTAAACAATTGCCAGTTTGAAAAAGGCTTTGCTGATTGATAAATACTGCCTGTGTACAACGAAGGAGGGGAAGTTCACATTCTCATTTTAAAGGGGATAAACAGGCTGGCTAGCCAGCCTTGGGTAGTGGTTGTATTGTCGTCAGAAATGTTTCTAGTCCTACTGACTTTTATGCCAAGTAGGATAGAATTGTTTTCCGCCCATCTGTTCTACAAGCATTTCGCAAGAATGCTCAGAACTGATTTAAAACTAGCCTTACTGCTGACCCGATGCACAAAAGAGCTATACCTCATAACTCCTGAGTGCACCAGGAGAACTGCAAGGAGACAAATAACCACTGCGCTTCGTGCACTTCGCTAATGTTGTTTGACATTAGATTCCAGTGGCTGTGTGTTGTCAATTCAGATGAAGGTAAGGGGAAAGGGTTCTGGAGCACAGAGTGTACTCATGCCTAAAGACCTCCTCTGGGCCTCATGGCAAAATACTACTGCAAATTTTTTTAGCCTTGGAAAAATACTGTATTCCTCCCATCCTCCTTTCTTCTCCGCTTAGTAAATTAAAGTAGGTCTCATCCGATGGCAGGGGTTTCTAGAGCTGTATTACTATAGGGAACAACCATTTTTGTCCTTGGTCATGTCCCTAAACAAATTGTTGCAAGGATCCATTAAACTGGATTTTTTTAAATGATAGGACAGGGGTTTTGATGTTAAGTAGGGAGCTGACCATCTGGAGAGTATAGAGAGTCTGTGATACTATTGAGATTCACAGAGAGGTCTTTTCATTGCATTTTTCTCCTTTGTTGCTGTGTGTTGGGAATTTTATCACTTGGGTGAGATTGAGGTTTAAGTGCATTACGAAACTGCTGTGACTGAAAGAATCTATTTGGCGCAGGCTGCTGAAGCTCATTGTTTCTTTCAAATAAATAAATAATTCAGTAATGATCCAGCAGGAGAGTGTTTTGGTCGATGCAACCTGTGGCTTTTTGGTTCTGAAGGCTCCTCTGTTAAATTGATCCATGTCCTGAAAGGGATTTAATTACTAAAACACAATCATAGTAAAACCTAGGTTCTTGTCTCAGGATCTATATAATGTCCTTCCACTATTCAGTGAGGAGAGGACTATTACCTGCTTCTAGCAGGCTTCTTAATTGCAAAATATATCGGGAGGTCTTCATGAACTGCTGTAAGAGAAGGCAGGAATCCTGAAAGGCTAATGTCGTTCCTGTTCTGCACATGCATATCAGTGAGTGTGAGGGCTAACAGTTGCTTGATCATAGTTCGGGTTTTTAGATTTGTCTTTGAATATTAATATAATGCACATTATGAGTTCCTAAGAAAAAATGTGGCTCTAAAGCAAGGTAATACAAATACCATTGAATTAATGTACCCAGTATAATCAATATTTTATACAGAAGTTCAGATTTCACAACTATTTTAATTGTAACAAACATAGTCGGTTAACATACTTTCAATGAAATCCACTTTTACTTTTGACTTCTGGGCTACTTTTCAGTTTTTGCCTGGTTTCATTCGGTTTCGTTTCTCATCTCTGCTTCTGTTCCAGCAACTATTCCAGAGGCATGGACAGCATACACTCAATGGACAAATAACCCTAGAATTCAAATTTTGTGGCCATAGCAAAATTAACAGTAGAAATGGAGAGATGGCAGAGACAGCGCAAAGATTGACCCATCACTGGTGGTTAACATGACTGTTGGGAACACAGAGGAAAAACAACCTAGAGCTAAAAAAA
This sequence comes from Albula goreensis, assembly GCA_022829145.1. Lineage (NCBI taxonomy): Eukaryota > Metazoa > Chordata > Actinopteri > Albuliformes > Albulidae > Albula > Albula goreensis. The sequence goes on along the minus strand of CM040764.1, from coordinate 4,284,326 downwards.
AAAAGTCCAAACACACAAATTTGCCTAATAGCTTCAGCATAATTTATGATTCACATTGAAATGATGGATCAATAATACCTTTAAATTTGAAAAGCTGTGTGAATGTAATCCAGTTTTTGCTATAGGCAGTTTGTTGGTTATAGCTTACCAACTTTAATATCCATCTAATTAGCACTAATTAAAACTACATTTTTTATTGCACTTCAATAAATACTTATAACACACAGTAAAAACCAGTACAGTAGGTCACAGCTAAAATAAGTATTACAGACAGTGCAATTCCCAAATATGGTATTGTTGTTAGTGGTACATTTGAACCTGAGAGATATGCAAGAATTATCATATACAAGACCAAAAGCAGCATCCTGAATAAGCCTTGTCAATTCTAAACACTGATGTAAAAAGGCAGGCATGAAACCAAAACCATTTGATGGCAGATAACCTAATAATTTTTGAACTACCCAAATGTATGTATGTATATGTGTGTGTGTGTGTATATATATATTTGCATAAATTTGATTTAAACTTGCCTTTTAATCTTCTATCTTGAATTCCAATGCTTTAGTTGGCTGAATTCTAGGCTGTTTAGCTACTAGTGGATACTTTGTGGCTGTGAAATCACACTTTGTCACATAAACTCTATTTTTACAGATTTCCAAAAAAGGCACTCTGTACTCTGGCCCCTAGTTTGGTTTAAATGTGTAAGGGCTTTGCATCCGGCTCTCACCATTGTCCCTACAGGCACAGATGGAATGTGGAGCCCAACTGTGCTTGCTGGACTGGAATCTACCCCTTTGCCGTGAAGACATTTGTTTTAAACCGCAGCTGTCTTTAGACGTTCATGTTTCAGTTACGGCTCCCCTATTAGTGTAAAAACCTATACGAGGGGCAGGCATGTTCTCGCTTTCAGGGGATGATCACTGCTTGAAAGACGACGCATAAGAGTTAATGCCCGTGGCCTTCCTGCGCGATGACCTCTCCTGACACCTTTGACCTCAGGGGCCTCTACTGGGAAACTGGGACAGCGTTTGTTCACCCACTGTTTGCTGCAATAAAGTTGAGAGCCCATCTACACCCGTATAATTATAACAAGTCTTTAGGCTTGATGGCTGTAACCTTAATCAATAAGGAACACTCATAATAAAACCAGCAGGGTAGCTCGTTTGATTGACTTATCTTTGGCTAATTGAACTGGATTGGTTGTTGTTTTTTCCCCCCCATGTCACCTGCTGTCTCAACATTCATTCCAATTATTTTTTGTGCATGGTCTGACATTTGAAATTACAAAGGAAATGGCATTGAGATCACATGTTGAAATGACTGTAATCAGTTTCAAGAACACCTTGATTTGTAGCACTCCTTTCCCAGTACCCATCCCCCACCTCGGTCTGAAATTCACAAAATGGTTGACATATTTGTACTTCTTTCCTTCATATATTTAAAGTCCAGGTCTACACTTGTCATTATGGCAGCTTCCTAAACAGAAGTGCTCCTCTCTTAGGATATTGTGGGTATCTTGAAAGTAGCAGTGTAATATACAAACCAATGATGATGTCAGCTTGTTATTGACTTTCCCAGTCTGAATGACTGAGCAAAGGATAGGGGGTGGGGTGGAATCAATCTATTGCAGGCAGTGCCCTGCCAGGCAAAAATGAGTTCACAAGCTAGCAGTTGGGGGATGGGTGGGATCCTGCAGTGGCTAGTATCAGCAGACATAATCTCCTTTAACAGCTGCGCGGCTTTACTGTATTTTATCATATTTTCCCCATCTCCGCCGACGAGCCGGGCCCAATTCGAGCTGCTGCGAGCAGAATCTGCCATTATCAACAGAGGTGGAAAATTTTATGGTCAAATACTTGACAAGCCGGCTGGGGAAGATTTCATCTGCTTTAAAAAAAAAAAACCCTGAAGATTAACTACACGGTAAATGATTTGTTTCTTTTTTTTTTTTTTACCCCACCCCCATGTCCAAACATCACCTCCACTAACGGTGTGAGAACAGGGACCAGAAAGAGAAGCGCGTTTCAAAATCACGTATTACGTAAGGAAGCGGCCTACAGGAAATGCCTTTCAGTCTTTGCCAAAACCACAGCCCTGACTCAGACAGCCGAATGAGCGGTGAAAGAGGCCCCAGGGGTTTTACCCCTCTGCCCTGTCTAATGAGCACCATCAGTGTGCTTAGAGCCGACACACAGAGACGCCCCGCTCCCCTCCCCCACCCCCTCTCCCTCCCCCACTCACTCTAGTGGCCAGACATACCAGCCAGTGTGCAGCGAATTGTGTTTATCTCCCTGGCAACTACGTGTGTAAGTGATGTTACATAAAGGGGCTTGTTTTTTTTTTCCCAGGATGGAAGTCGCTTATGGCAACACATAGCATACTTTCCCCATCCCCCACTCTGTTCCAGCCCTTCAGAGCTTATTTATGCTTTGTTTACATGTAGACCACACTTGTTTCTCTCTGCCTTCCTGGGCTGCAATCATTAGTTAGCATTGTAAAAACACAGCAGTGCTCACAAGAAAGACCTTTCTTCTTTTAACTGAACAGTCACCAGCAACATGTTGTGAATCAAGTCAGTGCTGAACATTTTCTCTGAATAACCAAAAACAAATAATTGTTATTTATACCGTACACTGTGAAAATGTCACTCATAAAAGCCACTGCAAATAATTATTTTACAGCTTAGAAAGTTAGGATATACAGAAGAATGAGTGGAAAATTTTCAGTGTTCTGTCTTTGCTGAAGACTTAAAAGACTGTGCCGACATTCTCCTACCTCAGAGGAAAATAAGCCGTTTTCTGTTACCCACTCAAGCTTCTGCACTGGCTGATAACTGTGAGTGACGCATCCTTGACAACACCCTCTGGCAGAGAGGGACTGTAAGCCCTCCCCCGAGCCTAGAACACGGCGTACGAGTTCATGAAAATCATACTGCGTGAGTGCGTTGCGAGTGTTCCTGTCCTTATATGTCAGCCAACTGCAGTCAGGACTGAAGTACCGTGAAGTTTTAAAATACAAGAGGCGCAATAGCACGTGCTATCACCACTAGAACTGTTAAGAATTATGTCCATTTTTTGATAGCTTGTGCAGTGTTTTCATTGCAGAAAATGCCTTTAGAACAACACTGGCCATGATTTCTACTAAAAACCATCTAGCATTCTAGTCTGTTGTTTGGTCTAGTCCTCAGTTCCCTAACAATGCATGAAAAAAGTTCTATAAATATTCAGTATTGTTAGCATTTCAAGGATAAAGTTCCCTTTCACAACATTATGCTTGTAGAGAAATCAGCTGGTTCACATCTTATGTAGCCTCTTCATGATCACAGCCTTCTTATACAATCAGTATAGGTAGGTTGTCACTCATGAAAGATGCCAAACCAGCGACCAGAGACATGCTTGTAAATGAACAAATCCTTAGTTTCTACTTCTGTTAAAGCATGAACTTATGTAGGTCAAAATTGTGTCAGATAACTCAAATACAGAAAAAATTATGGTAACCAAAATGTGGTGCAACCTATTAGAGTTTGAAACTTTGGGATTTTTAGTAGACACCAAGCTAACTTCCCTTTCACAGCCTTGTACAGATGGAGCATGTGTGGTCAAATACTACCTCTAGTAGATCAGTTTAGACACACTGCTTCACAAAAATATTTCTTGCAAGCCCACACAAGGCAGTTAGTGCTGTATTGATGTAATATATAGACAAAACTGTTGCTAAATGAGTGATTATCAAGTCTTTTTAAAAACGGACTGTTTCAAAATCAACCATGAGGCCTTACACAACCTTGCAGCTTTGTTCAAGTTGACAAACACAAAAAAGGTTCTGAAAGTAAGAAGAAAAAAGTAGCACTTCCATTTACAGGTTTCACTGGAACTTGGCCAAACCATTTTGCAGAAGGATTGAACTCGGCCTCAAATGGCACAGTCTCTCCTGAGTTACACGGAACATTACTCAGGGGTAGGAGAATGAAGAAGTGTGAGGAAACATAGCATTAACATAAAGGGATGTAGCTGTACATTTGAGTAACATACATGGAAGCTGATGACAGGTATCAGGGAGTAGTTGCAGAGCCACTTGCTAACGTGCTACAGCATGCATTAGCATTGTTCACTTCCAAGCCTCGGGTATTCAGCAATAAACTGTAATGGCAGCACAACAGCCGTATAATTTTTACTTAAAAAAGGCATGGCAGCATACTTTAAAATCCCTTTCACTGGTCCCGTAGCTTTTTTTTTTTGGTTTGTGTCCCAGCTTTGACATTACCATAACCAAAGGCCCACACTGGTGACTCAGTATTCAGACTCAGCCTTGCCTGGAAAGAACAGGCTCCAAACTGAATGGTGTCACATCTGCAGTGTGGAAAATTAGTGAGATCTAGCCATCCCATGATTCAATGCAGTCACATGTGTCTACCCAGTCAGTCAGTGGGGCTGAAGAACAAGTAGATCAATTCATGTGGGTTAAAAAAAAAGTGGAAAACATTCCTTTTTATGTTGAAAATGTCCAGCTCAAAACAGGGCCCTTTATCACCACATTGCTGGAATGTCTTTGATGTGAGTGGAGCGATAACTACAAGCAGTAAAAGATTTACTTTTTGTACAATTTGCTGCAGAGCACATTTCTATCTTTGAAACACAATGTTGAACAATTACTTGTTATCAACCATATCAATTGATAAAATATATTTAAACATTTAGTTTTCTTGTACTGCTGACTTAGTTCTATTAAACTTACTTTTAAATACATTCCCCTGACTTCTGCCAACATGGGAGGGCTTCGTTGAATGTGATGAAAGTGCATTCCACTTAGTAAACACAGGGACAGAGAGCCTGTCTGTCTTTGACTTGTAACCTTTCACTAAAAGACGAATACTTTAAAAAAAAAAAAAAAAAAGGATGGAAGTGCAAATTCATTCACTCGGGTGATGATATCTTTCACTTAAATTGTACCAAAGCCATGTTGTGTCAACAGATATGAACAACTTATTGAACTGTACGTTACAGTATTTGCTAAATACTGACTGAACTCACTTAAAATGTTTTCTTACTTCAGTGTATTCCTATAGGATAATTAGACATCTGATTTTGTAATAGTAAACATTCTGCCATTCAACTGAGAAATAAAGGTTGTTGGTTTCCTTACCATTTAGCCAAGATAACCAGTGAAGCCTGCTAGTTACTGCAGTTTGGACTGTTTGTGCAGCACTATCAGTCAATTTAGCTCAAGTTGTTGATAAGAAATTATTCATTGATTACACATGAGTATCCAAGTGTATTTAGTGATTCTTAAATTACATTTTGAAACATGACAGTGTAGATTGTCAATTTTTTCTGTAGGTCGTAGAGATTATGTCTTAGCTATATACCTTGGAATTATAATGAAGTAGTGCCTGTTTTTGGGTTTTAACTTTGCAAACTGCAATCTTTGTGTGTTGGTTAGTAGGGCTGCATGATGTTAAGAAAAAATGTGATTAACTTATGGATTATCATGATATGTGATACTTTAAACCAAAGATTTGTGTATTTAATCAGGTTCAATTATTTAAAACCTGAAATTATGACATTTCCAATATGCATGTGTCTTGTTATTCCTGGGTAAAGAAGCATAACTCCCAGTCTAGTGACCAGTAAATATTTTCTGCGTATCACTGATCAACTATGATTGTCAAGTATAAAACCAAAATACTGCCACACAACAGATGTGCTTCTTTGTGTGCTCTGCTTGACTTTTGCATGACCGCGACAATTCTCTGCTCTTTACGTTTCCATACTCAGCTTATTCAATTAAAATTAAATTATCCCAACTCATTGCATTTTCTTATTGCTATAAATTTGCAATGTTTTTAAAAATGCAATAAATCGTGCAGCCCGACTGGTGAGCTATGTTTTCTTATGAAACTTTTGTCAGTGTAAGAAAAGGCTGAATCCGTGCCACTGTATTCTTGTGGATCAATGTCAGTTGAGACTCCTTCCCCCTCACTGCATTTGTTGCAGTTACATTTCCTACATAACCAAATCATCAGTCTCGAAAATGAGCAAAATGAATGTGTAGTGGTGATGTGACGTTAAATAAAGAAACACTGGAGTACAAACTTAAACTCCACTGGTTTAAAACAATGACGTTTTAAAACAACATCCATTGAAGTACAAAAGCAGAAAAGTTTGACTGGATTACAGTGTGGCGTTAGATATGTGCTGACTTGGTGATCCTCCGACAGCATGAGTAGTTGGTGATGCACTGGCAGTGTCGAAATTAGCGAGGGGTGGTAGTTATGTGACTCATGCCATCCTCTGCTGAAGTCATTGGGGACGGGTCACTGCAGTATGCTTGGAGATTTGGTTGAGTGAGGGGGGGACAACTTGTCTCAAATCCATTTTACACACTGGTGATGCTCTGTCTCACATAAATAAGAATATTAATCTGCTTAAAACCACATGTATTACCACAGCTATTTTTGTGCTAGCAAGGTGATTATGTCATTACAGTTGCACATAAAATAAATAAAATAGGGCCTATGCACTTGCATACTGTATGGGTGTTAAATAATTTGAACATGTACATTTTATTAATTTTAGTGAATGTTAGTTCTATCAGCTACATGTACAAAATTATGATGGATACCAATCGATAAAGAAGTTTTCAGTTTGCAAAGCAGTGTGCCTTAAATAATTACAGCCACTTTTTAATCTTTGTGTGTGGCACACGAATGCTAATTAAAACAACCAAACTGTTGTTACAAAGTTTCAGTAAGACATTAAACCTAGTCTCTATCACTGTGAAAGGCTCACACACAAAGCAGTGGGTGTCCAATTAGTGTAAGAAAACAACTAACTAAAAACAACCTAACCCAATATAATAATCTGCATGAATGGTGTCCTCACTTACAAAAACGAAAAAAAAAGGGTTTTATTTAGCTTTTTACTGATGACTGGAAATATGCTAATTCTTTCGTCCTGCTAGAAGCGAGTAATAACCCCTCGGTAATGAAACGAACAGACTGGTTAATTCACGATGTGTCCTCTCTGCATCGAATGTGTAAACAGCTGCAGAAGCAATACGTTGCTGTGCCTTGCCTCATTTTTGCCTGGAAGGTCATTTCTTCTGTGTTTGAGTGTCTGAAGCCGTTGGCTGCTCCTGAACGGTTTGGCTCTTTTCTCTGCTGACAGCCTTACAATGTTCCTCAATTTCTCTTCAGTATCTATTTTTTAGCTCTTATTAAATAAATATCATTATCCGAACGTAACGAGGCGCTTGTCTGGGAATTTAACTACCGAACCACCGCCTTCATCTGGGGCTATAACGCGATTTATAACTACCATATTTTAGAAAAAAAGGACTTGAGGAGGAAATTCCACACAAGCGACACAGGCACAGAAGGCACCTCTCGTGTGATCTGGATTTAAAGTAAGCGCTCCTTCTTACCGCTTTTAAAATGTATTTTGGAGAACCGCGAGCAAAGACAACGTGATACATGTGTTGAATTGTATCTAAGGCGTGCTCATTGTGTAATTATAGTCAATGTATCCTCTTACTGACAAGTATGTGTGGCGAATAACGTTACAGTATCAGTGACCGAGGAGGGGGGGATGGGCAGTGTGTGTTTTTCTGAATGCAGAAGTCTAAAATGAAGGCTGGCCTATTAACTACCAAGCTAGCTAGCTTAATATACTTACTACTTAAATATTAGCAGCGGAATATTCGGTTTACACTTCAAAACAAGCTGTCACTGTTAATTAGTTCTTGAATTAGTACTGGAAGCTTGACAGTATGATGAAACAAGGAGTCAGCAGAACCGTGTTTTTAAGAAAAAATGTGGTTATACTTGTAAAAGAGGAGTGTTTATTGAAAATTCAAGAACGTCTGTTCTTTTCAAAGTCGATTGGGGCGGTTATGTGGAGGTTTTAGGCCGTTTTTTAAAAGAAAAACGGTGGCATATGACAGAAATGTGGTCCAACTCGTGGCGAGTGGGGGAGGGGAAGCCACAGTCAAAGCCAAGGTACCCTAAACTCACTGACACTAGACGTCTGTTGTTTTTATAGGAGGATGTGGCAAATGTGAAAATACAGACCCAAGAGAATTTAGATTCACATTTATGTGTGCATTTAGTTTTATTTTTTTATTGATTTAACCTGTGACCATATTTAGTTAGATTTATCATCCAAGCAGATATCTAGCAAGCTGTCTGACTGAAAAAACACATTGAGACGAGTGACAAGTATCTACTGATGTAGTTTAAAGCTATGATTTTTTCTTTTTAATTTTTAACAGTAGAAAGGGGACAAATGGTTGTTTACAAAACAACTCAGCTCTGTGTGGGTGTGTGTGTGTGTAATGTATCTGTGTTGGAAAACTGGAATGACTTTTCTCATTTAAGATACAGTTTTCAACTGTAAGCTTTTTACATTAACCAACTCCCCTGACATAAAACACTGCACAGAGTCAAATAATAACAAAGGAAAGGAAACTTACACACTTGAAACTCAAGCATGTTGCCTGTCAGATATGGGGAGAGGCCAAAGTAAGGGTAGCAAACCACACACGTATTGTTCCTGAGCTGTGGGAAATAATTTACATACAATGGGTCATATTTATCCATTGATGCAAGAGGATGTAGCCAGTATTTTTATCTCAGTCCTTGTATGTGTATTTAATCCTTATTTTCTGGACATGTATCTTTTTTAATGTTATGTTGGTTTTGGTGAGCACTCCTTTGATAGAGGGAAGTCTCTTGGTTCTAAATGATTGATTTCAGTGCTCCACACTCACTCGAATTACAGCCAGCACAGTTATGTAATTCTGCTAGATAGCTCATAGGAGACAGAGGTGGGGGGAAGGGAAGACTGTCTTAGTGTGGCACTGTATGATAAACAGAGGCAGGCAGTGCTGCTGTTCCCTGTTTGATCCATCGTACCACTTAACATGTCTCACCGTACTACTTAAATTAGAACAAATTGAACCATTTATCGTTAAATGCATCTTAAGAGTGTCATCTGGAATGGTGTCACGTGACACACTTAAGAGAAGAGTGTCCTAATGTATAGATCAGTGCTCAGGAGAGCATTGTGGCTTTGGTATGTATTGGTTAGTTGGCTTTGATGAATTATGGCTGTATTGAAAATTGTGTTGTCTCGCTATCTAAAGGTGTTCTACACATTGCTGGTACATTGCCCTGCTATCACATTAATGTGCCATTGATACCATCCAGGTGATGCATGGTCTATTCCATGTGTTTGGACGCTCTTCAATCGAGATGGAAAGGCAAAGAGTAATTTATCCAATTAAGGTGGAGACATTATTAAATACCCAGTCGGAGATGGACCTATCTGGACTATAGCCAGGACACATGGTTTATTACTCCTATTTGTGTTGCAGTGAGCCCACGGGATGCTCTTTGATGATTACACAATTGGGCAGAATCTTGGGTAACATCTCTTAAGATCACACTTCCCACAGCACAGTGTCCCCATCACTTTCCTGAGTCAAGGCTTTTGCACTTGGCCCAAAATGTGGTGTGTCCCCTGGAAGTTCACCAGATACACTGTAAACAGCCTAATTATTTAATCAATTATTACAATCTATTAGTGTGGTAGGTTGTTATATCAAAGTATCTAAGCGCTGTTAAAGTCTAAGACTGACGGCAAAGCACATAAAGACAGTTTTCACCTCCTGCTTGGAAAATGGCCAAACGGCTGCCAACACAATGGTAATATTTGAAAAAAAATGTTACTGTATTATTTGTTAATAGCGCAAATGATTTTTCATCATTTTTTAGGCAGTACATGTCGTTGACCAAAGAGGGCAGTGTGTGAGCTTTGTTGTGCGATAAATTGCATGAAGTCCCTTAGATTGTAATCTATATTAATTCCAGTCAATCAAGGGTGTGACAATGGTACGTGCATTCCACAAACCGAAAACTTTTTGCCAAGCGTTAGGAGACAAAAATGCTATGTTATGGTTGTTAGGGTATGTCCTAACAAAAAATTCAATTTTCATGGATGATTGTTGGGATTGACACTGTTATATCAGTTCTGTTTTTCACTTTCTTTTTTTAGCAATGACAAGAAGGCCTGAATGAAAATTTTACCAGAGGGATCACTGTAGAGTCTACCTTGCAAATGCAATCAATCATTTAGTATGTGCTGAATGGTTGAATGCCCAATTACTGAATTTCAATTAGGACCTCTTTAAATATTCCCCTAACGAAGGAGGGCAAGGGGGCGCTCTTATGAAGCGTATGCATGCTACGTTTTTGGGGATGATGAGGTATATTACAAACTTTTTATGGGTAAAAAAAAAAAAAAAAATCAACTCTGTTTGGAGCCTATTTGTTGGCCGAGTGCAAATGAAGCTTTTTTGTGTGTTGATTCAAAATATGTAGCTCCCTGTTCTCTAGTTTCATTGTAATTGACTGATTCAGCATTCTGGCACACCACCTGGCTGGCAATAATTGATTAATTGGCTCTGTCTCCTTTCTCATTTAGGAAACTGCAGCCAGGTGTGTGGCTCCTAATTATCCAATCACAGTGCTGGTCCCTCCCCTTATTGTTCATTAAGGACTGAATTCTGGCACTCTAGAGTGGTTTTTATTTGCAAATCATACAGACAGAATGCACAGCTCTACTGAGTGCAGTATTGCATTAGCTCTAAGATCTGCATTGAGCTTTGCTTCATTTTTTCAAAGTTTTGAACAGAAATTGCCTTTTAACAAATGCTTAAGAGTAATTTGTTATGAAAAGCCCCCTATATTGTATCTACCATTTTTTTTTCATTTTGTAATGAATTTGGAGGTATTCTGTGCCCCCATTAACAAATCAATTGACAGTCCGCATTAGTACAAGGTGTAGCCCATCCTGTAATACAAAGTAAAAGATCTTTTCACAATTCAAGACAACAAAAGTACAAAAATGATTCATCGAGCTTAAGGACAAACCTTCGGATAGCAATTGCAGCCCATGTTAATACCAGCATATACTTGCATATTCTGGTGTGATTTAATTGTACAATATTACTTTCAAGATGTGTAACACATTTTAAGCATTTGTTTTTAAATGTCCTGGGCCCTCTGGTTTAGCCTAAAACCATGTCAATCTGATTAAAAAAATAATGTTCCCTCTAACTGACAGCACTGTCATATAAACTGGGTAGGTTAATTTATACATCATATTTTTGGCTGTTATTTTTTTTTAAAAGAAAATGGTGAGATCACTGCAAATACAGTTTCTAATTCAAGGTCATGTGGTCCATGGTGACACTCTCTTTTTTGGCTCTAGGTTTAAAGGTAGTTGGTGATGACTAGCCAAGATTATCTGTAGCCTATAGCAATGCAACCATGTTCAAACTGTATGACAGCTGGGTGGGTTTCCAAACTGGCCATTCGTTGAAATCCTTGTGATACTGACGTTTAAAAATCTGAATTTTAAGGCAGGATGTATTGAACAATTAAATATAGGATTTCACAACCTGTACATATCTGACTACCTACAAACAAGATGGCCACAGAGGAAGCCCTCTGAGCAAATTGGATAGGTAGATTTGCAAAACATTTAAATTCATTTACCAGAAAATATCCTAGGATTTACTGCCTATTGGGCAAAGCATGCTGTAGTGTTGTTGCAGTCTGGCCTTTCAGGCCCCAAGAAGTATGTGGTATGGAATGTCTGCAAAAGGAACAAAAGGGGCACACTCACCCCAGCCATAGGAAGTTGTTCTTCCGCCCCCCTCTTGAAATGGTTATTTTTGTAGAGTCGGAGTAAGTACAAAAAAAAGCAGAACAAAAATATATCTGGACTTTTTTTTTTGAATACTGAATTATGGGACATTAGATGTACCAACTGAATCTTCGTTTATACAAAATGTTTGTTTCAAGACTAGAGATGAGAAACAGGTAGTGTTAATTCTAGTTATCATGGCCAATGAATGAGTAAAAGTTGAGCTAGTAGAATTCACTTGGAAGAATCTCATGTGCTTCTTTGACTTCCATGTATACAGTACAAGCTATTTAGTTTAAACAATGCTTTGAGAGGTTCCACTGGATTATTCAATCTTTATATGAACCAGCACCCTGTTTTGAGTGCAGCCAAGTTGATGAGGTTGAGTTGGCCGGAGATCGAATCCTAGCTGTTAAGCTAGGGACCTTACTGGAGATTTCAGTATAAGTATCTATGCTTATTTTCGTTGACAGGAGGTTTGGCTGTTGATAGCTACAAAACAAGAATAGCCTGTTTAAAAATTAGGTCTGTGTATTGATTTAAACCAATAGAAGATTACAATTCCCTCAGTTGAATTTTGATGTCACTTGCAGTATTCCAAAATGTTCAGTATTGCAAACAACCCCTGGTACTGAAGGGTTTGGATCACTAAGGTTGTACTGTTATATTTATTATATGAAATTATTAGGTACAGAAAACAAGGACTGAACCAAAATGAGGAACTTGTTGTTAATGTAGCTGGAAGCAGGAAAAGATGGCTCTCGTTTTTACCAGACACGTTTTTGATTTTGTTAATCAGTTGCTTCCCATCTGTGGACTCTCATTACCAGCTTCTTACTTTAAAACAGCTGCCTTCTCAACATAAAGATTCTAAATGTAGTAATGGAGCGCTCCTTTGCTGAATCGATGATGGATTGTCAAGTTATTGATGAAGTATCCCATTTCCTGTCGGCCAGTTTTTAAAACCCAAAGGCTAAGTGAGCCTATCAAATGTAACACCTTGTCTAACTGACATCGAAAACAAACCATAACAGCTGAAATAACATGGTTAATAATTGAACAATAAGGCTTGCAAATAATACCATAGAATTTTATGTTGTTAGTCTAAGTAGCTTTTTATGTTGTGTTCCCAAGTCTTAAGAACAAAGTGAGTAGAATGTAGCATAAAAAATAAATGGCTGAAACCCAAAATGAATGAGAGCTCTACTGGTTCTCTGGAGAGATACTGGATAGTAAGCACTTTATGTCATTGGTATTTTTTATTGTTGTTTTTGTATATCATTCTTCTTGGTAACCCAACTTTCAGTCTTTTGCTACCAAGAGCCAAGGATGTAGAGTTTTGAGGCTGCAAGCCACAACCATACGCATGGGTACAGTGAATCATCATGGCTGCGGTTGTCTCTAGGCTGCAGAGCATTTTGAGTTGGCCAAGATGTACTCCGTCTACCAAGCTGTGGTAATGGCCTCTAACAGTGTTGAATATAAGTGGCCTCTATCAATGTGAATTTAAGTGCATTGCTATATTATATTTTGTGTCACTTCTGGTACATTTACTGTCAAACTTCTTTCTTGGCCTGATCTACCCTCGAAGAGATTCTTTTCATCTTGAGGGACATCCTGGTCAAAAAAGGTCAAATAAATTATAAAAAAATCCAATGTGAAATTCCCCCATGTGGAAAGATGTTTTTGTTTGCCGATAAATTTTACATCTTACGAACACACTTTCTTCTTTTCATGATATAGCATGACACATCAAATTTATCATTCTTCTCTCACTATCCAAACAGACCATTAAGTAAATAATCCAACTATTTAATCATAAGACAAAGCTTATTTAAGTTTTTCTTGGTTTATATATTGTCTATAGTTATCAAACAGATAACCATAACAGGTCCAAAATTTTTCATGGCTGACCTGAGGTGAATTTATACTTTACCTGGATAGATTGACCTGTTATAGGTCAATCCGATGTATAGGACAGTAATGCAATGTTTTAATAGGGTTATTGTTTTAATGTTCCAATTCAGGATCACAGATTGTAATATTACAGGAGATAATAAAAGTAAAACCTTTGATGGTCCCTCGTGCTTGATTACTCAGACAGCTGGCCTGGCCACACCACACCGCACGCGGGCTGACTGAGACACGTTTGGGCTTACACGGCATTTGTGCGCTATCTTTATCACTCTGCTGTCCCCGGAGATGCTCTCATGAGCATACGTTACTACACGCCCCATCTTTCATCCTGCACAGCCCCTCTGCTGCCTCTCTGTCCAAATTGCATACTGTCAGTATCGTTAAAAAACCTTCAGGCCTCCAGAGTGTCCAAATTTTGAAGGAAGCGACAAAAAACCTACCAGATAATATTATCTGATCACATTACAACTGAAGTTTTCGTCAGAGAGCTGTGAAAATGGTCGTAAATTACTGATGCTGTTCACTTACTTTTCACGTACTATCTATAACCTATAACCTCAAAAATTGGGAGACACCAAGGTGCATATGAAAGAATTCGCTTGGGTCTATTTTCTGGTAAACCATTTTAGAAAGTTTTTGTTTTCACTAAATACAGAACCCTAATTTGATATCTCACTAATAGTTCAGCTATCATTGCCATATACGTTGGGGGACATACAATGAGGGAGACACAAACTCTGATGCGTTTAAGCTGCCATTTTATGTTGTTACTGTTCAGATTCGTTTATAATATTTGAAATTGAACAATAGCTCATTACAGTTATTTTGGCTTACGGTATGAGACAAGAATCAATCCTTTAGGGAAGTAATGACATCAGCTTAAATATAAAATTGCCGTTCTAGTGCATGGGTTTTCCTGATTTTGCATTTCATCTGCAGTGTTTAGATACTACTGATTATCCAAATTATGTGGACAGACAAATCACTATTTCCCCAGAAATAAAAAAAAAAATCTGTTTTTTGTGTACAGTCATTTCCTTTTTGTGTTGCAGTTAAATATTGTACTGAAATACTTGAATTTAAAGACTATATCCAAAATGGTTATTCCTTATTTTATCAAATATTTTATGATGATGATGTCTCTCTCTTTTCAGACAGACTATTTAGTTACAATAGGTGCAGTTGACTTTTCATTAAATGTTTCACCGCACAATGATCCAAGTTTGAAAACTGAGGCCACTGAAAATATGAGGATTTTGACTGTAGAAGTCAATGCTCTGACTCCCTCATAAAACGATTTCCCATATGCCCTGATTTACGGTCTTTCATACAAACGTGATGTAGCTAGCCTCTTAGTAAAGTTAATGAGCAAATGAAAGGGCATTAGTTTTCCAGATAATTCAGTGAACCCCTGTGCCAAAGTCTGCTTCCGTTTCATGTCCGTTTCTTTGGGGGGAAAAAAAAATCAAGTGGTCAGATTGGCTGCTATAGATTCTGGCTCCATGCAGCACAGTATTTCTACAGGCCATTCAGATCCATTCTACAGTTTGCCACCAGAACCTTTAGTCTCACATTCGGCAGGTACACTAGCCCTGTCTGGAGGCCACTCTCAGGTATTTTGACAAACAAGTTTTGCAAGGTCATTGAAGTGTGGGTTTTGACAACAACCCAGAACTCACAAACTTGACCTTGAATGGGGAAAAGCCCTTTTGAAATTCATTAAGGATGATGGCTAACGAGCAGGAAATGCATCACATTGTTTGTGTTTAGTTGTTTTTCAGTCTAATGGGGGTTACTGCTGGTTGTCTGGGTTAGTTTTCATTCTTTTCTCACAAAGCAGCATAAGTATGTGACTTCTGCCTGTTTGTTTTAGAAACCCCCTCCTCTTTTGGTCTGGGGAACTCCGCCTCACCTTTTTATGCCACGTTGTTAAAGAGTAGGCGATATGTTTAACACTAGAGGTTTGGAGCTTTTCCTGATGAGCATGTTGTTTTTGGTGGCCCAAGCCCAATCCACAGGCTTTCAAATGCCAAAGAGCCATTCCCTTATTGGTCAGTTTCTGAGATGTTGCTGGCCAGGAGGTGCCATCCTATAATAGCCTTCTCAGCACCATTTCCACCCTATCAACCAATTAACATTAAAGCAGCCTGCTCTTTTAGTCTTAGCCTGGCTCCAAGCTAGTCACTCTGTATTGATGTGTGATATGATTTTCCATACAATATATTTTTTTTCCAATGAATTAGATTGCATAAGTTGTGGTAGCTCTGATTGTAAATTTATACCTGGATTTCTCAGTACATTATGGTGGACCAAATGCTTATTTAATTTAACATGTGTTTCCCTTTATAAATAAATACACTTTAAACTGAATACCATGTTAAACACATCGAAGGAATAATGTCAGTACAAGACTCATCTAAATAAAATTCATCTAAGTACCTGTTAAGTGCTTTTGGGCTTGCTGTCAGGATTATTATTGCTTGCTATCAGGAACACCTGCATATCTTAATACCTTAATATTTAATATACCAGCAATAATTAGTCGTTTTATATTTTCTATCATGCCCAGTGTCAGCTGCAATGGCAATTGTGGCTATGTAAGTAAGTAAAACAAATGCTAGGTGAATACATGATAAATGCATGTTTTCTGTGCAAGTGGCTTGTGATGAATAGACCGTGCTATTGGCTGAATTTGATAAAGCCAGAATACAGAACAAGCAGAAAGGAAACAAACTGGAGGATTTTCATGATGCCGTATTTGGCAGGAATATACAGAAGAAAGTTTCAGGGCTTGCAAGGGTCTGTGAATTTAGATTAGGGATTAGATTCAAGGGTAGTGAAGCACATGAAAATAAACCATACTTAAATATCACTGAAAGGCACAATGAAGGCTGATAACGCAGACAGGCAACATAATTTGGCACCCAGACATCGAAGGAAATATCTCTTTAAGGAGCGGGGGAGGGGAGCAGAGGGGAAAGGGAGGAATTCTTTGTGGTTACCATAAATAGAGTGCATTCAGAAGGGGGAAGGGGGAGGGAGGAAGAAGTAGGAAAAGTAAATTGGCACAAATGGAGAATTCCATCAAAGCAGTCTCAGTAGCTCAGGTTGAGCTAGCACTGCAGTGTCCCCTGGGCCAAAAAGCTGCAGATCACATAGCATTCCGTACCTCCTCTGGAATCTCAAGTCAGCTGTGTTCTAGCCCCAGCACATTCCAGCAACACACAGTATTGATTTTTTCAGCATCAGCTGAATTGTAATCAACTGCAAGAAGGTCTGTATCTCAACAGGGTTTCTTGGATGTCCTTTGACCTGATTTTTCAAGGTTTTGATATAGAAAATGACACACGGCTCTTCTGATCTCTGCTCTAGTCAACGGTCTGTTCCACATCGTTGGTGTAAAAATCTGTTTTGGTTACCAGTTGTGGTTACTTTACCAGTATTTCAGCTCTACAGAAATGTCAAACTCAACAGAGGGAAAAGACAACAGAACAAACAAAAACAGAAAAAAAAACTTCAGTTCTTGTGAATTAAATGTAATATTGACTAGGTACATGGGAAAACAACTTCAAATGTCTTATTTTTTGTAAATACAAGGTATTAGCAAAGCACAGATGAATGTGATACACAGTTGGCAGTTGCGCTCTGTGTTAGCATTAGAGGTGCGATTCCTACTACTGATCTGTCCATCCATATCTCCCTGATACATCTTGACCTCTCTGAAGGTTGCCAAGTATCCTAGATGCAACAGGAAGAGGCCAGCTCAAGATGGGCATGAGGGAGAAGCTGTTGATCGTGACAAGGAGTGCTCTTCTATTCACTGTGTGATACTGGGTGGGGGGTGGAGTGAGAAATCTGAAATCTCTGATGAAGTCTGGGCATGCATGTCAAACTGATACACTCATGACCCACTGTCCAATTACAGGGTGGAGCAAAGATCACAGTTGTGAGGTAGAGATGGCTGTATTTTTTAAATACAGCTTTGCCTTTTCCTGCCAAGGTTTGTTCACAAAGGTCATAGCATTCATTTGTGAACTAAGTGACCAGCCATGCTTTAAAATAAACACTGAATCATTTAGCATTTTCTCACAGGGTGAGAAACACAAATGTCAACACAGGCTACCGCTGTTGTTTTCCTCTCATGTCAACCATCAGTTGATTACCGTAAATTGTTGCAGAATCAAAAGTCATCAAGGATTTAATTTGGACAAATGATGCATGTGGATACCTTCTACTTCCATGATGGAGTCGCTGGGAAAAGAACATTTCACTTGGTGAGAGAACTAGCCTAAAGCACTGCTGTAGTCTACTTGTAGACAGCACATTACCACCTTGGTTTTCTCTCACCACTGTGGATGTGTGCACTGGGCACCGTTCCAAAACCTCCTTTTTGATAAGACCGAAGACACCGGGCCAGGCTTGAGCTATGAACTGCCACAAGCGCTACAGCTCAGTGGGCAGTAGGTTTCTGCTAAAGGGGTCGTTCCAAGGCTGCTTGCTCTCAGGGGAGAAAAGGATAGACGTGACATTGAGGAACATTAAGAAAACAATACGTCATTGAAAAAATTACTCAAGGGATACATATCACTGTGGGCATTGCTAAAATCTGCTCAGCATTTCATGTTGCGTTGTTGCATCTGAAATCCGAATAGAAACTTCAATGTGTTTCAGCCTCATTTTGGATAATTCATAATAATTTTTTAGGAATTAAATCATTTAAGGAATACATTTTTCATTTACTAGACATTTTTCAAATATTATAACTGAGGATAGTGTTGAAATTAGCACAAGTAACTAGTAAATAGCTTTTTTTGTAAAGCACAAGGAATAAAGGTTTTACAACTCAAGTTTACGACTTGCCACAATAAGGATGATGAGTCTGTTTTAATGACACAACAGTTACTGTGGCTTGTCATCATGATTGCTGCTTGCTTCATCCATCATTACACTGGTTTTGCTTTTTAGCTCCCAGTGGGCACGTTTGCCTATTGTATGTCATGGTCACACATTGAGAATGACACAAGGACTGTGGTTCACTAAAAAAGCAGTCGATATTTGACTCTGAAGACTGAGCCTTTTGCTGAGTAACAGGTTGTTGAGGCACACTCCATTGCTATACATACTGACATACAGAGGGTGCAACTAAAACCTTACCAATATTTACACCTGTACTCTCAAACCTCATTAAAACACAATTTGGATGTAATTTATTCAGCTGCACAATAAAGCATTGGAATTATCTATGTAGCTCAAACCAGTACCTTGAGGAGGGGAAACATTCCCTTGTTTGTTTTCTTGAACAGTTAGGGCAGTCTGTGTACATACTATACAGATACCACCCTTGTTCATGGACATGAACTTGACTGAATGGAGGTGCAGTGGTAAGGATGAATGAAAGATGATTTTTATTCTATGCAAGCCAGGGATAACTTGTGTAGCATATAGAATGAAGTGTAGGAAGAGTGGTAAACCTGGTGAAAATCAATTTGAAGTAAAGCACAGAGTGAGTGAGTGTTCCACCATTCTTGCAGCCGTTAAACTTAAAGCATTTTGTCAGAGACTTAAGCAGTTGCTTTGATCCACATTATGCCATGATATTTGAAAGGCCACATTCTGTGAAACTGGTAAGACAACACAGCACAGGTCTAAGCTTCATTAATTTACAAAATGTGAGCATGGAAGTATATGTATAGTATATGAAAGAAATGTGGCACACATTGTTCAATTTTGACTTTGCTTGTTCACACAGAATTTGATACACAGAGTAGTTTGAGAAAATATGTACTTTGTACATGAGTAACCTTTTCCATTTCGAAATTCTGGTTGAGATTGTGCTGCAAAATCTGTGTCTGGGGGAAGCAAGACTACAAAAAAGATTTCTTCATATGCTTATGAAAATAAATTTCACAAGAATGGATACCAGTTTTGTAATGTTTAGATGGAAAGAAACCATGTTTATAGCCCTTTCCTAGTAATGACAGCCCTTATTTATTTTTGCATGGTTGTTCTAGCATCATCTTTCAGTAACATTTGGTTAGATTTTATTTGTGTTTTTGCCTTATTGACTTTGGATTTCTGAAAGAGCAATCAGCTCAAGTTTGCCTAGTTATGCAAGTAACCTCTTTCTTTTTTTCAGTGGGTCAACCCTTTTGAATTAAACTTCTTATTTTGGTGCTTAGGTTGAAAAGGAAATTCAATAAATATTGAAAACTGAGAAATGGCCTGTGCCAAATTAATCGCAAGATAGAAAACATAGCCTAAAGAGAAGATTTTTCCACACTGAGTGACAGATAGTAGCTGTACTCGCTGGACACAAGAAATTGGCTTTGGTTTGTCATGGCTCATTTTTCTTCCTTCTGCTAATTGAAAGTGAAGGTTCTGATCACTGGGTGACCCAGGAAAGGAAAAATTAAATACAAAAGGCTGTGGTAATTAGCACACAGAAAGAATGCTTTGGGAATTCATGCTACCGGCTCATTATGTTGCACACCTTTTGTCAACAGTGATAAGATACTGCATTCTGAATGTTTTTACACCAAGATAGATTTCATCATATCTGCTGTGAGCACCTGAAAAAGCATTGCTGTTCTGTGTGGCGTGGTGATGAAATGAGGAGCAGTTCAATGACGAAAATGTTTGAATAGATTTATCTCAATAGCAAGAGCACATAGAATGATATTGCAACTGAAATATTGCCTACACATGATTGAACAACAAATAGGTTACACAAAAGCGGTTTTTGAAAATTTGTTTTTGATGTCATAAGGAATAGGCATAATTAATTTTACAATGGCTTTGAAAGTAAAATGACTCAAAAACTGAACTACATAATTATATATAGGTCTATATAATGTGTTTAGAATACAGCAATTATATTCTAATTGCATGAATACAAAAAGTATCTGGAATGTACTAAACAAGGGGTCATTAGACTTGATCCTGAGAAGCAGGTTTTTAGTGCTGCTGGTCAACTGGTCATTGAAGCAGTTCTTTCTGTTTACCCTACCTCTTTGTTTTGGGTTTAAAGTAGTTGCTGATTTCAGGCTGAAAATACAAACCAGTTTGCTGAAGAAAAGCACATGCTATAGCTACATTGGAGGGAAATAACGGTTTGCTATGAGCATTCGTTTTCATTAGGGCTGCATGATATATTGTTTCAGCATCGTCACTGCGATGTGCGTATACTTAATAGTCACATCGCAGGACAAGCAGTGTCAAGTAAGGCTAATTAACTCAAACACGTCATGCTACAACGTGTTTGCTGCTTGATACAAAAGGAAAACTAGCACGGTTCTCATTTTTCATGACTAATCTACAAGTCTGTCTGATACAACATAATTTACTTTGTTTTAAGGGTTCTTGGATACATGGAGTTGCTAGTGAGTGACATGAAGGCTCTGCATGCACAGTGAACCACCAATCACAATCATTTTTGATAAGTTTATCAAACTAACAAAGCAGGCCCCGTCCCCTCTAGTCATCGACCACAGTCTGAAAATGAATGAGGAATGGATAAAACACCGTAGGAAAGGAAAATTTGGTTGCTAAAAGAAAAGCAATGTCAGTTGTATGAAATTATTTCGGCTAAAGAAAGGATGATGTTGACTGAAAACTTTGTCGAGGCCACACGACTAATTTGTTTGATCATATAAATCGGCACCACAAAGCTCTGTATGACGAGTGCAAAGCCAGATCTGAATGCATCCAAAGCAAAAAACTATTTTGGATTCCTTTGCCGACTTTAGAGTGAAAAGTCATTTTTCATCTTTTTTATGTTATTATTTTGAATTTTCTATCTAGATGCACTCCCCAACAAAATCATTCTAGAATGAGTAATTCTTTCCAAATAGAGCTATTCAAGTCATTCATTGAAAATTCCTGTATTTTTTAATATTGCAATAGATATCGCAGAGAAAAAAAATTGCAACGTCAGTTTTCTCCCAATATTGTACAGCCCTATTTTTCATCAAGGGAGAGACTTTATTCTTAATTGAACAGCAGTGCTTGTGACGTTGCTTTCCTCTTCATCTTGCACATGCTCAAAATGGCAGAAGGGACACAAACTGGTTGCACCGTTTTATTACTCACAAATTCCAGATTACAAGATTATGTGACAAATGTGAACGTTTTATGTTGACAGCTATGGAGTAATTGAAAGCTCATCAGTAACAGTATAAACTGGAAAAGTGGCAAAGCTGACAAAAATAGATGTTGAAAAACTTCTCTTATAAAACATGGACTTCTGGATACTCTCTTTAGGTTTTTGCCAGTTTGTGACGTTAATGCACCATTTATACCAGTTACATTTTATGATTTGAATGCAGTAATGCCAGGGAGCTGCCAAAGAGAAGCACGCAGATGGTGGCGATATGATGGAGGACGGAAGGAAATGCTTAATGCTCATATTTGGCTCCTGCATTCATTCCATCATCTTTGCACCTTAACTATGAGAGGTTCCTGTTGGGTGTTTTTGGCACGGTATCGAAGCAGGGTGAATTCCTTGACACCGTACTGTCCCAGGTCAGTCCCCTTCTCAGGTCGTCACCAATTGGTGTTAGTTTGTAAATCAAATTAACATGGTGAATGGTATTACTGCCTGTATTTCTGGTAATTTTTTTTATAAAAA
The DNA here is from genome assembly GCA_022829145.1 of Albula goreensis. Taxonomy (NCBI): domain Eukaryota; kingdom Metazoa; phylum Chordata; class Actinopteri; order Albuliformes; family Albulidae; genus Albula; species Albula goreensis. The sequence continues at coordinate 4,262,075 of CM040764.1, read as the reverse complement.
TGTTTAAGCTACTTTCAGTTTCGGCCTCTTACTGCCACACTGACATTGTCAAGGCTGTTTTATTGTGCAGTGCCTGAAGCTTCTGTCAGCTAAAGAAGCGTCTGTGACCCTTGACCTTGAGGTCAAATTTAATGAAAGGATGGCCCATAAAACTTCTGCACACTCTCCTTTTATGTGGGCGTTTAAGTCAACATTCGCAAGCAAATGTGAGTTGGCAGATCATTTCTATTAAAATGTAAAATGCAATTTCAGGGGTGCCTCCCACTTTGGGATATAAATGTCCTTTGCTTGTTCTGCTATTTAGACAAAGGTATCTTATCCATTGGGAATGCAGGATTTCAGTGACGCAGTTTAGTCCCCACGGTCACAGATGCAAGTGCTAGCTAGCCAATTCAGTCTCCATTTCCCCTCATAATCATATTTTAGCCATGCAAAGTGCTACCTTCAAAGGTCAAAATATTTTTTCCAAAGATATAAATACGATGTAACTGTGCACTTTAGTTACATTGTTTTGAGTTATAATTTAGAATTTAATAGCTATTTACATTTTTCATGCCTTCCGATAAAGGCTAGTATTTTATGTTCGTAAAACTTCATGGTACATCATTTAGAAGTTAAGAAATCCATAAAGGAGTTTTCTTGTGGATTTATGGGTGAAGATATTAAGATAAATAAAAATGAAAATTAGAGGGAAAATATCAAGTGGGAGGAGGTTTTGCGAATGCGTTGCTACTGTGTTGCTAGGGCAACCGGCTTGGAGGCTGTGGGCTTAAATGGCCCGGTGCCATGGCAGGATATTCCCTCACTGCAACTGACTGAAGTCTGCTGGTCGCCCCCAACCCCACCCCCCCCCACCCCCACCCCCACCTCAAGAGGATTGTGGCGTTGCGTGCTGAAGTGACCTTAAAAACAGAAATGAAATACTGCTGGGGATTAAACAGCACTGGTAATATGGCCACATCATACCTAAAACCTGTTCCCAGTCTGGACCAGTGTATCAGTGTCATTTGGCCTGGCTAACAACATAGAAGTTAAATCTCCTGTTCTTCATCTGAGTCAGGGAGGGAAATCAAATGGTACAGAAAGTGCGATTTTGGCTTTTTGTGTGTGTGTGTGCTCGGAGGAAGCATAGACGAGAGACTGACGGAAAACACTTATGTAACTAACCCAGTATTCACTAGGGATGCTCACCATGGAAACACGCTAAGGTCTCTCTAATGCAATATTGTTCGCCATCTAGCAGATGGGCCCAAACCAAGCTGGCAGGCGCGAACAGTGCGTCAGGCAAGTGACCGCGGTTGGAAGGTTTTCAGGGGCCTTAATTCTCAAGGTATTACAATAAAGTCACACACATCAGCACTTATTTAGACCCCAGCACAAGAAAAGCACTTTCCTTGGTTGAGCCTTTAAACCACAGTGGCCTCTGTTCAGTGCTTTAACATCCAGTTCCCTCCTTGTAGAAAAACAAATATTTTGGATGTGGTTCTGTATGTATTGAAAGTGAAGGCCTTTTGCTATTGATCATGCATTGAACTGACATTCATTGTTTTGTAACTACAATAACCACTACTGCTGCAATTACTACAGCTTCTTTCTCTGATATGATTGAGCCTAATTTCCATCAGCTAACATAGATTACAGCTAAATAAATAAAATGCAGGTGTTTAACTGGTAGCAATATTTCTGTTTGTTATTAATTGTGACAGTAAATATTAGGCCCTAAAGTGTGAGATGTATGCTTATCTGAAGCTCGTAGGTCACGTAGCACAAAAGATTATGACCGTATGTAGTCACATAATGTTTTGCCATGTGAAGTGGGAGTGAAAGGAAAGGGATAGAGAATTAAGGATTTTTGTTGCCATATTTTAGTGACGAGGCTGTGTTGCCAAGTCAATAATCTTGCTACAGTTTATAATTCAAAGTAACTCACTGTTGGAGCAAAGGAAATGGAGGGTAAGAATGTTGTTCTGGATTGTGGAAAGTCTGACTGTAAGAACTGGGAGTGCAGTGTTGTTTCCCTGGGTCAGTTTCAAGCAGCACACACACACAATCTTTCATGCAAACAGTGGTTTACATCCCTGCACTACTTCTACTACTACATGTACACATATAGATATGTACACATACACTATTCATCCTCAGACACTTTTCACAGATTGTCTCACATACACACATCATGCACAAGCATGCATGCACCACACCAGGTGTTCGCTCTCTCTTACACACACACACACACACACACACACACACACACACACACACACACACACACACACACACACACACACACACACACACACACACACACACACACAAGGCAAGTAAAAGCTCCTGATTTAGATGCCCTGCCTGCATGGGCCAGTGTGTTTGAATGCCAGGCCCATCACTGCCAGCTCCTCTATTAACCCTACCCACAACAACAAGACATCTCCTCACCATTTAAACGCTCAGAGCTGGGCCATGTCCGTTCTGCCAGACGCCATCATATGACCCATATCCACTATGACACGATCAAATCTGCTTGGACTCTGAAGACTGGGGGGAAATAACGTTGGCTTTACATTTCGGAAATGTTCCAGAAGAACCTCACCCCCCCAGACACAGCTCTGTTACCTAACCAAAGTTAGCAGATCATTTATGTGGTGCTCAGACATGCTGCATGCATAAATTGGCAGGGAAACGAGAGTTCTGTTCAGACACAGAGTCGCTGACAGCCAAGTAGGGGGAAAAAGGACTATGATTGGACTAGAAGAGGCAGGTTTTTATCCTCCCTGAGTTAAACTACAGATGGCAGGAAAGGAAGAGCAGATTTGTTTGAAAAGAAAAATTCCAAAGTGCCTGAAGTCTCTGCATTCCACTGGGCTGGAGTTGTCAACACTAGCAGAGAGAAGGGAAAATTTACTGGAAGGAGTGACAAAAAATACTAGAAATTCTTCTAATGGTTTTCTTTATTTGACAAGGACAGTGTATAGTTTTCAAGACAGTTTATATAACTGCATCCATTATTTAGTGCCAGGTTGACTCAGAGGCTAATGTTAATCTGAAAGCCTTTGTCAGGGTTGAACAATACATCAGGAAGTGTACAAAAGTAAAGTTTAGGGGGAGAAAAGTAAACGTTTAAAAAAAAAAAAAAAAAAAAAACCTTTGTGGGTTGTGGCACAGTTGTCGGGAGTTGTCTGTGTCAGGAGATCACGGCCTGTATCTGCTGGGGGGATGGGGTGGGGGAGAGGCGAAACCAGTCAAATCGGCGTCGACATTTCTGGGGCGCTAGTAAGCGAACCTGCCGCCATGGGCTGTGGGGCTCTGGATACCGTTGACCCAGTTTTGAAGATCGCAACGCGGCGGCTGCCTCCTGACACCCTTCTGCACCAGCTCACGCTTAACGCTTCCCCCGCCAAAAAACACTCTATGTAGGTCTACCTGCCTACAGGTCCCCAGCCTAGCCCATCCCCCCACCCCCCCGCCTGGAATTCCCCCTCTCATTTGCGTCTTGTCGACTTACAGACTGCAGTCAAATGAGCCTTTCCCTCAATTGCTTGGACTTGCAATAGATAGGCTAATTTATCACTGCAGTGTCTTGGGGTTTTCTTAAGTAAGCAACATAAAGAGACCACGATTTAAATACAGGGGCAAGCCAATTTTTTTCATCATTGTGTTCTTTCTTCTTCGGCATTCACTCTTCTCGGTCACACCATGATAGATATTGAGCTGGGTAATTTATTGTTTATCTTCAAAACGTATGACATATCAAATTTGAGTGAAAGGCAACTAAAGGAAGTTGAATGCACATATTGTGACTTCTTGAGAAATAATGTGCACGGGGATTGTGGGTTTTTTTGTTTTACATCTGGCAACCATTTGTGCTTTGATTTCAGTTTCATTTTTGGCAGTTTCTGAGAATTAAAGCTGTTGGGATAGGGTTTCATCTGACAGTTTCTCCTCAGCAATGACTCGAAGAGCACTACACAAGAACAACAGTCTCCACAGGTTTCCTAGCAACAGCTGCTTACAGTCAACAACATTGGCAGACACACAAATGAACAGGGCCATTAACCATGTCTGTGACTGAATGTTTGCTTGAAACAGTCATCTATATGCAGTAGCTAATGTTTGAATCCACAGAGACTGATCCCCCTCAGCCTGCGCAACGGTGAGCAGCTTTTGTTGGAAACACACCCACTTACAGTGCAGCACCATTTTAAAAAGCAGTGACCAGCGGCTCTCTAATTACATAGTCATTGCTCAAGGAAGCGCAATGTTACATCCCAGTTTGGATTTCCCTGTCACTTAAAATTCAAATGTGTTTTCTTGCCACGTTTGTTTGGCTCCAGCAGGACCGTCTGTAAGGATTATTAACAGGTTCTTAAAGCACTGTTGTGCAGTAAACATTTGTCTGTGGTTCACGCTACACTAGCCTCATGGTTATCCCTTTTGCTAAAAGACGATGCTTCACTGCAAGGGAGGAACTCTCAGGATGCACCTAGAGCCTGTCAGTTCAGGATAAAATGTGGTGACACTTAAGCATATTGCATCGCTCCACTGTAAGCAGAGTAGGCCCTAACAAATAACCAGGAGCAGAGTGGGGCTCTGGAGCTGGGCCTCAGCTCTAAAAGCTGCTGGAAAATCCCATATCGCGGGCAGATGTTTGGCATCTCCATTAACCTTACAGGGGACTAACAAACATGCACCTCAGCAGAAACTAGAACAGAGAGATTTTCCTGGAAGCCGGGGGGATATTTCATTGGGGAAGAGAGGAGGGGGATGGGCAGGGGGTGGGGTAAGGAAGCGAAACAGTCAGGTAATGCTGAAGCTTTTATTGAGAGCTTCTCGACCATGGTGGGTGATGTAAATAGTGAAAACCCTCACAATATGGACAACACTGACATAAGGCACAGAATCATCGATCTCCTTCTTTCCAGTTAATTGACAAGTTTCTGTGCATTTAAAATATACTGCATCCAATCCATCTTTAACAGTAAAAGTAGTGTCTGCTCCTTCTACTCAAAGTCAGGCTTCTCTTTTCTTGTAGATTTAGTGACAGCCACTTTTTCTGGAACCATGACAGATATTTGTAATTGCAGTCCTGCTAGAACAATGAACTGAAGCGTGCAGCCCTCTAAAGACGCAATGCAATAGCTCCATGAGAATGGGAGCAGGCCTTGGCTGTAGTAAAGGCAGTGTAGTACACTTGAATTCGCAAGTCCTTTCTTTGAACAAAGCTATGTTGCAGCATGGCAGTCTTATGGACTCAATACAAAATGTTTGGTCGATATACAATGTACAAGTACAACACAGGGGTTCTCACAATGTAAGCTACAAGTCATTAGAGAGTCATAGGAGGTATACAGAACTCCACTTTTCGCAACAGAATTATAGCTTTTGGGAAAAAAATTACATTGCTGTAAAAAATTCTTCAGACAGTATCATTATATACATGACAATAGAATGAATACATGTTTTCCCTTATGTTTGAGCTCATTGCACTGTATTAAAATGTAGCTCATTATCTGTATTTATTCTGTGCAGCCTTTTTTGTTTGCCCGAAAATATATTCATGAAATGGGTTTTGGGCATAGAAAAAAAAACACTCCACTAATGCTCACCCTGCCCCTTGCATATTCACAAGCAAATAACATCAAAAAAATGTTTTATGCAAATCAGCTAGAACAGTTTTTCAGAATTACTTTTGGGATTGATGTGCTTTTTGGCTCGTCAAACAGAAAAACAAACATGTCTTTTTAACTGTATGTTTTACCACACAGACAGAAATTACATTTTTATCAAAACACTCAATTAACATCCCTTGATCAGAATGCAGTCAAAATAGAAAGTCTGTCCACTCAATGAGTTGGGACTTCCTGAACAGCCAGGATTTACCATAATGAAATTTGATGAGAGTATTGCGGACTAGACAATTGTATCATAGTTTTCCCTCTAGATTTGCATTACCTAAATACTTTATCAGAATTTAAACAATTCGGCAGATTGTTTCTTGACAAGTTGTTATTCTTCAGCTAAATGCCAGGGTATTTTGCAGGCACTTGTTTACTGAGCAAACTGGTGGCCACAAATGAAAATTGCATTTAAATAGGCCCTCTACTGAAAGTCATTAATGTGGTTGGATGATTATAATGATTTACAATAGCTGTTCCCTGCTGTGATTACGTCAAAGAGGTGATTGTTCTTTGTTCTTCATCGCCTTGTTTCTTTGTAAATAATCCATCGCTGTGAACAGCACTGCACTACAACTCAAAGCAAGAGTCTACATGAAAAAAATCAATGTTTTGTAGATTTTTATGAAGTAAAAACAAATGATAATTTATGTTGCTCATCCAATTTTAATACTTAAATTGGCTCATTAGCTGTATCATCATCAGACATTGATAGTGTGTGGGCAAGGCAGGATGTTAAATAAGAGGTACCAACACAAGATTGCTTTGGCTTCTCTAGGTATTATTGATGTTTACAGCTATTTCTGATCAGAACTGCTTTGAGGGTGCATTATGTAATATTTTCATTCAAATATCGTTAAGTAGTCATGGTGAATTAGATTAGGCATTGAGATTCAATGATAGGAATTCAACTGTTCAGCTCCGGTTTAAGTCTTCAGAATTGTCTCAAATCAGTGTAGTGGGTCACTCCACTCATTGTTTTTCAGTGACCTCACTGGGCTGTTCTTTTAGTAAGGGGGCAGTAGCCTTACTTGCCTATTCAGACTGCTGGCACAAAAAGACCCATATACCCTCAATCCTAGGCCAGTGGGGTGATTCCAAGTAATACGGGTGTTGACAATTTATATTTTTTACTTGTCAGTCAGTGTGCGTCTCATTTTGATTTTCTTTTCTATGATTATGCAATGCAAATTAGTTGCCAATACTGGTGAAATCTTTCCACAGGCAACAGATTTGTAGCCAGTTGAAGTAGGAACCAGGCTGGGCCCAGTCGATACAGCTGAGCTGGACTCAGGCTGAGCCCAAATGCAGAGCCAGGCTTTACTGTTTCCACATTCAACCGAGTAGAATCCAGGCAAAAACCTTACCTTACCTTTTCCACTCAGTAGAATGGAAACCAGGCCGAGCCCAGCTCAAGCCATGCCCTGTGAACCCAGTGCATCACAAAGCTTTCCCATCGCCTTACCCAGAAACACAGCTGTGGCACATGACATCACTCTGCATCCTGGTTTCTGTGCAGTTCCAGAAGCCAGCCTGGACTCTGTCTCCAGTCCCAAGTGCAGAGGTTTTCCTGAATCAAAGAAGAATAACAGTGCATCATTAGAATCAGGCTCTGGTTGTTTGGTGTGACCACACTGTCCCTTTCTCCTTCCTTTCCCCAGATAATTTCCATAGGTACACAGTTTGCCAGCTCTGTCCACAGCACACTTGAAGGACACCAGCAGCTTAAAACACCATCAGGCTGGGCTGGCATGGATGAGCAGGGATAAAATAAAGAATGGAAAGCCATCGGCAGCCTAAATTAGTCAGCCAGCCTGGCTCCAGCTCTAAAGTTGCACAGAGATATTAATGTACATCTAGGATCTGTTCTCCTCTCTACCTGGCTAGAGACGGAATGAGAGCAGCACGATTTTGGATTTGGGCAGGAGAAAATAGCTAAAAACTGGCACCACAACAGGAGGTGGTACAGGCACCATTACTGATCTCAACCCTTGCATGGCGGCCTTTATATTGCTCTGATGTTACCAATTTATACTCTCGAGGAGTGTCTGGATACCTGCATACTTGATTCAAATTCGTCATTTAAATGCATTCTCGCGTACCCTTTGCAGAAGAGCTGTCATTAACGCACACGCTGAATTCTTTGGATTAAACACTTTGAATGCTTTTACTTGTTTGATTAAACGCTTCAGTCTGAGAGGTGTCATGCATGCCAAAGGATGAAAATGAGAAACAGTTGGTTGGAAACATTTTACTGAATACTGTTGTAACCTGGTTTGGGAAACTGGACTCCCACGCTACAGGCCTTTACTTGCTTGAATAAAAGCTGAGTTTTCTTAAATAAGAGGTTACAGGCCGTTGTGCACAGCCACTGCTGAGCTCATGAGTGGTCTGTGAGCTGCTTGGCAGTAGGGGCTGGGCAGGTAAAATGTAGGTGGTGTAGTAAGATACAGGGAATAAGAAGGGAAGCAGGTTTTTTTTGATCAAATCTATGTACTCACCTGATAAGTGTACTGCAGCCAGGATGCCAAGTGTCACAGCTCAAGAGAAGCTCCAAAGGAAAAGAAAGCAATATACTTCATCTGTCACAGCAGCCCACAGAACACATCTCAGCTTCACCTCTAGTGCTGTTATAGTACTTCCTTGACAGCTCAGTTGTCAGAGTCCAGTCCACCATATCCTTTTCTCACAGTGGTACTTAAAGCACCAAGGTTTCCATAGGTTTTTTATTTATTTATATATACGGTATTATTTTTGTCAAGACAAGTGAAAATTACCGAAGAAATTCTGACAGGTGCAATTACAGTCAGGCCCAGGCGCCGGGTGTTTGAAAACTGTGATGACGTTACATTAATCATTGATAAGGTAACTGAGAACTTGCGGACTCAGGAGAGAGGAGCTGCTAAGAGGTTCTGCCATGTATTCCATGCCATGAAGGTGACTGTTCAGACTGTCCTGTAATACTGGAATTCTATTGCAAAATTGGTGTGTGATAGTAAAGATAGTGAAATAAAAATAGTAAAGATAGTAAAGTACTCTGTAATAACACCAAACAAACATAGATTAAGGTAACCAGGTTAGCATACATTTGGAATTAAAAAAATATTGTAGAGAAATACAAATCATAGGTTTTGTTTTGTATTGTTTTCTCTTAAAAACAAAATCTGCATATGACACAAGCATCAGTTTGAACTGCACTCCTTGGCTTTACCCACAAGTTTTATTTTAGCACTAAAAATGACGCAGCACCAAAAACAACCAACGACAACAACACAAAAAACCCCAAGAACGGAGTATGACTCACAGAGTGCCTTTCCAGACCATGTGCAATATTAGCTACAAATGTAGAGTAAGCTTTGTGACAAAGCTGGCTGTTGTACTGCACTCCAAAGGGAGTAAAAAACTTATGAAGTTTGAAATGTCAGCACCCAAGCATCTATTTTAAGAGCTACCAAGGGGGAAAAATTGCTTTGCATTTGAGGGCCACAAGGCTACACCAAGCTGTGCATCTGGATGGCTTTTTTCCAACTGTCCAATCTGTCCTACCCACGCGGTACTAACGTTCTTCCAATTAGACTGTGACCAGGTGTAGAAATGACAATCACATGAATCTGTGATACAGCAATTTTGGTCTTGTGGCCAATTTTGGTTGTTCAGTTCTGAGGCTGAGAGCATTAACTGTGGCATGCCAAGTAAAAGGGCCCCGATTCAAATGCTGACAGTGGAATGGCTGCTTAGCTGACTGGTGGAGATGGCTAAATGACCCACCACAAGAGACCCACTCCTGCATTTGCTGGCATGGTGGGTATTGATTAAAAAGCCCTGGGTTTCCTCCTACAGCATAGTAGCTCCCTCCGCTAACTTTCTTTTCCCTCTTTCTTTCCTCCATTCATGTTAGGCCAGGCATTGAAGCGAGAGTGCTGTATTAGCTTCTGATCGAGCTCTTACCGAGCTGGCAACATCCCATTCTGGAAAAAAGGTTTGCACTTCTCTGGAAAACTTGACACTTACAGATTTATTGCTGAAATCAAGTGTTAATAACCATCTGTAAGTAAGGTAAATGTGCTCCCTGGAGCATTACCTGTTCCCCTTCCATTAATCCAGTACACTGCTATCACAGGCTGCAGTTTGACAGTATCTGTCGTTGTGAAAGTTCTTTCAGTGGAGTTAGATGATTTTTTCACTCAAACATGAAGGTAACATCATATGTTGAGGTGGCAGTCACGTTGCATGTGTCTTTGTTGGTTCACAGACACAGGCCAGAGGGAGCTAGCTCCAGGTAGCACGCATGTATAGCGTAGTTACTTATGCTGTGGTTCAAGTTCAGCTTCTGCTGAACGTTGACATGCTAATCGTGCTAATGAAGTGGAGGAAGCTCATCGGAGACAAGTGTCATTAAGATTAATGAAGAAGTATCAGCTGAGCTAAGCTCTGTGAGTCATTCAGTCTGCTTACATGGGATAGCCTACTCAGTTAATTTTTATTGTGAGCTATAATTCATTTAATCATATAACTCAAGTGTAATAGTTGCATTAGTCCACTGTCAGGTCTTTTTGACCCCGTCATCTATTCAGGTGCAGTTTAGCCCGTACAATTTCCCCTTTGTGTTGTTCTTCCAGTGTTTGACTCCGAGGTGTTGTACGTGTGTAGCTGGTTTAGTATTAAGGTATTGCCTCTGGAAATGGAAAGACTTCTGGATGTTGATATAATTATATTATAGATTTTGAAATAATTCACACATTTTACAGTCTCTCCATGATAAATGTGTGTATTGAAGGTGTGCTATGTTATGAGGAAGAATTGCTGAAACAGCAGGCTACAGATACAATTTATGCTGTAACTTTGGTGTGATTTATGAAATATCACAATCAGTGCTTGTAGAGGTGCCTTACGCAATTTGATATTTAGCTGTGTTCAGCTATATTTTGTGTTAAGAATCAAATCCATACCTCGTCTCATTTTTGTGCATGAACAAAAAAATTGATGGAACATTGGAAGTGTCACAAACAGATTATTTTGACATTTACATTTGTTTTATATTTGTTTTAGGAAATGTAGCAAATTTAGTTTGCTTTCAGGAGTTGCACACTGTACACACCACACTGTGCTGATTCTGCAGGTTGCTCCACTCTCCTGCATCAGTTTTCTGGAAGATGGATCATAATTGGTTTCGTATGCTACCCCCTAAGGTCCCTCCATAATTATTCTTGTGAGCTCCTGCTAACTCCTGGCTCATTTATCGCATGGCGGCAATTTTTTGTTCATGAAAATGTGGGACCGATTAACACCCAAGTGCCTTTAGTTATATGATGGTTGCTTAGTAGTTGGGTGAAACACAGGTGTAAGGAGTCGGTTACTGGACTCTAAGATGTGGCTTGAATTTATCATCAGGGCAGAAGTAGTTGTGAGTCTCTGGTAGACCAGGGCTTATTTTTACTCCACAGGTGCTAGGGTAGGCTGCCCAGACCTATAATTAAGTGACAAGCAGAAGTTTAGGCAGCGCAGAGCTGTTGAATGCTAAATTTCGTTAATAGCATATAGTATATGTAGGCCAGGGCTATCCAAGTCCAGGTCCCGAAGACTGCAGTGTCTGTATGTATCTGCACCCAGCCATCAGCTGCATCACCTGGTACCACATATCAGCTCACCCCCTGGACCAAGGACGGAAATTAACTAATAACTGAAAATTAACTGCTTTTCAGTATTACACGTGGATTGACAATGATTTTGGACAATGTCTGTACTGAACACATCTATGACCCCACCCCCTGACTAAAGCAGTGGCCATATTTTACCATGTGACCTTTACATTTTACTGCTTCAAGAATTGTTTTTTAAACTTACCCTGAATGACAGTTATTTTTTTCCCCCAGGTCATGCTCTCAAACCCCCCTCCCTTTCCTGTTTCCTTTTATTGCCGTCCAAGGGTTTTTCAGCCTTTGACGTGAAGTTAAGTTGCTTATTAATGTGCCACACAAAACTAGCCTCCTTTCCTTTTACTTTGCTGTTTTTGATCAGTTATTCTTACAGCATTACTATCTCTAGTTTGAAAAGTCTTAGATTACATTCACTGAATTGTTTGCCTCCAGGCAGAGCTGGGGGTGTGTTGTTTGTGTTTGCATTTTAAAGTAGGTTTGTTAAACTTAATCGGTCGATTTGATTGTGATACTGCAATTAGTTGTTGGATATTTCTGGACTATAGCCATGTGTAATTGTGTTTTTGATTGAGAAAGGATCTGGTAGTGGTCATTTGTTCTCAGTATTTCAATCATACATAATTGCAGTCTTAATTGCATGATAATCCATCCTACTTTTAGTTGCAGTTTTGCCTGCTGGCATTTGTATAAGTAGAAGTGCAGATCTTAAATCAGTTTTGGATGCTCACTTGCTGTGAGGATATTGTATATCCAGGTAAGGCCTTATGATATTTCAAATAGCACTACCATACTCTGCTGATATTCTTTATGAATGTACACCTCTGTGGTACATAATGTTAGCATTGTTTTGTTTTTAATAAGCAGAGTATATTTGTATTTGAGAAAAATGAAAAGTGCAAATTTGGCTGAAGTAGTTTTAAAATGGAGCCAGACATCAAAGCACACTTGGGATTATTTTCTCTCTTTCAATGGTGTCTCCTCTTGGTGTTAGCACCAAGCTTTAAGGGATGTGTGTGTGTGTGTGTGTGTGTGTGTGTGTGTGTGTGGGGAGGGCACTACAGGGGTGGGGTTACACTGTATTAAGCATACACCTACACTGTACTTGCTGAGTCAGCGTTTGCAGTGCCGCAGTGCATGTTAGGGATGCTGGCCAAGGCGAAGCCTGATGTGTAATTTAATTGTTTCCAATGCAATTCATTGTAACTCTGACTCATACTGCAGATTATAGGTCTAGTATATAATAGGATTTGGCCCGCCTTATTTTTAAAACACATACAATGGAGGCCAGTCTTAACTACACTTGGGTGGCTCAAGGAGAATCCTGCCCTCTGGGCTGGTCAGTAAAAATATGAAAGGGGGTTTGGAACTCACCAGAATTATAACACCTGGCATTTTATTTGAATGTTCCATTTCTGGAAGGGCAGCTCAGAACTTTTATAAAGCACATTCATTACATAGGAAAAATGTATTTATGAAGTTTGTTTTGTGCTAAATTTGTATAATAGAAATAACACGAGCAATGTAGGGATAATAACTATATAATGGCAGAAGATGATTACAGTGAGTCATTAATTGTCATCATTAACCTGGATGGTCAGTTACTACTTCTGACTAATCACAATCTTGTGTACATGACACTCTCTCTCAAATCTCTGGTTGTTACATATTATCTTTCTATATAGGTGAAAATTTCCCTGCCAAACAGATCCACCCTTGGAAATTTGAGGGGACCAATGAGCTTGCAAGTAGCCTATGTCAAGAAAGCTTTGCATACTGTTCAGACACACTAGCAGAGATTCAGTATCCAGAATGTAGAAATGAGTTTTTAATCACCATGCACCATTTTGCAAAGCTGCCAAAGGAAGCTAAATCAAATAGTAAGAAGTCCATTCAATCTCCCTGTGGATTTCATGTCCCGTCAGGACCTCTAAATATTCTGCTTTTCGCTTTTTGAACCTACTCCCCCCAATTTAGAAGTACTCGTCATGAGTGCAATGGTAGGGACTCAAACCAATGGCCCAGTTCCCTAAAAGGTGTACTTCTTACCCAAATCAGTCCTCTATAATCTGGCCATTCAACATGCATCATCTCTACAGTAGAGAGACATTCCCTTTGATCCTCTGTACTGCACCACGGATAGGTGACTGAAAAGGCAACACTGTTGCCAAATATTTGGCGGTGAAAACGATATGCCTATATCCATATCGATCGCATCCATAGACCAGTGTTGGCTTCATTGTCTAAATGGGACGGTCTCTGAATTTTGAACACTTGTTTGTTAATACAAATTAAGAGAGAGCTCGGGCTAAGGGAGATGGCACACTTAAGCATTCATGAAGCGGTCACTGACGCCTGGCAGTATTCATTTGGGGTATGAATTCTGAATGAATTTCTCGGGGCACCCTCTTGACATGTAGCACCATGATTATTTTTTTTCTCTACCGTCTTGAGTCTTAGGGAACTAGTGCACTAAAAAATATCAGTTTATTGAGGCCCAAATTCTAAGGTCTGTGTTTAGCTTTGACACATATTTGCAAGGGTCGGTTTGTCTGTCTTCAGAAACACAGTTGTGTTCACTGATCAACTCATCAATAGATTGACAACTGTATCTTGTCTCCTTGTGGTAAAGTTGGGTAAGGCCAATGTTGCTTGTCCAAAGGGATGAGTCTGTGGAGTCCATAAATAATGTGTTGCATCATACGTTTCGACAGTCGCATGGATTTCTGTGGACCTGATTGGTAGACAAGCCAGTGAACGACTGTGCACTGCATCTCCAATTGTCGTAGGGCTCACAAAACCTCATTCTTCCATTTCTAGCTTGCATCTGCATTTGTAAGGAGACACTGTTTCTGCCATTTGCTCCTTGGGATATCAGTGGAAACTGGAAATCCCCCAATGCCGGGTTGTGGCCCGGGATGGGAAAAGCTAAGCAGGGGAGGAGCAAAGGGGAGAAGCAAAGATCATTCTTTAAAGCCTGGCCCCCAGCAAGCACCGTCAAGCATACTGACCGATAATTTGATGAGCCACACAGCGAAGTGAGGCAGGAGGCGAATTCCACTCATCCTGGTGTCAAGCATTGTGGAAAAATAGCGAGCACAGGGTGGCGTGCGTTTTGTTCACCCACTCGTAATTAGAAATGAAATTTAAAAATGTGCCATGAATTTATGCCCAGCACATTTTTATTATTTTTATTTTCTGCAGCAGTTACTATTCCAGGCTATATGCTCCAAGGCAAAGCAACGAGCAAACTGTCTTGGCGGCACAGGGCTGTGACCGATCAGCCATCTCACGATTAGCTGAGACTTCTCAACCCACCCCTCCTAAAAGGGTACAGGGCCTCCGCTGACATGGAAATACACAAATACAACATGAACGTCATGTGTCGGGGGTTGTTTTGAGAAGGATCCAAAGCGAAGACGCAATAAACCACAATTCCATCCCTCTTCTGATCTGTTTGTTTTGTCTGCTCTGGGTGGGGCTGTTGGGGGGGGGCAACTCCTGTACTGATTGTCCTAAATTTGCCCACGCTTCTTGAGTTTTAAAAGCCATCTGTCTCTCCGGTTGGCATAACCTAATAAGACTACCGGCAGAGCCATGGCTTGTCACGTTTCTCCATGCTCTGTAAAGAGCCTTCCCCAACTGGCTGTGTAATGAAAAACAGACCTAAGCTGTAACCTTTCAGATGAAATTAAACACTCCCCCCATCCCGCCCCGCCCCAAGATCACCAGTAACCAGAGGGCAACACTGGCCTCACTCTCATCAGGCTTATGTGCCTCACCAAGGCCCAGTTCAAGATAAGGAGAATCATGGCAAACTTAAATAATGAGAAATTACAGTGTTAAAACCTACAGTTTTAGACTGTTTCACAGCACTGTAACCATGGCAGCTGATGTGGAGAGTCTGTGCAGTGTGCCACTGATTCTTACAGTCATTGCCACTTCACCTCTGGCATGCCCAACAAACAGGAGCTTTCGAGTCAAGGTTTGCTGCAAACTGTCTTGAGAGAATTTCAAATTTAATGTCAACTGCAGCAAAATGCTATTCATTCTGACAGCTGCCCAGATCAGAGCTCTTGATAAGAGATAAATTTATCAAACTTCCGGGAACATGCTTAGCTAATGAACCAGTGATCAGTTACTTCCCCTGAAGAATTCATAACAGTGGTTCAGTACAGATAATTTTAACAAGTGCTGTTCAATGAACTTGACACAGTACAAAACTTCACACTTAACATTAAACTAGTGGCAATACTATTAGGATAAACCAAGCTTACAAACTGGCACTTCTCTTTCCAGAGGCATGAGAGAAAACAGAGAGAGTGCAAGAGAAATGCAAAGGCTTGCTAACCCCATTGCAGGGTTAATAAAATATCGTCTGTGCATGTGCGGTCTGCTGGCTGGGTGCTGATACCGTCATGGCTCACAGGAGCAGCGAAGTGACACGGGCGTCTGTTTATGGTTTACATCCTCTCTGAAACTCACTGACCGTACTACCCTTGAGCTGCAGGGAGTTGAGCTCTGCCTGACGTCATAATTTAACACGGTTTGCAAAGTCACAAGAGCATTTAGGGAAGGTACAAATCCAAAAAGGAAATTCAACTTTAACCATTTCACCACCTGTTGTTTGTCTTTTGTAAATATAGATGGCCTGAATTATAACAGGTTCTGACATGCGCTGCTTTGGTTTCACTTGATAGCTGTGAGTTGTGTTGGTTTTTGGGGTGTCTTCACCACTGTTTAGACCTAACCTTTTTTGCCTCTCTTTCCAATGCAGGCTGAAGGAGGGTACACTCTGGTACTGTGAGGTTGTTGGCGAACATCTGAAATAAACCTGGTCACATGGTAGGTGAATGTTTCCTCACACTCCTTTGCCCACAGGTGGCACATTTGGAACAGGAAGTTGGGCACAGGAAGTTGGTCTTGTAACACAAAGGGTGCAGATTTACTCAGGCAGGACATTGCCAACATACTCATGATCAAGATAATGCATTACTGACAAAAAAATAACAGGAGTAACTACTACCTCTACATCTATTACTACGCCTAAATAATCGTAACAGCAATAGTAACTATTACCACAAACATGACTATTGTTTAATAGTAATAACAATACGACTACTACTTCAACATGTGACAAATCACATTTTGATAACTTTCTTCCATGGTCTTTGTTATTGTTAGATATGAAATGTATAATAAATCACAAGGAACAGGCCCTTGAAGAATACACTGAATGGTAATTACCTGTCATCACTGACTGTTCTTAGCAAGCTGAGATGGGCTCATGCATAATTTTCACCAAGAACTTATCAGGAGGGAGTTTGCCACAGAGAAAAATGTCTACATTTAGCTGGAGCATAGAGCCCAAACACTCAAGAGCACAAAAAACTGGCTTCAAAAATGCCCTCCCTCCCTCGGCATCATTAGTTTTCTGTAATTGAGAAAAACATTCAGCTGTGGATTGACTTGTTGGCTGCTGATGTTGTTCAGTGATTTATGTTGTGTGATCCTGTCCCACTGGATATATTTATTGTAATAGTGATTGGCAGTGAAGGAAGCAGCCCTGGTATTTTAATTTATGCTCAGCTAGATTTGGTATACCACTGAAGCAGTAAACAACGAAAGGAGAGCCCATGGGTATTGTGTGTATATGTGTGTTTTTCCCTTTCTCAAAGCATTGCTTGTGAATCTTAGCATATGTGCCTTAGTGCACTTGTACATGTGCATTTATGCATGTGTGATTTGCGTATGTGTGAGCACATGCTTACTCGCATGCATGTGGCAGTTAGCATGTGCGAAAGATACAAAGAAGGAGAAGAAGTGAGAGCGAGAGATAGAGATTGGCAAGAAGTCCAGCCGGACTCGGATCACTTGGCTCTGAATGAAAGCGAATGTCACACACTCCGCAGTCCGCCCAGGTGACCTCTCGGGAGGCAGAAGCGATAAATCACAAAAGCCCCATTCACACCGCAGCCCGATGCCACCTATCTGTCAGAGCCACCTTCAGCCACTGCCGCAAAACAGATCCACCCCCTGCCCGTATCTGACAGTTATTGTAGTCGGTCCCCAAAGCTGAAAGTTCACCGTTTCACCGGCCAGCTTTCTTCATTTGTCATGTGCATTCGACTGATTGCTCAAGCCCTACTCCTGACTCCAGATACTCCCTTTCCATACAGTGCCTGGAAGGGGAAGTTAAAGCTGTGCTGTATTTTTAGCAGAAACCAATCCGATCAGTTCCATTGAGTTTTGGTCAGTGTTGGTTCCTTACTGACACATAAGTAGAGAATTTCCAATCCTCTGTACTGGACTTTCAGTTGGAGCCCCAACTGTATGAGTTCATCACTGGTTAGAACAACCAGGCCATTAAGTTTTTAGCAAGCACATCCCTCAAAGTTAAAAGTACCATAAGGCTGTAAGCTTGGCAGGTGATTGCACTCCATTTCCATCTATATTGTCAGTGCTGACTGACAATGTGTTCGACGCAAGACGGTAGCAGGGACGGCAGTATTGTTCCATTATTTGCAGCATGCTATATTTTTAACATTGTAACACTGGTTGAATGAGTCATAACGGATGCCCAATTAGACATATAATTGCTTAGCTATGGTAACATTTTTCCAGTATCTGCAATGGTGTTACCTGTAGCAAGATCAGTCAGTGCCAAGCAATCGATCAAAAGGTTTTGCACTTTGCCGCAAAGAACAATGATTGGTTGAAGTCAGTGATTTAATTGTAATGTGTCAGGATGGAAACATGAGATATGATGTTTGAGTTAACTTCTCTTTTCAAATAAAAATGAATGAACTGTATCAATAAAATACCATTGCTTTAATAATACATAATACATAATATACTATTTCTTAAGATGTCTCATAAAATGTGTTAAATTCTGACAATAGTTGTCCTCTATTTAGTCATTGTCAATAAGGTTAAATTTGAGAATGACATCTCTCTTCTACATATTGCCTGTAGTGAAATAGCGGAAGGGGAACCTGTGGTTGTTTGCAATTTGATATCAAGAGTGTAGCACAGACCTCTTTTTCTGGCATGATGTTGTGTTGGCCATTAGCCAGCTCTCGGGTGGGTGGGGGTGGTTACACAACGGTCACTCGTCCTTTTCTCTCCTATCATGACAGTCACCTTTCATCAGGGCCTGGGCTCAGCATCTGTGCCTTTCTTTTGCTGTCTACCAACCCCCCCCCAGCATTGTGAAAGAGAATGCCCTATGTTTTGTAAGAGGCTTGTTTTATAATTGTTGTGTGGTTTAATAAAAGGGCTGGTCCACATTTTTACTACCCGTGGAGCTGTGAAGGGTTAAAGCACTTACAGTTTACAGTAAGGTCTGTTCTTACCATACAAACTGTGATAAATTGAGAGCTTAAACATGTTTATTCAATGCAGATTCTTACAATACTTGAAACAGGCAGTTTAGAATGAGGTAGTTTAGAGGAAAATCACTGCAGGAAGAATGTGCTTTGATAAATCATAGCAAATTGAGGAATAGAAAGGCTATCACATGATACTTCGGTCACTCTAAAAACTTTACAACTTGTTGATCATTCTAAGCTTTCCAAAACAGATTCCCCAGTCAGGGGGAGTTCTACAGATTGGATTCCAGCATGAATTGAGTTAGAATTTTTTTTTGTTACAATTTATACAATTGTATAAATGAACATGTTTTCCATCTGTTAAATTTTCATATTACTGCTATTAGATATTTGCTGCTGAACCACTGAAGACTCTGTAGATATGCTTTCCAGGCTAATTAAATGTTGGTTTCCTGCACAAAACATTGAAGGCTTCACATTTTGATTGAAGGGAAACGTGTAGTGCCAAGAAAACATTTCACAGTATAGTCTAATTTAATTATTGAGTTATAATACAGAAGCTTTTACTGCACTTTAATGACAGAGGGTAGCACAAGTTGCATATGTCAGGACAACTACAAACAAGAGGGTTTCAAAAATGAATAGCCCTAATTTGTTTAATTAGGCAGGGGCAAGGATAGTAACACTGGGATATGTTCTTCATCATAGTTTTGAACAGGGGCAAAAGATGCTATCGGCATCCCAGTTAATTTGTTGGCTTTAACTGCCACACTGCATCACGCATGCAAATAAGCCTTTAGCTCCTGTCGTTTGGGCCTTCCTCTCGAGTTCAGGCGATGAGCCTTATGTCTGTGATGATAACCGCACAGGCTAGTTGTCAAACCAGTCATCACAGAGTTTCCATCACAGCTATTTACATTTTTACAATTTTTTTTCCTTCGTTTTTTTTATTCTGGTACCGTTTGCAAATTGAAAAGCAGTTGCGAGTGGATCTGCAAGTACAGAATGAGGAATATAGCTATAATGTTTTTCTGCCTCAGTCAATGAATAATCTTTTAAAATGCACCGTCTCTGCCACATACATCTCTCCCCTCCTTGACAGGAGTTGTAGCTTTATGCTGTAAACTTAACCAGTGCAGAAAGGGGGAAGGGGAGTCGCTGGGTGTAAAGGAAATGAGAAAGAGTGACAGTTCACTATATGAGCAAACCTGTTCTGAACCTAAAAGCAGTCTTTTTATGGTGATTACTGCTAAAAATATTCACCATGGGAAGTTAACCGACAGTTATCAGAGAACCCAGATTTCATAATGGTGAAGTTTAAAAGCATCGGCCACTCCTTGTGTGTCCCCGGCCTTCGGGTTTCTGGAGGAACATTGCCCTTGCAGTTGGGTCAGAGGAAGTCTGATATAGCAGGTACAGTGGCGGTTGTAAAACGAAACCCTGCCCCCATCCCCCCACCCCCGCCAAAACCTCAACCACGACCAAGCTGAGATGTGTGGGGGAAAGGTTGTCTTTCTCCTGGAAGCACAGTTTTTTTTCCCCTCATGGTTTCTACAAGCACCAAAACAGCCAATGTCAAACTCATGAAAAAGCGGTGGTATTTCTTTATAACACATATTTTATAGATGTGTTTTGACAGGGCAGTGTAAAGCTTTCAACACAAATGTCCTGTATATTCAGTGTGCTGCACCAGAGTTAGCTCAGAGGCTAATTGTCATCGGTTGCCCCAGGGCAGGTTTAAGAAGTACAAGGGAATGTTTTTGTCCGAAAGTCTTTGATTTGAGTGATTTGGGGCAAGTCTCAATCCTTTTCAACAAATAGTGAAGACCAGCTTCATTTGTGTTCTTGAGCCACATTTATAGTTTAGAAAATTTTAAGATGACAGCACTTCTGCAGACAGTGATTAATGGAGATGAGAACACTCTGATATGGTGGTGAGGCGGTGAAACCTCTCTCCCTCTCTCTCTCTCAGTCCCCTCTACCCCTGCCTCCCTCCCACAGAAATGGTTTTTAGC
Source organism: Albula goreensis (assembly GCA_022829145.1). Classification (NCBI taxonomy): domain Eukaryota; kingdom Metazoa; phylum Chordata; class Actinopteri; order Albuliformes; family Albulidae; genus Albula; species Albula goreensis. Next base: position 4,241,403 of record CM040764.1, on the reverse strand, counting down.
ACAGCAGGGAATGTTTTCCCTCTCTTAGAATTACCTTATTAAGCAGGAGAAATCAAATATGCGTTATGTGCAGTGGAGTGAAAAAGCATGTGAGCAGTTGGTCAATTGATAATCTACTTGACTATAATTTTGTTACACAAGAGATGTTATGTTTGCGTCTTAAATATAAGGTACATTTTACATATCGCTGTATACATGCTTCTGAAAACAAAGAAAAATACATTTCTGGACTCACTGCTTACATTCATATATTTTTAGGAGAAATGAAATGCAAAGCAGTGTGCAAGGAAATGGCAAATCTCATTTTGGGCATTGGGAGAAACTGTCCTTTATTATGATAATGATAACGGTGTGCTGTGATGTTTCCCCTCCCCCCGAACCATATTCAAATTAAGGTATCAGCCTAACCATTTTGATAACCGTCAAATGTAAATCAGAGGCTCATGATAAATCCGGTGTGCCACGATATCGCTAATCTCGGCGTGGAAATGAAGATCAAACACTGCCTCAGATATGCAGCCACAGCAAGGAGAGGTGGGCCCAGTCTCTGCTGAAACCCTAAGTTAATCAGTCCTCACCATCCTGCAATTCAATTTCCATAGAACCCCAAAATAATATTTCTGAGGTGTCTAAGGAATAGGACTTTCACATACACTAATCATGCACTCTCTGATATTGAAGGTGCTCGTCCACACAGATGCAAGGACAGGGCTGGAAAAGAATATGTCCAGGCCACCACAAACCCCAACCCCCACCCCCAAACCTCCGGCCCAACATCTCAATAAGGTGGACGAAAACTTTTAAAGGCAAAAAAACTGCCGGATGGAAAAGCCTAGGCCAGGGGTTCTCGGTCCCGTCCAGAGCGGATGCCGGTAATGGTATCTGCTCAGCAGCAGGTGCAGCCTCACAAAGGCTTCTCAGATCCGCTGCAGAGACCCGCGCTTGTGAAGGAAGCGGGCACGGCTCCCGCAGCCTTGTCTAAGCGAGCCAGCTCGCGTACCGGACCGAACAAGGGCCCACTGACTCCAGTCCCATACCCTGGGGCTTTGCAGCTCTGCTTGCCAGCTCAGTCAGCTCACCTCAGTTTGTAGCTGTCTCTTTGTCAGCGTACAGTTGAGCGAATGATTGCTCTGAGCGCGGCGCCATGGCTGAAGAGATCTGATCTTGTGTCCTTCAGTCCTTGATGTTTCTCCCACCATTCCCATCTTAAAATGTTGGATAATGTGATTCTTTTTTTTTATGAAGTGAGACAGTGCTCTTGGCTCGGCAATGCCATCAATTTCACACCCAACAGTGATTTTAGAAGAAAGCAATTTAACGGTTTTTGAAATGATGCAGAAGGGTGTGACATTAAGGGAGTCTCATGTCCTTTTCAGCCAATTACAAGAGCTTATCGCAGGGACGAGACAGCTCTCTGCAAGAGAGATGGCTGTCAAAACTCCTCAAATAAAAAGGGAGTGTTCGCACTCCTTTGTGAAAACGCCACCCCTATGTCACACACTTGCAGTAGATCAGGTACATTTCAATGCAATGAGGAAGTGTCTGGATATTATTGCCCTCAATCCCTGGTGTAAGCCTGAAAGTTTGGACAATGTGTTGAAGTTATGACTAAGATTTTGTCTTACCTTTGACAATGTCAGCATTCTTTAGAGGTTTAAAGGCCATTTGAACAGAACTCAGTAGTCTTTATTCAAATTCAGCTAACTTTGTCTTTGGTCTTTACAGGTGCTCAGACTCTGGGACAGTACTCTTGTAAATCCTTTGTGTTGTGGAAACCTCAGACTTAATACTGTGGTAAGTCATTCATCAAATGCCAAAAAAACAGCAGGTGAAACAAACAAGATTTTAGAAGACTATAGTCTATAAAATCTATGAAATATTTAAATCAATTATAAACTGGTAATCAATAGGAAGGCCAGAAGTGACTACTGTCCTCCTTGCTTTAGTTAAAAGACATTGGACGTTGTATTAGCTGCACATTGAGTATAGCCCAACTATTTAAACTTGGGTACATACGTAGCCAAAAAAGGATACAGAGGTGTACATTGTGTAGTTAAAGGGTATTGAGCACTATATTGTGTGTTGATGTTCACACAGTTTTTCCATATCATTTTCTGCTTATGGATGTAAAATCATGGTCAGAGTTCAGAGCAGATCTAAATGCTGAATGACTTGAGTTTTAAGTAGTTTTTTTTTATTTTTATTTTTAACAAGAAGTACATTCATGCACTATGCCCCACAGATTATTTGGTCAGTGAGTGCAACAGGAGCTTGCACATAGACATAGCCCATAGGAGCCAGGTATAAGAGCTCCAGAAGAACAAGTGTACTGAAAGCACACAGTTGTACATCATGTCACATGTCCAGCACCGAGAATTTCCTCCAGTCAAATGCTATGTAAACCAATGGTAGGCAACCTGCAGTGTCAGAAATCTGCTGTGTCTGGCTTGTGCTCCATAAAAACCCATTACTGCACAATTATATTAATTTTTTGGCTTGGTAAGTGGAATTGACAATGTGCCGGAGGTATATTCAAGCCTAGGCTCTTATAATTTATGGAAGTAAGTAATCAAACAGGGAATGAAAAGCAGATAAATCTATGCCCTGGCAGGACCAGGGTTAACTACCCCTGCTGTAGACTGCAGAAACACTTGAACAGGTTTCAGACGGTACGATGACAAGGCACTGTTTCTGACTGACTGACACCAGTACAGTCCAGCTGAATGGCAACCTTAGATTGAACACTCCAGTGTTGTTCAGGCCATAGTATCAGAATATTTGTTTTGTAGCACCAATACAAAAAACATATTTAGTGCAGAAATGGAGTTTAACTATATAGTTTTCAAAATACGAGAATGATTCTTATTACATTGGTGGAAGCAAAAATGGTTGGGGCAGAAAAATCATAATATGGTTGATTTTAAAAGGCTTTGCTTAATTTTTTAGAAAGAGCATTTCTCAGGTTTTTGCAAGCCGCATTTTAAAATATCTTCAATGCATTTTGTACGGTAATGCAAATGAAAGTGTGCGAGCACAAATGTGAACCAGCATGAACATGCTTGAGTTTTACCCACCGTATGAGAAGGGCAGTGGGTCACACCTTCAGTGCTGTCTCAAGGGCTGCAGATGTCAAACCACCAGCGAGAGAATGGTCCCTCCCTGATGGGCTCCCGACTTTGGCCAGGGGATTAAAGCAAATTTATTATCGACCGCTCCTGTCAGTGCATTAGCCAGGAAGGCCTCATTACCGCCCCGTCCAGTCGCTACCCCCCGTTTGTCACACACAGTTTTTAACCTTCAGCTCACTGCTTACCAAAATCTGTAATGGCTAATCTCCAATGACATCAAATCTATAGCCATGCTGTGGTCTGTTGATTCCTTCCAGGGCATAGTTTTTTTCCCCCTCTTTGTAGTCTTTTGTAATTCTTCACAACAAATCTTTCTTGAGGTGCTGCTGACACGTTTAGCGGTGACTGCATCTTCCTTTTCAGAGGGCCCCAACAGTCATTTCATCATTTTAGAAAGATTTTGTTCTGTGGCAGTTTTATGGCTATCAATCAGTTTAATTTAAATGGACTGGTAGGCTTAGTATTGAGCTGGGTGTCTTGAGTGCTTATCATGGGGAAGAAGGATTATCCAACAGAAGGTTCTTGGTTTGTGTGGGGAGTTGTGTTTTGTAAATGGTAGATGGAGTGACATGGAGCAAACAGCTTCGACATTGAACTTTGGACATAGGGTCTTTGGTTTGAGTCTAATGATGTAAAACCACTGTTTTGCTCTTGCATTTTAAACAAGGTTTACATACTTCATACATACTGATGTGTGTTCATGGCTATGTCAAATTAACACACAGCTTGACATTATTTTTCCCTCTAGGGAATCGATTGCTTAATTGCTGTTTGTTAATTACTCAGTTGTGAAAAAATATGCTCACGGACCAGTCTCTGGGTTTCACCCTGATCAAGGCTTCCTGCCACAACATGTAGGCATAATCCTCTACTTCATGTTCTGGCTTTTAGTGCTGATTTTGATATGCCATGAATAAAAGCTTTAGAAACTGACTGTCAAATAACATCCAGAGGGCCTTGGGTTCATTTTAATGTTGAAGCTAAATTATATATTTCTTTTCTTGCCCCAGTCTCTCCAACAACAGAATTGTTTTCTACTGCATTAGTCAGTGCCCTCACATACAAAGAACACCTGGATAAATCAGACTTTCAGTCTGCACTGTTTAGACTTGTTCTTTCTGTCTTTGAGCCCTGCTGTGCCACGCCACTCTGATAGGGACTGAACACAGTGTTGCTCAGGCAGTGTTCTACAGGGGAGTACAGAGGGGATCTTTGTGAGCGTCCCGTGAGCATGGCTAGGACATGGGGACGGAGGGGCCGGGTGTCATGGGTCACACATGGGGAGAGAACAATCCCGCTCATGTACAGGCTAAGGCACACGAGGAGAGGGAGCCCAGCGCACGTGTGCAGACAGCTCAGGCACTGCCTGCTGGGCTCATGGCACTAGGCACCAATGGCAGCACAGCCAAAGCTTTGTAAAAAGCACTCCCTCGCTGCCTCAAAATGGCACCCCTCCATCATTTACAGAATTGGTTAGAGATTCCTATCAGAGACGTGTTGTGCTTTAGCAGTCTGGTTATGCATAATTATTAGAGATGTAAGTCAATCAATTGGTCAGACTTATACTTCAATCACAAGCAAAATTTGAAATGCATAGTACATTTAAGATTGACACATTTCTGTTGTGTGAACTTGCTTACTACATGTCCATTATTTTCAACATCAGGAGTATTTAACCTCTGCATTATATTAAAGTGGTGTTTCTGGTGTTTTGACCCCTAAATTCTGAAATTGTGACACCATATCAATGATACAACTTTAACCACATGTTGTTCTTAACGATAGAGCGTTAAAGGGTGTAAGAAAGTACTGAAGCAGAGTTATGCTTGTTAGGCAAGCACTGGAAAAAAAGCATGAATTTCATTAATCAGCTCATGGAGAGAAAAAGTTCATTTTTTTTTCTATGGTTCACAACCAGACAAATTATTTATATTCAAATCAGCACACAAGGTTGTTGTGTGCACCTTGCTGGCAAGCAGCCCCAGATGAATTTCACAAAGCTGTCTCTATGAAGTTGTACATTAGCACAACAAAGCAAATGATAGGATCACCATTTGATACTTTGTACTCTGTAACAAACATTCAGTAGCCAGGAGTAAGAGGGATCAATAACCAATTGCAGAAGTTCATTTCAGCTCTAAAGATTAATACTATACTCCTTGGAAACAGGGCACTTACAAGGCTACGTATTACATCAGTCATTAAACTAGTTTGGCCATGGTGTCCAACCGAAGCATTTTGTTTGTTTGCTGATGTGCCGTTTGGTCTAAAAATGAATGCATCTGTGATTAAGGGTGGGAATTGGGGTAAAGCACAAACATCTAAGCCCCATGAAAACAAATCCTGAGTCAGTGCTGAAAGCTGACAGTAAGGGCACAAAGGCCTGTTAGAGCTTGCGACTGATAAATAAAGCACTGGCAACATATAAATCAAACCAGTGAACATTAGTCTAATCTTATCTGGACTCTTTCACTTCTGGCCGGTATCCAGTGTACTTGCTGCCTGATTTTTTTTTTTTTATTATTATTTTTTTCTGAATGGCAAGCATCTCAGCCCCAAGCCATTTAAATTCCAGCATCTGTGACTGAAAAGTTTATGAATATTCTTCAATTATTAGCAAGCATGTGGTTATATTCTGTTCTTTGTGCTATTGTCTTTTTTTTCCTGTTCTTTATGCCGTTCAAAGGTATGGCAGATGGAACAGTGGACACAGTTGAAAGTATGTACACACATTATTAAGTATGAGCAAATAACATGAAATGGTGACTTTGCTGCTTTCATTCAGAAATTAGAGACGTTAATGAAGGAATTGTTTCAAGGAAGACAGTCCAGGTTGCCAATATGGCACACAAAGGGAAGATTGTTTTATCGTGTTAAATTGTTAAATTCACATGGTTAAAGAGTAGGAAAGTCTTAATCATAGTTTCTATTGACCGACAAGGGTTATCTAAGAATAAAGGTTCTCAGATAATTATAAAATGCCAGAACTGTGATAAACAAGTCCATAGTAAAGGATTGACTTTTGTCTGATGTGTTGAAAGCAAATGTGGTAGTTTGCCTTGGGATAGCATTGTTACCTGCAGCAAGGACTAAAGTGTGTTCTTATGAGTCTATGGTCTGCAGTCGAGCCATCCATTAAAAAGGTCCTTTCATGTTTTTTTCTTTGGCTCTTAGAAATGGACTCATGCTGTCTTGCCACATCTGATGCCTCAAACACTGAAGTACATATATCATCAGATTGTTATGTGATCTGTTCGTATTCCACTAAGAGAAGGAGCCTTACTGAGGGTGCTCTGAGGTGAAAGCTGACCATACAACAACAAGCAAACTGCATATTGGATCATTCTGTACAAACAAACCGTATGCAATCCTTTGGTTAGATGTGCCAAACCCCTACATAAAAAGTTAATAAAACTTGCTGAAGATACAAAGAATAATTGGAGGGTGAGCAGCCTTAGGTACCGTTTAACAAACTGGTCAGCGGCCTGAGGCTGTCTGTTCTTTTGATAGTTTCTGTCCGCATAGCACATTTCACTGAGCACGACACGTATGACTCCATCCAAAACAAAGGTTGACTGGATTCACATCTTTAAAACGCAGGGCGAATCAGTCCAGATGGCGCTCAGGCAGTGGATTATTTATGCATTCAGGAACCGAGATAAAAGCAGCTCCCTGCTCATTTCTGACACCACATACAAAACCTGTACAGCTTCAGCCCAAAATGTTGCAACATTATCAGGAAGGAGACTAGGAGGCCAAAGAACTTCACCTCAGGGGTAACAATCTGCTTAAGTCACATTATTAGTGTACTACATCTCTTAAATCAGAATGGCTTTTTTCAGTATTATTTCAGTCATTGAGCCCGGCCAGCCTTCATTAACTTTCCAATCAGAATCCAGGGAAGGTTGTACCGCAGGGTCTAGCCGTGCACCACTGCACATTCATTTAAAAAGCTTCATGCTCGGATGCTAAGCAACATGGCCCCTCATTGTGGAACGTACAGGAAACATAAACCCCCAGAATTAAGAAAACAGCTGTTGTAATGTAGCACCTTGCTTTACAAAAGCATCGATCACTTTTTGATCCTTTTTCAAAAGATAGTTGGAATAGGTCTCAGGTGAAGAGGAAACTGATGGGCAGATAATACGTGCATATTTCTTTCCCAGAATACCCCACCTGTACGATGGTATGAACCATATTTTCCAGCATTCCTTCAAACTTTTTTCAGCCTTTGTCAGTTTATATGTTTCATATTTTTTTTGTCTGCTGCAAGTATTTCAACTGCTTGCTTGGCCAGATTTATCTCGCAAAAGGGATTGTAAATCTCTGTGGGACTAGCCTGGATTTTTGGAGGTCATCAGCCAAAACAGAAATGAATAATATCAATAATACATTATTTTAAGAAACAGATGGTAGCTTTTGCAATGTAAATATAATTAGTCTGAGGTATAAACAATATCTAACAAAGCACTTTTGTTTCCATCAATAGTATGTTAGCGGGAACCTTAAAAGTATCAGAACAGCTTGATTACTTGTTTCATGCCTCTCTTAGAAAACCAATCAAGTTGAAATTCTCAAGCTGTAGTATGGTTAACACAAACGTGGAAATTCTTTTCCATTTTGAGGATAAGAAATGATTCCGAGAAATGATCGATAGGGCAGTTTCTTGCGCGTAACGGCGTGGAACCGCATGTCTCTGCTCTGGACGTATTGTGGGAACCAAACACAAAAAAAGGGGCTGTGTCCACCGGCTCCAAGTCAGCCTCTTTTAGCCTAGCAGCAGCTGGGCTTTTATAGCCCTGCTCTCGATGGGAACACGCCTCCCACGCACACACATTAACTCTGCCTCACTTAAAACCAGTCGCCTACAGTGGTTTGCGGATCCATAATCTGAGCCGTAAGCTGTAATGGCCGTTTCCTAGAAGGCCTTGTAATTGTTTCCAGTTGTAAGGGGGTGGGGATCTGTTGACCTACCCAGGGCTAACGGGATGTTCCCCAACGCGCTCCAAAGAGGGAAGCAGGGACGGGCTCCCATGCAGCCGGAATGTTCTCGCTGTCTCACTTCTTGGCGCTAAACAGTTACAAACCTGAAATGAATCATGCAAGGTCATGTGTCAATTTGAATCTCCCCCCCAATCTATGTTCCTCTCAAAAAAGAAAAGGATTCCCTCATTTTCTTTGGAGACAGAGGTCAAATATTTCATTTGAAATACTTCTCATCATTCGAAAATTGTAAATAATCTGCAGGAAATTTAAGAAACTACTTTGGAACATCTGTTTTCACCAGTGCCTCAAATAGAATTCTTCCATATGGTTGTATGTTTTGGTTGGGAAAATTTTACTGAAAATTTTCCAGTATCTGTGTTTTAACATTTTTACCTCTAAATAGTAAAATTATTTTCAGCTACAGGACTAATATTTGTTTTAATGTATTTAGAGGGCTTGGTGATATCGGTGATGGCTGATTTTTTTTTTTTTTTGTTTGGCAGAGTGACCGCTGGGCCAGAATCTCTGCAACTTGCCCTGCTGTCAATGCCACTGGCTTCTGTTCCATCACCTCATGTCCTTCTCTGCAATTTTGGCTTAAGATTTGCCTGCCCGTTACAAACACCACAGCAAAGTGCCGTTCCCTCTCAGTAGATAATGTACTCTCTTTAGGGCAATCGCTGTCATGTTAGAGTCTCGCCCTAATTTGTATAATGCAACGTCAGGCTGCCTAAAGAAATAAGCAGTACCCGAATGGCATGCTCTTATCATAAATACCCAATTCGCAGCAGGTCCCTTGGGATCGCCTCTTAGACTTAAATTAAGGATCGCAGTCATCTCCAGACTCTCCTTAGTCACTCTTAAACAACTCTTGAGCTGAGCGGCATTGTTATGCAACAATGTCTCTCTCCTTGGAGAACAGTGCATCAGGTGTGACAACTGTTTTGTAGCACCATGGCTTTTCTTCTCTTTCCAAGGGCGTGCAATGAACATATGATTTACTTCTGTGTTTCACAGTTTCAACAAATAATGTAGCTTAGGGAGCACCAGAGATTGGCTCATCTAAAGTTATAGCTCATGTCCTATGTCTGGTTTTGAGAAAACAGATGTATGGTCTTTCAGTTTTCAGTTTGTAGAAGTGACTAACTTACATTATACACTATGTACTTGATCAGTATTTTATCCAAATTGTCACCGATTTTGATTGTTTTCCTTGCTGGTAAGCCAAGCTTGGTTGACACAAGCCTCATTGACCGGCTTTGTCTACAAGAGCTGGTCGACATGCTTTCATATTACATCACGGCTATATTCAGTAGGTTTGAAATCCGATGTGTTGCTAGAGGGGAATGAGATTGAAGGCCATTTATGTTTTTAATCTGTCACGACTGTTCAGAATGCTTTTTTCGGGATGTATTGCAAATGTCTCTCATGCAGACGGAAAAAGGGCTTGTTGAGTTGCCATGGCTGTGTTCTTGAAATAGAACAAACCCTCTTCAAACCGAGTAATGAAAATGAAATGCAGACAAGCTTTGCTCTCACAGGATAAAGCAGCACCTGGATGGCTGAGAGAGCTGCTAACTGGGCGGCACCTCCTACTGAGATGCTGCTGTGGTGTTACCGGCACCAGCAGGATGAGGTGGAGTCAGTGGGAAGAGACCGGATGCAATGGGCCGTTCCAAATTTGGAGAAAAACAGAAGAATGTTTTCTCGTCCTGTCAACAGGGGTGTGGACAATAGATCAAAGAAGAGGGTATTCTTTTATTAATGTATCCGTGTCCTCTTTCAGGGGCACTGGGCAGCGTAATGGTATTCTGGCTAGGTGTCTGAGTTTGGCATCTCAGAGGTTGGAGGTTCAGTTCACAGGTAGGGCACAGCTGTTGTACCCTTGAGCAGTTCAGGGTTCCTTATGAAGCTGTCCAGCTGTATAAATGGAACATGTAACATAAGCAGTGTAATTTGCACTGGCCAAGAAAGTTTTCAGCGTTTGTAATGCAAAGAAATGTATTCAGCGTTTTTTCTGTTTTCACCTTAAAATTTAGCAGCCTGCTCAGACCCCAAGAAACCAGGTGAGGCGAGTTAACTGTGTAATCAGCAGCTTTAAATAAGTGCAGAGTAGCAATGAAATCCTGCCTACCCTTCAGCTCTCCAAGGACACAAATAAATAGCGCTTTCCCTGTGCAGTCTATCCCCTCATACTGCGGCTTCTTCTACTAGCACAGTTTTAAATTCCAGTTCCAGCTCTCCCCTCCAAATCCCTGCACATACGGGTTTTTAGCATCATCCTTGCGTCAATCGATCCATTGTAGCAGAAAACCCAATCGCCAGAAGAAAAGAAAAAAAAGGCGCCTCGGCCTACACATCAGCCAGGATCCCCTTCAACACACACATAGACCCCATGTGCTGCAAGCTGGATTTCTTTTTTCCCTCCGTTTTTTTGCATTTTACGGTTCTGTACAGCTTGTCTTGTTTTATTGCCTTTTTCCAAGTAGCTCTGTTGTGGTTATGCAATGTTTTGACAGGGAAATAACAGCTCCACAGTGGTGCATTGTGCTGTTTTCCAGCTGCACACGGGCTCTGGAGTAGATTTATAGTGGGGGCTGAAACCAGCACGGCACGGCTGGCAGAGGCAGCTTCAATTGGGGAACGGGTCTTTGAGGCCAAATAAAAGAATAAATGCGGTTTGGGTTACGCTGGGGGAAAACGCAGCGGGATGGTAAAACGGTTTTATTCCACTTTGGGCCGTCGGCATTTCTGGGCCCCGAGTCTCTCTCGTCAGCATCCACCTCAACATGACAGCATCAGTTTTTCCCCAAAGTCTTTTTTTCAACAAATTTGTGTTGGCAATTTCAGTTTGATAAAGATCATGGTTACTCATCGTTTCATTGAATAATTTAGATAATCTGAGCTAGTTTTTATTTGAGTAGCACACGGTTTGCTCACTATTACATTTTCATAGGTTATCACTATAAAAGCTAATGTGGGGAAAACCCAGCAAAGTGCCAGACTCAAAGTGCTGGTTATTTACTGAAAGGTTATGGGTTGGTGGAGCCTAAACAAGTCTGTCATGTAGATCAGTTTCTTTAAAAAAAAAAAAGACTTTCCTTTATGAAAATGCTCTGTCAACGTGTGCTAACAATACCCAATATGTGAGCATATTCTTGCAGTTTTTCATACACAATATCGCTGTCTCTAGATACAACATTGCTAGATACCTGTCGTCTTGCCTGAAATATGTTTGTTTTTCATTATGCCTAGGTTAAACAAAGGGGGTTGTTGCAATTACATTTATTTAAAATAAACAGTGACAGTGACTACTACTGAAAGATTGGTAGTAGTCCACATGTGAATTATACCTAGGTTTATTTAAATAATTCATGGCCTATGGAGATTATAGCCCTGAATTTATCGCCAAAGGCCAAAGTCCTTGGTGCACTGATGAGCACTGCTATCCACAATCGAATGCTGACTGTTGTTGTGCCAATTGTGGTCCAGGATTCTGCAAAGGCGTCAGCCATAATTGGAGAGACCAATTCATCCTGCAGGGTTTTCCCAAATTCATTGCTCGTTAGCAATTACGCTTTAGCTGGGAAAACCCACCCCCTGGGCTACCAGACCTCAGTGCAGAAGATCAGCCGTTCTCAGAAACTTAATCCCAGTCTGTATAATGATATACTTGGCCTTAATTGCTTGAGTGTACCACAAGTCATGTATATCAGTGAATGGACACATAGAACTAAACTCACAAGGGGAGGAAACCTGTAAAGGAGACAACCAGGCCCAAAGAACACTTGTGGTGCAACACTGCCAAAGGGCGCAGTGGCAGGCAGCAGTACTGCAGCTTGTTTTTGATTCAGTGCCTGAGAGGGGGGCATTGTTGTCCGCTGGTAAGCGCTGGCAGCACAGAGCACGCCCACGGTTCCAGAGGCAGCAAACATTGGTGCCCTGGTGTGAACCGCGCAGTGGAGCGGGGAATGTTTGGCGCACACAGAAATAGCTTTCGAGTACCTGAGTCCTGCCCAGAAAAACCCCAGATTCACTGATCGATGGACCACAGCCCGGCGGCTCAGACACTGTCATTATATGCCACTCTGTCAGGCTGGTGCCTGGTAGTCCTCTATTGATGTGCACAGATTGTGAGTAGTAAAGATGTTCACACCCCTCTCTCTCTCTGTCTCCCTCTCTCTCATCCCCCCTCCCTCTCCTCTCTACCTCCCCTTTTCCCCTCTCCCTTCCCCCCTCCTCTCTCTCTCCAGGCCTGTGTCCTGCGTGCTGACCTCATGGTGTAACCAGGAGTAAAGATGAGCATAAGCAGTGATGAGGTCAACTTCCTGGTGTACAGATACCTGCAAGAGTCAGGTAGACCCCTGCGCACCCCACAGACCACAGACAAACCCCACAGTGCTAACCTATCGAAGCCTCTCTTGCAGACATTTAAACTCAGTCAACCCACCTCAAGTCTTTATTCATCTGCAGAACAGACAACACACAAGACTTACTGAAACAGTGTAAATAACGCTTGGTGATGAGCACAAAAAACAGACTGTACCAGGATTTGGGATGTGGGGGTAGACACATTTGATCCCAGCTCTTCCAGTGTCCTGTGGGCTCAATGCAGTGTGCGTTTCTCTGGTGCTCTCTGGCAGGGTTCTCCCACTCAGCCTTCACATTCGGCATAGAGAGCCACATCAGCCAGTCCAACATCAACGGTGCCCTGGTGCCCCCTGCTGCTCTCATCTCCATCATCCAGAAGGGCCTGCAGTATGTGGAGGCAGAAGTCAGCATCAACGAGGTGAGGGAGACCTCCTGCAGGCCTGTGATCAGCAGTATTATTATAATGAATAATAATAATATACACCGCATCATTTTCATTGCCAACACAAACAGTAACAATGGTATTATTAGTTGCAACAACATGGTCATAAGTATGAAGTGGTAATTATTTAATTTTGCCACCATCAGTATAATATTGCTTTTTTTTTTTGTATTTGGTTGGTATTTTTGTTGTTATGAAGTTACTCCAGTCCTGGAAGGACTATTTTGTTGTAGGTTTTTGTGGGTTTCTTTTTAATCAGCAATAAAGAAGTGTGGACTCTTAAGACTCTTAAGCTGATCAACGCTATAATGAAACACCTCAAGGTCCAGCAGGCACTGGGGCCCCTCCAGCACTGGATTTCATGATCTAAACAACGCACGCTGAAAGTGGGGTGGTCACCTCAGCTGCAGACAATGTGTGGTACCTATCTGGGTGATGTCAAACCCAGATGCTGTTAAGTTGGGGGAAAAAGGAATGCTGTCTTGTTTATTGTCTTCAACCTGTGAAGAGAGCAGAGTATCTTGCAGTGGTTGAATAGAGTCTGTCAAGGACTCGCTGCAAGCAAATACTATGACCTATTGTTTTACTTCTGTGTAAGAACAAGAAGGATAAAATTTCTGAGTAAGCTTCCTTGTTTTCTTTTTGACATATCTGTATGTTGACTGCAAAACAGAGATGAATAATGGCGATTCGGCACACAGACTGAATGGGACTAAAAGTTTATTTATTTATTTTTTTTGGATCTTTGAGTTAAAGTGAGTGAAGTTTGTGATGATGCGCTGCCACACTTCGATGGTGAGGGCAAGAATAGCATGCACGCTGGTATCTATTAAAATGAATAAGTGATGAATCACTCTTATGCATGAATCATACATCAATAATAGCCTAATTTTACATATGATCCATGATGAAGATACAGAAATATAGAAATACATGGCAAAATAGCATATTGTCAATACATTAGAGACCCCCCCAGATTTCACAAATCATGTTTTCAGGGGAGCGAGGAAACTAGGACCCTCTGGCTCCCCCGTAGTTCGCACCCTGCCTGTAACCATATAGCTCAAAGCATTGGAATGGGGGAAAAAGGAGAGAAAACAGAAATTTAGTGGTGACAGTTCTTGGTGACTAAAGGGTAAGTAGATAGGGTAATGTCTGAGTTTTTTCTGAGAATACTTATGAAGGTGCAAATCCCCACACTGAAAATACAGCACCCTGTTTCTCTGGAAATGCCTAACCTCTGGCCCCTGAACTCTGATCCTACAGGACGGCACACTGTTTGACGGGCGGCCAATTGAGTCTCTGTCATTGATCGACGCTGTCATGCCCGATGTGGTGCAGACTCGCCAGCAGGCCTACCGGGACAAGCTCGCCCAGCAACAAGCCGCTGCTGCCGCGGCGACCCCCGTTTCTGCCGGCAACGTGCCGGGCAATGCCAAGAATGGAGAGAACACCGCCAACGGAGAGGAGAACGGAGCACATGCCTTAGCTAGTGAGTGCCAAGTTCTGACCTACCCGCCTATTCAACTAAACAACACAACAATGCTGACTGTTCATTTAAAAGCACATGACTCAGCCTGAGTCTTTTCTGCTGTATATCATATCCTATAGCCTGGCAATGGTGTTGCACACTGATCCAAGTCCAGAATTTGGACGTGCCACTAAAAGTATGAGTATTTGGTATAATGAAAGTATCATAATGTTCTCTTTGTATGTCCTATATGCTTTGCCTCTTGCCTATATCATGTGTGAAACTTTGTTGTCCGGCTCGTGAAGAGCATAACTTGATGGTAAGCTGTGTTCTGAGCCCCACTGATAGCGTTACTCCCTGTTCTCTGTGGCAGATAACCACACAGACATGATGGAGGTGGACGGGGATGTGGAGATCCCCCAGAACAAAGCCATGGTGCTGCGCGGGCACGAGTCAGAGGTGTTCATCTGCGCCTGGAACCCCGTCAGCGACCTGCTCGCCTCTGGGTCAGTGCACTTAAATTTACTCAAGAAGGTTGGAGAACTTCTTCAAGGGCACCAATAAATTCCAGTCTTCCCAATCACCTCACTATCAGGAAAAGGGGGTTTAAAATATTGGACATTTGCAGATTTCACAGTTACACAATACAGACTCCATTTTGACCTTGATATGATCATTTATTAATCAATTAATTCAACTGTACCACATTTTTCCTGTGAAGTGTAATATTATGAGACCATATAGCATAGCAACTAATGTTCAGTTTTGTTTGGTGTTGAAAAACAGGAACTATAGAAGACACCGTATCAGACATACAGTAGTAAATTTAGCAAGATGGGATGAGCTAAGTAACACTTACATAGGTGTAACTGAAAAAGACGTGACTCATTTGTGTGTCATAGCACCACCGAGGAAGTGAGCAAAGGCAGGCATTCTACAGTTTCATCGGCAAAGTTCGACGAGATGAATTGATCTTTTCTTCACATTCTGATAATTAACTTAAGACTATCATACAAATGCGGCAAACACACTTTCTAATGTGCCCATTGGTAAATTATATTTTTTAAATGTGGAGAATTATGCAAAAAATCAGACCTTGTCACATTATTCAGTCACTGTCGATCTGCAGGCGTACAGTGCCCGCCCATTCAGGAGCAGCTCCATTGATATGGTACCTACGTGATAATCAGTCTCACTGTTTGGGGAGGGGCGATGCCATGTGCAAGAACACTCACTGTAAACACAAACTGTCATACAGTTTAAAGTTTCATTAACCATACTTTACCATGCTTGTTCAGTCAGCGTGTATGTTTACTTGAATTAGTGTTGTAATGACTAACAATGACTTCAAGAACAAACGTTCTGTCATTTTATTTTGTAGCTGCTTATTAGAATGACTTGTGTTGATGCAAATAGAAAAGATAAAACATGAAGTGCAAAAGCTGGTTATTTTATTCTGTTTGTATGTCTTACAAACATACTAAGTTAGCCTGTGTGAGTATGTTTGTCATTTGGTTATGTATGTCTTCAGATTTTCTAAAATATGTTGGTATCTTTACATAGCCAATACCTTCATAAACAAATTTCAGTGAACAAAACAAGTTGATACTATTGGTTAGTGTGTGATTTCTGTACATGATCAAAACTAATGTTTACAGTTTGTGTGTTTTTAGAGCAATTTACAAACTGCATATTACCCAGACCGACTTAACTGCAGCCATACTATTTTTTTGCTGAGTTTGTGCTGAAAACAAAAATATGAAGCACTTTGAACTCACTGTGTGTAAAATTGATGGCATTTACACAAATGTTAGAGCACAGCACAATCACCAAATTTCCTGAATTTACCCTCAGACCCCAAGGGGTAAAATAGGATTGTGGGTAGTGTAGTTTATGGGCATTGAAATCCAGGGAGCTTAACTGCAATGAGGTTATTAGTGACCGGAGAATATGATTAAATGATATTTAAATTGCATATTCTTTGTATTGTGTAATGTAAATGATTTTTGATTTCATCCTCACAAGATAAAAACATTCACATACATCTGTTAATTATTTGTAATTTTTTATTGGACAGGTCCGGTGATTCGACGGCACGGATCTGGAACCTGAGTGAAAACAGCACCAGCAGCTCCACGCAGCTCGTCCTCCGCCACTGCATAAGAGAAGGGGGGCAGGACGTCCCCAGCAACAAAGACGTCACCTCATTAGACTGGAATGTGAGTGCGGCCGCCAGCCCCAAATTACCAACAGGGGCAGCAAGGTTTCACTGAACCAAAAAATTGGAGATGCAATTTAGAATCAGTGACTCACTGATTTGGCCTAGTTCAGCACCATAATGTCGCCTACAGTATGAGGGGGAAGAGTTTTTGCAACCCTGTTTTACTAAATCTTAGAAACAATCTAAATGCTATACATAATTAACCTTTTTATGTATTTGACAGAGTGAAGGTACGCTACTAGCAACAGGCTCCTACGATGGATTTGCAAGGATATGGACAAAAGATGGTAAGCTGTGTCATTCAATTCTGCCATCGCATAACAAATAAAAAGTTGGAGCAGTAATTACCTGGCTGCAATGCTTCTCCTTTTGACACACATGCTGTTATCTCGCTGTAATGTTTTCCGCTTTAAAAAATGTGCAGTGATTGTCTAACGTTGTTCCCTTTTAAAACACATGCTTTGACTGTCTAGCTGTTATGTGTCTCCCTTTAGCATGTGTGCTTTGGCTGTCTGGCTATAATATTTTTCCCTTAAACACATGTGCTGTGATTGGCAGGTAATCTCGCCAGCACCCTGGGTCAACACAAAGGTCCTATTTTCGCTTTGAAGTGGAATAAAAAAGGAAATTTCATCCTCAGCGCTGGAGTCGATAAGGTAGAGTAATCACGCCCAAAACATTCTAACAGGCACAAAAAATATTTAATCCTCATAGATTAGAGCAGAACCATCTGTGGTGTGTTGTTGACTAATCTATATGCTGATAATGTCTGTTCTTGTAAATTTCCTTTACATTTTGAGCTGTCCTTTATTTGACACTGGTTTTGAATAAGAGTAGAATACAGTAGTTCTTAATTTGGATTTTGTGTGACATCCTTTGTGGTAAAGCACACACAGTGAATATTAATGGAAAAAATATGAATATCTTCTTCCACTCAAGACTACAATCATTTGGGATGCACACACAGGAGAAGCAAAGCAGCAGTTCCCCTTCCATTCAGGTGAGTGTGAGCTACAAACCACTGTGTCAGGTACATATGCAGGAGCAAATGATGTATGTTTATATAATACAGTAAACACACCAAGGTACCAAGTCAAAAGAAATCACTATGCAGTGCAAACTTACAGAAAGGAGGCAGGGGTCGTCCTGGAGGGCCACAGCGTTGGCTGATTTTTCAGCGCTCAATTGATTGTTTAATATAGAGTATATTTCATGCATTATTAACTCACTTCTCCTGGCTCTATTTTGGTTGGTCAACAGTCGTTGCTCATTGTAAGGTAAGAGCACCAACCCTGAAACTGTCCAGGACTTTTTGCCCAATGCCTAAGTTCTGTTTTTTATTTTTGTTCATACATGCAGCTCCAGCATTGGATGTGGACTGGCAGAGTAACAACACGTTCGCCTCCTGCAGCACGGACATGTGCATCCACGTGTGCAAGCTGGGCCAGGACCGGCCTATTAAAACATTCCAGGGGCACACGGTAAACCCCCAAATCTCCACATAGTGTCACAAGAGGTCACATCAACTGCTCATTTTTAATATATCAAACAGTAACAGTATTCAGTTAGCCATATAACCAGTGAACCTGCTATGTGGCATCATATTCTGCATGTAAAGCTTTCTTGTCCAGCACAAATCATATGCAGCACAACTTCTGGACTGCCCACACTTCTCCTCTCATCCTCTCTCTTCTCTGCTTTGCACCAGAATGAAGTTAACGCAATCAAGTGGGACCCCACAGGCAACCTGCTGGCATCCTGTTCTGATGACATGACTCTGAAGGTCAGCCACCTCTTTACTTTAGCCATGATTCATAACTGTAAATTTAACACTATAAATAGTCAGCACTGTCTAATGTTAAAAGGTAGCATGTCCTGGAGGCCTACAGGAGTGAATGTATGTTACATCAAGATCAGTCAGGCTGAAATGAGCCTTCAGTCATTTTCTTACTTGAATGAATCAGCAGAACACAATTGATTGTACTCAGGTAATAGAAACTGAATGGTATTTCCACCTATTTGTGGTTCCTTAAAACTAAAAATCTCCTGTCACTTCTCAGGAATAAATTATAGTTTTCCTGTGCCTAGTGATGATCTCTTTCATTTTAATAACTTGTGAAATTTCTTTTTTGCTTTTCACGGCAGATCTGGAGTATGAAGCAGGACACCTGTGTTCATGACTTACAAGCGCACAGCAAAGAAATTTACACTATCAAATGGAGCCCAACCGGGCCAGGAACCAACAACCCCAACGCCAATCTAATGCTTGCCAGGTAATGACCACATTTCATTTATTACAGTACAAGGGGAACCTAAACCTTTATTTCTCAAAGCAGGAAAAAATGCAGAAAACATGATAAAAGGCACTCCATTTGTTGAAGATAAAAACAGTGCTGGAAAAGGGAAGGTACAGACACAAAAGAGTCAGTTTTAGTGGCTAGATTGTCATTATTTCTTATAATCTTGATACACAGAAGTAGAATTCATTTGTTTGAAAGATTCCTCTGTACAAAGTTAATTTTTTAGTTAGTGTGCCAAACACCACCAAGAACCCACAGCAAGGATAAAGTACCAGGACAGAGCAGGTGGCAATATTATAACCAATTAATGCAAAGATTATCAAAATCATCCACCTACACACACTAGTACAATAAGGTATGAACGGCTTGAGTGTAATGCAAGTGTTGCTGTCGGGGCAGCGCGTCGTTTGACTCCACGGTGCGGTTATGGGACGTGGACCGGGGCATCTGCATCCACACGCTGACCAAACACCAGGAGCCCGTGTACAGCGTGGCCTTCAGCCCCGACGGCAGGTACCTGTCCAGCGGCTCCTTCGACAAGTGCGTCCACATCTGGAACACGCAGGTACGGTCCGGCCAACGACATCCTTCCTCCTCCTCCGTGCCTAATCACCTGTATATTATGTCCTCTGTCCTGACACTTTACAACCATACATTAGATCTTGCAGTTTGAAAATGGACAATGCACAGTTAAAGTCCACAAATGAGGGCCTTACCTTTCCAATTCTGTTCATTTACTTCACCACTTTGTTTTCAAATGTTTTCATATTTGTTTCATTAAAATTGGGAAGCTAGTTTGACAGGAGTGGGTATTAAACGAGCAAGTATATTTTCAGTGATCCCCTACCTTGATATTGTGCAACCTGATTTAAGTTTACACTTGGAAAATAAGTACACTGGCGGCCAATGGATGGAGTGGAAGGCACCAGTTAGTGGTTCAGTTGTATGCTCCCAACTTTATGTTCCTTGGACTCAATGCCACACTATTACCAGGCTATGGTCCACATATGCAAGGCAACGACTGGCCAGCATCACGTGAAAATAGGAGGCAGGCCAGTTAAATGGTCAGTCAAATGATTCAGCTGATTGTTTAACTGGGCACCTGCAGAACCACAAATGTGCTCTTTCACCATGTGCAACCTCAGAGCCTGAGGGGAAGGTCTTACTTTAACCCTTTGTAATACAGAAAAGCCCAATTTGATGTCTCAGTTTAAAGTGAGGATTTTGTAGCTGTAGTGTCAGAGCCTTTCACTGCAGGGCATGAGTCTTTGTGCTTCGTGTCTGTCTTGCTTTGATGAGCGGCCTTTCTCTGTGTTTGCAGACGGGCACTTTAGTCCACAGCTACAGGGGAACAGGAGGCATCTTTGAAGTGTGCTGGAACGCAGCAGGCGACAAAGTGGGAGCGAGTGCATCAGACGGATCTGTAAGTTTTAAACTGCCGTTCTCCTCTGCCCTTCCTTTATGCCTCTGCCATCCTGATTTGAGCTTTAGTTGTTTGGTTTCATTTTTAAAGCTCATCACTTGACAGCAGCAGAACCATCCTTGTACCCCTTTCATGTCAAACTGCTGAAGTTAAGCAGTCATACCACTGTAATTATCGTATTATTCTGAAGGAAAACTGTTGAAGCTAACCATCCATGCCACACTTACCCTTCTCATGTTAAACTGCTGAAGCCAAGCAACCACACCACCCTGTCCACTTCACATGGCAAAGGACGTTTTACAAGCGGCTGGACGAGAGTCAGCTGTCAGTCATTGGTCCAAATCCTTGAGTACCTAATATTATATGGTAGCCTGTCCCATTTTAATTCAGTGAAACTTCACTGCCTTGTCATTTGTCTGATCTATGTTTTTTGTGGCAGGATAACCAAGTGGTCCCCTCTCTTTTTCCAGGTTTGTGTATTAGACCTGCGGAAATAACACTGCTAGTTGGAAGCCATGGACCGACTATGAATGTGTACATAGCCAAAATGACTGTCCCGCCCCTCACAACTGCTCCAGTCCCCTTGTGATACCATGGCCAGCCACTACAGCCAAACCTGTACCCATCACCCCTGAAACAAACAGCGACCCAGAGAGAGCTGGGGGCCCGGGGTCAGGAGCCAGGGGCCCGGTCTGAGGATCCCCACCAGAGAAACGCACGCGCAAAAAGGGACTCTCATACACAACACCGGAGAAAAACAACAGCAAAACAAATGAGAATAAAAATGAGACAAGGACCCGTTACATGTACCAAAATTTACGATTTTTTTCTTTCTGCTCTTAAATCCAGAATCAACATTTTAAAGGAAAAAAAGAAAAAAAAAAAAAGATTTTTATGTTTGTTGGTAGATCAGTTTGTGTGTGCGGACATATCTGCTTTCTTAATACAGCAGCAGTTCTGTTTTCTGTTTTTTCCCCCCAGCAACAGTTCCCCCAGCCCCATCCCTCTGTTTTTTAACGTTTAAGAGATTTTTTTTCCTTCAGGTTTCACTGCATGAAGCAGAGGAACCAGTCGACTTGAACTGTTGCTTTTATACCTAGACAGAAATCTATTCTGGGGAAAAAAATATTGTCTTTGGTACTGTTTTGTGGTTCAAAAACAATTGCGGGGGACCGTATTTTATTTTTTTTTTCCATTTTTTTAAATCTCACTTTTATGCATTCTTCAGTTGTAGTTTTGATGCTATGGTTTTACTGGTGATCAAAATGCAGTAGGATTTTTTTTGTTCCTTTCTCTAAGTGGATGTTGATTCTGCAGAACTTTTAAGGATTAAGATAAGATGGGCACGAAAATATGAAACGATGCACCATGCATCATTTTGCTTTAAAACCATAATTATGGTTAGATTGTGCACTATTGACAGAGCAACATTAGTTTAAAAACAGAAAAAATATTGTTGATTAATAGAAGTTTCTGGACAAAGGTTTACTGCTGTAGCTGGTACAGTAAAGCACCATTCTTAAGTAAACTGCAGATGGACATTTTAGTCAGCAAGTAACTAGGCTCCAGTATTAAACCACTGATACTATTTGTAGCTTCTCAAAAAGTCCATAGGACAACATCTATTCAGTGTAATTCTACCATAAAACAGATTGAGGTCCCTCTATAAATCACTCAGAAAAAGGGAAGACTTGCTTTAAGTTGCTTTTTTTATTACAGACTATTATTGTCTAACTATTCTTGTTAATGTCATGCAAGCCTGCTTCATAAGTGTTTGTTTTTTATATTACGATTGGATCGTGTAACATTTCTTTTCTCTAAAGCTTTGAGATTGAAGGGTATTAGCTAATTATGTGGAAATGCTTAAAGATAATCAGGAATGTAGATTTCACACTCTCTCTTGGGGCACATAACGGTCTCCCCCCCCCACTTCTGTCGTAGTCTCCTGCTTGATAACAAGGCCATTGAATGCCAGCTGTCACAGTTCTCTGAATAAAAACAGAAACTTAAAGCAAGTCTGGGTGTTGGGCAGGGAAGAAAAAAGTAATGGATAAATATTAAAAATGTGTAACATTGTGATCATCTATGTCTGTGTTACCACAGGGAATTATTTTATATACTACTCACATGCAGGGGTAGTTTTTAAATTCAAACCATGTTAGCTTTTGAAACACACTTGACTGTGTGGTATAAATGCATTGTCATGTATACATTTTTTTAAAATCATGCAATAGAATATCATTCTCCTTTATAAAATACCATTAGACAGTCATAGCAAGGCCTTTGATTTATTCCCCAATTAACAAAATTATCTGCAGCAGCAACTAATCCCCCATTTTCCAGTAAAAGATACAGGTGAGATGGTATCAGTAGTTAAGCTGAGCTAGCATTCCAAGTAGCATAGCATAGCATAGCGCAACCACAACAGGATAGTGATAGAAAACACACATTGCAGTTTTATCCTTTGCTTATCTTGCTGCTTCATTTGCCTAGGCTTTTTGGAATCTTTAGGTGTTAGTCACTTGATTTAGTTTTAAATTTTATACAGAGTATAGTATTTTGAATTTTACTTAGATCATCTACTAAACCAAAACCATCTGGAAAATATTTATTGTATAGACTATGACGGTGGAATGGTATTTTATAATGCCTTTGTTTTTAAAGAAACCTTTTTTTTTTTTTTTTTTTTTTACACTGCAGATGAAAGTGTCAGTGTCCTTGCTGTACCCCCCACCTCACCCCAAGCTGATTGATTCCTGCTCTTACCCCTGTGTGGCCCTTGGACGTTTTTGTACTCTTTGAAAATTTTTATAATTCTGATTTTTATTTGTAGCTATGAAAAGCAAGAGGAGCAAACGTTAATTGGATGTAACATAACATAACGTGGACCATGTAAATACCACAGTTTAAAATTTTGGGTTCAACGTTGTTTTGTCATTGCCCACACCCAACCCTTTTGATTTCTGACTAAATCTTTTTTTTTGGTTGCAGATGCCCTTTGCATTGTATCGATCTGACTGTTGTAATTTGATTCAGATCAGAAAAAGAAGTCCAGAATAAAATATATTTTGATATTAGTGTTGCCTTTTTAACCAGTCTCTATTTTCACTGTGAAACAATACTCACCGTTTGAATCCCTTTCTTCAAATAGAATTTTACTGCATATTTTGTTCAACAGGAGCACAAATGTACTTGGGTGCCAAAAATGAATCCATCATTTATTACCATCTAATCATGCTCAATTAAGCATCCAGACTTCCCAATATTACCACTTTGTAAGCCAGTAATTTAAAAAAAAACCTTGACCATTGATTAATGGTGGTTGGGAGTTTGTGAGCCATTAAATTAAGCAGCCTGTAACAGCTACTTGTTCACTGTAATGTTTGCACATTTTGTGTAAATTCCTCACAACTGAGTAGCCCAACTTTTTGCTCGTCATGAATGCTCAAGTCAACCATTGGTTATGATCATATTGCTTTTGATAACCGGCATGTCTGTCGTGCTGTGTCACGATCAGGCCCTAGATTGCATCGTACAAGTTTCCTGAAACATTCCTGTTCAACACTGGACTTCAACAGCACAGAGTGACCACCAACCACTGAGAATAATACATTCAGTAATTTGACATGCAATTGGAACAGCATTTTCTGTACCCCATTACTCTTGTAGAACCACATCAAAAAGATTGAAATAGACATGTTCCAAAAAATTGTGAGCAGGATTGTTGGGGGAGGAAAAAAAAAAAAAAGAACTAGACCGTGCAGAGGATGAGGTAAGGCACAGAGTTGCGGCTGGGGTGTGACACTAGAGCTAATTTTGCTGGGCTAACTGTGAGCTACTTTGCAACTGCAGACAACAGGAGCACAGTGAGTAGAGAGAAATGGCCTGGCAGCCCAGCAAAAACAGTGACTAACTTTGTGAGGCCTGGGCTCTGATCCAGCCCAAAGAATGCACCCTCTTGCTTTCTTCACTTGCCCTCCCCCACTGAAACCCTTGATAATGAATATCAGTACATAGAAGGCAGAGGAAGTGACTCCTGCCCCTCACACCCTCTCATTTTCCAAACATAAGCCTGCCTCTTCTGGGGAAGACATAGGCAGCCAAGTGGGGAAATTCATTTTTCACCAATCTGTATAGCTGTATAGACTTTCAAATAAGAGTTCCAAAAATTTTTTTACCAATCGATCCTTAAACAGCCTCCCTTGATGTCCTATATTGCAAGTCATTTTTTCCATGGTATAAATTTCATTAACAGTTTCTATTCATTCTAAAATACCTCATGCATGCAGTTTCAACCAATGACCGATCATGTTGCGATTATTACAATATTCATAGCTTGAACTGACACAAATTAGCACCTCTGAAGAACACACTGATAATGTGCTCAAGACTGTAGAGCCAAGGAACATTATGCATTTTCTTTCCAAAAGTTTTTGCACAGGTACATTTGTTGTTGTGGGTAACCCTTGCTTTGCTGGACACAAGCTTAAGGTCTAGGTAAGTTCCTGAAAGATGCATTTGCTTAAAACAGCATCACAGCCACATTAGCCATCAGTTACCATGGCAACTGTCAAGATGAAGACTGCTATGGAAATTTCTCTGCGACAGTAATCAAAATGGGGACAGTGTGGAACAGGTGTCTCTCTGAAGTCCTCTCTAAGGGTCACATACGAGCAGGGCCAAGTCTCCTTTTGTCATCAGTCACCTGACCTCAAAAGTGGCAAGCCCATAATAAGGTAATGGCAGTAAGACAGACATTTTCTACAAAGGCAACAAGATCAGTACAAGCTATAACAAATGACATTTTAAAGAATTTATGAGAAACTGTCCCCTCAAACGCAAGGTGCAATATTTGCTAAAATGTGTTCTCTTTCCGAGGTGAACAGGCTTCTAAATACAAGTCGGCACCTTCAAAGATCCAACCGTGCAGCTGCTGCTGTTTGGAACCGAGTGCACAGCTCAGTTCAGTTCCTTATTCAGTAAAACAGGAGGAATGAATAACCCACTGCTGGAATGAGAGTGTATGTGAGGCCCACCACCACACCACAAACATCATCTTTGCCACAGTTAGCAAGTTTTTCTTTCTGTCTATTGCAGGCAGAGATATGGAAAAAAATAAAGACCAGAATTGATGCGGATAGTGACATACGTACTGGTAATAGAGCAGAACCACTATCCAGAACACCAACTTTGGGGAACTCCCAAATCATATGAATAAAGGTACCAACTATGCCGAATGACTACAGTTACCGGTAGTAACTGTAGTTATGGAAACCAGCCTCATATGTTTTCATGGTATAAAAGAGAGAAAAGAACACACAGGGAGATTGCAATACATTCTCAAGTCCTGGAATGCACAAAACCAACAGCCCCATACAGTATATCACCCAACCACATAAATCTTATTCTTGCTCCCCTGTGGAAAAAGTATTGGGCAGCCTCCAAGTAAGAGTCCAACGTTACTGAAAATGAGTAAATGAACAATGAGAATTCCACTTGGCAGAAATTTTACATTATTATTATTTCACATTTTTGCTTTCCTGCCACCCTCCAAGCATGTGTTGTTTGCTCTGGATATTAGATGTCAATGTTGTAGCTTTGAGGGATGTGCTCAGGTCTTCTGAGGAGATCATCATGAGCCTGTGTTTCTCACTGCATCATTTGATGGCAGGAGGGTGGATTTAGACCAGTTTATTTTATAGTCTGACATGCAACCAAAGTGCTCAAAAATAGATAGCAGATGAGCAACAGACTACAGGGCATTCTCTACAAACAGCAGGACGTCACCCACTTAGAGACATGGAGTTGAGTGCTACTGCACATAAATGAGAAATTCGTCTTGCTTACATTCATATTTGTACATACTTTCTTCCAACTTCTTCCTCAAATTAAATTACGTAACTAGCCCCGTCACGGCCTCGTCCACAGACACCAATGAACACCATAACTATTCTTAACCGTGTATCACTGCAGGTGCGACCATCATTTGCATTTAGTGTACAAAAGCCCGCACCTTGAACCTGCAGGTGCTCAGATCGGCCAGGAGAGGCCGATGGAGAGTGAGAAGGCTGAGGGGATCACCTGGCTTAACTCCTGTGTCTCATAGTCATGTCTGGACTGGGTGACCACTGCTTTTGTCAAAGTGCACAGAAAAAGCATTTGGTCCTTAAATGAGCAGTGGGATCAGAAATAGTGGCAGCCACAGAACACACAGGTAAACCACAAACACAAAGCATGAAACACCACATACTGTAACCTTGCCTCCACATGTGCTGTGGTTTTCCTTTGAAACTTGCTGCTTTGTGTTGAAAACCCTGATCACAACCTCACAGCAGTGCAGAGCTTTGATGTGAAACAGAAAAACAAAGCAAATTCTACCCGCTTTGATAACCAGCAAGCTTGTGATATTTATTGCTTTGGAAAGAGAATATTCTATCACCTACGACTGACTAAGCACATTTTATCCTCTGTGAAAACCCATTAACTGAGAGGAAAGAAAACTTCATGGTAGTACGAGTTCCAACAGAAAAGCTCTTGTTTGAAAAAGACTGACCAAGAATGGAAACCAATCTTCAAAAAAACATGGATTAACAACAATGCCTACAAAAGTAATATTTTACACCTAAAGAATATTCTGTATTGTACAGCCCTAGTTCACTTCAGATGGGTTTGGTTCAGTGCAGAGCCAGCATCCTTTATTTTCTCATTAAAAGCTTGAGCAGATGTCTCATTCGCATTCGTGAGGGATCCAAGGTTGCTACTATAGCAACAAAAACACTAACACCAAAGCATGAACAAACATCAGCTACAACACTGAAAATCTGATTTCAATAAACAACTGCAAGCATTTCAAAGTGACTAGCAGTTTCAATTTATGTAGATTTTATGTTTTCATTTACTTTCCCCTTACACTTTGTGTGTTTGAATTATTAATGAAATTATTCACAATTCAGTTATTAAGTAACTCTTAGGGCAGCTGGTAGACACAGTTAATAATATATTTCAACAGAAACCCCTCTATTTGATTCTAGAAGTTTTAACCTTTGTTCAATATCTCAACACTGGCCAAGTTGGCTCTCAGAAACAGTAACCAGACCATTTGTCTCTTAGCAAAGTGCATCCCTCTAAGATGGGCAGACTTACTGCCCACTGGAGTGTCGTACCGCCGTAAGATTATGTGTCTGACAAGCGGAGGATGAGCGATAACCCAAGCCGCACGTTTAGAGCCAGGAAATCACGCATGTGAGTGGTTTCAACATTGTACTCCCACACATGCACCACAGCCATTCATCACAACGCTATCATTGCTCTAGGACTTCATTAACCTCCGAACAAATGACCCATTTTGCTAAACGTTTTCCCAGGAAGCACTGGTTGAGGATGAAGAGAAACTTAAAAAATGGCTTGATGCACTGCTGGGTTGATCCCTGTGGCATAGAGATTTGTGTGATATGAATCAGATTTTTTTTTTTTTTTTTGAACGGAAGAGACGCTCAAATCCACACGTCTGGAGAGGAGCTACAGATACTGGTTTTACAGTAATCCCGCTGTGATAACCCCCTGCCCGGTGTGCCAGGCGCTGTTGTGCCTTGTCCTCGACTCTCTGCAGCAGATTACCTGCAGTAATATCCCCCCCAGACCTCCGGCCCAAAGCAGATCTGGGTTCCAGGATTACCAAAACTGACAGACAACAGGAGAAGGTCAACACCCACAATGAGCTCATCTGAGTCCAGCCAAAGGCAATACCACACACTTCCATGTACAACTCCTGAAAACTCATCCCTTTAGTGGATTCATGTATACTACACTCCTACATGTAGTACATTGCTTCTTGCTTCTTATATTTATCAGTAAAACATAGCAATGCTTTTACTTTCAGTCTGGCTGTGTGACTCTTATGAATCCACATTCAAACCATGGATAAAATCAGCATCCAATAAGCATCCAAAAACAGTAATTTCAACACATACATACTCAATAACTTCTGCAAAGCACGGTGTTATTAAATATATAATGGAAATGCATGCATGCATCCACATAGTTCCCCTACTGCTGTCCTTACTACTATACCAGTATTACTGTTTTGAAAGACAACCAGAAG
Source organism: Albula goreensis (assembly GCA_022829145.1). Classification (NCBI taxonomy): domain Eukaryota; kingdom Metazoa; phylum Chordata; class Actinopteri; order Albuliformes; family Albulidae; genus Albula; species Albula goreensis. The sequence goes on along the minus strand of CM040764.1, from coordinate 4,212,960 downwards.
ATTCAATATGAAGCATACACATTTACCAAAAAAAAAAAAAAAAAAAAAAATGGGTCAAGAATATAAGAAAAAAATAAGGGGATTTTTACACTACACTGTAATGACATACGTTTACCACTGGAGGACACTAAAGCCCTTTCCTAGCTGGTACAGAGCACTGGTTTCAGAAGTCGGTCATCAAGGGCTGTAGTGTCTGTTTTTTTTTTTGTCTGTTTGTACTTAAGTGCTGATTGGCTTAAGAGAACCTGGTCTATAAAATGTGCATCATCTAGAGACATGATTCAGTTGAATGTTGTTTTCTGATGCTTGAGGTTCCCGGCTTGGTTAAAATGGGTAGCTTACCAGATATATTAATACATACTATTCTGATTCCAAAGCAATAAAATATGGTTACTGCTGAAACCTCTGTACCATGGTCTGGTCTGGTCTTGTTGGTTAACTAACTTCAAGGTTTTTTCAATCTCGTGGAAAAACTGCCCGCAAATGTATTCATAAATGAGATTTAAGGACAAACGTTGTTTTGATCCAAACCCGTTTGTGATGAAAACAACAACAACAACGTCCAAATGAGCTTTCAAAGCAGCTTGCAAGAGGGACAAATCAATCAAGTATTAATGAGCAACTAATGAACATATTTAAATAGAGACCTTTCAAATGTTCTGAGTGTATTCTTCATGTTTTTTTTTTTTTTAAATCCAGACTACTGTTTATCCAGGAACCCATTTTATGTATGACCTGCTCTTTCCTAACTTTCATCCTCAGGTTCTTCTTGCTCTTTTGTAAAGAGCCTGGCTCACTTGTATGGACCAGCCACTTTACAATAGCGAAATCACCCCTTAAGCATTCATAAGATTATTACTTGGCACTATGCATATAAATATGACAAAATCCAAAACTGGCAGCAATGCAATCTTGCATATTTAAATAATTCAAAACCCACCCTGACCCTTTGGACACTACTGTTAATATGTCTTAATAACTAATAATACACAGAAGGGGCCAAACGTGGAATATCATCAAATATGTATTCCTTTTCCAATGAGCAGTACTGTATCACCTACTAAATCAAAACTCATACGTAGAAAGACAGAGTTACTGGACGCTGCCATACAGACGGTCCCCAAGTTACGATGGTCTGACTTATGATTTTTAAACTCTACGATGGTGTGAAAGCACTACATTTAAAGCATTTAGCAGGTGCCCTTGTATAGGGCAATATGAGATATTCCACACTTTATTATAAAATAGGCTTTGTGTTAATGATTTTGCCCAACTGTAGGCTAATGTAAGTGTTCTAACCTTGTTTAAGGTAGGCTAGGCTTGGCTATGATGTTCGGGAGGTTAGGTGTATTAATGCATTTTCAACATACAATATTTTCCACTTCCTATGGGTTTATTGGAATCTAATCCCATTGTAAATCGGGGTCCGTCTGTATATTGAACCATACTGCAGTTTTAGGGTTAAATGTAGCACTTTTGCAAAACCTGACATGAAGCTGAAATACCAATAGCTGACATATACAGCCCAATCTTCTTCAAAGTGAAGTTTGATATATTGGTCCTTTTTTGGGGGCAGGGGTTTGGAGAGGAGGGGGGTCTCTGCTAAAAACATCAAAGCCCAACCTCCAATCTGGACTGTGAAGTTTAGGTTTCACCCAAAACTGTCATTTCTGCAGTGTCGTGCTCAGCCATAGTATACTACAGTCTCTTGCTCTGAACTTCTGTAAGTTTATGAAGGTCTATCTACAGTGAGGTAGTTTCAATGAAACTCATCCCCTTTGGGGAACATACACAAGAACTAAAACATGTGTCCTTGTTAAGATTAAAATAAAAAAAAAAAAACATTCCACATGTTTGCTTGTTTCAAAGAAAATATAAAATATTTAAAGGAAACAATGTTGTCATGTGAACTCTACTCAGATGGGACTGCATCTTCCCTTAAAGAGATGAAATTCCCTGCTCGCTCTTTAAGGTTGTGGTGATGAATTATGGGAGAGGGTGTCCTCCAGTGTGGTATGACACACAAACAGTGCAGTCTGCTTAAAAACAAATGAACACTTCCTGTGCTTGAGAATCAGAATTAAAGCACACTATTGATTCTATCTTGACCAAAGGAACGTAATTCATCCAAAAAGCCCAAAATGAGTGTAAGCATAACCCCACAAATAAATTAATGCGCAAAAGTGCATTGATTTTAATCACAGTGATACCTACAAAAGACATTACGAAATTTAAATAATCCATTCAAGTACATCTGAGCCTTTAAAATATATATTTTTTCAAGTTAACTGTTATTGTGGAAGGCAAGGAGAGTTAAATTATCCATACTGAAACATTGCAAGTGTGATGTAACCCAAATAGTTGAGGACAAAGCATGGCTGCATTTAGAGGTAATGAGCCGAACAAACCAGTTAATATCCAAAACTCAATAGTCATCATCATTACTGTTCCATCATAGCTCATGGTTTGAGTTTGTCTCACAAAGCTGTAATATCGACGCCGTACACTTTCATCATGTCACACTGGAGACGAGTCAAATGGATGAAACTGCCTGCAAGGCCTTTCGGGGCGGTCTGATCTATGTCCGAGGTGGAACACGATTGGACAAACGTCACCCTCGGGTCAAATTACCGTCATTCCGCATTGCGTTTGGGTGTCCTTTCAGAAGGGCTCCTTAGTTATGGCCAATGAGAACCACAAATGTTTCATCCCAGAGGAAGCAAGAATACTACAGGAAATGTCTGACATGTTTCAGAGAGATACAATGAAGCAGTTTAATGGCATAGAGGGATTCTCGAAGAATGTTACAGGACCATTGTGTCACAAAGCGGAACTAGTGGTAGAGCCTAATTTGGCTACACAGTGCGGTTGTGAAGTATGATTTACACAAAGTGACAGACTTTGCTAATGCCTTTTCTGTATTTCTAATCTCTTCATAGTCGACGCCTGGGGAAGAACTATAAGGAGAGCACCGGTAGTAATTACACATTCTCTACTATGTTCCTCTGCAAGTCTCAGGCTAACAGTCAGAATACCATCCAGTGCAGCCTCTCTGTCTGTTTCAGGAACCATTTATTTGATGTAATTTCCCATTTGATATTGTAATGACAACGATAGATATAATGATGGTGAATAATGGAGATATAATAGTTCATTTGTTTAAAACGGGATTCAAAATAATCAAAACTCATCCATAAATGAAGGATAAATAGGTAGGAAGGACTCAATGAAATATTAAAAACGGAGATGTCAAAAACACAAATGGGATATTAAATATGATGTATTACACACAGGCAGTGTGTAGATTTACAATGACCTGTTTGGCATTCAGGTGTTCGCTTCTGAATGACAGTCATCATTGATTCATAATCAGAGTAGGGAAAAAATGTGGAAGCTTTCACCATTATTTGGTGTGTGTGAGTGAGAGAGAGTGTGTGTGTGTGTGTGTGTGTGTGTGCGCGCGTGAGAGAGAGAGGACTGTGCCACCCCCTGAGATTCAGAATGGTGAAAAGGCTGTCGTGGTCTTTGTTGACTTGGGGATGTGAAACGCCATTTCAGCCTCTGTCAGGATGATAGGGGGATAGGTCTGTCTCTTCAAACACAGACAGAAATAATCCCTCTGCGCATCTCTCTTCAGGTCAAGGGAAGGAAGGAAAAGGGAGAAGAAAATCAATGGAGAAAAATGATCTATTGGTGACGGGCATTAGGGGTTGATAGCTCATTATGAATGAACAGTGGCAGTACTGAGCCAGGGTACAGATTACCTCAGATTACCACGACTCATTCATCCTCATCTTTGAATACACCCAATAAAGTCCAACCATGCAAGATCTGCTGCCACAGCAACCTGCCACTGAGGGGGTGAAGAGTCCAAACCCGGACCTTCTGAGAGCTGGTCAGTTTAGCGTTCGGTATAAGGTAAGGTTTGCAAGTCCTGCAGGTTCTTGCGTTCACCAAAGGTTTGTCCTGGTCGAGAGGATTCCATCGCTTTCTCAAATACTTCCTGGTGAAGAGTTAATGAAGAAGTTTGCTGTCTCTCTGCGGTAATGGAGGAATAAAGTTTGATAGTACCAAAAACGGGAGAAGCTACCATGTAGTGTCATTTACTAAATAATTTGGACCAATGACCACATTAAGTGTGGATAATAAAGCATTTATGATTGGTTCAAACAATGCAATGATTGACAGCAGAGTATAACTCCACCCGAATAGGGTTTCACACAACTATACTTCAGCATGCCCCTTTCAGAGGTACTGAAGCACCTTCCAGGAGCTGAATTACATGTTCTCATTTGGTCTCTCTGCAGGTTGCTTATTTGGTTTCATTTCCCTTTTACAGTGCAAAGATGACAGCTGATATCACCATCATCTGTCATCATTACGATGTTTTTAAGTGTGTACATATTTCCTTAAATGACTTGGTTGCTGACAGTAATGATGGGTCTTACAGTTTCCTGCCAAACTGTATCACCAGAGGATAAGTACAGATAGTAATGAGAATAGGCCATTCTTCCCTACTCCGCTCATTATTTACTTACAGTCAGTGCTGGACTTGAGCACTCCAACAACATGATCTGAACAGCTGTTCCAAGTATTAAACTCAGTAGGGAAATGATATTTCCTGGTATCGGTGTGAAATCTTTATTTTGCATCTATGCCTACTTGTTCTGCTGACAGACAACTCAACCTCAAAAATCACTTATAATCCACCTTTGGAGTGTTCATAGCATGAATGGTGAATATGACTTGATTTGCACAAGGACATTTAACTTCCATGGAATTAACTGCTCAGAAAAAGGAAAAGTCTAGCCTGTAGTTTACATTTAACATCTCAAAGCTTGAGAATCACTCATTGTATTTATTTAGGAAACAGACCAAATGCATTTAAATTTAAATTCAAAGTGAGCGTATGGTATCAGTAGCACAGAAAAAGCCAACTCGTCTCATTTACAAACAACCATTTGTACATTGTCTCATTTTCTAATGACTACACCCCCTGCACATGCCTTCACACTGTGAACAATATTATTTACATTATACTTCATTGCTATATGTCTCTAATGATAGTGAACAGAAAGATCAATCCACCATTGACCTTTAAGGAAAGCTGCTGAGCACATAGAGGCAGCAGAGCCTGACAATCTTGTAAAAACTGAATGTGCATGAGTCACTATGATAGGTATGTCAAAACTGTGAACTGGTACCAACCAGTTACTAATGCAAAATTCAGCGTCCAGTACATCGCCTGCAGGTTCAGATTTGCTCTTGGTTTTAAAAACATTTTTGTGTAGTAAAGATTTAAAAATTCAGGTGCTGGGAAGCTGAAAACTAGGAGTGAGAATAGTATAGGAGAATAGCATTTCCCAAAGGGAAAAAAGCCTCAAGGAGAGACCTAGCTGTATCTTTAATTCTGTCAGAATCCTGAGGTGAGATATCAAACACGAAACATCAGCCATACTATTGATTTCCCCTCTAAACAGGAGAAAATGTTTAGGAAATTCAACGAAAAAATTACCATTGGAGAAAAAAAAGCAGTCTCACAAGGACGTGGTTGATTTCTCTCTTCATCTTTGAGGTTAGCTGTTGCCCCTATAAGCTACAAAGACCTTTGACATTTTCTTTTTAGCGGTGGAGTAAATTTCTCTCTCTTTCCATCGATACAGCTATTGATTTTCTCCTCCACACTTTGCCCACTGCTGTTCCAAACTTGCTTCTCGTCTCTGCTCACAGATACCATTGTAGAATTTCCAACTACACAGTACAGTACTTTTTAAAAATTCATACAGAATATTCTTCTCCCCTTCCATTGTTTGCTTGTTTAGTGGACATGCCATAGACTGACATATTTACACATTAGACTCACGTATTTACAAGTACATTCACATATTTTGAGATTATGAACCAGTAAATCTGGGTATATTTACTGAAACCTATGTACTGTATCCAGTGTCTGCACCTCATTCCATTCAGAAGACCTAAAGTTACATGCTCCCACCATTGTAAAAGCATAGGATTATTTAGGTTAAACTATTATTTAGTTAGAGAAAAAGGAAATATTTGAAAATGAAAATGCATATATTTGCTGGAATTCTACACCATTCAACTGTAACATTGCAGACAATTTCAGGGATTTGACAACTGGACTACTAAAAATACACTGAGATGACGGCACCTTTCTGTATCTAACTCTTGGTTGACAAATGCTTATCTTGTGTGCTTTATGTTTACGTACTACGTTTATTTAATATTACCTTATGTTAATAAACCTAATGTTTGTTTATTTTTCTGTTCTTTACTCTGTCAAAGGTTTCTTTTGAAACAAAGTCCACCTACTGTTGTGAAATCTGTTTGAATTGTTTTTGAAGCTTCAAATGCAATAATCACAGCATTATAAAAAAAAAAAAACTGAGTAGGACAGAGGCCTCACCTACTTTCAACCTGTAACACTTGAATGTTGAGAGCGAGAGATACAATAAAAAGATCATAATAATTACCATGATTTAAGGATTCAGCCACACTTAACTGAAAATGTACCTTGTGGCTACAATATTCATTAAAATGAATAAAGAAAAGATCTGCAAAAAATGGCCGGTAGTTTACATTCATCTTTTGACGCAAATCAAAATAGAGTTTGAAATTCATGTCGCGTTTACTGGAGAAATGCGTTGTAAATGAAAGACTCAGTCACACTTTAAATGAAAATGACAGCTTAGGGCGATACGATACTCAGCAAGATATTCATGAACGTGGCAGCTGGAGCCTAGAAACTGAAGCAGTTCAGACCAAGTAATATGGAGCACATAACATCTGTACAACAGCAAGGACCTGCCAGAGATCTGTTCCTTACATCTACAAGTGACAAATGCAAATCACCGGCTTGTACTTGTGGTGTGCGAAATGCACTGAATACGTAGTTTTCCGAGTGTTTGTTTAATTACTGTATCGCCTCTTCAAGATATTAAAGCTATGGTTCCCCAAAGTCAATGTACTTCTGCTGTAATTACATTATGTTTCCATTTGAACTACAGGAAGTCACATTAATTTTTACTTTGTTTGAGCTGCCGCGATGTAATTGACTGGAAAGTTATCTTAAGCGTGTCAAACCAAGATATTGCCAAAACAAGCCCTTCATCTTCCTTGTTCTGGTTCAGTGCGCTTATCTGAATCGAACAAAAAATAATAATTAGGGGGAACACACACTGGGTCATCATTTGCTAATAGCGGAGCCAATTTCAATACCATACCAGTGAGATTAAATTAGGTTAATTTGGTTGCAGAGGGAACACATCTGGTATTTTATTATCCACGTGTTGAGGGTGCAGTGGTGCGTGTCGGGGCACGTGCAAATGCATCCATTTAATTTATGCAGGCCAACTGACCTGAACCGCCAAGGGGCAACTCGCAGGCTACTATGGGAAACATCCAGCCTCCACTTCCATTACCCTCAAATAAGCATGCCATTTTCCCATAAGGAGAAACAGGCTACTCTCAAAGGAGGTAATAAAGAGGTTCAATTCCAGTGCATGTTCCTAATACAACACTTCTGCAGAATGTATATTTGCATCAGACCCTGTGCTCTTAAAAGCTCATTTAGTGGAGGCTCCTGATACATATCAGTTAGGCAGGAAACACGAGCAGGAAAGCATGTTACAGGGCATTTGTTCCCACAGTAATTTACGTATAGCCTCAAGTGTGGCATCTTAGGATCTGACCTGAAGCCCATCCTGTGTGCACTGGCTTTCACTTAAACTCTGATGAAAACGCCCCTTCTCTGTATACGGACTGTTAATTAACCAGCAATGTAACATAAATCTTCAATTTTAATTTTTTTCCCCCCAGTGATCTGCTTTCCAACTCAAGATTATGTTCTTCCTGGCAGTTTTACTGCATTTTTCATCAAAAAAAAAAGGCATCAAAAAAGGTGCCTTACTTTTGGCAAGATCTGAAGGCATCATCTAATTTAACCTCTGCCAAGTTGGATATGCCAGAAGTCCTCAAAAATGTTCATTTGGCACTTTGCTTGCACCAAAACAGATACGAGATTAAAGTGAATTAGAGAACTTTTCAGCATTACCTCAAAATGGCTGATCAGTGGATAAAAAACAACAGCAATACTGGGTATGTTCTGCTGAGTTCACAAACCCTAAAAAGGTGGAGCTGAGACAAAGCCAAGTGCTGGACTGGTGCCAGCTAAATAACAAGCCAGTGATTCGTCTTGGGCTCGTTTGGGATTTGAACTCAAGACCTCTGACACCCAAAACAAGAATGATTCCCCTGAGACCAATAAGCCCTCTACTTTTAATTTACTTGAGGCAGCCTACACACAACCGTATGAGCAAAGACAGATTGGCAAGGCACATTTGCACTATTGGGGTTAGCATACTTGCCATCTAAGCTGTTGAAGCCTGGTTGAAGATTGTACCCATCTCTTTTCTTTCTTCTTTTGGCTTATAACCCTGATTCATCTGAAACCAGCCCAGCTGAGTCAACGGTGTCATTTTTTGCTTTAATTGATAAACTATTTAGCAGCAACAAAAACAACTATACCACCCATCCTGCACCATTGTGACTGATTTATTCATGGACATGGAATGTTGTGGTCAACCTTCCTACAACATCCAGTCCAATTTACATCAAACCTCTTTCTGCTGTATTTTACTCAGGGCATATTTACTAATCTGTCCAATCAACCAGACAAGAAAAAAATATTTCACATGTAATGTTATATAAACAAATAATGAACTGCTCATCTGGCTTATTTATGAACAATACAAATTGGCAACATGGTATTCAATACTTAACCAGTCCTGTACTTGAGCACTCCAAGGGTCTCCTCCTCTACTACTTGACCCTGAAAGCTGTTCCAAGCCCTGACAACCATCCTAAGCCTTTGGAATATTCGGTACGGTTGATGGGATGACGGAGCAGTCGGTCCTGACAGATGGAACGACGTATCCGGATAAACCTCCGGGGACAAGGCAGTGTGGTACGGCGCAGTGGTGTTCTCCTATGAGCCGTATCCCAGGATGCCCTGGGAAAAGCCCCGGACCTGTCATCCGCACTCAATCTGCCAGATGATGCCCTCACTTAACCCTCCATTCAGCCAAGCGCGGAAAATGACATCTCGGATACCGTCTTGTTGCTGCCTGGGCTCGGCAATCTGACAATTAGGTCCTCTGTGCCGTAAACCAGCCCCGTATGATTGGATATGATACAAATCATTACTTCTGCCAGTTTTCAATCATTATTTTCCCTTTACGTTTATTAATCAAAGCAGTTTGGTGAGTTAGTCTTCGTGATTGTTGAACCTGTGGTTCGCCCTATTAAGGCACTGGTCCATCCAGTGTGTGGATGGGCCCAACAGCCTAAATCCTATTAAGGCACGGTTTAAAAAAATGTCTTTTATTTATCTCTTAGATAAATACACATCATTAATTAATTACATTTATCTGCTAAAATGACCTTCACACTTCAGTGCTATGGATCTTTAATATGCATAGGAGGTTTGGTCATTAACTACACCCTGAACCCACACCAGATTTTAAGCGGTCTCAATACACCCGCCCAACCATCTGAGAATACCACATACTATAGCAACGATTACAGCACCAGGCGCATTTTTACTTAGAAATCAATACGATTCTGAGACAGTGGTTCAAACAAATGTGACGTACTTGGGCACATGCCACTTCTTGGCAGTGACCAAACAGTAAACTAGTGTCACACATTTATGTCCAAGTCACTGGTTTGCATCTCTGACCTTCGCACCTTGAGCAGGTGGCACTGGTTGGTCTAATTGAGAGCCTAGCTGAGTTGCATGGCCTGTTCTCTCCATCACATATTCTCATGCCCTTACTGTTAGAAAACATTGCTTAAAGCATGTATATTGACCTGAGCTACGATGCTTTCCTCAGGCCCGAAAGGCATAGCAAACCATGGCCTAAATTATCACATTCTACATTTACTAACACAGAATACATATGGCAAGTGTAGGTTGGCACCTCGATTAAATTTATTCTATTTATACAAGAATGATATACAAAAACATTTAAAGACAAACATTAAAGTTGTTAATCACAATCACAAGGCTTTTGGTGCCTGCCTTACTCATTATTTAATCTGGACCAAGCAATATAAAAATGAAAGTTACACACATATTTCATTTAAATTTTAGATTACTTTTACCTTGGTTACAAGGTAAACATAATATGAATGACTCAGGAATGAATGTCTGTTTCCACATAACCTCAGTTTATGAGCAGTGCATCAGACACTGAGGAAGATCTCACAATTCTTACTTCAGCCAAATGCAGTCAGCCTTTCATGCAGCCTGCAGGTGGCAGTGTTGCTCTGCCGAAGCAGCATGACTCATTCCTTACTCTGGCATGACTTTCAGATGTAATAATTACAGTGCTAAAGAGACTCCTGTCACTACCACTTTATGGTGGCATGCATACTACATTTGCAACTGCAGGATGAAAGACAAGGTAATACAGCCAAACTCAGCAGCATTCTGCCAGCCCCATTTCAACAGTTACACAACCTAATGACGCTTCTGAGCTACTATCTTGAACACAGTGGCTGCATCCATATTTACATGTTGGAGCAATAAAATTTTCAAATAACCTATAACACGTATGACAAGCAGTAGTAATTACCTTCATGCAGAATGACAATATATTACAATAGTATCTTATTAAACTGAAGTAAAATAGCCAATAGGATTAAATGTGAATACATCAAAATGGGCAGAGAAACAAACTGTTCAAGTTGTACAACATGGTAATGCCATGGTAATGCTCATGAAAGTGTCTTTTCAGATTTTGTTCATTGTAGACACGCGCTCAAGAGCACGTGTTGCGGTTATCACGTTCTCGTTACCCTTTCTTCCTGTTCCACGGTTGCACAAACAGAGGCTGGTGTGAAGGGGAGCTCTGAATTCAGTCTTTGGGAAACGGCACAATGTGTGCAGTGTGTACTGTAAAACGATGGGAGGCTTGCGCAAGGGGTTTGCAGGGTAACATGAAAGGAAACATCCAGCTGAAATTCGGTGGTACAGAAAAAGGCATTTCAAGGTGATCCATGATAAAGCCATGCATGCATATGGCGTGGAATCTCATTTCACTTTCAACTACAAAAAACAGAAACATTTCAGTTGTCAACGGGGATTGTGTTCATTGCATTCAATCAAAATTACTGACATACTTTAAGGACAAATGCTAATTTTAAATAAAACTGGATTCGATCCAGCTGGCTGAGTTCTAAGTGCTCTATTTATTTAATTATTTTGCAACGATCATTATAAATAATATTGCTTTGATTATATTACTGTGTTAGTTGGAAGTTTGTTTGAAGTAGCAAGTCTCTATATGTTTTTACATTGTGGTAGCTCACTGTTCCTGTGCTAACGAGTTGTAGCCTACATTTTGAGAAGACATTCCACATGGGAGCTGCACAGCTTGACTGAGTGTTTGATTAAGTCCCACCCCAAACAACTGGTGCGAGTTCAAAGGGGCCGGTATGTTTATAACGGCATATCCAATCAGATGCAACCTACAGCAATGGTGCCAATCACTCACTAGCTGCAACTTCAACAACCACATTCTGATGCCATAACACACTACAGCTAAGCAGTCCTTTTATCATGACCTGAGCCAAGACTCAACACTCACTCATAATTAAAAGAATGTGTATATTGTCCTGTGGAATCACAATTTTACAAGCTCCTTAAATCATAAAAATACGAACCAAATGGTAATTGTAAAGAAAAACATAATTACACTTAATAATACTTAGTAATACTGACAATTTACTGCAGACCATGGTACTGGATCAATCCAAGAGGGTCTGTTTTTGGTTTGACAAACTGAATTCGTCTTGGCAGTTTATATCAAATCCAGACCAGTTTTTTTGTTTGTTTAATAATCTAGGGCAATACCATTTCCATGCAACCAGCAGCAGCCTGCTTGGATAGTCAGAGGGCGTTAAGATTAGAAGGCGTTAAGATTTCAGATGCTTTTCCCTGTAATACCACTGCCTTTCAATGACATTCACACCAAGCCACACAGTACACAAAGTCACTCAAAGGGCAAACATTATGTCTCATCTACTGCATGCCCCAAAGCTCTCGGCCGCTCTTGAGATTGGTTTTATTTCATGTTAAGGCAAATAAGTCTTTGAAGAAAATTCAGTTACGGCACACTGTGAAACAGGTAAAATTTGGTAATCGACACTTTTATGACTGTTACAAAATTGGTACAAGTACTGCTGTACAAGAAAACAAGGACAGCACTGGAGTCAGTTAAAATGGGCGGGTCTTTGGGATTGCTTGAGGGGATCCAACAGTTTTTATTTAGGTTTAAGGTTTTTTGTATTTTACCCATTTTTTTTTTTAAACCACCACCTGGAGGCCTTAGCTTTCACAGCTGTTAAAATATGTCAAAGTTAGGAAAGAAATGTCAAACAATGTCAGACTGTGAACATCTCTAAGCTCTGCATCCCAAACTCTAACTCACTGAAACAGGCTGACGTCTTATTGTCATCTTCCAAGACTTTTCCATCTGCCAGCTTCACCAAACAGCAGCATGTCATTCATTTTGAAACATAAACTTATGTATATTTTATGCAAAATGCACAACCATTACCATACATATATTAAAATGGCACAGACAGCCTGAATGCCAAAGAATGCGTTTCAGCCATGTGTCTTTGTACTTTGTCCATGCTCTCATGGTCAAACAATCCTTTGTAAACCGACCTCCTCCTTATTTCATAAGGTATTTTTGAGAGTAGTAACTCAAAAGCCCTGGTCTCTCTGTGCGAGTTTTTATTTCCTAATTAATTCATCGAGCCAGCTGCCACAATCCAGCTGTTCCGTTTGTGACTGATATGAGGGATTCTGGCAATTGCATTGCGAGTCCTAGTTCTGTCCCTTCCTTCGAAACAGTCAAAACAGCCATGTGTGTAACTACCAAGTCATTAAGGTTGGCTTTTTTTTTTTTTTTTAAATGTATTTACAGTACAAGGGTATGACTTTCATTCATGTATGGCCCCTTGTTCCCTTTGTAGGCCTGACCAATCCTCATGTCCACTGCATACACTGTGCAACTGAATGCCTAATGCACAAAAGAACACAGGAAGCAGTCTTAAAATGTCTAAAGCTTTGAACAAATAATTAGCATCTGATTACAGATCTGTATACAAACTGAATGAAGTTTCACGCATGTTTAATCCACAATAGTTCTTGCCTTTCTAGGACAAAAACTCAAATGAAGAAACAAATGATCCACAGTCTGGGGAAAGTCTGGAAGAGACCAATAGGATGTGCCGATTATAAGGCGTCATCCTATGAAGACTCCATGAGCACTTTCCTCCCACTGCCAAACCAACATGGAGGACTAAAGACAAGTTCATGGATTTCATTCACATAATCTATTCATTTAAATTAGGCCCACTGTGAAAGTGGCGGAAATTCACCTTCCAATGAACTACATACAAGATATAGTACAATATGACAACACATTTAGAAGAGTCTAACAACCCATATCCCAAAATGCTGCGGCATCATGAGCCCACAAACTAATTCATTTTTCACACATTTAAATGTAAGATTCATGTACTCGCTTTTGCAGTAGTGCTACACCTCCTCTATTTTACATCCAAGTAATATATTTTATAATATATTTTATATTTATTTTTCGGTATTGTTCAGCAGTTGAGTGCAAACCTGTATCGATTTTGGAAAACATGCCACCATTGTGGCCGGACGTTCCCATTTTCATTCCTCAAAACTGTCCTGCAGTCCGATAGGAGCTCTCCCAGAGCCTCTTACCTGCTATTCCCTGGCTTAGCGCCCTAAGAGGATTATCTTCATATCTACGTCTTATTATCGAATTTTCCAATTGGAGAGAGAGGGAGGACGAAAATGGGTCAATGCCGCGCGTCGGCCTGCAGCTGCAACACATTAAGTCTGAAGCCCGTCTCTGATGAGGGAGCGGGAGAGGAGAGAGGTAGTGAAGGACTCACTCTCTTTGAAAGCAGCTATCCACAGAGTTCCAGGGAAAAAAAAAACAGGAGATAGATAGAAAAAGGGAGAAATCAGACTAAGTGTAGCAATTGAAAAGCAGAGGCCCTGCTGCGAATCAGAGAGATTACTGTGGAGTAAGGTTCCGTGGCCAATACATATTTCGTGGCCCATCACACTCCAGCCACTCTTATGGAACCGACGAGTCATGAGGCCGAAGGTGCCATTTTCATCCAATTACGCCGGGAAAACTGATCAAATTTATCTGTTATGGCTGTGAGTGTATAAACTGTGAGGGGGTTGTGACTACACACATGGAGATTCAGGACTCAAGAAGATTACAGGAACGTTAGAACAGCACAACAAAGCCTTGGTTTTATCAAGATTAAATTCTCAAAAAAAGGTTAATTAAAAGGAATCCTTCGAGCAAATATTTGAAGCAGCACAGCTGAAATATTAAATGTTAAATGAGCAAAATAGTTATGTATTGGCTAACCACCAAAGACAGAGTTAAGACATTCTAGCCTGCGCATCGATGTCATTGAATCTCTGAATCTTTCAGGATCCAAAGCAGAAAGGTAGATTTAGCCGATTCATTCTGGGAGCATCTGAATAATTTCCGGGTTGAGGATTTCCTCGTTTGTAATACCCAGAGCACCTCACAGAGATTGTGACTTGTCAATGTGACCATAAATGCAAACACTGACATTGTCTTATTTAGATTGTGACACCTTCTCATCATCAAAATACTACAAAACTACAGTTTGTAAGCCAATGTTGGAGGTTTTTTCAAAAGTCAAAAAAGACAATCAGGTTAAAAAAAAAAAACGGCGGAAAATTTCTTCATCGCAAATGTAATATTTTCAAAGGAGGATGTGGAAGGAGACTTGAGACAGACTTGAGGCTTGAGAAAGAGCAATCTTATAATGCAAGACCTGTGAAATCTTTATCCTGGAAAGTCTTCATCTGATATTAAAAAAAAAAAAAATCATGTGTGTAAAAGTACAACTGCTACCTATTAACCACATTAGGAATCCAGCTGCATAAAGTGTATTCTGAAACAGATTCATGAAATGAAGGTAATATCTCACCTGCTCTAGGCCAGAAAGGGGCAGGTGGTATTTTTACCACTGAATTTGCATTTCATGAATCACTTGAATGGAACGCAAATGTAAAATTGAGGCTGTTCACATGGCAATAGAGGTGGTCACGGTAACACAAGAAATCCATGTTTTCTGCTCACAAGCTGCTGCCGCTGGATGATGTCAACCCCTATCATCACAGACACACTGATTGTAATATATATATATATATTTTTTCAATGAATGAACTTCTTACAGCATTTGCATCCTGCATTATGATGAAATGATATACTGTTGTCTCACTTTAAACATTTCCTCTCTGAATATCCAGGGGATCTCTCTGACTTTTTGAACAATTTTGTGAAACCAGATCCTTTGACCTAGATCCAAAAACATAGAAAAGGGCCCATATTCATAAACATTTGACATTTTTAGCTCATTGATAAAACTAGCATATAAGCAATGGACACTCAATCCAAAATCAGGACACTTTTTCTGGAAAATTTTCGGAATTTTGATTTCATTTATATGTTTTTGGACACTTTAAGGTAAATGAGACTTGCGTTTAGGTAGCGATATTTGTAATGCTTTTATAATTTAACACAAAGCAAAAACAAAATTTCCAATTTGTTGACAAATTCTAAGCCTTAGCCTCAACATCTCCAGTCTGACAATCACTCCAAAATATTGGGTTTGGAAATCCTCTCCAATTTCCTTAATGTTTTGGCTGCTTGCACTAAGTGATGGGAGATGAGTCGTGTGTATGGACAGGGGAGTGATTAGAGAGACCAGGAGGCTCATGGGTAGGTAGCCAGATCAGGGTCCTTGGCTATCAGAGAGGGCCACATGTGCAGACAGAGCTTAGCCCTTTTGGGATGGTCTGACCCCACTGACCGAAAGATCACATCTGCGACAGGACTCTGGACACAAAGAGAGACCGAACCAACACACCACAGTCCAGACGCATATTCAGCCAAATCTGTCTGCAGTTACACAACACTTCAAAAAAGAAAAACTATGCATCAATGTTTTCAAACCGCCCCAAAAATATACAAGCACTGCACTTACAGCTCTTTGGGACTCAAGACAGAGGCAGGGTAACAGGAAAAAAATAAATCCTCTTTTTGCAGTGGGAGATGGAAGCAATTTTCTAATGGAACATCAAACGCATAAAGAGCTCTAAATGGCGCATCGCATTCATCCTATAACTACAGTTTGAACGCAGTAATGGTCTGTTGAAGGTTCTGCTGAGAGACTGAATACGTTTTTGAGAACTCTCCCTGCAGGTAGTAATTTTTTGGACTGCTTTATCCACATCGCTTCACTCGACACAAAAGTTTTTCTTTTTTAGTGGGAAGACAAAAATCGCGTTGAGTGACCACGGGGTATTCTAATCGCAACATCCCTCCAGCTGTCAAAATTGATTAAATTTAATAAAAATTCAATGCTCATCTCTCAGAGGGAGCATCATTTTCAAATATTCATGGATTTATGTACACGTTTAATGGATTACGACCTCCAATCTCTCAAGAGGGGAGTCCATTTGTCAGTGTTCATCACTAAACAGTATCGGTGACTGTGATAGACCCATTGAGAAAAGGCCCTTGGCCCCATTTTAGTGACAGGGTTCATGTCTTATGGCTTTTCTGCGGTACTTTATCTGTAGATGAGATTGCAGCTTCTGTTCCCTTTTGATCAATGTTCGGTGTCCTTTCTCCCAAACATTCGCAACCGCTTCCCAAATCCCTGCTGCACTGCTATAACAGGCAACCCTGAGACCTAATAACCGACTGTGAAAATTGAAGCAGTTTTGAAGTCACCTCAATCCAAAGTGTGGAGCACTGCGTGAATGGTTTCTATACACTGTCATTCCATGATTCAGTTAGTTGTAAAAAAAAAAAAAAAAAAAAAAAAAAAAGGGGGGTGCTTATTTCCTCCCCAGGATTTCTCAACTGTGTTTTTCATTGGCTGGCTGTTGAGAATGCCAACCTTTTAGAGATTGTGATTTATCAATAAGAGATTGTGATTTATCAGACCACAAGTTTGACATGGGAAGGGATCAACGGGGCTTCTGCCTGAAGTCTTACCACCCAACACAATGCATTCACACGCAGGCTTAATGGGCTTTTATTCCATAATTATTCAAACAGGACCCTGGCATATGAGGATAATGTATAACAGAGTGTTAGGCCTACCCTTACGCCAGCTTCACTTGAAAATGAAGTACAATAAAAATGGTTTTATGTAAGCTTCTTCATAAAAAAAAAAAAAATTTAAATTTAACTATTTAAAGTACACATTTATTGGATCTTATGCTTCTGCTGTTATCACCGCAATACCAATGCCAAAAAAGCAGTCAGAGTGGCACAGCTTTACTTTCAACTTAAATCCTCAAGAGCTGCCCCAGGAAAGACTGCCACTGACAAAAAAGTCAAAAGAGTAACAATTTATTGTTCATTAAAGTCAAGAAACACAATACTCTTGCTATTTGTGAGGCCCGGGGTCAACAAGAGATAACTGCTCTTAACTTAAGAGACGGTCCCTTGGACAGTGCTCTGGCCAGATGTTTATAGAAGTACCTATTTAATTCTGTGTGTTAAAGTATCTACTACACTGTCCTGGCCTGTCCAAGTCCTACTGATATCAAAGTGACTGCTTTGGGATATTCAATCAATTAATAATTTAATTCATTTAAATACACAGCTTGACCTTTCTGACCAATTACCTTGAGATGTTTACTTTCAAATGAGATGGTGTTAGTTCCACCAAGATGCAGGAATAAATGGCATCTAATCACAGTGAGGAGTAAAATGACTCAGGGGGTGGGTGGGGTCTCTCAGTCAGGTTTGTGTACTGTAGGGACAAAAGCGAGAGGGTTGACTGTGACTGGTACAACAGCTGTATTCGATTAGGTCTTACTATCCCCACCTCAAAAGCTAGGGGAAAACACAAACATTTTGCCACCTTGCGCAATGTCTTATACGACATTCAGCAAATTTCTTTTGTAGTAGGAAGAAATGGAGAGGGAAAACAAACACAAAAACAAATCAGCCATTATACAAAGTATCATGCTTGCATTGTATTTCCATGTGCCTAATTAATTCCCTTGTCTAATTAACTCCCTTAAACAAATGCAATTTGCTGGAACCAGATTCAGCCATGTGACTTGTTTATCAATCAAAACAGTAAGTTTGGGATCTCAGCAGTCGGCTGCTTTTATTTCCTCACATACGAGGGCACCTGTGACATCATCTTAGTCCCACTACGTGTAACAGACTTTTGGTGGAAAAATAAAAAAATAAAAAAGCACAACCCAAAGCGAACTAAAACAAGCAGACCTACAGGGATCACATACAAAGATAACTGACTTTCTATTTCCCTGGCTTTAACTGAACTGGCATTCCTGTGGCTAAGGTGCTTGACTAGGACCTGTAAGGTTGACATGTTACTCCTGAGGGGGTAACCAGTCTAATCAAGTTGTTTTGGATAAAAGCATCCGCAAAGTACTGTAATTGTATCTTTATTCTCTCTTCTTATTCCAACATTTTGAATAATCAAGACTGCAAGACCAAGTTTGTCAACAGTCTGCACACGACCCAGTCAAGCAGCTGGATATTTACCAAATCAGTGCCTTACTCAGGGATCCAAATGCAATGCCCTCTGAGCTGGAAGACCAGCTCCTTAACCATCAAACCACACGACTGTCCAGTTCCAATCCAAGACCACCTCCCTGTCTTTGAACAGGTTCAGTTGCTTTAGAGATTTCTTACATACCATGAGGACAAACAGAAAAAAATCTACTCACATAAGAACAAAAGAGGTGTGAAAGTACCCTCATTCTGACAGCATACAGGGCATTAAACATTGTGGAAACCTAGACTTCTGTTCCAATATGCCTCGTGATTCTGTGCCTTAGGATGTGTAGATTTCCAGGGTACAGGGACAGGTTGTGTGGAGATTCTCCTATGTCAGTGTGAGCCGAGGCCTTGGGCTGGGCTCGAAGTGATGGCACTGTGCAGGAGCCCTCCATTGTTTGTCATGTCTTCAGTGTCAGGTCTGTTCATCTGCCCTTTTTAAGGCCCACTTCAGCGCCCTTCTCCATCTGAATGTGTGTGTTCAATAACGCCCAATTACGTAGATGCCTTTGTGTAACCATAGACTCCCCATGTCTCTCCAGGTATAAATGTATCTCCAGGGACTGTCCCTGGTAGAGCTGTGGTGTACAACTTTGTGTGCTGTAGCTCTCCACGCTGCATGATAACTAAACAGGCTTACAGCCCTAAACAGTGTGTGGACTTATTTTTGCCCCGACAACATGGAAGTAGAAACCAATGAAATCTTTTATGTAAATCACATTTTAACATTGCAGTGGTCAAACATCAAAGCAGTCTCATCTGTTAACCACTGCAATTCAGCTGTGCATGAATACATTTTCACATCGATTTAGGAAATTACAGCGATATCTATTTTCATAAGGCTAAAACCACTTATGAATAGGTGCTGTGCTTACCTTAATGACTTTGTTACATGAACTACCTTGATGAAGTTGAAGCACACAAGTGAAAAGGATTTCATATGAATACAGGTTGTCCTGGTAACACAATTATCAAAAAATTCCACAGAATCAATGTTTGCTAATTTGAAATACCTCAACTAAGATTTTTACATCAACAAATTATGCTGCATAAAAATTGACAGTTTTTAGAAGCAATTTTATTCTGCTTCTGAATATTATTGCCATCTCATGGCAAGATCATGGTGAAATATTGACTAATCAAATAAATACAAAGCACACAATAAATGTACAAATATGGTCACAGAATAAACCAATCCTTATACAACACAAAGAAAAAACCTATAAAGAATACTTTAAATGTATTTGTGATACAAATTCTAAATTTTTTTCTCAGAGGCACCTAAGTGAAAACATCTTTCAAAGATCTTTCAGAATAAAACCTTTGCCTTACAGCAGTAAAAGCAGAACAGTTTACTAAAACATACCCAAGAGTCAGAGGAGGCTTACAAGAGCCACACAATGGCTACCCTCTAGTAAATGCACGTGTAAGTCTTTGTGACCTATTCGCCATCTTGTATAAATAATTTGGTCACATCGAGTTTTAGAAGAGAACAACGGAGGATGACGAAGTCAACATATACTTGGTACATGCACTCGCAAGCACCTGGCCGACCAGGAGTGGCCGCGAGAGAGTAATGAGACCAATGATCTTAAACGGCTTATATCCTGTGATCCCCTGTGAACCTAGACCAGTTGTCAAGTTGCCAATGTGGACCTCCAATCGTAGCCAGCAATAGCGCAGTTGGAACCCCAACACCCAGTTACACGGGTCACGCCTGTTTCCTAAATAAGTCTTACTGCAACCAACCAAGTGAATGCAATAACGTGCCTGAACAAGAGCCAAGGGGCTCCAGGCTTCTGTCTTCTCCCAGAACTCGTCTCCATACGACAGGAGGGTTGGGTGCTTTATGTTCCCTTTTACCCAATCTCTGGAACATCCTCTTTGATCACCTGCAGATTACAACTTTTAAAAGTGCTCTTAAAATGCATCTTCATTGCTTTCCATTTATGTAGCGACATGCACTACATTTTGTTATTATACATTTTGTGCCTATTATTTCTACCATTTTTAATCTTCCTCTTGGTGACTGTGGAACCCTTCAGATTAAGCATAAATGAAAAATACCGTATTGGAAAAAGTTGTTTATATTATCTAATGCAATTTATTTTCTCTCCATTGTTCTGCTGAGGCAGGCAAAGTGTTCTTTGTTTACATTGTAATGCACATTTTGAACCAAAGCATTTATAACAATGTTTTAATAAATCAAGCAGTAAAAGCATACTTATATTTTGATAAGAGGTTTCTGACTGAACGTATCAAGAAAATGCAAAAACAATACAAACTGTGACAGATGCTCGCCTGGATGAAGTTTCCCTTAAATCTGGTTTAACTAAATTTTGCATTAGTTCTCTCCGAATATGACTTTTACACTTACTCAGATTAATGCTCACCTTAACAGACGGTGTTTTTGAAGAAGTTTAAAAAAAAAAAAAAAAAAAAAAAAAAGGCTACTGTTCATGTTTAATTGTGGGTCAAAGTTAAGGACAACAGTTGATTGGATCCAGGCCATGGAGTGCATTCTCCAGTCTGCCTCTAATCAAGAGGAACTAATTACCATTTAAAATGTAAAGACACTCACTGCAGCCCCAGACCTGTGAAAGCAGCTCAGAGGCCCCCCCGGAGGATTAGAACCCATATCAAACCGGTGACCCTCTTCAGCGCTCCCGCGGAAAGAAGCGTGAGAGCCGAGTAATGGACTGTCTGCTCTTCGCTTGGAGAACAGAGCTGCGGGACCCAATTAACACCAGATGGAAGCTGGTGCAATTTTACCTGACCTTTTCACTAACACTCTGAAGTGGGAGAAAATAGAAAAAAAGCACAAAGGATTAAGACATTTCTCCCACAGGTGAGAGAAGAAAGCAAAAATACACACAACTAAAAAGAAATTACACTCACGGCATATTAACCTATTGCATGCTAAATCAAAGAAAATATACTGGAATTCATATGATCATCATTTGCCTGGTTTTTTTATTTTTCATTTTTAAAAAAATACCAGTTGCCATGTATGCTTTCCCTGATTCTTGCCTTTTCCACCCCGACCTGAAGCTGTTGACTTGCTGCTAGCAACTATTCCTGTCAACTTCAGGAGTCGGCAGCTGTGAACATCTCCTATTCACATGACAACAGGCCCTTGCTTCTTTCCACACTGCAAACACACCAACATTTACATATTGTCCCTGTCGGACGAGTCTGAAGCCAGCATATTCTCCATTTTGTGTACTGACTGACGCCAGCTGTTGCCTTGCCAACAAAGACCTCCAGCCATAGCCAGCATTGCTGAGCTCAGGGCTTGAACATCCAATCACAGGGGTCACACTTTTCTTGCAGAACAAGTGTCTTTACAGTGCCACCAATAGGCCACTGTCATGCATATGTTGTGTAGTTCTATAAATAATGTTCATTTATATGTGTTCTGTACACTTTATCTGAGTAATATATTTAATAATATTTTTCATTTATATTTCTTTTTGGTGTTGTTTAATATGAAAAGGCGATGTTTCAGAAAATCGTTCAGCTGTTAAATGGTTCAAAGTGACAAAACCACACATTTCACTGGGACACCTGGTTCAATACTCTCTGATGGCAAGAACCACAGCTTTTTTAATGACCACCAATAAATGTAAACGGGAAACGCGTGCAAAATTTGAAATATTCAATTTGACAGCTTAATCCCCAGTCTCAAATTTTGTTCAATCTATTTCTGAAATGCTGTCAGTTTCCAAAATCATTCAGTCTTCTTGCAGACGCTTTAAGAGTAGTCAGAGGGAACTCAATTTCACACAATAGACTGATAATAAATCGTCTGTACACCTTTTGGTCAAGTGCCAGAGACCTGATTTTCTTTGCAGGAGGTGCATAGCTCAAAGTACACAATTATTACCAAGACCTTCTTGCATACTTCAACAAACACATCTAGGGCTCTATTTTCGGCAGCAGGTGCAACGTCCTATGGCCGATTGAAAACATGCCATTGCTGCAATGACACCCACAAAGTTACTTTCGGCAACACGTCAGCACCGCAACAGGAAAAATGCGGAAAAGCCACTTGTGCCTCTAACATAATAAAGGGCCATGGAAACGCAATGTCTGGGAGTGTCCTCTGAATATAAACTTGAGTACTGTGCAAATTGTAGGGCGCAATGCCCGAATTGCAGCTTTCATCCAAAGAGGAAACCCTTGTGCTTAAGAGGTCTCAAAAGCAGGTCTATTCGGAGCACAAATCTCAAAGGTAGAAAAATAAAATTGTAGTACATTAACTAAGCCAGCAGGTGTCGTAACATGACTTGGAGACATTACCGAAAAGCAAAAATGGTCAAACTTCCATAACGACACAAATAATTGAATTCCCCACAATCTACGAGGAAAATGTCAGACCCGTGCTCTTTAAATTTATATTCTTTTCCTGCTTGGAACGTGAGGGATGCGGACTATTAATCTTGGCTGTATTTAACATCTCTTTTTACTGTTGATTCCAATAGTATGGAATATATAACTGCAAGGAGAAGAAGGTATGACCACCAATGACTTTTCAAACAGTGGCACTCTTTCCCTAATATGACTGATGCTATGTTCACACGTAAGCAGAATTATGGCTCCACATTCTGAAAGTGAGAGCGCAGAACACAGAACAACGCCACACCTGTCAAAAATCAGCAATCGCTGATTGGAACCTGCAGCAGACATGTAACTCGCAAGTGATACATTATTACATTAGGACGATAAATAAAGCTGACTGTCAAATTATCATCATCAATATATTTAGCTAGCTAGCTAAGATAAGCCCCCATGACCAAAACAGCAAGTTGTGACAAGCAAGTTAGCTAGCACTAGTTAGCTAGATAGGATACCCTATATTTTATAGGTCATAACTAGGCTATTGAAACAATAAAATAAATATCAGTGCATGTTCTTTTCTGTCAGCGTTAATGCATGACTTTGATATCGTACAATTCAGGGTATCCTTGAACCGTAAGAATGAATGAGTCTGCCTTTTCTAAGACATAAGTACTCTGCATCGAGAGTGTCACAGGACCAGAGACAACTGTCAATTTTACCAGCTGTTATTTGCTGGTTTTTTTGCCAGGCTCAATAAACTGCTGAAATCTCCTCAGTGTGGACACTAACCAGTACGTCTGTCTCCTCTGGTGTGAGGCAATGTTCCTCTGCTTTCGCTCATTACTTTTCTCTTGCAAGCACTGTGTGCATGTGATTTTATTGCATAGAACACACACTATGATTGGCTGAAACATGCAACACCACACCAAGCCCTCTAACTGATATTAACACATTGCTCTACCCACTGCGGACTGCGCCATGAGAAGGACCTCATTGCGGGTAGCGCCATGGACTAGACCCGCCCTATTTGAAATATCGCCTTGGACTTGAGTCCACGAAAATAGGTTTGCCCCTCCCATCAAGTGTTGTGCAAATCAGGCAATGACTGATTTATGACGTATGAATTTGAAAAGAGAGCCCCTACACTCATGTCAAATTACTGTCATTTAATGCAACCTCTGTCAAATCCAATTCTGCTTCTTGGAAAAACAACAATCAAAAGATGGACAGAATAGTGTAGTGGATCTGCAGAATTAGTGAACCTATCGTGTGACTTTGTACTCCACCTAGGGCATAGGAAACACATGATTGGGGCTGAATCTACAGTGTGTAAAAGAAGTGAGGGCTATTCATCACTGCATTCTTCAAGTAATGCTGGGTCTTGGTTCTCAGAGTCAGGAGTAACGTCTTGGGCAACTGACTCATTCGCGTTCACACGCTTCATGATTGGAAAATTGTAAGAAAAACATAGATCAACACATGGCATATATTTGCCTCCATCTTTCATTTATGACCATTCAAGAGCGATTATGTCACAACTTGGCTGCTTCATGTTGCATCCAAAATCCCAATTACCCAGGCCTAATGACCGGACAAAATAAGGTATTTCCTGGTGGGAAACTCGTGCAAACTGTAAATCCAAAACCACTTGAAAGCACAGCTCTTCCCCCTGAATCTGTGGGGGACAGTGATTTGTTGAGGCTGATAGCAAGTTAGTTCAATTTAAATGGGGGAAAAAAGAGCCAAAATACAATGAGAAAATGAAACTGTCGGGCATTACTGAGAATGAACCCTGAAAATACGGCTCATGTGCAATGAATACTGAAAGCGTTTGAGAGGACTGTTGGATGTGGGACTGCTAGAGAAACCATAGACAGTGATAAATGGTGGTTTAACAGTGAACAGTCAACAGGAAGCACTCAAGAGTATCAATACACATTTTCACTAGAACTGATGGGAGATTTCTTGTCCTAAATGAAACCCAATTCTCTTTCATCGCCTCCAACATAATTGCTTTTAGTCTCTTGAGTGGCACATTGTTGATTGCCGACTCAATAGATTCTTTATAGATAATGATATACAACGGAGTCGGGTGAAAACACTGCGGCATTTGAACAAGTGAGACATAAAGCAAACACAAAGCTCTTAACTGGAGCGTTTGCAGTCAAAAGTGATGTCAGTGGTGTCTGTTTAAACACTGACCTGAGAAATATTATTTTAAAATGTGACATAAAAATCACAAGCAGAAGCACAGGAGTGTGCAGAATGCAAGATTACTTGGGAGGCAAAGCTTTGCTTTGTGGGGTCCAACTCATCAAAACACCAGGAGACTAAAAGACAAGGACTGAGCCAGTTTATAGGAGGAGAAACACCTCAGGTGAATGATATCCCAAAAGACACATCCAAATGTATTCAGTCTTAACGCTTTTACCAGCAGGTACATATATGTCCCGCTCCATTTACATAGTTATTTTAACCTTTATCAAAGTTAAATTCAAATACAGATAGATAGCTTGAAATAGATAACAGCACTAAAAGGAGGATCAAAGCTGATCTAAAGGCAGCGGACAGCCAAACTCCTTCTTAGTTTATAATATGTAGCTTCTAACGGTTTTCAGTGCATTTACTTATAAACCTTAATGCTATTAATACAAATCAGCTTTGGAGTTACAGTATAGTCACCCCCTCAGCTACTGTAACACTGCTGCACAGGCGTGTGCGCTCACACACCCCACGCTCACTTTTCACCATAAATAAATTACATTTATTTTCATTAGAATTCATGAGTTCTTCAGTTACTGTGCAGTTTCTCTTTGATAAACTAAAAACAAAACTAAACAGCCTAAAGGGATTCTTCAGTGCAGTGATTCCTCAACTTTTAAACCATCACTCGTATCAAACTTTTTTTTAGTTCCTGCATATCAAAATTTCGAATGACTAGAAAACGCTCTATTGCTGACCATCACACATATCCAGAAAAGCCACATTATTAAGTCAGTCTCTCATCCAATCTACTCTGGATAATCTCCTTTAGACTCATTCCATTAACCTTCCTCCCAAAGAAACTGGACCTTCAGCAACAGGATCAGCGGCTCTTGCTTCTACAAACAGAGAAACGAATGAAAAAAATCTCTAACCTGGAGGTTTTATGTCTTCATTATCCAGGGTGGCCCTGGTCTAAGCGCTGCAGTCCCCAGCTGGGTAGCCAATTAATGGGACAGTGAAAGCGAATTCCCAAGAGGGCAACACTTTCGACATTCATCCCTGCGGGCCACACCGATTATCCCCGACCCCTCAATCACGCTCCTCCAGGCCTACATCCAGCTCAGCTTCCAATTACCACCCCGCCCCCCACCCCAACCCCCCAAACCATCATTACACATGCACACAAACGCATGTACAACACAAACACCCAAGGCCTGCGAGGCGCCGTTCGCTGTCATTAAGAGTGACGCTTGTGTGTCCCCCGGCCGCCGGAGGAAAACATTCAGCGGCGTGGATATTTAACAAACAGTTTGACGGCGCCCCGTGCCTGTGGTCCCCTCTCGAATAACAAGAAATCCACGAATATTTAAAATGCACCTGGAGAGATTTATGCCAATCCAGTGCAAGCAAAAATGATATTTGCACGATGGGTACATCA
The DNA here is from genome assembly GCA_022829145.1 of Albula goreensis. Lineage (NCBI taxonomy): Eukaryota > Metazoa > Chordata > Actinopteri > Albuliformes > Albulidae > Albula > Albula goreensis. The sequence continues at coordinate 4,186,236 of CM040764.1, read as the reverse complement.
TAATACCTTTTAAGACGACTGGCAATCCCACTCAATAGCTCCCGTTTTTTAAAAATATCATCCAGTAGATGAGATGTAATTAAAGGAAATCTTGGACAAATATGACCCCCCCAGAGAATCAATAAAAACCCACTACAACCTACTGAAGGCATACAGAGAAAATGGAAGAGAGGCAGCATGAAGTTTCCTTTCCTTTTTAAAAAAATTTTAAAAATGTGTCTTTTGGATCAAGGTCTATCAAACCAGACACAATGACCAAAGAAGCAAGAAAATCAAGGCACTTGGGTTTTTGAGAATATTGCAAAATATATTCTTTACTGTGGTGATAGCCACATTTTAATACACTCCACTTCTCTCAAAGAGAGTGTCATGGTATTTTCCAGTGTTTCTTTGCCACAAGTACATTCTTTGCCAGGATTCCATTAGTGTCTCCTTGACTCTTGAGAATAAATTTAAGGGTTCCTTCTTTACCTTCCAAACCTTAGTTCAATCTAATTAAACTGCCAAACTCGTCCTGTGAAATTAAAAAATGTAATACCTTTGTAGGTCTAAGTTAAAGACAAATGATACTTGAAATCCAAGGTTTAAAGTTAGTAGCCAGTTTAATTATGTATTAGCAATTGCTTTATAATGCACATACGTTGTACAACAGTGTAATTAGTTTCTCTTGGGGATGGTGCTACCAATTTCCCAAAGCATACAAATAATGCAAATGAAGTTCCTTGATTGCAAATGGAAGACAATTAACGTAATCTGGTGAGCTAGTGACTGGAGAATTAGGTATCATTATACCAAAATGGGTGGGGCTGTCCTTTTTAAACTGATAATTGTGTTTTGTGGTGAAGAGAAAACCCTGTTTGATTGGTTGAAACAACTGAGTGATTCCTGAATTCCTGTCAGCCTTGGTGATATCACTGATTCGTTCATCAATACTGATAAGGCAGAGTTGAAAAAATGTTGAGCTCAGATTTTATGAACACAACTTGCAGTGTATAGCTACACTTACCAAGTCAGGCTCAACCAAACATTTTCTTAGGGTACCATTGTGCAAAATTTATTTGTAATAAAAAGCTTGTTTTATTCAAATAAAATAGTAATAGCCTTGCTTCCAATGTACTGAACACAGTTTAAACCACAAGTACTACACATTTTCACTATGTCATTCAGTTACAACAGACTCAACAGAGTTGCATAGACGGCCGTCAATTTCATTTTATAATTAGCAGTTCCTGCCACTGGATTTGTCCCAAACTTCAAAAATCCCCATCTCCATCAATCAAGGCTTGAAAACATAAGTACGAAATGATTAACATTATTCTTCTCTATTCACCCCTTATATTTCACTTTAAAACTGCACAGCAATTGCTAAAATGCATTAAAAAAAAAAAAAAAAAAAAAATTTATTGGTGACATTTGAAACACAAAGGCGCTTGCATGGAGCTTTCAAGGACACTGGTCTGAAGACCCACCCACCAACAGAAGAAAAAATCCACAAAACAATGTTGGCATGTCCATACTACAAATTAAAAGATCTCATTTAACGCTGGGTCCCTGATGTTTCTCTCACCCGTATTGTCCTCTGTGCTGGGTATTGTGAAGCTGCATGCAAAAGAAACAGCAGAACGGCTATTTCCGTCAAGACGTATTACCTGCGAGAGCAGGGAATGTTCCGGAGCTGGAGCTGAGGATGTGTTAATGAGATTTCTCTGGTCTGACAAGGCCCTGGAGGTTCAATCCACCAGGAAGCACAGCCTCCTAATGCCTTACCCTGCTGTTTCAGTTGCCCCATTAAACTCAGCAGAATGCTATCTGTGCATATCCTTTTCATTTAAAAAAACTGCTATTTATTTAACAGTGCTGGACCGTGATTAACAGTGTGGGAAATGGGGCCTCTGGGGGAGGGGGTGATCATGTGGTAAAGGCGCCTTTGCTTGGTGCAGCTGTGAGTCCTGCAAACATCGGGTGTTGCAGTCCCAGCCGGTTCCATTACTTACCACATCCGTAAGGCAACGGTGGCCTCTGCCTCAGTGGGGAAGGACTGGGGTTAAGCCAGTTAGGTTTCATCGGTGCTAATTCGATTCCTGTCCACCTAGATACCTGCGTGTCAAAGTTTTTCAATATTTCTAAATTGTATCGTTAACTGATCCAACTTCAGGCCCTTTGAGATGCTGACTCTCAAAACTGCCTGGCTTTGGCAAAAAGTTTAATTTGATATAATGCTACTGAATAAATACTTCTAAGAAAGCCTTCCACCACATTGAATTGCAGTGTTCATAGCATTAGTGACAGAAATAACCTTTTAACATTAACAGAAGATAATTGCATTCATAATTGCACTGGGAATATATTTTACTGTATATTATATATTACAATGTGTTCATAATCAAAGAAAGGCACACAAAAAGGCAGAAGCACTGGATTCCTTTTCTGCCACTTCCTCTGTGCAAGTAAATATATCATTTACCAATATAAAATGATGCATTATGGGAAGTTTTTCTTAGACATCCACCTGGAACACATTTGGAGTGAGTGAGTGGTTGTCCCAGTAACAAAAAAAACATGCGACTTGGGCAAAATTTTCCAGGACGGGATACACACTGAACAGGTCATATGAGATGTAAAAGGTTAATAAGCTGTTTACTGTATTTTTGCCATACTATCAGTAGAAAGATTAATTTACCATCAAATTAATATGTAACTCCCCTTTGAGAGCCTGAATCGCTACATTCTTAGTTCCATAACCCATTATTGGATACACTTCTGAATCATTTAAATCATCTCACATTCCACAGAACAAGCTGAGATGGTGGTGAATGATGTAATACAATGACAGGGTATTTATGAAAAAGGTTTCGCGTGGAGAAGTGGTGCAAATGTCAAAAATATGCTCAGACACCATAGAATACCATCAGCACTGACTCTCTGGCTCTCATCTTAGACCTTGAAGTGATGTTCCTTTTGACTAATGCAAGACTGCCACTGCAGCCTCTCTTATGGAGTAGCCTCTAGCTACTGCATTACAGCACAATATTACAGTATTGCATTATGATTTCTGGTCAGCTTTTTTCAGCACACGAAAACAAAATGTGGTGTATCCTTTCTCCAAGTATTATAAAGACCACATGGCTTTTAAATCCGGTGATACAACAATAGTTGTAACAATTGCTTTGGAATATTTCTTAGAGATATTGTGATAACCTAATGGCTTCACTGGACTATTTCTGGCCAAAAGCAATTTTACCATGCTGATGTCATTTATATGCCACAGAATATCTCTATGAATCTCTCAAACTATCCAGTCGTACAGTGGTAGCCGGGGAGCTGGGTATACATCCTCAGAAAGTGGACACACAAACACAAAAGCACATTTTTATTAATGGTAATAAGGCTAACAGGTGGACATACTGTCTGGGGAGGTGGGCATACTGTCACTCCACAGCCCATATATATTAATGGTAATAAGGCTTACAGGTGGGCAAACTGTAAATCCATAAGGGTTATACCATGAAGCTTGCAATAAACATACCTAAGTTACCTAAATATTTAAGGTGCTGCTTTAGTTCACAGACAGACAGATAGATAGATGGGGGTATGCACATACCTTTGATCACAATGCTGCTTCAAGCTCATGACACTACTCTATGTGTGCTTCTCCTCCTCCTGACCTGTTCTTATGCGCTCACTACCTCCTCCTCCTCCTCCTTCTGGGACCCTGTGCATCTCCTCCAACTGTTTACCACAATAGACAAACACAATGTGTGCTGTTAGCACTCCTACGATGGCTACCATATGCTACCACAACCAGACTGGGTCATATGAATCACTGGGTACTGCGGACTGGCTCTGATTCGTCCATTAAAGCCATGACTAACAGTAATGCTCACTGTAGGGTTCTTGAGACTTCATTTTACAATCAAATATTAACATGTTCACTGTGTGTTCACTTGATAAATTTGCATCCAGCAGAATTTGTACAGACAAAGCCTGTTTTGGGAGGTTACAGTGTCCTCCGCCTCCTCTCCTGTAGCTTTGTCAGGATAGAGCTTCTGGCGCTGAATTTGGATTTATGTGAACATATTGGTGGAGTACAAAACCTTGCTGGTACAGCTGTGGGCAAAAATGCAGGTTGTTCACAAGCACAAAACTTATTTGCTGGATATCAGTTATCTGTTAGGCAAGTCTGCTGGAGGCCTGTTCTGCTTTTCCAACTGTGTTCCCAGTTGGATTCCTTTCCCTCTGTATACTAAAAGTTGAAATTTTCATTCCAAGTCACTGTTATTCCAGAGAGGAAAGGACTGTACAATGCTAAACATCAGTCAAAATAAAATTCAGTCACAGAACATGGTCTGACTCAGATAACAGGTTTGTTCAATACGTTCCCATTTACGAGAGACTGAAAACTCTCAAAACCTCCACCGCAAAACTGAGAGGATAGAGTACAAAAAAATAAAAATTTGGAGCCACTTTATAGAGAGATTATGGCCATCTGCTGCATCTCACACACACTGATGCTGAAGGAGGGGGGGCTGCAGTCTGAGGTTTCCCATTACAGTATAATGTGTTTGGGCCAACTTTAGAAATCAATTTCAGTGAATCTAAGCCTCTTCAGAGACAGCAAGACGGGTCAGTCCATTAGGTAAAAAGGGCTATTTGAGCTTCTGAGAACACTTAAGTGTTTTTTCCCCCTACCATTTCTCTAAATAACAGCGGTTGTTTGTAATTTGGTGATAAACCCGTCAACGTTAAAACATTTGGAGAGGATCCACGGAAAGAAATGAACCCAAAATGTGCAAGGTACCAAATGTGTTGAGATACCTTCAATCAGTCGCCTTTGTGGTCTGGGCGCTGTCTGAAGACCTCCCTCGTCTTTCCCAGGTGACACTTATTAGCACAGAGAGTCAAAGACGATTGTATACACCACCTGGCCACGTCTGACTTTGAGTTATTCCCCTCAGCTCAGCTGTGAAGGAAACAACTCTGTGTTTGAGCTAAGCTGAGACAAAGATCTCAGAGCTCATCCCCATTCCTTGTAAGGGAATGTACAAGCACAGTCATAGGCCCAAGTTAAAGTTTTAAGTTGACGAAGTGTAAACAGCGAAGATAAAGTGGTACAAAGGCAGCTCGGTTTCTTAAACAGGGATTCAAAATGCATGCGTTCACGGATGAGAAGCAGGTGAACCTTGCGTGGTACTGGAAAGTTTCAAACACAATAAACCGACATGAAACATCAGAGTCCCTAGAGCACCTGGAAAAGGAAGTTGCAGATTTGCAATGAAATTAGTTCCTATGAGTTTTAGCCTTTGTTGCAACAACAGCCAATGGTCCGGAAGGCTTGAATTTCCCCAACACCAATCCGAGATAATGAGTCACCACAAGACGAATGTTAAAAAAAACAGACAGCACACAAGTGGAATCTGGGTGGAAACCTATCATTTCAAAACGGCCATTAAACAGATAAGTGACAACTGCTCACTACTTAACGGAGGAAATTGTACTCAAAAGATTGTTTCGTCCAACTTTTCATGGAATGTCCGCTTACTGATAGAAATGTAAAGCTGAAATCTAAGAGACAAATTATTCCTCCTGTACCTAATCCATCAGAACACTTTCTGTATTCTAGCACAAGATGTTATGCAGTCCTAAAAATGGTCTCACTTCCATTCAGCATTTGAACGACTGAAGTGAATGGGAGACAATGTAAACATTAGCTCAGTGTTATAATAAAGGGGACAATTAAACTGACCAATTAAGTATCAGTCATAATGACACCAAATCAGGAATCAAATAATCAATTCAAACTTGAGACGACCAAAGGATGGAGTGCCTGGTGTCTATTTGCAAACTGATTCCATGGCAAGGTTCCAAAATGAAATCAGGTGAAAATTATGACACATTGACTTTTAACTTCAATCAATAAAAATAAGCTTTACATTTCAATGGCTCTCTTGAAAGGCCTGTACCATTTTCTCATTAAAAATGACAACACAGAATCAGTTTTGCATTATTTAGGCACAGTGACTCTTCAGTACCTTCCAGTATAGCAGCGCAATAACAGTGCAGGACTTTCTAAATACAATTTAATCCAGTTCTGGGTTTCAATTACACAGATAACAGCTTATTAGGGGGACATATAACTGGCTTTACACTTTTAAACAAGAACGTTCCTTCAACAAATTTCACTGAAACCCTTAAAGGTTCCTCTTAAACACGGTATCTCTAGAGGGTTCTGTGTAGAACCTTATTCTGAGAATTCTACAGTACCCTTAAGAGACCATCACTTAGGAAGAGAAAGATTCATTCTGAAAGAGGCATCCATGTGCGATCACTCGACAACAATCCCATGCTAGTCAATCGTGTATCCAGTCTGCCTGTGGGTTATTGGAAATTAAGTGTACTCCTAACTGCTATACAGCCTCAATTTGTAAAAATTTGGCTGATATCACGTGTTTAACATAGCTCATGCATGTTGGCGTTCTCCTGAAATGAAGGCAAAGTGTGTTCGACTGTGCGGATGAGGAGGATGCAAAAATATACATGCACTGTTGCATTCACGCTACTGCAGCAATGAGCGACAACTTCTTAAAAAAAAAAAAAAAAAAAAAAAGAGTATTGGTAAATTGTTTAAAGTACACCACAAGCATGTTGTATTTTCACTGCCCTGAAGAGGATTTGCCTCTTGAAATGCAGCCCCATACAAAATAATTGACAGTGAGAATGAGAGCTCCTATAAAATGGAAAATTGTGTGCAGTTTTGCTTCCCAGGAGTGCGCATCTGTGACAGCTTAATTTGATTTGTAACTGATGACTGCTTCAGAAGGGTTTTCAGTGTCTCTTTAATACAAACGTATTGAACAAATCTTTTATCCGCATCAGACCCGTGATAAATTTGTATAGGCCCCACATAAATACATTTACTTTTGACAGAAGTTTTGACAAATATTTAGAATCACACAGTTCTTTTCCTCTCTGGGACTGAAGTGACTTGACATAAACATTTTGACTCTTAATATTAAAGGAAAAACAAACCCACTGAAAACTTGACCCACACACTGATAATATACGATGACAATTTTTAGGAAAGTGCAAAACAGGAGTAGAGGTAATTCCGGTTTTGACAGCAGTATTTATTAGGAACTGCTAATTAACTGAGAAAAGAGAGCTGGGAATTATGTTCAGCTTTTTTAATAATAAACAGGCAATCTGATATTCCAAAAAAAAGCTTGTGTGTGTGCAAAATTTGGTGATTCTTTAAGCGAATAAAAGAATCAACATGTGCACACTGGACAGAAAAAGCTGTTCAGACAGAAACTTCACTTTGTATTACATTTCATCCACAACAACATCTGCAGGTACGAATCTAATCCATGTAAATCCACTTCCAGTCTGAAAGAAGACAGCATTGGTTCTAAAAATAAAAACATTGATACAATTCTAAGATTCAGTCTAATTTCTACAGATTCTCTAGAAATAAAACCAATTTTATTATAAAATGAGACATGCTGGTGTACAGTTTGTACAACTGTTTTACAAATTAATTTTACTCAAATATATTTTGCCATTTTATTTAATGCTATTGTGGCAGGAGATCCACCACATTGATTTGCTTTTCTCTGGAGTGGGTGTATGGGGAAATGCTTGAGTAATGATCACACTTGAGATACTGCAGGCCCAATATTTGTTTACTGACACTGGCATAATAGAGTTTGGAGTGGTTTAGCCGTAGCTCTGTGGTTTTCATCAATGCCAGAACCAGGGGAGCTCAATGCTAAACTAAGATGAACAACATTCCCATCTTCATACCAATGCAGTGAAACAACAAAAACTTAACCTTGAGATATAATACAATTCCAACAACGTTCAAAATCACAGGACAAGACTGGAAAAGACCAAAAGGGGTCTCTGGATCAAACACAAGGTTTCTCAGTCAACATAAAATGTTTCCACAACTTGACCTGATGGCTTCAGAATAGGATGAGAATGTTGGCGCAAAAACAGCCTTTGAACATATGGTTATGTCATAAACAGGAAAATTTGTCCAGCCCATAACATTGTAGTTTTGTAATTCTGTTCTATTTCAGACCTTTCCACCAGAACGGAGTTGGGATTTTGCTGTATTTCCACCCTGCTACGGACAATATATCACAGCGGCAGCATCAAGAGGGTTTAATGAATTCAACATTAGTTTTTACTGCTACAATCAGCACAAGGTTTTTTTTTTTTTTTTTCTGTCAAGCAATCCCATTAGTAAAGGGATAACGTGCCACCTGTCTCCTTTGTGCCGTGTGGCTCAGAGCTCTTATTTCTAAACCCATGCTTTTATGAGGTTTAATTCCTTAACCTTACCTTCTGCAAAAGGTGAAGTTCCCCACAACTAATCCAGACACTCTGTTACTCCTGCTCAGAGTACTCAGTTCATTGTATGGTTTGTAATGTTACTTGAGAGAAATGCTCACAAATTGGTATTTTCTCTCTGAAAGTGAATCCCAATACAGGTTCAAAGTGCAGTTTCATGACTGGACCTTGCGAGAGACCAATCTCATTCTCTACTCATGTCATACAGAACAGAGCAGCACTATCTTCTGAAAAATATTTAGTTTGAGCAGATTTTGAGCTTTTTTAGTTAGAATGAGGAAGCAGAGACATGTTGAGAATATGGAAACTTTTAGCACCGACTGCACAGTCCAAATAGTATCATTCTTACATTTCACACTGAACAATTACGCGGCAGTGAACATTTTGTCTTTTAAACTACTAATTGAAGACTGAGATTCCTTACTGAGTGAAACAACTTATGTGAGGAAATGCACCTTTTGCGATCGCATCTAAAAGTGGTCCATCTAGGCTCACAGTCCTCGGCCACCACTGACTTTTTAGCAAGACCATTGGGGGAACAAGTTCATTAAAATCTGAGAATACAGACAACCTCCAATCTGGTTTGCATTGGCCAGGAACCGGCTGAAACTATCAGCTTCTTTACCATCAAGTGCATGAATACAACGGACAAAAAAGGAATGACCTCTTCCCCTTAATGCAACAATTAGAGCATTTTTGGGTAAAGATTCATTAAGTAACATGAAAATGTCACTTCAATAATAGATGCAAGGCAAAACAAAAAAAGCAGCTAACAGTTTTCTGTCAATGCTAATTCAGCTGGCTGTAAGGATTGATAGCTTAATTATAAGATGGTTGGTGAAATGGGATTTCTGGAGCCCCGTCATGGGTGAGTGCTGTTTAGGAATTTGACTGCCCAAAAATTAGATGTGTACCATTCCATTTTTCATTGGGATAAATTGTTCTGAATTTTTCCCCTGGATTTTTAGCTTTTTACTCATGTGTCTCTGTGCTCTATTGACAGTCCAAATTCATTATCCATTGAAAAAAAGATGATAATGTGTGTCAGTGCTGCAGCATTTATTTAAACCCCAGAGATCCAGTATTAAATACTCAGCAGATTACACATAACACCCAAAATGCTTCATGGCCTACTCCAGCCAAACTTACTTCCTGATTTGACGTGAAGATATATGTAAGAAAATTGAAACTGAAACTGGGACTTCACCAAACTACTTGGAAAAGGAAACCCACTCTGTTTTCTCGGTAACTTTCTGAACAGGATATCCACGTCACATCCGTAATATATATAAGAACGGACATCAAGGCACGTAGGAGGATGTCAGGAAATTGACTTTTATAGTCAGAATAAGTCACTTTAATGAAGAGTCAAGGCCACTACTTTATGTAACAAATGCCAGAGGGATGTACAGACCTATATCCACTTCCTTTGGAAGTCCCCGCGCTCCTTTATGTCAAAATTTTGCCACAGCACAAAAGAAAATCATCATTTTCACTGCTAGAATCAAAGATACAGGCCTATTTATCATGGCTTCACCCTCAATTGCAGCGACAACAAGCACTGCACAACACAGCCTATATGACAAGTTGCTGGAGCTGTCCAGATGAGCTAGGCTATTCCCAAAGAATAGATAGGAGACAAGCCTTCCATTGTCATACACTGGTCACAAAAGGGGATAGTCGGTCTCACCACTGAGAAGCTAAACAACTAAGGTGAAAAGCAATCAAAAGCTCTTTGAAAACATGTGGACACCCAGACGAGAGCATCTTGCCTTGATTTGCAAAACATTATACTAAATTTAAGACACACTTTTGATCTGAATGAACCCTGTTGATCCTCAGAGCAATATTTACAAATGGAAGTTTACATATCTCCTTTCCATATCAAGCATCCTATACTCCTTTTGTGCCTTCCAGCTTGCAATTTCCTGCTTGTTTGTGTATTTACCATGTTAGGTCATGTACAACTCTGTAATAATACCTGTATTTATGGACACTGCAAGTCACTTAAGTGTTTACAACCACGTCTATTTTCTGTGTATTTGGGTGCAAGTGTAGATAAGGTTGCGAGTATGGGGTAGGTGGGGTATGAGGTCATGGGTAATAATTACAACCCAGAAGCATGGTCCCATCAGCCCAGATGTGTGCTCCCACTTTGTCAGTTGATAGTTAATTACTTAACAGTTCAGCATAAAACCACTGCAGCATCATACATTCAACTTGTGGGAAACACACATCATTGTTCAGGAAAAAAAAATACATACAGCAGCAATTACTGAAGGCAGTGTAACCTATGTTAACTCTTGTGCCATGGGTTTGAACCATTAAAAAACAGAACATGGTATTGTGAGAAGCCCTAGTCCTGCCCCAAAATAAATTATCCTCAATGAACTGAAACAAGCTGATGAGGAGCAAACAAAACTATTTTCTTCTCATTTCTTTTTTTAACCCTAACTGCAAAATTAAAACTATTATGTAAGCCAAAAGCCTACACAGAACACAAGCATACAAACGTATGCGATACGTTTTAAAACAGAAGGATAATTAAATTTCCCCTCAATATTAAAATGATGGCAAGCCTTCTTCACAATTAATCCCTGACTTCTGGCAATTACCAAACAAATGCGCTGCAGCCTCCTTGTTTTAGGTTTAATTTAATTACCGGCGATTCCAGGAAGCGGTGTAAATCATTTGCATATTTTAGCAGGAGTCTTGGCAGACACCTCCTCCGCTCTGCTTAACGGTGCTGCTGACCCATTCAAAATGAAACCAGCTGGAGGCTATGGGTAGAGGCCAATGTTTGGAAGTGGGGATTTATGGGGGAAATATGGAGCTTTGCAGGAATGAGAAAATATGAACCTGAAGCAGGAGGTGTTATTCGGATAGACGATATGATGGATAATGTATATTATGCACAATACATATGCACCAATGAAAGTCAAGGAAGCCATTATAAGGCTCAGAAGTAACAAAAAAAGCATCTAGTAAGCCATAAAAACAGGATGTCTAGGTAATTTTTGTGAGAATTAAGACAACCTGTGGAGTTCTGGAAAAGATCTAATGAACAGATGACCACTATCCACAGCAGATCATGTCATCTGTGAAGCATGGTGGTCGGGGTGTTAAGGTTCAAGCATGTATGGTTGATACTGGTCCTGGCTCTTCATTGATAATGTAACTGCTTATAGCAACAGCAGAAGTTCAAACAAATGCCTTTAACTCATTGGACAGCACTTCACCCTACTGCAAGACAATGACTTCCAACATTCTGCTAAAGCAAAACGTAGTTTTTTTTTTTTTAAAGGCAAAAAACCTGGAAAATTGACTGACTGAGTCAGTGACCCAATCTGAACATGCATTTAATATGCTGAAGTGATGTTTATGGATCAAAGAGTTCAAGCTGTCACTGCAAGGAAGTGTGACAAAGTACTAAACAACTATTTTAAAATATCACAACATTATGATGCCCTGACATGAGGGTCATGTACAAATAGTGCAATATTTTCTACATGGTGACATCAAAATGTATAAAATGACCCTTTAACAAAAGCTGAACACCTGAACTTTAAGCACATGTGAACTGTTTGATTACAAATTTTAGGGTAAGTGTACCAATTAAGCCCACCAAAATCAGTTTTCAGGTATTTTTCATAGATATTGACATGATTTATAAGGGAGATCTGTTGGGAAAATGCAAGATTTATCCCTCATTTGAAAATGTATTCATTAATTCATGTACATTTTAGAATGTAAAATAATAATTTTCAAAATAAGTCAAAAGTCTGGCATGGGCTTAATTTGTACTGTGGCACCATTTAAGCCCATGTGTTCAAAACAAGCCCACATCATGCTTTATTGACAAAATATAAAACAATATTGTTTTCAAAGAATTAAAAACAGCAACATATTTATTCAGTAACATGGTAAGTATTACAAAATATTTAAAAAAACACCCCTCTCTCCATACGAATGCTTGTGGCTCTCTCTCTCTTCCACCACCTGAACCAACAACCCTCAACATCAAAAAATGAACAAGGGATAGATTGTAATTCCATTTCATGCAATAATTTTATTAGATAGCGGATTCATTGCTTTTAGTTTGTTTTGTGGAGGGTCTCTATTTCCTTATGATTGGTGAGACAAAAAGGGCCAGCACCCTCCAGGTTAGCCTGGCAACTGAAATGAACCTGCGTTCAACACCTTTTACATTACATCACAGGCATTTAGCAGACACTCTTATCCAGAGCAACTTACAGCACAAAGTGCATTTTTCGGGACGAGGGTGTTAAAGTGCTGGAGGAAGTAAAAGTCCCAGAAGTGCCAGAAGGGTTAGTATGGACTAAACCCTGTGGAGGCCTTGAGCACATTTACCTTCTTCAACCTTCTAGACTAATGTAAAATGAATCAGAAAACATTCAGTGTACATACTTGACATGCTTAATTCTTTGGCAGCTTATCTCTCAATGAAGCTAATGGTTTGACCTTGAGACTAGCTATGTGTGCCAGCTCATAAAACCCATCCTTCCATATGAAGGAAAATTTCTTAATACACAAAAATCAAAACATTAATCTCTCCTTTTACATAATGTAAATGTACTTATCGAAGAAGTGGCTGAAAATAGCAGAAAAGGGATCTGAGGGGTCCCGAAACACCAACGTTTTTGGTGACTTTGCGTGAGGTCCCGAGACTGCATGCACACGGGCAGGGCTCACTCAACATTGCTGGAATGTTTAAAATAATGAGTGGCACAAAATATTGGTTTTTTTTTTTGACTTCAAAGTTGAAAGTGGGCTTAAAGGGCACATGGGCTTAATGGGAACAGGAACCCAAAATCGCAGAGTACAATGTATGTACAGTATAAGCAGTGTAATGAGGAGCTTGAGTTACAACTCTAAGGTTTCATGTTTAGTTCCCAGGTAGACTATGGTCTTTGTACCCTTGAGCAAGGTATTTCACTTGCATTGCTGTAAATAAAAGTATACATCTAAATAAGAACATCTGCTAAATGCTTAAAAATGGAAATTCAAGTCATTGATAGGGCCCACTAATAGAAGTACTCAAAAGAGAAGACAAAGGTGACAAGCTCGTGTCATTGGGTGTGTTCCAATACTTTTTCTCGTCTCCTTATTTCCTCCCCATGTCTCCTACCCCAGAAATATGTGGAGGAAAGGAGGAGAGGAAACGAGTGGAGGAGAGGAGGAAACGAGGAGATGAAACAAAAACTGGAACAGCTAATCCAATTAGCCCTTCATGAAAGTCGATCTCGGCTATTGAAGTCGAGTAACTTCAACTGATTCCAAGGATACCCAAACCAATCAAAATTTTCTGTGGGATGGTCTTTTAATCCGACTGGTTGTGAGCACAATAATGCCACCCAAAAATCTGAAAAGACTTCTACGACAGGATATATTGATGTATCCTTCGTTTGGAGAAGAGGAGGAGGCGATTGAAGGATACAAAATCTCAAACCTTTTTGGAACAGTGGAGGAAGTGAGAACACATAGATAAGTTTCCGGGGCATGGTGGAAACAAGGAGACGAGCGGAGGAGACGAGACGACAAATTTGAGCATTGGAACGCACCAATTCTCTACAGAGCATGAGCTCACAGTAATGAGGTCATATATTCAAATCCCAGCAAGAGCCTTTGATGAAGGAGCTCAACTTAACGGTTTCAGCTGTATGAATTAATAGGGCTGAAATTATATACATTTGAGTCACACTGAAAATGGGGACCAGCTAAATAAATTGCACAAGTAACACTCAGTCTTCAGCCTTGAAGGTTTCTCATTCACTGCTGATAAATGGAATGTGCTTTACAAAGAAATGAGTATGAGACATCATTTGGAGTACATATACCATTTCAAGGCTGATAGCCAACAGAATCTCCTCCTCCTTTGAAAATGGGGGCCTTATTGGATTTATATCCTTCACGTCATACCTCTGGACAGATAATTTCATCTTCTGCAGTAACATTTGATAAAATTTACAAGTAACCACTCAGAGGGTCGTGTACAGACAAAAATTGAACGTATTAACAGAAAATGCAGTCGCCTGGCGATACTTTATTGCTCATAGGCACAACCACAGTTGTGAAGAGTGAGGTTCATGGGATAATCTATGGGTCCTGACATACATCCAACTTTTTTTGCTATTAAAGCTCAAGAATTTCTCATGAACTAAAATGTCCTGAAACATTTTTTGTAACATTTACATTTATCGTACAATCATGCCATCTCTTTGCCTACATTTGGTGTTCTGCAGGCCACTTCATCATGTTAAATTACTGTCCACACCATCACATTTTCATCCTATTCTTCAGGATGGGGGTTTAATGGGAGAGAGGGAGGGGGACAGGCTGGGATTGGCAGAGATTCTGGGGGGCAAGAGGTGTTGCCTAATTGAATGTTTAAAGCTTTCTCCAGCCAATCTTGCTGGAGAATTTACTGGAAGAAATTGAACAGAATCAAAGTGGTGACACAGGACTTCCTGTAACTAGCTGAAAAGGAACACCCCCTCATTTTCTCAGTAACTTCACAAACATAACATCTTTGTCACATCTGTGCTATGGGCTACAACGCACATCAATGCATGTCAGAAATCACAGCAGAGGGAAGTCTCAAAAGTTTTATGCAAAGAAAAAAAACTGGGAAAAAAACCTTTATGACCCATTGGTGGGTGGGCTGTTTTAGACGTCACAACAACCCTCTGAATTTGAATTAAAACCGTCCAGAATCTACTCGTGCCAGTTCCAACACTGGCTGCGTGGCTTTGTTCTATGCAGCCAATATATCTTCATGAACATTTGCAATGACGCCATTGATTTTATTTTACTAAATCAAATTACGTCTCATAACTTGCATTCTACGAAGCAATGTGAAGAGAGACAAAGCTACAAAGCAAGATGTAATTTATACTTTACCATTTTTGACAATTAACCATTCAGATAACCTACATCCTTGTTTATCAAACAATTTAATTTGTTAAGCAAGGCTGTCAGTTACATTTAATCATTTCAAATAATGTTAAAAACAAAAACTTATTAGCTGTACAGCACACCAACTTAAAGCGCAAAGCATTACAGAGGCTAGAAAACCAGCTATACTGTACAAAGAAATCCGAACAATTTCATTAACAGTTATAACATAACATAATTATGTATAATTATAATTATAACATAATACTTGCAGATCAAACATTTCCCATTATATATTTAACAGCGAAATATTTACCGAAAATGTCTTACTTTATAATTCCACCATATAGGACATACATTAAATAGACCTGAACTTTATGCACTCCATGTTTTGTATGGTTATATATTTCTGGACTGCTCTAAAGTTTAGGACAGTAGAACATGTCCCTGGTTTAGGCTTCCAAGTCTGACTGATGATTCTATCAGATTAAGGATGGGTTTCGGCTGATATTTCATCATCCTCATGTTGCCGGCTGGTAGGCAGGCGGAGGGACCAAAGAGAGGGAGGGAGGGCGGCGGAGGAACTAAGCACAGTTGGAGTGGAGAGGCACCTTCGGCAGAGCGGGGAGGAGTGTGCCTCTCTCTTCTGTGCTCTTTCAACCGCTCGACAGGCGCAGCGGGAGAGTTTGTGGCACAAAGGAAACATACCTGGGGCGAATGATAGAATATGACAGGAAGCTGCATCACATACTGTTTACCATGTGGGAGTCCTAATCCCGAAAAAGGAGGGGTGAGGATGGACATTTCGAACGAATGCTTCACAGAGTACCAATGCAACTTTATTTTATTCTATGACCCAACTGATGTGGGTGATGACATCAAAGCAACCACATGAGGTCTTGTCTCATGACTTGGATGAATACTCCTGGTGCAGCTTGTTTCTCTGTATAAACTGATGTGGATCAGGACATCAAAACATTTTCCTTTAATACACCTGTAGACAGCTGGCAAACCACGACTGGCTAGTAGAGAGCAATGAGACCAACTTAAACCCTATCCACTGCACGTACAATTTGGACATAGACCCCTGGAGTAGTTCATCTTTTATACGACTGAGGAACAGTCTTACTCGAGTGCAAGAAACGATGCAACTGGTTATGAAACAAGCTGGTATTGAGAAAAGGGTTTTAAAAGCATGGCAGGGCAAAGAGCGGAAAACGGAGAAACAAAAAGTTTGAACAGGTTATGATAAAAGTTACAGCATGCTGTGTTTCAGCACAGTTTGTAAAGCGATAAAGTCTATCATGAAGTTAGTCCCTTAAAAATTATAAAAAAGCAGCAAGCAAGGAATCACGAAGAGCTCAGAACAGGGAAAAGAAAGTTTTAACAGGTTATTACAATAGTTTTGGCAAAGTTTCTGAAGCAAGTTTCTAAGGCAAACAAGCAAAAGTAGAAGCAGTTCTTATATGCAGTGAGTGGTACTTACTGTTTGAAAGTGTTTTCAAGGCTTGCTACAAAGTCAATGTGATTTCTGCACTGAGTGTGGGGATGCAACCAGCTCAGAAGCATGACTGTCTATGTCACACACTCTTCCACTGAATCAGGAAGGGAAGACAGATTGACACGCTGAGTGCTAGTGTGAAGTATACATGATACATTTTACCATCATATAGGGGCAGCCTATAGCCTAGTGGCTAAGGTACATGACTGGGACCCCCAAGGTTGGCAGCTCAAGTCCTAGTCCAGCCACAGCAAGAACACCATTGCTGTTGGGCCCTTGAGCAAGGCCCTTAACCCCACATTGCTCCCAGGGGAGATTGGCCCTTGGTTAGTCTAATCAACTGTAAGTCGCTTTGGATAAAAGCTTCAGCTAGATGACTGCATAAATGTGTATGTAAAATCATGCAAGTTTAAATTAACCATGTTCTGTAACCGTATGTATAACAAATTTCACAATGACATAATCTGTATCAGTTTCACCCCAAAAAATCACTGAGTGAAGAGTTACAGTAACCCAGGAGGGACAGAAAGATTATGCAATCTGTATCGCCATAAAGAATCCTGTCAGGAAATTTGTCCATGAGGTAGTGAAGCTCTGGACAGGAGTACACTGTAGTAAATGATGCTACAAATAAATTAATACAGTTTTGGGAAGCCCGTGGCATGCAGCCACTGTGAGGGCGCCATGTCATGTGTAATAAATGAAAAAATGTGAGGTGGCATACTCATGAAGACATGCACAACACAAACTGCACCGGTTCATGTATCAAGATTGATTTCAGCCGGATTGTTTTCTGGTCGACCTTACACAAAAATATTGTTGAGAAAAATGTAAAAATTTGTCATTTGGCTTTATGACCACAAATGTTGCTGGGGTCTAAACGGAAGCACTCTTTTTTAAATGAATCTGCATTCAACTCTTTCAATGTGTTTGAACACACCCACTAAAAAGAAAATCAGAGCCGTCAGGGGAAATTCTAACTTCCAAAATCTTGGCTACCCACAACCCTTTCTCAATAGCCTTCAATAAATAAAAAGCCTACTGCACCAGACTCCAGGAAGAGACCATTCCTCCTTAGAATGTTCTCACCTGCTCATCAATGTTTCACACCATGCCATATAAGAATATTGTCTGGTTTGGTCTCTTTGTTTCACTTGCTTCATACAGAAGCCACAGTGACATACTGAAGAGAGTCAGTACCAGAGCTGCTAAGTATTTATTGCTGAAATAACAGGTGTCCTTCATGCATAATGAACATCATTAACACATCACTTGGGCATGTCTTCATCAAAGTCAAACACAACCCTATATAACCCAACTGCATGAACTCACTCAATTTTTTTGCATCATGGTGTTGTAATTACAGTGTAAGGCTGGTATTTTTGCCTATTTTACTTATTGACCATGTATGAAAAGGGGGGAAGGAGGGTCTTTTTCCAGCTTCCCAAACCCTGCAGTTGATGGTATGGCACAGTTTTATGGTGAGAACACTGAGGAAATCTAGTCTACATAATGCTACTCAAAGACCATGTCTGTTACACAAAGCAGTTTGCTACCTTGCACTGTAATGTGTGGAAGGACACCTTGTTCACTCAAGGACAGAATACATAGGTAGCTATCATAATAGTTCTGACGGATGTACATTCACCCTTCATTTTGGGCTACAGTGGCAGCGGAAAAGGCGTTCACATAGTCGTCACCCTGTGTATCCCCAACAGTCATAAAACACATTGGCTGGTCAGATTTAATTTTCTTAATGTAACAAGCTGCACATAGTGCTATATTTTCCCTTACAAAAACAAAACGAAATTCACAGCAAACAATAACAATACACCAGTTAATAGAGAATGATTAAATGAAAGGTTCCCATTTATAAATGCAGTTAGTATTCGTATCACCACAAAAATATACATCAGTAAATAAAGCTAATTTTGTTCCTTTGAATTACACAGTTCAATCATGCTTGGTTAGGGCTACTAACCAAATACATTTAACATAATATGTGAATGAAGCATTAGGCAGACCTACTTTTACTTGCAGTCTAACAAACATTCGAGCTTACTCGTGTACTTCGTTATCCCAATTGTAACCTTCATATTCTTAAATATTTTTCAATGTTTCGACGCAAGTATGGGCCGACCGCGCTCATGCTCACGCATGCGCATACACACAGAGCAAGGAACACAAAACCATGTTTGAATAAACCGCCATATAGGATTGAATTGTAATTTCAGTGCGGAGAGGCCCCAGAAAACACAAACTGACCACTTCATTTGCAGACGCAGGCAAAATAAAAGCAAAGGATAGGTACTTACAGTGCACAGCCGCGACGACTGAAGGAAGAACTGGAGCTCCGGAGACAGGAATATGGCGCAGCCGAAGTTGTAGGTTTCAAACATGAAACACAGTCCAGAACAAACTTCTTGCTTCGTCGGCATCAGCGAAAGTTTTCCATCCTCAAAATCATCGGTTAACTCGTGTTCTTACGATTTACTCGACAGCACAACAAGGTTAAGCTAGGGGGTTCAGCTACGCGGTTGTTACGTTAGCCTAGCTAACACGGCGATCCCTGTCCCTACTCACGATGTTCTGTTGAACAAAATGCAATATTTAACACAATAAAACGTGGTTTAGACACTCTAAAAACCACCACATGGCATTTGTGAAACATAACACGTAAGTAACAGTAGTTTCACTATCTTCTATACGACGGTTCAAACGAAAGGGACAACACCGATATTCTTCTGTTTGCAACAAAGTTGCGGCTTCTCGATCAACTCTTGTTCCAGATAGTTCCATTATTAAGCCCCGCCCCATTTTCAAAAACCTCTTAATTGACAAGTGTCTCAACTAATGAGTGAACAACAAATGATACAGTTGAATTTGCTGCTTCAAGAGAATCAAGTTCTTAAGCCTTCTACTAGTGGAAACCCAAGTACATTCTTATAATGCAACTCATTTCCAAAACCTTGCATAAAACGCCCAACTAAGGCACAACAGGTTTAATTTAATACTTTGCTGCATGAAATATAAGTGCACAACCACAATAAAGAGCAAATAATTCTAAGAGCTTGCAGCAGGCATGAAATCACTGACAATATACAGTTTTAACAGTGCTTCATTAAGATGCAAAATTAAGCTGCTGTCTAATTTCAGTATAATCAAACACAAGCCCACCTACCACTATCATGTCAGGGTCAGAAACCACATCATTTTTATGACCAGCCACTACATCCTCATGCAAATTGCTTTCCAGTTGCTTTTCTAATAATTATCTATCAAATTCTCTTAATGGCAATGGAGTTTATAACATAAACATGCCCGTGTTAAGCCAGTGTCAGTATAGAAAGTACAAAGTGAACAATAAAACTTATAAACAGAAACTAGAGGATTTTAGAGGATAATGGCACTCATCAATTCCACAATGCACATAAATGAGGTCTTTAAAAGAGGCTCTTTAATGCGTTTGATTTATAAAGCCGCAGATTGGGCTGCGTTGCGATAACGTAGACTGGCTGAATGGCCCTCAGACCTGCGGCGTAGAACGTGCACTCCCTTTGCGCGCACAACACCGCGGAAATGAAATCCATTACCGAAATGTACAAGGGTGGAAGCTGAAAACACGGCACCAGCATTTACTGATGCCTTTTCCCCGATAGATGTTATCCATAATTCATATCTAAAAGTTTTAACAGTCCGCTTAGGCTTGTGACTCATTATCTAATTGATCTGCCTGGCTTGTACCGGAATATCTTTTTTTTCAATGCAGAATGGGACACAAGTGTATGCTTTTATAATGAAGCTATATGAGGATGTGAATGAGTAATAGAACTTCAGATATGCCCAGGTATGATTCAACACAGGAATTCACAGCAGTACTATAATTCATCTAAATGTGGGAGTTTTCCTTCTAATATATATATTTAATCATATATAACACATATATATGATAAAAAAACCCTTTGCTATAATTATTCTAAAAGGGGTAATAAATCAAGACACATTGTGACTGTTACAGCATTAAAATGAAGAGAGAGAGATGTAAATTTATCGTTTCTCGAACTCTCTCTCGGTCTCCTGCTGATACTGCTCCAGAGTAAAGCAGGGAACACTGTCTGTCAGTGGAAATATTTCAGATCTTCACAGCAACACTTTGAGTGGGACACAAACACCTGCGGCGGTTTCGCTTCCACGATGTAGCTGCCATTTTCAGTGAAAACAAACATTAAAACTGATCATGCAACAGTTCAGTTCATCCATGAACACATCTATAATTTTGTAGGATGATGTATGTGTGTGTTTGTGTGTGCTGTGAGTTCGCTTTGAAAAACATAAAGCTACATAAAAGAAGTTGAAGCAGGAACAGATCTGTATTGATTTTAAAGGGGAATGAAATTTGAAACATAGGAAAATGATCACAATGTCACATCAAACAGGAGGTCTCACACAAAGCAAAACGGTTAGCTTTGTTGTGGCCTTACTCAGGCAATATTAATCTTGGGAATCATAGTTTGCAGACACTTGAAAGGGCATCAGTAATGGTTTTGCGATGAGCTGGAGGTGCATTGCTGGAGAGAAGGGCTGTCGGGGGTTGGGGGGGTGTACAGAATCACCGCTAAGACGCTTAGGGGCAATGAAGCACGTTTATCCTCTAGGTGTCTCTGAATACTTCTCAACAAGGAGCCCTCCATTTGCAAATATGATATGCCACTCAACTTAATAGTTTGTGTATTACCCACCAAGTCAATACAGGCCTTTTGATTGATGGTTACTCTCTGACCTTAGAGATGAATTGCCATCACATGCCAACATTTCATTACTACACGCAGTGGGTGAAGAAATGTATTGGCAATATTAATGAAGATGAACAAAAAGGGTTGTATAAAACAAATACAGGTAATTAATTTGACACTAAAACATGTGGGAAGGATATTGTCTTATATGATAATACAAATACTTACGGATACTTCTGTTCCTCTTCCCAGATGGCAGGATGGAAAACAGGAAATCAACAGAAAATAAAAAAGCTCCCAGCATCTGACTGAATTAATTTAACCACCCCTGTTGCTGAGAAGAGATTCTTATGATTGATCCAAAGGAAATGACTGACAGATCATTGTAGCGCCACCCACTAAACCTCACTGTGACATTACTATCTTTCACACTCATCCAGGTCACAGAGAACTACAGGAGAAGGAGAGCTCTAATTGGAGGAGAGGCTTGCCTTTCTCTCAAGGAAACTGATAGCCTGTACAATAATGGGAGGGACTAAACAAAGGAGCCTGAACCTGCTCCAAACTGCAGATTTTCAGGAGAACAGGGCCACCATTTTCCCTTCCTTTGATGGGCTGTGTCCCACTTCAGTTGACAATAGAGAAAAGACTGTTGCTTTTCTCTTTCCACTGTGTTGGTAACAAGAGCTTTCATGTTGTTTCACCAGAGCCTTATTCATTCTAAGATTTCAATAGCTTTCCTGTCATTATAGAGTGAATACACCCTAAGTCTATATGCTACATTGATTCTTTCATTATACAGTATACAAAACTAGCCCATCAACAATGATAATTGATGGCAATTATATAGCAAGACTGATTTCCATGTGCACAAAGTAAAACACAAAACATACAAATCATTTTCTAAAAAAATAAATATGTTGTAAATCTTGACAAAGCAGTCATTATGTTTCCCTGATCAGCCTTCCTAGAAGTGGCTTGCAGATCTGAAAATGAAAAAAAAAATGTCAAATTGCCTTGACTGCGCATTGGGCTTTTGTTGTTCTACAGATTAACTCAGGATGAACAGTGATAACATGTTTATAGTCAGTGTCTTCCACACTGAACAGAAGCAGGCAAGAACAAAAAAGCCCATACAAATCGTCTCTTTGAACCCATTTTTATACATCCTGTAAGATAGCATTGCCCCAGAATCACAAATTCCTCTTGGCTCCTTTTATGTTCTGCCAGTGCGGTTGATTTTCATCACAGTATCTGCTATATTTATGTTGAAGGATCTCAGACAACTGCATTAGCCTGCATTATTTTATATTTGCTGGATAATTTTCTATGACTTTGTTATTCTGTTATTCTTTCCTGCTAATCTAGAGGCGGGATTTTCTTTTATTTGAAAAAGGAAATGAAAATCCAAGCTTTGTTTTAACTGGCAGTTAACCTATGAAGAAAACAGGAATGAAACAGTCGACTAACAAGCTGACTAATAAGGAACTATAAGGTGCTATAATCAATAAAATATTGACTTAACTTGTATTCAAAAAGCTAGCTAAGTATGCTTTGTCTGAGGGAGCGAGAGGCCAAGATTCAATCAATATTGGTCCTTTGACTTACAAAAAAAATGCTAAACTGCAATGGTCACTTTAATTTGAAGGTGAAATTATTCTTTGGTACCTCAGTTTAATAAAATCTGCAGGAGAGCTCCATAAGATTGTAATCAGAAATCACACTAAAGATTTCTCAAAGTAGATTTTTACATTAAGGGCCTCAGAGACAAGATTCAAGTTAATTTGATCAAAAAAAAACTCCTTTGAACTAAGAATCAAAAGTTCAGTTTTATCTGAGTTAAGCTGGTGGAAGCTTTAAGACTTCCTGCTTTGATAATCAAGCGGTCATGCAAAACAGCCAATTTGTTTAATTTGTTCGGTTTGACTGACAGGTATAACTGAGTGTCATCAACATAATATATGTATGTGGGTCATTCCGTCAGAAATAAATGAACGTTCCCACCTCAGCCCCTGCAATTTTATCAATTTATTTTGGATATTGTGACAACTATGAATGTATATGCATGGGGTCAAAATAATGGCCAGTACATTCCATTACAAGAAAGCACTGGGGATGCTTGATGACTGTTTAATGAATTGTTCCTATGTAAGGATGGGCACTGAACCCTGACTGTGCCAGTGTCCACTGCGGCCAGCAGCTAAGGACTATTAGTGCGAAAGGAAGCAATAGTCAAGGTTGTCATGATGAACATGGCTTGTGGTATGCTGAAACTGGAGGAACATTTAAGTGTTACGGATTAATTCCAACCTAGAGCACTGCAACCACGGTGTGTCACCTTAACTGGTTCAGTAAATATCCACCTGCATAAATGTTTAGTATGAATAAATGTACATTGCGCAAGTTGGTCTGGATATAGAATCTGCAAAACGCCCACATTGTAATCTTTGTGTAGATGCTCAGGGATTTAACGCTTCAACTTAAATGACTACATGGGGACTTGAGTGTTATTACTTCAAGACTTTAAACTTTTTAGTTTCCAATATTGCTCACAAATTAAAGCTTGACAGTTACAATAAATCTTGTGTAACCACCTCCCTCCCAAAGCACACCGTCTGGCAACCTGCAGGTGCAATCTTTATATAATGCATGCAATTAATTCAAATTCATTCACGTTGTGGTCTAAATAAGATGTTTGTCCATTGGGTAAAGCCCTGCGGTGGGAAATTGATCACATGGGATGTGAACCAATGGCTGTGGAAGCGGGGTAACTTCACTTTAATGGGCGCAGCTGCAGACGATGAGAGCGGAATCTGGGGTATTGCAGAACCCCAAGAACCATATCTCCCAACTTCAAAACCCAGAAGAATTCCTCTTTTTTCCTCAACTCACCAATTGTCCTATTCTTCTCTCAGACTGTAACTGCCAACCTACTTTGTGCAATAGTAATTGCCCATTGATGATAGTACAGGATCAGCACTTCCTGCACAAATCGTAACCTTAACCAATAGAACGTGAACATTAGGAAAGCCGTCCCAGAGCAGGACCAGTGCTGACAGGGTTTCCAATTTCCACCATGTATGGATGCCTTCAATCACCAACACACTGAGGCTTGGCTTACAATTGGATTTTGCATGTATGTGGACATATGTCTGAACATAAACATGTTTTAATGCCCTTTTCCCTATTCATACCAGATAAAAATATGGGAGAAATGAGAGTCTTCCAGAAGATGGGCATGAAATATGGGGCTCTCTCTGTAAAAACGAGAAGATAAGTAAGCAAAGTAAGCTCAGAGCCCGAAATATATGGATATTCTTCAGGAGGATTAAGCAGTTTAGAGAAGGACAGCAGGAGAATATGTCTCCAGTAAAATACCATGTTTATACATATAACGAAATTACCCTGTTAATGTAAGCCTACTTCTAAAATTAGAAAAATCTTTCTTCCTCACCCAAATTTAACTGTGTAATCCAATCCACCATGAACCTCCCTCATAACCTAGTTCTCATTTTTCATTCTGCACATGTGACACCCCATGATAACTGTACATGTGATTCCCTTTAATCCTGATAAAATGGCATTCTAATCTCACATTTTCACCCAATTATATCTGCTAGCTATTCGCTAAGTAGGGCCTATGACATAGCACCCCCCAGATGGTAAATTATAGTCCAGTGCTTGAGGAGTATAATTCATGCCGTGAATTAAAAGCTGTACCGAGGGAGTCAGACCACTGTAAGTGGACGGATAGAATTCCTTTCAGAACTGCAGTCTGCTCCACATGGTCTTAAGATATACTCACATGTGGAAACTGCAAATTGGATGCCATTGTTATCAAAAGCATTGAGGCTGGCAGTAGATGGTATTTACTGTCAATTAATGAACTGAATGCTTTTAAAGAAGTAGCATAATAAATAACTAAACAAGACTTGGAATACTTTACCAAACAACATCCACCTGTAATGGACATACGGCATATCTTACTACTACATGAACGCCAACAAGAACGCACAGAAAACACATCAGCTAATTTGTACATGCTGAACCCCCGTCATTATCTCCCTGTGGATGTACAAAACAATCGTCCTGATGGGGCACTTCAGGAGGAATCCAAGCATTTTTAAACAGAGGGCATACTTATACTTCAATGTATATGATAAGAACATCACATGTACCGTTGTCCACTACAACACCCTCTCACTCTAGTGAATGATATTACTGTTGGTGCTTGTGTTGCGCTACTCATTGTAGAATGCAATGGTGCCACAAAATGACTATGCGTACATACAAGAAGTACCTGTTTTCCCATACTTGCCTGTTGAATGTTTGGCGCTTAGTATGGTCTTACTTCCCTCACATGGTACTTTCCCTGCTACATGTTTGTTCTCTCCCCATGCAGGCTCTGCACGCACCAGCACCTCGCCTTTCCCTCTCCCATCATCTCTCCTTCACTCTTTCTGCGCTCCTCTCTTATGTTCGGTACCTTTTCCCTGTAATCTACTCCTACAATGCAAAACTTTCATATTTTTGAGTTCGATTGTTTATATCAGTTTATGGAAAATCTTCCTTCATGCATTTGATGGCCCTTTGTGATGTCTCTCAGATATTTAGTTGAAAGCCACACGACTGCATACAAAGAACAAACTTCTTCTTACTTCCCAACATAAAGATATATCAGCAGGCTTATTAATCTTGAATGTTCTTTCAAGATCACAGTTTCCAATGGTTTGATCAATTCTTCTTGATTATACTTTGGTGAATTTCTGACTTCAGGGTTTTGGCAATTATATGAGACTAATACATTTGACCAATAATACCAGCATATTGTTTTCCTTGGATATAAAGAAAATCTTTCCCTTGGTATTATTCTGATTTTCAGTGGTATGTGAATTTTTATTCTACATGGATCTTTAATATAATTACTGTCTCTGCTGTACCCCCTTTCAGATACTTCTTCATGAATCTTGGCTCTGACCAAATGAGTATAGAGCCAGTTTAACTTAAGTGCTTGCTTTATTTTTTTTTCCTTACCACTGATATTGCCTTCTGAGTTTGGCAGTTTTTGAAACTGGAACAAAAATGTTATTACCTGAAATATGTCTCCATAAATTCTTCACTTTGAGTCCAAGGTCAAAGAGAAACATCTCCAATAGCATCCTGCTCTCAGATAAAACCACAAACCAGGGAGAAGCCATGCTTTTCTCCCCACGCCTCAGAAACCATCCGGGTGGAATCTCTTGTACATTCCAGACAAGAAATACGGCTGTAGAGAAGTGTTGGAACAAAGCCATTTGCTTAGCCTAGAGTAATACAGCTTTTTTGGCACCATAAAAGATCAAGGTTGAGGATTCTAAAGCCCAATCCGAAAAGAGAAATTTGTATTTATCAATGTGTGTTGCAGTTTGTTTTTACATTTTTATATGGTAAATAAGAGAAACACGGTTGGGTGATGAATGAACATAGATGGAGAATGCACTGAGAAAAGGCATAAAAGCTTGGGTATTCTGAGATGTTTTCTAGCAGGACTGAAGCCTTCCATACCATAGCAGTCAGAACCTGTCCAGGGAACGCCAAGAACAGCTTGTACAAGATCTGCTGTGGTCTCGTATCTCTGACAAATCTATCTCGCCACTTGTCTCAATTGTCCTTGTGTTTAGGCAATATATACTTCTCTTCCCCGCTCTAAAATATAGTGTAACTTCCAAGTGACGTCACTTTGCCCAGCTGTTATTCAATCATACTTTTAAGGTTAAGTCATCTTTAGAAGTGAAGCACTTCATTGAAATTATCACGTCCTTAAGTGAAAAGTGCAATTGCAAGGGCGAGAGGAAGCCAAATGAAACTCAATGATCTATCCAATTCTGAATAATTTGAATCATACAGAGCCTTTTTTATGTAAGAAACCAGCTGTAGTAAATTTGTGTCTGAAAATGGGAAGTGAAAATTAACAAAGTCACTAACTGTAGTTTTCAAGGGCAAACTGGAAATGTTTTTTCTTCAGGTCGATGAACAATTCAGCTCCTCTTTTCATGGAAGCTAAATATTATTACATTTACCGGAGGCCACGAGAAAGCAGTTGGATGCAATAAAAACTGCTGCCCAGAATCATTAGGATGACGTTAAAAGAACATAATGTAACTGACCAATCATCATTCAGAACTGAACTGAGCAGTCAACCAATGAGATATAGACCTATAGTCCAAAAAACCTTGATAAAAGGGGAATTTTTTGTTCTCAACCTGTCAAGTTTTCCTTAGAATGTTTTTATACATTTACCTAATGCAAAAAGTTGCAAGTTAAGAGAAGTGTTGCAGTGGGTCAACACATTGGACTTTTGCGCTATAGCTGCATAGAGCCTATGATGGATTAGAAAAAAAAATATGCTTAAAGCACACTCCTCCTTACCCTGCATTCCTTGTTCAAAAGGGCATGCGACTCCTGTACCTTTCAGCACTGATGAAAGTCTGAACAGGCAACATTTGCACAATTTGCAATTTTTGCCACCAGCACATGAGGGTTATGCTGTTATGGGTCAGACTGATCTATAATTTTTGGCAATAAGCAGTCCGAATTCTTGTTTTCTAATCCTGCTAATAGAACATAAGAGGAGAACAAGCGACAGCAGCATGTAACAATAATTTACAAAATTAAAATTCACCCCTAAATGCTTTTTTCCACACCCATCAGCATGTTTACCATGATAAAAAATGAAGCCCATTGTAAATGCCAATTCAGCAAATATATAAATGGCATTCACGCTGAATATGGATATTCATTTATTCAATCATGGACTGGAATTCACATGAAGTGCATTTCAATTTGTGAAATAAAACACCTGAAGGATACAGTTACAGAGGTGTATCTAATCCCGATTACTCACACACACATAAAAGGGCACCACATACTGCATGTTACAGGGCCCATGCACACTTCTGCTGACTGCTTTCTTATGTTATTAGGTTTCTGCCACAAAACTGATACCACTGAACCCCTTTGTAATCAAGTTTCTTTCAAAGGGATATCATACATTGTTCCACTACTAGATTAGAAATTCAGCATACCCAATGAATGGGTAAAGACCATTTGCAACATGACCTGGCTGGAGACTAAACAAGCTTTGTTTAATAGGTTTTTAAAATAATCAATTCTCTTCAATTTTGAAAAATGTGGCTTAACGTCTTTAAATGAGTCTTTTGAATCATAAATTATATGAACATGTTATTGATTGTAATATTGTACAATTCTGCATAACAAGCTTCCTGTTCAGGAACACAAGTTTCCTTAAGTCTGTATCAGCTGAGAGCCAGCTGGGTCTACTGACATGTTTTGTGGCATCGCTGCAGTTTACACCAGATGGTGACAACTCCTTACTGTGCGCATAGCGGTCTGTTTTACTATCAGCTCGAGCGTACTCTAAATAATTGTACAAAAGCTGCAGTTGCTATGCAGAAATGCTGTTTTTTGTTGTCACTGATGCCAATTGGTTAACCCAATAGTAGTGCTTTGTCCCACCTATCATTTCATTTTATTATTTAATTGCTTTGCTTTCTCAACCCCACCCCCCTCCCCCAAAGAAAAAAAAAAAAACCCAGTGGAAACATATATGACACAATTATATGTCAAATACTTGAACCATATACATGAGTTACACTGACTAAAGTATAATTTGTTGTTATAAAACCTAATCACTTTAAATTTGATCAAAAGAACAGTAAGATGTATAAATATTAATCCTATCAAAGATTTGGAAGAATAAGATAAAGACAAACGTTACGATTCATACACGCACACAACTGAAATCTTAGACATTTTTTTCAGGTGTGAGGAGTTCAAAAAATTATTCATTACAAGATTTCTTCCTTTGACCTTGTCAAAATGTCAGCATTCTTTATGCAAATGAACAATCCATATGCGCCAAGAACTGGACAGCTGTGACCTCAATGGTGCACTAGGGGTTACGTGCTGAACCTAGATGCCACTGAAAATTCAATCATTTCTCTGACATATTTCGGTTCAATACCAGAAAGTAGTGGTTGACATAAGTAAAATGTTGGGGGGAATTAAAAAAAACCGAGCTGAAGGCAACTATTATAGAATTTTGCACTGTCAATGTGAAAACCATGGTATACCATTATCTCTCACCATTTGGAATGTAAACATTTTTAATGTGCACTGAGATACCATTGGCTTACTGCAGTCACAGCTTTTCCCCTGAAACTTTCAACGTCCTTGATGTTGACCCAAGTGAAAAAATACTGAAAGCCGAATGTCTGCAGATCAAATGGAGTTGTCTGATGTTCAAAGAAGCATCATATCAACTGAAAATGCCATGAGTGTGCAGTGAACTTTGCATATCAGAGAGAGATCCAGAGTGTACACTCTCAGAAAAATGTTCCTGAAGGGTTCCTCTTTCCTCCCCCTTGAGGAAACCTTAAAGGTTTTCAGATGTTGATATCTCTATGGGGGTCTATGTAGAACCGTATTCTGAGGGCTCTCCAAAGAACCCCTAAGAGATACCAGCATCAAGGAACCTCTAAGGGTTTCGCAAAGGGTGGGCTTATTTTGTTTTCTAAGAGTGTATGGACACATGAAGCTGTTAGTAGTATACTGTCACAAAAAATCTCCAAAATTACTCTGTATTTAGTTTGCTCATGAATTAGAAATCATTTAGCTGAGAAAAATCTGGCTAATGGTGGAAAAATCTGATCTGGTTAACTAGTGCCAAGATTGCATGCAGACTACAGTTGATTTTGCAAAATCAGTCCGGATTTCCCTCAGCATATTTTCTGCAAAGTATTGTATGGGAGAAGGTCTTTGCGGAGGCAATAAAAGACCCCATTTTTTTGTCCTTCAGGGTTATAACTCTGGATTGTGCTGACAGAGCACAGGTTGTCTTTGTTGTATTGCCGTGTGCCTTTTTATGTTATTGAGGTTGTGTGAAAGATTGTTATCATGTTTATTCCACTCAAATGTTACAAATACATTGGGTTTTGGTGAACAGCTATGTAATAAATGAAAAAGAATGCTGGTGAAATTACTACATCTGACAGAAAATTAGATCATTGGAAGAATGGGAGAAACTACACTTCTGAGGACAATGGAAACACATTACAATTCTTTCTCATTTTCAACATGTTATACATGCTCTCTGAGCAGTTGCAGGAAACAATGATGAAAGTAATACATTTCGGTCTCCATTTGCCCTCCGGTTGGTTCGCAGCCTTATGAAAATATCCAATTTAAGTGAATGCAATAGCAGCATTTCAAGAAAAGATCCCTTTGTAGAATCAGGATGCAAATTCAGACTACCCATGAAAGCCTGTTGAATGAAGTAGTCCCTGCAGCTGCTTTGACGAGTCTTCAGAAAGTACTGTGGCCTCTGCCATTCTTAGATGGAAATTGCAAATGACTAAGCAATTAAAATGCTTGTGAACGGAATATTCTCGGCCATTTTTTGGTTGTTTTAGTGGCTGCTCCATAAATTATTCACAATAATTCTGAAAGAAAACTAATCAGATCATAAGTTATGCACAATCTATGAAATGTAACTTGAGATTATGTAGGTTAATGAGTCTAAAACCTAAAGTAACTCTCTACCTTCATAAAAATGAGTTAACAGCCACTTAAGACCACAGTATATTTTAAATGTTTCCATATGACAGGGACATCCTTTAAGCATGCATAAATATTAAATATGAAGTTTCAGAATCAGTACAGTTTCTGATTATCTTATGATCATGAACAAGCCTGATGAGTTCGTCATTCTACTTCTCTTAACTAAACACACCAGAGGCTGTAGGGCGTAGCCGGTCTGCCCAGTGTACACCCAAATCCACCCAAATTCAATACTCTTCTAACCCGTGTCAACTGTCAACTCAATTTTCTCTTCTCTCCTCGACACTCTTCCTTCTCCACTGCAGTCCTCCTCTTTGGATAACTGTGCATCTTCCTTCAATGAGAAGTCTGGAGACATCTGCAGCTCCTTCATGTATCCTGCCACCCATCCCTACCCTTCCCCCCTTCTCCTTCTTTCTCAATTTTCTCTCCCCTCATAGATTTTGATGTCTGCATTTTCATCTCTCCTCCAGTCCATCACTCCAGACACCCTCCCATTAATTACCTCCCTTGTGAACTTCCCCCTGTCCACCAGGTGCCTCCCTTTTCTTTCAAGTTGGCCCACATCACCTTGCTGCCAAAGAAACCCACTCTGCACCCTTCTGTCATCCAGAACTACGGTCCTGTTTCACTTCCCCCTTTCCTTTCTCAAACACTTGAACATGCCGTTTCCACTGTCAGTGAATCTCTTCATGCTGGACGGGCTATGCTGCCATGTTTTCAAATGGAATAGTGAGCAGTTTGAGAGAAAGTATGTTCATAACAGTTTTAAAGTGCTGTAGAAAAATGGTTGCAGTGGTGGGCACTTATAAACAAGATAGCTGATGCGCTCAGGGACTATCTAACGAACACTCTAAAGTAACAAAGTCTAACATACAGATGCAATATTGATTTAAGTTTATGAAAGCAGCAAGTGAGGAGGCGAGCAAAAAGAAACATTAGCTGAGAAATGATGCAACATGTAGCCTGCTATAATAGCAATGAGAACAAGATAAATTTAGTCTTATTTTGTTTCAAAAGGAACGGCAAGGAACTGAAAAACAGAAAAGGAAAGTTTTGAAGTCTTCGAGCGGTGCATGTGAAACAGGTAATCATGAAACCCAATACATGCTGTGGGTGTTTGCAAAGTTTCTGAAGTTTTTTTTTTTTGAGTTTCAAAGTCTTACAAAGCATAATGGAAAAGTGAACGCAGCTTTAAAACGAAGCAAGTGCTACTTGTTTTTTTGAAAAGGGGAACCAGCACAAGTAATATAAATGCAACAATTTCATTTTGCAGCAAGAAAAAGCAGTGCTAATCCACAGAAATATTCAGTTGAAAAGAGAATTTGGATAGCAACTCCCTCTGCATCATTTAAGAATCACAGTTAATGCGTTTCAGAGCAAAGCTCCATCAGAGCGTATTTATGTGCTGATGAAGGAGTTTTGCTCCAAAATGCGCTCGCTGTGATTGTTAATAAATGATGCAAAGGGAGTTGCTGTCAAAATCCTTTTTCCAGCTACTTACTTTGTTTAAAAACATGTCCGAAGCCAGCGACAAAGTCCATGTGCTTTTCCTGGTCAACTGCACCCCAATGCCTCCAAGAAATCACAGAACTATCCCCATCCTGAACACACTATCCTCCATATTTAGTCCATGCCAACGGGATTTTTTATGGTACTCTTGTATTCACACTCTTCAAAAACCCACCCACTGTTCAGACTGTGTACGAAGGTCTGAGGTTCGGACGCAACGCCATGGTGAGCAAGATGTGAATAACTGCCTTATGTCAACTTGTGCTGCAATGGAAGAAAAAGTCAGCTCACGGAAGGCCAAATGTGGCATTCTGGGCACAAAGCAGAATGCTGTGAGCATGGGGGCGGATGTTGCATCATGAGTTAAAGGTCAGATGAGCAGCCTGGGTATCAGTGCGGCCATTTTCGCATCAACGGTGGGATGTTATGTTGTCAGTGATTTACAGAGACTTATGGACCCTTAACAAATATTGTGTGGCTGTACCTGTGACTGGCAGTTCTTTTTTTTTTTTTTTTTAAAGATGCTCAGATCAAAAATTCTGTGTCTTTTCTACGCCAGGAATGGACTGATTCTATATTTTCAGAAAGTCTTTGAGGAGATCTATCAACTTCAGACATTCTAACACGTCAGAGCACAGCTTTACTGACGTTTCAGGGAGAGGGCAATGTACTACAAGCTGACAACTGACATACAAGGAGAGAAGGAGGCCAAAAGATACCTCTCTCTACAGGTTTGGAGTTTTAGTGGAACTCCTAACTTTCAGGCACTCCCCCACCATAATCAATTATGCATGGCCCAGGAAGGAGGAGAGACAAGCCTTTAAGCTGGGCATACAACAGGCTCGCTTCATCAGTCATTCTCCAGGCTCAGTCTGCTGCTTAGTTCAGGCACAGTTCAGGTCAAGTCAGCTTCCTCTGTCTTATCAACAGGTAATCTGCAGAGATATTGGTGGCAGCAGAGTTTTGTTGTTTGACTTATTTCCAATGTCATATGAGAATTTTTCTTTTTATAGTGTCTGCTATTGTGGGTGATTCCTCTGTCCTTCCACATGAGATGTAAACAATTATTGAGTGTCCTTCTGTAATTTAGCGTCTTATTGTGAACCATGTCTACAGGCTAGTCACTGAATTTTGTCTTTTGGAGTTCAATGTGCAATCACCCTAATTAATTCCAATTGTGATTGTGTGTTTCTGTATATATGAGACAGTTGGGTCAAAAAGGCTGTAATACAGGCCAGATTGTTCAGTGTTGTGTACTGGGTCCCTGCCCCACCTCAGATTTTACACTTTGGAAAAGGAACATAAGAAAAAACTACTAACAAATTGCTCTTCAAAAGAGTATGGAACAATTACTCTTACAAAGCCATTTCTACTAAATAATGCAATCAAACTTAAACAGCTTCCAGGTATTTATCAGCTAAGAAAACTTTAACTTTGATAAAGTTGAACTCTCCCTCTGCCCTATATCTTTTCCATAAATAAATTTCAATCCAAAGTAAATCAAACAAATAGGTAAAACAACCTTTATACCGACTGTATTGAATGCACTGACAAAGCCAATCAAGGAAAACCAAGCTCTGGCTCTGTTCTACTCACACAGGAAGGGGCGGGAACAGTACTATGATTGGTCAACATGGCTGTTTGGAGCTACACTAATGAAACCAGCTATTTGACATCATTTCCTAGATCAGAGCCAGCACTGAACAATTAAGATATGTTACTACGAGGAATTCAGTATGAGCGAGATAGGGAATTTGACAACATTGCGCATTATGGCCATCAGAGTGGTTTATGTGTATGAGGAAAAGCCCTAGTACTGCCTGCTGCAAACAGAACCGTTAGCAAAAATTAGTCATTTTAGAATGGGCTTCTACAGACCTTAACATAATTTGTGAATCACTCTGTATTACTCATTTCATGCTGAAATAAACCCATTAACAATGTTCAACTAAAAAAAGTGTTAAGATGGACAAAAGCCAAGAATTAGACAGGTAATTTTATCTTTCAATTATTGGGGATTGATTCACCATTATCAAAATTGTATTAACTTCACAAAGAAGTTAAGACACTGTGAGTAAGCTCAAAAGATGGTGCTGGTATCTCCGGAAAAAAGTGGACAAATTGAAAACCTTCCATTTAACACTGTGCCATGAATGAATGAATGAATGAATGAATAAATGAAAAGGCCAATCTTTAATGAGAATGAGAGCAACACCCTGTCTGTACAGCTGCCTGTTGATACACAGAGTAGCTGAGAAGCAAGCCAACCTTAAAGCTGATGTTTTTGAGAGTCTTGCACAAAGTTTGATCATTTAAATGAACTACTGTAATATCAAGTCTGGAATTATCACCGTGATTTCATGTTTAAACTTCACACAGGAAATGTAAGTAAAAAAAAATTGCAGCAGCCCATAAGAAAACTCTGATTTTGGACCATGCATGCTATAATGGATCTCAACACTCCCTCTTCCAAAATACCAAACTGCAATATGAATCACAAAGAAGATTCTTACAACATGGAGGAAGGGGACAGTGCAAGCCTGTTCACCCTCACACCAGCAGTATCCATTTTTAACATAATCAAGATGGACATGTTTCTGAACCAGTTTTTAAAATCCTATATGTCCTTGGACATTTTTGAAAAATCCTTGAGGGTCAACTATTGACTATGGCAGACAAGAGGAGTTTCCTCTTGGCTTCTGTCATGTACATTATTGATTATTTGTGGAATTCTCTAAAGATTCTCTATATCTGTTTTGGTGGATAAAGGTGATGTATGTTTGACCTTGGGTCGTTGCTTTTGTTAAACAAAAATATGGAGACTGAAACATTTCATGCAGACTGAAACATTAATGCCAGTTATCGTATCTTTCTAAAATTAATCAGCATTGTCATACTGGGTGAAAAATAAAAATCGCAGCAACCTGGAAACCAAATAATACAATAATTGGAAATCAACCAATCCAACATTTTTTGTTGTGTTCTGAGACTTGGGGATGGAGCCAGCTCCTTGTTAAGTGGAATCTTTGGGCAGAGCTTGTTTTGATTTAGGCCACATGGCGACTTCACAAGCTTCCTTTTTAAACAGAGAGTCTCAGAGGGGCTGAGGGTGACACAAGGCAAGGAGTTTGTTATCCTGGAAATCTGCGCTTCTCTGCCCAGAAAGGAGTCTGCAAAAAGGGACAGAGTTGTGAAAAAAAACTATGTGTGTATTAAAAAGGTAAGGTACAAAAGGCAAGGTGTCAAAAGCCCCAAAGCAAAAGATTAAAGTCAAAATATTCAGAATTCAACAATAAACACTATGACTCTCTCACCCTCCCCTCTATTTGTTTGAGAGCTGAGTTTTGCTTCTCATTCCTCTAATGTCTCCATTACATGCACGCCAGTACAGCAGTACAGTGTCTTTGGGATCCCCTCTTTCCCTACTCCAACTCAGCTGGTGGTGTGTTCCCTTCTCTCAAGTTCCCAACAGGGTATCAGCTGCAGTACAGAGTGTGGAGCATAATTAAGGAGAGACTGTCATTGGCTTTAAAAAGCCCAGCAATCCATGCCTTTTAAACGGCATGTGGAGCTAAACTCAAGCAAGTGCCTGAAGACCCACATATATTCCCTATAGATATACCCTATACTAGTATCTGTTATTAACTCAGTGCTTAATGACCAATTAACACAGTTGAATACAGAGTTAACCTGTCTGACCTAATTTTTCTTTTTGTCCTAAACCAGCTGTGGAATTTAAGGTAGAACCGAAATCATCAATCATGTCGTCATCAGCTTATATTCTTTTTTCTTGACAGTTGCTTTGGGAGACTGATGCAACACTGGAATCTCTGTTTCAGCTTTATTTTGTTAGCTGTGGAGTGTTAATGGCTGTTGGAGCTGAAATGCCTGCGCACCAGCTAGTGAATGCACAATATGGTGCTGAATGCTTAATGCAGCCTCGGTTTGCATGAATGCTATCACCACATTTATTAAGCAGAAGAGGTCTGGGGTAAAGAAAAATATAAGACAGTGGGAGAACAGCAGAGAGGGTACTGCAAGACCTCTGTTTACGCATCATATTGTTTCTATGCTGAGTGAAGCAAATGGTATCTCCAAGTAGTCAAACACATAAGCCTGACTACTGCAAGCGAGCACCTCACAGTAAACATACAGTGACACTGTATTCAATATGTGAACCAACTTATGACTGCCTTTGGACTTGATCTTGCACAATGTACACTTGTATTGCTAATGTCTTCACATGCTTTTTTATATATATATTAACATTTTGAATAAAAACAAATATCTTAAACATATATTAAAAGTGACTTGCATACAATCTCGAGAATACTTGTATTATAGAATAAGCGTCTGGGATTTGTCTTTAATGTAATACATTTGAGGAAGACAAAGAATGCCATTCCCATTCCTTAGGAATAGTATTTCCTTTTTTCATCAAAAAAGGCTTTTTAGCTGATTCTCATGTGTTTGCAATGAAGCATAACATTCATTCAGCATTATATAAAACTGAACCAAATTCCTGAGCAGGATGGCTGCACTCTCCCTGACATATAAGCATCCGACACAGGAGTAAATAGATTTAAGTATGGGAGGGGAAAAGGGACACATTTGACTGATCATTCTCTAGCCCCATTTACATTTACAAAAGTTTATTTTTAAAACTTATTTTTAAAAAGTTGAATGTCTTCAAAAGATATTTAAACTGGGACTCCTTCTGTAATGATGTTGTTAATGAATAACTTGAAGTCCCTGAGGTCTATTGTCAGAGCCGAGCTAAACCATGCAGAAAGATTCAGATTTTGCCAAAATGTTTTCGAACTAGACATGAAGGCAGACAAGCAGAAAATCTTGTTTTGGATGTTTCAACTTTAAGATCAGAATTTTTATTTGGAAGGGAGAAGAGTGAGCTATTCACACCAGGGAGGTGGAGCTCTTTGAAGCACATCTGAGATTATTATCAGAAGTTTGTGGAAATTGTGTATATTTGCATAGAGAACATCCCTGCGGACATTCCGAACTGTGTACGAGTACGGCAGCAGAAATTAAGAGCGTTTCTAAAAAAGGAAAAGGAAAGCAAGCTCCATAAATATATTCATCTAAAAGTAGCAGAGATTTCAGTCAAGTACGTTAAAAATTCAGTGAACTATACAAAATGCAGAGGGCAAGGTCGTCTCATTCATTAGGAAACAGTAGTCGCTCATCTGTTTCAGCAAAATGGCGAGGGCAGAGAAATCACTTCCTAAAGCAGATTACGACTCCCTCCCTGTATCTAAGCCAGCTATCGTAGCTACAACTGGCCATAAAATGCCCTGTGGTATCATATGCTCCATGATCTCACAACAGTGCCACCATTATGCAGACAAACATAGACAAAGATCAAGATGCAGTTATACACTCACTGTTTGACGTTATAACTGATTCAGGCCTTTGGAGACCAGACATGCAGACCCTAAAGTCAATCAGTGATTTAACTGAATTAATCAATGAAATGACTAATTAAATGAGTTCTGAAATACAACAAAATACCAGCAGATACCGTGCCCCACCCGGACCTGAGTTAGACACCACAGCACTCAGCTTTTTGCACTTTGTTTTCTCAGTTTAACTGTTCACAGGACTGGGAGGGACTTAATTGCTTCTCAACATAACCAAGGACTGAAATTCCATGCTCTCATTTTTTTAAATTATTTTTACCAGTAATGGGTTCACACTTTTCATTTACACATGTTCCCTCGCAATTATTTTTCTACCCAGTGAGAAACAATTCATTTCATTTGTTTCCTTTTCTGCGGCAGATGCTCCTCTGCTCTCTCTCCCTTCTGTTCACACAAATCCAGCACACACAAACACAATTATGCATCACTGGCAATTAAAAAGGAACACTGAATAGCTCCGTCTTTCCAGGATTAATTCATTTCCATTTCAAAATATTGCAGGCACACCAGTCCCCATGTTTTTTTGTTTTTTTTTTGTTAAATACACCAATTATTTACAAAGAATGCCCTTTGGTACCTTAACATAGCATAGTACAAATTTTGATTAGTTATGCACACCGTGTGAAAACAAGGAAAATGGCTAACAAATGAAGAAATGGGGGAGAATAATGACAAGTGAGAATGAAATAAGAGGAAGCTGTGTTCACACCCAGTGAAAAGCGCTGGAACCGGGTGTCCTGTTCCTACAAAGTGGCACAGATGGACAGGACCCCACTTCATTTAGCTGCAGGGCCATTATCCCAATCTGTGTGAGTGACAAACGGGGACCGGGACTTGGCTGGCGATTGATCCCGCTGCCTTAATTGTGAAAACACGAGTCCATTGTTTATCTGATCGTAAGGGAGAGGCTAATTGATTTGTGTGACTGGCAAGAGCCGCTTGAATGCAGAGCAGGACGGTTCTGTGCACCCCCAACAATATTACAAAGGTGACTAATGAGCTGTGTTAGACTGTGCATTTCAAATAAAGGAATGCGCAAACGTACACTTGATCATTAATAAAGATGCGACTTGTTTAATTCGTGGTTTTCTTAAAAACAGTAGAGGATGGACCAAAAGCACTGGGGTCTGATCCATTCATGTGCAGATGACACAGAGTCATGGAAAATTGACTTGTGCCATGGCCTCTGGGTGGTCGCTCTGCTAACGCGTTGGCGTATATGATGTGAAATGTGCCCAATGGTCTGGAATTGGGTCCTGACTGACTGGCAGCCCTGAAGGCCACAGACAGATGGTAAAAGTACCGCGGAAGAAAGGTAACCAGTCGGCTTGTTTTCCCCTGATTTGTCATAGAGGGGAAGGTCCGCTGATCGCTTGGACACCTGTGTTCCCCCAGTGCTGAACAGTGTAAGAAAAGTATTCCAGTGACATACAGACTGTACATTTCAGCCGTTGGACAATACAGCAAAAATGACAAAGCGGCTGGCATATGGTCGCTCTAATGTTACGGTATCTCACCTGGTGGGATGTTGCTTCCACGGTATGATGTTCAGCATGCTCAAATGATGGTCAGAGTCGGCTTCAGCATCCAATGACCACACTGTGTCCGCCAGGAAGAGGCCCATCCAACCTGGAAGCAAAGCCAAGGGAGCAGATGGAGAGGAAGTGTTACCTAGGACGTCAATATCTGCAGTGTCCAGTCAGTCTGCTCTGTGTGGAGTTAGATGGGCTTAAAAATACAACTGCATTCCACATTGGGATACTGGAATGAAATGATTGAAGGTTAAAACTGAATCATGAAAGCATTTGAAATTGTGCAACAAGTTGATTCATTTATGATAAAATTTAATTTTAATTGAAAACCATGTAACATAGTGGCATTCACAGACATGAGTTAGTGTAATACACTCATAACTATGGGTCAGAATGACATGCTTATCATGGAGACGAGTCACATTTTGACATTTTACTTCGCAGTATAAAAAATTTTGTAATTTTCTGTCAAGTTTTCTACCGAGTATCAAATCTGAGACACTGCATAGGAAAACCTTACAATGGAGAGGTCAATAAGTAAAATGTCGAAAAACAGAGCTAAAAACAACTTCTATTAAAAAAAAAAAACTCAGGAAATATGATTGATGGCATATTGCATAAATACATGTGGTGTATACTGAAAACAGAATACTGGCACAAAAATGCCATGTCTGCAATTTTCAGGGAATTGCAATCTCTTCGGTCCCAAAGGAAATTTTGTAAAGACAACAACATTTTACAGCGTATGGTGGAATACCTCGGAGGAGGGAAAAAATGAATCCAGTATCAGGTACCATCATTAGAACATAAACCGCATGAGGGAGAAAGATTGAATAAGCACCGGTCCCAAGTCTCATTTAAATGAATCAAAGTGAGGTGTTCAAGTATGTGGTAAACAGAAGCAATGAATTTTTCCTCAATTTTCTCAAATTCCCATTGTGTGTACAGTATAACTGTGCTGCATATAATTTATCTTGTGGATGGCCACAGCCTGATCCTTCAACATGATGCATTTAAATAATCCCAACAGACAGCTGTACATAGACGACTGCAATCAAAGCTTCTTACAGTTATCATATGATATCACACATGGGGTTGAGTTCTTGACTGCCATGTCACCATGTGCCATCTAATGATGGCTAACACATTTCTCTTACTGTGCATTTGCAACCATGTAAGCCCAGGGGTGTCAGACAAATCATGGAGAGCTGTGGTTTTCTGCAGTTTGTTTGTGCCATTTTTCAGCAAAATGAAGAGAATCATTTAAGCCAGTGAACACTTTCAGAGTTCACGCATGTCTCAAATGCCCAAATTGGATTCTTACGGAGAGGAACACACACAAGCCTGTTAACATTACAAACTCAGTAAAACAAAGTAAATGAACCAAAGTTTCCATTTTGTGCTAGCCTGTTGCCCAGACACTGGAACGTCCTGCAAGCAAGATAAAAATGACTGGAGTGTCTGGAAAAGCGATTTAGACTACCTATGGTTTGGACTTGTTCAGTTACAAACAGTGCATTCACTTCATTATGCAAGATGCTGCCAGTTTCCAAGGACCAAGTCATCATAACAAAGGACCTACTTCCCACACCAATTCTGCGCATTGAGGAATTCTGGCACTAACGTTGTCTTGAATGTTATAATTTTCGCTCACTACACTGTGCACCAGCAGTGTTAAAGGATAGAAAAAGACCTTCATTCAAGGAGGGTATGTCACCTACAGAGTGGAGACGGATGTTTTTACAGACATGGCAGAGGAGATATTACCTATTAAAACATAATAGGAACACAGTGAGCGGTGACAAAATTTGACACCAAGAAGAAAGTGAATTTAACCAGGAAACAATGAGATGTTGACCCATATGAAACATTAGTTATAGATCAATTAAGTATAACCTCCAGCTTCAGGAGTTCGATTTTGAAACAATTACTGTAATTACACAGTAAAATCAATCAAACAATCTCAACATCTGCACTCATTATTTATAGGCTAACAATTGCTGGGTAATTTTGCCAATTATATGATTCTGAAATGCTGGAAACATTGAACTACTCAGTCACATGAAATGTATGTTTAAAAAAGCAGTTTGAAAAAGCGATATGAGTAAACCTAGAACCTTCAGCTATAAATACAGTTTCAGCCGTTGTGTTTAAGAATAGTGCTACAACGAAAGACTGAATTTTCAACAGCTGCTTCTGAAAGTGTATTAGAAATAGTGACTGCACTGTATCTGTTGATACCAAGACATTTAACCACAAGACAGGCTGTCAGTTACAATGTTTTTTTTTCACATCAAAAAGGTATAAAAATACCAGTTGATCAAAAAGTTGAGTTTTATTTGAACATGCGATGCATTTATTATATAAAAGTAAACCTGATAAAATAGTTTAATCCCTCTTAATAGGTTATTGCAGCACTATTAAACAACAAATTCGATTTTAAGAGAGCAGAAAGTATAAGTACAGACAAGTTTTTGAACTGCCTTTTCATTTATCATATGCAGGTTGATTGAGAGGGATTTGCAGGGAATGGTGTATTCACTTACAGCAGAGGGCTCCCTGAGAACAGGTTACTGCAGCGACATAATGGGGCTTTGCACATTCTCAGGAGAAAACCTCGCCATCGACACTAAGGATCATATGGAGAATCATGGTGTGAATTAATAGCTCTTTCGCGGTGTCACATTACAGTGATTCAGCCTTACAGCCGTTTAGCAGACTCTTATTCAGAGGCACTTGTGCGGTTTACATTTTTACACGCTATCTTACAAAGCTGGATATGTACCGAAGAACACCGGGTAAAGCGCACTGCTCGTGTGTACAATGGCAGTGACCTACCCAGGAGTAGAAAACTGCAACCTTTTGAGTTACAAGCCTAACCATTCCTTACCATTACAATACAACGATGCCCTTGAGATGATTTTTATTACTGCTGTTGTTGTTGTTATTCAAAACCAATGAACCATATGATGAAAGAAAGGAACCATATGATACATTCCAGTTCAGTAATGTAAAGAGTTATTGCCACACTGGCTCACTGCAGATGGGAGCTCTTTGGAACTGTCAGCTCCAAACCTGAGAGAGCGGTCTGCGTATACCAAGCTTGTTTTTCACAAAGTTCTCTTCGGTGCTGCCACCGCTGGGGGGTTCAGGAGTTTTTGGAAGATACAGTTGAGTTGTTGTGTGTAATTAAGTCCAACAATGAACAAAGTACTTGGGGTTTTGTCTGGATAAAAACCTGAGACCTCATTCAAAACCTCATTTGTATGTAGATGTTTAAAAGTTTGATCTTGATCTTGCATAAATATGAA
Source organism: Albula goreensis (assembly GCA_022829145.1). Lineage (NCBI taxonomy): Eukaryota > Metazoa > Chordata > Actinopteri > Albuliformes > Albulidae > Albula > Albula goreensis. The sequence goes on along the minus strand of CM040764.1, from coordinate 4,143,324 downwards.
TATGCATTGAGATTATGGATGTGACATTTTTTTTTAATAAACACACACACTCTGGATACGTATGAATATTTTACACATTGTTTACATGAACGTTTTGGAGCCAATGTCAACATTCACATTTAGGAATGGGAACATCTCATGAACAGACACAAGAATGTCCTTTTCATGTCATATGGAGGAGAAAATTACATTTCTCCCGATGCTGATATTTGGAACAAGGTGTTACTGAGAAAGGAACTCTGGGAATCGGTCCTTAATCAGAATACTTGTTTGTATTACACGTTTCTTTTCCTTCACTCACCCACACTCTTATTTACTCCCTTCAGCCTCTACCGTTCTCTCCTAATGCATGCATAACACTTGATTGGCCGCCATTGCCCTCAGAAGAGGCAAGATCATTTTGCCAGTTTGTACATAAATGCACCTTCACCACACACTGAAAATAATACAGTCTGTGGTTCCCCAACCCTTTTAAGGAACAGGCAACACCGGTGATCTGAGGCTGTTTTTACTCCCTTGAGTGTAAATTCAGGTCAGATCTTGCTGGAGATCAGAGCTGGAGTGTGAATGAAAAATAAGGCATGGGATTTTCCTTTTAAATGTTTGCTTCCTGTTTTTTTGTTTTCATGGTAATCTTTAGTTGGATTCAAAATCTTGCATGTGTCTTTCAGCATATTTTTGAGATTTATGGCCGTCAAGGACAGAACGCAGTCAACATCATATATCACTGTCTTGAAACTAAAATATAAATATTTTTGGGTATCCAGTTTTTTTTTGGAATTTACTCCATAAATATCCAAAATGTTAGGGTTATGTCATATTCAGCTTAATATCCCAGTAAGTACACTGTAAATCACAAGGAGCAAGTCACCTGTGAAGGCTAAAACTGAACACTCAGTAGTCGTTAATGTAATTTAAACCAACACTACACTGGCATACAGGTGTATTGTACACAGGTATACAGGAGTGTACTGTAGGAATAATATCTGGGAGGGTAATTCATGCAGGTAATTACTGCTTTGCCTTAGCAACTGTAGAAGAAATACTGTACTGTTAAACTGAGGAGTTAAACAATTGCTGTATAACATAATCACACTGATCGAAAGGGTAACTGGGTGTTAGTATTCTCATTAACACTGCCATTGCTACAAACTGGGTTATATAAACTCACATGAAGGTATCTGGGCAGGTCAACACAGCTTTTTTAAGGTATGTGATTCACAGAACAATTTGAGAAACGCTGCTTAAGGCCATAATAACAAGTTTAGGATGAATCCTTGGAGTAATCTTCCAATTTTTCAATTGACCAATCGTGGTTTGCTGTGCAGTGCAAGTTGTTAAATCCTTACAGATATATTTAAAACATGCAATGTCCCCAAAAGCACAAACATTTTGATTTCATTTGGTAAATACATTTTAAAGTTAATGCATTATGTAACTTATGCGTCAATGAAATAAAACTTGTTTTAATCTGCATATTGACGATATGACGGATGATCCATAAGGACCCATGGGGAGCAATGATTGGCTATTATGAAGCCATCCACCAGCCAATACTCAAATTTCAATTTAATTTCAGGGTAGACTTGCTGTATTGAATCTGTAGGCCACTGCATTGTATATCCAACCCCACAATTTAGAAATAAGTGGTAATAAGTGAATAGATAAGGTCCTTGAAATGAAATGAGGGAACCTGGAGGGTATGGTTCAGTACATAAGTGTACCTCAGTGAAAAATATGTTTTACTTTGTTAAATTAGATTTTACATGAACAAAGTATTTATTCAATAAAGGAACGCACAAAGTAGGAAATGTGAAAATGAAAACAATGACCAGGAAAGATCTTTCTATTCAAATGACAGGGGAAAAAAAAGGTCAAAAATCCCAGAAAAAACTCAATATGCTTTTTTCACACCATTTATATTTGAGTGGAATGAAATCCACTTGTGCAAATAATACACATTTACGGTCTACCAATAACTACAGCCAGGGAAACATAAATGCAAAAATGTTCTTGAAACAAGTTTCCTAGTGATGATTTGAATTGAATGTTGAATTTCCTAGTGATCACCAATATCATGAGCAAAAATCTCATGAGAACACAAAAAGGAACCAAGCTAAAGTATTAATGAGAAATAAAATAACCAGCAACCTACTTTTCACTAAATGTCATTCTGAACTGCTCCTGGTTCGAAGTAGACCAAGCGGAAGTATTTTTTCCCATAAACAATTAGTTATGATCGATCCAATGGTAATTTCCATTCTGAACTGTCTTTTATCATATACAGGTAAATGTATTGGAGGGGAAACATTTGCTTACAGGTGATTGGCTCATATCAACTACACATATTTTCATTCTGAACATGATGCTGAACAGCTTTTTCTGGATTTTTTTTTTGTTTTACTTTCATTGTCATGTGGTGACACACCGTCACTGTTTTCCATTTTTAGGTCCAGAAAAAAGACTGGTTAAAACATAGGCCCTGATTTACTGAACTGCATGCAAAAGTAGAAACCAAACCAAATGCAGAAGTTCATTCAAGGGGACATAAGCTCATTTTAAAATGATCAATTTAAAATACAGCATTCTCTCAAAAGTAAAACTCGCTATAGTGAACATTGTCTTCAATCCACAGTATAATATAAAGTATTCTTTCTGGCAGAGAAATTCATAGGCCCAGGAGATAACATTGCAACCATCAGTAATTCACTGTCCTGGCCAAATTAAGTTAAATGAAATGAAAAAGTTAAACTTAAATGAAGTTGATTTACAACTCACTGCATATATGCATTGCCATGACATGGGCAAGTTGTAAAAGTTCCATTTTATTTATGTGCAAAAAAGAGTTGCTTCATGAATGTTCGATTTTGATACCCTGAAGCAGAATGCATGCCTATATAACTGAGGTTTGAACATGTTCCTTTTTCCAATTATAAATATTAACTACCCTAGTCTCTCAATTCCATTATGAATCTTTCCAAAGCCCCACTGTTAAATATTTGGATTATACTGAAATGTCATATCCTGTAAGCCTTGTCCTTAAAGCAAAAACACAAAAAACATTCATCCAGATCACCAATTCTCTCTATTGCAAGAAAGACCTCACAAGACAGTGGCGTGAATTTACAGTGTCAACATATTAATATTCAGCGAAACTGGGAACAGGATCACGAGACAGGCTTTGATCTTTGCATGGATTTGCACACTTCGTTCACAAAGCGAAGTCGGAGTGCAAGAGTTATAAATTCCCGCTTCACTGTCACGGTGACCAAAGAAGCTGGTCTCGTTCCTGATTTGACACTACAGAGCGACTGCCAGTTTGTTGGAGTGGGTATGAAATAAATAAAAAATGACCTCATGACAACTTGTCACGTTAAATATTAAACGCGCAATAAGCTCTCGAACCACATGAGATGAGGCGGTGGACTTGGATTCGCTGCTCCCCCACCCCCATGCGGGGATGATGGAAGTCTGGGCCATTCGGAGTGAAGTGGAGGTTGCCGTTGATTCCTCTGGCATCCCGCAGTCCTTTTTGGCTCCCCAAACTCAAACTCTTGCACTAAAAGTCTGCAAAGTGTTGACCTCAGGCTTTCTGGGATCCACTTTGTCCACATCTGTAAACACAAGACTAAGCAGTATCGCCATGGCATCTTTGCTGCAACCAGCACAATCGGGTCCCCGGGGACATGTGCTCGTTTAAATAAAAAGAGAGGACAGAATACCAGACCCATATAAATTCACATGTCAAAAATGCATACCCAGCGAGCATGGCAAGAGAGAAAACGCTTGGTTATGTGTGTATACCCCTAGAAATACAAGATTTAGCTCATTTTTACGTCTGAAAATAGTACAGCATACAGTTTGAAGTGATGTGGGAAACTGAAAACACTAAAAAATACACATTTAAAGAGTCTATACTAGACATATGATTTCCTCAGCTGAATCATAGATCTGTTGTTCTCTGAATTTTTGATTGAGTTTTCACATCTTTGTCATTGTACTGAAGCATTTTTATATTCGAATTTCTGGCACTTCAGGTGGAAATCTGGGGTACTTAAATCTTAGCAATGCATCACTGCAGTCAAAAGATCTTAAGATAAACCTGACTTTGACAAAAAAAAAAGCAATCGATTAAAATGAAGAGGAAAGTATAGAATCTCTGAAGGTCAGGGTAAAACATTTTCTGAAGATGCTTTTAAGTTTCTTGTTTGAACAAGGCTCTCAGTGCGGAGTACCTCTCTGCTCCTGTCATGATTGATCGAGGGTGTAATAATATTGGTGACTGCTGACTGGTGAGACTCATTGTTGGTGAAATGGAGCTGACCGATCTCATGGCTAAAAGGTCCATTAACCTGGCAGGTAGGATACAAAGAGACTGAAGATGGCCAACATGATGCAAGATGTAGCTTTCAGTCAGCAATTTATTAAAACACAGGAGCAGATGGCTTTGCATAGGGTGTGCTCTGCTTTCAGACATGAATGAGACAAGCCACCCAAGTGGGAGCGAAAGTAATGTGACACCCTGAATAAAAAAGGCACAGCAACGGTTTTTGAAGTACTGTGTTTGTGAGGTGTGCGGCTACTTATCAGCCAATCAGGGGAGTCTAAGCTCTGTTTTGGTGGGTGGGCGGATGTCTAGGTTCTCACTGCATACACCTGGATGTGCAGTGCTTTGACATGCAGAACTTCCCAGGGAAACGTTAAGCCACCCGTGCAGCAGACACGACAAAACTCCTGACACTCCTGAATGAAAAACACTCCATATACAGTCAACTATAAGGGCACATCAGATAAAAACACACTCTGCCTACCTTTACAAGGCACCACTGCTCCATTTTACACCATTTGGTTTAGCAGACAATGTTACCAAGACATCATTTATCTGCTTTAAATCATGGTTTTGTTTTAGGTGTTTGGTCACATGGTCCAAACATGATAACAATGTAAACATTTTCATTTATAGGCAGGTTGTTTTTTCCCTGGTTTCTTAATTGCAGTTTTACTTGCAATGGCATACTTCTTATCAGCTCTGAAGCAAGAAAAAGTGAATTTGTAAACAAAACAATGTTTACAGCATTTGATCTGATTCAAGATAGCAAAAAAAAGGCGCTCACAGTAAATAAATTCAAATCAAGTAAAAATGTTACTGGTATTGATACGTTTATTTACAGCATGTGAATCTTCTCATCTTTTATGTGTGTTGGGGAAGAGATAGAAATGTTGTCAGTTGAATGTAGAATTTAATTTAGCATATTCATTCTACATCATGGCTGCTGAATACATATGTGCTTCAATCTTTAACAGAGTCATTAATGTAACACCTACATGCACTTAAGTGTAACAAACCAAGGCCACAGGTCCAAACTTGGTTAATCCTGTCATTGCATTTTTCAAAATGCATTTGCTTGTTCTGTGTCAGTGGGGTTAATGACTTACACAGCATATTCTCATACCTGTAATAACCTCTCATACCTGCCATCATTTCAATAAATACTCCACGGCATTTGTGTTTAACAGCATGATTCTACAGCTAAAGTTATTTATTTTCATAATACGCACACACTGGATATTTACATGTGCAACAGATACGATCACACTCCACTTAAGCAGACTATACTATGATGGTTCTGAGCATGTGCAGTGAGGCCAAATCCACTGAAAGGAATCTGTTATGTTTAAGTTTCATTCACTCAAAATGGACTATCAGAAGTCCATACACAGAAACTCACAATGCACTTTAAACAGCAGGAATAGTTTCATAGCACTGAACAGAGGTTTTCAATCACTGGGTGCATTGTAAAAATTAAATGGAATTTAATTTGCACATTAGAGGAGCCCATAGTCTAGGTTCCATGTGGTCTCATCCTTTGATCCATTCAGTGTGCATTGATAGTGTCCTATGAAGTTGAAGAGGAAAGCTAATGGGTTGGAAAGGCTCTTTATGGCCTGTGTGTTTGGCCTTACGCACAGGCTCAGTGTGGATATCGTATGGCACTGGACAGCACAGTGGCTTCTGATGTGCATGAAATGGGGCTTATCTGAATTTTAGGTTTGCTATTTTATTACAGAACACTCGTCTTAGCAAAGCTGGTGACAAGCTGACAGTGGGTGTCTCAAAATGACTCTGAGACTGCAGTTTCTCATTACTGACCAAGACTGCTCTTTATAGATGCCGGAGAGACCCCATTTTTCCCATGAGTCAATGCACACCGTGCTCTGATCACAAGCATTTTGTTTCATCAGCTGTGTTGGTTTATATTCACATCAAACCAAACTTTACATAACAAGGTGACCGGGTGTCCTGGCGCTGTCATCTCGAGATGACTGGCACTCGGACAGACCAGAATGATATGAATGTAATTGTTTTATAGAGGGCGAGAAAGGAGAATTTCTAATGCCTTCCCTTGGCACCAAACAAGGAACCAAGACGAGCATCATAACTGCACTTGGCAGCAGGACAGTGTTGTGTTCTGGAATCACCAGCAACTGCTTTGTAAACCTGGTTGATTTGGATGTGTCTTTCGATCACAACAGATTTAATTTATTAATTATTAATCAATACAACATATGTTAGCTTGCCTAATATAATTCATAGTCTTGGAAACTGAGATAACTGAAAATAAGAGCCATACACTCGTAAAACTCAAAACAGAGGAGATTATCAGGGCAATAAATTGCCTTCAGAAAGCAAACAGTCATGGAGCTGCAGGAAGAGATCAATGGCATCAGCTGATCAATGGCTTGTGACATTTGACAGAACCTGAATGGGGTGAACGATATGATAGAGATGATTGAACAGGAAGTGAATTTCTTTCTGCTTAAAGAGAACTAAAAATTAATTTTTTGAAGCAGGAGACATTCTCCAAATGGTTGATGTGGTTTTCATGTATAACCGTTGCCAAGTTAGTTTGAAGTTAAAGACCAGACAGTGAAACTTCAGGCTTAACAAGGCACAATCTTCTATATTGCCAGCTAAGAAGAAAATTTTGAATTGTCAGAGAGAAAACAAGTAAAGCCCTAAAGGCTAGGGTCAAATGACAGTACTTCCTAGCATTTCTGTATTTGTGTAAGTAGAGGGGAAAAAACTTAAGGATAAAGCATATTGTGGTTCAATGGAAAAGAAGGTATTCCTTGCTTGCAAGCACTGGGCTCAGTGAACTTAAAGTTTTAAGTGAGGTCATTACTAATCCAATACTTGGATGGTTTTGTCATCAATAAACTTTCATAGCTGAGATCGTGCGGTCACCTCTGTAGCAGTGTTAGCAATGGTTTTACTTTACATCTATCACATATCCCAGAGTCTATGCAAAATGCTCCTATAAGCATTTTGGCTAATCAGTGTCCATTTTAATGCCAATACCTTCCCCAAGCAGGATGCCATGTCACACGGAGTGACTGAAATTCACCCAATCCCAAATACCTCTCACATAAACATTTCCCTTCCAGTAACCAGAGGTCTGTTTAATGTGTTGGATCCATTGTCCACAGTCTGTAAAATTGCCCAAGACCCACGCTTTCCTGTGAGTCTGCATTACACTCGAAATTGATTGGCTCAGATGAAACCAAACGTCAACAATGAAAATGCCTGCTTTATTTCCTTTAGTTCAGCTAACAGTTTGGGGAATTTGGCAGTCATGGAAATGAATTCACCATAAAAACTTTTGCTCTCAGAGTATTTGACTAAGGCCTGATTAAATCAATCTGTTTTGTGACATTCATTCAAGTGAAATTTTCTAATATTTTTGTGCCCTAATTTCAGTGATTGCTTAACAGTCCAAACCATTAGCAAGAGGGCCAAAAACAATTACATTTACCTTTCCAGTCAAAAATCAAGGAGAAATGATTGAATCTAGGCCTAAGCAACTTCCAAAGCTTTTAAACAGAGTTTAAAACAATAAATAAATCAAATAAATAAAATTAAATAATTTTTCCTCCCAACAGCTGGTCATCTGCCATCTTGATTATGCTGGATCTTGTTTTTTTAAAAAAAGAAGTCTGGTGTCTAGAAGTTTCTTCTTCCAACTGGGCTCCTCAGAGCATCTGTTGAAATGTCACCAACCACTTCATGGAAGAAAGAACTTCTTTAATTAACCACAAACTGACCAACTAACGGCTCTTTTCAAAGATTTAATTGTCACTATGCAAGATGGCAGTATTCATTCTGCACTTCGGTTAGGAAGTGGGCTCAGGCTTGAGATGTGTCCAAAGCAAATCATTAAAACAAACAGACAATGTTGCAATACCCTTCAACCTTCATGCAAGAGCCTTTAGCAAAACAAACTCTATTTGCCTTCTGACTCCTTGTGAAGTTTTAACTTTAGATCACCTGACAACCCATTCCCTTGGTGACCTGACGTACTTTTGACTTCACTGGCATTCATTATTGTCAGTTTTCAAACCATCTGTTTGATTTAACCACTCATCCTGTCCTTCTTGGACCTCCTTTTCTCACATTGCTGTAATGTCTTCATTTTTACCATGATATAAAAACATAAGAAATAAAAAACACTGAATAATTTAGGCAGTGGCAGCTGTCAAAGACAGTGTAGCGCTGGGCAAAATCAGGAATTGAAGCTTTGAGCACAAAGCACTCACACGTAACTCACACATTCAAGAATAACTGACGGCCATTCCCTGTGCAAAGCACCCCACCCACACTGACTGCAATCCCTCACACTCAACACACAAATCATGATGGGACTGTACACTCTATGGCCTGCAAACAATAATGGAGGTATCCATCAAACAAAGTGGTGGCCAGGTACTATGAATACATTGCAGCTGCTGCTAATTAGCTACACACACAATCAACCACTGCTACAGTTTTTGCTCAAATGGAAATGACTTCTAGCCTATAGTTTGTTCTCTGAAATGTCCTTCAGCTATGCAGCTTTCTAAACTTTGGCTGTCACATGACCACTGATGATTCTAAAGTTGTGTTCTTGGCACTTGACTACTTAGTGGGCTTTGTCTCACCTGTGCCATTTCAGTGCACTCCCCTCACCGCTGCTCCTCATGACCCTGCGAAAACAAAGGAAATTTTCAGTTTCCATCATATTAAAAGGAGGAAATAAGGAACTGCTGAATTCTCAGCTGGCTTAGGAGAAAAGCCTTGTCCCATTAAGCAAATTGGTTCCTGTTGTTGAAGGGCTGAACTTGGAGTGTTGAGTATAAAATGTATCAATGGTGTTTGAGCACAGCACGCTCGTGATACTCTGGAAATAATCTTGATTCATTGGGACAACCACTTCAAGACCCAATCACTATCACACCAAGCAGGGTCTGTCAAAATCACTCTCTCGCCATCATGGCTCACTGTCATCCAATCAGTTTCCTCTTCTTCTAGACACTTATGTCCTGGTGAGTCAAAACAACCTAAAGAGTTCTGTGTATGAATGAATATTCCAAAGCACACAGCTGGCTGTATTTGGTGATGAAAAGCACACATGTTAAGTCAACATGACTGTCTTTACAGTGACTTATCTCTGCTTGAAACATAAATTGAAATGACATAATTTGCAGATGCTGTCACTTCAGTGCTTCTTACATGAGTGTCAGACCCATGTCCCAAGTCACAGGACGTCAAAGCTTCGGGCAAACCAATGAAATGCCAGAATTTGTGTCAGCCTTACGTCTTTGGACACAGACAAACACACACTCACCCCCACGCCTCAGTTAGCATGCAGACAAGCTCATAAGATTCCAGGCACTGGTGCTTCAGCTTTAACTATAAGCTGCCTATGTCCATCATGGGGTGGTGTTGTGTCCACTGCCTAATGGCCCTACTTAAGGCAGGCCTTGATTTGGCTCAGAAATTTTTAAGCGATGGAGGCTCAATTGTTCATCATGTGGAATTAGCGCTCCCTAATTTGGCGCCTTCTGTGGATTCTGTGGATATGAATTCACATCTGCAAGCAACCAAACCTGGTATGGCTTACCAGCTTCGGTTGCTTGCAGATGTGAATCCAAACACAGCTTAAGTTTAAATAAATAAAGAATGGAGCACAGACAGCCATATTGCCCCAGCTGCAGTGAAAATTACTCTTGAAAAATGACTACGGGGACTCAGAGATGGGGGATAATCCCATGGCTCCGTAGAAACAAAGGAGAGAAAACAAGTTGTAATTGAAGCTCCAGGAGACCGAGGGAAAAAAAGACTTTGCAGTAGTGCATTTGCCCTGAGGAGCAGTGGGGATTTTTATTTGTGTTTGCTGGCAATAATTATTCAGATGCAATAACTTTTCACAACCAACTCCAAAATAATGTAGGACGGCAAATGCTTAAATTCTAATTAATTTAATTTAGCTCTGCTTTGTCCAACAATACTATGGCAACAGCAATGTATATAAAATCGTGTCGGTAATTAGAGGAAACAATAAAACTATGCTCCTGGAATTGTTTGTTTAGCCAAAAGAGATCCGAAACTCAGGGGTCTTTTTAGATGCCCATTCTACCAACAGCCCAGAAAGATAATTGCAGAGTAGGCCTGCCTTGTTATTAACTTATTAAAGTTACAGGAAGGCAGGCTTTTTAGGCAGACCTCCTGTGCCGCTCACATCAAGAGGAGTCTGATTGGATTTTGTTTAAGGAATCCATTTTGCTGCAGCTTTGTGCGCTGCGCCCATTAAAAACCCTTGGTGGATCCCCGCCCCCATAAAAAAGAAGCTCAAGTGGGCCATTGTGCATCTCATCGGAATAACAACGTACTCCTCAGCAGCTGTGTCGGCTTGAGCGGTTTCCACAGCGGTCTCAGACACCTGTTCTGAGTAGGGGCAAATTATGCTGGATTGACTGCTAAAATGAGTGCGAAATTCTCTGAATTAAGGAGCCATAGGGGTGTGATGAAAATTGACAGTTTGATTCAGCGGGCATATGAATGTTATCACTAAGATGTACTCGTTCAGCGCTGGGCTGAGGGAAAGGTTTCTGTTTCTCTGCATCGTTGGACGATGAACCACTTCAAAAGGCCGTGAACCTGAGAAAATGTATGTCATTGCTGATGGGATCAAAGTGCATAGCAACTGGTTATTTAGGGTCATGTTCAATTTTCCTGCTTTGGTTCACAAATTCTGGTTCTTTTGGTTCATATTTGGTTTTTCTTCTACAACTGAATCTGTCATGAATTGAATTAAATTCAATATGCTCGTCGGCTGTATAAATCTATTTGAAGGCAAGCTGCATCTTGAGGGCTTCCCCTTTCCTTGGCTGGTAATTCAGATTCTCTTGGGGGGAAGTGAGTGGCTTTTGAAGGTTTGGTTAAGGGCTACTTCCCAAAGGCTTTGATATGAAGGTATACGTGATCCCTCCGACAAGCCATGCCTTTACATAACCATACATTATTGGTATACCGATATTACACGTGAGAAGGGAATTCCAGAGACTTCATTAAAGCTAATTGAGGCTCTCTACACCTCAACACCTCTGGTGCTTGTTTCTTATGCATGAAGTATTATTTGCTGCTGGCAGGCTGATGCCCATGTGATTGACCCTGGTAGCTGTATCATCAGAAAGCATGTGTGAAACCCAGGGCCTGTTTTCATAAAGAGAGGGAGCGCTCATCTAGAATCAGTTTTCCCTATCTCTGTCCTAACCTTGTCCATTAAAAAAGAAAAGGCAAAACTGACCCCAGATCACCACTCTTACTCAAATGTTTTGTAAGTACCCTGATCTCACATGCCCTTGGAGTTGAACGAAGTTGCTGATTAACAAAACTAACTGGCCTTGCATCCGTAATCGCATACTAATCAGAGCCGACTAAATTCAAACAAAAGTTTACTGCTCTGACGTCAATGTAGTGCCTACAACCCAGTGCAGTACATGAGTTTTCTGGCATACTACGGTCGCTACTTTCTTCAGTCTGACAGCTGGTAGATTAGAACTGATGTACATCCGTCAAACTTCACAGAGCCATCTCTGCCATCTTCTTCTTTGGTATCTATCCACCCAATGGCCTTGTGGGATAGCGCAGCGTTCAGTCCTTGCACAATGCAGAATTTTGATGGAAGAGGTAAGCTACGGTAACGCTTGCATACTGATTCAGCCAGTTTGAGATTCCGGACACACTACACGTACTGATTTTTTCCAACCATACAGGTTGTCGTATGCGATTTCGGACAGGGCCTAGGTTCTTCTGTGGGTCTGGACCTGGTTTATTCAGTTGCCAGTCATTTCTACCACCTGCTAGCACCTGAGGCACAGTGGAACTGTATCAATTTCAGTATCATGTTTTCTTCCTTCTCAGCTCATGGTGGGCGAGGCAGCCAATAACCTGGGGAGGAGTTGAACAATCTTTTATGATATTGCTTTACCCATCATCCTGAACCTCTGATTAGATTAATTCATTTTCCTTGCTCAGAGCCTTATCCAGGGAAATAATGGTGGAGTTCTGCACTCTGTGTGTTGATCGGGCTGGGGGTAGTTAAGTGATTCAGCTCAAAGGCCTACTCCATATAAACTAACCTCCTAATTTTACTCAAAGAAACACTCATAAAACTGAAGCAGAGGATCATAATCATAGGAGTTGGGCACTTAACATGCCTTCATTTCGCTTGGTAATTTTTATGAATATGACAGTTATGTTACATCTATGGTGCATACAAGAATGTCAGAAATTTGGTGGCCAAAATGCTCATGCTTTTTTTGTTTAACAGCGACAACATTCTTAATGACCATAGCGTACACAAATATAGCAATGACCAGATAAACCGATTTGACAAACAGAGATAATACCAGGCAATATATCTGCTGTCAATGCCCATGACAGAGAGATGGGAACATGAAATCACAAATGCAGAGAATGGGAAGAGCTACTGACTTCCTTTAAAGGTATACTTTTCACAACATACAATGACCAGTTCAAGTCATTGAAGTATGCGCACATTGTGCAGGTGTATAACATTTCCCCATTTGGGATGGTAACCCGCATCATGTCCAACTAATACCCCTCACTATACTCACAAATAAAATAATGCCAAGCAATCATGTAAAGCCATTTTTTTAAATTACATATCTGATAAATTGGGAATATTACATTGGTATACACAGTTCTCATATGCAGCACAAGCCTATCACTTGCAAATAAGGTTTCATATCGGCTTTCAAGCTGTGAAAGGGAAATAAAGATTTGTTGCTGGTATTTTGTTTTTCAGTGGAACTGATTGGCAGTTCCAGACTGAAGGAATTTTGTGTTTCCTTAGCAACTCATGAATATCTGGAAAGGGCAGGTGAGCGGGCTTACTGTGCAGCCAGGCAACACGCAGAGGGATGAAAAGGGCTGTGGTTTTAAAGTCAGGGAGGGCAGGCTCCCGCTCAGCTGTACGCAGAAAGTAGCTAGCTTCATGTTAACGGCAGCCATCTAACACTTCCCCGACAGCAGCAGGGGTTGGTGTTGGGGGTCAAACCATTGAACTCCTCCCCTCCATGGAGAAGTGTATCTATTATGCCTATTCTGAAGAAACAAAAGCAGGGGTGTTCAAGACTGTGTTTGGCCTACTCAACAAATGCAAAACCTCTCACAGATACTGTTGGGGCCTTTGATGCAAAAGACAAGAGTACACTTGAAACCAGATAATAAGTTACTGGCCCAATGTCATGAAGCAAACAATGTCTTTTTCAAGTTCAAAATTGGACTTGATTCAATGTATTTTCAAAACCCATGTTGATCTGTGGGGAAACTTAACAGCAGGGTTCCTTACCCTCGTCCCTGGGGTACCCCTGTGCATGCTGGGTTTTGCTCCAACCAATTTCTTGATTATTTCAAGTTATTAAAAGTGTATCAGGTCCACAGATGTGATAATTCAAATTTCAAATACAGACTATTACCATTTTCCAAAGTAAAATTATTTTAATTTGTCTAGGACCACAGCGGGGAACCCCTGCATTACAGTGGGTACTTTGAGCTGATTAACCATCATTAGCTCACAATGCATCAATGGACTTTTGACCACAGTAAAGGGGATAATCATATCACTACAGTGGTGAGGCGATGCTGGATCAGGGCAACACCCAACAAAGCCAGTTCAGTGATTACAGAGCAAATGAAGAACATATACATTTATAAATCTAAATCAATGTAATGCTCTCAAAATACACAATAACAGATAATGAACCTATATATTTTTACCTCAGCATGTTTGCCAAATTTAGCCAACCAACTTCATAAGCCACCCCCACCTTTATCCACCTGTCATTTCTCATAGACCTTTCCTGTTCCAGGCGCTACAAAATAATTTGTTGCTTTATAGCAACGGCATTTTCTCTGTCTATTCTTACACAAAGTGTCATGGTTTGCTCTGGTCAGTCAGCCCTTGTTTGTTAAACTATGGTTTGTATCTGTGTTTGTGCGTCTGTCATTCCAAAATAGTACAGAGGGATTCACCAAAGGCATTTTTCAGAATAATCATCTGTTTCTTCAACAACAGCTATGCATAATGTGCAAGGCAAATCTATGCATATGCTAATGCTTCATTACATGTGTACACATCTCATATCATAAACACAAGGACGTCCCAAATGTGGAAATCCAGAGATGCGTTCTTTGTTAAGATGTAAACATCAGAATTAATCCACTTGGAATAGGCTATGTGGAACAGTAGATTAACCCGAACAACTGGACTGATTCCAGTTGGGGGAGTGCTCATCACATTTTAATGCTAACCAACTGAATCTGTGCTAGCACCTACGCAAGAGGTGAAAACCTCTTGTGAATCCTTAGTCTTATACCCACGCTGCTTAAAATCACTGCAACTGTTAAGGAAGAATGCCAAAAGTTATTTTGCAGAGTCCTTAGTGACGTAAACCATAGATGCTGACATTAAACGTCGCAACTGATATTGAAAGCCGGCCTGTTGTTTACTTTTGTCAATCACATTCCTTCAAATAGTATGGTCAGCTCTATGGAAATGCACTGAGATACGCTCCGAACTGCAGAAAAGGAGAGTTTGAGGCCCAGGTCATTGCTTACCTAATCCAATATAGTTTATAAAGTTGTGCAACGTTGGGTCTGAACATATTTTTTGTCTCTTCCCAGCATAGCTAAAGAGGGTTGTTCAGGTGGTAAATTGCCTCTCTGTTATATAATCTTGGTTACCAATGATAACCCCTAGAAACAATTATGCCAGCCGGTATTAATTCTGTCATACCCAGCGGGAAGAGAAGATCAGCTTTCCCCAGGCAGTAGGTTAGACTTTTTCCACAATTTATAAAGTATATGTAAAGCAAATTCCCTACATTGTGTTAAAGTGCTTCACAAATAAAATAAACATAGGCAAAATGGATAAATATTGTTCACATAAAAAATGCAACAAGGCAGCTAATACCATTTGTCAAGTGGGCTAATGTAATATGAATACGACATTACAGCCAATGCAAGGAATAGTACAGTTACTTGTGGCCAGCTTTGATAAATCAGGTTTATGTCTTATTTGGATTTATAAGTTGCCTTCACTGATAATATGCCAGTGCTAGTACTTGCCAAATGCTGCATTTAGTTCATTTGAATTCAAGCATTTCCCTATACGCCACATATCCATACAGCTCCTCACATCTCCCAAAGCTGCAGTTTTGCTTAGATATTAAAAAATGTACGTTTTATTATTTAAAAATTTATGGGATGTTTTACTCTCAGGACATTAAGGTACTGAACTTGTGGCATTATGAAAATGTGGAAATCACATTAAATCACGCAGCCACTGGAGTTCAATTGCTGTATATGATCCATACTCAAAGGCGATGATGGTTTATGCTTGGGTTGTGCTTTTTCTGCCTTGAAAAGGTATTCACGTGGATGTGTTAATAGCTTTAAGGTGTAGAAAACCTCCAACCCAATTTCCCTACTGTTGGCAAAAAGATTAAAATCCAATGGACTGACTGCTTTTGATTGTACAGAGTAGATTAAAGAGAGTGACTGTACCTTGATCTTATTTGAAAAGAGTAATCCTATGAACTTTAAACATTTTTCGCCAAATGTTTTCTTCCACTGGGATACTTATGCTGAAAATCCATGTAATTTGTTGGGCTTCAATATTCTTCACTTCACTTTAGAATGAATCATTTGCACAGCAGAAATCCAAACTAATGGACATTCCTGATCATTTAAAAGTGCAAGAGATGTAAGTGATGCATATTTGTCACCATTTGTGACTTATACATGTAACTCCATTTACAATGCCAGTTATAACTCTCGTGTATTTGAATCAAATAAACCAAACTCCTGCCATCACTTGCTGCCACACACATAGAGACACACACACACAATTTTAAAATGCAATTTTAAGTGACATTATTATCAGTATTATTGGCAAATTGTGTGGGCCATATTTGTCACACGTTTCTGCTGACACCTTGCTACTACGGCCACATATAGTATGTGATGGCTAAGGAAGGGAAAGAGAACACTTCTGAAAATATTACAAATGTATAATATGATACTCATTTTCTTCAAGTTATTAATCTCTGGATATTTGAGCTCAAATATAAAGTAAGATGGTGTTCTCTGTGTGTATGAAGGGATTATTTTTATCACTTTGTTCTTGTGCATACCAGGAACAGGCTTTGATACTTGATTGTTTCAATAAATCCACTACTGAATAGAGCTGGAGGCTGTTCGTTGATCCAGAAGTGTGATATGTGGAATATCCGACCATTCAGCCAATCACAGATAAAGATAATTGGGTACAGCATTGGTCTGGAGAGTCTCAGTGTGTGATGACTTTTGTGTTCACCCAAAATTCTCAGTTATGGACAGCAGTATAACATATTGGTTATGGAGTTTGCAGGCTTGCAAGTTCAATTCCTAAGAAGAGCTAGCCAACTAGCTCCCAGCTAGCTTCAGTACATATCCAGCTGTGAAAACTTTTTTTATTGTGTATAAACATGAAAACTGTGTAAGTTGCTCTGGATAAGTGTGTCTGCTAAATGCCTACATGCTAATTATAACAATCAGAACAAAGTTTAAATGGCTGTGTTTTAATTGGTCAGTTAATAGCCAAGTTATAATTAAAACCACACTCCAGGCATCCATCCTGAATAAGGAATGTAGAGAAAAAGCATGTGCTACATTTGTAGACAAAATCTTATTTCCATCCCTTCAATTTACACCTTTTGGATTGCAACCTGACATCTGAATGCAGCAGAATGCATTAAAAAGCCCAATTAGAAATGGGAAATTACCAAAAACCCTTGTTTAATTAATCGTCAGGAAATTGTCATGCTTAGTTAAAACACTGCACAATCTGAGAAGAAGAGTGGTAGCCTTCCGCTGAGTAGAACAACCTCCCTGGTTCCTGCAGGGCAGGAAAAGGAGTCCTTCACAGGAAGGAGAGAGACTTCTACCCTTGAAACAGGCATCCCAATGGGTACGCTTTAATTTACTCGAGTGCCAGACTTTGAAACCCCATTGTATTGTACTGGAGGAATCATGCTCAGTTTCTATTTGCACAACATAAGTTGCATGCTTAGACTTGCAGTGTGCTTCCAATATAACACCTTAGCGAGAACACTGTTTCCTTACAGAAATGAATGCATTGCACTTCAGGAATGACCATGCCCATGACCTGATGTGAGTAACACAAATGTGCAGGACACAAAATAATCTGGAGCTGGAAAAATGGTAAAATAAGCGGAACAGTATGAATTGAGCCAGTTCAGGGATATCATCTTGCCCCAGGTTTGAACTTGTAAAGGTCCATAACCCTCAGTGTGTCAGAGTCCTAACCAGAAAGTAAAAGGTACAAAATATCACTCTTTATCAAACATAAACATTCAATCAGTTTGGTGCATGTTAGAGAAGAGATAGGATGAACCCACTGTGAACATAATATCTCCAGCATGAGTTTTTAAAACCTACATTCAATAATATTATCCAAGACAACAGCTCTAACCTGTACTCAGCTATAAATCTGACCTTTCATTAGTGGTGTCAAACCTGCTGTGTGATGTAAGCATTCAGTTTTGGTCTTCATTAAGTGCAAGAGACATCAATACATATATTTGCCACATAAACAATACACAAAGATGCTTTCAATTGACATTGTATTTATACTTGATTTAAATTTGAGCATTGCGAGTACTGGCTTGTTTCAAATATTATAAATAGATGAACATGACTCATTTATTTTCTGTAATTATTGGATATGGTAAGCACCAGAATCTTAGGCTTAAACAAACAGTAGATTTGTAAGTTTGAGTGATTGGGCTGACACAGCCATTTCCTAATTCCAAGATCTGTAATAATAGCAAAGCATTACACTTTGTAGATACTCTCATCCAGAGTGACTTACACTGTTTAAATTTCTATACATGATCCACAGCAGAGTAGTAACTGAAGCATTTCAATGTAAGCACCTTGCTTAGTTGTACAACGGCAGTGACCTTCATGGGAACTGAACCTGCCACCCTAGTGTTACAAGCCCAGGACCTCACCCATTATTAGCCATTCGTCTGCTCAATGATGATGATGACCATCAACGGCAGTCACTTACCCAGTGCATGAAGCCAGGGTGTGGCCTGCAGAATGCATCTCATGATTAATATGATATTTATAGCTTGAAATTAATAAGATGGTGGAATGTTCT
Organism: Albula goreensis; assembly: GCA_022829145.1. Lineage (NCBI taxonomy): Eukaryota > Metazoa > Chordata > Actinopteri > Albuliformes > Albulidae > Albula > Albula goreensis. Next base: position 4,124,752 of record CM040764.1, on the reverse strand, counting down.
GCTCAAAATATTGATTTTTTTAAAAAGTTATTCCCAAGTGAGATGGTCATTATTAAAAAGAACAATGTAGAAATCCATTGGTACATTTGAATGCAAATATTAAAATCAACCAGCCTTTTACCTGAGGGGGAAAAAAACCCAAAACAAATCATGCATATCTCAGGCCTGGAGCAATTAAGAATTACCAAACGTCTGAAACCAACAGCTGCATGAAATAAACAGGCAAGGAGTCACATTCAGACGCTGTTACTGTCTGTCGATCTGAGTTGTATATTGCTTAAATTAAGGATGGGAAGAGAAAGGCCTTGCGAGCATTCGTCATTTTAAATGTGACGTCTTCGACTCTGAGTCTTTCCATTACGCGGGCGCTCCATTAGGAACATCTGAAGGATGGTCTGGGGTGTAGCAACAAACATAAATTACCTTAATGGCGTATTTGTGCTTTTAGGACAAGCAACATGCACAGGATAAAACTGCAAGTGGTAATAGGTCAACGCAATTTTTGTAAGCGCCGCGCATTAAATTTAAATGATCATTTGAAACATCCTTTGAACCGGTAAAAAAGGCATTGGTTTTATTATATTGCAACTGTCAGTACTCGCAGATCAGAGGAAGTTCTGGAAGCAAGTAAAGGCTGCGTGTATTGGGCACACCGTTGTTTTTCCTCATATCGTATCGACGAACAGCATTTTTGTCAAACATGAACGTGTGCAGTCCTTCAGTTTTCATTTGGGGTTGAGATGAAAAGTTTGCCCAATGAAACAACCATGTTCTGCAATCTCATTGAGGGAGACACTCAGAGAGCATATCAAAGACCAAGATTCATTTGGATTTAAGGGCAGTCTCACCACTGCAGATCTAAACATTTGACCTTTTGATGCTCAAGGCTCTGCACTAAAATAAATGTACTCAGACATCCTTTCTCCAACCCACATTTCCCTTGAAGAATTCTGGGTATATTTTTGGGATGGATCCCTTCAGGTGACCAAGTGTCTGTTAACTAATACCCAGCATCTGTTCCAACCTCCTGTTACACTCCATTTTAGAGACCATTTTAGAGAGTTCAGCACAAAGATGAGCTATATGCCATAGGAACCTAATAAATTTCACGACTGCAGGTAGACCATAAAATAAAGCTTACAGATGTATCCTTCTGACGCAGGTTTTAGGATAGGGCCCATACAAATTCCTGATCATGTGACCTGGGGTTTTAAGCCTTATTCTTCAGGCATTACTGTAGGCAATCAATCTCACACTCAGGAATCTCACATCAGAAAGCGTATCTCAGCAGAAATCAGCTATGATGTAGTTTAATGTCAAAGTGAAACATGGATGCACAAAATATGAAGAAAGGAGTCAAAGGTTTTGGGGTGTCTTCTGACAACAAAGAAAGTACAGCTTTACAGAGGAATTCATATCTGTACTAATGGTACAAACCTCAGCAAAAATGAATTCTTGCCAAGATTTGCAAAATGCGATCACTCTTAGATCACAAGAATATGTCAGTCCAGTAAAACAGAATAGGAAATCCAATGGCCAATGTCTCCAATAGCCGCTGTTTATATGAAATCCAAAACAGAGCATTAATGGCCTTAAAACAGGTGGAGAAAAACTAAATGTGTATGCCTCCCTCGTGTTTTATCTCACAATATTTTAGCTTATGTCAATGTACTGTACTCATAAAAATACCAAATTACAAATGAACAAAAATAAAAATACAACCTGTCATGGTGGAAGTTTCTCAAACTCACCATGCAACAATCTTTACCAACTAACAAAAAGTTTCCTCTCAGAAACTTCTCAACGCAGCGAGAAGTTCTGACTCGATCTTGACCCTGTTTGTCCTTTTGAATATTAATCTGGTGCATTGTGCGTCCCTACTGTTGAGCAGAGGAGTAAGCAAGAAAGTGCTGGCACATATTTACTTTGAAGTCAGTCCACATGCTGAGAAGCTTTGCTTGTGGCAATTAGAGGACTGAGATGGAGATTGCACTGCAGTGGAAGGATTGTTTAGGAAAAAGCTTTAAGGCCCACTTGACTCGTCTTGACATTATTCAGTTCATATACCATGTCGTGTGGTTTGCAAATGGTTTTTCACAATGATCTAAGTCCAAAAACGACCATTAAAGTTAATGAAAGTGAATATATTTGCCCAAAATTCAACGCTGAAACTTGAACTCAACTCCATGACTGTTATGTAGAGTGCTGTTATATAATTTATTACGGATCTGACATAGCTATCCTGTTTGTAAATGTACTTCTGCAAATGAAGGCTCAATACCTTTCCAATTAGATCCATGAATTCCATTGTCACAGCTCTGTGCTTCTGTTTTATGAATATTTCTCCAAGTATAATTACGAGATAATGTCAGTTGGACTGGGCTTTTAAGAGACTACACCTGTCACATTCAATACATCGGAACTCAAGAGACTGAACTTTTGTGGGGAGACTCCTCTCTTATTCAATCTCTGCTGATTAACATGCAATACACCACGGAACACAAAAGAAACACAAAAGACAATTATTACAAAAAAAGACATACTGTGAGACGATGGCATCATCAATTTTCTTTCCGAAAAGCAATTTTCTTGCATCAAAGATGTGAAGACACGGAAGACGCATGATAGTTAAATAACATGACATTTTCTAGCATTATAATTTTGCTTATGACTTCTTAATGGCTGTGAACTGCACCAGCAGGAGCGAGCGGCTAACAGGGGTGGCTTTTGAAACGGCAGTTTGTGTCACCGATCTTCAAAGGACATACTGTGGTTGAACACTGAAATAATAGAGCCATCACTTCTATTTGGTCTGTCTTGTGGAGCTTGAGAATTATATATTTTTTTCTCCCTCTTTGGGGAAATATGACTTCGCAAAAGGACTGCAGTCAGCTGCAGAGCTAGGCTAAGACGTTTTGCTGAGGCTTCAAGTTTTTTCTATAAGCTACGTTAGGGAAGGAAAATGCTGTGAGAGATTGCTCTCAATAGATTCTATTCCCTGAATATAGAATACACAAAAAAGCAAGGCAGTACAAAAAACAGAAAGGCATTGTATTACTTCATCTCACTTTCCTGCCTGGCCAAAAGGATAAAGGAATAAAGTTTTACGTACAGCCTTTGACAGGGCAAAGCCCTGCTGTGCCAAAATACATTACGGTTTGGTCTTGTATTGATTGGCAAAGCAATAGAATGTCATGAAGTATTTTGTATTTATATACATAGTCTAAACAAATTCAAAAAACAACTGTACAAAATGTGAAAACACTAAACAATGTACAAATTTTTTCTGAAAAATTTAAATGTCATTTGAAATTTAAATTTTGCTGAATTGGTTACAAGCAAGTATATAGTTAGTGTAGGCAATGGATCATCAATGGATATTTTACAAAGGATCGGTTTTGATACAGTGCTGTTTGGCTCCTGGGAGCCAGTGATAATTTTCCCTGGTTGTAAGTATCTGTATAACTCTGCAGGCATATATTTGGCCTACCCAGTGTTTGGACCTATACATTTCCTGATTGAAACCACAATATTCCCTCAATGGTCCTTTTGCAACCTTTAAGTCTCTCTAATGCTTCACCACAGGTGTCTGATTCAACAATTACATTCTTAAAACCACAACAAAAATACTAATGAGCGTGAGGGGATTAAGTCACCATCTAGGTGTCAAAGTGTCACTGCACAATGTGCAGCACAGCATGCCAGAGGCTAGCTCTCATTAGTCTTCATTAATGACAGCGCTACACTTGGGTCTCCATTAACAGCCCATTTAAACAGCAGGTCAGTGTCATTCACGAAAGGATACGATGCGTTTGGATTCTGGGGTCAGCTGGCAAAGTATCTGGGGCAGGCCGCAGACAGAGAATTTTCCGTAAAACCAGGTTTATTTGCAAGTTGTGTGGACAGAAACACAGAACTGAGAGGCAGTACACTCCTAAAGAGTTCTTTACTGTGCCTTGAGTTTATCTTTCAAGAGGTATTTCAGACTCAATACTGCTTTTCATTTCCCATCTCAATACACTTAAATAGCATACAGTTCTGCCATTTTATGTCAAACATATGCAGTACATATTCAGCATTCACTATGGTCATTCAGAAAAAATGATCAATTCACATGAGTGGTATGCTGAGTATCAATGAAAAATGAGCTTGACTAATTTTGACTTTTTCAACAGCAGTTTGATTTTAATGTTGTGCAACAATGTAAAGGTACGGTCACACTTGGCTTCTAAAATCCCCTTAGCAGTGCGGATTGTGGGACGCTGATTCCATTAATTCAGTTAATTCGGGCATGCGCGATTCAATTGTAGTTTTTATCAGTAGATGGTAACATTATATAGCAACACAGGCTAGCTATATTTATGTACTTCCTATGTGACTAGCTAGCCAGTGATCAATGTCTCCTCCATTTTGATTTTCCAATTTGATAGTCTGACTTGAACTCCAAGAAGCAAATTGACACACCCCTCGGGGTCAAACAGCAGCTCTCTGACTGGCCAGACAGAGGCAGATTTGCGTATTCACGAGGTCAAAGTTGACCACCGTTAAACTTGGGGCATAAAACAGAGCCCTGCCCCATCTCAAGAGCAGAGCAGAAATCTGCTCCCGGAAGAGTTGACAGTTGACGCCACCTTCCATTGACTTGAATGGAAATTTGCGGTTGGAAGCCACGTGTGACCGTACCATAAGCCTGCAAATGGGATTATTGGTGAAAGTTGTAAGGATTTTTGGCTTGCAAATTAAATTTTTTTCCCCACGTACATCCTTTATGTTTTCCCTATTTACAGATGCAAAGCTGCTAAGCAATTGAGGGGGTGTTACCTCTCCAACCAGTTCTGTGAACTACAGCGTCAAACCTCTGCTTCTGATTTTTGAAGTATTTTTTAAAGGAAACCAGTAGTATAAATGGCTGGAGGAGGCCTTTATGGTTTGGAGGCATAACATGATGAATCCACATTCGTCATGGACAATAAACATAATGTGGAGTTAACGGCAGCCGTTGACTGCAATGCCAGTACATGCTCAGTGTTACTGCATGTGCAGTGTTAGTTGGGAGAGGCATGAGTGCAGCAGACTACTCCAAGCTATGGGTGCAATTCGCAATGGAGCGGTTTAGATTGGGTCTGTGCATTTTCTTTGCCTTATGCTAAAGTAATACATGCCACACTTTCAAACTGAGATCAATTGTTCTTAAGGCGATGAATAACATTAAATAATGATTTTTGGCTAGAGTTCCCTTTCATGAAAAATAGTTAATTGGCTTTTTGGTGATGCTGGCCATTAAGGCATTTTTTTGGGAACTTGTCCAATTACTTTAGATCTTAGTTGTGCTTTTTTTGGACAGGCTATCAATAAGTTACCCTGCTTAAACTATGGTCAGTGCCGCACGCTCACACACACACACACACAGCCACACACGCACAGCATCTGTGTCTTCTCAAATAAAAGCATGCATGCACGCACACACACACAGTAACACACATACACATACACAGAGACACACACATACAGACACACACACACACACACACGCACACACACACACTTCACCTCTGAGTAGTCAGAAAATGGTTGGTGTAGGGGGCACGGGTGGGCGGTGCACAGACTTCTTGAGCTGTTGCTTCTGTTTCACGCACCTCAGTAAACTCTGCTAGGTTTCACCAGACTAATTTTCACTCCCATTTCTCCGTCCTTTGAGATTTCTAGGAAAACTGCTACTTTCCATAAAACTGGTGAAACGTGCATTGGACTGCTGTTTTGCACTCCCTTCCATAACCCTGAAAGCGCTGGGTTAGACCGGGGTTGGGGGCGAGTGCCGAATAACAACTCCCGAGTGAACCATTCATTTGTTTACCCCCTATATAAGTTATTACACACATCACGGATTTTCCTTTTGTTGTGTTTGTAGGAATTTGCAGATGAACAAACACATTAGTTAATGAATTCAAAAACAAACCCCAGGAAAATGATTCCCTAAGCATTCATTGGAAAGCAGCATTATCGATCATGCTCATCCATGACATTTATTCAATGTTTTTTCCCCCTCTTCCACACTGAGTTTGTTTCCTCTGAATTCCTGAAAAGGGAGGTTTAAATGTGTTTGGAGGGTTTGCCTCATTAGCCCATTGGTTGGTCGCAGGTTTGGCGTATGGGCTGATGTACGGTTCTATTACACTGATCAGAAACTATTTAATCCTAGTGGTTGGTTTAATGCACTGAATCATTACATTTGCTCATCACAGAGCAGTGGCAAATCACTTATCACAAGCTGAACCTTACTGGATCCAATCAGATTCTTTAAAAGAAGCAAGTCTCATAATCTGAAAATGGCTACTGCCCCTGAGATGTTTTAGAGCAGTGGGCCCAGGGAGCACGGTGGGTCAGCTGGTTTTTGTACTAAGTACAACTGGTGTGAGAATGACAACATCATTCACTAATCACTACTTTCAATCCCGCAGTTGTGAAAAAGCTTTGGACTGTCCTGAAATGTCAGGGACTTTGAGAGATGATTCACACTCTCCAGACGTAGACATAAACAGTAATGCATGTCAACTAATGTTTCAATTTTGTGATCGTGCAATCCGGCAAATGATTCATTGGGGAAAAAAAGTTACATGTTCAGTTGATCGTATTATTAAAATAACAGGAGGTCAAGCGGAGTTTAATTGGCAAAAGTGTGAGACACCTTGGTCGCAGAAGCCATGTGACATATGTGGAGTTCAGAAATCAAGCATGCTATAACCAACCAAAAAACTTAAGTAAAAACCTTCACTGATCAAGACATTGGCGAGGAATACATAGGGAGCCCACAAGACTGAGAGGCTCATGTAATTATGGCTAAACCCCCCTCATTAGCATGTTCCCACAATCTTTAAAGGTGAGGCTGCATTGTAGAGTCTAGTATCCACGGAGCACGTCACTTGAATCCCAGTCACAAGTAATCAACTCAAGTCTGCATCAATACCAATTTGTGATAATCAAGAGTAATCAGTTCGCACAGCGAGCGGGTCAAATGTCTAGACGAGGCCTAGAGACAAGTGCCTAATCTGAACTAAATGGCTCAGCGTTGAACAAACTTGTTAAGGAGAGCGTTTTTGTCTGCCAGCCTTTGTTATCACGAAACCATAAGACGAAATGAGCTCTTAAGCGTTCTTACAAAATTAGTGGTCTTAAGAGGGTAAATCGTACTTTAAACATTATGTCAGAAATGGCTGTGAACAAAAAACGTCCATGAGTAATGAAAGATTACATATTCACATCGCAGCATTTTTTACTCATTCTGATCAGTAGCCAAAAGATTAATGTGTTATTTTGAATACTATAATGTGTTATTATAAAATTATTCCTTTACAATAATTTCTAATTTTATGTAAGTGCTTCCTACAATTTTGCAAGAACAGCCATTTACCTGTTACACGGCGAAACAATTTCAAACACCAGATTTACAGACAACATGGCAATCCTGAACAGTTCCCACTTTGTCAGAATCCAGTGAAAATCATCATCCAATGATTTAATTTCAATGAAAAGTAGAGAATGTTTGGTGTTATACATGAACATCTCTGCACACAGTGGATCAGAGTCTTATCAGTCTCTGGATTTAACCTCTGCTCTTAATTAGCTGACTCATTTGTGTGATCTGCCATTTTAGATGAATCTTTCGCTGCGTAAATGAATGGCAGCCTGTGGGACAGTGCGCATCCACACATGAAACTTTTTGTTATGGCTATCTCATCTCCAAACGAAATGGCATGTCATCCAATTAGCTAATTGGGCCAGGGTGATTAGCAGAAATGACTAAACCAGGCCTCCAGCCATCCACCTCTTCCCATTTGCTTGAAGTTTTCCCCCTTCCAGTAATTTTATAATGTACTTGTAATGTTGTATTCAGGACACAGATTTCAAAAAGCACGCACCATGTACATTCAGATGATTATGTAGCCTTGATTTAATTTGTGAATGAAGTGAGACTCTCAAAACCAATCCATTTTCAGCCATTAAAGGCCTAGAATTAAATGTGTACTGACTGATGGTCTCTAAATAATTGATTAATTGAACTAAAAAAAAAAAAAAAAAAAAAAACAGTTAAATTGTACTCAAGCGTCTCATTTTCTCACCAGCTCTGTGCTTACACTAATCAACTGAATGTACTGAGTGAGGGCCGTTTCAATCTTGAAGATGCAGCCCTTTTGTCAATAAGCCACAGTGATTTCCAAACCACCAATGTAACAGAAACCCACCAAATAACCTCAGAACACAGCAAAAACCTCCTTGCTGCTTGTCTGAATGACGTTCTTCCACTGACCTGTATTTACAGACTGCCTCTAAATAACAGCTGTTTTTTAGTCAGTCCCAACCAGGCCTTCAGTTACCTTCCATTATTATTACATTATTACTGAAGGAACTGCTAATGAACCTGGAAGAATACATTTCAACCTTTTCAAACTAACAAATGAAGAGAATTCAGACTAACAAATGAAAGAAAAATCACATACACCAATTTTTCATGTACCAAATAACTCTTAAATCTCAATGTTAAAACCTTACAAATACACACAGAGCATATCTAAAATGTGTATGTATATATCCATATATATAGTTTGACACAGGGGCAGGTCACCACTGTGCCAAGTGGGGAGTGGAGGAAAGAAAAACTGTCACTTTTCTCCTTATCCTCCCTTTTTTTGGTATGAGGAAGAAAAAGTAAGCACTGCCAGGATCAAAAACCCTAAACGGATCCCTTCCAGCATGATTGACTGTGCCTAATTGTAGGTAAGTGCTGGCACCTGGGCTGATTAGAAATCATCCCCAGATAAGCCTTCTTGTAAGTAAGACTTCTGCTGTTGCAGTCCCTATTGGCTCTCCAGGCTATAGGAGGGAACAGGAAGACTGACAGCTGTCCAATGGGAGAAGCAGTGGAGCTTGCTCCTCCCTCTACCTTTTGCAGGGGCATGACAGATATAAAATTGAGTAAAATGTATATAGAAGGAATATACAGGAATATGCAGTAAATGTCAATAATTCAGTTTCAGTTTTCAGGCTTCTGGCTGTGAAATGATGATGTGCGCTAATACTGTGTCATAATGACAAACAAATAAATAAATAAATACACTTGCAGACAAAACGTGGGTAAATATATCTTAACCTGAAAAAATCTGATTCAATGTAAATATTTGGTGTTTAGATCTCTAGGAAGAGATCAGATACCAACAGGATACTAATAAGATTTGAGTTGCTTCAACCTGGCTGTCTAAACACAGCCATTGATTTGGTGAATTATGCATATTTACCCTAACATATAACACATAGGTTTTGCTGCCATGGTTACATTCTGCTATTTAATACAATTTGCTTTGACACAGACATAACATAAAGACAGGCTTTCAAATAAATGATCCCACATTTATTTATGTTCTTTGCTCTGTGCTATGAGCTTGTTCTGTTCAAGCAGATCCCTATAAAACTTACTGTTTTACTTTTCATCAGTACGGTTTGGCAACCAGTCAACAACCACCAAATGTGAAAACCATTAATACTCATGTTAAACAACTATGAGTGTGAATAAGTTGACATTATACTTCATACTTTGAACAACAAATCTTCCACCTATATACCAAGTATATTTTCCAGTTGTTTTACAAGCATTTCATTAAAAAAATGGCAATACCAGGACTTAAGACTGGCATTAAATCTGAACATTTTAGCAACTGTCAATTTAGCAACTTTCCTTAATGTAACACTTGTAAATATATAATTACCGATACATTTTACATTTTCTAACTGCAGCCCAAGTTCTGATAGATATTCAGTACGATCTAATTTCATCATTCACAGTTCAGCACAAAGACCCACAAGATGGAAATTGTTCCCACTGTTCTCCTTGGTAATATCTATTAACCAGCCAACAAAGCTACAGCTATTATATATTTAGACAGTTTCTGAATAATTACTAAGCACATAAAAATAACCTGTAATAAATATTTCAATACCATGCTGGAAGACGGGCCTCCATATAATGTACAACCAAGCTTATTACCAAACAAATGTTATTATTAGCTCAACAAACACCAGTAGGTACAAATATTCAGGAACATAATTAGTGTTCCTGTGCACATCTTGACAAAGCTTATGCAATTTATTTTATGAGACAAACTACAACATTTCACCTCTTATGCAACATAATGAAGCACACTTATGCAACATAATGTATTAATTAGCGCAGCATACAGTGTGGTACATAAGGAATCTCGCAACATGGCATTGGTGTAAAACGTATGTAACACCAAATTAAATTATTTACATTTTTATATTTTATTCACTTCAGAGATGCGTATAAATCAAAGTGACTTGCAGGAAGTGCATTCAACAACAAGTGCTGCTGCATCAAATCCATGAATCGCACAATAAAGAATGCAGCTGCATCAAAACATTAGGCGCTGTAGAGCAAGCGCTTGTGGGTAGAAAGAGAAAGGGAGAGGATTATTTATAATGTTGGATTAATAATTGAAGATGGAGCGAGAGGGAAATGGTGGGCAAGGTAAGGTCTAAAAATACGTATTTCCAGTCTGTTGCAAACTAAGAGGAGGATATTCGAGTGGTCTGACAAGAGGTGAGAAAGTCATTCCGCTACTGAGAGAGCAGGAAGGAGAACAGGCGTGATCGTGCTGCTCGAGCAACCACCTGGTGCTTGTAGCGATGGTAATGCAAAATGTCCGCAGCTGGCATTGTGCGAGCTGTCTTGCTGGCGGTGTAAGATGAGATCAGGCCAGGGTGCGTGGTTGAGCAGACCCCTTTGGCAGCCTGGAGAGGTACAGCGTTGGGCTGCATGATCACATGACCTGACTTCAGGGGGGTTCAGAGGGAGGCAGCATCCTGGACCAGCTGGAGAGACTTCGTGGCTCAAGCTGGGAGACCAGCCAGGAGGAAGCTGCAATAATCCAGACGCCAGAGGATGAAGAAGAAGGTGGCATCCTCCATCAGAGGAGGGCAGACATGGGAAACCTGCAGGAGGAACCTGAGGCTCTGGCAATGGAGGAAACGTGGTAGCAAAGCTCAGAGTCCCCTAGGGTTCCCCTAAGGTTCTTGGCTGGGGTCAATACTTGGAGAAGATTTAGCAGTCGGGCAGGAAAATACAGCAGACCAGTATATGAAAAATATACCAGGGAAAAACACATCACATATTTAGACAATGCTTATTAACTTGCCCATCAGTTTGGAAGCACATTGTTTATCTTAACCCTCGAAGCATGGAAGCAGTATGGCCCTGTGACTGATTGGCTGTCATATCAACATTGAATACTTTTGGCCTCCAATTGTCAGAGGCCATGCTTTATGCATGGCTTTTAAGAATTGGAGGTGTGCTACCGAATCAGGCACGACTGAGGAAAGATGTGTAGAATTGATAGAATGCTTTCTGCCGGAGATGGTTGTTGTTGTGCTAAAAAATTGTATTCTACACTGGTATGCTACATAGACCAGCCATACTTAGCAGGGAGGTACAGCATCTTGCCAAGGTACATCGCCAGGAAGGAGGTTATCCACACAGATGTATCAGCCAGGCTGGCAGAGATCAGTAACCAGTGTGTCAGTACAAAAGAAGTGGAAAAAGTTGTGTGCAATCATCATAGCAGCAATAAATTATGAATATGGATTGTATGTTTACTTTTGTGTTCTCAGCCTCAAAATCCCCATGGAAGCATATCATCAATTATAATTGGTTCCAAAGCACCCTTCGACACACATACGTATTGGTTTCCAACACTGAAGACAGTTGCACAGCAATGTGATTGGGCGATAAGGCATGCCAGAATTTCACAAAGGCGATTTATTCTCATAAATATTTTGTGTGTTGAGCCTGGGAGGTGCTTGTTGAAGGTCAAACTGGAGAAATGAAAGTGTTTAATTGGAGAAGTCCAAAGACCTGGATCTGTGTGCATTCAGGGGAGTGAGTCAGAAGGCATGTCCAATCTACTGAGCAGCCCGAGCAACATTCCACCGTTGGAACTTTCAGAGCTAAAGGGCAACTCGGTTGAGCACAATTCCACTGTACGGTCTATATGCACCAGAGTGCAGTTTTATTGAGAAGCACTGAGAGTTAGGTGAGTTGAATGCGGCTATTGAAAGCTGACTGACCCCGCCCGCTTCCTGTTTTTGGACACCAGTGGCAAGGGCAGAGAAAAGACGATAGAAAAGACAGGCAATGAACATGGTGGATAGATATCCGATGGAGGTCATATATGGGACCTATCAAAAGTGGCGGTGGAAAGAGGGAGGGGAAGGTCGAGGGAAGTCTAAATTTATACTTGTGGGGAAAAATGGTTTACCAGGTTAAAGGAAATAGAATAGGGCTTGTCTGAACATAGATTTCTCCCAAAATTGTCTCTCCAAAAATCTGCAAAAATTAGACCATTGACCTGTAAGGTTAAAGCTAAATGTCCATTTTGTGAATTGCATGAACAACAGCAAGAGCAAACACACAGACCCTTTAACATACACTATTTCCTCCTCAATATTTAACGTGTGTATGTTGCACTGTTTCCCTTTGCTCTCCATTACTCACCGAAATAAAAGTAAGCAACAAATTGCAGATGATCAAAAGCCAGCAGGCAGACTATTTTGGACACCGGGGAAACATTAGTCTCCTAGGATTTATGTCACATATTATGCACTTTAGTGCCTAATTATGGCAGACTAATATCCGAGTGTAAATCTGAAAGGCAATTTAAAGAATATTAAAACATGCAGACATCCTGGCATTAAACACTGTGAGGAAGATTAAATACTTTCATCGTATGGGCACTTGATTAAATCATCTTAAAGGAGAAGATATTAGATGGTACTTAAATGCTCATTTTCAGGTTTCTCACAATCTACATTTTCTCCACGGTTTTCTACATAATGGAGATCTAGTCGTAAAATAAGTAGTTGTTTCACAAAGCAGGTTTTTAGTATTCTAATAAGGCATGCCTTAACAGGAAGCTAACCATGCACATCAGTAAAGGAGGGCTTTAGAAAACTTGAGTGGTTCCCTGTGATGGTCTCTTTCTATGCAGTGGCATAGAATTAGGCCATTTTATTTGGATGTGTGCCTGAAAAGATGAAAACATGAAAGTGAAACTGATTTTTAAAACTAAACTTCGGCAGTTATATCAGTGATTTTAACGTTCAATTTGCAAAAAGCAAGAGATTAACTTTAGCTACTGTATTTATCATTGTATACTTATGGGTTTCAAAGACATCACTTGGGCATTTTCACGGTAAAAAAAAATTGCTGATCTGTAGTCAATGTCAGGCAATTCATTTGTTTCATATAAATGTTTCAAATTTATTTCCCAAGATGTCAAGTGTTGTGAATGGTGTTGATGGATAGACATGGTGTGGGCGACTGTCCTGTTTGCATAATACACAGCCATAAGCCTGGGGCATTCTGGGTCAGCATTTATATTGAGGGGAGACTACACAGAGAACACGTGGAGTAGTGCCAAGGATGGCGATCAACCCAGCAGAGGCAAATACGCAATGTGGAGAAACGCATCGGATTACTCTCAATTCAACAAAGCAGTCCGTATCTGTGGCTAAACGAATTATCAATAAAGGATGTCCTTGTGATATTTATGCTTCCAGGAGTATATAATTTACCATGTGTTAAGAGAAAAGGCATAATTAAAATTTTTTGCATATTATTCAAAATGAACTCCCACTGAAAATAAGCATCTCTCACAAAAGTACTGTGATCAATCCCAAACCAATATTTTGTATGATAAATAACAGGAATGCCAGGTTTCCCTGATGAAGAAAATGTATTTTGGAGCAGAAAGAGTGGATATTCTTACCTATAGTGGGTGCAAACATAAATTAGTTGCGACAAATACATTGACATGAATATTTAATATTTAATTTTCATCCCTCTTTAAGGGATTTCAGTTTATTACTTCACCTTATCCTCAACCACATGAAATGCATGAAAGAGAATATTAATGTAATATTAATCATATTCTGAAGTGCAGTCTGCACGGACCCTATCTGATGCAAATATTGCAATAGGGATTACATTGTGATGTTAGTTATGATTCTGCCATCGTTAATTAAAGGTTATTAGAGATGCTATAACATTCTGTTCAATTGTTAAACAGTGTGCACTTGCAGAGGGACAGAAAGAAAGAGCACAAGGAATTTGGGACTGATATTCAAACATTGGCAATTTCTCATTTCTACGATATTGTTACAGACTTGCATTGTTTTATTTTTTTCCCTTTGCAACTGATTTTGCAGAATGTGCTTATGTGTTAGCAAGCAGTTACTGAAGCTGTGTATTTATGACAAACACATACTCAACAAATCTCCTAAGTTTCCCAATGTAAGGAACAGGTGAGTGAAATGGACACCCAGACGGCAAATGATCTGCAAAGCGTTGTGAACACTGATAGGCGATTAATATGAGCTCAAAATCAAACCAGTCACAACTGTGACAAAATCTAAATGTTCCGAATAAGTCTTCGATTAAATTTTATAGTTCACTTGGCTAGGCATAGGAGACGCAACTTGTGGAGTTGATGCAAAAAAGACCAACTGCTTTTAAACATGAAAATCTCAAGAAAAATATACTTATTAGATCACTAAAGCACATGTCACACTTTGATAACTCCTACTTAACCAGCCGCTGACAAGGACTAGAATAAACTAAAATAAATACAGAAAAAAACAGTTACTTGTTTACAGTGCACGAACTGATATCATTTTATTCAAGGTCCGATAGATTTGTTATAATTTTTTTCATGAGGATATTTCTACCATGAATATCTAACATGTGCATTTACAGTTGTTTTGCTTTCGTTTTGCTACCTGACAGTGTTTCCTGCTGCTTGGGCCTAAGTGCTCGGAAGCGCTGATAATTCCCTTGATCATTTCTCCTGCTCCTAAGTGCTGATTGTTCAATTCTTTAAGCATCTTTAGTTCCTCAGCAATAGATACGTGTTTACGCAAGATGGTGAAATAGTTCTCTCTGTCACAATACGCTTCTCAGAGATCACAACAGTTTATATTGCGTTGGAAAACTGAGGGATAGCTTCTCAAAAAAGCTCGAGTTCCTTCGACTCAGCCTGACAAATGCAATCTGTGTCAGCGTTTTGGAACTCATGAGACAATAGAAAACTAGCATTTATTGACTTTGTAGCATGTAGAGAAGCTAGCCTGCTGCTTACAGCTGCCAAAAGTAGGTATGAGATTGAGCTGTGGTAAGCAAGGGCTAGCCCACCCTGTGCATTCCATGTGTTTGCTTTCTTTTTGGCTATTATACGGTATAGGGTTTTTCTCTTCATAATGGAGAGCGCTCCTGTGCCCTTGAGCAACGTATGAATGGATAATGTGTCTGTAAGCATGTTAAAAAATGTAAAAAGTCGCTCTGGAACATCATGCATAGTCCTCTTATTTTATGCAGCATCTGAAGAAAGTGAAGAACATGAAAAACTCCTTTAATAAAGAGCTGCACACACACACACACACACACACACACACACACACACACACACACACACACACACACACACACACACACACACACACACACACACACACACAATGGGCTCATGGGTACAGTGTCTCACAATAGGCCACACCGATGCAGCAAGGCTGACTGCTTTAGTTGGCTATACCACCCAGCAGTCCCTGATTTCCAGAATGTTCTAGGAGATTATAGCATGAAGACAAATGCTTATTTTGAGACTAAACTACAAAAATATCCAGGAGGAGGGAAGTTCCAGTGAATTGTGAACACAGTTAACTGTGAATGCAGACTCAGAAAGGAATTTGACTTGCCTACCAAGAAAACCAAGAAATAAGGTAACAAAACAATAGGTGCAGCATACCTATATGTATTCCATTAAATTCATGTATTAAATGGCAATTTATTTAGCTATTGGAAGCAAACAGTTGAGTCAGCTTAAAAACCTCACTTCATGTGGGTCAGCTGTCAATGCGTGCTTGTGTGTTTGTTTGCACCTTGACTCAGTGCACATCATCTAAGCATGTCATCAAACTGGGACCCGCTGGGAATAACGTCCAGGGCCACTTCCTTTGTCAGCCCGGTGAGCGCAGACAACAAACCCCAAGTAACACGGGGACATTAATTGAATGCGAATGGGAAACCTGACAGATAAAATTAGTTTCAAGCATCTGAAGCGCTCCACAATCAGTCAAATCAATACAGATTACCAGCTCACATGGCTGGACCGAAGCAATGGAACATCGTCAAGGTCTTGGGTTTCAACACAGTCTTTGGGTTGGGTGGCTGGCTGAAGTGCTTAATAGAAAGACCAGCAAGAAACTATGCTGCATTCTCTTGGAGTGGATCAATTGCTCTCTTGTTTCGGTCGATGTTACTTTCCCTGCATTGACTGCTGGTACATGGTACACACTGATCATTTCTCACGAGTCAATTTTCCACTCTGCCACCTATATGTGTGGGGAGAAGGAAAGTATGAACTGGAAACGGCATTCATACATCAAGACCAGCGGAATGACTCCGTCAAAGATGGCAGCAGCTCTTTATGTTTAGGCACTCAAAGAAATGAAGCATTGTTGATGTTTGAAAGAAATGATTATCAGGCTAGGTATTCTGACTTCTGAGCGAAAATATTACACTCGCAAATTCAATTTTCTTACTTCTTCTACTTCATTGGTAATATAAAACGGTTCTACAGTACCAAGTGGTTTGTTCATAATGTAACTTACACTATGATTACAAGCAAAAACCCTGTACAACCCTTTTTTTATCACAGTGTACACAAATACAGAGTTGACAATTTGAACTAAACAATGTTTTTGGTCATTAAACATGAGCTAATCCAGAAGGATGGATTTTGGATTTAAAACACAATAAACATGAATTCTGTTGGTGACTTAATTTTATCTGCCCAAAAGACACGTTTAGCCAAGAGGGAGACATACAACATTTGCAAAACATGGATGATTAATTAACAGAGCAAATGCCTGTACTGGCCCACTGCCATTTAGTTTAGCTGTGTGGTTACATA
Organism: Albula goreensis; assembly: GCA_022829145.1. NCBI lineage: Eukaryota > Metazoa > Chordata > Actinopteri > Albuliformes > Albulidae > Albula > Albula goreensis. The sequence continues at coordinate 4,107,722 of CM040764.1, read as the reverse complement.
TGACAAGTATGTAATTATTTGTTTTATAAATACAAGCATATGTGCAAATTAGCAACATGCACTGGAACTGTTTTTTTATGTTTAAAAACTGCAGGTTTGATGCAAATGGGGAAAGGAAGCGTGTGTCTGTAGAATAAAGTCTCAATAGCAGAAACCAATTATCTTATTTACTGGAGCGTCCCAGGGGCCAGTAGCCACATGATCAGACGCATGTCTTGAATTGCTTGTCAAAACTAAACATTAATTATGTATTTTCTCCCCTTCTACAAAGAAAATGCAGTTTGTTTGTGCAAAATATGGAATTATACAAAATTTTGGCATATCTGCTGGGCCCCTTGCACTGATTGGAGAGAATATAATTTGGGGTGTGGTTTTATGCAAAAGTTTAACATCATTAAAATGGCCTCCTTACCATATAGCAGTTACACATATAAACACAGTTCCCAGTTCATCAGAGAGTCTTTGTCTCACAACACTAAACTATGGGAGCATCACAATTCAGAACACTTCATATTATGAGTTTATAAGAAGGATTCCTTATACCATAAACAGTGCTGCTCATGGTTTACATAATCTATTTCACACCGAGACATTTAAACTGACATGCAAAAAGGCTCTGTATGTTTGTCAGCAGTAAATACCTATGAGGGCCTGTTAATGCTTACTCCTACGTACATTTCTCGGTTCAGTCACCTCATAGAATGGGAAAGGAGATGATGATAATGTGACCGCAAGACAGTGTGGCCTATTTTCAGAGGTGCACCGCTACCTGCAAATCTCACGCCGGATTTTCATCACATTAGCGGTGATTACATCCTATTTACACGATTAACGTGGACCCGCTGCAATTACATTCTTGTGCCGGCTCGGAGGGGCGCAGCTTCGCTGGGGCGAACTTGCGCAGAAGGCGGTGGCCGCTATGATAGCTTGCGGTGATAAGGTTTTCTTTTGCAGGGAAAGCAGCTGGCGACCTGGAACTAAGCGGATGGAGGAGCGGTGCCTGGTGGCAGCCTGGTGACCTTCAGCTCGGCCTGGAGGTCAGATGCCACCTTTTGTGAGGGGGGTTAAAGGTGGGCGGCTGTCACAGCGGAGCCAAAAGGGCAGAGGGCCTGTCCTGCTGTGGGGCTGAGGCGGCCATGTTCTCTCAGCAGCTTAAACCAGTTGGATAAACAGACATCTTAGGTCACATCATTGTTTCCAGGAACTTGAAAACCCCCATAGAAAAAAAGAAGCAGACATTGTTTATATGCCTCTAATCATCTGTGCATTACATAATTTGTTACTGTGAACAAAAATTACATAATATTTTACATCAATGTCCTCTACACAACTGATGGATCTATCCCAGTAATACATCACTTAGTTTTAACACAGAAACTTAAAATACACGAATTTGCGCGAACCTTTTCAGGACCACATCTTCGCGCAAAAAGTGAATGCACTGTATACTCTCACACTTTTGGACCCCACTGTAAGTGCTACTCTAATGTGAACATGATGTATGTTACAGTTCAGCATGAACACCGTGTAACAGAATGCATTCACCTTAAGCAGTATGTTGAATACCCTTTGAATAACTTGGGAGTTAGAATTACTTTAAGGTCACAGTAAGGGGGCATATATCCATTGCCAAGTGTTCTAATGCTCTTGAAATTGGGTTCGAAAACAAATTAACTTTAATTGTGTTACAAGTCTGAAAAATGGGAACAGGCAGTAGATATCAGTAGTCCAGTTGGGAGTTTACTGGCTGGAAAAGAAATCTTTTGCTCAACATATGTAAGGAAACAGTAAAGCCTAAAAATGAAGCGCTGATAATTATGTTTTTTTTTTCATTCTGAATATGCAAATTTTAAATAACTCTTTGAAAGTAAATAACTTGAGCCTGCATATCAAAGTGTTCAGAGCAATAAAATGAAGTAAAGATTCTCTCTGCAGAACATTGAAAACCAGTTCAAGGTTAATGTCCTCACTTGACAGTGACTAGTGTCTGTAATTACACCAATTTTCAAAATCGCAACATGTAGAGTTCACAAGGTTCTGTAGTCTAAGGACTTCTAAATCTATAACTGTCCTGTCTGCTTTCACTGCCAAGGAGAATCTTATGGTTATTGAGAACAACATTCATCAACTCTCGGATTGATGTCATCGTCTTTTTCTTGTTAAGATTCTCCTCTGTACTTGGTGGGAAGGATAGAAAGCTATGAGGGAAAAGCTGCTCAGCAAGGAACCAAATAATTAATGTGTTGGATGTTCTACCCCAAAATGATAAATGCAGACTGAACTCGTCTGAGGCATCTTTAAAATCATGCTGTCTTCGTGAAAAAAGCTACTTCGTAACATTTTACATTTTGAATCCATTTATAAGTTTTGTAGGCCATTTCCTAAGATTCAAAAATGTGAGCCATACAACAAATGCCAAACATTGATTGGCCAAAGGAAAAAAAATATTTAAAAATGCAAACGGGAGGAGAAAAATCTGTTGAAATGCTGTAGACAAACGGGGTCACAGATTCACATTTGGCAGCCAATGCATGCAGACACAGGCCTGGAGTCAGTTTACTCTGTCCTTGACTGACTCTCAAATGCACAAAAGTGGTTGTTTTCCAAGAACAGTGTTTACTGAGTTCAGTTGTTGGTTGCTAAACTTGCCAAATGGTGCTATAAAGGATAAAAACAACCACTGTATCCTATAAGTCAAATCTGAGGACAAATGTTGATTGGTTTCAGACCATTGTGTGATTATGTGGTAAAGGAGCTAGAGGGGTACGATGGACATACACAGTGGTATATTTTCATGCAACTTTGAAGACCAGAGTTGTTTATCATAGTTACTTAGATATACATGAAGACTTGGATATGCACGGCTTGTTGCATCATGACTGAACACTGACTGAGTGGTTTACATGAAAACAAGCATCACCTTCTCAGCCAATTGTAATACAGTATTTAAACAAGCCATGGTTATAAGTGCAGTATAGATCAGTCTGGTCAACTTAGCGTCAATGAATATTGCACTATGAATTAAAAGGGATGAACACTGCTCTCAAATGACAGCGAAACCTTTAAGAACTTCACATGGCACACTGACTTCCAGGGACAGAGCATGTGTTACTTGACAATTATGGGAGCTTTTGCACACCTCTCTCTCACACATGTACAACACACTTCATTTATCCAGGCTATCCCCATAAAACAGAAATGTAATGTCACGTTGTATTCAATCATCACAAGCATGTGTAGTTGGCTTTGCTGAAGGGAGCTAAACTGAAAACATGAAATAATCTTCAGTCTTTTTGCAAAGGCAATGCATAAATGACCTTTTATTCCTGGGGAATCATTAGCTTGTTTGCTCTACAAATTGGAAGCAGTCTTGCTGGGAATCAAGGGAAATTGAGGCTGCCAAGCCAAGAAAAAAATCAGGCCTTTTCCCCCATGGTAACTCATTTAGCCTGTACCTTTGACATGGCTGAGTTAGCACTAGTAACAAGCAGCCACACACTGTGGCTCATAACCGAGTTTCAGCAGATGGGAAGAAAATAAACGTGTAAAGAAGCGACCGAAAGCGATGACAGCTTTTTACACTCGTGATCAATATACGGCTGAAAGGTGCGGCACTCTCTCCAATGTAACCCGAACAAAATGTCAGAGTTTAAGAGACTGTCCTTTTGTTGGTTAATGCAGCCTTGCAAAGAAAAGAGGAAAACGTATTACAGCCACTGAAGTGGAGGACATCTGCTCAGATCACCAAAGATGATTGCTTGACAGATCGGTGGAAATATGATGGAAGTGTTGATCTTGATGAAATGACTGAATTGCCCAACAGCTGTCTTACAGTTCTCTTCCCGGGGTGAGTAACCTCAGGCAAGAACACATACAAAAACTGAAACACAAAACAAACAACTGATAGTGTAACAATGGCAAAAAGAATTTAAAAAAAGTTTCAGAACACCTCAGTACTGAACTCCCCTCCCCCAATCCCAGGCCCATATCGCATATGATAGCTCCTCCCCTTCCATATTTAATGGGAGAGACCCTCTCTGTGATTATTGCAGTGGAAAACAAGGGCAACTAGACATACTTAAGCAGATCATTTTACGAACCAACATCAACGTGCTGTCAACTTCATGTGTGTAAAAATGCAGCAGTGTAATGTGAGCTGGGTTTTTAGAGGTTGTGGGTTCAATTCCCAGACAGCACACCTGAATTTCAGTAACTATCCAACAACATAAATGGATAAGATGAAGAGATGTTAACTGTTCAAGTTGCTCCGGATAAAAGAATTTGCTAAATGGCTGAATGTAATGTAAAATGCTTGCCTGTGTGTGTGTGTGTGTGTGGCTATTGCTGTCCAAGGTCCTGAAGAAGCCCTTCAAAGACCTGGCCTCCAGGAAAAGATAAGTTGGCAGTACTTAAAAAGAGACATAAACCTTTTCTGTTCATCCCACACCTCTCAAACTGTCCTCATCACGGAACAAACATTCAGTATTTCTGTAGCATTGACTTCAATCTGTGGGTTTAGGTTAGCATGCGATGGAGTTCCATTTGTCTTCATGTTTTCAAGCCCCTGGCTGTGCATAGGGACACACCAACACACCTCACAGAGCTACACAAGCACAGCTGATGCCTGCAACCACAAATAAAAAACTACCGCATGATGGCATTTATCATAACAATGTAATGAACCCAGCTGTCATGGTCACTGGTAGGGAAAGGAGAATTTAAGGTACCCTGTATAGGAAGCTTGGCATTGACTTCCACTCATTTTGAAGAATTTGCTTATCAAATCTTGCCCATTGAACCATGAATTTAAATTCAGTTGTGTAGGCCAGCGCAGACTTTAACCAACAAACCGAAAGCAACCAAGCAGTATACATGAATTTGTTAACATTGCTAACTTTTACATTATGGCTTTTTGCACATTGACAACACAGTAAGGTAAGAGAATCGCTTGAAGGTTTTCTGCAATATTGACAGACCTTATTATATTACTCCCTTTTGCTTGAATTACCTGTGCAAATGCAAGAATATCATTTTTAACAGTTCTTTAATGAATTTCCCTCTATGGTTTGTCAGGTTTTAATTTCAGCTTAAAAATAGTTTCTCATATAAAATATAACATGCAATTACAGCACATTATGTTCAATGGCAAATGATGAACATTTAACAGTCTGCCATAGTAAGAGCATTTTATTAGCATGAGCATACTTTATTGAACTGTATTTTGAGTACAAATTACAGTTCAATAAAGCTAATACCTAAGTATTTGTACTTACGTATGAGCCTAGGATAACATTTTGGCTATATATTTTGTAATCTGGTAGCGATAAACAGTAAATGCATTTAATATTTTTATTTTGCTTGTGCAACTGCCATCCAACCCATGCACTCTTATAAGAAAGCCAAAGCTACAAAAACATAAGATCTGTAGTTATTTAAACACTATCAACAGTTATAAGAACATGTGTTTCAAGCACAGAACTGCTGCGATTCCTCATTTTAAGTTAGTCAGTGCAAATAGTGATTAAAGTTTTAAAAGTTAGAGTAATTGTTTTACATTTTAATGGGGATACCTAATGGGTTTTCCAGATGTAGACACAGCATCTTGTATCTCTGACATATGGTGTCCACAGTCACACACCTGTGAGCACAGAAATCCAATACCTAGAAGCAAATTGAAATTGATTTATATTTTAAAACTGAAAAAAAGATTGCTTAAATGGAAATTGAAAAATTACCAGTTACCCTGAATTAAGCTAGACTGTAAAGAATGCCAGCATATGGAACGCTCTTTCTCTGCCCATGGGGAAAACTACTCTATATAATACATAGAAGAATGATCTTTAAATGGGAGACATTGGGCTTGATTCAATCAAATGCTCTTTCTCTCTTCAAGGTCATATACAAATCAAATCATCAAACATTACAATGTAACTTTCAGTATTTTAACTGTACTGTAAACACATGGAATGTGTTCATTCTAAAATAGAATAGCATCTGCCCATAGATTCAAATCTGTTGAATTGCATATGCCCTCAAAAGAAACATTTGATTCATTTGATTGAAGTACACTTGACTGAATCTAGCATATGGTGCTCTCTTCAAATAATCATTATTTCTTTTTCTCTCAATGACCACTAATACACAAGAAAAAAACTCATCTGGAAAAGTAACATTTTATAAGTCACCAGGAAAAACATTGCTTTGGTCTCAGTTTCATATTTTTCACCGACACTCAGGCATGTCTCAGTTTGGCTTAAAGGCAGTATAATAATCCTGTGGTGTTGTAAAATGTGAGGGTAAAGCACATGAGGTGTATGCCCTTTGGTCCAGCGGTCGGAGAATTGTATTTTCATTACATGTAAAGAAATGTCAACGTTTGAAATAACAGAACATGTTTCAATGTCCACATAGTTCAAAATATAAACTAGGCTTATTTCAAAAATAAATGTATACACATTTACTTCACCTTTATGGAGAACATTCAGTGTTCACAGATTGAATTCTTATAAAGCTTTAAAACCTACAAAACATGGGTCATTCCAAAGGCTAATGATTTACTTTTGTATTCAAATAGTTTGTCAATAGTAGTCAAGACCTCAAAATAACATACAAAAACATAAAATAAGTGCAATGCCTGACCATATGAGCACTAAAATCCTTAAAAAAATCCATAATTTTATGGCAACAATGCATGATGTGTACATAACATTACCTGCATCGACATAACACAATCATGTGCATGACATAACAGATAATGACACAGCATACACTGTCATAACAGGTGTCATGTCATGCTTGTGATGGTGTTTTATACCTGCTTTATGACACATAGCGCTTGAGTGGGAGTCAAGGGTACAGTTAAATGGCCACCAACCCTTCCCAGAGAGGGGAACATCGTCTGCTGGTTCACTCAGAACTCAAATGTTCAATTAAAGTGACCAAGTGAGGTGGGTTACCTACGTAATCATGTTATTTGCTTAATTACATGCTGAGTAACATGACCCAGTGGCTCTGAAGCTGATGGCCACTGCTACTTTATCAATCACGCTTGCCTGGCTGTTTTCCAAGTCAGAATTCCTGCCTTAGTCTCTACAGTTGAGAAATGGCCACCAGCATTAAAGTTGGGCCATCTTCCCTACTTAAAATGTATGGGGAGAAAAGGGTTTGGAAGCACAGGGCTAAGTGAGTGCCACCACAGTAAATTTGAGTCTGGAATTAAATTCCCCAAACAGTGGGGCATTGAATGGACTCAAAGAAATTAAAGGTAAAGCCTTGCAGGGCCCCCAAGAGGCCAACAACAACTCAATAGGAAAGCACTTTCTACAGTAAATAGGTTGATAACACCATTAGGGAGCGCTTGATTGAATACTCTGGTGTACGCTTTCCACTAGCTTTTAATTAAGGCCATGAATAATTTAAAAAAAACAACGGACCGCCACACGGGGCAAAAGGAGTTTCACTCATACTGTGGACCTGAATTCAGTCAATGCTTGCCTTTAATTTTGACCTTGAAATAAATTCCTGAGCAAGTGTTTTTTTTTCTTCACTTTGTGCCCGTAATTACCCAAGTGGATCAGAATGGAGTGATGGAGGACCCAACTGGCCACCCAACAGCCCAAAATCTCAATTTTTATCAGTGTTACTGTATACTAAAATAGGCATTTTTGCTTATGCTCACTTTTAAAAAGACATCTGTTTACAGAGCTAACTATATTTTTTCAATTTCATAGATGGATTAAGTACAGAAAGCTCTTCTAAACATGGAGAATCATCTAACAGTGAAAGTGAGACAAAGGTTTCTAATGCTTGTTTTTTTTCATCACTTACATTATCACTTTCAGCCAGCTGCTCCAAGCATGTTAGATTTATGTAGGCAATTTATAACCTCAGAAATCTCCTCTTCACAGACAACTTCCATTATACCTTTTACAAGTGTGTACTAGACGAAACTAACTTTTTGTTTGTCTCCTCCAGAAATTGTATGACGGTTACGGGACTGGGCTTGAAACCGCAAGGTTGCAGGTTCAGTTCCCAGGTAGGGCACTGCTGATGCACCCTTGAGCAAGGTACTTAACCTGAATTGCTTCAGTAAATATCCTGCTGTACGAAATGGATAGTGCGCACAAATGCAAAGTGTGGAAGTTAGTCTGGAGGAAAATGTTTGCCAAATGCATAAAAATGAAAAAAGGTGTGCAACGTCATCCTTGCGTTCATCAAATCTCTCCTGAATTAATGTATGCAGTGTGTAAAGAATGTATTTTCTTGGAATATACCTTAGGAAATAACAGTTACATCTAAAACGGCTTCACTCCATGCAGAGTAACACTAAAATCCAGAGACAAGACCAAAAATGCAGCCCTTAGCTTCCCCCGAAACAACAGATTTGAAAAAAATTCAGATTTCGGCACTATTCACTCTGTACCTCAAAAGTGACTAGATCAGATTTATGTGTACAGACACGCTTTGTTTGTTATTTTTGGCATGGAGTGATGACATAAGTCAGTGCTGTGTTGTGTAGGGGATCATGGGAAGGAAAAACAACATTTGAGAGCACACACATACAAACCACATATGAATCACTCTGTATAACACTGAAAGGGGAAACCTGATCCTACATCCCTTCTTCTGCCCTGATCGAACATGGGGCTCAGGTGTTACAGGAAGAGCCAAAATGTGCCTTTCCCTTTTTTAGAACGAATACTCGCATCCAATTCCGAAAGGGGGGAAGAGAGCAACGAAATTCGTTCTGATTACCAGGTCTGACAATGTGCTCTGGAAGTCTACCTCCCAGCTAGAGTTGACAGACATTTGTTCATTAAAAGGTTTCGACAACGGTCCCACGGCTGTGACTTATTTAAATAAATATGCAAATGACTACATTTCTATTCAAAGACTTCTTTTGACTCCAACAAGGTTTCTGCATAACCCGGGGGGAACACAATTCTATCCCGGTGAATAGATCCAACCTGCCAGTGCCTCAGAACGAACACACGGATGCGTTTTACATTCACACCGTCACCCCATTCTGCATCAGCTCTCACGGATACCTCACTTTACGTCAAGAAATAAAGGGGGACACGAGAACTAAAATCACTTTTCAAAGGTCCATGTGATTATACAAGGCCTTAAAAATGCATATGATAAATTACGTGATACATTTATTTAAAAAAAAAAATCACAGATGAATTCTGTTTGGAACCTTGAGGTAGCTTGTTTGAATTCACATCAAATATTTCTCTTTCAATAGAAGCCCTAAACATATACAAAGAGAAAAACTTCTGAACTTAAAATCTGAAACAGCGGTTAGATTATTTTCATAAGTTCAGTGTAGAGAGTTTTAGAAAAAAATAACATATTCCAGCAGCACTGACATCTTTTATATACAAGTAACTTTTACAGTGCTGATGTTATTCTTAAATCAGTTCATGACAATGTATTCAAAAAAATTTTAACAACTTTCGGCAACTGTTGCTTCTTCGGTGGAACTTACTAGTTTTATTAAAATGAAAATATATTCTCATTTTGTATTGGGATCTTGCTGCTTAATTTGTAAATTGAGACAAACACATAACTGCTTGGCCTTATCCATATGTCCAATTAATAAGACTTAAATTCTCTTAATCGTACACTGATTTCTGTTTTTGCTGGTCCATGAGTGGTGCAAAGGTCTTGTGAGATTGTGTCTAATGGCCTCAAATCCACTTTCTTTGCCAAAAAATTGGCAAGAGACTGCTGGGATATTGTCATTTCTAACAGTGCGCTTATTTATAACAGGCAGTATCCATGTGGCTTTGCCTACCATAATCACCTATAGAATCCACTAAATGAATGTTGCACCTATTACTGCATTGCAGGCGAGCAATTTCTCCATGCGATGTCATACTGGAAATAGGCCTCACACTTCGCTAATGTACAAACCTAGGAATGAAAGCGCTTGAACGGTTACTCAGGAGGCTACGTTGCACAAGATCAGACAGGAATAATTGATCAGCGCTAAATTGCATCAGTCCTCAACGCTTCGCATTGAGTAAAAAAAAAGGTTTGTTCAGACCATCTAAGAAATTCTCTAAGAACCCCCCCCACCTCCACAAACGAGTAAAAACTCAGAGGCGATTCATGGATGCGAGTGCACCCTTTCATATTTTTGTTTAATTTAACGATTTGAATATTAAGGTCTGCTAAACTCTAGAAATGCACTGCAGCTTTCTGTCATGGCCGATACGTATTTCAAGCTTGCGAGACTAACTGAAGATGTGAATTTTAAATAGCAGAGAGAGAGAGAACAGAGTGTTGATATTCTGTGAAAGTAATGAGCGCTGATTCGGCTGTATATGTTTATCCTTGCGACTCAAGACTGCAAATAAGCACGCGATAATTGGATTCATTAAAGTAAAACCTGAAGAGCTCAACAAAACCATGAAAATGGGATGCTTATTTATTAACAGCTGTAATTAATTCACAGCACTCTTCTCAAATCCACTTTTTTCTCCACAAAGGCTAATTTGGTGTAAAGGGTCACTCATTCTTTAATATATTCAGTATAAACTGTAAAGCGAATTGCCAATCATGAAAAATGTATAAGTTACGATTACACCTAATATTAAAGGCCGCTTATGTACGGTATGGTTGAGTACTTCGTATGGTATTTTGCTAAAAGGAGTTCAATAAACTGTTTGAAGTATGAAGTAGTATGAAGTCTGAGGTTAACCTTTATTCTTGCAAGTGTGAGCATTTGAAAAAACTATATTTGTTTTACAAGCAGGCTGAATTTTGTTCCAGTTGTGACATCATAACTAGGCTGGATTTTATTGGACCATCAGTTCATGGTGAGATCTAGTGTGCTTCTGAAGGTGGTCATGAGAGCTTAGACTGTGTGCATTTGTAGTGTACATTTGATGAGGGGGTTTGGCCTTGACCTGTCAGCCAATCAGCGCTTTAGTTCAGTAATATGAATGAATGAATGTGTTACACCATGTCAAGTAAACCGTGCTGCAGGGAAATAAGTGAAAATTGTTTTTTTTTTTTTCATTTTAAATCTAATTTCATACAGATTTAAAATGGCCAAATGGGTACACTGGGGAAATGAAGGTCTTACAAATATTGAGTACTGATATGGATTAATGCCATTAACTATTTGTCCTGGCAATAAATACATTCACCAAAGAACCAGTTCAGTAATTGAAGTAATTATGTCTACAAAAAGACATGCATGGTAATAATTCTGCATTCAATACTTTGGGTGTTATTTTGACTTCGTGGTCAATTAACAAATAAATGTATTTAATTTGGCAAAATTTTCATTGCATACATGTCCAGTTGCAAAAAACGTCCTGTCCAAAAAACCTTTACACATTTGTAAACACTTGCAGATCAGTGGTGTCAAAGTCAGATCCTAGAGGCAACAAGGAGGCAAGAGTGCACACACACGTTCTCCAAAGGTGTAAAATGGCTGCTGCTTGAAAGCAACCCTCAAAAAAACAACAGACAATAGGGTCTCATGTTGACGCTCACATTATAGATTATGAAAAAAAGGCATCTTCTCGAGTGAATATGTTGTGTATCAGTATATATTAGATATACATTAAAAACGATTTAAATCCAGTAGAATGTGCAGCTCTGACCTGTTTTAAATGTCACCTTTTTACCCTCCAGGGAAGACAAAAATACATTTCTTATATCTGGAATATTTTAATGAAAATTCCAGAGGTCGCTTCATGCCACTGAGAAATGACCTAAGATGCACTTCCTAGTTTCAAACTAAGCTGCACTGCTGATCAGAAAACTGTGGAGTTAGATGCTTTAAAATGCATATTTTAAGCAGCAGTTCCTCTGAGAATAAATATCGCAACAGTTAAGAAGTATACATACGTTTGCAACATGCCATCTCACACATACCAGTTAGTCCTAAGTGGCTATATATATATATAAAAAAAATGACAAGCTGCTCTTAACATTTTTTCTCCCAGTCTGGCTGTAGATATTGTGATCTTGCCAAATTGTAAAGTATTGTTATACGGGGTGGGAGATACTTCGAGTTACTGTTCAGAACAATCATGAACAGGTCCACCTTTTGAAAAAGGGTTTATTTTTACATTATTGATATTGATTTGGTTTAGCTGCATCAGGTGGTTAACGTAACCTTTAAGAAATGGCTCGGGTGTTTTTTTTGTGGGGTAAGACCGCTTTAAGTTAGTGACGTTGAGAGACACAAGAGCCTGCACTACGTGTGGAATACTGTCTCAGCTGAAGTGGAAGCCCATGTTCGTATCTCCGCAGTACCTTGACCTTTTCTGTAATCCATTCTAATTAGAGGGATTACATTTCATCCGCTCCCGTATATACAGGCCCAATTAAAATGACTGCATGAAAAAGGAAACTGAAATATCTTGCGTATTTTATTTTATGCTTCAATTTACCCCACTGTAACAAGATAGGAATGTGAAAGGTCTGCTTGCCCTATTAGTTAACTGCAGACTTGTGTTTAAAAAAAAACGATTCAAGAAAAGCAGCTGAAGAAATCTGACCTAAATTAATTATCCTCTGCAGAGTATTTTCGATTTCTGGTACATTTTCCAGACCAATAACTTGATGATTTATTGATATTCCGATGCATGGGACAAAATACCTTGAGCAATGCGTCAATAAGCAACAAACAGCTTTCCATGTAAATGTTCTCATCTAGTAGAGGTCAGACAACTGGAGGAACTGTAGCGTTATTGCCGGAGATAAAGATTTTACACCGCAACAAAGTACGCTGTTCCACGAAACTGAAAACACAGTGGCAAAAAGGCAGTGGTTAATGAGGGACTAATTAAGGCTTTTGAAAATGCAATAGAAGCAACCTGGTCTAATGACGTCCATTCTTCAAATGGAGCACTTTGAATCGCTGCGGTCGATCCGTATGTTAATAGCGTGGATTTAACACCTCGTTTTCTTCTCCAGGGAAAAGGAAGAACGTAGTATCTAGATTGGGTTCGCGTCGTGGGGAAAGACGGCGTGATTGATAGCGGTCGGGTGGGCGAGCAGATGGGTGAGATTTACTATTGGGATTGCAATTACCCAACAACACGAGTACTGCCTCTAAACTTACCCACCCGCCATCACTCAAACACGTAGCACACAGCACGTACAGCAGGCATGGACGAATGTCTGCATGTCTGAGTCTGAATGCTGTACTTCTACAGTGTGGTGAAAATACCAGAAATTTCCACATTCTCTCCACAACTACAAATACTTGTTTGGTTTTTCTTTCTTCCTACATTTTTAATTGCACTGATTTGTAAATATTCATACCACAAACACGAAAAACATATGACTGTTATATCAGTATTTTTTCTGTTATGTGATTTAAAGATTTTCAGGAATACTTCCTTCAAAATGCACACATGCAATCTGTATTATCAAAGAATGATAACCTTGACGCCACATACTTCCAGCTAAGAAACCAATAAATCCATTCACAATGGGATGCAGTCTGAGAATACATTTTAAAAACTAGATAAAATTCTGACCTCAAAGAGCAGGGACTGCCAGGCAACCAGGGAGGTGGTATTGCTGGGCAACCAGAGGGGACAGGATTGCCTGGCAACCGGAGGAAAAGGCCCGCGAGGGCATAGCATGTGTGCAGCACGTGATGACAGGCTCCCAGGTAGAGCTAGATTGGTAGCACAGATAAGACGTTTCATGCAATTTTCTCTGTAGTGTGTAGTATTAATGCATTGTGCTGTCTATTAACACTCCTGGTGGACAACAGGAATTGACTCAAAATGAACTGGGAGTTTGAAGACAGCACATTACAGTCCTCATTCAAGTCTCATCATTAGTCATAATTTGTAATCTGAACACTGGCTCAATAGATTGCTTTGGAAACGAATATTGGGTGCCATCATGCAAGCATATAATTGTATTCTGACTTAGGCTTTCAACCACAGATAAATTATTGAGTATTGAACTGTGTGGAACAGACATATTGTAGATCAAACAAGTATGATGGTTTAGTTTTTAAACCAAATGTACATTTTACAGTACATTGTGTACTATATTTTAATGCAACATAAAATGTCAAGAGCAAATATAACCATACCATGTACAGTTATATATAAAAAGACAAAGCAACTCCATACTTGTTGCCATTGCACAGGTTTATCCTCCATGGATTTGGGGATGAAATGTTACATTTAATTTATAATTAATTTGCGTGGCATAAAACATTTATGACTGTTAAATATAACAGTTTCCTTTCATGCCAAGTCTGTGCAGAATATCATTATTCATTTTACAAGAGAATTGGCTTTTGCCAGTTTGCCCTGTTTTTAGATGTGTGCCAATTACATTCACTTCATAATACTGTAGGCTACAGTCACTTCTTTAAGGCCGTATGCAGCTCAATCATTACATTGTCATCGTGTTATTTTTATTGGAAGCAATCAAACATGTTCTTTGGAATGCGTTTGTTCGAAAATCGAACAGCTTGCATGAGACTTTAAACAGGCAAAGCCGTTTGCATCAATCTAGCTCAATATTGTAGCCGTCGACACAATGTTTGTCACTAGAGGTGGTACTCAAATTATTTGCGGGTAATTACATTTCTTTTTGTTCTTGCAAGTGCTGATTCTCTCAAAAAAAATCACTTGAATATACAAGTACATCTAGCTGCATGTGTCTTCAGGTGAGATTCAGATTGAGAATCATACAGGTAAGCCTTCAAATGAAAACAATATAAATTTTAAACAGCTACGATTTGTTCAAATACATTTCTATGAAATCACATTAACAGCACAAGGAGTTTACAAGCACATATTTTCACAGATGATTAATGGTATGCAGGGACACAACTGAACCAGCCTTTCAATTATTTTGTTATTGTTAATTTTTTTGTATTCAATGAAGCAAATGTACGAATGCCCACTTTCAGAATCTTGCTTTTGTGTTTTTGACTTTCAGTTTCAAGCCGCGCCGTCATGTTTTATTAAACCGAAACCGCTGAAAGAAAGAGGCATTCATCTTTTTTTAGGAGAGGATGAAAAGAGGAGGACACCAACTCAAATCTCGGGGTGGCTGATATTCTGTCCTGCCTCAGTGAAAACACAGTCCCTGTACATAGAATATTCATCCATACCAGGCAGCATGATCAAACGGAGAAGCTCTGCACTCCACGGCTTCATCACATTTGACAATATCTCATAGGGGACGATATACTCTGGGGTGCTGCTCGAACAACCCGCAAAAATATCACATTAATCTGCCAGGCTGTGGCTTTATGGAGAGAAACCTGCACTGGCATTTAGCTGAGAGTCAAAGTTAAGGACGGACGTTGGCTGAATCTGTGGACCGTGGCTTGGCCTGTCTGATTATAAAGTTCCTCAGGCGCGTTTTATTATGCCGCCTGGCTAAAGCATTCTCTCAGACAGGCCACTGTGGTGCAAGACTGAACCTTCACCGTACAAGTTGTGACTATGGAGCCTTATAAGACCTTGTATTTTTTCTGGAAAAGTCTATTCGTATGGTATCCTATGCCCTTTTACATGTCTATTCTTGTATTTTTTGGCTGTGTTATGTACGCAGACAATTTACACATGTACGCATGACATTTATAAAAACAGTATCTTTATATAAAAAGAAACACAAAGACTAATTGTCAAACAAAGGCATGTCTTACTTCAAACAGCATAATGTACATTTTAAGACAAAATGGTTGAAGAATCTCCACAGTAAGCAATGTGTCTCTTCTGCAGTAGTAATATTTGATATGTGTATACAGCGCTTGCCAACTGTAATAAAACAAAGGGGTAAACTGTGTTATGACCTTACTGTCTCTTTGGTTACAGATGCTCAGAGATGTAAAACTTGGCAATGAAATTTGTTCTGAGAGACAGGGACAAAAATCAGTCCAGAGAAAGTTTAGCTGCCTGAAATGTCTTTTTGCACTCAACACTGGCAGGAGTGAAATTAGTAATCTAAATGCAAATATAAAACTGTATTTTTAAATGTACACAGCTATTCTGGATAAAGATACATCCTTTTGTTTCCAGTAACCTGGTTATATCAGTACTATATTTGCACAAGACACCAGTAAATATGGGTAGGATCTCCTCTGTTGAAAAAAGATACAGCAATATGCAGGAGTGTAGAGTTAATTACTATGATTTTATTCATACTAAGATTAAGAGTTTAGGTTTGGCCAACTGGTGAAAGGGTAAAAAACTCTTCACAGACCACATGCTGAAGAATATGCATTTATTGTCAGCAAAAGTAGGCATGGTTGTAATCTTTTAATCAGTGTCTAAGCTTTTGCAGATTGGAAGTGGGCTTGTAGTGGTCGTGGCAGAGCTCCACACAAAATAGATTGAGTTCAAGATTGGATGACTCTAAATACCCTTTCTGAGTCTTTAGTCCTCCCAAGACAGGAAAGATAAATGCATGTCCAGCGTTGTGTATTTATATCTTTGTGCCTGACTTTTTTCATCAATGTTCTAACCTCTGCTACCTGCTGTTCTGTGCGTGTGCATGTGTGTATGTGTGTGTTGGGCTGGGGGGTAGATTTGTTTGTGTGTCTCGTGTGAAGGGAGTGATGTGCTTGTGTATGTATGAGTGCGTGTCTATGGTGGGAGGGGGAGTGCAGGTGTGTGTGGGTTGAATGGGAGGGGGTGGGCAGATTTGTCTGTGTGTGTGCAAGTGTGTGTCGAACGTGGGTGAGATGCACGTATGTACGTGCACTGGGGTGGAGGGGTGGGTAGGTCGTAGGTGTGAGTGTGTTTGTGTAAGTGAACATCTATGCTAGTGAAGAAAAAGGCTGACAAAGATAGCATTGTAATGTGTCCAAACTCCATACCCAAGATACAAAAATGCATACAAAAAAATCTCTTAATTCCAAAGCCGTTTCCCGCCCTTTAGCCTTGACCTTTCCCTGACACCTGCCTGTCTTTCTGTCTGTCTGTTCCTATTTGGGCCGAGTCGGTGAGCAGGCCCACGAGGCAGAACCTGACAGGAGCGGGAGCCGGTACGGCGTGGGGGGAAGCCGTCACGTGGAGGCCGACGAGAGAAATTCAGCAGCTTCAGGGAGGATAAGGATGCGAGACGGCGAATCGGTTGTCACATTAAATTAGCATGTGTGCTCTGGTGCGTCGCCGCTGACATTTTGGAATTGGAACCGAGGAGGAGATATTTCTTGTACCTTTAAAGTATGTTATTCAACAACACAGATGACCCTAATTAAAATGCCATCAGGAACACAAAGGTAGAATCAGAAGGTAGATTCAGAGACTTATTTTAAAAACATGATGCACTGTTTGTTAAGGGTACAGTAACTAGTGAACAGGAAAGGTAGCTCACAGCAGGGGTTTGATGATCAGAGGTGAAAAGCTCCCAAACAAAGAGGCACAACTATGTGTTTCTTCCACCCATGCACCAAACCAGCTGATTTCTCTAATTAGCTCTCCTACCTGGCTGTAGAGTTGTGCTAATTACAATGATCTGGCACAGTACATGGTGATTTCACTGGTTTAGTGTTCTAATGATTTCACGAATGAGTCACTGTTGCATCACTCTCAGAGGGCTCACTGCCTACGCTATTGGTTGTTCAATATCAAACCAAAAGATGAAGAGTTTAGAGTTGAAGAGTTTACTCTTTTTTTATACAGTATACTAACTACCCTAAGAAAGAAAGTTGTCACTGCTAACCTACCAAGATTCACTATTTTTACAGTTTTGTGCAGATGCTCCATTAATTCTGAAATCATTTGTGTATTGGATTTTTTCCAGTACATCCTTTCAACTGAGTGAGCTTCGCATAGTGTACAAAGAAAGCAATTACAGTTCTTATTACATTACAAAAAGAAGACAAACAAACATTCGCTTTCCCATCTCCAGGAACATAACGCTTTCTGAGAAGCCCCAAAAGCGAATGAATAATAGCAGCCTGCAAATATCCTGTTTTCAAGATGGAAGCTCATTTATCCTCCTCAGAAAGGAGAATTACAGTGTCATTTGGGGACTTGTTGTGTGTACAGCAATTCCGTTATTAGACAAAAGCCTCTTAGCCATACACTGTCCATTTATTATCATTAATAATACGAGTAGAACTGCAACAACTAATGATGATAATAATAATAGTAATACCAATGATAACAGTTTCGTATGTATTTATTGTTATTTATTACAGACAGGGAGGGTGCTAATTAGTTACCAATTTGCATACAACAGACAGAGGGATATAAAAGATGCCACGCCTACACAATATCCCACAACTCTCTTCAGCAGTTAACACTACTCAACCACATCAAATATTGGAGAAACTACTGCCTAACCCTGAAGCTCAACTGGGAAACCTATAGTCTGGATTGTATGACCAAAAAAAGATGTCATACAAAATAAGCACAACAAAAAAACAGTTAATGTGCAACAAAGTGTGAGGATGAGTTTGTGTTCGATAGTCCTGTCGGTATCCTTTGTATGCCTTATGCTGGCCTTAAAATAATTTCTTGGTTCTGGGTTAGTTTCAATAATTGAATGCAAAAATTTTGTTTTCATATTTTCCCCATGATGCTCATATCCTCAGAGCAGGTGAGTGGTTTTTTTTTATTTATTTTAATGCACATACTCAAAACAAATCACTGTAAACATATCTGATGAGATACCTGTGATCTGAGATAGCTTGTATTTAACATTTAGAAAACATCTTTTTCAGCAAGCAAGAGTAAGTTCACCTCACAGAAAAGTGAATATCAAATCCGTCATACAATGTAAAGTGCTAATTTTACATTTTCCAAATTAAGACAGATTAGCCCCGAACACCATAATCTACAAAATATTTGTATAGACATTACTGCTCCTAAGAATCTGCCTAAAAATAGTGCAGAGTCAAATGTATTCAAAAACATTCTCTTGACATTCTAAGGGTAGGCAAGTGAGTTAATTAATGTTTAATCTTCAGAATCATTTCCTCTGTGATTGTTTAATCTTGCCTGAGTACTTATTTTCAGGTTCAACTGTGATGGATGCTTCAGCTAACGACGCAGACACACCTCATTTGACCCACATCTGTATCTCACATTACCAATCCCTGACATGCGTTCTCATTCGCCCGTGCCTTCATCCTTCCTCTGTGCCTTCAAAGCTTAATTCCCCCAAAAAATAACCCTCAAATTCTTTAAAATGGGCAGGTTTAAAATATCCAGAATACATAGGCTTTAAGTTTTGATACACAAAAATAATAACAGTTTCCCTGTACTAACAAACAAATGTTTCAAAAACAATTCTTTCACTGTGTCATAAATTAAGTTTTTGCTTTTGGAAGGACATATTTTAGTGCACAGAGCTATGTTGGAAAAGAAATAAGATTACACCATTTGAGGACTGTCAACACTCAATTTTACATGAGTACCTGCTCTGAACTTTTCTCCGTTTGGCAGCCAGTGTGTGGCTGGGCACTGTACGAACAAGGCTGTTTGTCACTTGGGGGATAAACTGCCAAAGTATCGCTCTGCACGGCTCAGACAATGACACTGATGCAGAGCGGTTACCGAAACCATTATAGCAAACAGGCTCTGTAGCTTTTTTTTTATTTACAGAGTGCAGAGTCTCACTGTGAATTATGCTTGTGTCCAGAGAGTAAACCTTTTCCATAAAAAAAAAACTACTGTTGCTTGGTGGCACGTGTAATAAACATGTGTGTTCGTCATATTGATCTTGAGTCCCAGTCATTCTGCGACTGGACGCCCACACTGCCATGGGGGCTCAGCCTAACCACATAAAGGTAGTGGGTGAGCCAGTTACATTAACTTGTTCTACACTGGGTTTCTGCAAGGAATCTCAAAGGGACTTTGTCAGGTATCCATTACTGAAAATTCTGACTTAAATCTAAAGAATAACATTTCCTCAACAAAAATGGCATGCAGTGTACATATTCCTGCATGCATTCCATATATACACCTGGATTTTATTGAAGCAATTCAGTTTAAATACCTTGCCCAGGGGAAAAACTGTTAGGCACCCTTAGGATTTGAACCTTCCAAGAATTCAGTTATGAGCCCAGTTCATCAAAAAGTATTCCATTATTGTGCACAGAGTCATTACTGCAGTGGCCTCTTTGATCTGAATCAGCATGGCTTATTTTATCTGGGAATAATTGTCCTGTTGTAAATACACGGTGCCAGGTGTGCGAACTAGCCAGGTTGTGACTGAACGAGCACAACATAAAAGGGTCTCCAAATTGACCACTTGGCTGTTTTGTTTTCACTTTTAGGATGAAAAGAGCAGAAAACAAGCAACAAAGTAAAACAAAATGGGCCTGACAGAGGGCATGAAAAACAAAAAACAAAAATGAGACGGTATCAAATGAGGGCAAGTTGTGCGTGCTTGCCAGTGATGTGCACAGATTCTCTAAGGGGCAGGGGCAAAAACATATGCGTGCCTCAAAAAAAATATGCCCCTATTTAAAAATTGCCCTAAAATTGCGAACGGGACTTAAAAGTGACCCCAATGTCACTCCCCATTAATCCTCAGGGGTAACTATCTTGTCCATTCGTTAAGCCCCGTTTGAAATTTTCTCTTACTTAGAAGGGGGCCATGAAATTTGTCAGGAGAGACTGCTCGAGAAGCTCGTGGCCTAGGCGACAAATCAATGTTTATTCCTCCCCGTTGTCTTTAGCTGGAACAAATGAGAAAGCTTATGTGTCTAACCGTGTCAGTGGGTAATTAAGGGACCAGATTTGTAGGATTTCTCTGGTGTGCCACATGTTTCTCTGTCTTACTAAGCACATCATTAAAACAACAGAAATAATGTCAGCAAAAGAAAATAAAAGATTTAGCACAAAATCTCCAAGGCATTGGGGATTCTTTCGTCTGCCACCCAAAGTGTGACACTCAGAGGTGGGCTTCAAGCCATACGGAAATCAACCAGAATTTGGCTCTGTACTCTGCAGTGGCATATTTCTTAATAAAAGGTTAATGCATGCTCTAATTACATGTCTATAGTGATTGTAATGACGGTAACGGAATGTGTCGAATTATCATAAGTTATAAGGTCGCCATCAATTCCGTTTTGAGTCCTGCTATTAAATTAGCATGACCAGACAACCTCTGCCATCTCCTGAGAGGAATGCGCGTGGCACGATTGGGGTTGCCGTGCCAAACAGAAATCCCTGGCAGTAACGCTGACAAAATAAATCGAATGAGTAATGAGTGGATAACATCAGCGACTCGAGGCCCTTTTTACTGCAGGGACCTGACAACGGCGAGTTATGCAACTTCAGTAATGGCACGCGCACTCGTCTGTTCCACGGGCCAATCCAGGTGCATCAGCTGCGCATGGGCAGCAGTTTCGCACTCTCTTTTTGCATGAACAGCTTTTTTATGACTGCCCGCTTTTATAGAAAATGGATGCTGGCGTGAACGACTCCATGGCAAGTTGAAGCTCTGCACCCTGTCCTTTCAAATAAGAGAACATCCTCTTCTGAAACAAGTGCATTTCATATAAAGGGACTACATGAATATTATTACACAGTAATGTTACACAGAAAATTAACAGTGCCTTGTATTATGTAGTTCTCCTCCAATGAAAAGGTCATTTGATACCGTTAGGTGTCAGAGACACCTTGATGCAGTGGTTCCCAGCATCGGTCCTGGGGCCCCACTGTGTATGCTGGTTTTTATTCCAACCATAACTACAACCCCATAACCTTAACAAGCTGTTAATTGTTCATAATTGTTCAATTGCTTTTCATGGTTAGAGAGATAATTTTGCCATAATAGCTATGCATGTCATGAAGAAAAAGCTCCTATATTCACATTGTGTCATATTGCAGGCAATTGCATAAAGACAAGTACAATGTTTTAACACATATTAAAGACAGAGGTGATTCTGGATGACATGACCACTAAAACTAACCACTCGGTAAATAATGAAGGATTCAAAGACAAAGCTAATTATAATGAGACAAAACTGTTACGAAGCATAAGGAGCACATTGATTCACCCCAGTCTATAATTTCATCAGGTATAAAAACATACTCTTTTTGTGTATTTGTTTGCAAAATCACAAAAACACAATGTGAGCTTTTTCTTCATGACATGCATAGCTATAAGGGCAATTTATCTCTCTAATCATGAGAAGCATGAACAACTGAACAATTAACAGCTTGTTAAAATTCTGAGGCTGCAGTTGTGGTTGGAATAAAAACCAGCATTCACAGTGGATCCCCAGGACTGATGTTGGGAACCATTGCCTTAGTGAATAGTACATTGTACCATCTTCCTGTACCTCAGAATATCATTCAAATGGGTCTTTAGTCATTACAAGCCGTCTCTGAAGACATACTGTGGCTGGGACCTAATCAAACGCACGTAATCTTTACATTGCAGCATACATTTCTCTCTGGGTACTTTTTAACTATTGGAGTCAAGCAAACAAGTCCTTTGGAATGTCTAATTTTCATTCTAAAACAGAAAACCATGTGGTTTAAGCTATGTGCTATCATATAGTTTATGATACAAACTAAATACTCTAAAAAGGACTGAAGTCAATTTTGATTTAATTGTATATGCTCTTAAGGAGACTAAGCCCATTTGATTGGGTCCTGCCCTGAGCCTCACTGCATGAGACATGGGCAGCGATGTACACAAGACACAAATTATCGCCTTAATGCAAATTAACTGGTCGATTTACACTGGGTTGAAGAAAAGGCCAGTGCATTTCACTCAATTTACTGGGTGAAATTCATACTATATTATATTTCCTGTGTTAATCCTGCTTGAACCAAATTGAGAGAACACATTTATATTGATAAATTGAGAAAACACTACATTGACGTTTCCAGCTTTATGCTATTTTGCAGTGAAGGAGCACCTTTTCCACATTTAAACCTCCAGCTCCCTAAAACATCCAGAGCTGCACTTGCATGTGTTGATCTGGAAAACATTTCATTCACCTTCCCGGTAGTTTAAGTGCATTTCTTTTGCGGGTCATAATCCACCCAGCAAATTAAAATGGCATCACAAAGTATAACACGGGGCATCATTAATCAAAATTAAAGGATTAAACACGAGTCCCAACAGGCAAGCCATATGCTGCTCAGTCTACTGAATTATGTTCATTAGCCGATGTCAACACATTAATTAAAAGCCTGGCAAGTCGTTTGAGTCTCAGTGAAGGCCCGGTGTTTTCACACCTATGTTTTGAAGAAACAGAGATCCTCTTCACAACGCAAAAAGAATTTAGGTCCAAATTCAATGGAACCCACCATGTACTTTAAGCCCAAATTCAATCCAACCCACCATATACCTTAGGCCCAAATTGAATCCAAGCCACCATGCACTTTAAGCCCAAATTCAATCCAACCCACCATATACCTTAGGCCCAAATTGAATCCAAGCCACCATGCACTTTAAGCCCAAATTCAATCCAACCCACCATGTACTTTAGGCCCAAATTCAATCCAACCCTCCATGTACTTTTGGCCCATGCACTGTCCATAAATTGATGTATTCCTTCCTGTTGTCAGACATATATATACTGCTTGCAAAGTTCTTTTTTGTAATCAAAACTCAAACTAGAATGTAAAGTATTTCTCTGTATGAAATTAAACATTTATGGAACTTCACTATATCTATGTCTTTGTATCTAAGAGCATAACTCAAAGGATAGAAAAATGCTCTAAGATCATTTTATTTTTTCTTTTGATTCGCCTTGAAAAAAAATGATATCCTGAGGTTGAATCAAAAAATCTGTCAGTAATGCTCACTTCTTCCTGTGGAATACCTGACTGAAATCTCCATTTAGACTCTTGCGATTCATCCATTGTCTTTGAAAGGATCCCTTAAGCCTCTTGTGCCAAATCGCAGGGCTTATCCCAACCAGAGATGAAGTCTAAAATGATTCTTCTCATTACTTTGATGTCAAAGAGAGGCGGCTCGCCCTGCATCAAGGCTAATTTTTCCTTTAATGTCCAAAAGTATCCGCTTTGATTTTCCTTCAACATCCATTCAGCTCCTTTCCTTGTTGTCACTTCAATTTTCACCATGGATGCCAAATACGACACTTATGTAAATATTGCCTGTTGCTTATGTGTAATTGCAGTTTTGTTTTCACATCAGTCATTTTCCAGAAGCCAATTTGATAATATTAATTCTATTCAATGTTTCATTTTAATAATAGACTAACGTTACGTGACAAATGCTTAACATTTAATTCCATAATTTATCAAAGTTGTAAACATTTATCCGAATTGTAAACAGAAAGTTGGTGTTATGTTCACTCAATTTTGTGAAAATTAGACCAGAGTAACGTAAACATGAGTGATGGCCATAATGAAATGATCAAAACTGCTTGTATAATACATTTCCGCAACCCTACAACATTAATCATTCAAATGAGATCTGAAAGTATAACATTATGTTCATTTAGGCATTAATTAGCAACAAGAACATGCTTCTAGAATGCATAAGTCATGCTTAGGTAATTGATAAAAATATTACCGTTTTAATAATGCTATTAAGAGAGCTTAATGTAAAGAAAAAATATTTCTCAAATACAAAGCTGATAAAGAGGTATTTCTTGTGCATGTCTTACTTCAGGGTTTGTGGGTCAATTTACACATATGACATGTTAATTTATTAATTTCCACTATTTTAAAGTTATCTGTGAGGGGTACAGTCCGTAAAAGGATTAAAAGAAATCTTCCTTCGACTCAATGGTAGCTGCTGATTTCATTGTGACTCTGTCATTTATCTTTGTGCTGCCTGTAATTTAACCTAGAACAATGGAAAGATAATTTTCATAGTAACGGACCACATCAAAAAGTTAACTACATTAACTGAAACTACACAAAGCATATGAAAAGCATTTGTAAAGCATTCATACCAATTTCTTATATATACCAAAACTATTCATGATGCCAGATTCATGATGTGTGATACACTGTAACGAATGCCATGCCATCACTCCAAGGCTCTTCACAGTACATGCAGCCAAGTGAGATTGGTATCCTGATTAAGTGTCTTAATGTTATGTGTTTTAACATACTGTGTATCATGAGAACATTACAGACATTTTATTGGTAGTTATGCATTCTTTGTGTGCAATCTGCATGTTTTACAGTGATTAGCACTTAATAACCACCCATTTTGTCAACAAGCACACTGGATTCACTGCTCTGTGCTCGTCTTGCACACAACATCATCTGAGCGCACACATCTGCAGCCAGAGCAGATTGTGTGCGCACAACTTTTCTCTGCTCTCTATATTTCCCTACAGTTCCAATAAATTAGAAATAAATTATCACATCATATCACAATGACTTCATTTGCAATATTTTAAAAAATGTGACATTTCCTGAGGCCCTAGTTAGGTGTCAGAAACACCTAAGTCAATGGTACAATATTGTACCGTCTTCCTGTTTCTCACAAAATTATTAACACAGGTCTTTAAACATCTGTGAAGATATACTGTGGCTCAAACCTAATGGTGGTTAGTAATAATTTGACCGACAAGTGACATAAAATAAAATGTCATTCCTCAGTATTGTACTTCATAGTTCGTCCTTAAAGAGACTAACTGAATTTGATTTAATCAAGCCCCATGTTTACATGCAATGTGTAAGAGAGGAGAGGAATCATGACCTCCTTCAATGTTGTGTCTTAATTCTATTTCTAATTGCAGCCTTGTGTTCTGCCACCCGGTTCTTGAGTGCTAATTTAGATTGTTCTACGCTGGACAATCTGCAGGGAAATGTTAGCATATAAATGACTCCATTAAAATTGCAATTGATAAAACTTCTTATTTTAATTTGCTGACCGGAGTAGGAATGGGAGAGGGATTTAATGTTTGCAGTGCTCAAACAATGTACATATTGCTCGTACTTAAAGTTACTCTCAATGAGATTAGGAGACCAGGAGTTTGACCTTGGTCTAGAGCAAAGAAAATTGACTGGCTTATCTGTGAATGTCCTGTCCCTTTCATAAATGTGCAGTGTGTGTGTGTGAGCTAATCACTGTCTCAGCTCGTGTTTCTCAAACCTTTTAGCCTGGCTTGATTTTAATGAATTCATTACACTATAGATGTTTAAGAAATATGTGTTTTATCAATGATCAATATTCACAATTAATTGCTCGATAATTAACGATTAGAAATCTATTGCCACAGTCAAATCCTTGGACTTGAAGGCCTTCAATGATGTTATCATTAGCTTCCCATATATCCATGATACAATCACTTTCTAATGAGTAGCAAATCTTTTTTATGAAGGATATGACAATGTTATACTTTGATGTTTAGGATTCAAGCCTAGAGTATGACATCAAAAGTTATTGACCCTGTTAGCCAGACTACAGATGTTAGAATAAAACACCAGCATGTTGATTTTATTGGAGTCTAAGGAGAAATGGTACAGTAAAATCCCTGATGAGACAGCACCCCTGTTCCCCTCCGTTTCTCAATCCCCAGGGGCATTTCAGGCG
Source organism: Albula goreensis (assembly GCA_022829145.1). Classification (NCBI taxonomy): domain Eukaryota; kingdom Metazoa; phylum Chordata; class Actinopteri; order Albuliformes; family Albulidae; genus Albula; species Albula goreensis. The sequence goes on along the minus strand of CM040764.1, from coordinate 4,081,271 downwards.
AGGGCTGCTGCGGCTCCTCCATTAGCAGACACCGCTCATATACTCCGTGGACTCCGCTTCGCCCCACTGTAGCCTTGAGCCGGACGCTAATATACCAAGGTCATTACAAAGGCCCTAAAAATGATTAAAAACTGCTTTCGCTGACTGTCGCCTGGCTCGTTAAGTATCTGCACTGGGGAGGCTATAGGAAGCAAATGTTTAAGCAGGGAGTAGCGGCGCGAAGGTGACAGTATTTCTTTGGTGCGCTTCATTCAGAGCGATGCTGCAGGGGTTGTTTCCACGGGGAAGGGGGCCTCCAAACAAAAGACTACATCACACAAGCACAACAATGATGAGAAGAATAAACCTGGGGTGGTGCCAAAGAATGGTAAATGTAAGCTGGTAACCACTAGGGTGCACAAACAAAAGTGTTTCACACAAGGCCTCTAAAACTTGGTCCTGGGGAACCACTGTGTATGCTGGTTTTGTTGTGACCACAAAAACAAGCACTGAAGACAATATATTTTGTCTTAATTAGCCACTTTTAAAGTCTGCTGAAGGATGATTTGTCCTCTTGAGGTGAAATTATGTCCGGAAATGCTATTAAAAATTAATTTCCCGTATTCAAATCCGAGAACCTTGAGTCAGTCAGAATATTTCTTGTGTTGTATATGCAATATTGGCAATAATTACATTTGAATGAGGTTCCATTTTAATTGACTCAATTATAGACTGACAGATGAATTCTATGATATTTCCTAACAGTGTAGAAACCTGCCACTAAAACTGAACCATTTGTGTAAAATGAATTCAGTGATATCGTAAATGCTTTAGGGCTTCTGCTTCTGGACTCGTTGATCAAGTGAAAGGGTCGACTGTACCTGAATGGAGTAATTCATTATTTTATAACAAAAGTACACGTTACAGATGGCTTCTTTTTGCCATTATATAATATTAGAAATGATAAAAAAAAAAACACAACTAAATATTTTCATTCACTGAATGACAGTGCCCAAAAGGTATGGATTATTTTAAATATGGAGATCTGAATTTAAATTCTTAATAAAACATGAAAAAGGTATTTTTGCTGTTGATATTACTCATTAAATTTCCTTGGATAAGCCTATATTTCAGCACATTTTGAAAAATTATCTTAAACTACTCTGGTCTTGGGTTCGATTAAACGAAGTCGCCTTGATGTCGGCCTTGCTGATGAGAGATCATTTGGCCTTTGTAGAATTGCTTTCACGGAGGAAAAGAATACATGAATATTATTAGGGCCTAATGTAACAGGAACGTCTTTTTTTCCACCGCCGTTTTTTCCCCTCCAATGTTCCAAAGTAAAAGCTCATTTAACAAGATGATGGTGCATAATTAAGGAAGATTCAGGTCAGGGGGGGTCCCAAAACTCCCATTTTTTTGGTCATCCATTGTTTACTGATACAACACTAATGACTCGATTCATTTTTCTGCCACGCCCAAGATAAAGAATAAACCAGATGTCCACACAGGCCTGTCCTACAGGCACCTTCTTCGCCCCAAACTCAGTTACTCAGTAGAATGTGTAAAAATTGGGAATACATCCAAACAGGCTCCTTATGACAGACGGATATGATACAAGCTGGTCAGTGGAACCTCAAAAGTACTGTGTGATGTCGCAAGCCAACAGGCTAATTGCATCCATTTTACAAAATGTGCGGAAACAAACATGCATCTGTACCATTGAAACGTGTGGACAGAAAAGTAACTGCATAGGAAATACAGAAATCCAAATTTATAATAGATTGGTTAAATACTGATGAGTGAAGAGGGTGTTGATCATTCCCTCCTAAGAGGCTCATAACATTGCTCGACAATGTTGTAACTACAGTGGCCATTGCCTTTCCACGGTTCTAAATTAATTCACAAGGCCATTCAAAGTTCAATGTCGATTGAACGTTCTACATACAACTAAAAACAATGGAACAACAAGCAACAAGCTAACAGCAGACAATGTTTTACTTTGTATTCTAGTATTCATTTATTTATGTTGCAAGTAGTCATTTTATAAGTGGAATAAACCTTTTCAGGACACTAAGCAGCAGCTCAAAACCACCTCACACTACTCCACACAAAGCCATGGTTTACATAAAGCTACGAAGGAATGGGATAAAAAATATTTTTAAAACATTTTTTAATGTGTTTTAAACTCAAACACAGGTGCTTAGTGAATACTCAGTATTTTGGAGTGGCACAAGCTTGTGTTTTGGGGTGTGGTAAGCTTGATTCAGGGGTATTTTAACAGCTATAAAGGAATTAGGTACAACAACAAACCCAAGTCATCTAACATTATGCGTGAAATTGAGTGAACATTCGGTGAAAGGCTCAATAAAATAATAAGCTACCTTCTTTGTGCTACAGCGGGCCAAAAGAACAGTGAGATAATGTTATTCCTTTTCTATCTCAGTGAACTAAAAAACACCTTTGATGGAGATACTATATAGAAATGCAGTGGAGAAAACAACAAAACAAATGAGCTACACTTGCTGCTCAAACATGTTGGGAAACACAGGATTCATTCATTTAAAAAGAAATTTAAAGCAATATTCACATATTATACCATCTTTTCCCTCAAAAACATTTAAAAAATCTAGTTCACTAATTGGAGTGAAAGGGAATGGGGAAATGGAGTGTCCTGATTGGCAGGCATACCTTCAGCACATTCCACTGATTCCAAGGGCTATTCTCCACTCCATTACGTTATGCTTAAAATAGGGTTCAAAGTTCTAACATTTCTTAAGGAGAAAAAAAGGTTTGCCTTACCACTCTTTCCAGTTCCTGCAAGGCCTTTCAAATGCGTGTGGATAGTGACATTTGCGGCTTCTACATTCACATATACTGTAGCTTCCCAAAGTGGTTTGGATAAATTGTTAATAAGTGCTAAAAATATCATGTAGCCACTAAGGCATTCTAGGTGACTGAGTACAGATTGCTACCTAGCCTTGAACACTATTTCTGAGGTGAAACACAAGGAAGCAAGAAGCACATAGACCCTATATACACAAATTGTCTGAAAATATGCATGACAGAAATGTTTTTTTAATGGTAATACAGTTCCTAACCTGTTAATTATTGAGTGTTATACCACACTGCCACTGAAGTGATTATAAAGGTGTTACCAAGATGAGAATTATTCAATGTGAACTATGAATATGACATGAAATGTACAAACATGTACATTATTTTATGATAATTCAAATGATACACAAGTACACAGAAGACGATGAAAACTCTCTGATTTTTATCTTTGATTTCAACTTGTTTTATCTATCATTCTTGTGTATTTCAGGGACAAGAAAGTACCACTGACTGAAAAATGAATAATTTTAGATTTATCCTGCAAATGAAACTGTCAAAATTAGGACACTGACAAGAGAGAAATTCAAATAAGTATTTCGCTGGAGGGGTAAAGAAACTCCACTTTGAAAAAGTTTGGAGTTTTCAAGTTTGATTGCAGGTGGCTCCAGCTTCCTTCAGTAACGGCGCACTGAATCTAGCTTTTCAGTAAGCAGTCAGCCGTATAAACGGGTGATATGTAAAATGTACATTGAACTGAATGAGGGCATCTGTCAGCCATGTAAATAATGTAAAAAATGTGCTCCTTCTATTAATATTTGACATGTTACACACCAGAACATGACAGCCCAGCATATTGGATTGGCAATGAAGTACATTTCTGAATGACATCAAAGCAAATACTGGTTTCATAAATAGGAAAATTTGTCAGAAAAATCTCACATCTAAAAAAATGAATATTAATCACTTCCCAGGGACACTGCGGCCCGTAAATTATCTCTCGTGGAGATGCGGGGTAAACCACCGAAGAAGGAAAATAAAATGCACCGGAAAAACACATTCCAGTGAACATTGACTGGGGTTGTGTTAAATCTGTCATCTGGTAGGCGTTCCGCAGTGAATTGATATGTGAGAATTTTCCCGGTATGTTTATAACTCTCCTGCTGTACACCTTTGTGTGTTTTGATACAGTCACTACTGCGGAATGTTGGGCTATGTTGAACAGGGAACATAAATACACGAAATAGACCCCTGAACATACCCGTAATAACAAATAAGCCCTGAAAACATATTTACAAATGAAACAAAAATCCCTCCAGTTACTGCAATAGTTGCATTTTAGCAGCCTGCATGATTAAAAGTCTACATGTTACCACTTAATTCAGCTACGTAACGCAGGGACTAGTTTTAGACATGTATGTTATGAGCAAGATTCAATACAGAGTACAAAATGGCCACTTGTTACCATGTTGACTCATGTGACCAGGTGACATTGGAGGGTGTGGGGGGGTTCTGCGCCGAACATTTCTGCAATATCCGTCAGCCAAAAAGGCTTTGCTGCAGCCACTACAACTATAACTTGTTCAACCACTGCTCTACATGCCTTCAATATCCAGCATACCCATTCTGTTCCTTGGTGCAATATTCCAAGAATTTTTTACCTGGCTTTCTCAAAACTGCCCCACCTATTAGTGCTTTTGAAAAAATCTACTGCTTTTTATTTACCACCAAGCTTTCTCATCAGTTTTATATGGGATTTCATTCCCTTAACTTTCACCTTTTGCCAATAAAAAAGACTGAAATCTCTTTCTGCAAATGTCCTAAGCTACTGGAGGTCTCCCTGAGGAACGATTGTTGACACCACACTGCACAATTGCCCCATGGTAGGAATTGTGAATACATGTGTTTCCAATGCAAGCACAGTATTCTTATTCTGTATTTGCTCATTACAAGGTGTCTATGCCATGCTAGACAGCTAGCTTACCACTTTAGTGTCCAATTCAGGCTCAAAGCTTCAGGTGAGTTTAAGCTCTTTCGAAGGCTCTGAAGTGGTATCCCATTTGCTTGCTTCTATAGAAAAACTGTAATGACAATATAGAAGTAAACAGCATTACATTACATTATCTACCTCTGTATCAATAGTTATTCTTTCCTCAACACACAGGTGTGAAGCTACCACTTACATTTATATAGCAAAGTACTGTGGCTTGGTGCACACAGAAAAGTTAGCTTGGTAAGCCAAGGATACATTTTAGCTGGGAATATTCACTGTGTACATGAGTAAATGAGAAAATGTTTACAGGCAAAGATGATGAAACTGGTTTACAATGGACCCCAGAACTTCACGTTAAACATGGACGAATAATTCGAACGTGTGGCTAGCTAACTATGGCTAACAACATAGCAAAACGCTGGCTAACGGCTATAGATAACATAGCAAATGCTACTTCCGGTTAGCATATATGCTACGTTTTTAATTGTAACTCATAATACGACAGTTCTTATGCCGTTTATTTTAATATTTTAACATAACTATATTCCTAAGTTTAACTACAACACAAATTAATGGTATTATTACTTGCAGACATCTATTTTCCAGGACTAAACTGTTTGAAAAGTGGGAAGTTGGCTACATCTGTCATTCACTGTTTCCAACTTACAAACTGGAGAACTTGATTGACAGTTGCTAAGTTGCCAAACAAATGTAGCTGTAAATACCGTCAGTAGGGGGAGCTCTTCTATCGGAAATGAGACCAGAATAATGTTCAGCGTGGTGACGATTGTAATTTGTACATTTGTTATGAGTCAAGGAGATGGAATATGACAGGATTCATTTTCATACCAATGACAGAAGAGCATAATTACCACTGCCATGTAACAGCATAATAATTGGCAATGCTGTGTAACAATCAGGAGTCTTACTGATGGATGGCCATCTCATTACAACTCAAATTTCTCAATAGAAATGATTCTTGATGGTACATAAAATTGTGGGAAGAATTTTGATCGCTAACTTGTCTTTAGACACCTTGGTTCTCCCCCAGAATTTTATAGGCACAAGAAAATCTTTTCTGCCGAGGGCCCCGGAAGTCTCCAGAATCGCCTCTGGTTGTACGCACATACTCAGGGTCTGTAGTTGCTCTACAGAAATGGTACACACTATTTTTTATGAAACTAACCGCTCAAAATTAATTACGATCACAGCCTAGCCATGGCCATTTCATGATTTAATGAATGTGATTTCCCTTCTTCAATGGGAAAAATAGTTCTCACGCATTGAAAGAAATGTATTTTCAACAAAACACATTACAAAACTAATCTTTTGATATCTGTTCTGATATCACAAGAGTGAGCTGTTTGGAGTTCCTACATGAAATAACCACCTAAATAGGACATTCCAAACCCATTTACAAAAATAAATACGAATAGAAATTTCCTTTTGTTTTTAAAAATGATACGAGCATTGATAACAGCGATGGGGAGTCCTCCATCCTGACTCTCTTAGAGCATGTGTAAATTAAAACAAAATTGGATCTCATGAGGCAAAATGTGACAGGCACTAATTTGCGAAAGTGAACAGTGAAAATGAGAAATTATAAATAGTCTAACAATTTACAGGTTTTTAATATTACTGAAATACAAAACATAAAGATTTGTTGATCCCATGGATAGTCATTTAAATGGAGTAAATCGTAACATTAGTTGCTCATTTTTACTCATCATCACTTTCCAAAATCTTTTAATTAATAACTGTTAATTTAGCTTTTAAATGACATGCTACCTTACTTTTCTTAGCAGCACATAGCTGTTGTTCCACAATACCAATCATCCATTATGAGACAATTCTCATATGGTATCTGCTATTAGCAGGTAGACTTTAATTCTCTCTGCTTTTCTGATCCCATTTGCTTTCCCGTAGTGTGACTGGAAGATCCTGTACAGCCCTGCCTTTTCTATCTGACTAGTAAGGATTACAGTTACTTGCATGGACTAAGGGTGCATTCAAGAACTTCAGTGGAAAGTCATAACCGAACATGAATGGAAAGTGTACAGTTTTTTTTTTTTTTGTATTTTTGTGCAAGTTCACAAATACAACAGTACACTCATTTATCCTGAAATATAAAGCTCATCCCTTTTTCATTATTTTGAGTGTTGTTGTGAAGATACAAGAAATGCAGATCATCTAAACAAAGAAAATTCTCGTCTGAAGACAAAACAGAACCTGGCTTTGTTTTTTAGTATAGTATGTTCACACTACAGACTTGCACCCAACACAAAAAAGCATATTTAATAATTTCTGCTTTTGAGATGGAGTGGGTTGATTCCGCATGCCTCAGTGGCTACATGGATTAGCACGCCTCTCTGAACAGCCTAAAACAACACAAAAGCAACACATTCATTCAGCCTCTCGCTTTTATTCCCCACAGAATATAGGGCTCGGGAGTCTTCTGTCTCCGCTAACGAGAGTAGAGGAAACAGAAATACATCCTGTGCAACAAAAACATTAACACCGTGCGAGCTTTGTAACAGAGTAGACATGTTTAGGTAAGTCAGCTCTGATGTTATTGGAACCTTTCACAAAGACAAACTCAAAAGTCTGCACAAAAACAAACAACGCAGATAAGAGATCGTATATTTTAGACTCAACCATACAAGGAAAACAATACGATTGTTCCAAACTGTTTCTTTGCAGTATTATACTGCTTGCAGTATTTTAGCGATACATTTTTCATGCTACCTCTTTATTATGGAGGACTTGCATGAAAATGACTTTTCATAATATTACACAATTGTCTAAATCAATGGAAGGCCCTGTTTTTAATACTTGGTGGAGTTTCCCCCGGCATATAGTGGCATTGAGCCTTTTCCTGTAATGGTTAAGAGACAGGGATATTGGGCCTTTTTCCCCTTGCAGAAGTTTTTCGAGATCATTGAGGTTTTTAGGCCTGTGCTTTTGGATGGATGCCCTTAGGTCTACACTTGAGAATCCGGTTATACTCTCGGTTCACCCGGCTGCCCATCTACAGATTAAAATGTAAGGCACAAGATAATCTGCTTATCCAAGGAGCTTGATCATTACACTGCTTTAATACATTGATCACATATGGTGTTATTTTTATGTTATTTTCATGTCTACACTATTAATATGGAAAGACGGTCTTCGTCATCGTAACTGTGTTGACCGAGGAGCTTTCAAAACAACTCAGGGAATACACTGAAAAGGATGTGGTCAGGAGAAGTATAATTAAAATGTGTTTTTATATCCATTTTAGTTCAAGTCAAGACATCAAGAGAAAGTCCAGTAAGAATGGCCTGTGAAGAGACTTCTTATGACAAGATCAGTGTATAGACTTTTAATGGGACAATATTTACACAGGGACAATATTAAAGCTATAGCGTCCAATGTCATATCATAAACAGCCATTGTCTGGCTTGTCATCCCATAAAATGTACGTAGGGAAAAGGAAAAATTTGCATGTTTTAATTCATTTTTACAGACATATGTGACCAGGAAATGGTGCTGTCCCTTGGAAGTCTGCAGACATTGAAACTAGAATAAACCCTTAGGCTTTGCGGCCTTCTTCAGAGCAACGGCGATTCCGCTAGCTAAGATAAGTGCATGCATGCATGTAAAGACACCCGCATTTATTCACAAACATACGCGCACGAATACGCACTCAAAAGCACAATGCATATGCATTTCCTTGCAAGCGCCATAAGGAAATAAGCGGGTTGCTCTCCGCAGAATCCTCTAAATCCTCCTCTCCTTACACCTGCCTGCTACAGACTTAACTCGACTTTGGAAATAGCTCCGCGAGTCCTCGAGATACTCTAAAGATGAAGTCACCTAAGCCAAGAAGCAATAATTGCCCGCTGTTCACCACAGAAGTTCAATTTCCTCAGCCCTCCTGAGTATTTCCAGAACAGCGGCTGCGGTGTGACTCACGGCAAATCTTTATTTGTATTTTATTTTAAATGCAAGTCTGGCATTTCCTATGAATCGAGCAGACCTGAACTTTCCAGAAGAGGGCATCTGAAGTCGTGACCTCTGACCTTCCGCCCTCTTCGCAGTCTTGTTCATTCCTTGAGCGCATTCAGACCGGCTGGGAGAATGTATAGGCAGAAACAGAGGCCCGAAAGGTTAATGCTGTCCCAGGGGTAGATCATACGTCGTCGGCTCTCCCTGACCAGTGGAGCGGTTCCTGGCTAGAGCAGTATATAACTGACATTAGCACTGTGTACACGGAAAAACACTACCCTCTTGGTACATCTTGTGGCTTGAACGTGCAATCAAATGAAAGGCACAATCAAATAATCTACTAGTTTAATCTACATTAACATTATCACTCAGGTCTTTTAATTATAATTGATTGCCAATGAACTGGTGAACTAAATAATTAGCAACTCCAATGTAATTCTACAAGTCCATAATAATTACTGCTCCCCCCAGTTATTATGTAATGATAGTTATAATAAAACAAATACCAAAACTATAAATACAATATATAAACACTGCCAGTTATAAATTCTATTCATTATAAAATATCTGAATGATACATTTTTTTTTAAATTATTGCCTTTCAAAACCAATATCATTCATTGCCAAAATGAGAAGGAAAAGTTTTTATTCATAAATTCTCTAAACCTTTGAAAGTCTTTTTTCATTCAACAGCCAGGTCATAATGAAGAGTGAGAAGTCTGGAAATGAGAACTGCTGGGCTGAGTCTGTGGCTGACGCTAGAGGATGATATGCAAAAATAATGAGTGACATCTCCAGCACCCCTCAGTTCTGCTCTCAAACAGACTGGAGTGACGTGATTGGGCCCTCAGACAGCCTTGAGTGACGTGATTGGATGAGGTGAGAGGGGGGAAGGGGCTGTGACAGGGTGAGTGCGGGGGTTTATGGAGATATGACTTCCCATTCATTTTAGACTCCCCGGTGATGGAGTGAATTAAATTTAAATAAGGGATCATGCCTGACCTGGCGGTGGCTTCTAAAACGTCACGGAAACCGGTTGTGACGGCTGGATGGCAGAAGGAGAGATGGAGTGTTTTTTATGTGAAAATAAAAACACTGCCATGCCGTTCCCCTCCCATCTCCTCCGCAATTTAGGGAAACCTGTTAGCGGTGAGTTTGGCAGTGCTGGGAGATCACAGGGAACCGGAAAAGGCACAGACTAGGTTATTTGCCAACCGTTTGGGCACAGCAACTATGCTTGCTGATTATGGTCTGCAAATGGCCAATTCAGGCTCCAGTGTACCCCTGTACAGATCCAACCGAATGGAAAGACATTATATTTAAGCTATAATGAATAATATATTTATTTTCAGTGATTGAAGTTATGAGTAATACATTTTAAAATGTATCTAATCTACATTTGTGTTTGTATTAATGTTTGGCTCCGACTGAATGAATTTTGGGATGGTACTTGTCACATGTTGTGGACCCATTACCCCCAGTCCGTGCATTTGAGTAACATTTAAAAGCAAAACTATGATTTTGGAACTGTAAATGCTTTAAAAAATCCAGGCTAAAATGTGGAGATGAAGTTTCTGATGACTTACATTTGGAACTCTTGTTGTAAAACATTTAGAAAATAATCATCAATCTTCTCTTTGGCAGTTCCCTCCAGTCATTAACAGTAATAGGTTTCAGTCAAAAATAAAGAGTTCTTAAATTAAAAATGACCAGTTTAATTGCTGGATGTTAATTTGCACGCAAAGAAATATCTGAACTGCAACAGGAGGGAAGAACCCAACAGCAGATTGTGTCACGTCTAGTTTCCGCAGGCCAAAACATTCTCTCGCAGACACTCTCACACAAAGCCATGCAGATTAGGTAGACAGGATACAAAGGGGGGGATTATTGGATGGCCAGATGTAGTGATTGCTTTTGTGTTTTTGTTGGAATTTGAGCGCCTTTGTTAAAAACCCCACTCAAAAATGCAACAGGAGTCAGTGAGTCAGATCTTCAGTCCAACGTCTTATCCAAATGACGGCACCTTCAACAGCGCGGTGCTCACACTGCTGTGCTGTGAGACGCTGAATCCAACTTGGCCCAGTGGGAAGAGTGCCCCCTGCTGGCGCCACCAACAATCTGACAACAGAGAATGCCTCTGTTACACAGCGCACCAGCGTCACCAAACACTGTTATATAAGCTCAAACACGCCCCTTCATCACACATGTGAATAAGGGAAGAGTTTACTCGGGAAGTATTTATTTTATTACAGAGAGCGCCGAGGAGCTTTACTCTGTTGTAACGGCCCATAAATCCATTATGTGTCATCCTCTGTATATGCTTTTATAAACGGGAGGGGGAACAGAATAATGGAAAGGGATGCAAAAGGAAAACAGCCAGTAGAAAAAGTAATCCTCTAAAAAAAAGGGGACGGCTATGACAAATCGTGTTGTTATAAATACATGAGGCAGCCGCTCTGTAGCGCTAAAGGCACAGGTGCTGAGGGGAGATAAGGCCACTGTCCCATCACTTAAGGGTTACAGCTCAGGAGAGAGCTACTGATCGCTGGCGGCTCGCTTGCCAATCATTCTATTATATGTAGATTTAAGGCTTACGCGTGGACTCAAGGGGTCTCTCTCCTTTTTTTTTTTTTTTTTTTTTTTTTTTTTTACATTTTGAGGTTCATGTCTGAAAAAAAGCAAGGCAGAAAATGCCTGGGAGAATGCGCCTGACATTTATCGAGGAATGAAAGGTCAGAGTTCACGTTACTCTACCCAGAAGGGTTCCTTATGTCACCACAGGTATAGCTGTACATTAATAGTCAATGCCTGTTCTGCTGAGAATCCTCTCGACCACAGAGCTGCTGTATTCCTGTGTGGGTGTGCTGTTTTTTTACACACATATTCTGTTAAATATGGAGATTGATATCATTAATCCTTGAGGAGAACATGCAGTAGAGCTGTCGCTAATTTACTAGCCGTTCCTCTGGAATGTTGAGAGCTTAGCTTAATAGCGCTCAACATGCAGACAGTATAGGTTTAATACAGGCTACCTTGCTTTAGATCACAACAGTTCTAAGCTCTCAATGTATAAATTTGCATACAATGTAAATGATTTAATGAATGTTAATGGGCTTGAAAATAAAGTGTAGAAGAAAGTGGTTTGGTGGAAGTACCTGGCAAACAGCAAGCCACTTGTTCTTACAAGACCCATTTGCAAACGGTAGGCACATCAAGCCAAACACTTTTCAAAATAAAACACTTCTCACACAGGTCTACCTTAAGTGGATTTTAAAATGCTGAAAATGCGTAGGCCTCTCAAATATTGTCATTTCAGTCGTCGCTGAGGAGGGAGGCAGATGTTTCATTTGCATTAGAGTGCCAGTTTTCCGATTGAGCTGCTCGTGTTTCTACATCACTGAGTCACCGCATAGAAAACATTACAGTTTGTTACAACCGAAGGGGAGAAGACAATAGCAAAGTGACACCGTGTCTGCGGCTCTTAAACACTATAATAAACAGCGCTCATGCCAAATCGTCCCAAGAACAAGTCAAGGAAAGAGAATTGTCACAAACCATTCACATTTATTTTGATCATTCCCCTTTGAATAATCCGATTGCGGCATATGAACACAAGAAAAACAAACATTAATTACTGTTGCGTGAGATGCACCACAGCAAGCGAACGTTAAATGAAAGTGACAAATTATGCGAAGCCATGGTGATGTTTACATCCAGACGCGTCACCCTCTAAACTCTTCCGCTCTGAGGAGTTTGCAGATGCTCACTGACTCCTCCCATTTATTCTCTTAACTAATCAACAGGCCCAGCCTAATGTTATATAATGTGGCCAAACGCATTAATATTCAATTCTATGGAGGGATGTGGACAGTTCAGTCGGGCATCTGAAGGTTAGAGCAAAGAATCATGGGTAACTGAGCATTTCCTGTATTATAAACATATTACAAAGTAATTTGTTCACTTTGCACTAATGGTGGTGTTTGAAAGCAGGTGAAGGTAGTCTCCATACATAAATTGGTCCTGAGGTGGCTGAAATCTGAGAATCATGGGTAAATGAGTTTCATAAATGTGTTCTATTCAGATTCATAAACATACCCGATGACAATATCTCCATTTGAATTAATACTGATTGAATACTGATGGTGACCTTGCTCCAGTGCAAAGTGTATTTGAGGCTCTCTGTTTCTGATTTCCAAACAATAACACAGATACAACTTGCACTGTTAGCTGGCAACTTCAAATATTGGTATTTCAGCACAGGTATTTGAAACGTTTTTAAAGCTGAATTCAGGTCTTTTTGATGGTTACCAGCTATGTTGCTACACCATTAGCAACAGCTAGTTTATTGCAGCCTAAAATGCAGTGTGATTTTATGATATTCATAGCTTTGCAAAGCCTTCTCATGCACTGTACCATCTTGCTGTTGCTATGCAGTCGTTAGATAACAGCCTCTGCAACAAACTTTATACTGATTTTTTGAAAGTAGAGTTGCCAATTCTCAATAAACATATGGACATTCCATAGAGTATATCACTGTAATTCTTTCAGTAAATACATAAAAGCAAAAATAAAACTTAAAATTTTAAAATGGAAATGTACATAGATTAAATTAGAAATTTGTGTTAAAGCTTGTCCAGCTAGTTTTAACTGATTTTTATTTATCAGTTTGTCAGTGCACTGAATCCCGTTCAGTTAGTGACTCACAAATGGCAATGAACAACATTGTACCACGGTACCTCAAGTCCCAAACTGAATGCATCGTAGTGCTCGTGACAAGGCCACGTTCCCATGGTGTATTATACTTTTTATTTCTTACAGTTTTCATTGTTGCCAGCTCCACTACAGACGTTTACCTTTTACAGAATCAGTAACCGGTTATATATGCCACTGCATCATGTTGAGTTTATTTATTATAACTGCGCCATGTTTTAATGGCATGCTAATTTTTCAATCTCTTTTCACGCACCCCTCTCACCTGTAAATCTCTCACACACTGGATCAGATGAAGGCCTTTGATTTAAGGACATCGCTCATTCCTGTGATCTGTGTCCCAGGGTTTGAGAGAGAGAGAGAGAGAGAGAGAGAGAGATAGGTGCTGCTCACCAGAGCATAAACTTCCCTGCCACAAATAAGGAGGACGACCCATGGGCAATTCATTATTTAATATCAATTTTCATTATTAATATCTACTTTCAGAGTCAATCAGATCATGACACAGAATGGTCAGGTATCCCAATACCTTCACCGTGACAGCTTGAGTTGGGTGGAGTATATGAGTAAGAGTCTGAAATTGATCTTTTTTTGCATTGGTTTCTATAAACAAAAAGATTACATTTGATGTAAATGATAGTATGTGCTCTGCCTTACCTTGGCATTATCTTAAAGCTCTTCCTTACAGTAAAAAAAAAACAGCTTGCCATCAGATTTGGGGTGCACAGTCTGAACCCAAACCTGATCGATCCAACCTTCAGCGAGCCCCTCACTTGCAACTCTGCAAATAGTAAAGTGCCCCAAGCTTAAAGGATTAGCAGAGAATCCAGAAAGAGACCTCAGGGGTCGGTATATATGCTGTTTTTTGATGTGCTTCAGTACTTAAGTGTCCTATGGTCCTGTTGACGAACCGGTGGGCGATACTGTCTTGAAAACAAGAGGATCTCAGCTATGCATAATGCATAGCATCTTGGTTCAAAATTTCCCCAAATTCCCCATTTGTGGTGATTACAACATTTAGATGTAGCTCTACTCCTCCGCCTTTAAAAATTACAAAGTTAATAATGCAGGCAAGCAACCCCCATTGACTCACCGATGTGAGTCTGGCACATGTGTAAATGATTCAGTTATGAAGCTTCCCATTGTTAACAACATCTGAGTTTTCCAGAATCTTCCATTTGTGATGATTACATGATGTTTCCACTCCTCCACATTCAAAGGGCAAGCACCCCAATCCCATATGTGTGAAATTCGGTCTGCCTCACATTTGTGTGAATATCTCAACAATACCACATGCTATCATTTCCTTTCAGAGTGTCCCAGAATCCCTCATTTTAAGTAATTAAAGCTTCATTGAAAAGGCACCTCTCCTCCTTTGTACTCAAAACCTCAAGTACAAAGAACTAAAATGTGCAACTTGTTCCAATTTGCTTGAAAATGTGGGCATTTAACCCAGAGACTTAATACTTCAATGTTAGCACAACCTCAAAGAAGATAACCATCCAAACATGAAAAGTCTCATACAAACTATGTATATTCTATACAAGTCTTTTGTAAAATGAAAATAACCTTTACAGTTTAAACTCAGGTTTCATGATGGCAAGATCATATACGTCAGGGTTGTCTGAATCCAATAAGGTGAAAACATTGAATATACTACAGTAGCACAAGAAGCTATACATAAGTAAATGAAATGACCACTACACCACGACACACCTCGTTTCCAAAGCCTACATTGGCTGCTGATTGAAAGGAAAACCAGCCAAAAAAATCTGCAGGCACTGTGGCCCTCCATGGCAGGAGTTAAACCTGCAGTCACCATGGCCCTCCAGATACGGACCCCTGGGCAGGGGGCTTATACTGAATTGGATTGACACAATATGTTTTGGCTGTGGAAAAAGGGATTTTCTATAGTTTGAAGCATTGTGTGCACCACAATGGTTTCACACAGACAGCAGAATTACATACTTGTAGCAAGATGCCAGGATGTTCTGCTTTTGTATATACTGGATAACAATCAGTGTGGGAAAACTATAAACCATATTAGCCTTGATTCACAGACAAAATCAAGCCAGTGGTGTAGGCCACTCAGCAATAACACAACACTGCAAGCCAAGCTGGAAGCAGGTGGTCCACCTGCATTTGGTGATACCAGGATTACGGTCTGGATTTTAATGTATTTTTATTTACTCATTTTAAATATATAACTGAGGATGAGCTGAGTACATGTGTGTACAGTAGAAACAAAGATGAACTATGAGCAACAAGTGGTCAAATGGCTAATTTTATGTAGGCACTGAGCAGACTCTTTTATCCAGTGTAATACCGACAACTACCGTTTATTTATACAGCTACAACTGCAAATACATAACTAACATGTCCTCTTTCAGTACAACGAAAACAAGACACAGAAAATGATTTTCTAGACTTAGCAGTGCATTGTTCTTTGTTTGCCATTGCAGTTTTGCCAATGGACACTTTCCAGAACATTCCATCTTAAATATGCACATAACAATTCGTGCTGCACTGTAATTGGTGAATAAAGCCATACCGTGACCCGCTGTTAAGAGCAAAAATGATCTGATTGGCTGAAACATATCAGTGGCTGACAGCCAAATGTAACTACAACCATTTTAATATCATAACACCCCACTCAGCCGTTACTAGTTCTGTGAACGCAATCATGATGGATTCCAAAAGGACACGACACGACTGTCAAAATCAATAATTTGTATCACAATTACCACTGAAAATGTATATCGATTCGATTTTTTCTTGTTTCTAGTGGGGGGAAAAAAGCTGATTATGAAATATGGATAATCAGCACATTTTCAGTAATACATTCTCTGTAAGAAATCCAGGCATTTTTAATTTCAGCTCGCTGTAGACTCATCAGACACTGCTTCAGAAGGACCCGGAATCCAATTATATTATGCTTAGGAGATTCCATGTGGGACACTCTACATCATTAGACTGCAGGCACCCTGGACCTGCCCTGGCCCCCAGCGTTACAGCAAATTAAGTATGGACTCTCCGATCCCATTCATCGTCTGGAGACAGCCAAATCCGTGGCCTGTCTGTATGGCGGAAAATGGTCAATGCTTGACCTTTTTTTTGAGGGAAGTGACGTTTTAATCCTGCGATTAGCACTGATGTAAACCACGTTTTGAAACCATGCAGAAATTTTACATTGCAGAATTTCACAAATATACAAAAACATATGATATGACAAAGACGGATTGCTCGGTAGAAATGTATTAGGCCATAATGTTTGAGATGTAATGGTGTGTTCAGAGTTAACTGGCAATAAATTTATACTTTGTGAAGATTGCATTACTTCTCTGCCAGTGCATATGTAAAGCAAATGCACTCATTATTTTACTTTAGCTTTATGAAAACAAATTAGGCCTTGGTATTTCCATGGCTAGTTACTTGACAAAATAATCCAGTTTTTCCAGACAAATGTACCTTTGCACAAAAATCTGCATGAGCAGTCCTGTATCAGTTAATCGACCGTCTGTATTGGCTGACTTTGAGTGAATTGTTGGCCAGATTTCATTAGACCCGCTGAAAGTATTTCACAGAAACACAGCAATGTGTCAAACCCAAAGCGGCACACCGATGCAGAAAATGTGAAGTGACATGGGGTGAGCGACGGGTCGTCTTTGCACAACTTGTTCTGTCCGTCGGTGCATATGCTGAAATTAAATAAATCTGCAGTTCTAGAGCAAGAGCTGTCGTCAGACGGAGAACAGAACGACAATGAAGTAAGTGTCAGAAGAATATGAATACTATCTGTGCCCACCCCTTCCCTTTTGCCCCTCTAGTTATCTACCCCAACAGCAACTGACCTACGGGGGTACGCTCCAATACCTTCGCTCCTCTCCTCCTTTCCTTCACCCCCACACTACCTCCTCATCTCCGACCTGGAAGTATGTGGAGGAAAGGAGGGGAGGAAACGAGTGGGGGTGAGGAGTGAGGAGTGAATGAGGAGATGCTAAGAAAATTGGAACAGCTAATCCATTTCCCCGTCATCAAAATTGACGTTGTCTATTGATGAAGTAGTAACTTCGCCTGATACCAAGGATACCTAAGTCAATCATGCTTTCCATACCTGCCAGCCCTTTTTATGCATTAAAGTATAAATGCCACTTCTCATTCTGCTCTTTGGAGTCATGATTTAACATAAACGTGTACAAGGAACTTATAAACCTGCCGCTACAGGAACACGCTCGATTTTACATTAGTTCTATCACCATTCGCAACACAAAAACATATTCGAGTTCTAATGGATATGTTTGAAAAAGAAAACGGCACTGGTTGCCCATGAATGTAAATTTGCCAGTTTCTGTTTACTGTTCAGCCACTTATGAGTGTTGGTAAATTCCTTGTGTTTTTAAGATTTTTGATTTTTAAACATTCTGTGGGACGGTCTTTTAATTTGACTGGTCATGAGCACAATGATGTCACCAAGAAATGTGAAGAGACTTCCGCGGTGAGATACATCGATGTATCATTCGTTTGGAGGAAAGGAGGAAACGAGATGGAGCCGCCTTCACACTTCCAACAATTTTTTGGGGGGGCACATAGATCAGTTTCAAGGGAACGAAGGACATGAGGTGGTAGTGGAGGCGAGGAGGAAAGTTTGGGTATTGGTACGCACCCATAGTTTCACTGCTGTTCACACTACAAATGTGACCAACCAATCACATATCGCTTATGTCACCAGAGGAACACAAAGTAAACAGTTCCTCAGTTCACAAAGCTGCATTAACCTGGTCTGCCGAGCAAGAATATAAGACAGTGACAAGAAGGATGAGTTTAACTTGCTTACTGCACAATTTTTGTGAAAAGTTCCAATCTAATCAGCTATATTCTATTGAATTTATTTTCTTCTTTTGTGCGAAATCGCTGACCTTCGGGCTTGGCGCATACAAAACATCAATATCAATGAATTGCAAGCAATCAGATGTTTTAAAAAGATTTCCTGTTGAAGTTGATATGCTCTTTGTTAATGGGAGGAAAATGGATTGCCTCTCATTGAAAAATCCCCCCCCCCCCCAGTTTCTGCATCAGATATTGTGAGTTCCAGAATAAATGACCACAATGCAAAGCTCCTTA
The DNA here is from genome assembly GCA_022829145.1 of Albula goreensis. Classification (NCBI taxonomy): domain Eukaryota; kingdom Metazoa; phylum Chordata; class Actinopteri; order Albuliformes; family Albulidae; genus Albula; species Albula goreensis. The sequence goes on along the minus strand of CM040764.1, from coordinate 4,062,646 downwards.
TTTTTTTTGCCAGCAGCATTGTTTGCCTTTTTGTAAAATATCTAAACACCCAACCTCCCCAGGAGGAATTTAAAGACAATAGAGGTTATTCAGGGATGTTATGCTCAATTGTTTCTGCAACAATAGCAAATGAATACATCGTGTTTTTCATAAACATTGGTTAGTGGGACATTTTTGCATTTCCAAAATCACCCCCTCTTACTGGTGAAATTTAAATGGCATTTCAATTACAGTCCCTGACTGGGATTCAGCAAAACACAATTAGGCCTGTATTTTATTGTTCCAAACTCATGGTGGAGTTTTCAAAATAATACCGTAATGCCGTGTTTATTTCAAATCTATGCGCTGCCAATTCACACATGTGGAATGAACATTCTGTTGTTCTGTTGTAAAATTAATGCAATTACAGGCCAATTATAAGCTTATGGATGGTAGTTTAAATTATACTCCCATAAAACAAATGTTGCCCTGACATATATAGCATTAAATATGGCTTTTCAAATAAATTATTAACCAATTACTTAATATAATGCATTCTTTATTCTCATTGTCCCATTGGATTGGTCTGATTAAGGTAATATGATACAATTGAACAAGACTTCACAATGAGCTAGATTCAAGCAAACCAACTATATGGGACTAAAATCCAAGAGGACATCGTGTAGCATAAAAATGGAGGTATCCAAGCTAAAGGTAGGACCCTTTTTAAATGAACCTGTTACAAAACCTGTTTCCAACTGTACAATTGAAATAGTATATTCCAGGGGGAAAACACTTCAAAATTATTGAATGAACTAATAAATATTATAATTTTTAATGTATGGAGCATCCAGCACCTCCACAAGGGGATTTGTAATTGGCTGCAGGGAAGGGAGGGAAATTAACCAGTAGTATGTCAGTTCAGTTTGATTGAATAATATATGCCCTTTAAGAGTCTATGTGCATCGTGGAGCGAAATCTGGCACTCAAATGTAGGGAGAAAGTAAATGCAACATAAAATATCACTGTTGGGGTGGAGAGATAAAATATCTATATATCTAAGCAACAAACATGGAACTAAGAAGAATAAACATGGCACGAAAAATTGAGTTCACCTCCTTTTAGCGATAATGAAATGTGTCCTATTCTATTAATACATAACACCGATGTATCCCTTCCCACCATTTAATATGCATACATTAGTAAAAGGGTTAATTCTGCCTGAAAAACTCAAATGAATGAATGAATGAATGAATGGTGATTTTGTATCATCATCATCATCATCATCTATCCAAATGAATATTCATCACACACTGTTGAATATTCACGTGTAAGAATGATGTAACAGATGAAACACCAGTTACATATTGCCTCTGCGCTGCAGGAACATGTCAACAGTGGTAAAAAGCCCGAGGGGACAGTGCGCAGCTTTCATTGGTTTTGGTTATCTGTAAATTAAGACTTAACAATACACACAACCCAGCAGCATGGCGAGTATTGTTACAGTCCACATTCTACGGTTTATCTCATTTTGAATCACACCGTTTCTACATAACTGCAAAGAGTATTTTTACTCTGAAGAGCCATTTTGACACTTTGCAATGTACATCACAGAAAGTTTCAGCTCCCTGTATTCTGAATGATTTGTATGAGAATTCACTCATTTCTTCTTTTAAAACATGTAAGGTCTGATTTGCTTAAGCATTTAGAACATGCAAAACTGTTTTGTTGGGGCCAAAAGATTTAGAGAGCATGTAGTGCATTTGCTCCAATCACAAATCACTGAAATTGCATGACCAACATTTTATATATGTGATAAAGGCTTTGATGAAACTATTTTTAAAACATTCAAAGATTCACAGCTTTCCATGACACTCCTTCCCAGTCTGATACTCACGATTCTTTCAGACTTTGTTCTCCAATCTTCTTAATCAATTAAAAAAAACAACAGATTAATTGATTCGTATGTAAAATTATCTCTACATCGTAGGTTGTCAGACACTTCCCATAGGACTGAACAGTGCATGAATCTAAGGAAAATCAAATCATGCATTGCATTGAGGGTGCACTGACTGTACATACACTTGGAATTTAAGCATTCTGGAAAGTACCATGCAAAGAGCTCTGGTGTCTGGCATGCTGAAGCTGAGGCTAACTAGGTGCCTTGGCTCCTGCTGTGTTTATCTTGCCAGTTGTTAAAAGCAGAAACAGAATTTAAACCTACAGAGTACATCTAGTTCTTGGCTCAGATTTGTAACATCAGCAAACCTCAGCGAGAACTAGCATGTAAAAGATTCAAACGGAAATATTATCAATTTTTAAAACACCGAAAGCCTTGAAAAAAAAGCAAACACAAACAAGCACAAACAAACGCTTTCTAGGATGAAAGTGTCACAAGATGAGACCTGAAACAAGAAGTCTTGTCTTGTTCTTTTTCATAGACGTTATAAATGAATAAGGTAGTGTACCATCTGGCCCGGCTGAGAAGGAGAAGGAACAAAGGCTTCAGATCTATTGAAACTTACAATGAAGCACTTACCCAACAATGCAAAAAGACAAGAACACATGGGATCACACACACACACACACACACACACACACACACACACACACACACACACACACACACACACACACACACACACACACACACACACACACACACACACGTTTAAACCACAGGCAGGGGCCTTCAGTTATCTATGACAGCTGAAATTTAATGGTAAAGTGTACATTCACACTGGAGGATTAGATGGCAACATGAGGGATGTTAGCATATGATTATATGAGTATAATATCAGGACTATTATGAGAAGAATACTAGGAAAATTTCACTAGCTTGCCCACTTATTCCCCAGTGAGTCCATAGTTTTTCCCTGGTGATTTCCATTTTGGATGTGGACCTGTGGGGATAGCCAGTTATAGCGCGAGTCAGACACAAGCATCTACTCAAGCACAGAGGAATGGCTGCACCCACATGTAACTGTTTCAGCGTTCTTATTATTATATTTTTAAAATAATAAAAATAATAATCCCTGACCAACAGGGCCCAAGCCTGGGGCCAAAATTCAAAAGGGTTTTTAAATTACGGCTGTGGAAATTAATTTTTTGTATTTTTACATGTCATGAACTCAGATTTATTGCTGTTTAAGCATTCTTATTATTATATTTTTATGTTTGAACTTGTGACTGAATTATCTGTGAAAATTTTTCTCATGCAAGTGTAACTGGCAGAGCCATACTGGAAGTGAGGGTCTCTACTGATTGCTTTGATGAATCAAAGATGTTGACGATGATTATTTTATACATAGTCATTAACAGTGAAACACAAAGCAGATCTGTCGTTTGCATTCAGAGTTTCTGATGAATTAATTTCCTTTGTGAACTAGTCTCAGAAGTGACATTACAAAAAGAAACCCAGAAAGACCTGGAGTCAGCAAAACCTGATCCCTGACCAACAGGGCCCAAGCCTGGGGCCAAAATTCAAAAGGGTTTTTAAATTACGGCTGTGGAAATTAATTTTTAGTATTTTTAAATGTCATGAACTCATATTTATCACATTTATGGCATTCTCATGCAAGCTGCCATCAATACATTACATTTGATCTACTGATCACATCTTTATGACTTATTTAGTTGTAACAACTGACATGCATACTTAACTAGCCTATAATTAATTATGCAATGGTCCTGAATTTCTAACTGCATGCTCCTCCTATGAATCACATACATAATTTTCTATGAAAGTCATAATCGGTGGCCTGGGAGTCCGAGAGGCACCATACGTGCAAAGCCGTTTCCAGGCAGGCACTGGGAGGGCTGTCACACAAGCGAAGACGAAGATGGGTGTCAAAAGTGAAATACAAAAATCACTCCAGTGTGTCTTTTAACATCTGCTGTCAACACAATTCTGTATGCGTGTGTTTGTTGGGGGGTGTGGAGGGATGGCTTTTGGGGAATGAACAACTTGAGTTGTTTAACATGATCTTGGAATAAACAAATGTCAAAAATGATTTGTCTGCCTTTCTCTTTCAACTCGCTTTTGACAGCCAGGGCTACTGTCACCTTTTATGAACAGAAACCATTTTTTATAGCTGCATATCTTTTTGCAGCTGCTGAATGTGTACCCTAGCGGTTGGCTTTGTAATTCGACTGAATGAAGTCTTATGGCTTCTGCTGCCGTGCTTAACAGGCACGCTTGACTTCATGAATAAAACTGAACCTTGGATGCTAACGTGCTAACCGCTCAGAGAGAGACTGCATGATATTATTCATTTGTGGGGGTTCACTGTCTTGGACATGGAGGACTGTCGCACCACTATCGTAAGGTAAAAAAATCTTAAGTCGGACCATCATTACTCGGTGACTGTCTGTACATAGAAAAAAGAAGTCCTCAGCATGCAAGTGTTTGTTCAGAGTTTGTTTCAGGCACCACAGACCACAGCAGCGGCATAGAGGAATCACCCATACTCAGTCAGGCCTGCACTTCGTCTCCACCCTCAGCTTCACCCATACTCAGTCAGGCCTGCACTTCGTCTCCACCCTCAGCTTCACCCATACTCAGTCAGGCCTGCACTTCGTCTCCACCCTCAGCTTCAAGCCTTTATTCCCAGCTCTCCGGCCTGCACTGCACCAGAGCCCATATCAAAAAACCCTGTGAATTAATTACTTTCTAGACTCTTGGCTTTATAATGAGTCTCCTTGGGAATGGAGGGGTTTATTTATTTATTTTCGCAAATGAAACAGTATTACGTCTTTGAAGCAATCGAAAGCAAATTTTCATCATGCACCCTCTTTAAAGATTCATATGTTTCCCTGTTCATTGAGATTTTAAGGTGCGTGTAGCATTTATTGTATATGTCAGATATGTACCTGTAAGCCAAGATAAGGTTGTCTACTCAAGTTGATTGGACCGCCTTTACAACCTGGTTAGTTTGTCAAAACAAAAGATATGGAATAAAAGGCTAGGATACAAAACAAAGTATGAAAATGTATTCAACTAAGATTGTGATAAGGGATGATTATCACAATATTATTTGTTTAACTATAAAAAAATCTTTTAAAAGTAGATTCCATATTTAAATATTTAATATTTAAATTTTCAGTTAATATTTCTCCATGATTATAAACATGAATCTACTTTCAACTGAATGTACATTCAGTTGAGATTTTTTTCAAATTATTCTGACAGAATTTTATTGTTAGGGGAAACGATTGTACTGTCAGCAATGGTTAAATGAAATTAACACCCTTTTTTCCCAATGTTCAACAGCATTAAATATTTAAAAGACTCAAACTCCCATCATTCTCTGACCTATCTAGTGTGATAATATCATATTTTGAGGTCCCTGTAATTCCTAACCCCAGTTTTAACACCTGTTAATGCTCCTGTTCTCCTCATAGGCCCTACATCATTATGACAGAGCCCATTTGTTTCTGCCCAACAGCAATTGTAGTTCAGTTAGTCTACACCATTACTCAGACTTGCAATGATGCACAACATTACTCGAGTGATAGGGAATTAAACAATCTGTGTTCATGTTCTGAAAAATAATCTGATCCTCCGATAACAGCATTTGGAACACCACTGTAGGAGCATCTTAGATTTTAGTTTGGGGCGGCAGTATGTACGATGACCTTACCGCACAAAACTGTGAGTTGTCTCCTCAAAATAACTGGATTTAGGTCCTTTGGACTGTAAAGGACCATGTTACAGTACAGCTCTGAGTGCTATGAGTTGGACTACAAGTCCCAGCAATGCCATTACTGGCTATTCCAGTTTGCGAGGCTTCTTTTCACTACCGTCCTGATTTGACCTGTGAGGATAACTCAGAAAGACTCTGAAAAGCTTTGAATTTTGAAAAGCTGTCAGTCACAGACTTCTTTTGAAGCAGAGAAAATAAAAGCAAAGATTGGGTACCTCCATTATTTCACTGACAGCTTATTGTAGCTCAGAGAGTTACCAGTGAGGACAGTGTAATGGTTTCTTTGATCAATTTGCCATCACTTGTGTTTTCTTTAAACAGCTAAACCTCATCCAAATGTAGGGTCCTCTTGCAAAGAACAAAAATAAATGTCCCATGTTGGGGCAGCTCTTACATGAACTTCAATCAAAACCACAAAAACTGACTTCAGTTTATGTACACTTTCAGTTGGAACTGAGCAATATCAAATTAACAGGAGCCAAGCTCCTTACAGCTCCTAACCCCCAGCTGAAACTCACCCTGCACACAGAAAGGCCCACATACCCTGTGGCAATATATACTCAGGTGGCCCAGTTTACACAGCTCAGCCTGTAAACTCACTGAGATGGCTCCACCCACCAGCCTCAGCTTGAAAACCAGAAATGGACCACCCATAACATAAGGAAGCCATAACATAAGGAAGATAGTCCACATTCGCAGTCTATTTCTGGTTCACTGAAATCTGACAGATATGTGTTAACTGTATGTTCAACAGCATGCAGAGGAGGGAAATAATGGAGTTTGGAAAGGACAGACACATGAGGAGCCATAAAATTACTGAGCAGCTGAACCCAGTCATTTTTGGTCATAAGGTTATTGAATATTTTATTGAGCAAAAATACATTTTCTTTGCCTCTTAAAACATCCATCATAAGGTGATTTTCCCATAACTGAACTTTTATGGTTATAGGCTTATGGGAGGATGATGCATTGCGATGACTACTGACAAAAAGAGAATTTATTATTTATTTGCTTTCAGAAGAAAAAAAAAATAGTGCATATAAATCTTCAAAGAGAAGAAGTATATGGACAACTTAAAACTGGATTTTTTTTTCTGTTACATTTGACATTTAATATACTGCTTTAATTTGAAATGTCATATTAAAGTATAATTGACAGAACATTGTTTCAAATCTTCTGTCTTCTGTCATAAAAGAACAAATGGTCCTTTGTCATTTTCAAACATGTTCATCATTATTACGGCTTTTGCCAAAGTGACAATTGACACATGGCAAAATAATTTTGTCAATTTGGGATTTTCACACAAGTTCAACCTGTACTGTTATTCAAAGAGACAATGTATTAGATCCTGTTGCCCTTTGAAGGTGACTGACTGTTGGTCATGTGACATTTCAAGCTTTTGGAATATGCACTCAGCACGGTACATGAGAACTAATTAAGCCCCTTTGGTGCTCTCTTATTGCAGGCCCTTCGGATACTCTTTTATGTCATAAGATTTTAGTAACTACTGTTAGTTTGAATGTAACACCTCTTATGTAATTCTCATGGAAGTAAAGAGGATGAAGTGGAAACAAAACTGCATGAAAAAATTATTTTATTGTATCACATGACATGGAGGCATTTGGGTGGTGGTATTGTTTAAACACTCCCCACGACACCCCTCTTTGAAAACCCTCATATTCTCATTCAATCTCAATATTTAATCATTCCTGGGAACCAACAAAATGAAACTAAAAGGTTGATTGAGCAAGCATTTGCATTAATGAAGCATGGCGCTGATTGGCTGACAGCACTGGTAATTGCCCAATCCCTGCAGCCCCTCACACTGTAAGCTGAATTCTGGGCGCGATAACACAGAATGGAATGGCCGTAACCAACGCCGGCTGACTGGGTCACACCTCGCGGGGAGGGATATGGAACGTTTCTACGGGAGCCAATTTAAAACCGCTCGTAAAACAGCTGGGAATTTTCAAATGTTCATCCTTGCAAAACAGAACTGATTTCAGACTTCAGCTGCACTCATTTCATATCTCTATGCATAGACACCATACAAATTACAGATGAACAAAGGGTGCTTATGCACCAGAGAAAAAAATATAAATAAATAAATAAATAATAATAATCATAACAGTAATAATTAATTCCCTAGTATTGTTAGGTGAATAAGTGGTTCACATATATTTGTTATTCAATAAGTGGGAAACAGTCAATATACCATTCACAACCTGTATGTCACGATTTCCTTAAAGTGTCATTAGAATCTGCACACTTACACTGGGACTGCCTACTTAACTACAGTGTCAGATATGTTTTCATCTTCCACAAACAAAAATGTAATACAAAAACATGCACAGTTGAGATTCATGGGAGAATGTTATACGTAACTCAGTTATATATGCAGACTAATTAAGACACACAATTTTGATGGATTGTGCACATTAATTTCCTCCGCCAGACATATTTAAGCAAATAATAAGCCGCCGCCCTAGGGATTCTATTTGTAAAGGGCCTATTTGTCATATCCTGGAAAGCTGTGTCCATCCACAGCCTGGATTTTCAGGCCAATTGGAAGAGACACTTAAAGGGATAAAAGTTAGGGTTTTTTTATCCCCTCAAGCGCACTATTTTTAATCTGGCTGTCTCTTAATAATCTGTATTTTCAGCCTGAAGCCAAGTCTTGGTCCAAAAATAAGAACCATGGTCACAAAATTCCCTCAGCATCAAAAAAAAAAAAACTATCCTGTCCAGAAAATGAAACTTTTTAGAACTCACCTAACCCATCTCAGTGCCCTCACATATTCAGATAATACCTTATTGCTGACTTGTTTAGCAGGTAAATCTTTACTGTGCAGGGAAGTAATATGAGCGATGCTCTTGGACTGTTATCCAAAAGCATCAAACTGAAATTGTTTGTTGTGGTCATAACCAGGACCTCACATTAAGCCAAGTCCAGCCTTGAATTATAACCCAACTATAAGATTAGTACATTTAAATTGATAAATGGGAATCCATCAAGCCCTATAAATTGTACCTTTGGCAAAAATGAAATATAAAAAAATAAAAGGACGAGAGTTCACATCACGAAACAACAAATGTATTTCTTCTTTTTATTTTGCATGGAAATAAAATATAAAAATATTATTTTTATACTGAATGAAACATTTCTATGCTTCCTGTGAGCTTCTGTCAAGCATCATTAAGAGGCAAACATGACTGAGTTCCTCTGTTATACTGACATGTGCCTCCATTCCCTGTGTAACAGAACATAAAATTTTATGTATGTATGCACAATTTTATGGTTCCTTATGCTTTAGATTTTGATCTACCTATATAGCTGGCAGGGGGCATGGTCAGTGAATTATGAACTTAATTACACAGAAATAATTTCCCCTCCAGATATCATACCTCCGCAAAATTGCTCCACAATCCATTATGCCAAATGGGAGTCTAAATTTATCCTTCGCGATATTGTAAGCACCTGCCATTCAAATGCAAATCAAAGTTGGGTTACAGCATGGAACTGATGGCATCTCGTCTTGTTCACCGACCACTTCCAGTGAAAAAAAATATATATACATATATATTTTTACATGTATAGGTTTCTGATACCAATAATGACATACTTGCTGCAGGCTGTGTAGATATCTGAATATTGAAGTATCTCAGTTGTAATTGGCTCAATTGATGGTAAGCCAAGAAAGGCCAAGTGCAGTGTTTTCATCTGAAAACTGCCAAGAATAATTACCTCAAATTGGGGTATAACATATACTTATTTTATCCAGCTATTTGGAATTTTTGCATGTGCTACATGACACTTATTTGGATTTTCTATTTTTCATCTGTATTACATGAGACATAAATATATGATGCATTTAGTGAGTTACCTTAGCACCAAGTAAAATCTATATTTTCTCAACTGTAGCAAATAATTGACATAGTCCCACTACTAACATTACACACTGCTGTTTAATGTTTAACATCAATGAAAGAATTAATTACCCCTAAAGTAGAATTTGTATTCACTTGCCTTTGCCAAACCGTTTATAAAACGGAGCTGTTTTTTTATTATTTCAATAATACTTTCATTAATTTAGTTCTGACAGATTACCTACAGCACTTTCCTAATGCTTACAATCATGGTGAGCAACTTAGGGGAGTGACATTTTAAATCCAGAGCATCTCTTTCAGGCTTTGAGAGGCCTTCGCTCGAGGCAGAACCATCGCTTGGCAGAGATAATATTGCAAATGTTATTACAGGCCGTAAAGCTGGACTGTGATGGACTGAGGAAATGTTAATAAAAAACATAATTCAACCTTTTGTATGAAACCCAAATTATTTTCTGATCTGCATTTGGTCTTGATGTTTAGTTCCTGGGGCAGAATTTTCAGGGAATGTGCATTTTATGGATTTAACACATTGAGTGATGTACGCAACTTACATTGTAGCATGTTACACACTTATGCTGCTGGATATTCCATGGTTATATTCTAAGGTGCAACTGCAGTGCCTTACTAGGGAACTGAACTTGTGACTTCAAAGGTACATGCCCAGTACCCGTCCATTATACTGCATGGTTCCATACCATTAAGGGTATTTATTTGATTCTCAAAACCTGGGACACAATGCATTTGTCATTTGCCTTCCTTTAGGTGAAGTGAGACGGTTAAGCTAGTTTGAATTTTTCAAAAGCATCACAGTGCTGAGTATTTAAGTGACCATTCAAACCACAATATGTTTTCCACAACACTGGCTGATAAGTTACAAATGACAACGGGGAAAATCTTTCCAAGTTCCATTTTCTAACATCATATAATCTCTCAAAATGTCACCTTTTTAAGCTTTTTCACTCAGGTTAATTATACTTGAAGCTATATTTACAATTCTGCTGGGGGTTATGTAATACATATGCAGTTTCTTATAATGCATGTGTGATTTTACTCTTAATGGAAATAGAGCATTTGCTCAAACTCAGTGCCATAGAGGATTGTGTGAATGCTGGTTTTTGCTTCAGCCTCCCCTCTTGAATAAATAATGTTTCATTATTTGCTACATTAGTCCTGTAGAGAAGATAATGAAGATAAAGCGAAGCAAGTTGTTTGTGTTGTCTAAATATCAACCCTTGCTTATTTTCTGTTTATTAACCTTTCGTGTGGCTGAATGAGTAATTGAACCAATGAACTAGTTTCCATTTATGCCCCCTTATTCAACAGACTGAACTCACCTGAAAAATGTTGTAGCTCACCTTATTGACCACTTTTATACATTTGAAAACCGCCTCAGAATCCCCCCTATGTCTCCTTTAACTAAACCAGAAAAGGTTAAGTAATGAGTCTCACCATCTTTTGAGTTTCATGTCAGGAACCAATTTAGTTGCCCTTCTCTGGACTTTTTCAAGAGCTTCAAGGTCTTTCTTACAGTGCAGTGTACATAACAGCACATAGTATTCCAAGACAACAGTAAGTAACAGGCTGACCTGAAAATCTGCATGGCCCTTCATGGCACTGAGTTTGAGGCTTCTATAGGCTTCTCATGTCTGTTATATTGATTACAAATTACATTACAGTCATTTAACAGCTTATGGTTGATTATTTGATTTGAACCAAGGGCCAAAACCCCCTGGCAGTAATGTGGGGTTAAGGGCATTGCTCAAGGGCCCAACAGTAGTGGTGTTCTTGTGATGGCTAGACTGGGGCTTGATCCCAGTCCCAGCATGTACCGTAGCCACTAGACTACAGGCTGCCTCCTGTGTATGGACGTACTGTGTATTCAACATATGTGTGCAAGCTCTTGTTATGTTTTGTTGTTATTCAATTCAATTCAATTTGTATAGCACTTCATACAACAGAAATTGTCACAAAGCAGTTTTACACTTGATCCCAGACTTGAAACTCCCCCAGAGCAAGCCAAGGGCAACAAAGGCAAAGAAAAACTCCCCAGCAAACAGGAAGAAACCTTGGACACACTTTTGAAACCTTGAGCAGATTTCTGCATCATTTTGGTCCTGAACTGTATGTCAGCTAATTCTTACCAATTTTGATTGTTTTGGCATGAAAGTGCAGAATTTTGAAGCTAAAAAGGTTTAATTTAAACCAAATGAAGCAAAACAAACCTGCCAAACCAGTCATACAATTCTGCCCTCGGACTGACTAACTGTGAGTAGGGTTAAAGCAAACAAAAAATAAAGGCCGGTTGAATAATGAGCCAAGTTATTTTTTCAAAGTGAATCAGTTGGTGACTCAGCCAGTGAGCCCACATGCTGGTTTTTTCATTTCCCCACTCAGGTCAGGGCAGCCAAGCCTGTCTGAAATCAATGCTCTCCAGTTTTTAGAGGCATTGCCAAATGAACTGTGAACCTTGGGGGGGAGGAGGTCACGGCTAACTGAGAGTACAGTCTGTCAGATAAATGTAAATTGTCATCCACATTGAAAAAACGCTTTCCAAGTTGGATGCGAATGGCAAAGCGTACAAGATGGCCGTGCCGTGCCGTGCCAGTGAAGTCTGTGGCAAAACAAGGCAGCGCAAAGACATTCAGTTTGTGATTCTCCTCACACAGACTGCTCCAAATCGATAGCGCCATTCCAAGTTGATGCTATTGTTATTGAAAACTCGTTTCGTGCATAGGACGATAGCAGCAATTCTCAATACTAAATGTGGAGCAGCATAAGGTTCACACCATGTGACACCAGTTCCGCTGCAAACTTAAACGAGTCATTAGTTCATTGATGGGTGAATGCTGTATCATGACACCAAAACTGAAAAGTGCTCCAGCTACCTGTCAATCATTCCAATCAAGTAAAAGGTTCCTTTCTTCAAAACACGACTCAATGATTGGATTAAATAATTGAGTTCCTGGTAGCATGTTCCCACCCATTTCTGGTGGAATGAAGACCTTGCTCTCCCATCACTACATATCTTTGCCTAAAGCAGAGATGCTCTGTGACATGGAGAACATACTGCAGTAGAAAGGGTGAGTGTATGACGTTCCAGGTCATCTTCTATCTCATCAAATATTCATGTTAGTCTATTATATAATGTGGGAATATGTTTTCAAAGACTTTTCTAAGAGGGACATTTCTGTCAAATATACTGTGTCCATTCAAGTTTCTATCTCATATGCCGAGGCTATTTCTGTCCAGCAATGATTACATCAGCCATGCCAGCACTCTCATATATGATAAAGTCATATAGCTGACATTCTTATATAGTGCAACTCACATAGGTCACAATTGGATGAATTGCAATGGACTAGCTTTGTATTTTCAGCCTGAGGTTTACCACAGAACTGCAGTACAGCTGGAACAGTTACTCTCTACCTCACAGATAAGGAGTAGCTGTTCCTGTTCTAACGCAGTTCTGTTGCCTTGTGGTTTAAACGTGAGATTTAAACTCCAGCTATGTACTCTGCAGTTGAGTCTACACACTTTAAGTATATTATATTTAATAAGCAGTAAGTAATGCAGGTGAAGTATCTGGTTTAAGTAGCAGTTGTTGTAACACAGCAGTTGCCTACTTAAGAATCAAACCTGAAATGTTGGAGTTATAAGCCCAGCTATTTGACCATATGCTACATTAGTAAATTAGGCCCTAGGTTTGCTGTATACTGTCCAACAGTTCTGGCACCATGGAACAGTTTTTCTTTGAGGCGTAGGACAAATCCAACCCCCGGGATCCTTCCAAAATTCACCAGATAATTAATTCCCCTTCTTTGCCATTTTAAGTCAGGTTAACAGAAATGTTTAAAGTTTCTCACTGGCTTCCAACCCAGATTTGGCATCGTTCATCACAAATGAAAGAAAATCTGCCACTTCAAACTTGCTCTGATTGGACAAGCGCTGTCACCGCGGCCAAGCCAGTTCAGTGTAAATGGAGGGCACAGCAGAAGGACGTGCTAATTGCGACGGTTCCCCAGCAACCGGGAAAACAAAATTAAGTGCGTCGCCTCTCTTGTGCAGATGTAGTGAACTCTTGCTAATTCAACTTATTATAGCCTTAAGCTGGCCGGGGCCCTCGAGCGAAACGATAATTAAGACAAAAAGAGTCACATAATACCGAGCTGATTTCCTCAGCAATATATTTTTATTGAATATGCATAGGCCAAACCCTCGCTTGCGCCCTAGGACGTTGCTACTCGGCTCCAAACCCCCTCTTGTCTGTTAACTTCCGTACGCGGACTCAGGTGAACTCATTTAATCCGTCAACTCGGCGGTATTAGCTGTGATGAAGAGGTATGAAAACAAGGCCTGATTATAGATGTTTCAATTTTTTTCCATGGTGAGATGGTATTTTCGAAGGATTAATGGACGGATTTGGATCAGCAATTTTTTTTCCCTGCAGAGAGATTATTCCCTCTTTTGAAATTGATCCCGGTTGTCCTTCGTTTAACCCTCACATGCCAAAAAGGTTTAGGTAATGTTTTTGCAGAGAAACGCTAAGGTGATCAGAGCTAAAACACCGTTTTGACATATCCCCTGGCGCTACTAATCCTTTACTGGAAGTATTTGTCCAAAGTAACCTGATTATGAACCTAGCACTTAATATGATACGAGTGTGAAATCCTAGAAGACTTAGAAACGTATACAGTTTCACACATTAAAGTTGTTTGGTGTCCATTTCCTATCATTTATTGAAATTACTATGCGTAATCAAGAATATGATTATGTGAAAATCTAGTTGAACAACATTTTTCAGATTATGGGTTGGCCTTGCAGTGGTACAAACTGTTATTTTACTAAGAGCATTTTTCTGGTTCAACCTTTTGAATCAAAGCCCAAAAAATGTATTTTTTTCTTGATGCGCTTAAAGACATGAATCAGACCTAAGTTTGGGTGCACTCTTACATAATGTTTTCCAAGGCCTCTAGAAACAACTGTAAGTCATCTGGAAAGAAAGTACCGTCTAAAGCCCAGTCTATCTTATGCTGCATAAAATGATATCTACTATGTCAAACAAGTGTTTATATCTCAAAAATGCAACTAATTTGGGAAAATTAATAATAAACGGCACAGTAAAATGTTATACAATGTGTTACAGTACTGAATCGCTACAGTTGCCCTGTTGTATTCGCTTTTTTGAAAGTACTACAGCACTTGGGGGTATGGTAAATTGTCAATATAGACTTGGTTAAAGGAGCTGCAAGCACTCTGAGGCACATAGCGCCAAATAACTCCCTTTAGCTGTGACTGCAATGATGAAGTGCTACGACCTCTTGGGCTCTTTCGTTTCGTTATAATCCACTGAAATATCAATCTGCAGTTTTCTAACAATCACAGTCAGCTCAGGGTTTTTTGTTTTGTTTTGTTCAAGGAAGGAGCTCCTTTCAAGCACTTGCTCACAAGAGATCGGGATTGAGGAAGGGGGCTGTCCTGTTGTTGAATCGCTGAGGGTACACAAACAAAACGAGACACATGACGGCGTGGGCGGGGAAAGCTTCTTCAAAGGAAGGAACTCTATTTGCAGGGAAATGTCAACTTTTTTTTTGTGGATTTCAGAGTTGCCCTCTTGTGAATAACTACCTTAAAAATCTTTTCACTTTTGTCACAGCCACGAGTATGATTCACTGTTTCACACACAACAAGCATACACACATACACATACTCACATATGTGTGTGTGTGATTTAAATCACTTAAATGATTAAATCACTTTAATCATTATCCTTTAATTATATAATCATCATAACCATTGTTCCTTATGTAACTGTGGCTTCAAATTATACAAAACAAGGGGTAATAAACACTACTGAGAGCGTGCAGGAGAGATTGATAGAGGGAGAGGGAGCAAGAGAGAGAGAGAGAGAGAGAAAGGGAGAGAGATGGTGATAGAGAATGAGAGAGAGAGAGAGAGAGAGAGAGAGAGATGGAACAAAGAGAGAAAAAGGCGGAGAGATGGTGATAGAGAATGAGAGAGCGGGAGAGGGAGCAAAGACAGAAAAAGGGAGAGAGATGGTGATAGAGAATGAGAGAGAACGAGAGGGAGCAAAGAGAGAAAAAGGGAGAGAGACGGTGATAGAGAATGAGAGAGCGGGAGAGGGAGCAAAGAGAGAAATGGGAGAGAGATGGTGATAGAGAATGAGAGAGCGGGAGAGGGAGCAAAGAGAGAGCGCGCTAGAACAAGACTCTCAGAGAGAATGAAATAAACTGCAAAGGGCACTTTGCAGTAGAGTCTATGAATATAGTTTGACTGCTGATACCCCAGAGGCCCAATTCTTCCTCCTCGCCATGGCACGGGAATGTTAACTGCCAAGTTGAGAGATGAGAATCCCATGTATTATGTGGGTTTTTTCTATTTTAATTCCAAAAGAAGACACAGCTCAAGACTCTCCGCGTATTACTCATGCTTCACCCACTGTATGATTTAACTCTCTTGTATCGTAGCGTCAGGACACGGTATGAATAGCTTCTCTGGAGTCACTCATACAGTTTATTGATTAAGTGAGAGAACAGACTGGGCGCTAGTCTGAATATATCAAATCCAATGGAAAACCGGAAAAAAAAGTTAGCCTGCCTTAGGTAGAAATGCTTGGTAGGATCAAGTGCATGTCTTGGAAGTTAAAGCTACACTTAGCTAAAGGCTGTATCCAAAGCAACTTATTGATGATCTCATTTTAAACCACCATACATTTATACTGACCCTTGGTCAAGTGCAGTTTCCTATGTGGAGAACTGAACCTGCAGCCTGTGGGTTACACACTCTGCTCTTTAACCATTGCACTAGACAACTGACCAGTGCTAATATACTACTTGTGACAAGTTTTACCCCATTACTCAGCATAAAAGGTATACACATATGCATTGTATGAATAGCTAAAGCCCTCTCTCTCATTAACATGCGCCATTTAAAATTGTGCCTTACTGAACTCATAACTCATACCGTCTGTGAATCCCTGTTCAAAAAGTGAAAAGCGAATTTGGCTTGCTTGCTTGCTCTGTGGATTTGCTGGGCATTGAACTGGAAAGCAAGGAGAAAGAGGATAAGGGAAAATTAAGGTCAGGCTTTCTGCAGAGCCTAACTAAGAAACGGTCCCTCTCGATCAGGCCGGACGGCTGAGTCGTTTATCAATAGGACAGAGTGGAAAGACACATACTGCGTTAGCTGCCCACTCAGAGGCCAGAGGTCATAATGGCTTTGTGGGTGGTCAGCTGGGTCACCGGGGCAACGTCAAAATCCCAAGTGACATGATCCCTCTGCCAAAGAGGCCAAAAGCCAGGACATCACACGGCCAAAGTAAGAGCCAACTGGCTTCTTACAAACAACTTGTCACTAAGCAACATGCAAATGGGGCCATTTTAGTCCGTCTTGCAAGGCAAACAGAGCGACATGGGGTAGCGATTCGGGGGGAGGGGGAGAATGGGGTCAAGACCCAACGGGGGGAATAAAGGCATCTGTGGCCGTGTTATACAACCCACGCACACCGGAGATCTCAACCTTCTCAGGCAAGGAGAGGAGGGGAGAGGGGCCGGGGCAAATCGAGAGCACTTCACCCTGCATCAGCGTTACCATGAATTTAACACCCTGCTGCAGCAGATTATCTCTTCAGATTGGCCGTACGTGGTACAGTAGCTGGGTAAACATTTACATTTTAATTTAGCGGACGTTCTTATCCACAGTGACTTACAAAAAGTTCATTCAATAAGCTGGAACGACAGCCCAAGATGATAGCAAGTTGTCTGAGTCACAAATGACTATAACCGTTATCATATCAGCCTGCAGATTATTCTAAAGTGCTTTTAGTAGGTGCCGATGGAAAAATAGTTGCATTAGTGTAGTGAGAGGACTGCAATTATTTGAATCCCTTGTGTAAATTCTGCTTTAGTGCGCTATCGTTCCCAGCCCTTTCCAGTATCTTACGGCAATATTTTTTAATATTCCTTTGAATCATGTATTGTCACAGAGAGTTAACCAAAAAGTAAAAAATACACAGTTTGGAAAATGTCTAACATGACCTCATAGGCTGTACTTGCACTGGCAATTTTAAGTGACTGATGTCGGATTTACGGCACAAATCATATTTCCATCTGATCTTTTCCTAGTTTCAAAACAGGCAAAAACCGTGTGGAACCAGATTTTTTCAAATGCGATTTAAACCACGTTCAGTGGAGGTTTTGAATTACAAGTGGTTTCTTTGTGAGTCACCATGCAATAAGTGGACTTCAGTCACCATATTATGTCAAAAATTATAACAAACAGTGCAGCAATTTCCGTGAACAAATTCAGTTCTCAAATCAGTGTGTGGAAACGCAAATCTGATTGTGTTACTTAATTAGCAGGCTGGATAATGAAGTGTTCTGGCAAGTACTTGGATAATGAAACAGATTTGAGCACATAGACCCGCAGTGTGAACATAGCCATGAGGTACGCTCAGCGGAACTGCCAGATGCCAATTAGCAATCAGTTGTCATTAGCGAGAGACACACCTCTTTTCCATTCGCCGTTGGCTTTCTGTTCTAGTATATCCTGTTCGCCCTGTATGGAGATACGCAGCCGCCAGTTTCGGCTGCAGTGCTTCAGGTGGGTTCAGGCCAGCCGGTGGTGACTGCGGTGCTTAGCCGTGTCTCTTCAGACCCACAGGGCCTGCTGCGGTTTCGTTTCTCACCTCAGAATCGGCGATCGATTCAGACCAGCAGTCTTCTGCGATTTTCATTGACCAGTTAGAAGGCTGAGTGAAAACAGAAAGTAGCAGGTCCACGGGATATTCAAGGTCAGGGGTTAAGACCACTGCTCTAGAACTGGAACATTGTGAAATGATTCATGGAAGAATTTCAAACTGGAAGAATTCATTTCCATCACTGATTTTACAACACAGATCAGTGAATTATCATAACATGGATTCATCTGTTATTTACTTACTCTATACTGTATTTTGCAGATTTGTACTGAGATGTACGGTCATGTTTCACCGTTTTCCTTGTCTATTTGTCCAGTGTTGGTTTCTTGGCCAGGACTCAAGTGTTGGAAATCTGACTACCCTGGTTAAATAAAGGCTAAATAAAAAAAAGAAGTATCTTAGATAGAAATTACAAAAGTAAGTTATCAACACAAAACTCATTCCACTGGAATCACAAATTAATTTCACTCTGGTCAGACAATAAACATGTTGTCTCTCACTGACTCTTAACATGGTCAGATTTTGTGGTCAATATGATGAAAATACCTTTCAAGTATTTTTTCTAAATAAATAAATCCAATTGTTATGCGATACAGTGGATTGCGTTTCCTGATTTAAATTTAATGGAAGCTGACAACAAATTTCATGTCATAAGGGCCTTATGAGTGCACACAGATTAAAAGTAATTTTATCTAAGGAAATAGTTAATGCTTAATTTTAATTGCTCTACCTCGGGGTCAGCAGTAATGTGACCACTGTGGCTGTCTGCAGCTTATGCATTCTAATTTCAGTTGTTTGATGATGAGCATGGAATTGCAGACATTGATAAGTGGAAACAGATAAAATGGCGACCTAATGGGAAATCAAAGTGTGTGTGTGTTTTTTTTTTTTTTTTAATCAAACGCAGTTGAAATTCAGATAGGGAATAGCCTTGGGGAGATGTTTGTACTTAACCTGTTTTTTGTCAGTCTTCCAAAAAAGACTGTATGTGCACATACAAATTAATTGTTGAAAACTACCATGAGGCGTGAAGAAGGAGGTCGCTTCCAGATCACCGACCGTGAGGGAGGAACCGAGACGTGGTGTTGCCAGGTCTGCTGTCAGATGAAGCGGACTCAGAAATGAGGTGTAAAATGATGGGACTGATACATCAATCAAATGGAAGGTGGGACTTCCTCCTTATTCCTGCAAAATTAAAGGCGGGATGTGATTGGAGCATTTAAGCCAGTCACAGGGTGACATAGATCACATCGTATTGGTTATAGTTTTAGATTTATATATCAAAGCCTGCAGAATGTCTGCAACAATTCAGGTCAAAAAAGTAAATAAAAACATATTTCCCGACAATTAATAACACATGAATTAACATATGTAATTTCCATGTTACATGTCATTTACACAACATGTGATACAGCATGCCGATACCTTATTTGTGGACCGAAATACTGCTGGTGGGAAAAATGAAGACAATCACAGCATAATTGGTACCTGTAGCCATCATTTTGATGCATAGATTTCTATCATCTAGTCTGCTAATATTGCCTTGCAGGTCTCAACATCATTTTGGAAAGAGATTAAAAAGTAAATAACATAAAAGTGGAAGACAGCAGCCCCAGGCAGTTAAAAATATTATAATATTTATTAACAATATTAAAAACTCTCATGAAATCCACTGATGTCCAAAACACAGATCAAGTCACTGGAGCCAAACAGGTCATACATACAAATAAAACTAGAGGTTGTCTGTCTATTTTATTTTCATTAAGAAATAACAACACAGGAGAAGGAAAAAGGTCGCAGTTTTAGACATATTCAGCAAATAGGTGGAGCTTGATATCTGAATGTGAAATTCTCTCAAATGTAACATTTTTTAAAAATTTTATTTAATGAGGATATCTCAGATCTCTATCAAGTGTTTATTAGTAACCAACTGTTAAAACTCACGCTAAATCAGGCTAAATCTGTAGTTTATTCAATTTAAGTCTAGTTCTAGTTCCCATGTTAAAGTATGGCATTACCACTGTTCAGTAACAAAAAAATGCTTTGCCCTTTTCTGTGCAATAAAAACATGAATTACCAGGTTACTTCTGTCCTCTGAGTCAGTTGATTTTCATTTAGTTAGAAGGGACCATTTACAGTGATAACATACGTTTCAATAGTTGACATGATAACATAGGATGTACCATGTATCAGATAGAACCAGATACAGCTAACATGCTAATTTTCATATCCAGTCCAAAGGCAGGTGCTAACTGGCTACTTTAACAAAAATTGGTTTAAAATTGGGTTAAAAATGCAAACTGAAAGTTAAGGACAGAGTCTTACTGGGAGTTGTGTTGACTGGAGACCTGATCTGGTCCGTTTCTGACAGTTCCTGCCTTACTCTTGGACAACGTGTTTCGTCTGACAAAATATTTACCTACCCGGTGAAAACATCATAATACAACAACTTTATTAACAAAAACATTGCATAAATATACAGCAAATATTTAAGGCTATACAATTCTTGCAGTAAAATCAAATTCCAAGGGTCAATATCCGGGAAAATGTATGATGTTCTTTAACTGTATTTGCGCAGCTCTTTGACATAAACTACAGTTCCTCTGCAAACAAAAATATAAGCAATTGCATTTTCTTCCTCTTCAGCCTCAACATGAATGCTTCTTGGGGTGTAAGCTGCCTTCATTATGCCTTAAAACCTTTGACAATATTTTAAATAAAGTATTTCAATTTTATATCAGCTTTTATAGTTGACATATAATCGACACAGAATATAAAAAAGAGATAATTATTTTTTTTCACACAAAGAACAGAGACAACATGAAATAAAAGTATCAACAAATTGTCAACCTATCAGGCCCCTGTCATCACACATAACACCCTTTTGGTGGGAGAAATGTTTGCCCATGAAATTCTGCAGACCTGCATTAAATTTCTGTGTATAGGTTTTCCACAGAGGGACAGTGATACATTGGGTATGGTGCTGGAATAGTGAGCGAAACAGACTTTGAAAATGTGCATCCGTTTTAATTTCATTGTGTCAGTCGCTCAGAGAAGTAACCGACTTTGCTTTGCTTTCACATCTTCTGTTGTTTTTAGTGCAACCCTGTGCAATGTAACATCATTAATCTGTAAATATGTAATAGACCAAACATGACAGTTTTCTTTCATACATTCATGCAATTCTCAGGTTTTTTTGCATAATGAATATGCCTCTCAGATCAGGAGTTTACAAAGTTAAACCTTTGAGACTCACAGACATGTTTTTGATCTTACTATACATGCCATCATAGTTTTTTTTTTTTAAATTTTAGTATTTGAAGTGCATCTGATTTCAAGACAACAATTGTCTCTCAGTTTTGAGACATCTTTATCTGGCTTTGAAGATAACATTGATTAACTTGTTAGATATTACAATATTATATAACAAATCCCACTTGGAGAAAATTATATTCTAATATCAAACATTTATGTATGTTATTTGAAACTGAAAATTTAGACATTTTATAGTCACATGAAAATGGCATAAATACATACATTCCTAAAGGCATATTCCTTATATGAAAAAGCTGGAAAATGCATGAAACAGACATGAGAATGACATCTCTGAAATATGCAAAAGCGATGGGATGTATTGAAATGAATTTGAACTTCACAAGTCGTCATGTAAAATTCAGACTGTGAAATGAATTCCAGGCTTCCGCAAAAAGTATGCTTGAATTGCTTTGTTTTTTTCCTATGAGTTGCAGAAGTTTTTAACCAATGGGTATGACTTTCAGAATCTTTGTTATTCGCAGATGCAGACCTGCAAGGAAAGTGACACTCTACCCCACCAGCATTTTTACTTCACTGACAGCATGATGAAACAAATCTTAAAAAAGTGAAACGAACAAAACAAAAACAAAAAAGAAAACTTCTAAAACCAAAAATTTGACAGAAAATTAAATTGCCATAATATGCCACTTAGACAAAGCCAAGCAGAGCAATCGCTAAGTGTTGAGGGAATCAAAGATCAGAATAAATATCACAGAAATAAAAATAAAAACAGTGCTTTAACTTTGCCTTTAAGCAGTCTCTCTATCCTTCACACATGGCGACGTAGTCTATAACTGATTCTGAAAGGCTGTACGTATTAATGATATTTTAATGATATTCACTGATATTCACTGACATGAGGAGTCGTTTCCTCCAGTCACTTAGGAAAAAAAAACTGCAGGGGGTGTTAGCGCAAGTTCTCTGTGCCTGTTGGTTTTATCACAAAAAGATGAACTGCTTCAAAAGCATAACTTGCTTGCTGCTCATATAAAGCTTCTTATAACAAAACAAGTGCATGATGGGATGCCAAGATTATTAAATGTGATTAGGACATTGAGCTGACAACTAATTTTTTAAATGAATGTTTAAATACAGGATAGGTCATCTTGAAAGTGCCTTTGTGCTCGCGTGGTGTTTTCGTTAAACACTGAAAAGCAGCACATCACACAACGACAAAATGTTGTACACGACTTGCGGTACCTGACAAAAATGATAATATCAGCAAACGTCCATTAAAATCATTTCAAATGCTACGATTTCTAGGAAAGTGGTGATTGTGGTCCTGTTGATGAAACACGCTACCTCCATTTGAACCATTTTTTACCACAGTCCTCACTGAAAGGGCAGAAATCAGGTTGCACTTCAGTATACGCAAATTCCTATACGTATGGAGCTGTGTGACTGTATCCGGATACGTGTTTATTTGCCTAAATGGGGCACAGCTTTAGTTAATATTTTATCAGTGATCTCCTCTGCTAGATTATTCATAATGCAGCTACTCAGATGTGACATCACTCAGGAAGTGATGTATATAGAGCCCTGGCATCCTAAACTGGGTCTGGAGCAAATGCACCGGAAATATGTTCACCTTAATAAGTAATGACTTGATCATCTCTGTCTCCCTTTCTCTCTCATAAGTATGGGTGTGTATTATGGAGGTGAACCTCAGCGATAACAATGCACAGGATATAGAGGCCTTCTGGAACTCTCTGGAACTGTAATGTTTGACACTTACATTTTAAAATGCATTTTAAATCCTTTACTGACTGGAATCCTTACTTACATAACATAACAATATTTTTTTTTTTTATCAAAAGTGGGAGGGATGGTTCGGGGTCCCTATGAAACTGGGGGGGACATAACCCCCCTGCCCCGCCCCATCTGCACTCCTGGAATAGCTAGATTTGCCAGCCATTCTTAAAATTTCGCAAATTGCTTTTTTATTCCTTAAAATTAATGTATTTTGATCATAGACAAGGTTGATACCAGTTTGGTTTAATGGATGTTAGACTGTTTGGTTACCAGGTATTTTTTTCAAATAATTTTGTTCCATATCTCTCAGATTGTACAACATGAATAGACTGCTATTCCCAACAATTTCCCGAGATATACCCTTCAGGTCTTAATTCTGTGTTAACAGAAGGGTGACTAAGAGTGAAACAATTGTCAAGCTCACACCTTGTTGATTACTTAAGAGGACGCTTGGCAGGGAAGGGCAAGTTTTCCAGGAGCTCGTCGCTGTGGAAGGCTTGTATCACAAATCACAGGTCAATGCTCCTTTGCACTGTCAATCAACCCCAGTTACCAGGGCGATAGCAACGCCAGAGGTATAAACAGCGTAATCTGATTGGTCGATCTGTGTGCTGAATTACCGTAGCTTGTTTATATCTTCGTATCTTAATTTCACATGCTCAGTCATCCCTTTTGACTTCCTGTTTTTTTTATCAGTCAGTAAGTTCATGGTGACGATAGGAGATTTGATAATGACAGAACACATCGCAGCTATTAAGTTAATATCTTCCAATCAGCGGTTTAGTTTAAGATTTTGCATAATTGCTTTTTTCAGGCTATTTTGTAAAACACTTACGAGAACATTGTGAATACAGTACACCATCCTGTCAAATCGCTCTCCCTGCTCTACTCTTAGTTATGTAATGAAGAATATGCTTTGACTTTGGCCTGCTGGATACTAGTCATTACCCTCAAAGGTGGGGGTATTTGTCAAAGTGGTTCGGTTCAGGTTTCTTTCCCAAAGTCAGAATGACATTTAAACCCATAACCTTCTGGTTCTAAGCCTGATTTTTTCCTATGGATGCTCACCTGATGTTGACACCTGATGGCTCAGAATTTTCTGCAGAAGAGGCATGGTACATTTATACTCGGTGCAGGATTATCAGCTAAGCCCTGAGGGGAAAAAGGGAGTGTGCATTAATTTCGCATTCTGCCCTGTCAAATTTCCAGTGCTATGACCAGACAATGGTTAGACTAGAGTGGGCAGCTTCTGGAACAACAAACCAGCAAGCCAGCAATCTCATGTTTATGCATGTCTGCAAGAGAGTACCATTTTGCCACTGCTCCCATTTTCCCCCGAAAACAGGTTTATCCTAATTTGTGGATGTACGAGAGACACACTGCCACTCTTTGAGCCAACGGCGCCAGCTCATTTGGTATAGATTCACTCTGCCGTAACAAAAGCCATTAAAAGTTGGCTATGACTCTGTGTTGCCCACAGGTATAAATGGCAAACTGAGTGCTAGTTTGGATAGAGAGACATATGACAGTGGTTTCAACAAGCAAACTCTGGTGCAGGTAGAACTCATGTAAATAAAAGTTAGAACTGATGAATGGCCATGAAATGAAACACTTAAATATACAAAAATCAGAGAGAGAGGATGGGGGGGAGGAGTAATGAGAGATTTTACTAAAGTTCAGATGGGCTGGGTGGGAATGGGCAGGTTGTTATCATTGCACTAAAACCTGGGCAAGACTGTGGCCTGGATTCAATCAACAGTGACCTGTATTCAATCTATATATATATGTCATTAATATTGACTTATAGTGATGTGCAACATCTTAGCTTTAAGTGTAGTCAACACTTTTGGTTGAGTTCAGCAGTCACTATAATGAATCCCCAAAAGTGTGTGGAAGGAAAGTGACACCTGATTAGATTTATTTATAAACTAACGTTCAGGATGTATGCTGATGAAATTCAGGCTGATCACATCTCTGCCATACACTTGTGCCCATATTTATAATGCATCTCAGAATACTGATCTAGGATCAGGCTTCCCTTGACCACTACCAAGCCTATCCAATATGAGCTGAAAGTCTAAGGTGATCCAACAGCAGGTTCTGTGCTCATAAACCCGTACTGATCCTAGATCAGCATGACCACTTCCTTATAAATAAGGGCACTGGTCATTAATCAGGCCCAAGGGGACTTCCTAATTAACCCTGTCAGTGTTAATTAGAAATATAAGCATCAATTTTTAAACAGTGACAAAATCACGCCCTCAAGCAGTGAATTGGGTAATTCATTGCATTCAGAAAGCTTTGCCCTCATACCCTCATTATGCAGGAAAACTGTTAAGTAAGGGAGAAAATAACCGCAAGGAAAGGACTAGTCCAGGATAATGCAATATTGATTATTAGTGAGAGGTGATCAGAAGCCTTTGGGTAACCAGGTGATCGAGAAAAAGAATTCAACCAACGTCCTCGGCGTTCAGAAAACAGAGAGTTTCATTGCTATCAAAAAAATGTTGGACTGACATCCGGTTGTACAAAACTAGGCCTCCTCTCCACATTCACGTGAGCAATTGGGCGTGTGCTGTAATCCCCTCCTGCTCCTGATTCTGCCCTCCTTCGCCTCCATGCATCCGTTGTCCCATGAGCCAATCAGTGGAGTAGTTCGTCAAATGAATCCAATGGGGGGATGGAAATTATTATAATTACAACATAATTCAGCAGGACAGCCACCAAGCAGATAAAATTGTCATGCGCATCGTGCTAAAAATATCCGGTTATCACACTCCTGTCCGCGAGCTCTCAAAATAGACAGCGCCTATGTGTTGAATCTGCCAAAGCGTCATTATTCTTGTTTGTTCTGCTGGCACACTGCAGTGTTGGCACCCCTCCACCCAACCCTCACCCCTCCCCCCCACCCCCCCACCCCTCCCGTCCATCCCCAGAGGGCTTAAACAGCGTCGGTGCTTCACTTACTGTACATGTCTTGATATGTAAATACACAATAAAAACGTTTTTTCCCCCAAAAATAAACTGGTGGAAAAAAAAAGAGGAGACGTTTCTCATTTGTGCATATTTTGAAGTCGTCAAAATATGTTTTATGCTTTCCCTTCCCCTCCGTCCCCCAGCCCTGCTCAATCCACAGGAAACGTTGGCCATTGTATCGTAAGTACCGTGATACCTCCAGCAAGGAAAAAAAAATCAATTTTGATGTCTATCAAGTTTTCATTTATAAAACGTTCTTTCCATCCTATGTTATATGTTCCGAATGGTTGCTTTGAACAGTGGTTGTGAAGTTCCTCAGATACATTTGTCACCGGAAAGTCAAAGAACATTTTTTTTCCATCATCACGTTGCCATAAAAAAAGGACACAAGCTATTGTTTCTGTTTTGGTTTAGTTTTTTTCTTTTTGCTTTCTTCCCCAAGAAATACCTTTCAAATGAATGCTCCTGCTTCGTGGCACAGGATCTCTGTGATGCCTGTATACGATGGCTCTCTGGCTATACCCTGGTGGTCGAATGTGAGTGGGGGTGGGCGTGGGGGTGGGAGTGGGGGTGGGCGTGGGGCAGGGTGTGGTTCTGCCCGCTGGGGTAAGCGCTGAATGGGTGGAGGGGCTGGATGCTGTTGGGGATCATGGTGATGGTGTTGGGGGTCATGAGGGCGAGGGGGTCGTCCGGGGAACGCCTCATGGCCAGGGCGTAGTCGGGCGGGCAGGCAGTCCTGAGCACCACCTCGTGCGGATGGATGCCATCGCACTGGTGGTTGGCGTCCGTGTGCTTCATCTGCATCTGCGACATGATCTCCTCCTCCCGGGCGTGGGCCAAGTCGTTGGCGGGACCTCCCAAACCTCGCTGCGGGGTCCCCTTGGGCGCCCGCCCTGCCTCCGCTTGTCCTTCTTGTAGTAGAGCGCGGCAAAGGCCAGGATGTTGAGGAAGAGGAGGGAGGCCCCCACCGCGATGGTGACGCTCAGCTCGGTGGAGTAGTCCCTCTGGTCCACTGGAAAGGGCTGCTCCACCTGCTCCCGGCCGTCCTGGCTCTCGGTGGGGAAGAGGGTGGGGTTCGGCCGCGGGGTGGGGGCGGGGGCCGTTCTCCTCGGCGTCTCAGAGGTGGCCTCGCTTGGCGGGGATACGGTGGCTGAGGAGACTATCTGGGTTGCGTCGTTGAGGCTGTGCAGGTGGGGGACCAGCTCCAGCCACAGGTTGACCTTGTTGGCACGGTAATGCTCCTTTATGCGGGGCTTCAAGCCGATGTGGAGGTACAGCTGATCCTTCTGGTTATAGCGTGTCCAGGCCACCTCCTCAAAACGGTTGGGTTTGGTGTGGATGAATTTTGTATCCTGGGGTACTGGCTGATTAGGGTCACTGCAGGGGAAAAGAGACTTAATGAGAACTCCGCACACTGGAAATTTTCCATTTACACATCAAAGAGGACCTTTGGGCCCAGCTTTCATACTACAGCACAGATGGAACACGGCAGCTGGTGAATGTATGAAAAACCATAACTGATTTTACATTCTCATACCATTGGCATTTGTACTTAAGGGACAAGGGACAGAGATTTTGTACCTTTTGAAGTAGTTTTGTGAAAGTGATACGAGGATTTTTGTACAAAAAGTGTATACGAGACAGAAAAAAGGCAGAACAAGTGTTTTTAATGAGCCTCAATCAATGAAAAGTCCTGTCCCGTTAAATCCTTTCTGACTAAGGGTCCTATGATCTTTTGAGACCCTGCAGAGCACTTGAGTCCAGGGTACAGAACTCTGTCCCTAGAGAGCCATGGGGTGCTCAAGTTTTTGCTCTAAAACAGCACCTACTAATTAACAGTTAAACAGTACCATTATTTAAACCAGGGTTTTTAGTGCTAGGTTGGAACAAAAAAAAACCCAGCACACCCTATGGCTCTGTATAAGCAAGGTTCCCTTCCCTTTCTCTAGAGTCATGGTGTTATTACGTTTTTGCCTTAAAATCAGCAGATATGTTAACCCAGAATCAGGTAAAATGAATGAACTGTGTTGGTATGTGAAAACAAATTGCTCAAAGCTTATGGTATGCCCCACACCAAGCATGTCACCCAGAGGATGGACCAGGGATTAGGAGGAGAGGGGCCAGGTATAACGCTGAATAACCATTGTGTGTGTGTGTGTGTGTGTGTGTATCTATGTGTGCGTGTGTGTGTGTGGGGGGATTCAAGCTTTGCAGCAGGTGGAGTTTCTGTAGGTGCTTGAGCACTCTGAGGTCTGCTCCAGACTTACCCGGTTTTGGCAAAGTTGGTCCAGTACGTCATCACCACTGCGCTGAGCATGACGTCGTTCTTGGAGAAGTTGCAGGGGAACAGCTCAGTGGGGCCGACCATGGGCAGCCCGAAGACGTAGGGGATCTCGTCTCCGTGGGCCGCATCCGCCCAGGGCGGGACCTGCTCCGTCTGGCAGTGGTGGTAGAAGGCGTAGAAGTACGTGGGCGAGCCGAAGCTGGAGTGGAGGTCAGCAGTGGCCACTGCTGGCGCGACCCACTGGTGATCTGTGAAGAGGGCCAGCAAGGTCTTCCTCCTTGTCTCGGGGTTGTGTCGGTCCGCCCAGTCCGTGTACATGAACTTTATGGTCTCCCGCAGGATGTCCTTACCCTCAGGGTACCCGTAGAGGTCATCCACGAAGCTGGACACCGCATAGTCAAAGTCGTTAGCCTGGACGCCGTTATCATTATCCACTATGAGCTCGACGAACTTCAGTCCCTCCCCCTGGTTGACGCCCAGCATGATGTCGTAGTTGAGGAACTCGCCCTGCTCCATCAGGATCTGCGGGTCGTCAGGGATAACGTCGCCGTCTATGACTGGCCCGAAGGCAATGTGGTACCGGGCAGGCTGGACATCCTGGTCCACCAGCTCCTTGTAGTGCCTCTTCTGCAGGCACTCCACAAGTTCGGAGGACCCTTCCAGGTCACAGCCCACCTTCTTAGCCAGGATCCGGGCGTACTTAGCTGGCTGAAAGCTGACCGCCCAGCTTGAGAGCGCGGTGCCACTCTGAGCTATCGCCCTCTGAAAGAGCCCTGCAGGGAAGGGAAGTTACAGAAACACTTGACACAGATGAACACACTTCACCAATCATTACAGACATCAGTGTGGACGACATGGTTTCTAGGAGTTCTAAAGTGGCTACGGGCTATATGATCCCACATTAAACCAAGATTAATCTCGTATTCAACGAAATTAAAAGAAACAATTCTTAAGGCAGAATAAAAAGGTACTTAGAAGCAGACTCAACTATCATTGAGGCCTCAGACACGCATTGTGTGTTTTGGGTGCTGAAAGATAGCTAAGCAGCTTTGGGCTTGGTCAGTACTTGGAGGTGAGACTTCCAAGGAAAACTACATTTCTGCTCAAAGTGGCTTTGGTGGTCCAGCAAGGGACAGACTTTTTTTTAGGCCCAAAAAAATCTATTTCCCCAGGATGGGGAATTGAAGAGCAGGTCATTCAAAATCCTGTGGAACCTTTCTAAAAAGACGAGAGGTGTTTATGCCAGGTGTTAACTCCAGGTCAAATTCCCCAAAAAAACTAGGTTAATTCAGCGGCCCTATACATGCTGCATTCAATTTAGAGTGCCACACACCCCAGTTCCAAAATCATGAATCATCCTGGAAAATATGTGAAAGCAGAGATCGGATTCGGCTTATGCCAGTAAGCCTGTAAGCACATAAGCTTGAGTGCTGTGTGGCCAATTCTGCCATTTTCACACTTGAGCCAGCTTTCAAAATATTCAAGAATGTTCAGAATGACACCTAAAATATTTATGTATGACTGTAGCTTTTACTTATGATCCTTTCAGTTAATGTGTTAACTGCAATGGTTTTGTTGTATCACATTTAGTTTTTCACGTAGCTTGATGATTGATGGATAATAACCAATGTACTTTGATGGAGGGATGAGGTATCATGACACCAAAAATAGGGGTTGAATAACTCTGATTCAAACCGATTCTGTTTTTATGTAAAGAGTTCATTGGTTGAAACAAGTCAGTGATTGACAGCCAACTGTAACTCCACGCATGTGTCATGATGTGTTATTCACCTATCCCTTTTCATAATGACCTGCAAATTTAATGAATAACAAACATTATCAGTAATACAACTGCAAATTATGATAGTGTTGGATCTGAATTGCTTCAGCCTCATTTAAATTCGAGAGACCAACTGTCCTGCACTTTCAAGCTTTTGTGTGCAAGATGCAAGAGGATGATTGACAGTCAGCCAGACATAATAAATGAAAGAAGTCTCCAAATATTGGACTTTAGAATATTGCATGCAGTCCACAGGAAACATGTTTAAGGCATTAAAAATGGTTCTTTGCAGATCTTTGTTTTGGCTGCAGTACCAGGTATCAAAAGATAATCACTGATCAGCAGATATCCTTAACCAAGGGCAAAGTCGATGGTACCCAGGAATATAAAAACCTTTTGTCAGGGATATAAAAACAAAAACAATGATCCACCCAGGACTCAGAAACTGGACCCAAAGGTTACATGTTAAAACAAGTTCTACAATAACTGAAGAATGAGAACCACACTTCTACCTCACTCTGCATTTGTCAGAGGGAAATACTCAGCCTTGTTTATTCAGCCCTTTGGCTGGTTGCTTGACAGCTTGACGAGGATGAGGAGAAAACATTAAATCCCTGCATTTTTAAAACACGTCTTTCCCCTGACAGAATTGAACTATGAATTCAGCCCAACCGTGAACCTCCTCCATAAATTTTAATTTACATGTTGACTGCTGTATCTTGTTTTCTCATGTTACTTGTGACACAGAGATCAGATGTTGCATATTCTGTAAGATAGAAGGGAGGGTGAACAAATGTTCAGGTCATGAACCTGGCCAGTGAGGAGGGGTCACCAGAAAGCACTGCACCAACGAGTTTAACTGGCTTACTCTATATTTTTCTCCAGCAAGGCTGAG
Source organism: Albula goreensis (assembly GCA_022829145.1). Lineage (NCBI taxonomy): Eukaryota > Metazoa > Chordata > Actinopteri > Albuliformes > Albulidae > Albula > Albula goreensis. Next base: position 4,031,356 of record CM040764.1, on the reverse strand, counting down.
CCAATATTTCCTTTGCAAATGCAGACTTCCGGCCTAGAAAACTAGCAGGGGGGCACTCAGCTGCACAGCAAAAAGTGCTTTTACTCTGTACCTCACTGGAAGGCTATGAAGTGCCTTTTTATGGTCACCAGGATCAGAACAACAGATTACAATTTTTTTAAATGATCTAAAAAATAATCACTGAGAGGTGTGAATTCAAACACTGATGACAATGAAGAAAACATCATAAAATACAAGCATTATGACCGAACAACACTTAACACAAACTAATTTAAATCATATTTTCCCCCCAAATTTGAATGACAAGCAAATCACAGCAGCCCCCTTTGTAGACAGGAATTCTGAAAAACAGGTTAGCTTCTACCTCTCTCCACTCTTCAGGTCACCCGTTAAGCAGGCATTAAAATGGAGGCGTTCGCTTCACGGGCAGCTTTTAGCAGGCAGAATGTGGGTGCCTGGGTAACCCAGAGGAGGGTGCTGGATTGTAGCAAGACTTTTCCCCAGATGAAATCCTTCCCTCCCTCCATAATGCTACAACCAATTATGAGCCACCCTTTGACCGCACTGCCATGGTTAGTGCTGACACGGTCTGGATTCAACACTAAATTTCCAGACTCCTTAGAACAGCACCTTAATAGGATGCATGAGAATCCCATCTCCCTTCCCCAGCCCTTGAAAGAAAACATCTTATGTCACCATCAAACTGAATGCTAAAAGGCATAGGCATGCAGACACCACAAGTGCCAAAAGACGTGACATGCATCGTACCTTTGGTCGAATTGCTCCAGCGGTTACCTTCAGAATAATGGGACAGGGTCAAGAGATTAACACAGGAGGCACCGGCCCCTGATCCAAAAACAGTAATACGTAACGGGTCGCCTCCAAAGAAAGCAATGTTTTCACTAGTCCAGCGAAGCGCTTGGATAATGTCCAGGAGTCCATAGTTTCCTTTTGCCGCTTGGTCGCCAGTGCTTAAAAACCCTGCAAGACACAAAAAAACAAGAAACAGACTGAGGTGAATATACTATTTTTTTCCAACTTATCATCACAGAGTGAGATCTAAACTTAACCTGGTGCTGCCCCTTTTGTTTTCATAAATGGACCTGGTATAAATGCATATCTGAAATACTTTAACTCTTTATATGCCGGACAAATTTGAAAACACTGCTGTAGATCTTTTCGAATTCTCAGTAAAACATGTAACAAACCAAAATGTTCAATTGTATGACTTTTTTCTGAATATTCATAAGAACGGTTTCTTTTAAAATCTTCAGTGCACGCATTGTACTGACATCTAAAGGGTTCTTTGAACTAATGGATATTTGTCAAGCACATATGGATATTTGCCAAGCATTTCAGGTTAGGATATGGGTTCGGGGAACCTGATCCTGGATCAGCACTTCTGGTCTGACATACTTCATGAATATGTGCCCTAATAAAACCTTCAACTACACGCATCCAGGACGACACAGAGTAAAGCACAAGGAACAGGCTTCAAAACCTGACAGAACCACAAGTTCAGCAAAATGAACATTATAAAAGTTGAAAGCATTCAGACAGTGCAGGGTAGAGTTGAACTGAGCCACTTTCTAACCTCACAGATCTTTGGCAGCAAAAAGCTGGGGAAATCTGCATAAAAACGCCGACAGCATTACAGGGTGAGAATAATTGCACACTCTAACAATCTAAACTACAACACTTGTGCATTTAATCAATTTATGCAATAAAATATGAGTCACTAATGCATAAAGTCAATTTTGTTTATGCCATACATAATATTATTATGGAAATCCAGTTGTTACAGCGGCATATTCAGAATTTTTTGCATAAAAGCTATTTTGTTGAAACTGACAGGTAGTCAGAAAAAAGATAATGGCTTAATGTTTTGGTTCATCCATTTTTCTACTCTTATCTTTCAATCAATACAGCAATACAGATAGCTCAAGAGACACATAAATGATCAAACTGTGGAAAACAGGAAAAAGAAAGTGTTTATTCTGTTCAGAGAAACAGACTTAGATTCCATCAACTTTCTTTTGAATTTCACTCAGAATTAAATATGTTTCTTTTTTGGGTTTATTTATTTTTGGGTTTTTTTTTTTTTCAGATAGTTTCATGAGTTCCGCAGCTACCAAATTAACTCCCTGACCTGTTTGTGATGAAGAAACCAACTGTTTCAAAACTAACTTTTGCATTTATTTGTTAGTCAAGGTTAATGACAAAGTTAATGACAAATTTGATTGAACCCAGGCCACAGCACATAACTTCAATTATTTTCTATAATCAAAGGGGTAAAAACGAAAAGGCTCTCCCTTATGAAATGTAATATACAGTGCAAAAGAGAACCAAGGAATGAACCATCAGTGTTTAAAATGAAACACTTCAACCAAATATTTCAATTATGCCTTATTGATTAACATTTATTAACACATACACACACGTATATTTTTACAGACAGTGTTGGACTTGTATATTTTTTTGGACTGTCCATAAATTTACAATTAGGCAGCAACCCTGAGAGTGATATTGTTACAGTCAAAGCAAGTTCTGTTAACTGAAATGACCTTTCATGCTTCATTTTTGGAGCATTCACTGTTTTAGAACGTAGTAAAAGAAAAGGAAAAACAAATATCTGATATAACAACAACAACAGATGTTTTTGTTCTGACGTTCTTCAGGGACAGCAGTGACTGGAATTAGCGGTTTATCATGTTGGCGGTTTGTCAGATTGACATAAAGCCGTGTTCGCTCTCAAGATATTTAATTTGTTAGAGAGGGTCTCCATTGGTCTAACTAGGTAAATCTGGTATGCTATCCACTGCACAGAATACAGAGTCAACCAGCAAATGCGATACTGCCTGTTTGTCACTTGTATAAATCATGCACATGTATTCCTATTGTCATGAGAATACACTACAAATGTGTAGCACAACTTAATGACTTTCCATACTTCTTGGGTTTGATGGTTTGTATATAAAGCATCAAGTACTATTCATCCCTAGCAAAATATTCAAATTCTGATTTAACTGGAGTGGGTCTTTGCCAACCTAGAGCATTGGGTTTCTGAACCATTTTTGAGCAACGCTGAGTTTAGCGGATGAGGTAAACCTGCTGCAAGAAACTTGTGAAAACCGGCAACACTTGTTCAAGGAACTTTGTAATTTCAGGACAGAGTGCGTTGCTGTTAAAATCAATCTGGGCCAGTGTCGGAGATCAAACGCTGATATCCAAAAGAAAAATGGAGGCTACCATCACTGGTCCGGTTCAGCAAAGCTCTTGCGGAGAGGAACTCAAACCATGCATGCGTTTATATATTAAAAAAAAAAATCTAATAATACATTTGGCCTGCTTGCCAACTTGCTAATGTGCTTGCTGGCAGAAATGTAAGCAAAGTGACCTCAGCTGCTTCTTCATTAATTTGCTTCTACATGTTCTCATCCCGCTGCCAAAATAGGAGAAAAAAGAAGCTGTCACAGTGGTCTCTGGAATTCATGAGCACCAGCCGGGCAGATGTTGCAGTTGTCACATTAATTAAAGAAATGCCTTGTGTGGGGAAATGGCTGTCAAATATTAAAGGGAGTAGAATCCTTATATGATCCTCAGCTTTTCACCCACAGAAGTACTTAGTTAATATTGCCACCTTCACAAAAGTAAGTTAAGACAAAGCAAGCGGTCCAAGGATAGGCTATGGGTGGTTTGAGTCATCAGATGGTTGATGTTTTCGCCTGAATTGATCAAATTGATCGTGTGGCTTAATAGCCAGCTCACAGGTGTTAGTGGTGATCCGGTTATGCTAGAGGACAATATCAGCATACCTAAGCACACACACACACGCACACACACAAGCAGTAATGCACATGCTTGCACACATGCAGATACACAGACCTGTAAACACAACATCTGCATGCACAAACACATATATACACACACATATATTTTCTGGTTGTGTTCACAAACATACATATTTACACAACTTCTAGGTAAATGACAACAGATTAAGAAATTATGAAAATCACGTGGAGGCGTTGTTTTTTGAGCGGTCTCGCTGGTGTCACTGTGGAGGCTCTGGGAATGGGGACACGCTCATTCTACTCGTAACTTTCAAAAGCATAAGTTATTACGGCAGGAGCGCTGGGCTCAGATTGTTTTGGCCAAAATAAGCTCTTTTTCCACTCCAACAGATACATTCCATGTTCATGTGATATCCAAACCTGCACCTGCTGCCTCCCTTCACTGATTTCTGTCAGGAAAAAAAAAAAAAAATATATATATATATATTTAAAAATATGGAAATATATATATGTATTAACATTCAACCACCTTAGCTGCACTCTGGGTTTGAGGGTTTTTTAAATTTCTTAAATCCACACGGGGGGTTTTGGGCTATGAGAGGACTTTTATCTCCAGAAGACCACTTAATATTTTGATGTTCAACAGCAATTGACTTGAAGAGAATTACGTACAAAAAAGGAATCTTATAAAATATGCCCTTGGTTAAGTGGACGGGTCACTGAGCTTTTCGAGAAAAAAGATTAGAATAGCTTTTGGAGATTGAATCATGGATACTTAATGCTAAAACAACTGCTAAAATGGGAAGAGTACTATATTTATGCATCTGCCCCTGCCATAGCTTTTCATTCCTTGTTTAGATTGAACAAGCATGTATTTGTTATTCGTCTGCATACTTCAGGAAAAAAAACAAGTACTGCGAATTAATCTCTAGTTCTCCTGGAAGGCCATTGAGAGAGATGACAGGTAGGACAATAGGATTTCCATATAATGTGACAGGCGTCAAAACGGCATTGTCCTCACAAGGAAAGAAGCAATGGAGCTCTTTAAAACGATCCTTTTAATCGCTGTTTTTCACCCTACGCAAAAAAAGAGACATGGCTCAAGCATAAAGATTTAATTGTCTCTTGCATTTGTTTTAACAGCCAAACAGCCAACTACAGGGTGCCTTTCACAACATTTCACAACATGTTCCTCCGATAACTTGCAGTCCTCCAACCAAAATCTATTTATATCTGCTCAGGCTACAAGCAGCCTGAGGAAACAGTACATACTGCCTAGAAGTGATACAATTTCTTATCAGAATCAAGGTTTAAGCACTTGAAAATGTAGGCTACAGGTGTCAGAGAAGTATATAAAGTGATAATGAAACAAAAGACTCCACAAAACCAACAAAAAATGTCCTTTGCTGTCTCTTGCAGATATGTCCAAAATGCAAGTATGGGCTGGCACTTACTCAAAGACTTATGCAATTCGACCAAAACAGACATAATGAAAATAAAGTTGCATCTCTGAATCCATACTTTTGAGTATTTTCCATGTTATTGTAAATAATAAAACATGTCCTTTGTCTTCATTACATTATTAAAAATGTAGCATATGCTTTTAAAAAGACTTAAGACCACTTCGATTGAATTGCATATGCCCTTAAACAGACCAAGTTCATCTGTTTGAATCCCAGCCATATAGTGTGTTATTTCCATCTTGCACACTCTGCATTGGGGACACAGCAGTGCGTACAGGCCTTAAGCATATGCCACCCTGTCAAAAGGCTCTACTGGCTCTGACAGGTGCATATTAGGAAACACTGGTGACCAAAGCAAACCACCTCATTACCCGTATTATATCATGCATTCTCTTATCAAATGTGATTTGATGAAGCTCAGCAATTTAACGTTTCCAAAGGATGACGTGCATCGCCGGCGGTAAAGTGTGTGAATACACAGAATGGCTTCCAGCCTTCCCATCTTGCCTTTCACTACATAGGCATTAGTCATTGCACACACACACACACACACACACACACACACACACACACACACACACACACACACACACACACACACACACACACACACACACACACACACACACACACAATCCCTTGCAGGAACAGAGTGCATTCTGAGTCAAAAATCAAGAGGATGTGTTCCATTTTAGATCCTTCAATCTGACAAGTCCTGTAGCGGGTAATTGAGACACATGCTAGTCATACTTGTTTTAGCCATTTTATGAACACAAAAAGGATGTGATGCGTTTTCTCTGTGCTAACAAGTTGTCTGACATCCGCTACAAGGGAAGAAGGGATCGGGGGGAGATCGGGGGGGGTAGTTCTTTCCAATTTCCAAAAGCTGAGAGGTGCAAAAAAAAAAGCACACAAAAAAGAAAGACAGATGGCAAATCAAACTCTCCGGGGTCCAAAAAGCTGGCTGTCACACAGAGCTCAAGATGGAGCTGGAGCAGCAGTATAAATGGATTGGACTGCAGTGGGAAGGGTCTGATGTTTTTGTTTTTCTTTCGGTTAGCTTAGCCAAAACGCTGAGCGGAAGAACTTAATGACATACACATAAATTGCATTATTATGTCGCTCAACAATCTGCTAAAGGCATTATATCTTGGCACAATTAGAGAGTTCAAATGGGATTTTAATGAAGGCATCATAATTGCAGGAACATCAAACTCCAAAACAGACTGGCGGCCTCTCCAAAAATAAAGCACTCATAGTTGTATACAAAAAAAAAAAATACCCACATATATAAACCCTACGATGGTTCAATGATTTAAAATGCCTCCCGTGAAAACTGGAAGGACCGGCAGAATAAGATAAGACTGCTCAGCTGTGTGAATATACCCTTTAGACCTTCATTTGCCTGTCATTTTGTTTAAATATCTATCCTAAAAATATCACTGTGCATGAGTTGCCTTTTGACAGACCAATACATACCATCAGCTCTTCTCCAATTTTTACATATACAAATGAGTATAATTTCCTGTATCAGTATAATTCCCTGTTTTGTATGATTCCATTATATGGCATTGTTTATCTCATTCTCATATATTTGTATGAATACATGTATATATGTTTTTTAAGTTGATAGATTGTTGTACTTTTGTCTCAAGTCTTTGTTTGTCGAATGCTACCTCTTTCCTTCAAGGTTATCTAATATCTTACCATCAGTCCCTACTGTTGCCATATCTGCTGGGTGAAACTCTCTTCCCAAATAATCGTTGAGTTTATCTGCAGTGTCCTGGCTGCTACAAAAGCTGAATCTCGTCCCTGATTCTCATGCACCAAACCTCTCTCCTCCTTATCTGACTCTTCCTTTCTGACTATAATTTTACAAAGAGTGCTCTGAGCGTTTTCCTCCTCCTCAAAAAAAAAAAAAAAAAAAACGCTTTTGCCAACTATTCCTTTTTTAATATGTGCTTTGTAAAGTTGCTTATTCTTCCTTAGATTTATTCATCCCCTGTGGAGACACATTACTCATTTGTCCTTAGTTTTTTTGGAACTGGGTGTATGCAGCAGAAAGTTGAGAATAATTCCTTTGAATTTGCATCACTAATAAATTCACTCTGAGCTCCACTGTCAAATGCTTCAGAATGTCTGTACTATTTAAAAAATTCTCCCTCATTAAAGTGATCCCTCATAACATTAAAAACTCTAGCGACAGGCAGCTTAATGTTTCAATGTATCTCAAATGTGGGGCAACTGAGTGGCTCATCTTGTTAAGGCACTGTCCCAGTGTGTGGATGGGGCCCACAGTCTGCATCCTGTTAAGACACTGTTCCAGTGTGTGGATGGACCCCACAGTCTGCATCCTGTTAAGACACTGTTCCAGTGTGTGGATGGACCCCACAGTCTGCATCCTGTTAAGACACTGTTCCAGTGTGTGGATGGACCCCACAGTCTGCATCCTGTTAAGACACTGTTCCAGTGTGTGGATGGACCCCACAGTCTGCATCCTGTTAAGACACTGTTCCAGTGTGTGGATGGGCCCCACAGTCTGCACCCTGTTAAGGCACTGTTCCAGTGTGTGGATGGGCCCCACAGTCAACATCCTGTTAAGACACTGTTCCAGTATGTGGATGGGCCCCACAGTCTGCATCCTGTTAAGGCACTGTTCCAGTGCGTGGATAGGGCCCACAGTCTCCATCCTGTTAAGACACTGTCCCAGTGTGTGGATGGGGCCCACAGTCCCCATCCTGTTAAGACACTGTTCCAGTGTGTGGATGGGGCCCATGGTCTGGTATGGTTTTTACCCATATGCCACCAATGACCAGCAGCCATAGAGGGTGAAACCTGATTGGCTGTGGTCATGTTTATCCAGGGAAACAGGACTCCCTGGAGGAGGAATTGTAGTGCGTCTCCACTCGCTCGGCAGCACTTCCCGCCGGTCTATCAGGAGCCCACAGTTTCCCTACACAAAGCTGCGCATGACGTCTCCTCCTCCCACTCATGTCTGCGCAAAGCTCAACCCTGGAACGGTGTTTAAATAACCAGCGGCTGGCATCCCATGTTCCAGGGTAAGAGAGTGTGCTTGTCTCAGCTCTCCCACACAGACAGCACAGCCAGCTGTAATGATCACAGTCTGTGAATATGTCTGGGTATCCCACATTTACAGACAAGAGGAGACAACGTATACAAAATATCCAACGCAGCTATTTATGTTTGTCTCTTGTCTATTTAGAGGGAAGGCCCGCTGTGGCTCGATATTGGGACATGAGAATGAAAGAGTGGCTCATTGTAACATATTAGCAATGATGCATTATTAATGATCTGTGTGCTTCCTGAGGAGCTCTAGAGCTCCCATCTACCCTTGAAATGTGCAGAGAATAGCATAAAAAAAAACTACCCATGATCCTACGGGCAACATCTCTCTAATGAACCCGCGATGACTCTGGAAATGTCGCTGGCAGACACCTTTCCGGGATTCTCCACCGAGAAAAGGGGAACGTTTGAAGGTGCATTCATCTATATTTTATTTCCCAGGCAGTGGAAAAGAAAAGGTCAGACCAGAAATGTGGAGAGCAGGAAAAAAAGGCAGTGCCCTGAAAAGGGTGGAAGAGGGAGCGATCTCACAGAACAAATCCTGTTCAGTCAGAAAAATTGGAGTGTTTGGTATGAGCGATGTAGAGTGTCATTACATCGATTCTAGTGGAAGTCTCAGCTTTTTAAGGTTCTCCCTGCCAAGAAAATGCAGCGGTTACATGGTCAACTGCAAGGAGAGGCAGGGAGTTAAAATCTGTCAGATCTCCACCAATGAGAGATGGGAGAGCAGAGCCAATCAGGTGGAGGCTGGGGTGGGGTGGCAAACAGAACATTAGAGAACCAGCTCTCTGGCACAGCAATAGCATTTCCACAGTGACGGTGAGAGCACTTGACCCAGCATATGACTGGACCTCTGTGTGCATGTCAGCTCCATTGATGCCACACAGGAAGTTAGCAAGCTCAGCTGTCTGTCAGCTGATGTAGACTACGACTTGAGTTTCCTGCCTGAATTTGCTCTATGTACTTTTGCCAGATCCCTAACATATGGCTCAATTAGGTTTTTATAAATGAGCAGTAGGATAGAGACAGGTTGTCTGGCCAGTGTGTTTGATGGTAATCTCCTTATTGGATGCTGAAGAACATTTCTGTTCAAACAAGTGTCCTCAGATTCAGTAGGTCAATTTTATTTGCCAAACTGTGATTCTGCGAATCACTATGGACATTCCTGCGATGACTTAAACTTGTTGGCTCTGAATTGGGTTGCCAGATCACTCTGTACTTTCCTCCGACTAGACATATGACTCCTCCAATTTCCATTACGACTAGAACTTGTTTCTTTTCACACTACACACATGCTATCGATTACATCCCACTCATGTCATTGGAGGATGATGAATTCAGCAAAACTATAAACTTAACCGGCCAAAACCGGTCCTCCCATGGGGAGGCTTGGCTAATTGTTGCCTCGCTAATGCAGCCCTCCAGCCATAGCCGCTAATGGCTGTTTTAGCATTACAAAAGAACAGCCAAACTGACAATAAAATGCTTTTATTTTATGTATTTCCCTTACAAAAGGCATTTACAGACTGTTTAGGGAATTATCATCCAAGGTATGCCATGGATGGTTATAAGCCAGACAAAGGGAGTTAATAGCACATCATAGCTAGTTGTATAAAACACATAATGTTAATTGTCGGTTAACTCCAAAAACAGATCTGCAAAACAAACGAAAAACTTTTGCTTGTAAACAAGAGAGGAAAAAGTCTTTGCAGGGACACCACAAAGGTAACAGCGAAGTGGTCTACGAGAAAATGAAGTTTTATCAACCTGAAAAGCTGGCAAAAGTCTATCGAAAGTACAGCTACAGTGGCTTGGCCATTAAAGGGGGCAGGACACAGAAAGGAAATGTCTCAAAAAGGCAGTGTTTTTGTGGAAAAGTTAAAAGCCCTTAATATATCTAGGCCAGAGAAAAACAAAATAACACTTTACTTACATTTTGCGCCTTCACTAGAGCACAGAGTGTTTAAATACATTAAAAACCTTTCCACAAAAAAGGTGCTGCTGCTGCTTGAAGTGACTCCAAGAACAACCTCTTGGTTTATAAAAAAACCCACTTTCTGATGACTCTTTCCAAAGGACAAACAAGAAGGAAATGGCTCACCATTTCTGCATCAAATTATCCCAAATGAGGGGACCGACTCAGGTGTCCTTCGTCAAAACAGGCTTATGTTCGTTTGTTTTCACTCGCTCGGTATCCCCAAATACTGTCTTTCAAGTCTATAACTTTGCCCTCCATAAAAAAAATAAATAAATAAAAATAAGAAAGCACAGCAGTCCAGCAAGCATTCCTTTTCATTTTTCCCTGTATGCATCTTAAAATAGTCCCCTCTGCTGGACTGAACTTCAGCAGCAAAGCTGTCAACACAATTCAATTAATCCCATCTCTCTCTACAAAGTGCACTTAGTTTTATTTATAAGAGGCATTAGAAACACATCAGTATAAATGTCATGACTAACTGTGTGGCCTGAAAGGATGTATAATTTAGCAAAGCCTGGCCTTAGAGGGAAACTATTTGAATAGCTTAATCTGGGCAAAGGAATGACATGTAGCCTCGTGTTGAAATGCTAGATTTGGTGGTTCCAAAAATTTGTATCTCTGTTGTGGGTTGATCGTAGTATATTATTGATTGAATCCTTCCGGTATTTGTAGAAAAGGCAAGCTTAACCTCAGTCTAATCATTTTGAGCAATAGCTACAAAGGGCCTGTTTCAGAACATCTAATGCACCGTTTGCAACATTTTTTCCAAGGGTAGTAGCCAGTATCTGCTATAAAAACCGCTAGAAATCTCAACTGACCTTCGTATAGTCACTAACAGAATATCTGAGGTATAAATCTGAAGGTAAAAATCTTAGTTTCAGCCCATTGGCCACTTAACAGATGTCACTCCCACTCACAATGATTTGACGACCAATCAGCATGCCAAGAACTGGCTCCAAAAGCGGAATGGGGCAGAATTCCCTTCCCCCATATGCAGAGCTGTCAACGTTCAGCTTGCACTACTTTACTTCCATTGATGGCCACACACATTTCTCACCAAGAAAACTTCACAGCTTTATCTCCTGCCTATCAGCCTAATTGATGACAAATGCTAATCAGTCTAATGAAGTTACCAAGGTCACTTGGAGTCAATGGAATGGCAGGGAACCTGTGACAGAAGATTTGGCATTTTACTGTTAATAACTCCTTATCGCTGGCTGTGAAAAGCAGCAGGCTAACGACAGGGCCCTTCAAAAAAATTACCCACGGTGCATTGGGAAGGTGCCTGATAAACAGGGCATACATCTTCCTGTCTGAGATTTTCCTTTCTTTGTTTTTATCAGACTTGACAGCTGAAGGATAAATCACCTCGTCAAGTGGGCCCAACCACCTCTCCGACTAATGAAATGTAATACTTGCAAAACAATCAAAACACGCTCAAGCGTTTTACGGTCAGTCATGAACTATCAATTCATCAAATTGATGCCAAAGCCTTTACTCTGTTCTCTTAACAGCCACTTTTATTTTTTCAAAATGCACGCGTGCCTTGCGGTTAATGGCGTTATATGTTGTTGCCGTTGTGGGTACTTGGATCAAATTTTTAAGAAACGCTCAGTGCTTAAACTCTAAACTCAGATGTGCCAGTCTCTTTCTGCGACTGACAGCTCACATTTCATTTAAGTTTCATTTTAAACTCTCAAGTCGTGTTTTCTTCCTTGACAGCTGCCAGACTTCATTTGACCATAGAATCCCACTTACTTAGACACCCTTGTACATTCTGCCTACGGCCTCTATATTAGTACACAAATTGGACAAACCGCGAGTCGGCCTACACTTCGAAAGGCATGGCTGTCAACAGGACCACGGCTCAGTAATTACACATCAGGGGGCAAAATGCATTTCACATGCTTGGATTAAGACTTCTTTCCACATCACAGAAATACATGCACATCATACACACACAATGGTGATAATCCACTGGTCTGGTCTCCATGTTGTTTGAAAATTTCATGAAAAAACTTCAAAAAGTTAAACGCTTTTTGAAACACAGTTCAGCAAGTGTGGACTTTTCAAACATTACCTCACCAAAATGTGAGGAAGCCAATTTAAGTCCAAGATAAGGACAAAAGTGAATTGTATCCAGTCCAAAGTTAAGGTAACAACTTATTCCCCACGTTTGCAGAAAAATAAAATGCAGATCAGTATGGTAATTAAAAATGCAAAGTACAAAAAAAAGTAATGGGAAAATAATCTTTTTATTCTTGTATAACAGACTTGGGAGAAAATGTCCTCATTTCCACTCTGCAAATGGTGATTGATGATTAAGAGAGAGAAAAATTCTAAAGCGCATTCCCTATGCGTCATCTCTTAGATCAATAAAAGACAAAATCAAATTTCCTCCTCAAGGAGCCACAAGGAAGGAAATCAAGCACAGACACCTGCTTCGTAACCTGTTGAATTAATCCGTTGACCCTAGGGGGCCTCCGGCAGGTCTATTCTGGTGCTTTGCTGTGGCACGGCTCTGTGCCCACGTCTTCAGTGCTTACAGGAATAGGAGGTAATTTCATTGATGAAAGGACAACAAAGGATAGAAAGGTAATGTTGCATGCTGGGACTGTTTAATGACATCCGTGGAGGTATGATTTGTCTCAGCCATGTGTGAATCTCGGTACATTAGTCTCATTAGGTCTTTAATGAAGAGATTTCAAAATCTTATCTTTGGAAACCCGGGGATTGTATTAGGGAGCTGGATTCAGTGTTGGAATGTAATGAACACAAAACTTTCATTCTTCCATTTTAATCCTGAATCCACGATACTCTTCGTAACGCCTCTATTCAGCTTCTGAGCTGTATTATAAGTAATGGCAAGGAGATACAAAAGAAAAGATCGATACAATGGTTAGTATGTTAGCCATATAGAAAGCCTGGGTCAGAAGTAGCAAACATACAGAATACGACCAAGCTATTATTTGGACGAAAGGTCTAATTCTAGTTTTTGAATGCACATTGTTCCTATTCACATCATGGACAAGGTAGCTAATTAATGGCACAAAAGACATTTCTTCAGTCCCTTTTCTCAACACAGCACAAGGTTTTACTCCTGTCTTATAGATCGTTGACTTCAAATCCATTTACACTACACTGTGCTGTTTGGAATTTTGGAAGAAAAAAAAAAGTTTAAAAGAGTATGAAAAAAGAATGTTTTTATACTTCTATTTGATCACACAATTGATGAACAAATGCATGTACTTGTTTATGACTTTCATTCACCTGATAAAACTGTACTGAATACGGTGGACATCATTGTGCTGCACTGATAAGAAAATCCATCTGGTTCAATTAATTTAATGACTGGAAACGGTTGCGAAATCAATGAATTGTCCCATATTGTTTAATGTCAAATGTTTAGGTTTATAACCACTGGCTGTCTCAGACGTTTTCCACTATCAGGGGTTTTCGAGCTTGAGTGTACTAAAATGGTTTTATCCGCACGGTGGGAGAAAGACTCGAGGTGTCGAGACATGAAGGTAAACCCTGATGGTTAATAATTAGTGTTATGCCTACAGAGAAGACGGTGATCAAGTTCCCAGCAGGCTGTAGACAACGACATTAAAGACCCTGTGATATCCGGCCGATTTGAAGAGAAAGCAGAGAAAAGGCCGCCGTGTGAGCCTTGTCAAAGCATCCCATTAAGAGCAGACACGGCTTAATAAGCTTCGTTTTGCAGCCTCGCAGCGAAGGCTAGACCCGCCTTGGGCTTAAGGGGCCTCGCGTATCTGAGAAGCTGACAGATGCCGACGGACTCCATGGAGACAGGCCCGTGCCAACTGTTTCAGCCATGACACGGCAGAGTTAAACAGGCGCGGGGGCGCAGATGGAGGGGACCTTCCCAGCATGCACCACCCCCTCCTTCTTGTGTTAGAGATATGCCTCAGAAAATCTGCCAGCGAAAATTCCCCTTCGCTTCCCCTTCGAGGGGGAAATCCCAGGAGGAAAGTGTATTCCATTTCGACGTGAACTTTTTATGAGTCGGACTCGTCTTCCATGTTAAAAGGCTGGGGGGTGCCAACTAAATGCTTGTTGGAGGGAAAAATACCACTGACCTGGCCTTGATAGGGAGGTCAGAGTGGCAGCTCCAAGGAAACGCAGAGGGAACCTTCCCAGCATGCATCTCTTCAGAGACAGGCCTCAGAAAACTGGGTCTGGCAATGCTCTTACCCAGGTCAGACACAAATTCATAAATACTCTCCTGCATAGAGCTCTTCGTCTGGTAAATGAAGTGTTCAGGACATTGGCTCTGGAATTTGCTTTGCCTCACTTCCCTTTGAGGGGGGGGGGAATCCCTAGGAGCAACAGCACTCGGTTCAGAATCCAAAGAGAGGTTGCGTTCTTTTTCTATGCAAAAAGAAGAAGGGGGAACTAACGAAGAGCTCAGAGGAGGGAAATTACCATCAGCCTAGCTCTCAACAAGACGGTGAGTTCAGGAGGCCTCGCAGACCATGCTCTCAGTGGCTCATTTGTGGTGAGAGGGATTCTCGAGGGCCCTTTGCTACCTCCACATTCGCAAAGACAGAACCCACTAAGAACAGCTCATCTATCGCCTTCAAAAAACAGCAAATCTTCCCCTGACCCTGTGTGGAGCATGACTTTACACCCTTCTTCACCAATGTTCTTCTGTCCCATAAAACCTTTGTATCTGAGGAAGTAGGCTGAATCCTGTCACATATGCCAGAACAGATATAACAAAATTATTAAGGTTCACCAAATACACACCACTTTCCTTCAACCTCCATCCTTTCTGGTTCTGAACAGGAAGTTCCTGAAAAAAAATTAACTTCTCAGTGCGACATGAAAGCACAAAACTCTACCTTGTGTTACATTATGAATTTAAGTTCAGCTATTGGATAGTGTGAGAGAATTCAAAGCCACAGTGGCACAGCCATATTGATTTCCATGATTTAAGTTACATGAAATGGATCCCTCCATTGATGGCCTTAAAAACAAAGGAAAGACTACTTTTGAATCAAAAACTTGTGGTAATAAGGCGTGCTTCTCCACCAGCTGAAGGCATCTGATCATTAAGTAACGAGAGTCCTTCATTTCACTATCATTCACACAGAACCATGCTCATTCCTCCATTTGCTGTATTTTGACGTTAATGGGTCTTTTGAACCAAGGAGCCAGTTTTTACAATGTTTCAATGTTTTAATGACATTACACTTTCTTGTACCATGATAATTGGCATGACTAGAAAAGCATAACTAAGCATAATCAAGAGCCAGGACCAGATCCATTATATTATATTATATGATATTATATTATATTATATTATATGATATTATATTATATTATATTATATTATATTATATTATATTATACAGGAAGTGTTATCCTTAGACATGTTCCTACATGAAGATGTAACAAAAGTTTCAGGTTAAACACTATGAAGACAGAACTCTAAGAATCCAGAGCTGTGCATCTGGTGGGTATAAAAGATCTGTCCACTAACCAATTATAATATACACTGTATAAGAATGGCTGGCAGGCAATTCTCAGATTTGAGGATTCTGCCACTGTAGACACCATAAACTCATGGGATCCGTGGCATTTCTGAAAGTGATCCCCCACTTGCTACGGCATGAGGCAGCTAATGTGGCCGACTCGTAATCAGAAGGCCGGGAGTCTGAAGCTTACATGGTCTACTACTGTCATAGCCTTGAGCGAGTCGCTTAAGCCGAATTACTGCAACAGGTACAGATCATCTCCCGCTCCCCGTGATGGATTTCAGGCCCGCGTCGAACCACACGAGAGATAACAGATTCTCGGTTTTCCCTGCCAGATACAGATTCTATTACGCCGCGAGTCCTGACGCGGAGGGCCCGTTTTTCTGCCTCCATCCGACAGATGCCGGCTTCAGATCCCGGCGATGCAATTAAAACCTCACGAAGCCGTCTTCATTCCTCCGTTCCGCCCATCTGTGGTCTTGATGGGCCTGACGCATTTAGAAGTCTAATCACATGAGGGACAGCTGGGTGGAGGTGAGCGGGGTCGGGCTGCCGCACCTGGAGTGGCTGACAGCTACCCTCGGTCGCCGCAGCGACGTCCTTGCCCTCCTCGCACGGGCCGTCGTCGCGGCGACGCTCCTCGAGTCGCCGTGACAAAACCTCAGACACATGTACTGCTTAAATGACACGCACAGTCTGTGTGGATGCATAAATAGTCAGCTCTTTTCAACACAAAATAACTATGTGGGTTAAAGCGGACCCCATTGTCCAGAGTGACTGTCACAGCATGCATTTTTACTAGCAATGGTTGAGATGAGGCTTTAGTGAACCCCATTAGGGTGGAACAACACTCACCTGTCATTTATCTACTTGTCTGCACCAATCATTTAAGTTTTGTCACACAAACAATGTCATTGGTCCAAATCAATGCTGATATGATATGCTAGCGCCTCCCATGTTCAGTTGAATGAAACATCATATGGTCTATGGGCCACACACCTTACAACTGTTTCGTCAGGAAATGAAAGGTTTATAGCATTGCAGGAATATACGAGCTCAGAGTAAAAAGACTCCCTTTGACTTTGGCACTTGCCAAACTTGTTCATGGTCTTCACTTTCACATGAAGGTTATAAAGTCAATATCAATGACTGTGGTAATGTGGTCCTTGGACCTTATTTCTGCTTGTGGTTCCATTTTTATTATAGATTCTTAGTGTTTTGTTGTCAAAAGTCATTTTACATAGACATTAAGGCCTTCACCAGATGCCCTTATCCAGAGCGACAACATGTTTCCACACTGTCCATTTATGCAGCTGGACATTTATTGAAGCATTTCAAATGAAGCACCTCACTCAAGGGCACAAGTGAAGCGCTTACCTGTGAATCAAACCCGCAATGTCAGAGCTGGAAACTCAGCTTCAGTAACAGGATGTAGTGCAAGATTCAGAGTGCAGCAGATGCAAACCAATCCCCCATAAACTGTAACAGAGTTATGCTGTTAAAAGCCCACTACAGTTAAGGACTGTGGGAGTTCACAGAACTAGCTAGGAAAGGAACACCCCCTCGTTTGCTGAGTAACTTAATGAACAGAATAGCTGTGTGATATCTATAATAAATGCAAGAATGTGGGGAATAGTTTTATTGGGAAGTCTGAAAATTGAATTTTTATGGGCAAAGTATTCATAATTTCACTCACATCAAGTTTTGGAGATTGAGCATTGTGGGAAACCATTTTCAAACTCACTAAGGTAAGTGGGCCTTTAAATTGCCTTAATATCATGTAAGTGCTCGTACTTACTGTTATATATACAGCATTATACTGTGCTGTTTCACATGTATGTTTCACATTTGTGGATATTTTCTCCCACCAAAATAATTTTAGACTCAAGTTCAAGCTCTCCTCAGAAGAGTCTGTGCCGTTCTGCCCTTGACCGGAAATCATAATTTGATTTCGTCTCTGGGCGTTCTGATGTTCCCATGCGGCTGATCGGCCAGAAATCTTTACTCCTGCTTCCCACATTAACGCAGGCTATTTAACATGTTCAAAGCCAGCAGGACCTCAGCCAATTACCAAAAAACCCTGCTGGTGTACAATTGTGCTTAATGTAGCTGTTAACTCACAAACAAACAAGCAGTCTATTATTAGGCCCCCGCTCTCCTCCCACATCTCTGCCTCTTATCCTGCTACTCCGCTGAATTGACAGCTGATGAGTGCGGTAACCCCTCCCCCCTCCCCGTTTCCTTTCCAGAAGTATCCGCAACACCTCCAATTAGATAAAGGATTTCGGTTTCTTTGGTTTCAGTGTTACTGTTCTTCTCAAAATAGCTCTGTGTGTGTGTGTGTGTGTGTGTGTGTGTGTGTGTGTGTTCATACACATACATGTCCACACACCTGTGTTTGGTGTTTGTGTATTTCTGTTTGAGTGTGTCTGAAGGGGTGAGTGTGTGTGTGTGTGTGTTAGCGAGAGAGAGCGAGGGAGGGGGAGAGAGGGAGAGGAGTTTGTTTAGTCTATTTCAAAGCAAATATCGCTGAATGTTCTCCTTTTCATCCAGCCTCAAAGACCTGTCTGGCTCGTCAACTTCTTGCTCTCCCCCTCCGACGGCAGTTATTTAATTTATTGAAGACTCATCTGCAGTATGGGTTTTCAGGCTGTAATGGTTCAGGCCTAAGCAACACACTCTGTGTGCACAAAATAAAATATATATTCCCGCGGGATCAGTTTGCTACTAGCGAAGATCAATATTAGCGGCAAGACACTTCAAATACGTGTAATTCAAGGTATGACGGTGATGAGAACGTGATACACACGGAAGCCTGAATCTAATAAATAACCCTGATGAATTTACTGCGGGTTTCTTGCCGTTCCAAAACGTGCATTTTTTTTCCTTGCATGTGTCTGAAGAACATAAGAGAGTAAGCGGAGGACCCTTCCTGCGCATTAACATTTCATTAGCGATTTCAGTCACGGCGGCGTTCCGCTATGCTCCCCAGCTGGATGTGGCTGCACGCGGAGAGCTACAGATCCTCAGCGGTATCGCTGACATTGTTACAACCTCAAGCCTTTGAAGATACCTCAAATGGCTACATGCGAATTCGCCCGCTCATTTAGGGAATAAAAAAAAAAACTACACTTTGAATTATTTATTTTTTCCGAAAACAGACAGACGCCTGTATCTGGGGTGACTTGCACCGGTGTACATTTTCAGTATTCGCGGTTTGCTTAAATGGCGGATGACGGGCCGAGGCGGGTTGAGCTGAAGAACACTGCTCAAGGGTACAAAAACAGAACGCTGCAAAAGAGAGCCAAACCTTCAGTCTTCTGGTTTCAGGGCCAACATCCTTATATCCACGCCACACGAACCATGGACAACTCAAGGGAGAATCTGTGAGAGGAATTAATCACAGCACTCTAGTGGACAGTCAAGCAGCAGATCCTAAAGCATCAGCTATCAGTTGAGGAACTACTTAAATCAATTATAGTCATCTGGAGATGTTTATAGGAAGCTCTGTTTCAATACAATACTTCCAAATTTTCCAAAGGGGAAGATCTCTGACCTGAGTCCAGAAATCATATTTCAAACCTTCGGACACTGGTAAAATGGCCGCCAAAATTTTGTAAGAATATTTCACCAATATTAAAATAAACGTCTTCTGTAACTGTACACATTGGTCGTTTTATGTCAGTTTGACTTCATTTGGTGTATTTTACTCTCAATATTCGTGAAAACGTTGACTTTACAACTAAGAGTCATGTCACCAATGTATTCTTTGTAAGTATCTAACAGTAGTTTTTGGTACAGAACAGTATACATGGCTAATAACTACCCATCTCACGCTCCCCCATGTGGAGTACTGAGGTTGATCTCCTTTCATTTGGTTTTGTGCTTCCTACACATTCACCTTCCAATTCCTCTAGCTTTGCAAGAGGAAGAATTCCGGCACCCGAACACAGATCTGACAAAAATTCTTCAAAAGTAGGCATCTACTCTTGTCCACATATGTGTCGTTTATCACCAGTTGTTGTCAGGTGTAAATTCATCGCCATGGTGCTTCATCGCAAGGGAGTCCGACAAAACATTTTAGTCAGGAAATATTAGGACACATTTATTTTTTCTGTTTAGTTCTCATTTGAACAAACATGTTCCCCTAACAAATGTGACTCAGGAGAAGGTTAATTAAACATTTTTGACTATGAAAAATAAATATGGCATGTTTATCATTGCAACACATTTATTTACAATTTCTACTTGAAAAAATCTAATTTTACTGCCAAAAAATGTTTGATGCTCAGTTTCTTTTTTACTCTACTTGGCTAATATGGTTACTCCTACATGCTTGTTATTCCAGATCTCTGTTAGAGTTAAATAAGTCAGAGAAAATAAGTGTGGAGTCACTAGATGTTTAACTCGGGCAGTGATGGGCAAAACCTCTGTGTTACGAAACACAGAGCAAGTATACACCACTGATTTTGGTGCTTATGCGGTCTCATTTTTCAGGCACGTAATTATGACATCATAATTAAGAGCCTGACAAACCAATGTCTCAATAGTGGTACAGCACCACCCACCTTGGGGGATGTTCTCATCTAAGAAACCAGCGGTTGAGTACTACTTCTGAAAAGTCATGAACTTGAGTGGGTAAGCAATTTTTAAGCAGTTTTTTAGAGCTCAGAAAATCTTCTGGTGGTCTTTTTGCAATAGATGTTGGCAAAGTGGCAGGCGTGGCCATTGTGACAGATGGTGAGTGGAGGGAAAAAACAATGAGAACTGAATGAACAGAACTTGGAAGAAGGTTTGGCTTGACAGACAACTACACAAGCAATCAAGAAGGAATTCAAAACAGCAAATAAAAACCATAACAAAGACTACTCAATCCAATGACCCCCTTCAGGCTGTGATTTTTATAAAAGGTCGAATGAAGAAAATGGCTGACACCTGGGTTGACTGCAAATCCTCCACAGGTTAGCCCACCTGTTTGTGAGGCTGCTGCTGTTACAGCTACGGTTGGCCCACCAGCCTGTGGGAGGGACAAGACGACTAACAGTAGTCCAAAGGGGAGGCGCAGAGGATCTTGCTCCTCCTACTACGCCTCCCAGCACCACAATACACAAGACATCTGTAAACTGAGAAATCAGAGGGCATAAATTAGGTTGTAGGCAGCTTTTGCCAAAAATCAATAGGTGTTTTCCAGACCCTCTAATAGAGTTTGAGCATCTGAAGCTGAGCCTAGTGCTTGAACTTAAAACAGAATTTATAGGGTGATCCACTCCCTCAACTAAAAAAAGTCAGATTCCCTTTCATGAATCAATCAGAGTAAAATCCTTAAATTAGTTACCAAGACCACCACTGCTCTGACATGAAGGGCAATGGAAAATGATGCTCCAACACTTAAACTGGAAACCAAACAGAACTATTGTATGTCAATAATATGCAGACTACAACTACAACTGACTGATGACCAAAGATGCACAGTTTCGATATATAAACCATCATTAATGCAAGAACACCTTTATGAAATGTATTTATAAAAGCTTGACTATTCCTCTTTGACACGACTAGAGGAATGGCATTGCAATTTAAAGTATGAGAGGATCTCCACTAACAGCTTATCAATCGATTTGTTTGACGCCGCTTTTTCGTCTTTCAAAAGCAAGTCATTCTTCACCGACCGCCCAGGATAATATTAAGCAAACTGTCATGGAACTTAATCCTTTCCCGCCTCCGTAACCCATCCCTGTGTGTGAGAGGTCAAGTGTCTCTACCGCAGTCCGAAAGTCATAAATTACAGCTGGAGATGGCTTCACAATCTGCCAATTAGCTCGGAAACCTCAAATGCCAACACAATTTAATCTCCTCTACCGCCGCGCTGTGACTCGGGCAAACGCACTCATTACAGAGAAGAAAAAAAAAAAAGTGGAGCGAGACCAGGAGGAGACCCCATCCCTCTCTTCTCTGCTTTTCTTTTATCTCTGACAGTTTTTTTTTTTATATTCATGTCTCTCTTCTTGTCCCTCTTCACATCAATTTGTTTATGATTGAACGAGAGGGAGTGGACACTGCTCGTTACAAATGCAAAGAAATGAGGGTTATATCCAGGGCTTTTATATGCTATTAAGATGATGATATTTATAATGATATTTGAGATTTGCAGTTTAAATATGTCCTTCCAGTCACATTTTGCATCTGCTTTAGAACCTCATTTTGATAAAAATATTTTTTCATTAATGGTAAGCAGCAGTCATTTCAAACATTTTGCGAATGAATAGATTTTCATTGAGTGAAAAAGACAGAAGATGGCCTTGAGGTTATAACGTTATCATATCAATAATGTTTGAAAAACAAAACCTCTGCTTTTCATTGAATTAATTGAGAGGAACTAAATCCCTGCACAAACAGCCAACACAAAGGGGAGTAAGACTGGTCCACTAAATTTGCTCTGGGTCCTAACCAAAAACACACATCCCTGTTAATGCCAGTCATCTCTTCAAATCAGCCCCACCAAAATGCTAAACATCCCTTTAAACAATTAGAATGAACCGTGATCACATGTTAGTGTTGTTCCAATCAGAGGCAGCCATTTGAGCAAACTCCACCAATCACCTGCAGTATGTCACAGACTAATTCTTTGTAGAACAAACAGGATTGCAGGAAACTGTCACAAATTAACTTCCCCTATCAGAATTCTAGAAAGAATGTCAAGGGTTATGACAGCTGTTAGCATGGAAGGCTACGCATGCTTCATCATCACTGTATCATCCTTCTCCGCACTGCCAGTAACCGACACCTACCCAGTGCATCACTGTTAATCCTGCTGCTCCCGTGTCACTGCTCAGCCATTAACTCTGCATTACGATTAACCTGCTACCTCACTCCATTTATCACTGTTAACCTGTCAATCCGCGCTCACAAGCTAACCAACCGACAGGTTTCGCTGGACAGCATTCTTCAGGAGTCTTCTCTATAATGTCCTCCAGAAGGATTACACCTTGGCCACCTGATTTATCTATTTAGACAAATATCCATTAGTCCCAGACAGGACTTCGTTAAAAAAATAAATAATAAAAAAAAAGATAACATCACCTTAAAAAAATTATATTGCTGGCCCTGCTTTTTCTGGAATTTAAAAAAAAAATAAAAAATCTTACGGGGCCGTGTTAGAGGCAAAATTAGGCAGCGAATAAATTTGCATTCGCTAAGAGGGATGTGACAGTTTTATAACGACAAAAACTCTCCAACCTGTCTGCCCTCTCCTTTTCTCCGTATTTGGCATAAACAAAACTAAATGCATTTATGTAAACCACCCCAAGGTGAGACGCTGTTAGATTAAGTTAAGGAATAACTGCAATAACTGCAAAAAATTGTCCTCATGTGGTACAAGGAACCACCTCCAGCTACAGAGAGTGGGGAAAAATGAGATGCGTTATGTAGATAATAAATACCATCTCTATAAGTCTTGATGCCAAGAATAAATAAAGCACACTCAGAGGCCAAAAATGTTTGCTGTTAATTAAATCTATAAAATGAATTTCTAAAAAGACAAAGGACTTTAAATTCAGTGAGACGAATCACAAAATGAACTGCTGACACATTATATTGCCTACCTTTGATTGGCCTTCATCGAGTAACTAATGTAATACTTGACCAGAGCTTGGGTGAAATCCATTTCAATTCAGACAATTCAGAAAATGAACTGAAACATAATTAAAGAACTGAAAAATGCCTACGGTGTGCTTTCAATTAAAACTAACTGAAATGAAATGGAACTGAGTTTATGCATCATAGTTAGATTGATGAGAGCACATGGGTCATCCTGCTGAGGCACTGTTCCAGTGTTTGGATGGGCCCCACAGTCTGCATCCTGTTAAGGCACTGTTCCAGTGTGTGGATGGGCCCCACAGTCTGCATCCTGTTAAGACACTGTTCCAGTGTGTGGATGGGCCCCACAGTCTGCATCCTGTTAAGACACTGTTCCAGTGTGTGGATGGGCCCCACAGTCTGCATCCTGTTAAGACACTGTTCCAGTGTGTGGATGGGCCCCACAGTCTGCATCCTGTTAAGACACTGTTCCAGTGTGTGGATGGGCCCCACAGTCTGCATCCTGTTAAGACACTGTTCCAGTGTGTGGATGGGGCCCACAGTCTGCATCCTGTTAAGGCACTGCCCCAGTGTGTGGATGGGGCCCACAGTCTGCATCCTGTTAAGGCATTGTTCCAGTGTGTGGATGGGGCCACACAGTCTGCATCCTGTTAAGGCACTGTTCCAGTGTGTGGATGGGCCCCACAGTCTGCATCCTGTTAAGGCACTGTTCCAGTGTGTGGATGGGCCCCACAGTCTGCATCCTGTTAAGACACTGTTCCAGTGTGTGGATGGGGCCACACAGTCTGCATCCTGTTAAGACACTGTTCCAGTGTGTGGATGGGGCCACACAGTCTGCATCCTGTTAAGACACTGTTCCAGTGTGTGGATGGGCCCCACAGTCTGCATCCTGTTAAGGCACTGTTCCAGTGTGTGGATGGGGCCACACAGTCTGCATCCTGTTAAGGCACAGTTCCAGTATGTGGATGGGCCCCACAGTCTGCATCCTGTTTAGGCACTGTTCCAGTGTGTGGATGTGTGTCGCAGTCTACATTCGTGTACATAACTTTTAGTATGCACATCAGTGATTAGCAGATAGCTTAACCAAATGAATGCAAGGTAAAATTAATTTCTCTTTCCATGTTTCATAGTTGCCTATATTTGCCTATGTAGCAGCCTTATATTCCTAACCTACTCTACTCAGCTTGGCTAAAACGAAATGAGCACTGGTGAATTTTATCCAGTAATTTTGTTTTCCTGTAATTTTATCTTTGTGTTCCCAAGCCTCCCTCTGCACGGCAGTTTTCCATGCTCACTGTCTGTCCACACCTGTGATGCTGTTACAAAATGACTAGTTACAGTGAATATGCAACTGCTTTGACACGTTAAACATTGTTTTGATTCTGTATTTAAATGTATGTTGTCGTTGTGTGAGTAAATGTATATTGAGTAAATCTGAAAGAGGTGGTACCACAGACAGCATTTCCCTGTTAAGTGAATCCCGCTCATTAAAGTTTATGAACCTCTCATGTAAAAGGACATCTCGTTCGTTGGTTTATGGTTTATAAAATCATATGGACCGCCATATGGATATGGTTTAGTAAACCACATGGATAATTTACACAGTTGTTCATTAATAGTCTCTGTGAGGGTAGCATACACCTCACTGCAAATTATTGGCTGTTGACATTGGACCACTGTGATTGGTTCAAACATATAAGTCATTCATAACACACATGTGTTGGCATCAAATGTGCCTCTAGAGTATGTTGCCACCTGTGCTGAATTTTCTGAGATTGTCCCAAAAATTGTGTGCAGAGAAATAGTTGAAATGTCCCGGAAACTGGTAAGTTCTTATCCAGCGCTTGGATTTTTTTGGGTGAAAACAAATGCAAAAAATGTAACCCCCTCAAACTCAAGTACTCAGAAACCCCGTCATTTGACCAGGCAAAGGTGGCGACCCCATTCTGGAGCATCTCCACTGCCTCCAGAAACTACAGAGGGAGCGTTGCAGCTAAGGTGTGTGTGAACTAGTCTGACACTCTTGCCCATGAGCCTGTCTGCCTTCAGGAGAGCCATGCATCACACAGAGACCAGCTGCTAAGCTGTGGCTGCCTGGTGCGTTGTTTGGAGAGGCTAATGTTGTGCTAATTCCAGGAGCTAATCTCACTGCGTCACCAATTGTGTATGAAAATCTCTCAAGATACAATTTACAGACGCAGCTCCCATTTCACTGTCAAAGTAAAATTCATTCTGGCTTTATGTGTTCACAGTTTTAACGTGTGAAATAGTAATAACCATGATTTTTTTTGTTAAAATCATGATTTATTTCCCAATAAATATATTGGGATGTACATTATGTACAATATTTTTCAAGACAGTTTTCATGAAACCCATGGTGCACAAGATTAGGACCTTTTTCTCATCATCAATCTTAAAAAGTAAGAAACTTGACTAAATTACAGTTCACAGTAGGGAGAAAAAGAAAATATTTTCAAAGGACTCGTGAAATTTTGAAGCTCACAAAAGCACAAATTTACATTCTGCAGGTATTTGCTGTTTTTTTTTTTTTTTTTTTTTGCGGAATGGCACGGAATCATTGATGTGGACCGTGATCCTTTCTAGCAAACTCTACTGCACGCATATTGAGATTTCACTGCTTTTAGCTCACTCCCTCCCATTTATCATTTTGCTTATTCCTCCAACATGAAAGCGTAAAGTTTCATTGATATTCATAAGATGTACAATTTCAAGGGAGAGTGTGCTCCACACAGCAGTCGCCCTGTAACGATTCACAGTGACAGCATTTGATATGCGCCACATCTGAATTCATGTTCAATTGTGCCGTTATGCTTGCAACGCTGAGGGCCTCTGGGTAAGCTTTAAAATTTCAGTTATTTGTATGTTGCTAAAATCCTGTTTTCCCCCTGATTTCCATGCTCTCCCTCTCTTTCTCTCTCTTTTTCTCTCTCTCTCTTTCTGCAGATAGGAATATGAAAAACACTCACCGTTGCTGTCAATGATCTTCGATTGATGTTCACTTACACAAATCATTGCAATTGTTGCATCTGAAGGCAATTTAGCATTAGCTCTCTCCACCGCAATACAGACAGGAAAAGAAAAAACACTCAAAGCCGAGGTATATTTGCACCAAGCTTGTTTGTCTGAACGAAATGGAATTCTGTTCAGAGGGTTATCACAGTGTAGAACTGATGTTAATTCAGTTTCCACCATTAGGTGCTGGTGTTGGTTGAATGAACCATGGTTTGTTAAAACTGCTTTAATGCAGTGCGATGAGTTTTGGGTGAAGACGGTATTTTGTGCAGCTGTGCTTAAGCACAAACAACAATTTGAGTTGAGGAGAAAATGACATCGAGATTTTGATCTGATTTTGAACCGTACGTTAAGGTCTGTGTGAACCACTTTCATTTCTCAGCATGTGCAGCATGTAGATAGCCTCTAAACAAATTTTGCACAATGAAGTCTATGGGAGCAACTAAACTAACTTGGGTCTCTGAAATGTGAAATACAGAAGAAACGCTTCTTCTAGCAAACTCAAAGCAGAGTGATTGGCACATTCCACTCTGTGTATTTGTTACACATGTAAATAAAATAAAAAATAGTGAATATAGGTGTTTCATAACCTGGTATTTCAGAATTATATTTGACAGAAACACATTCTATTTATCTGCTGTGTGCATGACTTTTAGGCTCCAGGCACCCTTTGAAGCTGAGAACACAGACAGTCATATTACCTGCATTTTGTATGTTTTGGTTTTGAAAAAAAGGAATGAAACTACCGGCTGCCCTTCTAAATAGTTTGTTTAAGAAAGTTCAAAACCAGGAGAAGCGGCAGACGCCTCAGGTGGTCAGACTGAATCCGCTCAGGTAGTCTGACAGAGCTTTGCCTCCTGGTCTTTTGCCTGAGCAGTAAATGGTTCAGAAGACATCACCGCGAAAGGGTCAGCTGATGTCGGGCTTTTCGTCTCTGAGTGGATCCACAGCCGTTATTGATGTAAGCTCCACAGGTGGGTCTGGCATTGAGGGTTATTGATTTTTCTTTAAGACAGGGCAAGCATCCCTGTCTTTTTTTTTTTTTCTTTCCCAGGCTCAGTCTAATCCGGGGCGAGCCATCATAAGGGGCTGACCCTTTTCAACCTCTGCTTCATAGTGCCATTGAACCTTGGTTTGAAGCTTCATTCTTGCACCGGGGGGAATGGGGAAGGGGGCCAGGGACAAATCCATATTCCGTGCCTCTGCCTCGGCCTCTGAGTCTGAACTCTTGGCATGGTGTTCATGTAGAAGTGAGGGAGCTCTGGCTGATGACAGACTCCTGTGTCTCTCATTTTACACGCGCACACACCGCTTGGCTCTGCACAATTTATGCTTTTCCCCATTCGTCTCACAATTTGGAATACCTAATCGCGTTTGTGAGCTACTCTCATTGCTACAACATGTACACTTGCATACATGGAATTCATGGATGAGGAAATGGGTGGAAAACATATGAGAACACACAAAAATACTCACTCACAAACCCCGGCTCACATACACACACCTGTACATTCACCCTAACTAATTCATAATCATTGAAGTTAAAACTAAAGATAAACTGTTAACTATAGGTACTGATGAGAGACATCTAAATCAACATAAAACGCTACAGTACATGCATGTAGCTGGCGCAAAATAGACATCCCCTGTCACGTGACCTCAGACGTCAACATTAACGTACATCAAACACCCTGCAGCGATCTTAACATGACAGCCGTGCCGTGGGTGGACGTTAAGATCCATTAAAACCAGGTAATCCGTTATGAAAACCGACGTGACACAGTCTTAGAACTGAGCAGTTCACACAGATCATCTCCCTGTAAGGAAGAATTACAGTTTTATTCGCGGCACGTCCAATCAGGGAGAAGCAGCGACGATGAGGCGTTTCCCCGTTGACACAGGGGAAAATTCCCATGCTACACATTCATTGGTGAGGCCAGCAAAGTGGTGCTATGTTCATGCTCTTTCTTCTTTCTTTTGGTCTAAAGTCTTTCTGGGAAAATGGAAAGGCATGAGAAGTTAATTGCCCCCCCCAATCACACAATGTGGGGGTGTCCACTCCAAACAGCGATATAAATGATCCAAAGATTAATGAGAAACTTTATTGAGCCAGCGCTGCCAATCCATAAAGAAAAAAAAATCCCGCACAAAGCATTCAATTCATCACGGGTATTGTCGGCCAAAGAAAGGGGGCGCACAATGGAGCAAAACAGCCCATTGTTTTCAGCCACAATCAAGCTGGATGCCAAAGGGGAAATCAAATCAGCAGCCCTACCTGTCCATGCCACATGATTAGAGTGGGGCCAGGTTCTATTTTTTTTGTTGCAGAACGCTCCGTTTTGCCCGGGGAAGGTTGCTGTCCGAGCCTGTTACTACTTTATTAAACCCATGAGAAGGGAGGCGGGCTGGTGGGAGGGGGGAGGGGAGGTGAAGACTCGGCAAGGCAAGGACTGAGGCTCGAGATTGGAAAAAGAATGAAATGAAACTGGCACTGTTTATCTGCTGCCAGGGCTGAACGGAGGGAAGGTGTGTCGTTAAATCCTTTTGTGCTTTCTGTAGGCGGGCAGTGCTTTAACAGGGTGCAGACCATGGGCCCCATCCACACACTGTGGCAGTGCCTTAACAGGATGCACACTGTGGGGCCCATCCACACACTGGAACAGTGCCTTAACAGGGTGCAGACCATGGGCCCCATCCACACACTGGAACAGTGCCTTAACAGGGTGCAGACCGTGGGCCCCATCCACACACTGGAACAGTGCCTTAACAGGGTGCAGACCATGGGCCCCATCCACACACTGGGGCAGTGCCTTAACAGGATGCACACTGTGGGGCCCATCTACACACTGAAACAGTGGCTAAACATAGATCACCAAGCAATCCTAGAGCTTGCTAGCTTTAATCCAACTCAGTGCTTCAGCAAGTCACCTAGCCTGTTTCCCTCAGCAGAGCACATGAAGCTAAAGCTGAATAAATTAGTAATATATAGGAAAGTAACCTTCTGTACGGGTGACTTCAAAGCAAATAAAAAATACATTATGATAATGGAGGAAAGTGATCTAAACGTGGCAGAGTGTGACAGTAACAAGGACACCAGAGCAGTTTATCACACATCTCTGTCAGCGGGCACAAGTTCACAGAAAGTTTTGAGGAATTAAACATACTCACTTAGCCCTCTTTAGTCCCCTTTGGGACGTAATGGCAGGTGAATTTCCCTCTCCCTTTTCCTGTCCTATGCAAAACATTGTGTCTCATTCTATGATAGGTTTATCTTGGATAGGTCATCCAATGTATCCAGGTGGTTTTTGGTACAGGTTGTTTATCTGCCTGGTGGTATCCATGGAGAATCTCACAGAGTATTTTGAGAAACCATCCAGTTATAGCATTCAATTCAGGTAGAGCGGTAGCAGGTAGAAATCAGTAAAATAAAACTTGGCCAGATTTTCTACAACTGTCTGGAAACTGTAATTCCTTGCAGTTTTCCAGCCAAAAATGTTTATATTTCATATGAGCAGAAGATAAACAAGAGATACGACTGTAAAGACAAAAGAGTGCTGACGAAAATGTATTTTTTTTTGTTATAATCGAAAATAACACTACTTTGACACATTTTGTCTTCTAATAAACAAGCAGAAAATGAACAAGCTAGTGATTAAATGGTAAACACAAAGAGCCAAATGAATTCATAAACTCTGATATGACTCCCCCTCCCCTCCTTGACTTTGGTATTAACATAAAACTTTGCATTTAGTAAATTGTATAAAATTGTTTAGCGAGTAGAGATGCCAGTGTGGAGATGACTGATGGTCTGAAACAGACAGTGATTTCATAGTCTTGTCAAGCAGCGGGGTGCACGACAAGCCAATCCTGAAACAATTCAGCTAATCAAGTGAGCTGGCGGTTGCCGCATAGTTCAATTGACCCCTTTAAGAACACATTAAATTAACACACACTTGAGTGAAAGTAACTTGAAAGTGATGTCAACTGGTTTTGATGCCCCAAGAGGAGCCTCGAGCTGAGAGTAGCCGAGCTGTGCGAGTGAGGGAGAGACAGCAGAGAAAGCGTTGGTGTGCGGTAGGCACACTCTATATTCGGTGATAAACCAGCAGCACAAACTCTGTGGGCGGTTTCGGTGGAGTTGGTTCTTCCCCTTGGGGTGTGGCAGGGGCACGAGTATTACTGTGCACCTTAACATCACAAATTGGTTCAGACCCGAGAAACAAAGGGTAGTGAGTCAATGGTTTAATCAACTGCTTTAATTAGTCTAGTAAGTGCTGGGTAGGATTTAAAACCTGCAGACCCCTGTGATTCGCCAAGAGAACCTGGAACCTCTGTGTTTCAACTGTAATTACTAAACCATTGTGCTGCAATACATTACATTACGTTCAGCATTAAGTACATGCCCTTAGCTGGAGTGACTTGCACCGCTTATATCTTTACACACTATCCCTTTGTACACTTGGATGTATGCCGTGTAAATTAGGTGAGGTACCTTGTTCAAGGGAATAGCAGCAGTGTACATTGTGTCCTAATGCACAATACAGGGTTAAAGGGGAAGCAGGTGTGCTGTAATTCATGTGGAATCCTCGACTGAGTCATGTGTGAGGTCCACTGATCATCGCTTGTGTGTAACATGCGGATATCTCTGGCAACAGAGGCACGGAGAAGACATTTTGAAACCATACCACAGCAATGATGTCAGACTCCAGTTCTGAGGAGGTGGGGGAACAGATGTGGGGAAAAAAAATGGATTCACAATTCAGAACAGTCGTCTCAAACTCAGTGCCACTCCATTCTCCGCTTTTGATGATATAATTTGTTCAATTATTTGCTAAATTAGTCCTGTTCGCTTGCACATAATGCATATGAAGTGAAATGAGTTGTTTGCTTTATCTAAATGACAACCATGGCTTACATTCTGTGCTTCACACAGATTTACATGCATATGGCTGAATGAATAACTGAATCAATTAAGGCGGCAATAATTGGTTAGAAGGAAAACATACATACACACAGCCTTCTATGGCACTGAGTTTGAGGCACTGCTCTATGACCATACTGCACTAGCACTCATTAGAATACAGTCCTGGACAGCTGCAAAGCCTGAAGCGTTTTGATATGTTTTGGTACCCATTGTAAAATGGAGGTGCCATGGCATCATAAATGGGTGGTGCTACCATTTATTGCCAGTACCTGAATAAGTTAAGACAAATGATTGTCTTGTACTGTGGAGAGGAAAATGTTTCATTTGTTCAATGAAGACCATGATTAACAGCTCCACCATTGTATGGTAACTGCACCAACTGGAAGAGGACAACTCTGAATACCCAAGTGGTGCCCTCAGATGGTGAAGGTTGACATGAGGTTGCATAAACACTGTTAGGGTGGAACTACACTGTGTTGTCAATCACTTGCTTAAACCAATCAAAACTGATCTTATCTCCACAGCAAACATGGTCATTGGTCCAAATCATTAAGTCAGTGATACTTTGCGGTACAAGAGCTCCGCCCATTTTTGGTTCAATTAAACCTCACTGTGCCATCAGTGCCCTCAAATAGCGATACTGACAGCGCTATACCTTGTTAAAAACAGGATCTAGAATTAAGTAGTAGTTTGACCTCTACAGCGCAAAGTGACTTGGGTTTCCTTGTATAATCCTTTTTAAAATTCATGAAGGCAGTGCAGAGTTGCAGTTTCAAAGCCTTGATCAGCATGGTTTTATTAACTAAAAACAACACAGAGAATTGTATTAGCAGTCGGCTGATACGGGTCCAAATCGGTGCCGTAGAGGATACTGGGAGAAGCAGTGACTCAGCAGTCATGTGAATGAGAACACTCTCAGCTTTTCCCACATTTGCTCATAAATAAACACAGTGGCTCAAAGGCCTGCCATAGCCAAACTTTACTCCCTGATTATACTCAAAGAGATACCCATACCACGGAGACACAGAGTGGTGACACAGGAGTTTATGGAAATGGTTGAGTAAATCATCCTCATTTTCTCACTACTTTTATCAAGAGGACAGCTACAGCTTCTGTGATACATAAAGAATGCATGTCACAGAATGGAGGACATTTTTTCAGGTTTGAGGTAGATTGATGAAATTATAGTACACTTCCTCCAGTTTTATCCATGACTTACAGTTGGCTAGACTGACCACTGACGGGTCAGTCCTCCCTGGCAGTGACACTGGGATAAGGGCCTTGCTCAAGGGCCCTAAAGCTGCACTGATCTTACTGTGGCTCTGGCCACTGTCCTTCCAGGTCTCAGTAAAGCAGCTTAACCACTAGAGTGTAGGCTGCCCCTGAGGCCTGGCGGCTAACGTGTCAAAATCAGGAGTCACAGTTCAGTCCTGGAGGGCCACAATGTCGGCGAGTCTTGCCGTAGCCTTTTGATCAGCAGTCGACTTTAGGCCTTTCAATCCCGTTCTGTGGACTCTTAATGAGTCGGTTAAGTAAATGAGATGCCAAAATACACCAAGATTGACAGACACTGCAGCCCTCCAGGATATAGAGATGACATGCAGATGTATGAGTACATGAAAGCACTTGCAAAAATTTCATGAAAAAATGACATACTGTCACCAGTACCTGGAACCAGTTCCTGGTTACTCAAATGTGCCTTTAGCCTGACTTCACCTTGCACTTGTATCCTTTAAGTCATGGGTCTAAAAATTTGTTCCATGTCTCTGAACTTATTTTGCATAGTCCTCTGTATTTTTCTCGGGCTGTGGCAATTCAGTTTGATTCTCTGAAGCTATCTGAGAGCATCTATGTAAAAGCAAAAAAATTATAGGTTTGAAATTCTGCATGACAGGGACTTTAAAACTGGCTTTATCTGTAATTGACATGAGGCATACATTTTCATTCTACACTATGGATTTTTTTTCTGGCTTGGATTGAGGAAAAATTCCCGCTCTCCAGCATCCTTTGATTAAAAAGATGAGTTAATCCAGGCAATTTCTGCAGCTTAAATGCTCATGAAAACTCATTGATTTTATGAAGATGGGGTTTCTGCCCTTTATTGCGTTTTGCGCTGAAAGCTGGTACGGTATGAAGCTAAATGCTACGGATAGCCTGGTTTAGTTAAATGTGTATTCACCATTATGACTAAATTGATTTTCACCAAATTGAACTTTGTCTCATCGTTTAAATTCCCTAAGGAGGGAAGAATTTAAAAAGCACTAAAGAAAGAATGAGTACAGATACCACAACTACCGGAAACACTTCAAAGAGAAACATAATTACCAGCCAATGGGCAAGGGTTATTCAGATAATTTGGACTGGAAAATGTAGACAATTTCTACATTTGTTAATCAAGGAAAACCAGCTTAGCAAAACAACCTGTCTAAAGGTAAAATTCTGGCCTCACAAGTCACCACTGTGAAATCATTTTCTTCACAAAGTTAGCATTTGAGATGCAATATCTTCTTTTTGGGAAAAAAAGGAATTTTTAAAGAGGAAGAATATAAGAGTTAATCAACAAATTTGATGCAAATTCCATGTAACTGCAAACAATGCTTCTCACTATGATATGACAAGCTAATAAAGATTAATAAGGCTGGGCAGTGACTGTACCAAAGCATGCCTATGAAATTAATTCACACTATCAGAGATCTGCTGTGGTGATAGCGGATGACTGTGGATCAGACAGACTAAGTAAATATGTGAGGAACATGAGATCAGTCACCTTAAAAGGATGGCTCATGCAACCTCCTGCTATACTCATAGCAAAAGTCAATACTGAAAATATATGCATTATGCTATTATTCGACAGCACTGGTGAGTGAATATACAGGAGTCAATAGGTCACTGAATTATATAATAGCCGGATGCTCTTATCCAGAGTGACTTACTGTACAAAGACAAGTGCATAGATAAGATGACCACTCAAAGGTCAAACTGGATGATAACAATCCAGGATGTGACAGTTCATGTTTTCTTTTTTTCACAAGAAATAAAAATGGATGCGATGAGCCTTGTTGGCCTGAAAACCGATTTTTGTATGAAATTACACGGCAAACATACATATTTTGAAAACTGATTATTTTGGGAAGTACTGCGACTGTAAAGAATGAGTAGGCCAAGGCTTGATTTTCTTAAGCCACTGCTGTCACCTAGAAATAGTTGTAACTTAATGCTACATTCAGAAAAGGTGCATTCACACCTATGTATGTGTGTGTGTGCGCGTATGTTTCAATCTTGCATTTGTTCAATAATTGTTATTTGTCAAATTCACAAAAGGCCTTCTCTTTTGATGATTTTTGAAAAGTTTTTTTCTGGCTCACTTGTCAAAAGGAGTCAAATCGTGTTGAACTTCTTTGAATGGTAATAACTTATTTCAAGTTAATCTTAAATATAATTTTTTTTGAATGGTTTGCAACAGTACAGTTCATCAGGACGATGAGTGGCCACTTTGAGTGAGCACTGTGGTAGTACTTCTGTTGAATTACAAAATCAATTATAATCATAGGAGTGTGTTTTGCTGAATGTATGCAACTGGAGGTGTTCTCATGACAGACATACGGTATTTAAAAAAAATCTAATTTTGGGAGACCTTTATCTTGAAAGCGTTCCCAGAAATTTATGAAGCGGCTGCTTTCAATTTGATGTTTTAGAGAGCAACGCTTTTTTCTTTCATTCTTCAAGTTTAAGACCTGTTTATTTATTCTGACAAGTGCATTACTCAGCTGACGGAGAGATTGCACTTGAATGATTGAAAGTTGATTTTGAACAGCCTTTCATCCTCTCTATATTTTGCCTGGCAGTTTATTTGTTATTTTGCTTTGACTGATACCAGTTATTTTTTAAATGTAATACTAGGTGGTTGTTTTGCTTCCAGCCATTGTGGGTACCGTTTACAGATTCTTATCTCAAAATCTAATCAGTAATAATAGTGCATGTAGACAAAACATCACTGCTGTTTGTTGTGACCCTGCATTCATTGAGTCATTTATCTCATTTTCGGACCCTAAAACTGTACTTTCCGAACACGTCTCTCTTCACAGATTATAGCGCAGATATTTTCCTAAACAGGGCCCAATGACTGTCTTGCACCTGACGGACATAAAATTTCGTCAGCGGCGCATACGGTTGCAGGGAGGGGTGGAAACCTGCGTGTCATTTCTGCTGTTAGCCCTCCGCTGTTGGCGG
The DNA here is from genome assembly GCA_022829145.1 of Albula goreensis. Lineage (NCBI taxonomy): Eukaryota > Metazoa > Chordata > Actinopteri > Albuliformes > Albulidae > Albula > Albula goreensis. The sequence goes on along the minus strand of CM040764.1, from coordinate 3,995,753 downwards.
ATGACCTTATTTTCTGCGCCAGTGGCTCTGTTGTTAAATCAGAGTAATAGCCGGAGAGGGCATCCTTGTTTTATTTCCCCGCTGCTTGCGGAATGGCCGTGATTGGAAGCCATCGCTGGTCACAGGTGCTTATGAAGTGGAGGGCATCATTACAGTCCATTTGCGAAAGTTAAGGCTGAACTTGCGCAGGGGACAGAATGTGAAATAAATTATTACCGTTACTCTAGCAAGGGCCTTCCCGGAACAGGCTTTCCACAGCAGTTGGCAAGAAGCAGGAAGTTTTGTAAGGGGTTGCATGTGTACAGTCTGCTATAACGACAGACTGCAAATCATGCCAATTTTAATAGAATGTGGTTGAATGTACTCCTTTCAATATAAGCCAGTTATATGGTCAGCTCTATAGTCTTAGAGATGTAAGACTCAAACTATCCAGTCATTTATTCCAGTGGAATTAGCCTCCCTGAAAATAACTATGGACTACTTTGACTGTTGAGGCCTGGTAACACAACAAAGGTAGTTTGGATGTTCTAGCATGTGTTTAGTGTGGAGTGAGGCTTGTGTTTTATTTGAAATTAAAACCTCAAGCTTCATAGCCACAACTGTTCCAACTTCTGTTAATGTTCCCATGCTTTAAGTAACACATTTGGTCAAATAATGATATTAGACCGCTACAGACCAATATGGACCATACAGTACACACAGTTCAAACTGGACAGATATACTGCCATGATAGAATCCAAGACACATTTTAGCCATGCAATCGATAGTCAGTGTTATGAATGCCTTTTTTTTTTTTTTACATATGAATGTAACAATAAATCTCATTAGAAGTATGTAATCCTCTTTTACTCCTACATAAATGTGGCAGCCAAAGTGACATTGGAAGGTGACATTAATTACAACATGATCTTTTCCCACAAACAATAAGTAAAAATGAATGCGGACGGGCCTCCAGGCCTTGAACAGAGAGGTTGAATATGACAGCAGGTAAGTGAAATGAAAGGATCACTACGCTGCGTTTGTAAACAGCTCTGGGCGTCCTTCAGCGGGCATCGTTTTGTACCTTAGATAGCTAAGAAAATCACAATCACAGACCAGGAGTCCTGATAACCAGACCAGAATAATCAAATGGGATTGTGATTGTCAAAACCTCAGTACTGTGCTTACTGCTGAATCTTGATAGGCTCTCGGCTGCTTGGACTTGAAATCGGTCTCCCTGCTCTGGTTATCTATTCATTCATCTCCACACATGCCTCACTTCAAATTTAGCCCCCATTGAGGCCAGACAAATGAGGGGTCAATGTCAATTTCCACTGTGGTGTTGAATGTTTCTGCCACGCCGAAACACAGAAGGAATTATTGAAGTCGAGAATCCTTTCACAACTTTATTTTATCCTCTGAGTCCTTGAGGTCATCTATTTCTTGGTTATTTCCTATCTTAGGGAGAACAATGGATCTGGAAATAGCTTTCCAAATAATTTATATAATCTCGGCTCAAAGAAATGAAATAGAAATCTTAGAAAATGAAAAAACTGCTTATGTGTTCAGGGCCTGTATGCCCATATGGTTTCTCTGTTTTCTCGATTCTCCACTTGAACATGTTCTTATTGCTATGTATTTTAAAACATACTTCATGACATTATTTCTATCAAAACAACTGTGTAACAATCTACAGTATACAAAACCATACTGAAAAAAATCTAGATGTTTAAAACTTGAGTTATCTTGTATTAGGAAATAGCTGCATCTCTTTTTTCTTCTCTATCTTCTCAGCAACTGAAATTTTTGATGTACTCAGTTGAATAGGAGCATTGTGTTACATTGTGCTGCGCTGGTTAGATCGATAAGTCGACAGCCTGTTGAGATAAACTTTGCCCCACACCACCGTATAAACTTTACACCTCGAGAACGATCATTTACTTGGGGTGGGCCAAATACGAACACATCTGATTATTGGGAGAACAACATTGGTCAGACGTTACAGGGCCTGCCATATTTTGTTTAAAAAAAAAACCTTGAATGTAATATACTCGTTTTTGAGTGATATTTGATGCTTCTATGAGGTCACTGGCTGGTCCTCCCTTAGTGAACATTTTAGTCATTCCCAATCCGATCATCATACAGTTATGAGTACCAGGACTTCCCATTCAGATTCAAATTCAATTACGAGTACAGCAAGGTTAGCACACCCCTATCAATTACCGATACAATCATCATCTTCACAGCATAAAAACAATGAATTTCCATACAAAAAAACAACATTATAATTAGAGCGTATAAACCAGAACTCAAGAGACCCTCAACAATAACACTTGACCTGTGTCAAAATGTATACATACATTTTCAGCTGTAGTTACTGTCCTGTTCATCAACTCTTACATTCACTGCTAATTGGCTGTTGGTGGGCAATATGTATATGAATACAACAGTTATGAGTAATAGAAAACCAATAATGAGTGGAGTGCTGTATGCTACTAGTGACTATTGATTTGAACCAATCAAAAGTAGTGAAAGGCAGAATCTTTGTATTGGTGAACAAAGGCAACGATTGACAGCTTATTATAGCCCCTCCTGTTTCCGTTTACACCATAACTCAGTAATCTCATTACTGACGTACAGAATGTACATGTGCAAATACAATATACACATGTAATTTGCATGTAATAAGATTGGTTGCCAAGGAAGTAAATATTCTTATAACGATCTGGAGTCATTTTTCTCGCAGCGTGAGGCAACCAGAGAAAGGCTCTGCTGTTCTTATGAATTCATTACGCAGATTGAACGGTGGGCGTCGGGGTGGACTGGCGGAATCTGAACCCGCTGCCATTCAATTAGCCCCCTTTTTCCCCCTGGCCTATTCTTTGAAGTACAAGCAAGGGGCCTCTGCCCGGGAGCCATGTGTCAGGACCAATATAATGAGGCCAATGGTACTGGAAACTGTTTCTCAACGTCGCTACGCCGCTCACCCCCCACCCCTGAGTGCTCTCTCGTACCCGGGGGCGAGCTCTGAGGTTGTTGTCCCATTATAACCCATGCATATTTAAACTCGCCCTAACTAAGCAGAGTACTTACTCAAAGGCCTGCCAAGGCCCTGATAGCGGGGCTAATTTGGGAAAATCTGGAGTCTCATGTGTCAGGGTTAGTGGATTTTAGTCCCGATTTACTTCTGGTTTGATTAGTATTTTCTGGTAACGCTTCTTAAAAAATTAATTTCCTGTGCATTAATCATAAATGCAGCCATAATTACAGCACTCTATTGCTTTTGTATGGGCTGATATCATATCATAGCAGGCATCATAACTGACAAGTAGTTTTAGAAAAGCGACTTGTAGGTGTGAAGCAAGGACAATCCTGCCTACTAGATACTGTCTGCCCTAAGACTGGTACTGATCTACCCATCCATACACTGAAACCCCCATGTGATTAACAGAACAGTCCTCCTGGCCCACAGAACTCATGCACTATATTGCAGCAGTAATGAAGTTCAATGAGCCTTCATAACTCTTTCATAAAGTGCAGATAGAAGTGATGAGTGGGTGAATGCGGTATCAAGACCAATATGGGTGGAGCTAAAATTGCCCTGTCAACAGCTGACTTTATTCAGCCAATCAAAAAGTGACGCTTCACTGTCAGATCAGTAGTAGATACCTACAGTATTAAGGTATGCAAGTAAAAAAGTTTTAACACAACATTTAAAGGGATTACTTACTCAATTTGGCATGCGACTGTTTTATTCTGACTTTATAATATTCTAATAAAGGATTTGAATATTACCATTGTGTCCACAAAGAAGTCCAGAATCATTCAAACTCAGTGCAACAGTCATAGCAGCGCTGATTAATTACACTGTAAGTAGTGAGAGATGTAAACGCTGAAATGTAGTTACTGGCACATGGAGTTTATAATTGTTCCTTTTTGGCAAAGGAAAGTGCATTGGCAGTGCCGACTGAAGACTCATGAAGATTCCCTTCAGTGGAGAAGACAATAGATTCAAAACGGGAAAAAGCAACATGTTTAGACTCGCTGGCATTAAACTCAATGTAATGTATGCTAATACTCTCCGATCTTGAGAGGCATTGTGGGTAATTAATTCAATATGCAACCGAGTGAATGCATTACCGTGACCAAGAAAAAAAACCCCATCTGTGGCCAAGAAAAAGAATAATAAAAAGCAAGAAGAAAATACTTAGAAGTTCTTCCCGCACCCCAAGGTTCTGACATGGATATAGATTTACTATGGAGAAGATTACTGTATAATTTGCCAACGTGTCTGGCAGAGTAAACATGCAGAATTGAATTTAGTTTTATTGGAAGAGGCATGGTACTGAACCTTTTATAAAAGGCTTTCATTTAGCTATTTGTCTATCGGGGTAAAGTACATGTTCAGCGCTGCTTTTTGTATTTCTGAAAGTGCAAGAATAGTGAACCTTCTGGCGTAAGGCTTTCATTATCTGAAAAACTATGCTAATATACAAAATGAATGAACACACTGATTAAACTAAGTTGAGTTCTGCATTTCCAGCGAAAGTTCTAAATGTCAAAAAATCCATTTCCTGATGCTGATTTGTATGCAGGTATACAGAATTTGTCACACCATTTGGCATTGTTTTGATTGCCTCACTAATTCCATTACATTTTCTTAAGATTGACTTTGGCCTTTTGTTATCTGTTGGGAGAAGGAGCAGTAACATAGTCGTAACAATACTGTTGTCTGTTTTACAATTTTGGTTTGGTTATAGCCATTTGAGATTCCACTTCAGGTATATCCTGTCTTCCCATGATATACATATTGCATACAGGCCATGTCAGAAAGTTTTATGCCTTTTTGGAAAACTATTTGAAATATTAGTTTTATGACCATGAATATAGATCAGAGATGATTGACTATGTTTCACTGCTGGGCTTCAACCTATGCTAAAGCACCCATAACTTTAGGCAATTAACTTAAACCGAGTGACTCCAGCCATGTTAGCCAGTTGCTAAATATCACAGCTCATTCTGTCTTTGGCTGTTTAACTATTATTTATTATTATCTATTATAGTTGTATTTAACTATCATTACCTATTATCTAGAGCTGCTTACAGCATATACAAAACAGCAAAAGAGCATGAGCGAAGCCAGTTTATTAGTGTCACAACCTATGTTAACAGTTCACTGACTGGCAGCAGAGTGCTAAATTTAAAACTGGGAATGAAATGGAGTCTGAGGATATAGTATGATTAGCTAAATGGATTTCAGCATGAGTTAGGGTCATTGCGTATGTACTTAGCACTACATTCTGGATAAATTGCAATATTAATTCCAAAAAGTATAGTGTAAACACGGTTCACGCACTCTGATTGCTGGCAAGTATTATATACAGTAATTAATTTTAAAAGGCCTTGAAAATGCTTGATATACACCATGTCAGAATTTACAAGGTTAATAGTTAACCACTCTTTTTTAAGAAAACATCAAGGCAAAAAAAAAAAAAAAGATTCAGTTAAAATTAACATGGTAAATAAAATGCATTAAACATGTATGATATAAAAATGACTGTACTTAATTACTTTTATTATGAACTCAAAAAAATTCTCTTAGCCCAAGTCATCCACTGAAAATTACAGTGCATAAGGCTGATATGGAAATGAAATGACTGCTGTTTTGAGAAAGATTGATGGTCATAATTATTTTCCCCAGGGGAACCCAATAAACCGATGGGTTTATTAAATTGAATTGGACAGACTGACACTATGCTGCAGCGGGTAAGCTGTTGGTGTTCACGAAAAATCAAGATTTGTGGTGCGCGTATCAAATTGGGAACTGACGACATGAGGCCATACAGAAATACCAGGATATTGTTTAATTATCTCAGAGTGAAGTGCTACAATAACCGTCATTTTCCTGTCAAAAAGCCCCTTGGCTACTATGCAGCCCTAGCGTCCATTTCCTTTGTTTCTTTAGGAAGAACACCTACAGGTACAAATGGAAGTGCCTGTCAATATGTATGCCCTCTTCTGCATCTCTGTCATGAGCAGCACTTAGACACTTTCCAAAGAACCTTGGTTGGTATGGCAATAACGTACTAAATCTTGATAATGACGTTATTTCATCTCTTTTGAAAGCACAGACAAAAAGATGAAAGTGGCTTTTATGTACTTTTCCTTCATTAACAATGAAACACCAACTATCCTTTATCTTACCTTATGGAAAAAAGATTGAGATTACATATATGCTTGGAGGCTGACCTGGATAAATGGCAACAGCACACATATGTGCTATGTAACATATGCTAACCCTTACCTATTTGTGAATAGGGTGTGGGGTCTCCATGACCCATAACAGAATGTGAGGGCTTCTCATCATCATCATCATCATCATCATCATCACGGTAAACAAAATGTGTGAGAAAATGAACAATGTATTTCATACACAGGTTAGTTTATGCAAATCATATTAGTCTGCCCTATCCAGTTGTTAAAAACCTTCATTATTCTGATGAATCATTTTTATCCATTCAAGCTCAGAACCAAAATAAAGTCGTGGCTTCATACTATTCAGAACGGCGTGGAGACAAACACACTCGGACTATGGCTAAGTTATGATGATGTTCATTTCACTGGACACTGTTCAAATTCCCTTCGGCGACAGTGCATTACGTGCATAGCCCAGTTTATAGTCCTGAGACAGCCTAATTTTGCTTCCTGTTCCTGTTTAAATAAAGCAACAGTGATATCATTACTCTTTGCAGTTATGTCTGCATGAAAGACTTTTTCTGTAATAGAATACACCGAAAGCGATTTGAAAACAGCCAAACCATTTAAATGACCGTTTATAATGGAGCATGAAACAGTCCCTGCTCGCAAGAAACAAATCTTTCTGATTTGAGCAGATTACTGCTGTGACATTATAATTAGTCCTTATTAATCAATGTGAACAGGTGCGATGTGGAACTTGGGACAATTCATCTAGAATGAACTTTTGTATTAAGGCTCTCCTCCATAGGGTGACAATAGACCACAGGGTGACGTATAGTATATCATCAATTTACACAATTTATATTTTTGCAGGAAATTGTGATTGAGGAAGTGTTTTACTCAAAGGTAGTGATATATTTTACACCACCTGGAATGAATAAGCAGTATAATTATGTATTTTCAATAATTAAAGCATTTAATACTTTAAAACACCACTAGACTCATCCTGATGTTTTTCAGCTATATATCAAATCCTGCAGTTTCAAAATGATGAGGAACAATGACCCAAGTCCAATGTGTTCACACATTAAACATGTCAGTGAAGTATTATGGATGCCAGTGCATGTCCTCCTTCTGAAACAATATCCTAAGCCCCATTAATATACTATAACATGGCTTGCCGGCTCAGAAAGTTAATCCGTAAATTAAGGTACATTACGTCTGTGACTAGTTCCTCCAACTTTTATGTCACCAGTGCACCAAACGTGTCACAAGTGATACATTCTTTTCTTGTGGTAATTTTATTTTAAATATATTAATACTATAAACTATAGGTGGAGATAAGGAGTGGAATTCAAACAATCTTTGCTTGTACTGTAATGTGATGTCACAGCTTGATTAGCTTTGGTTCTTCAACATTTTTGGTCTGAAGAACAAAGCTTCAAATTCTTAAGATGAAAAACGCGTGGTACACATAACTTATGCTCCAATTAGATGTTATTGTTGAATATATATACAAATAATGAATGCATTTATATCAAAGAAGACATCTGGATATTGGGGATTGGTCTAATCTATTTGTATAATATAATTACAAAGCTTTATGCATAAACATGGACATTGGAACCTGGTACAGGGTAACTGGCAGCCATATTTAATCCTTCTTCTTTCCATGCATTTTCTCAAGGTTTTTGGATGCAAGTCCACACATTCAAGCCTTTTCTGCTAATCTTGCTGTTGCCTTTTTAAAAGCACAGCTTGAAGGATCCCCAGACAAAGAGAGAAACTAAATGCCAAGACGAATAAAATAAAAAGTACTCCCCTTACAATGGGCTGAAGACCTGGTTTACATTTTAAATATATATAAAAAAATCAATCTTTTAATAGAATTCATTTTTCCTTAGAATGTAGAACACAAACACAAAGGCTGTTGTACAAAAAAAATTCTATTCTATGGCCTTTTTTGAAAACATGACCCACCATAGAAAAACAGGTTTCGTAAGGAAGCATTTTTAGCATTGTATGGCTATTTCTAAGAAGACAGTCAGAACGTACAATACATTCTTTAATTGGAGTGCTGTAGATATACAGCTACGGTGAAATATTGCCTCAGTGACTTAATCGTCAATATGACGATTTTTTGTCATCAAAGTAAAAATTCATAAAACACAAGGATGTTCCTCTAATGGCTAAGATGTGACTACACTTTCATTTCAGCGTATATAAACCAGGATTATCTTTATTACATTAAATATAATGTAATCAGCATTGCCCAAGATATTTTCATAACAATGCCTACACCATGATCACCCAACCTTCCCCATTTCAACACTGATGAAGATCTACCTCTCACTTATCTATACACACGCTTCTTTCATCATAATAGCTGGACCATCAGCAACCACCTCCTGCCATCTCCAACTGAACACAAACATTCATATATTAATATACTATATGAAAGCTCAATATCTAGTATCATGTAATAAATGTAATACATGGGTACACAGCATAGTTTTGGTAAATAATTAGGTTACAATAGCACTGGTTTTAGACCATAAAAAAATCAAAAACGTTATAGAAGAGGCGGATTAACACATATAAAAGACATATGCGCATCGTGATATAGAATGGAGTGATATTGAAATCACGACAGGACAATTTTAGCCTCCACAGAAGAAAAATAAGCTGAAATTCAATTGATTAAAAATTAATTGACTAATACTAATAAAACATTTTTTTCAACCAAATTTTTTTTCAATTTTTCAAAAGTTTGTTTTGTGATTTGACCCCAGCCTAGTTGGCTTGACTGTGCATTTTCTTGTGCTGTTCTTCTCACCTTGTTCTATGCTCTAGGTAAAAAGCATTGGTTACTCTAGCCATGTTATGTGTTCTTTCTTGCAAATAGATAAAAACTTGGTTAAAATGTAGCTTTTAAGTGCCAAAACGTAAAACATCTGGATGTTTGTTTACATGTGCACAGTATAAAAGAATGGGACACAACTCCAGGAAACAAGACTCAAATCTTGCCTTTGTGATTCTAAAGACGCTTGAGAGTAAAGCCTCTAAACTCTCGGTAATTGCCGAATACCCACTCCCTTGCTTGTGCAGGGGACAATTTTGTGTGGATCACATCAGCTTCTACACCACTGCCTCCGAGAATTCTCCCCTTTAATGAAGATCAGGGAGGAAAAGGGAACACAACTGTGTCCAAACACTCTTCATCTCTTATTTCTTCACCAAACCATCAAAGACAATTCCATTTCCTCCACAAATGCAATTACGTAGTGAGAATAACTCTATGCATCCATAGAAACAAAACCCTCTGTTTACCAGGAAACGATAATACAGCTTGTCCAGATGCAATTTGGTCCATAAGTCAAAAAGAGTTTCATGCCTCACAGTGCGCTATTTATACTAGGGTGCAAAATAGATGCTAGAAAGAAAAAATACGAATGATTTTATTTTTTTACTGATTTTATTCATTTTGCATGTTGTAAGTCACTTTGACATTGACCGAGGAGCCAGATCTGTTTTGGATTAGCATAGCCACATAAAATATAAAACTTATGGAAATGAACAATATATGAATATCAAATATGGAGTTGGGCCCCTTTGCCTCAGAGCAGTGTCAACACTTCTTGGGGCACTGTTATGCAATTTTTTAACCATTTCAAAATGGTCCTGTGGACATTAGAGTATTGCACCAATTGTCAACAGGGAAAGCCTCCCGTTCTCTTATAAATGAAGCAGGTGGATATCTACTCCACATAGAACATTCCAGAACTCCCTATAATTACGTTTAATTATGTTTATATCTGGTAATTGTGGAGGCAATGGAAGGTTTTGACCTTATATTGGTGTTCATAAACCCAGGGTGTATGTGGGTGAATGGGTACATTTTTGAAATATGGGAGCATATTGTGGATATCTTGTCGAAACCCTTTGTTTCCAGAACGAAAACACAAGGAAAAACAACATGTATGGACATTCTTAGCTCACTTAGAACAGCTAAGGATCTATACAGACCTTCAAGTGCAGTGTCTACTTTTACCATCAAGAAAAAAGTTGTTGGTTGAGAAAATATGAAAAATAGCAAGATAAAACCTACCCTATCACTGCAATTAGAATGAATAGAAGCTGCTTCTTTACTGTTTTAAAGAAGCTGGCCTACTACCAACTGGTCAATGTTTGTGGGAGGCAAGGTTGCACTATAGACAAAGCACAGCCACCTACATTACCTGCTAATGAATCAAAATATTGCAGGGAAACACCTACGCACCAGCAGTCTTGAAGAGGCATGAGTTTTTTTCTCCGCAAGCTGCATATTAAGTACATGAATACAGGACAGCACGAAACAATAGGCCTTTGGATTGTCTCTAAGCAAAACAATTGGTCCATTAAAATAACATGCCTACTGTGGCCTGAATCTTCTCCAGCATAAAGAGAAACTTATGCCAGTCAAGGATATAAGCAGAGCTCTCTTCCCCCCATTTCTTTGTTTAGGTACCTATTCAATACAACTGCTATGGTTTTGCCTATAAATGTTGTTCAAATTTAAGGACATGAATATCAGGTGCCTAATTTGGTGAAAAAGGTGTATGTGAAATAAACACATGGCAAAACTGCATGACTGAAAGGGAAGCAGAGACTGGGCTGACGCAAGGTCAAGCAGAGGCCAGAACAGAGCAAAGTTTAACATGACCCATGGAAAGGCAACCAAGACAGACTGCATTATTATATGTCCAGTTGAACAGCTGTAACATTTTTGGTTCATGTCTATGACTAACAAACTGAAAAGGACCACTTCCTGAAATTTTCTGGTTCTAATTAGCTGATACACTTCAGAGCAGAGGGGTTTAAAAACTGTGAGGATTCAGGTACTCTTGAAATAGTGAATATCCTCCGTGTGCACACACATACACAGCCCAAAGGATTTTACAAATCTGGGTGAACCGAATGATCCAGCATTTTCTGGCACCAATCACAGGTGCAGGGCTGTGCTTTCCAAGGTAAATGGCGTGGGTTTAATCACCCCACAGGGTTCATTAATATGCAAATCCCCACGCATGGACAATGAGCGACACCCCAAACAAGTCTACGCATCGGAAAGCCGGCGTTTCCGATCCGATCTACCACAGGCCTACAGATAAATCCACATCAACATTCCCGGTATATCGCGCAACTGGAAAAATGACTGATCCCGGGGAGCAAAAGGCAAATTTGACGAGGGGGAGAGAGCAAACGCGAACTTCTCGCACCCCTTTAATTGCTTTTCATTGTCAGGGACAGATTAATGCGAGTGGAGTGCAAATATGCACGAATAAGTTACTGAACAAACCCATTTCACACAACAACAGCTGGGAGTCTGTCACTTGCACAGTCTGCATTTTAAATCAAAACGGCGAGAGTGTGCATATCTATATGTGAAAGTCCTTGCATTAGATTAATCAAATTATACGCTGGATAAACACTAGGCTCTAGGCTATGCCCCTCCTTTCCCCCCTACAACCAATAAAATGTGATTAATTAATTATCCATCTGTCCATATTTGTGTATATGCATATACTGCACAAACCATACCAACTAACGGAAGATTAAAAAATATAAATGAGACATAAATAATCTGTCACAAAAGATCAATGATAACATGTATTAACAATCATACCTAAGATATACACATTCTATTCCTGACCAAATCTATAATGAATGTTATAGATTTTTTGGATTCTTTTATTTGGTTATGCTTGCCTCTTCTCAACGCTGCTCCATTTTGAAGTCTGAGTTTCAATCGACTGACTTTATTCTGTGTCAAAGTCAAGGACAATTGCTGATCGAATCCTGGCCTTTAAAACTAACTTCAAACTGGAGTTAAAGTGACTGTGTGGGGGAGATACGGATCCTTTAGAACAGACCCGCGCTCCGTGCACAGCTGGGGCGGGCGGGCCCGCTGGCGCCCGATCAATCGGCCTCGTACGTCTCGCGTAATGAGACGGGGAGACTCCCGCTGACTCCCTCCCTCCCCGGGAGAAGCCTCAGCCAATTACGCGCTGCCCCCGTGGAGTTACAGGCCACGGTCGGCAACCGGCCATCGTCAGAGTTTCATTACAGACTATGGGACGCGTCGTTACGCTGGAAACGAGCACCTCTGTGGGATGTGCCGCCTGACGACCTACGCTAGCTGTTAATTTGAGGTCATGTGATGCGGAGAGGCAGCCAATGGAAGGCCAGAGTTCTCTATCTAGTCTTTCAGTGCATCTGAAAACACTTTCGCTGCATGAATCTGGAATCTGAATGGGTTCACAGTCAGAGCTGTGGGTAAACAGTCAGCCGTACGCTTGGCTTTCATTCCAATTCAGCACAGGACTTTTAATTCAGAGAAAAGCAAGCACAAAACATTTCTGTAGCTCAGATATCACATGGCTGAAATACCAAATCAAGAGAGATGAAAACTAATATTAAAAAGCTGATGCATACTCTGTGATATGCCTTGCAGATAATATAAATGACCAGATGAATTGCACAACATGCATTTCATTATACCTCAAGGATTTGGAGTACAAATGACATAATATTGTATTACATTAAAATTTAAATTCAGACTTTATATTTCTTTCACTAAAAACAACCACTATTTTGTATGCCTGTTGGACTGTTCAAGTCATAGTCATAAAAGATAATTTATAAATGATCTATTACAATGTAATAGTGTACCCTCAGTATCTCTGTTTTCAAAATATACCCATGTCTCTTTAGTCACCTTACACTGTCCAACAACATTATTTTTTCCATCGATTTCATTGGTAGTTGGAACAGTTGGTTTTCTTTTTGAATTGTATGCTGAGGTCATCCATTAGCCCATACAGCCTTTTCCATGCACTGTGGATTAATGTCCTTTACAGAAATCATTCAACCAAGAAGTGAGGGATAGTGTTCCTGATGCTAATTTTCCTGTGGTAGCTCACTGATGTCAATTAACGCCATTAACTGCCTCTCCCGGGCACTGCTTAATGTGTTCCTCCACACTTCATTTGGCCATACCCCTTTTTCTCTTCATTAATGTCAAGGTCACCCTCTGGTCAACCCTCCTTCGAGCATTCGAGCCTCCGCAAGCTAGCTCAAGGTTATGATCTCTTAGTCTGACCTCCACTGGTATGCACTCTGTGTTGAAGTGATATATGCCAGCATTGCCGGATGAAGGCCGGGAGCCAAAATGGAGGAAGTTATCAAGTGCAATCAATTGCTTACAGGTACTAACCAATCAAACACTGTTGTCTCCCACCACAAAAAGCTATGATTTGTCGGAGTCACTGAGTGTTTGATAACAGATGGTGGCTCCATCCATTTTAGGGTTCATGGAATCTCACTCAGCCATTGCTAATGGACACTACAGAGCTAATCCCAGTATGGGTGACTCCATGCTAGAGTGGGGAAGTTCTATCCAGTTCTGAGATACAAAACTGCTGTTGTGTCCTTGAGCAGGCTATGACTATCAACAAGGAAAACATTCATCTGCATAGATGAATAACAACTATTTTGTTTAGGCTGTTTCCAGGCAGGCGAGTCAAAAGTCGGCACTGGTCATTTGCGGCACAAGCGTTAGCTGTGGGGTTTGTCACAGTTTTCATTGCAAAAGCCGGCGTCCCAGATCCAATTAAAGGGACCAGGAGCTGAAAATGTGATTTGTCGTTTGTCTGTTTTTCAGATCGTCGTCCATTGAAGGGGAAGCGACTAATGTACTCACTCTGATTTACAATTTAAAACAGGGTTTTGTTTTTTTTTTTTTTGTCATGACAACCGGGGAGAGGCGTCAACATGCCTCTTTGCTTGTTACTGCACTGTCTCTTAGCAACTGCCCCCACACACCCCCCCCCCAGCCCAACAACATCCACATGGACACGTGCTGAAAAGGAGCTCAAGCTGCTTGCTGAAAGCTCAGTGTGAAAAGTGAAAACATGTGTCCCTTTTCGTATCAGTTCTTGTTTTATACTTTTTTTTCGTGGTTATTTCACAAGACCCAGGAATCTGCAACAGCAAAATACATCACGAACCGCTGTCAAAACAGCTTTGTCCTGAGGTTAAACAACATTCCACATTTATAGATTTTACTCTTGGATTACTTCTAGCGATCTACAGGTTGAATTAATCTTCACTCTGTGGGTACGTGCAAGGTTTTTTTTATCTAAAGGCCACATTGGGCTAAAGAGTGAGGTTTCACAAATAGAGCTGTCAATCACTGACTTGTTTGTGACCAATCAACACTTTCTTCAGCCCATAGCAAAACAAAAGGATTAGTTTATCAAATGAGTATAGAATAACATGGTAGCCCCACCCTTTATTGGATTACAGAGAGTGAAAAGAATGGACAGAGAGGTTGTACAGCTGTCAATCCTGGGTGTTAGCCCATTAGCCTGTTAGCATGGGCTTAAGATTACCGTCTGTAGCAGCAAACTGGGCACAGTCTAAGATAACGAGCTAAATCACCACTCATCTCTGACTAATTCCCTATTGCTGCCCACATGTCCTTCGTCATCAAGATTATCTTAGCTTTTTTCTTACATATTTTCATATTAACAATGCGCACTAATCATTTGTCATCTCTTGTTTTTAAGTCACACACCTTCTACCTCGCTGAAATAAAGCGGCTGATACAACATTTTTGAGTTTTCTGACTGGTTAGCAGTGCTTACTGGTTTGCATTATTTACCACTCTGTCATACTAATGTCATTCCAGGCCCATATTGGACATGCTCAATCCCATGGCCTGTAAAAACTCAGAGCAAGTCGCTCTCTGCCACTGCTAGTACCCACCGCAGCAGACCAGACATTGGATATCACAAACTCGGCCTTCATAAGCCATTTATTTCCATGATACCCTGACTGGTTGTGACATTGTGGTCGTGCTAAATTGTATCCGCAGGCCTGTCTTGTCGCGGCAGCGTCTTCCGCCCATCCAGTTAAGCTGAGAAGTCCATGTGTTCCTCACTGAAGCAAGTGCTTGCAGCTGCCACCTCTGCTCACAGCAGCCCGCAGACACCCCAGTCTACCAGAGGGGGGCAGTCTTGCATGAGGAGACAATCACACCGAGCGAATCTACCCCTCCCTGGCCGATGGCCTCAGTCTGAACATGTGGCTCATTCACACATTCTAAACTGTATAAAGCAAAAGCAGAACACCGGTGAGGCAGGACTTCATAGAAATAGTTCATAAATAATGAGTATAGGTGTGCTCATTATCTTTACAAAGAGGATAGTCACATCACATCTGTAATATACATAAGAACATGTCAGAACGTCATGCCATATTTACTCTCAAAACTGTTGCATTAAGCAACATGACAAACTGTCAAAATGGAGCCCATTTGCTATGCTATCTCATCTTTGTATTAAAAGAGGGTTATTCTACTCTATTCTCTCTTGCATTATGCCTTTTGTGGTTCTCCTGCCTCAGCTGCCATGATGGTGGATAGCCTCAAGTGGTTCAGCTACTGCCTACACGAGAACTGCTTAGCCCACACACACACACACACGCACACACACACACACCTAAACCCACACACACACACACAGACGCGCACATAGAGCAGTCCTCCATAATGTTATACCCGCACTGCTGTTCTACTGTCCACTCTATATGCCGCCTCCCAGTCTGCCAGCATAATCACCACGTGAAGCAAAACAAAAAGAGGAAAACAGCTGTAATTTCCGCTGTCCATGGCCCCCCCCATCCACCCCACCTACTCAGACCTCATGTAACCGGCAGCGATACAGGGGTCAATCATCGACACAGCAGCCGACCAATTGAGCATTTTATGCGCGGGAGCCATAACATCGAAAACAATTTATTTCCAGCGTGTGCTTGGTTAAGCGGCTATTTCACTGTGTGAGTGCAGCTCCCACCAGTATGTGTCTGTGTGATTCCCTCAGCATTTCGTACTACTGTACCGCTAACATCGCTAAGGCCTACTCATCTCAGCCTTCCGTAAGTGGACTAGCCAATGCCATTTGGACCTCGATGCCTGCTGTTTACTACGGAATAAAAACTCAAAAGGTGATACCTGTGCATTGACAATGAAGCCTGTTTTGAAAGGATAATAAACGTGCTAACTGAAATTGCACAGCTGCTACAGGGAAACTGCGGGCCTGATATTGAATGGAGGAGTTGCTAATGCATGGTGTGGGAACCCCTGCTGACCAGAACCTTTGTAGGTAACACTGTGGCTAATTATACGCTGCCCACTGCGGCACTAGCCAATTATAACCCACACTGTGAAATAAGGCCTGTAGAGACTCTAAAATTAAGAAATTGTATTCAAATCGCGGGTCTCATATCATGAAATCCCGAGTCACCGGGAGAATTGTTGCCACAAAATGCAATAAAATCTCCACGAAAATCCATTGCAATATAGCCGTGCTCGCTAAAGTTGTCTTTTGCAGGTTAAAATGAAAAAGCCAGCAGTGTAATGGACAATGCTTCACACTGAGCAGTGCTACGTTGCCCTGGTGACAGCGAAGTGTGTCTTCATTCGTTCACAGCCCACCCCTGAAAGCATCCCTGGTCCCCAGAGGTGCCATATAAACACTTTGTTCTTTGTTTCATCTGTGGCCTGCCTTAACAAACAGGCAGAAGGGCGAAGCTTGAGTGGGGAGCACCTCTGGAGCCAGTCTACCAAAAGCAGCCATTTTAGCGGCCTCTGAGGACCACACCAGGCCTGAGCCACTTTTCTCAGAGGGGATCATGACAATATTTCCCATTTCACAACAAAAACACATATATATACAAAAACCAACACAAATGCACTGAATAGAGAGGGGTCCATCCCCAAGGCACTCGGTAGGGCTGACAGAAGGTCAGTTCAGGTTGGGAAAAAACGAACAAATTGCAAAAAAAAGACACTGGTTCACTTTGATACACCACTCATTTCTTTCTAAGATAAAATTCTACAACATTTTCAGGGAACAATTTGTTTATTCATCTGTCAATGTTAAACGACACAAATTAATGAGATTAATCAACTGTTATGCCAGAACTTCTCAAAACAAAAGCCTTCTTAAATGATTACAACTATAGTTCCTGGAGTTAACATATTGGACAAGCCACATTTTGAAATAGCCAGTAGCAAGAGGCGAGATGTATTAAAAGCCAAGAGGTGCTATATGCCTTGAGACACATTTTTCTGCCACCAGGTTCATATCTGCATTTGGAAATTTGCCATAAGAGGTGCACAGAGATGTCATTCTTTCAAAGCCAAAACCACTCAACCCTTTGGCAATGAAGGTGGAGTATTTTGTATTGCTGGTATGCGTGCAACCGGCAGGACTCTGTGTCCAGAATCAAGAATAGAGCCTCCATCATCGCAAATTTTACCATGCAGCAGATAGAATTTCATTATGACCCCCACACTTTTCATGGAGATGGATTCTCCACTGTTATTTTAAATTACCACTCTCCTTCACATCAAGCGTAACTATTAATAATGAGTGGATAGAGACTGCGAAAGAAAGCAAAAGCCAGTGACAAAGAAAAAAAGAGTGTGGGAAAGTGAGAGGGAGAGAGAACAAAAAAGAGAGAAAAAGGAAATAGGACAGGGAATAAGGACAAGGGAGATGGACAGTGGAAAAAGGTGGGGACACATTGATTGGTTTAAAGGAGCATCGTACATTCACACACACTCAACCACATACAGACACATACACACACAACCACATACAGACACATACACACACAACCACATACAGACACATACACACACACACACACACACACACACACACACACACACACACAACAAACCTGTTCAAAAATCCATATGAAGAAAAAAGAAGAATATATAGCCTCCTGCTGACTCAGTTTATCAGTTCGGTTCTTCCAACATTTTTCCATACATTGTGCAAATGCACACACTACAGCAACATCTATATTATTTAAATGGGCAAACCCAAAGGAGAAAGAGGAATTGTTTATAAAAGGCCGTGCAGTTCTGGGTATTTTAAGCCAGTATTTTCAGTATTTACAGTGTATGAAACGGCTCTGTAAACTGGAAACAAATATTCAGAACATTTTCTCAAAGCATATTACAATTACAGTAACATTAAAAACATTTTTTTTTACAGAAATATGATGTCTTGTGTTAGCAAAACTGCATGACCTTGAATTTTGCAGACCCTGTTATACTCCTTTTGCTGATGACTACCCAAATATAATGTCACAACATAAATCTAAACTCCCAGGGACCTTTGCTACACAGAATAGTGATACGCTATAATAATATATAATAATCTTTATTTATAGAGCACCTTCCACAGTGTTATATTATAAAAGTGCCTTTAAAAATATAACACTTAAAAAATAATGTTAGTTCTGTGGAAAATCCCTAATTGAAAAATGGATACACACATTTCTTCATTTTTTGGATTTGATACAGTAACATACTGATTCCTCTTTGTAAGGGTTATCTGTGGCGCGTGTTTGACTGGTGACATTTAGCAAGCCAATTATACGCTGTGTTATCCTGTGACCTGCCACCAGCAATCTGGACTTCATTTCTACTGAGGCCCTGCCACCGCCGAACCCATGAGCCAATTTGGTCTTATTGGCTGGGCGGCTGGCCTGTTTATCAAAGGGTCTATGCCACTTTGATGGGAACTGTGTACGGAGCAGGTTTTAATACGGACCGCCTGCCGTCTTTGATGATGTTGGTCCAGCCGGCCGTGAGTTGCATTGGGTTGCAGGGTAGGGTGTGTATGTACTGTTTACCAGGATTATTCGGTTAAATGGTCAAAGAGGGTATTTAATGGTACCATGCACAACCATACAAAATGCATGGAAAACTATTGTCCTATAGAGACAGATGGTAAGGAAACTTAGAACTGAGTTATCCTTTCTCGTGGTGATCTGGAGAGTAATAGTGGGTGGGGATTGCAAGAGATAGATCTGAAATACCCAATCAGATACAGCGGTTGTTTAGGTAGTCAGATGTAGAGAGCCCATTCTTTAATGGGAATCCTTTCTGAAAGTGCTATGAGATCTTTAATGGCCACTGTGTGTCAGAGCCTTGGCTTCACATATCATCAAAAGGACAAATGATACCAGATTTAATGGATCCAGTGGAGCATCGGCGTTAGAATTGAAGGATGGTCTGGACAATTATTCACTTGTGCTGAGGAAGAAAGACCACTAATAACTGGTTCTAGTTTGGCATTCATTTATTGTACTTCACTTTTTATATTCCTTTCCTGTAATTTATCATACTCATTATACTCACATGCTTAATGTTGTTTACTGACTTTCATCTTATTGTTGATTAATAAAGAGGTACTCCAAGGGGTCGTAGGAACAGGTACATGATCACAAAAATAAAAAATCTGTATCATTTTTATATCTCAAGAGGGTTCTGCTTTATTTGCCTGCCAACAACCTCTCTCATTACATCTTATACATTCCACTTTTTTTAACTGACAGAGTTTCAAGCCTGCATTGACGGAATAATAACAAAGGGGAGAGAAAATAAGAGCAAGAGAGAAAAGGAAAAAAACAGACACAAAAAACACAAACTAAATGATCTCTCCTCGAGATGGGGAAATTAAGTTCCATGGATCCATTTATGGGGCGGAGATACAACAAGCTGGAAAGCGCTAACTTCAACCAGTCTGACCGAGAACCAGACAACAAACTTAGTCTCTTTAAGTCCATATTAAATAGAAACAAACAAGCTTACGTCAACCTCTCTTAAGAGCACACCTTCTTCCTTTATTGTAGAGTATTATTCCTTAGCATGCATGTTAGCTTCATGTACCATTCTTACACAAGACTGCCTTGATATCTCTTAAAAAAATGAGGGTCTCGGTTAGAAGACTACAACAAATTATTAGACCTTATTTATTGGAAAGGCTTACAATTTTGCTTTAAACCTCCGCACTGAGAAGATGAAATATAATATTTTGTATACAAAAGCAAGTCTGTTTGAAGCTGTTAGCTGCTAGTTGATATCATTGTCAAGTGTGACTGATTGCACATTGCACAGTGCAGCCAGCCAAAGTATTTGATTCACTTACCACTATAATGTACAAAGACTGTGGTTAGTGTGCTGCACACGGATTTTAGGTTATGTTGCTGTCGCTGCTATTTTCTCAGCTTTTAATGCTCCTGGTTCCAACAGTGTAGACGTTTGTAAAAGAGGGCTAATTCAGTTACCCAGTGAAGCTTTAAAAGATTCAAAGGGTGTCGTCTCAACTCCAGACAGACCTAAATCTCTGATAAAGAGAGCATTTGGAAAACACAAAGGCTGTGTGCAGCGTATTGGTTTAAAACTGGAAAGAAGACCTGAGAAATTTCTAATTAGTCTGCTATTTTATCTGACACATAGTTGTGATGTCATAAACATGAGACTGAAAAGTGAGACCACGCTGGGTGAGTCACTATTGAGTCTGCAGAAACTTTCAACGAGGTTTAATATACAAATGACACCAGAGTGTTGCGGACTAATGCTGTTTGTCCATGGCAAAATATCAGATTAGCACATACTGTGGTGCGAACAAAGAGACATGGAAGCTTACACCGTGGACCTTTTTTCACGTAAATGACAACAATGAAAGAAAAGGCACGGGAAGTCAGAAACACAAAGAGGCACATAAAATCAAATCAAATTTTTTTAAAAAAAAGTGCTTTCACGCAAATAGAAAGTCTAACAAGGTTTGATTAAGCAAGATAATCCGGCTCTGTGAAAAATGAATTTGACCTCTGGCTGAGTGAAAAAGTGACTGAAAGAGTAACCTTTATCAGCAATTCAACCACAGCAAATCAACCTTTTTTTCTTTACAGTAATATTATCTTAGGTGCACAGAGGAGCCAGTGGAGTGATATTATCAGAGCAGCTGCTTTCATGCAGCGTCCCAAAGGACCAGACATGCTCACAAAAATAACACGTCCTGTATGGATATTCCCCAAGGCTTGAAACCGAGGACAAGCTTGCACAATAAAGGTCATTTCCAAACTCTAATAAAATGTCTAAAGCAAGAGGCCAAAGCCAGAGTTCTTCAGTCTGACAAACTACTAGCTAAGCCTAAATGTCAAATACATTTTATCCTTTCCTTTAAAAAAAAATTATAAAATAAAAAAAATCCTGTGGTACAATTGGATCCGAGGCTTTTTCATTATGGCTACAATGCACTCTGTCCTCAACCGTGAGTGACATGCTATGCGTGTCTATGGCGGAACTGGATGTGGTAGTGCTCCTCTTTGTTATCGAAACGCTATCGGAATTAGATCTCGCAGCAGCTGAGGCCTGGTTGCCTTTGAGGGGGAGTGGAGTGGAGTGGGGGGCTTTTACTGGAGTAGCTGTGGTTCTGCTATGGCTGTAGAGCTCATGAAGGGGATGGAAAGAGCCAAAGATGACTTGAGAAGTGGACAGGCATGGCCACCACATTGTTCTGTTGCCTTTCACATAATGAACTCCAGCCTCCAAGTCCTCACCGCATGTTACTGTGAGGACCCCTTCCATGTAGCCACAATAATAAATGACAAATGACCTCAATACATAATTGCTGGAAGATGGAGCAAAGAGTGCCCATCAAGCAAATGGATTCCCTTGTGCTAAGATGAAGTCAGAATGTGTGAGGAGAGAAACATTTTTGACAGCAGCAGACACTAAGCAAACCTTATTCTCCTGTGGTGGAGTGTTGTCACAGGTCATGTTTTGAGTTATTTGTACACAAAAATTATGTTGCTCGGTGGCTCCTCCTATTAAGGTGCTCATGAAGTAGGTGGGTGGGTCCTGTGGTCTGGCATTGAATCTGAACCTTTATCAACAGCACTGCAGGGAGACACATGATTGGTCTTAGCATCAACCAAGAAGGGAGGAGTTCAGTGGATGTGCATGTCCATGTTTCAGCGCTCACCAGCAACCCCTGCTGGTGGACCACAGTCTGTACAAGGCATCCGTTTGTTTGTTTGCATGGTGTAAAAACAAGCATTGGCCGACATCACATGTTTAGGCGAGGAGTCATTCAATGTATGTATTTTCCCATTAACAGCTGAGGTTATGACAGTGACTGCAGCTTGTGTATACGATTGGCCATCCAAATTGGGGAAAAAAATCTAACAATTATTTCAAACAGCTCCATGTTTCCCAGTACTATCTGGCTCAGTTGGGGAGGAGGGGGTTTCTATGGACCTTAAGCCTTTCCATAATTGCTGTCTCCTATTATTGAAACAAGACTCTTTCTGCAGTGCTAGCACTGGAATATAAATCTTTTCAGTTGATTCATTCCCTAATTATCTCAGGCTTTGCGAATGACCTGTTGGCCTTGCTGGTGTTTTCCTCCTAAAGGAAACGTGCACGATGGACGGAGTGGAGAGCCTTGTGCTCGGTCCTCACCTTCAGGCAAAGACTTGTGTGAAGAACTTCGCTTTCAAAAATTTGCATCTATTTTCCGCTCAGGGAAAACAAACCCTTCGCCCTGTTCTCTTTGAGGTAAGCCTTTTTTTAAAATTTCATCCTCCATTAATATTAACGGGGTGTCCGTTGTGGACAGATCTCGGCTCGCAGGCGAATTCAAAGCAGGAGGCCAAAAGCCAGCACGCAGCCTTCTTCATGAATTGTAATTTCACCGATGGGGGCTGAACCTCCTTGCTTAACAATCTCCTGAAAAGTATACATGTCCTCCTCTTTAAAGGATCATAACCTTTTTGGAGAGCAATTACAGCACGGGCGTCCGAGGCAGCACTTTGCCATGTTTAATAAGAATCGTGGGTCAAGTGCTTTTCCCAAGGGTGCAACCGCTATGCTGTGAGATACGAAGCGAAAACATGTCAGTTCGAGACACTTACAAAGCAGGCTACGGTAGTTAACAAGGTAAGGTAGCAACCTAGTTAGCTGGCTGGTTTCAGTCTGTCAGTGCTAGCTACTTAACAAGCCGAAAAATGAGCTAGCAATCTCCATTGTCTGTTTCTAACATTTATTTTTCACATTAACATCACAGTTATGACTGCAGTATTCCAGCCCCTGTAGCTAAAATGAGTGGCTATACATGTAGCAAAACAAATAACTGAAATGAATTACTTGCCTCTGCCTTCAGGTAGCAAATTAGATTTGAGAATCCAGGGCCATTTTAGTTAAATCTGGATAAAGCTTGACAATGGTGTGTTTGAAAGAGAAGGAAGGCAAAAGAAAATACAGACTAAAAATTATGTGTTATTAAAAATATTATTTTCAATAATGTCCCTCCACACCAGTGCTCCTGAATGTCCTCTACCCCCTAATTGGTATTATGAATATGATATGGTTAATATGAACACAATTGCAGTAAAGCCTCTCCATTTTACTTCAGTTTGATCTGGGGTCAAAAACGAATCAGAAAGGAAAATAAATGAAACCAGGACAAGCCTTAAACTGTGAATCAGCTTAATGTGACCAGGATTGTGGAAACTGGCAGCAGAAGACCAGAACTTTGGTCCAGACCCACAGTTTAGGAACAACTGGTCTCAAGGGTATCGAGTCCTGCGTCGATCCAAAATACTCCGAGGACCCCTGCCTGCTACATGACCTAGAATGCACTGCCAAGCACTGGCATCAATCCCTGCAAGGGTTCTCTTTTTGTGTTGTGTGGACTATAGGTTGTAAAACAGTCTCCGGCTCACAAGCTGATGGGTAATATCAGAATATATGCCTCGGGCGCAAGCCTCTGTGTGCTTGGATACAGAGGAACATAGCAGTGAATTGAAGGGAAACGTACAAATTCCAAATGCAAAGAGAAAATGTTTTTCTCGCACTTGGGCTGCATGTTTTTCTGCACGGACACTGCCCTGGAGAAGAGTGCACTCCAACCCAATCCAAATGCTCACTTCTGGGCCTCTCTGTGCATGCTGATGTGAGCTTACTGAAACTGTCAGTGCTGTGTAAGAATGAGGGACAATCCACTGACCTCTAACTCTATGGATCCTTTATCTGCTGCCAAAATTTTGAAACAGGTCCCTGATACATTCGAATACCACTGAAATTACACAACCGTTATACAAATATGTTTAAATTTTAACAAAACGGAACTCATTGACAACATTCTATGGGCACTTGTCAAACTATGTTCTGCAATACCACCGATATAATGGTCATGTCAATTCCCGTAAAACACCATAAGGGTATATAGGGGTTTAATGCTAATTAACAACATGTTTCATGTTGGAGTTACATGTTTGAAATCAATAACTACATTTAACGTTAAATGAAACTGAAGATTAAGTTCACATATTCTGAAAGTGCCCTCGATGTGTGTGTGTTTTAAAACCATAACTAAAAGCTTTCAGCGGACTAAGTACACCAGAGCTACGATGACATCAGAGATTCTCTTTGAGGCCCTGCTTCATCCCACAGATTTACATGATGCAGGATTTAGTTTTAGGGCTTCAGAAGGAAGTCCATTCATTGCTGGCCTGATGTAAAAATGGGTCATGAACCCTCTGAGAATACAATTACTGCAAGAAAAAGAATCATGAATATTTAAGAAAGTATGACTTTGAATGGAAATGTTTTGCACAACTTGTTTAAAGACAGCTCACGCTTTGAAAAATGGTTCTATCATCCTGCAGAAATATACATGCCAATCACGAAATGATTGTGTATACAGTCTTTGTGGAGGAGAGCCGTTATATTCTTAGCATTACAAACAGTATATATCTTAAGACATTTTACTGCAGACATTTTGTTCAACAAGGCTGACAGCCTACATCATGGAAAATGGTTTCTACACAAACTTAAAAAGTGTGCATCTTTTAACCAAAAACCCACATTTTACCTTTATATACTTTCCTTCTCACTGTATCTCAGACTGCAGTTAATCCATAATGGCTATATGTATTCAATTGTATCACAGCACAAATGACCATAGCTATATGTTTCAGGATCAAAGCTAAAAGTGGAAAGAATAAAAGAGAAATCGACTGTGGTATTCTGGTCACACAGCAGGGTCAAGGCTTCTATCCTATTAGCCCTATAAATATGATGGCCTATACAGGAACAACACCCAAAGAAATGAACCTTGTCTTAAAATAAATGTGACAAGTTTGTTAGCTGGATGACTCAACACTGTCCAAGATGCAAAACGTTTTTCTTTCAACGGTGCATTAGAAAAAGGAAAGCGGAGGATAAGACCAGGCACATAAAAAAGAGAGTTAGAGGGAGATATGCTGTCTTGTAATGATGGAGCTGCAACAGATACTTTGCACAGTTACATTATGCGAGCTTTGCTAGCGACAGTGGTGCGTTCAAGTATGTAACATCCAGGATTCAGATTGCCGTGGAGGAAATGATGACGGCGCACATGTAAGATAAGTATGGCAGCACGCCCCAACGGAATATATCCAAGAGTCCTCAGGCATCCAGGGATTTGTAATTATTATAATCATTATTTGTAATCCTCAGCCAGATTTTTAATCTTCAAAAGAGAAGACACAAGGGAAGACAGGAAACATGGACCCAGGACATTTTAGGCCTGTCCTTTTAACTTGCGTCACAACTAAAATACTGGAATCTACCATTATTGATAAACTGGAATTAGTCCTTGAAAATAGGGCTAATAGCTTCTCAAATGTTGGTCATGCCAAGATGCAATGTGTATGGATTTGAGCAGTGCTTATGATATTAAACTCCCAAAAGGCATTTGACAGAGTGCCATGAGAAGCTCATAGTCAAAATGAAATCAGCATGCATTACAGAGTTATTGCAGAGTAACTCTGAAAGCAGTTGCGAGGTAAAACACAAAGAATTATTGTAGAAGAAATCATATTTGTGCAGGTTCCTATTCATCGTGGACACCCACAGAGATGAGTGTTGGGACCTTATCTCTGTTCTTATCTATTTAAATGATCTATCAAGTTCAGCAGCATCGTCAATCCTGTGTGACACAGTACAAAGACGTACAACGAAACTGGTTCCTGGTTTGAGGAAAAACTCATACCTATTCAGGCCTATGAAGACTATGGTGGAATTTTTTAGTGGTACTACAAATCATAGAAGAGTTTAGCAAAGTAAACTATAGACTATTTCAGTTTGAGTTTGATGAGTAAAATAAGGGGGCTTAGATGGAAATTAGTTAAAGAATGATTTCCAAGAATGATGTAGCACTGGTATCTCTGTAGATTGTTGGTAATTGGGCTCCTTTTCCTATGTCCACAGAAAATACTTCCTTCACAGAGACACTCAGAATCAGTCTACACAACTGGTATGCTGAATCACATGGTTCCCAAGCAACAGTGTTGCCGTGGTGACAGCAATACGACAAATTAGCCCGTTGGCAGAATTCACCTCAAATAGGCATCCTGCAAAGTTCCTGTTTTCTTGCTTTAGCCGTTTTCTTTCTTTTCCATACAAGTTCTCAATGCAACACATAGGGAGTATACAGAAGAATGGAAAAGCCAAACAATATATCAGTGTTTGGTAATAAGGTGTTGGGTCAACCTTTGTATTCAGGACCACGTCAATCCTTCTCTGACAGCGATTTTACAACTTTTACGTCAATTACATGCGACCTACTGTGTCAGAGAAACACAGAGACAGTCTCGTCTTGTCTGTTTGCAGGCTTCCAGCCTGCCAGCAGTGGTCGCTAGAGAGCTGCTTTGAACCCACTTTACTCCCATCCTTTCCTTGCATGATTGAACCAATTGTTACTTTCACCAGACCTCAGGTTATTACTGGTAATTGCATAGCTGGGACCTGAACACCCAGTCATAGGACTCACAGTTACGCCACAAATGGGTGTTTCTTCTGCACTAGCCGCACGGGGACCCCAAGTTTCCAATGTCTGAATGAGCGGTTATCATTTATTCTGATGGAAGAATCAACGCCTGACCTGTGCTGGGTTATGATTTTTGCCTGGAACGTTATGGGGAAATCCAAAGTTATGGTGACCCTTCAAAGAAAGGCAAAAGTTGTGAACCTTCAAGAAATCAGACAATAAACCCTCTTTCTTTCCCTCCATTTCATCTTTTCAGCAGTCACATATCTTTTGAGAGCACGCTGATGAGGTGAGACTGTGGCACTACTCAAACAGGAAGCCAAATGACGCTTGATCCCAACAAACTCAGATTCCCCGCTTTGGGTTACAGCCCCAATTAATACGGTAAACAGGGATTGTGACATCATAATCCATGTGGCTTCCCAATAAGGCCAGGTTAAGCATTTCAATTCTGAATTCCATCTGGAAATCTGACAGATCCAACAGATTTGTAACAGATAATTAGCAGCTGTTCTGCTTTCATGGGATTACCATTTCAAATCTTTTTTTTTTCTTTTACCATGAACCACATTTGGTGTTTTCAAACAAAATGACACATGAGTAAATGAGCATTCTGATAAGCACAGCTCATTGTAACGATGAGAATAGACCATTCAGCTCAGCTTGGTTCACCATCTACCAACAATCAACACAGTATCAAGCATTGCAATAGCTCTCTCTAGAGGGAAGAGCACCCTCATTCCATACACAGTATCTGGCTTAATGTTCACAAGTTCATTAATACTCAGAAGTTAAAAACCATTAATCCTCTTATTACTGTAACAATGTCAACAGTCTACATTACAACATTTTTAAAGGGCAGCTATCAAAACCATCTAAACATCTGAAAATCATTACAGTCCCAAATAAAATCCCTCCCCGACAGAAATAGAATACTCTAAAATATACATATATTGTGTGTGTGTGTATATATATATATTGCAATTATCTTCATAGTACTATATTTAAAATTTGCTGCAGTACATTACATTTCCATGTGCAGTATAGACTAGGGTTCCTCTTGTTCTATGTCTTAGATCAAGCTCTGTAACCTGTGGACACAACAAATCAAATTAAAGCCTCCCGTTTTTTCCTGGGACGGTCCCTTCTTTCAGCCCCTTGCCTCGTGTTTTGCCTTTTTTGGAATAAAACAGGATGAAATTTTCAGCAGTGTCTAAAGTGATGGGTTTTTTGTCATTCGCATCAAGGCTAAACTGCAGGATTACATTAGCCAGTGGAGAAATTAGTAAGAGTTATTATCGCGTTCGCGCATGGGGCTCACCGCATACAACATTATTAATGTTTATGGGTGCCCCGTATTAAGCCTAGGGAAATATGTCCACCCCCGGCTTGGCACCTTGAGCCGTCACACACAGAGCGATCATTGACGGGCAAAGAATTACCGGCCCCTCTCCGCTTTTATGGCTGCCGGGTGACACATTAACCCGTCATAGACACAGTGTGGCCCAGTCATAATTATTACCTAATTCAGTTGACACCACAGACAAAGTTGCAACTGGACAGTGTATAATTTGTCTACACTTGAAAGTAAATAGCAATATAAATCATAATAGTGAATCATTAGTAAATTATCTCTTTCTTTCTCTCTCTCTCACACACACAAACATGCAATTAGCATGAATGCCATTGGTAATGTTAAGGTAGCGTATAGCTAATACTTCAGAGGTAAACAGTAATTAATGCCAAAGACCTCTGACTGTAATGTTAATAATGGTAGCTCTTCATATTAAATGTAGAGAGAAAGAAAAGCCACCATTTATTTCTGCTCTAAAACCCTGCTCTCCCATTCCATTAGGCAATGGCCCGGGAGGGCACTGCAGCACATCCTGTCTTTGCGGTACTGTTTAAAAAATTAAATAACAGTTATGCTGACCGGAGCTGAACCTCAACAGGTTAGCTCTTCTACAAGCTCGAACGGCCGTGGAGCAACATTTACTACATTGGGGGCTGGGGGGAGGTGAAACTTTAAAAAAAAAAATAAATAAACTTTTCTCCAAATAGTTGCAAGACTGTCAATTTGCAGAGTTGTATTGAGTCATGTCACATTGAGTTTTCTTTTTTGCATCCCCAGTCAAAAAAGAACAGTGACCTGTATGTACTATGGAGGTCGGCCTGTAGTTTTTTTGTCTCACTTGTGCCACTGCAGTTGGCGTTTAGTTTATGGTTACAATTTGGCCATTACAGCCATAGTTAACGGCCAAAAGTAAACTTAATTTGTTTTTCTTTTCGCATGCCAGACATCTTAAACTGACTTTTATGACCACACTGACAAAATAATGTAAATATTTCACCACTTTAGTTACTTAGTGAATCAATCCATAGCTGCCCTAAGGGCTGTGTTGATGATCATTCTTTTCAGTCGGAAGTACAGTCATCTGAGAGCGCATAACTAACATACAGGAAGTTGAAATAATGGAATGGATTTCTCAATAGCTGAGGTGCTTCCCTCTGCCAGAAGGTATTCCATTCTTATTGGTTAAGGACTGTTGTGACACTGGAGGTTGTCGAGAGCGCAATGACAAAAACTATGCTGTTGCTCAGATGGATAGTCATAATATCATAGACAGCCTGAAAATGACAGGCAGTCATTACAGTACATGGAGAGGGGCTCAGAAAACGTGTATTCTGTTCCTTTCTGTTCTATTGATCACATTTCATTTGAATGAAACGAAGCTATGTCATGAAAGCGCTTTATGAAAACCAAGAGGAAAAATCATTCTTCGGCATGTTGCTATGTGCAAGATGGTTTCCCTTGGAAACCATTCCTATTCAGAAGAAAATGATGGTGCTTCTGAATTCAGTGCACACACAAAATAAACAACTGTTATCAAATAATGACATTTTCTTCTGCTTCACGGAGTACACAGGCCCTCCCCTTGTTGCTGTATTTGATGTGAGCAGTACGAGGAATTAATAAACATGCGAACGGCGGGAGGACGACGATAACCTTAGCGTGACGCGCGAGTGTTAAAAATGAAATCAATACAAGAACCAAATTGAGGGTTTACGTCAAGCAGCGGTCATGAAAATATATATAATTTCGCTCTGTCTGACATGGGTGATCATGTGACCGGATGGGTCCACTGTAAGAGTGGTGTTTGCTGTTTGTGTGGAGATTGGCCCAGATGCAGACTTCTATAGAGGATAGGATGCCATCTACTCCCTTACAGTCTGCTCCTTTAAGCGCAGAGCACCAAAATGAAAATCCCTAGTGCCACAACCAACAGGCATAGGTTATGAAAGAATTGAACATAAATATGAGCATATACTATGAAAATCTCGAGGATAACTAGCTGTTCACGCTATGAAAATCAATATCATATGTATGCGCACACCCTTTGAAAAATCTTTCATAAAAAAGGGCATACATTATGAAAATACATGTCAAAACTATGCACACACAAAATGAAAAATCTGTCAGAAAGTGCAAACACTATAAAAATCTATATCATAAGTATGCATGCACACACATTGAAAAATCTCCATCATAACTGTGTACACAGTCTGAAAAGCTCTATCATAACTACATGCATATACAATGAAACTATCACATACCATAATGATCGGCATTAAGTATGACTTCACTCTCTGTCTTTCTGTTTCTGTCTCTCTCCCTCTAATACTCTAATACTGCAGTTTTTGACTCTTCCTTTAAATCAGCAGTTAATTTAGGCCGAGGGAGAGTGGTGCACTGAGACTTCAGCGACTCGGTGATTTAAATTCATCACTGAAGTGTTGAAACGATATAGGTCATCAAAATCACCTCCAATTGCCCAGGTTAATATGCACTTTGGAAAAAAATCTGCTAATCAGCTTATGATATAGGTCAATGGCTGAGTCGACTTGGATCATCACCTCCAATTGGAGTCCCATCTACATGAGATCATTAATCATCAGAGGAAGTAACTGAGCTTTGGAAAAAAAATCTGTGGTATCTAATCTACTTGGTCAGACCATAGGGTATGATTTCATGGGCCTTAATTTCATTTAGTGTAATATTATAAGTTTAGAAGTGAACCACAAATGTTGAGTCTGACAAACATTGTATTTATTAACTGCTCCTCGCTTGGCTCTGTGCTGCTAGCATTCTCTTTGGCCACATTCTGTAAATAATAGAGAATGAAAAAGAATGGTTTAAATGTGAAATGTACCTTACCAAGAAAACTTCAAAAAGACAAATTCTTGGCAAGAGTCTGAAAAGCAACACTGTAAACAACACAGTTTGTTTCATTTCATCACTGGGCTGAGACACGGGTTCTTTTGGTTATTTTGAAATGTTTGTACAGAAAGCAAGATTTACTTCCCTTCCTCTTGCTATTCAGGCCACCTAATCATATTCACAAGCTGTTCTCATTGTTAACACCTCTGGTATCAGTTTGGGAGGGTCCAGCCAATCACATGCTCTCCTCCGAAGCAAATGACATGAGAAAGCGAATGACATCTTCTCGCCCGCCCAAATTGAGATTACTCAGAGGAAGAGTCAGAGGAAGTCACTTCATGTGCAGCATTGTGTAACCAGGATGAACCGAACAGCAGGGGTCGCTAGAGAGCAGTGAGACTGACACCCTCCATCTCTCGGGCAACATGACAGCCAGTCACGTGTTTGCCCTGCAGGGTTGCCAGTCACAGACAAACACCAGCACAGCAGTACAGATTCAATACCACACCTTGGGGCCGGTCCAGAACGATTTATGTTCGCCAAGAAATTAATACCACCTCCCACCGACACACACACTCTCAGCCTGCTTCACTCCCCTAACAGTGAACACGACCAAACCTCCATTCTTTACGGGTCTTTTTTGTTGAGAACATGTCCTGAAAAAAAATCTCACAATGACAAAAAAAAAAAAGTCTTCTCCCATCCATTAAGACTGGCATTCGCTGCCTTGCAATTCCACACGGAGGATGTCGGTTATCCCGCAGCAATTTCGAAGAAACCAAAAATAAATCTGATGCAAATGAAGCCGCCGCGCAGCACGCAAGCTATACGAACGCGTTTCCCTTGATAGATAGCAAAGGAAAACAGATGCTCTGACACAGCTTCTCAACACAGCTAGCTCAGATTTATGGAAAAAAAAAAGTCATATAGGAAATGTTTTTTTTCCTCACTTTGGTCATTGATGACAGCTTCATTGTAAAAACAAGAAAATCTGTTTAAAAAGTTTGTCTTTTTAAAAATATATCTAGTCTATTTTTTGCTGTTTTTCTTTTTTTTGGTCTCCCTGCAAAATCTTCAGACTGAACTACAATGCACTTTGCTATACAATGGCAGTTTCTAAAGAATACGGAAGGGAAAAATCATTTGTTTCACATTTATTGAGATTGGAGTTCATATTTAGAAATGGGATGGCATGACAAAGGTAGAATGATGGTGTTAAAAAGGAAACCAGTGCATGCATAGATATATCATCTGTGCTTATCCATATTTTTATGCCAAAAACATGAGGAATGACAGTAGCAAAATTCATGTTGTTGTACTCAAAATAAAACAGAATTTTTAAAATAATGCAGGATTGAACTGAGTGACATTTTTTGGTTTACTAATTCATGGGCCCTATTCTTCTTGTGTCTCAGAACTGATCTAGCATCTCTTGAATCACACCTTTTAGTTCATAATGGATAATAATATTATAAAGACATGGGAAAACTGATCCCAGATCAGTACTCATAACATAGTGAAGTAACTTTAAGGAATGTATTCTGGTCAGCGATATTTGAGTAGGACTGAACTGAAAGTCCTGTCAACCATGTCTAGTGACCAAAACTACAACCCCAACACAATGGTACGCAGGTATTGACAGCAGGTGACTCTTTTCGTTTTGGCATAGCATAGAATCAAGCCTGCAATCCCCAAAACTATTAAACCCGCTCAGACTCAGCGGCGTCTTTTATCATGCCGTTAGCTTTTATCGCTCCTACCTCCAGGTCAGCAAAAGTCCCCCAGCGGAGCTGAAACACTGTGTAAGGCTAAACAGATAAAAAGCAACTTAATATATGTCAAGATAATTCCCCTTGAGGACAAGTATTGCTGGAATAGAAAATCTGTTGTTTCTTAAAGTAGAAGATAACACCTGTTCCAGATTAGTCTGTTTCCATGATATGATTGAGTTTATGATGCGTTCATTCTTTCTTTCTTTCATAAATTACATGAAGGAAATTATCCAACTGTCCAACCTTGAAATTGGCTTCTGTTATCTTAATTAGCGTGAGCATACAAATATAATGAATTATGTTCAGCTTGTGATATTTTTTTGATAAATATATAATGATCTGAGAATACTAAACCGATGGCATTGTGAGCCTTATAATACATTGATATCGGAAGAAATAATTAAGAGCAAATAGAATGGCTTGATATGTGCAGAGACTGTTCCAGAGCATGGATGGGACCCACAGTTTGCATCCTGTTAAGGCACTGTTCCAGTGTGTGGATGGGCCTCACAGTCTGCATCCTGTTAAGACACTGTTCCAGGTGTGTGGATGGGCCCCACAGTCTGCACCCTGTTAAGATACTGTTCCAGTGTGTGGATGGGCCCCACAGTCTGCACCCTGTTAAGGCACTCTTCCAGTGTGTGGATGGGGCCCACAGTCTGCATCCTGTTAAGGCACTGTTCCAGTGTGTGGATGGGCCCCACAGTCTGCATCCTGTTAAGGCCCTGCTCCAGTGTGTGGATGGGGCCCACAGTCTGCATCCTGTTAAGGCACTGTTCCAGTGTGTGGATGGGGCCCACAGTCTGCACCCTGTTAAGGCACTCTTCCAGTGTGTGGATGGGGCCCACAGTCTGCACCCTGTTAAGGCACTGTTCCAGTGTGTGGATGGGGCCCACAGTCTGCATCCTGTTAAGGCACTGTTCCAGTGTGTGGATGGGGCCCACAGTCTGCATCCTGTTAAGACACTGTTCCAGTGTGTGGATGGGCCCCACAGTTTGCATCCTGTTAAGGCACTGTTCCAGTGTGTGGATGGGCCCCACAGTTTGCATCCTGATGATGCACTGATGACATCAGCACTGCAGGTAATATATACATAAAACCATTACCCTTATTTTCCATGCTTAACGTCACTAGAATGAAAGCATTCAGTCAGCAGGAATAGTCTTATGACTCTCCAGCAACCCCTCCTGGTCATTTGGGTCCTCACACAATTGCGTAATTACCTGCACAAGCTTCACATGAGGGGTCTTCCTCCAGCTCATACGCTGATTTACGGCCCACAGTGTGAAAATAAGTGGCAAGTGATATCTCATGCTTTGTAGGAGAGCAGATGCTTGTCTGTGCTCTCCCCGATCAATAGTAGAGGTTCCCTCAATCAGCACAGCTTGTGTAAATGAGTGCACGTTTGAAATTTAGACATTATAAGCATTTAAAAATAATGATATTGATCTGACACATTTTCACAGAAGTCACTGAAATACAGAAACATAACCCCTTGTGATCTGCAGAATAACATTATTTTATGGTTATGTTAATATGCAATATATTTTTAAAAACTGGATACAGAACTAAAATTTTTCATTTTCAAAGCCTTAGCTCTGAGCATGAATTGAGAGCTGACTTGTGACATTATTTGCCTACTGCTCAATTTAAGCAATTACCTGAGGATAGATTGTTTTAGCTATTTTTTGTTTGTTAAATTGACATAAACAGCAACCATATCTTTCTAATCTTGTGGATTCTTGCCAGGACCGAACCACATTTGCTGAATAACAAACAAGCTCTTTCACCTGCTTGTTCATCCTACTATTCTGGAGTTAACTGAGTATAATAAAAACATGCACCCGGAAAAAAAATGTACAAATTAACGACTGAGGTACCCTTGCGCTCCTCCTTAAATCTGTGTACGTGTTTGGACGTGCTCATGTTCCCAAAACTACTCGTTATCGCGAATCAGTCTCTGATTACGTCTGAATCATCAACCTGTTTACGCAACCAAACACTGAGAGAAAATTGTAGCCTAACAGCTGGTTTTTCTAAACTACAACAAAATCATCAAGACATTTCATTTCAGCCCCTTAGGTGGCTCAACAAGTAAAAGGATATCTGTGCATGCTTTCAAGTGTGATGGTGGAGTGAGGTTTCATTGAAACAAAAATGGAGGAGCTACTATGTAGTGTCCATGACTCAGTGACCAATGACCACATCGGCTGTAATGAGAGAAAAACATTTTGATCGGTGTCAGAGATTGACAGGTTAGAGAATAGGCTCATGAAAGCTCATTCAACCATCATTACTTTCATGCAAATTGTAATACTTAATACATTCTGTTGTGACGAAAGCGCATGTGAGCTGAGATCACTGTACTGTACCTTCCTACATGTATGTCAACGCTTTTGATTAACCTTATCTCATTAAAGCTGTGAATGGCCTTGTCACAGCTGTGTTTAACACAAAAGACCACCAATCTTTCTTAAACAGACTTCAAAATGTGACTTATCTGGCTTCGGTTAACGCGACAATCCAAAGTGGGTCTTACTCTGTTTTGCGGCACTCCTTTAAGATTGATATGATCCAGCTAAGTGCAAACGGCTCGTTTTAATTGAGCTAAGCACACCCTCATGTCAGTCTTTTGAAGCTAGAGAAGATCACCTACCAGCTGCTGAGAGGGGGGCAAAAGGGAATTCTGGGAAGAATGATGTTTTGGTTTCTATGACAATTAATTGCGGATACAAGGAGGCATTCAGGTTGTAGAGAATTAAATCTCAGTGGGAAGGCGCAAAATATGGCTGTTCAAATGTGACAACGTAAGATGGATTGTGTAAATATCTCTGAATGAGCAATAATGACGCCTCCCTACAACTGTGAGAGACCTTATTCTTGAAAGCCCACTCCAGCCATACCTTCTCTTCATTTTATTTCTGAATCATTTCGCACTAAAAACACCTCTCACCGACAAAAAACATGGGTAATCTTAATCTTGTAATAGATACGAGTTATGATTTGTAACATAAAAAGCCCACCTGTTCATTATTGACACAAAGAGCCGGCAGGGCCCCCTCCAGCCAGCCTGAGTTCCTCGTTTTCTTCTATGAAAGGCTCATAAATTGGAAGCAGAGAGTGGTGGTGTAGGAGTTTATGGAACTAGCTGGAAAAGTAATTCCCCCTCAGTCGTGCAGTATAAACAGGATAGTTATATCTACAATGTACAACAGAATGTATAACAGAGCTTGTGTGAAAACACTTTTTTTTTCAGAGGGGGAATGGAAAGAGTCAGAAAATTTCCTTTCTGGATCAATATACTCATACTTTCACTGGCGTCCATTTTCAAACTTGGATCATTGTGCAACGCTATTTTAAAACTAACTTAAAATTAACTTATTTTTCTCAAATCTCAGCTCAAATTCAGTGCAAATCTATTAATTCAAATACAAACTGTGACGGTCTGACCACTCATGTAACAGAACAGCCCTATAGTTTACATTGACATTATTGTCCTTTAGCAGATGCTTTTAATTCAAAGTGACTTATATTACATGTATTTATTCAGTAATAGTGACAAGATATCCTTTTAGTGCTGCGACAAAATAATATTCGTCAACCTTAGAAGAGCCAGTACTCAAAACATACATAAAACTGTCGTGTTTTGGGGGAAAAACATACAGTACCTTTTGCAGGGTAGTGTGGAAGAACATGTAATGATCAATACAGAAGTAACCGAGGCAACAAATTTGAGGGTACTGAAGTAAATACAAACATGAATTGGCCATATTGAGGAGATAGTGATCTTTTAGTGTCAGTTGGGCATTCTAAAACCGTAATAAATAAGGGAAAGAAGAGTAGAACAGATTATATCGGACTTTCCGAATCGCTGAATCAGAGATTGATGTAAACAAATTGGAGGGATTTCAGCGATCACTGTGATTTACGCAAAATGGTGCACTTGGCATTGAAGCATGTTATTACACTTCCATTTGCTGGAAGTGGTGATCGGGGTTCAGCCTGGCACAGGCAGTGAATACCGTGGGCCTCGCACTCAGACAGACTCGTTTCCTTTCAATCTTCATATTTCCAGTCCTGCTTTTGCATGTGACCTGCGGGGGCGTTAATTGCCTGAAACTGTGAGGTAGAAAAAAAGTCACAAATAAATCATTTGCATTGCCACCAATGGTACTGAAGGCCCTCAAGGTTAACAAACCTCTATTTAATGTCCGTCGACTTTTTTTTTTTTTTTTTTGATATAATCCAAAATCATGCTCTCAGCTTCCATAATCTAAACAACAAGGTCAAACTCGTTCTTTCAGCATTGAACAAAGCTCAGGACGGTTTTATTAAAACAAAATAAGAGTTCACAGAACATAATATGACTGATTTTTGTCAAAAACACAGGTATGCGCCAAATCACTTAACAGTTGACATTCTAATTCTTCAAATACCCTTTTGATGGACATTCAAGAACGTTCTACAAATACCCTTTAGATGAATATTCTCGAAAGAGGCAGGAACACGGGGGATGTGTGTGTGTGTGTGTGTGTGTGTGTGTATTGGGGGGTAATTTGACAGAGGAATAGTTTGCATGATAATGAGGTCCATTTAGAGGCCTGCATCGTTGTACGTCCTAATAAATATCACTCTAGCGCTTCCTGCACTTCTGTTGACCTCGTTGTGCCTCTCCCTGAAGAGGGATGGCTGGGGACATTCGAAAAAAGAAAGAGACAAACAAGGAGGCCATGAGTCACAAAACGCATGAAGCTGGAGGATAATACCTTCTTAATTGATGACTCATTTCAAATAGTTTTGCATTAATTTGCTTTGAATTTTCATTGTGTTTCTATGGAAATGGTGATGATTGAGCTTGCCTCATTCTGAGTGTTCAATGTGAAAACCATATCCTTGAAGTGTGAAGTGACACAGAAGAAGGAACAGTTTTGCTGGAGACTGGGGTAGGTCATATTTTTGTTCTCAATATCAATCAATACTTACATTGAGCAATACTGATTGGAAAGGTCAAATGTTTTCGATCAATATTACCAAATGTAGATATTGATATTGGGCAACTATTGCTTCCATCTAAATTATGTTTCATTACAAACCTGTTTTTTCCAAGGTGAAAGAGACATTTAATTAACAAGAAATATGGGAAAGTCTTGATCTTACAACAAGAATGAATTCTGCTTTGTAGAACACAAAAAGCCCCCTCCTGCCTTTCATTATTGTCGTGCGGAGCCAGCGATTTCAAAAGCCTGCTCAAGCTTCCAATACTTCCTATAACAAATGAACATAAAACAGAAGCAAAGACAAGTATTTCACAGAGCAAATCGGAAAAAGTAACACCCCCTCATTTACTCGGTCGGCAAATCTGAAACATACGCAAGAATGTGCGTCACAGCATATAGGAAATTGTTTGAGCAGGAAGTCAATAACTGACTGACTTGTACGGGTAAAATATCCATAATTTCACTGACATTACAATGGCTACATAGTATGAGTCAAATCGGCCTTCAAAAGGAGTAATATCATCCTTGGTTGGCTTGTCATTACTAGCCAGCGAGCACTATGGCTAGGGGTCTAGGTGCTAAGCAAGGCAAGCCCTGTGGAGGGGCATAGATACCTAATTAAACCGAGAGCACCGTTGCCCAGACAAGCATCACTGGAACCCTAAATAAAGAACAGCTTATCTGGGCCCTTCCTTGCCCAGTGGATCAATGCATCTAATCACCTTCTCACAGCTACAGGGAAGGAATTGACATGGCACAATGCAAGCCACTTTACATTTCAAAGAATCGGAGCCTCGATACCCATTTTCCCTGCCAAGGTTGTATTCTTCCTCTTCCGCTGTTACTCAGACAGATATGCAAACATCTGTACGCCGTGTATGATCTGTCAGACAGGGTTATCGCTCCCCCTTCCCCCGACCCCCTTCAACCCGACAGCCGGTCTTATCCTTGCTCCCCGGTGTAGCGCCATTTGAGATACGCCTCCTGAAAATCTGACCGTGGGCTGGTATCGACAGACAGCAGCGGACGTCTCGCCCGGTCCCTCCGCGCGACGCCTCAGAAATCATAATCCGCTGACCTAGGAACAGGATCGAAGCCACAATCTCCGTTCCCTTGATGCTTCGCCAACGTTTTCTCAGAGCTCTCTGAGCCTGTGGACCGCTAACTGGGAGAACACGTTTTCTGTGAACCACCTTTGATTAAAGTATATCGTTGTCAGATATGGAATTACATATTGAAGACATGTCCAAAGCATTGTGGTTTAATACATCATATACATATGCTTCATGCATCTTAAAACCCCCAGCCACCCTTCATGACCAAACAAAGGGTCAAAAGTGATAGTTTGGGGACCATTTATCATATTTTCATACGTTTCATATTTTAATGTTTGTTAGTATTCTTTCTTTCCCCAGTTTCTCTTTTCTCTCCTTTCCTAATCCCAATCCATGAGCCTTTCCCAGCTTCTGACTACACAGACTGACACCAGTCAATATCCAGCAGTGTGTGACTTGACATATGAAGAACTCGTTAGGCACCAAACAGTTCTAGGGACTTTTTAATTTTTTTTTTTTAAAGATTATTTTTGGCATTTTTCCACTTTATTTGACAGTTAGAGTGGGGAGACAGGCAGGGGGTGCAGGGGGGAGAGAGAGGGGGGAGGGCATGCAGCGGGGCCCAGGCCGGATTCGAGCCTGGGCTGCTGTGGTCGGGCCTGGGCCTTATGGGGGGACTTTTTGAGGGACACTACCTGCTGGGGATGTTCACCAATAACTACAAACTCTCATGGGCATTTTTCTGTTTGCATTCGCACCACCAGGGACGCTGAAGTGATGTAAGCCAGCAACAACAACAACAATAACAACAACAACAAGGAGGACGCTGTGATCGGAGCTGTGTGTTTGTTTTGTGTCATGGGTATCAAGATAATAACGGCATTGGAAAGGGGACAAGCAAAGTTAGACTACGCGGTTGAAAGAGCAAGAAGAAGGAGAGCTAAGAGGCGAAAATGTCTGCTGCATTGGTTCATATGTTCGACCAATCAACATACACTTATGTCTGGACCAATCACTGTACACTTATGTCACTCAAAGTTCCTCCTGTGCTGGGATAGTACCTACCCTGAAGTAGGAGCTTAAAAATCCCTCAAAACAGAGTTCTAAGAGCTACGATCGTTCCCGTTCCTGCAGTGTGCACACAATAAAAATGGGGTAGATCCTCCAACAGTTCTTAGAACTATGAAAAAGTAACCCGGGTCCAAAATCGCACCTTTTGTCAATACATCAGTATGATGTAACATTTGCCACAACGTGACATGTATCAAATCCAGATTAAACCATCAGACACATGTTATCCTTGGCTTCCTCTATCTATCATGCATGTACAGTTCCTATATCTGGATCTTTCTGTGAAACAGAAAGTATCACAGGTCAGGCTTAATGCAAGTCCCTCTCTGAACACTGTAGAATCTTCTTATACTTCAGTTAATAACAGGCATGTGTGGAGCATGGACTCTCCATTTACCTCCCAAAACATTCCCAAACCAGAAGTAAAATTAGAGGGCCAGTTTGCTAAGGTCCACATTCAGCACCCTG
Source organism: Albula goreensis (assembly GCA_022829145.1). Taxonomy (NCBI): domain Eukaryota; kingdom Metazoa; phylum Chordata; class Actinopteri; order Albuliformes; family Albulidae; genus Albula; species Albula goreensis. The sequence continues at coordinate 3,955,271 of CM040764.1, read as the reverse complement.
CTTTCCAGACTGTGGCGCTGCGGTGCTCCACCACACAAAGAGCCTCATGCTCATATTTCTTTCAAACACATTTTCATTCTTATCACATTCTGTTTATACAGATAAATGCACATACCGTTTTATCCAAATATACAATTCAATAACCCAAAGATGCATTGAAGGATCAAAGGACAGCATATGTATGAAGGCACAAAACTCAGCAGATATTCAAGTCTGAGTAAAAGAGGGAATATGGCATGTGGAGGGGGTGTTCTAGGTGGGTCCGACCCCTTTTTTCTTTTTTTTTTTTTACCAGATTTCCCCAGTAAGACCAGCAGTTTATTCACTCCATAGCTAAGTGCTGTAAATGATTTGAAAGCCTAGCCTTACCACTCAGTAAAAGCCGGCTCTCTCACAGTGTCTTCTTTATTGCTTTCAAAGATATGAGGACACAGGGAAATATTAATTTCAGTTTAATACGAGTATTTAAAGAGGACAGCTTTGATGAGTCACAGACCTGCTGTGCAAGCATAGAATTTTCGAAAAATAAGAAGAAAATTATGTGAGGCTTAAGTACAATTTGCAAGGTAGTCCTTGCGTTTTGATCAGCAATGCAGTATTTCGCCACCGCATGAAAATTCACAAGTATGTGTGATATCATGTAAATTTATCTGGTGCAGAAGTAGGCCAAGGGAACGAGCACCTCTTGGTTCACGTACACTGCATTGGAGTTTGCACAGACAGAGGCAAAGCACTTTGTTTTCAAGGAAATGGAGTAAGCTCTTCACAGCTCACAGGCTTTGCTAATAAACAAGACAGTTCGTTTGGTGGGACTTGAATTGAAAGGTCCATTCAGCCAATAACCATTAACGTAACATTGTTAAAACTTGGTAGAGCCAATCAAATTGCTGGAAGCCCATGTCACAAAGCTGTTCTCTTTCCAGGCACTCTCCAGTAGGAATGCCAGGGGCCATGATCCCCCAATATTACCTCTCCTCATTGGCCAGCCGACCCAGAGAGTCCAAACTCCACTTTATCCAGCTAATGACAACAGCAGATACAGCTCCCAGACTCCCTCTGTCAAGCTCCACTTCCCATTAAGGATATAAAGAAAGCAGGGAGTGTCTAAAGCTTCATTCTTTTGGCTGCTTTGTGCTCCATTTTAAACTCCCAGAACTCTGTGTTTGTCATACAATGAGAAAACATAATTGAAATTCACCGTAAATCTTATCCGTGGCGAGAGTGTCTGATCTCCACTAAACGAGGGGCTGCTGTGGGTGCAAGCTTTCATTCTCCTCAGAGAAACCTGATCCAGCTAATCAACTAATCAGAGGCTCCAATCAAGAGCTTCATTTGGGGAATTGGGTGTTTCAGTGATGGGATAGAAGAAAAGCCCGCACTTTGGGTAAGATTGGACACTCCTGATATACAGTTTACTTACAAATTCACAACCCCCTAATATATAACGTAAAACTACGCAATCCCCTCTCACAGCCACATACAAAGTCCTTAAATTTTCAGGGCTAGGAAACAGTCTTTGACGGCCAAGTTTTTTTTTTTTTGCAGGGGCTGCTGAGAAAAAATCTCCTTGTGAGAGCAGGTGTCGCGTCGCTCGGATCCGCCACCGCCGCCACCGCCGCCGCCGAGCTTTCCGCCTGTGCCATGACTGGCACCATTCTGTTTAAACTTTTATGGCGCCCCGTATCCTCAGCTCACCCGCCGTCTCCCACACGGCGTGTCTGCTCATTACAGCCCCCCGCGGCTCAGTGGAACGCCGCCACTTCCCCTTTCTAACCACAGAACCGCTCCTCATTCATAATGCAGGGGCCCAGACTCCCATGGTTACATAAGAACAGTAAAGGGTCACCACTATAGCGAGAGCCGGAATGGCACCCATTAGTAAAGGCAGTGTTATATTGAGAGCCAGAATGGCTCCATAAGTAAAGGCACTGTGACACAGCATGAGCTCTGTTGGCACTGCTAGCATAGGCACCGTGCCACAGCGAGAGCCATAATGGAGAATGGTGTGTGGTAACACCTCTCTTTGCTTTTTGATACGGATTCAAAGAGACAGAAGAGAAGGTCAGGTTCTTAATGGGCTTCACGTGGGCACCAGAGTCAATGGGATATGAGTGTTCTGCTTGAGCCACTGTAAAGCAGTGTGTTAGCAAACAGATGAAACTGTTAGCTGCTGGAACGTGACATAAAAAACCACTCTCTGATGTCACACTGTTGTCCCCCCTGTGCCCTGCGGGGCTCGTTATGTGCCCACACTGGCAGGGCCTACAAATGAATCTCAGCTGTCATGAGTCAGGAGATGCAGAACTGAGGCCAAATGCTTTATTCCCCTGTATCTCTTCATGATCAAGGTTTTCCTCCTGTCTGTCCTTCTCCGTGATCACAGATTTGTTCTTCTGTCCCTCACTTTAATAATAATAATAATAATAATAATCATAATAATGGAAGAGGAAGAAAATGATGATGATCATCTACCAATTATAACAGTTTTCTGAAACTTTGACAGAGCTGGAACTATATAATCAACATATATTCAAAGACTGTTTGGGGAAATGTTTGGGCAAATTATGAAACAGTTATTTTCCACCCACACGGGAATCTAAATGGAATGTTCCCCCATGTTATTTTTATTCTTTGCTGACTGGAGGGTAGGTCATTTTCATTACATTAGCTCTATTTATTCCTCTGATATTGTATTTAAGAGATTTACGTAAAGCTTGATTAAAATGACTGCAGGAAAACTAACAAATGCACCACTTAAATTCTTAAATTCCTAAATTTCCCTCGTTCACAGTCATGGGTTATTGCAAAGCTGTGTAAACCTTGTTAATCTTCAGAAGCACCAGGGTTTCAAAGAGATTGTTTGAGAGTGATAAGTTACTGAAATTACTGCTGCATAATTGAAACATGCGGCATCAGATGTAAAAAATCATGACTTGTTTTGAAGCTCATAAACCACAGTATCTTTGAAGCCTTAGGCAAGTAATTGAAAGTACGTTTCAAATATTTTCTCTTGCCGTTTTTTAAAGAGTAATTGAAATGTAGGTTCAAAGTAATTGGGAGAGAGAAAGAGAGGGAGACACAAACAACCCAAACAACACAAGCAGGGCAGAATTAGGCCATGCCACCCATTGATAAACACCCAAAAAAGACCCATAAAGATCTGGAAGCACATAAAAGCAGGCAGCCCCGAATCAGATAATTACAAAGCCCAACGATTCCATGAGCTGGGCTCCCATTGGGCTCGTCATCCCGAGGCCTGGCTCAATTACACATACTAGCACGGCTAACAACAATCAGCCATAGAGCCCCAGCGCAACGCATAAGACCAAACTAAATTACCACTGAAGAACAAAAAAAACTGCTTGTTGTTTAGTGGTAGAGTGGCAGAGGTCTGAGGGGCAAAGAGACAGAGAGTGATAAGGCTGGGGGGTGAGAGGAAGAGACCTGGATGAGCGCACAGCAGAAGTAACTATCCATCGTAATTATTGCAATTATTGCCAATAATTAGTTCCAGCCAAAAAAAAATATTTTATAAAAACAGAATTAAACACAGATCAGACCTTCTGTGGCACCCTCCAGCTTGTTATGTTAAAACAATCTCCAAATAAAGTTTAAATTTAATTACATTTCATTTTATAATAATCTTCCACATCTCCCTTCCACCGAGGGAGATGACACAAGCAGATGCATGCTAGCCCTCGGAGAAGACATTTCTGTATCCACAAATGTTTTATTTGTGCACACTACACAAACCAGTTCGGAATAGGACAGCAGATGTCTTAGCTACAGTATCCGTCACCCGAACGCCTGCAGCAAACCAGCAGCTCCAGTAAGCTGCGCCGTTCCCCCGTGTTGAGCCAGATCGAATTAAACTGAGCCACTGTATCATTCTTGCCCTGCAAGAAATAAACTGCTGACCTCTGACCCTCTGACCCACAATCCCCTGTGACTCCAACCACTGGATCACTAGTCAATAGGATTCAATACACTGGATCGGTCAATTTGATGAGCATTTCAAATGGAATTTGTAAGGAACCCGCCTGCTGCAAAGAGGAAAAAAGCTAACATGCAAGCGCACAGTAGGTCTTGCTACATCCCTGTCAGCAGCATCCATTAGCATGGACCCTCACAGACACAGTATCTCCTGGGGTATATTCTTAATTCCTTGTAAAATATGTTTACTGCATTAAATTCCAGGGAACAGGGGGGCATACATATCTTCCCCCGTTTGATGGTTCCCCCCCTCAGAAGGCTGTCACAAACAAGCCTGCTCTGCCGAATAATTAGCCTCCTTAGCAGTTAGCCCCGGATGAGTCTCTGTCATTTGGAATTTCCAAGGCGACGCCTCTGTCATCTGTAGCGTGGGAGGAAGGTTGACAGGTGAGCATTTCGATAGTCGGGCTTCAGTGGTGGGGCGAATCGATTCTAATCTGCCTGGAGACAGTCTCTAACTAAGCGTGCCTGAGGCCAATTTACAGCGCCGTATCCCTCTTAAAATGGGCTTATAAAGGAACGGAAGGGGTGGGCCCATAAAACGCAAGGCCGGATTTTATTTTTTGTTTTTTTGCAAAGTTTCAAAAAGGCTGGGTGTTTTATTACTCCGTTTTATTAACCAAGATCAGGCCAGCGGGGAAATATAAAGGGCTACAATCAAACACACACAGTGCCTATAGCAGCTAAGAGGCTTAAGCACCGAGGTAGATTGAATGTAGCAGGGGTGGCTAACCCTGCTACACGAGGGTCATAGGGTCTGCTGGTTTTTGTTAGCACCCTAAAATCAGAAATCAGCTGAGACCCAGGAAATCAAATGAGGTGAGGGAACTGTGAAAACAAGCTGCTTTAACTCATCAGCTCAGAAGCAGAATGTATAACAGGGAAGTCCAGCAGACCTATGAGTCCTCCAGGTCCAAGGCAGGCCACTCTATGAATAGACCATATAGATGTGGAGACTTGGTCTTAATAACACATAAATGTATGTAAGTGATATAGGGCACGGTGAACAAGGTGCATTACATTGCGCTGGAGGCAGTGAGCTCTTTCATATACCTTGCCGACACTTCTGTAGCAAAATCTCAGTGAGGACTTGAGATTTTTACACTCATTTCTACTCACTTATATCCAGGCCAGCTTGCATAACTTGCATTTTTACACATTATTCATTTATACTGCTGAATATTTACTGAGGCAAATCAGGCTGAGGACCACACTCGACTGTTCAACCGCCACACCGCCCCTGGGATTCAAACCCAGGATCTGTAGATGTGGAGACGGAGGAAAACAGGCGGGTCTCCTTAAAGCGAAAGCAGCCATTACCAGAGCTGAGAATAGCAGGGTTCCATCTACAGATTGATTTAAAATGTACAAATCTTTCAGAATCTTCAAGATCCCCTTATCAGTTTTATTCTTTATTGTTTAAAGGCCCATCCTAACCAAATTTACAGAATGAAATCCTAAGACTGAAGCACACAGAGGCATTGTTGGAGCTCACAGAACCTTCATTTCAGTAAATACATCTCAACTGTTGTATATGCGAAAAAGTATATCACGGCATGTGGAGAAAAAACTTTAGTCGGAAATCTGAAAATTGACTTGTATGACCAAAATATTCATACTTGTACTTGACATGTCAATTTTTTTCTGACCATTGTGAAACTCTATTGTTAAACTACAGGATGTTGTAGATCAGCAAAACAGACTAAGAGAAGTGGACCTTCAAAAAAGTAAGTTTTAGGTGTTACAGACATCAAGAGAGAAAATTCTCATGTTAAGTGTTTATTCGTTCCTCCTTCCTTTCTCCTGAATTGGGATCAGCCCAATAAAATGGTTTTTGTAAGTTACACATGAAAAAGAAGAATGATTTGCACAATTAGCTCAATAACTGGCAAGGTACCCCACGAAGGGGGCTAATCTCCGTCTCACTGCTTCTCCTGAGGTGACGTCACTCCGTAGCGTAACGTAACTGATGCTAACGGCACTCTGCTCAATGCATGCTGGGAGAACTATGGCAGAGGTAAGTACATTCCTCCAACATGCTTGCCAATGATTTATTGTATGGTTGAAAGGCCATATGGTACTGGAGCAGAGCAAACAGGGGCAGAAGATCAATTGCTTTTCTGGCGCTCCTATGGAGATCGTTTCATTGTGTGGTTTTTAAATGTACATTTGTGATGCCACTGGATGCAGGAAGATGTATACCTGAATTCAAAGTATTGGGAGAAGATCGATGACTGTGTGTTTGTGTGAAACATTTCCCATGATGCAATGCTTCCTGAATAGGTCAGGCTTTTCTCCCATGCTCTATGAGATCCCATTGTATTAGTCTGACATTTACAGTGAAAAATAAGGACTCTACCAGGAGCCACTACAGGAAGAGCATTATAAAACACCCACAACAGGAGGGAAATGCAGTAAACTACCGAGAGTATTCACGTAAGGCCAGAACAATAATTAGTTAGCATGAAAAAATACTTATCACAAGCGCATGAAATATTAAAAAATAAACAAGGACAACAAGAAAACCAATTAATACTGCCTGCAAGTAAACAGCTCGATAATAATTAAATCAACTAAGTCTACATCTGCTCCGAGAGTGTTTTGTTACGTGTTATTGCATTTTGCAACAAATGGTTTTCCTAACCCTTGAAAACCTATGACTACGAGTGCTTGCATTTGCAGAGGTTTGATACTAGCCTACTGTGCCAGTTACTCATTAGGCAGTTAAAAATACCAAACGTTTATGTAAATTCAGCGGATTTCATCCACTGAAAGCACAGCTGTGATTGTGCTACACAGTAATGACAGGTGTGACTTATAATTACAGCACAAATATTTGGAGCATAACATCCATACTCGTATTTTGGCTTACACGTCGCAGCATTGAAGTTACGGATGCAGGATGAAATTTTTGGAGAGGAAACTGCATGTTTAGCTAAAAATGCAGTCTTAAGTCACAAGTCCAAAGTGTAGGCAAGTGTAGAAGTCCAGTCCCATGTGACCTTTTGGATAAGAGATTTATATGGTGTGAAGCTTGGTGTGAAAATGAGACAACAGAAAAAAAACACCCTATCCAGAATTATGACAAAAAGTCTCAAAGCACACAGATAAAGTCATGAAGATGTAGATCTTGTTATTACACAGGAGTAGTATATGGATACATTCTATCTGAGCATCAGAAATCATTAAAATTGTTTATATTGACTCAATCACACAAATTTTCCACCTACATGTTTTTGTGAAAAAAATTACATATTTTAATTAAATTGATTTGACTAATGAAAACACAACATTATGTAAATGTGTGCATGCATAGCACTAGTAATTGTTTTGCACAAGTTGTTCATTAAATCAACCTATAACTAGATGGGAAACATGTCATAAAACAAGAGGCGATTTATAAAATTTCATTAGCTTAATGAGGGAAAGAGCATTCCTTTCAGTCTATTGACAGATTAATTTAGCAAATCCACAGCACTGGTTTAACAGTTCCTCTTCATTCATTTATACCAAAGCTGTGGGAGGCGACAAGATGCTATAACAAATCAAGATTCCTCACTGCCACTTGACTGTAATGCAATTACACACAATGTTCACTATTAAAGGCCCGGCGGGTGATTGTGGGTCGACAATATGGCAGATTAACCGCTCTTTAATTTCCAAGAAAAGGCTAGCAGCGCGACATCTGACCACGTCCAGCTAGGCAGTTGAGCACCGAATCTCCAATAGTTTAGACACAGCGACATGGACATGAGTTTCCCATTGCAATAAAGAACAAAACATTTGTTTAACCTCCTCACCACTCATTAGTTACCTACCTCATCTTCGCAATTAAGATATTTGTCAGAAATATAGCCATATGTTTCAGTATTAGGTATGTTCCAGTATTTTGCCATTGACCATGCGCTAATCATTACCATATACCATGCATGTCATATACCAGCTTGCATTATAATGCATACATATCTCATTCATTCCTTATAGAGTTGGTTCAAATACAGAATGAGTAATAACTCGCAACAATATAAATACACTTATCCTTCCACAGGACTATATTTATTGTCAACGTATCGTAAATATCCTGTCTCAAAGGAAACGTTTTTCAAATGCATATTTCCACTTAGCTCATGACACAGATGCTACAAAGAAGAATATTCCTTCAGGAGTGAATTAAAATAAATGACAGCAAAAAGGGCCTGTTTGCGTTTTCAGAGTATTGTTTTCAAAGAGCTCAAAGCTTCACAAACAGTTCGGAAGCATCCGGAAGGAGAAACAGCGTAAATCTTACCTAATACCCCGAGTCGGTAGTTCACGGTGATGACGATGACGTTTCCGTAACTCGCCAAGATGCTCCCGTCAAACATATTCCCCGTTCCCTCCATGTAGGATCCGCCGTGGATAAACACCATCACGGGTTTGGGACTCCCGCTCTCCCGGATGTCTGGGGAAAGGGAGTGGACTGATTAAAGGGGAAATTAATTCTGACCGCACAGGGGTTTCAATCTGAACTACGGTCGTCTTAAGCACACAATGGCTCCATATCAGTAGGTTTGATAGAAATGCAACTTTTTACGTGTTCGGCCTTTGGTTTCCTTAGCAACATGCACCCTAGTCTGTGCTCCTGGTGAACAAAGAAACACACATCTCATTTTTATCTGTAACACACTGGATCAGCATATTACTTTGCCGTAGATAACAGATTGTTTTCATTTTTTTCATTAATTTTGTATGGACTGTTTCTTAACAGGTGGCCTGAATGCCTATTTTTTGAGTTAAATAATTCTATATTCTATAAAATGAGAAAATACACTCCACTAATCCAGTATAATTCAATTTGGTGGAATTGTATTGTGTATTATAGATATATTTAGACAACCATAAATCCTTTCCATATTTTTCATATGACCAACACTTGAAAAATATTAAATATGCCTTAAATATGAAAGTTCCCTAAAATACACCACATAATTATATACTTTTTATCTGGATACAAACACATGTTGTATTAAATATTAATGTTGTGATTTTCTTCCCTTTGGGAATTTACACCTGAGTGTTTGGGGGCATCGCTGAATTAATACATGTGAATTTTGAATAATCATTTTAGTAGTTTGGAGAGTTGTCTTGAGGGACTTCAAAGCGGGATTTTGTTCAAAAAAAAAAAATCTTTCAGCTTCACAACTGGAGGAGTCAATTCTGATATCCAGAATGGTGTTCCATCATTTTCGGTTTAAGTCATTTTCCGTGTTCTGGTCCCTGTGGCTGAACCTCAGATGGAGAGGTGAGTGTTAGAGTAACGATCGGGGAGAAATGGCTTTTCATCTTCACCGACAAGAGTGCAAAGTGAAAAATTCTGCATTATTAAGAGACAGATGCGCCTTCACTGATGTGTGTGTATGAGTGCTACTGTGTGTGTGTGTGTGTGTGTGTGTGTGAGTAAGTGTGCATGTATATTTGTGTGCCCTCCACATGCGTGTGTGTGTAAGTGTTTGTGTGTGTGTGAGTATGAATGCATGTATATTTGTGTGCCTTCCACATGTGTGTGTGTGTGTGTGTGTGTGTGTGAGTATGTGTGCCTGTATATTTGTGTGCTGTCCACATGTGTGAGTGCATATGTGTTTGCGTGTGTATGTGAGTGAGCTGCCCACATGCTTTTGTGTTTGTATGCCATCCTCATGCGAGTTTGAATGTTTGTACATGCGTGTGTATCTGCATGTGCTGTGGCCATGTGTGTTTGAGTGTGTGTGCATGTGAGTGAGTGAGCTGTCCATATGTATTTGTGTGTTAAGTGTGTGTATCTGTATGTACAGTGCGTGGGTGTGTTTGTAGGCCTCGTGTCTATCTCTCCCTCCCTGGAAAGGGGACAAGCTGGTATTGTTGTATGATGCCTCTCCTTCACTTTGATAAATTCTTTTAATAACGCGGGGCTGGTTTCATTGGCGTGAGCTCATAAACCGCCACTGTAACCCAGCAAGACGGAATGCCTTCAGCCTGAGTGCGCTTCCTCACTCACCCACCGAATCCCATCAGAAACAAAAACAGCTCATTAATTACTCCAGGTGCTTTGAAACCTCGCTGCAATCTGTATGTGAACGAAATTCCTCAGCCACGTCCTGTGGGCTACATTTCTTTTATGGTGACTTCAGGAAAAAATATTCAACATGCTATTCATAAAAAATGTATGACTAAGATATATTGTACACATACAAGTAATGTTGCTTACTTAAAACAATAAGTAACAGCTATGCATATTTTCTCACTTATGGGACATAAGCTAATACTGACTAGAGGCAGATATGGGCATGTTTACTGCAGTGAAAGACTGCTGATCTGGAATCAGGATTCCCATGTCCACATCCTGACCTTATCCATAAGCTAAAAAATAAAACTGATCCTGGATCAGTACTCCGAGCCTGAGAGCCCTTGAGACATTTTGTTTCATCTGAATAACACTTTTTGTTTATGAGGACCTTGTGGATGGCAATGGTGGGCGACATCTGGTCCCTTTGCTGCCGGTTGAACTGCCCTGCTCTGGCCCTATTATACTATAATCGTTACCTGTTAGCCAGTCGAGAGGAATGAGTGCGACCCTCTCCAAAGAGGGTGTGTAAAACACAGGGCTCTTGAACTGGGCTGCGCACAGCTGTAATTTAGAGTGTCTATAGGCCAGCTCTCTACATCCTCTCTGACAGTAATCCCTGCACACATGCCATCTCTGACATATGCAATGCCTTTAAAGGATGCTACACATCACAGCATATTGTCCTGAGTAAGATGTATTTTACTGGAGACAAGAAAACTTGTCCTTCAGAATATGTTCTTCTCAATTTAAAAATATATGCTGTGAAAACTGTATGCTATTTATTGAATTGCGCATGGCCTTGCAGAGACAATGTATATTTCATTGAATTTACCTGAGGATTTCCCCCTAGTAATTAATTCACAATAAATATTTCATCAAAAATAAATTAATAAATAATAAATAAATATTTTTTCAGAACCTATAAAAGTACAATTAGATTCACCCTAACACAAGTTTACTCTAAGTTTATTCTGGATTCTGTCGTTCTCAAAAGCGCAAAAGCAATTTTGCCTGTACTTAATCAAAATGAGTTTTCACAAAAGTGAAGACCCTGTGCAACTTCAGGCTCCTGTTTATCTAAGATCAGATTTTCTGTTTTAATATCCTAAAATTATCAATTACGGGCTTGTAGGACACACTGTTCCTAGATCAGGCTCACATTTATAAAAGCTTCATGAAGGGGCCTTTGTATTACTTGTTTTCCCCTTTATTCTCATGTATAACATAAGACAATGAAGGGTAATATCTCCTGACTCCATAACAGTAAAATTTTCTTTACTCAACAGCTGAACAGCGAAAATTAAATATGAACAAGTAACTCTCATTCTTGTGGCTTTATGATCACTTCAGTACTATATCTCTTGTATTAACACATCTCATCAATAGTATTTTTTGTCACTGAGACACAATAAATTTTTTTTACACTTTTCTTGTTGTGTGAAGGGTATGTTGGCACAGAGGTGGGTGCACATTTGAAGCTGAGGAGCTCATGAAACAGGCTCGCCGTGCTCCCATCCCTCCGGACACCGTATCGATGTGTTCCTGCCCGAGGCCTCAGCGTTGCAGGGTGGCCCCTCGGGCCTCCTTCAAGTCCGGTGTCCCTCATGTAGCCCTCCTCTCTTTCCCTCTCCGGAGCCAGTGATACAAATCGCCTAATGCCTTCGGTCTGTGTCGGGTTTGGGGGGGGGTGGGGTGGTTGGGGGAGACGGTTTCAGTCTGGGAATCGCACAGGGACATTGATTGTAGATGGAAGCCCTTTAGCTGAAAATCACTTTTGTCAAGGATTACGGTTCCAATGCGATAAGGTTCATCCACAGGAGATCCAGGTTCAAAGGTTTATCCACGGATTCTGGGTATCTTTCCAGAAGGCTGTCATCGAAGCGTTCAATGGCGGTTTTTTTGAGTGTAGCAAGGTGGGGGGGGGGTTGTGGATGGTGGGGGTAGAGAAATCCATGCCAAAAAATGTACTACTCTTGAGGTGGGACCCTGTAAAATGCCCAAATTACGAACGTGAAGTCATTGGAAGTGTGAACGGGATTCACATGCTATGGATATCCTGAGGGGACTGACAGATTCTGTGTTCATCTCAAACTCCATTCAGTCCCCCTGACAGAATTACATGGGTCAAAATGAATGAGTGCGGGAGTACCGCTTCATAAAGAAGTGTTTAACTTGGTTCCTGAAGGAAATTAAGACACCGGCTAAGCACTGTGCAGCGTGTGCCGTTATCATCCACAGCTCTGGGGGGTACTGACAAACAGCTAGAGATGAGAAAGACATCCTTTCCAAAGCACAAAGAGCCCGTTCCATGAGCTATTTGAAGAAACATTAGCAGTGAAGTCCTCAGGGGAAAAGAAAACCTGATAACTGAAGTGAAGGACCCCATTGGTATTCTTCCACACACTTGACCGCGGCTTACGCTGGATACTGTACATCAGTGTTTGGTTTTTTTTTTGTGGTGCTGAAAGACTTAAGTGGTTTTCTTCTCCTGGATTCTGAGGCTGAGTGCATGGTCTGCCACTCCAGGTATTTAGATCGGGATTCACATGGAAAAGGAAAGTAACCTCTATGGGACCCTGTTTATTTTGACCTTGATCTTGACCTTGAGCTCTGATTATCAGTGCACTTTTGAATCCAGATAAAGAGTGCACAGCTTTAATATTTCTCTGCAATCCCTTTTAAAAATGAAAGATAAAGTCAAGATCATCGTGAATATTTATATATTTCCCAGTGTCACTTAAGTTTTTTTTTTGAGGCAACAATGGAAAGAACATGTAAGAACTTCACAACCTTCCTAAAATGTGATTTTATGAGTCCTTTTTTGCTTTTCTTCTGATCTGCGTTCAGCACTGTTCAGCCATTAATGAGAAATCAGGAAAAAAAATAACATGGTCAAATATTTGAAATATTACAGATAACTGTGCGTGACAGAATAACCCTTTGTGTTTTCATATTGAGCCCAGGAACACATTGTAAGATCATGTTGCTTTGGAAACAAACATGGCAATATAATATTGAATATTGTAATATCTGTTGTCAGCATTTCTTTTGACTATATTTTTCTGTACTGTTTTTGGAATATTAAAAAAAAGGTCGGACATGCAAAAAGGTGTTTATAGAGGCTGTTAGCCAGTTGGAATCAGTTTTCTATATGTGGGATGCAACACGTAAAAATGAAAAAGAAAAAGAAAAAATAGAATTCAAGCAAAAACCTATCATAGGCTCACTGCACTGGGATACTCTAGAACAACGGGGAACATTGAACATACTCCTAAAACACCAAGCAAAAAAGACAAAACACATCCATCAAAAAATGAGGAAGAAGAAAAATCTTGACTTTTTTTATAAAAATAGGACAAGAAATTTAAGAAAAGCAAAGAAGAAGAAAAAACTAAAAAAAAAAAAAAAAAAACAGGGGAAAGGTCCTTGTCATGCATATCGGTTTGGCGTCAAAAAAAATACCTTGATCCTCAGCATCGCCATTATCACCTAAATCCTCATTCTGTTTCTTTGTAAGAGGACCTAGGACCAAGAATGGAGACAGTGGAAGAAACAAAGCATTCAAGAACAACACAAGCCTGGAGAAAAAACTATTTAAAAAAGCACAGTGAAGCTTCATTTCCTCTATCTTTAAATCAGGGGAAAAAAAGAAGAACATATGTCATTACATTAGCTTTAATTTGTGGGCGGGTAGCAAATAGACAGGCAACCCAAAGACCTTCTTTTCCCTACCAAGAAAGAGAGAAAGATTTGTGCTACTTAAGAAAGCAAGAAAATCTAAATCTTATTCAAAAACACATACTCCCTTTTTTAAAAAGAGCTTTCAAAAATAACTCCTGTCTCGCCTTGAAAATGTAGAGCTTGAAGAATTTTAAATAGTTTTCAGATTTCTTCGTGGCAGAGACAAAAATATATTGTGCTGCACATTAATGCAGAGTTCTATTAAACACCCTCTCTCAAAACATGTTAATAATGCACGAGGCAAAGCATATGGAAAACTTTCAACAGCAACCAATCTCAGCCACCTTTGACAACCTCCTGCTTCATTACTCGTTTCAAACTGTTGTCGACTGGGACTGTTCAGCCAAAAGTAGGATCTCACGTGATGGCACTTGAGTCAGTTCTTATTGAAGGGGAGATATACGAACACATGGGAAAATGCAATAGAAGGTAAACTGTGAGAACTGATAGCAGGCTGCACATCAAAAAGGGTGAATGGCAGCCATTTTGTTATTGGCGTTAATACACAGGCAGGGGTCAATAAGTGTTGACGTGCATCACATTTGTTTTTCTTGTTTCTCAAATAGTGAAGCAGGAAGGAGGTCAAGAGATAAAAGCAGAGCACTGGTGAGAAAGGACTGCAGGGGTAGTCCAGACTGCTGCTGCAGACATAGTGTTAAAGTACACAGTGAAAAGGCTAACATGCACATAGTCACACAGACACAAACACAAACTGCATTCACACAAGAGCTGCTCACATCCGTGTGGGTGTGGAGACATTGAGATTTTGAAAATGGCAAAAAGTCAGAAGATGGGGAACAAGCCAGGGAACTCATCCAAAGGAATGTGGACAATTCATGATTCTTACATTGCCTATTATAATCAACAAATTAAAAACAGACAACACCCGCATGTATTCAAAGCCATTAATGATGGGAAGTGAAATATGGCTCACGTCCAAAAGCAGAATGGGACCCCTTCATTTGAATAATTATCTTAATAACATCAAGCAATGTGATGACAACACAATTCTGTATTGTAAAAACTCTAGAGGAAATTATAGGTTAGTCACAATTATCCCTAGATTCCACTGCAATAAAATGAACCGCTTCTTGAAGCTGGTGATGAGAAATTGTAATCTGTTCACAATCTGTTCAATTTATTCAAGCTTGCATTTTGTAAACATCTCCTCTTCCTTCATACATCAACACGTAATCAACATGACATTTGTGTATATGAACATGGAAGAAGCATCTTGGGTAATATACTACAAAGGCATTTATTTTTAAATTAAAAAAAACTTTATTTCATCTTCCATTTTTTATTCATCAAGTTAAAATTCAGCTCTGACATTTCAAACTTAATGCCCCTCTATGTAAACATACAGCATAGTCGCCTGTATGGTTTTAATTGGGGTATAAAATAATTGCTTTTGTTAATTTGTTAACTAATTCCTGTAATGAAAATAGATTGGAATCACAAGGCCAGTGCATCGGAAACAGTCGGGGGAAGAATAAAAAAGCCGCGACTGTCTGTATGCTATATGACCAACTGTAACTTCTACACTTTGTCTTGATTTCTTGATGCCTGTAAGTGAAGAGCGGAGACAGATGGCCTTGGTGGACCACACGCGCATTACTCTAACATCCAGGCAACCTGGATCCAATTCATCACAGGCTCTGTACAGCTGCTCTCAGGTACGTAACGGCCCCTGCGACCATCAATTAAAGGGGAGGACTGATAAAAATTTGTCTCCTGTCAAGATTTTAGCTCATCACTGAACTGCGACGACGGGAAGGCGCAACCCAGACAACCCACACTGCTGTAACTACAATGACTGCAGATTTACAAGTTACATTTTACATTATCTACACTTACATCACCAGTTTGGCTGGCAGCCTTATCAAGGTCATTTCCGATTAGGCCATACAAAACTTGTATGAACCATATATACCTAGTAATAAATCCATGTTTAATTCTTACTGATAAAGGCACATACCTCTGTACTTCTGAAAATACTGGTCCTCTAAACACTTAACACTAAACAGGAACTTCTCTGTCTAATTTTGCGATAACCAAGAAACACCAGAAGGCCAACTTTCTGTGATAATTCATCCAACTGTGAGGCTTAAACACAGGGGGGTCCATTTTGTAATAAGGTACATTCCATGATATTGAACAATTGGTATATTTTTTATCTGAAAATGTACATCTAAGTGTGAAATCTATGTCAGAGCAAATTTGATTTTGCAGTAGTCTAGAAGATAACTATTACACCTGAAACTGATACATTCTACTTGTGTGAACTGAAAACACATAGTTTTCACAGCTGCTCTACTCATGCTGATACGTTCTCTTTTGACCTTTTTCTCATGACTTTGGACCGCTGTTATACAGCCCAGGGAGTTACGAGAAACACAGCCGGGAGAACATTATTCCATATGGGTACACAAATGTGACATTGAGTCTCCTGCACATCAAAGTTTTCTAAGAAGCGCTCCGATCCATGTACATATGGTATAACTGTAAATAATGTCTGCAAATCCCCTGAGCCCAATTCTGCTCAGAATATGAACACAAGATAAATTTTCAAATAAGCAAAGGCCAGATGGTACCTGGAGAGATATAATTATGCAAAAAAGTTGATGTTATATACAGCTTTTTGCGAATGTGCTCTGCAAATGTCAACCTGGAGGTTGAAAACATAAGTGCACAGCCCACAGGATGATCTAAGTAGGTTTCACACTGAGTCATTCATGCTCTCATGTGGACACTAAACATGCAACCATTCTGTGCGTGATTGCAATAGCTACAACCTGAACATGTTATTCCAAAGCTCTGTAGCTGGAGACGTGACTCAGTTATTGCTGAATGTCTTGACTTCTAAGTTTGTCCCTGATTAAGACCAACATGGGTCAAAGTGTTCTCATTTTGTGTTTTTTGGTGGGTAATAATTGCAGTGTGAAGTTTGCTTTCCCAACTTAGCAACAAAAAAGTAATCAAAGAACTCATCTTTGAATCAGCAAGGCCCACGTATCCTGATATTATTCAACGTTCCTTATCATTCTGAAGTTGAAAATGGTCCAAGTCCAAAACATTACACGTCAGTGAAAGTATGAATAGTTTAGCCAATCAAAGTCTCATTTTATGACTTCCTCCTAAAGAGATTCCCACATACCTTGACCCATGTTCTTGCATATATTATGGATGTGATGTAACGGTCCAGTTTGTGAAGCTGCTGAGCAAATGAAGGGGTGTTATTTTCCCAACGCATTACACAAACGTCTAGCCCACATTCTTGAAGAGGCTCTGAGTTGAAGCACTCCTTCTGTGGGCAGCTCTGGCTTGGGTGTGGACAGAGGAGAGAGAGCTCAGCAGCAGGTAGATAAGGGAGCAGAGGACTGAAAGATCCAGTCTGTCTCACAAACCTTATTTACATTTATTTGAATTACTCTGTGAAATATTTTTTCCAGCTGTGCAACTTTTGTTATTGCTTCTTGTATGTTAGCATAACCACAGTAACCGATGTGCAGCTGGCTAGTTCAGCCCACTAGCTACCTTTGCGGGGCATCACCAGACCCTTTTTACTGGAGCACATGCCGCAGTAATTATTTGTCGTGCCCCAGTAAATGTTCATGAAAAATAAGTAGTTTTTTGCCATTTATCATAAATTGCACGTGTGAGGATGTGAGTGCTGGGGGCCTGTGCCCCAGTAGTGCCTCAAGTCTAGCAACACCCCTGCTATGACTCATCACCATCTCAATGACTAAATAACAAAGCTGATGCATAAAATTAAAAAAAATAACTAGCTTACTGACATGGGAAGAACTCAGAAAGATTAGGCTTCAGTATCTGCCAAACCTGAAATTCTCTTTGGTTTTGGGGCAGAAGTAGGAGCAGCTGGAGGATCAGGTAATTTGCATGGGCTTGTGGCGTGTGGGCTCTGATATTGCGAAAAAGTAGTCTGAATCTATGCATGTGCTAGATGTGAAGCAGGTGGAGCTAGGACTCTCTGGGGGTCAGTCGCACTCAAAAAGCTCCAAGCTTTTTTTTTTTCTCCGCAGTCTTGTGTCCGACCATGATAGACTTTAGGAGCACTGTGACGGCAAAATGGCACTCTTCAGTGACAGGCCTGTCTCAGGGGAGCTAATTCACGGATCCCTCTCGACTGGTCCAAGTGGTTTAGTAACATTTCAGAGCTCAAGATCTAATACACTTCACCTTTACTGGACACAGAAGTGCTAAAGGAACTCTACATTTCATTTCAACACTCAGACTCTTGGTCTGACTCTCAGACACTGGTCCAGACTCTTAATGATTCATAAAACCATGCAATTAAAATGGAATTAATGACATCAGAACAAAACCAGAAAGGTCTTTCATGCTCCAGGCCTGGGTTATCTTAGCCTGTTTTTTTTTACTATTCTTACAGGAACATGAATCAAGGTAAACTAAATAATTCAACAAGAACTTATGTAAGATCCAACCCAAACCATAAGGGATTGTAGTTCACAGTATTAGGTTTTATAGAAATTCCTGCAGGACGTCTTTTTTGTCTTGTTCATACAAACACAGACACAGTAATACATATTATACATAACTCCCTAATTGAAAAATTATATTTGGAGGACCGGAGGGAAGCGAGTGATTATAAGCTGAAATGATTGTCTCCAGGATTACAAGGGAAAACTCCCACATACCTGTAGAGACTTGGTACTTGATCACTTTGAGTGGAGCTTTGTTTGGGCTTTAAAAAGTTTCCGTTTGAACTGAAGTCAAATGATTTAAACTTTTTATGGCATCTAACTGCTTGCATACAGATTGGCAGCTTGAGGCCTCCCACCCCAGCTTTTGGCATCCTACTTTATCTTCCCAATGTTCCCATGTCAGTGATTCAAGATGTAATATTGTTTCATAAATTCAACTCTTTGTCTCGATGTGAAATAAATTGGTCATTTTAATTCCCCTTACTGAATCTTCTCATGACTATCGATTCAATTACCTTCACAGTTCCAAGAATATCCTCTGGCCTCGTATATCTGGGTTATTCTACGATTGCCAGGGATCACTGGGCATGAGAACACTATGTAAGTGAAGATTTATGGGCAACTATGTTAGTTTGGGTGCTTATAAACTGCTTATAAACTTTTTATTAAGTTGTATTTTAATGATTAGTAATACATTAACCAGAGTATTAATTAATGTGTCAGTGAATATTACATTGAAAGGCATTGAAAATATCGATCACTCACTGATCCAGCAGTCAGATCAACCTTCCAGGTGTACCGTGATCTAATTTAAGCGTCATGAGGGCAGGCAATAGTGATTACCAAGATCAACTTGCCTCAAAGCACACATACCAGTACTTACCAATGGTAATAAACACCTTAACTAACCGAACACATCAATTAACAAATGATTAAATGTTGATTGATACTATCCAATAATGAGTTTAGAAGATGTTTCGATTGCACCCAACATAAGGTGACATCGATTTAAGTTGTGACTTGCAAATATCACTTCTCTTCTTATTTCCTTTCGTGCTTTTCTTTTGGCGAGGCGGGCAGGACCGTTGCGCAGGGAAAGCGGGTGCCTCTTACAGCTTTAGATCCTGATTCTGTGCACTTGGGGCTGAATCTAAACCCTAGTTTCCTGCCTCTTAAGTGCATTCACAGCATAATGATAGCCGCTTGGAGGCTCGATCTTCATGTGGAAAAGCCACTTAAAGTACTGTTTCACTCAGGCCTAGATTCAGCACCCCACAATCAACTTTATTCATGGGTTGGCATATTTTAAGATTCTCTCCCTCTCTCAGATTTTGCCCGTTGGTTTACACGGCCAAACGCAGTAGTCATCAGTGGTGAGTAATTGAGCCATCTCCATGGTTAGACAAATGAATCATTCTTAGTCAATATGTCTTGGTCAACACAAAGGATATAATTTACACTTAATCCACCGATAGATAATTCTATTTACTATTCTACGTACTATTATAATTACTACCTACAAGCTAAAGCCGCTTTCATATTCGGGGAAGTAAATATTGTCTCATTCCTTCATTATAGTACATCGATATACTTAAGTGTTTGTGGCACATGCAATCTAAGAAAACAAACACAAGCCTCAGAAATTATTAGATTCCATAATAATTGCGTAATATATTCCGCCACACTTGTTCACCACCTGAGAAGATTGTGTTATGAACTAAAAACATTATTCAGAACCTAGTGCTGGAGGGACATGCTTTTTTTAATTCCAAAACTGTTCAGCTGCACAGAGAATTGATCTTGCCAGCAAACTGCAGTGGAGTCACACTGAACAAACTCTGTATAGTGACATGGTACTTTGTGTGGTATTGTGTGTTGAAGTATCCTGGTGTGTAAGGGCAAGATAGTATGATAATGATAATAACAACAACAACAATTATAATAATAATTATTATAGTTGTTGTTTTTATTATTATTATAAATAATATGGTTGCATCATATCTTCACTGTTTTCAGCCAGCCTCTCCTCAGATCCTTCCATTTTGGCTCAATGATCAGAAAGGCTGCAGTAAACAGGCATGGTCTCCCCTCAAACTAACTTTGTCTTGTTTTCAGCTGGCCAATCACAGCTGAGCGCCGCATATGACCGTGTCTGAAACCTTACCACATTCAGCATTACCTAATGCAACAGTGTGGAACTGACATTAGACCTTTCAAATTCATTATTTTTGTATGCCACGTCAACCACCATTTTTCTTCTTAAGCATATGGCTAAAAGGTGAACTACAAAAGATTTGTCTGGTCGAGTTCTGTCTGTTCAACTATGAGGGCATAGATGGAAATGTGGAAAAGGTCAATTCTGAACTGATATCCAGACATATTTTTTACAGAGACTTTTCAATGCTTGGAAGAGGTTGTCTGGTTGTGTGGTTGAGGCAGTAACCCTTGCACTGTTTAAGATCAGTCTGGACACAGTTCTGAATATCTTTTTGACCACGAAAATGCGAAAACGACCACTCTAGATTGGTTGAATGGACTGTCGTTTTAACATACTGTATATATGTTCTCATGAAGGTGGAAAGAAAATAGAAAATTAACATGCACTCCATGTGCATATATAGCAAATAGCAGTTCTATTGTTTTGTTTTTTTTTTTTTGCTGTTGCATTTTGGAAGTTGAGCCATGCATTGCAATGAGCAAACCAGTTTAATTACATTGTAGCCCAACGTTATTACTTTAATTGTATACATATATTGGATTAGGGTTGCCATTTGGGTAAGTGAATTAAAATTTAATTACACAGAGCCCAATTATGCACTCTACGCTAATACCTTTTGCAACAGGTATTTGCATGATTGTGCAAAACTTACGAAACAGCAGCATGAGGTGCAGCTCAAAGGCCAATAAATACAAAGCGGCACTTCAGCTTGGAACGAACACATTTCACTGTTGACCCACTCAAACATGAATATTTCAGTGATGAAGTGCATCCAAAAGACTTTTTCATTGCGGTAATATATGCATATCCGTAATGAGTTTATCAGCGTATGGCTATTATATAACTTGATTTATTGCAACGGGGTGGGGGAGATTTGTGGGCTGCAGCACTGATCACGGTGAATTATAAATGAGTTTACAACATTTCAGTGCATCGGGATGGTTTTCCCAAGACTTCTACACAGCTCCACATGACTCCCAGTTCTATCTGCCCGGAGGTACAAACTGCGCGAGATGAAGTGAAAGCTTTTGCAGCCGTTCCTCCTGTTTTCCCTCTCTTCGGTACGAGTGCCTCATGTATTCCACCGCTGGCGGTACCAGAGATGAGGCGGTGCCAGCAAAATGGGTAACTCTGAGAAACCAAATTGGTGAAACAAAAGATTGTGTATTCGATGGTCACAACGATTCTGAAGACGCACATCTGAAATGTTTTTTTCGAACATCGTTATTTATTCTATCCGCCCTGTTCAGCTATGACCAGTCATTTTTCTGTTTGAAAAAATGCTTAGCTGGAAACAGCCCCTGCCTTGCTGGCCCCTGTAGTGTAAAATTATCACCTGCTGACGTCGTTCTGCTTTATTTCCTCTATTTTTTCCCAAGATTCACATCTTTTTTTCTCTGATTACCAGATCATACATTTACATATCAAGGTGTTACATTTGGTTTGATTCCTTTTTCGCCCCTCTCCACCTCCACCTCCTCCACCTCTCTTCAAATGCACCCTATATTCACCATATAATAAAAACGTCAGGCTTCAAAAATGCTTCATTCTCTGGCGGCAACCACAGGAATCCCCCAGTTCTGTCTATAAAAGGTCCGGGTGACCGCCGATTAAAATAATGAATGCCACAGTTGAATATCAAAGAAAGGACAGTAATTTTCTTCAAGCTTGTGGGGGAGGTTTGGGGGCGCAGAATGTCAAGGTGTCTTCAGCCCCCGATCAGGCACGACGCTCATTAGCTGGAGGTGACGTGATTTACGGCGGGTTCCATCGGCGGGGATTTCATTAGCGTGCGGCAGAGTGATGGCGGGGCGACATGGCGGAATGAAAAAGGCATGTAATGAGCCCTCAACCCGTCAGCCGGGTCGCGCCCCAGAAGCAGAAGTTTGGGGCGACAAAGTAATTAAATAAACGTTGAAGGTACCTCGTCTCCCTGCATCAAATATGCTGTGGTTATCAAAGAAATCTTAAAAAAAAACTCTGTATATTAGAAAGAGGAAGTGAAAGATAATAATCTGCTGGAGGCAAATGCTCCATGACGAACTTTTGCATAGCGAGAACCCAACATGAAAGTATTGCAGGGTTGTGTTTGTAGTGACATCAAAGGATATGGGAAGCACATACACTTTCTGTAAATAAAAAAATCCATTAATCTGTGAAACTTGCAGAAATGCACTCAAAATTAATGGCTAAGACAATAACTAAAACTATAATTCAAATGGAATAATGGTTTTGATGCCTTGTGTTCAATTACTGTTCCTTCCTGCAGTAATTCATTAAACTTGTGAATGTGAGAAGAGGAACAACAAGGTTTCTCTGACACAACATATTTTATGAATCTGCTTTGTTATTGCTTTGAAATGTAGAGACTACATCAAAAACATGCAAGAAGGCAGGCAGCAGCTGAACCGCATGGATCACAAGCACACAGACAGGTCCTTGCATAGTTTCCTAGTCATGGAAATCTATTTGAAGAGTCAATATTTCTCACCGGTGGGCATTATTATTTTATGTAAACACCTGATCAATAACTGACAAAAATATATATATGTTTGTGCTGCAGGACTTTTGAGTATGCAAAAATCATGAGCCAGAGTCAAAAAACCTAAATATTATTAAATAGCATACTTTCATTCTTCTATTATTAAATTGTATACTAAATTAATTCGGTATTGAATGTATTTGGCAAAAGAGATTCTGCATTCCTCTATTGAGATCCACAATATAAAGCATTCAACTTTGAAAATTTAAAACAATTTAAAACAAAAGCTGGTAGACACTAAAAGAGTTTTATTTTTACTGCAAACAAAATTAAAGCCAGCAGTCCTGAAAAAAGATGAGTACGAGGACAAAATAAAAAGGCTTTGAAGATTTAGTTGGAGAAACCCAAATAAAAGAAATGAACCCTGAAGTTCTTTATGTTAACGACAAAAAACAGCCAGTCAGAGGTTTGTTTTGGGTGTACTCCAATTCCTCCTTGATGTAGTCTGTGCTCACAAAGAATAAAAACCGAGTGAAACTCACAGAAAGTCAAACTCTGCACCACGAGCCAGTAGAATCTCAAAGTTTTACATGGCTTGGCAAAAAGCCAGCCTTCTTTTGGAGGACCATAATTGTGAGGACTTTGAAAGTGGTACAAAGATGCCTTTTTCTTATCAATTTTTTTTAACATTTGCTTGAACAAAAAGGACAGGTATTATGTGTGAAGCAAGGCGAGTCATTAAAAGACCTGGCAGGGACCTTGATCAAAGTCAGCCATTATCATTGCAAAATGCTGTACTCAACACCGGTGAAAAATCAATGAGGCTAAAGTGCATTATTGTAACCACAAATCCTATTTTCTTGCAGTCTTTACGGAGTAATATATGAGTCAAACATATAAGTTCTGAAGTACAGAATATTTCTGCCCAGCAATTTCGATCAATATGTATTTTTTTCCACTCACCCTTGTTTTTTTGTAAACAATACTACCCAAGCCCTACATTGGAACATGTTGAAATTACAATCGTTGAAGAATATATTTTTTGTGGCTCTAGATGAGACCAAGAGAGGGATTTTGTACACAAAAGCATACAAATAACTGAAGGCTTTACTGTAGCCTTCAGCAGGAGCAAACCAAGCTGCTCAGAGGGTGATAAAACACTGGAAGCACATATGCCTGAACAGTGAAGTGCATTGGTGATTCCAAAATGGTATACAAGGTCATATAAGCAAGCGATATACAGTATAAAACTAGATATCCATCTCATGTATGAGTGAGTATCACTTTGGGAGACCCACTCTCGAGCCAGTTGTATTCATGGTGAACATCGAATGGCTCAGTATCTCTATTCATAAAATGAAGCAGTAGGAAGAGGTCTAGCAAATACTCGGTCAGTGAGGAGTACGTCATCGGACAACAAGGTTTCCCTAGAGTTCCCCTTTAAAGCAGCTATCTACGGCAGGTTCCGTTTTTTTACGCTCACTTCCTGTAAATCACTCGGAGCGTCGAGACAGAGCCAGGATGGAAATGCTAAAGCGTCTCTCGGCTAGGTATAGGCAGCGATCTGACGCCCTTCAAATACGGATAGAGAATGGCATTTGATCAGACTCCCAACACTGGCACGCGCTCGCTGCTCTGCGGAGAGAGATAATACAATTTGGAATGAAAAAGAGAGAGAGAAAGGAGAGGAAGAGATTACCGGATATGGGATTTTAATCAAAAATGCTAAACGTCCCTTTAAGAGCTCTGAGACCCACATTCATTTTTGAGAATTATCTCCATATATGGTAACGTATTACCACTCCAGTGAGGGGTAATGAACTAGTAAATTACTTTCAGAAAGCTTTCATTAGTACTGAAGGATGGCAGGCTAAAGTCAGGCGCTAGTTCCTACCTTGGGCACTTGAAAAGCATAGGCCAAAGAAAGGGCAAACCTACAATGGGTATTAATTCCTGCACAAGTAATCAACACAAATTATAAAGCATCTCAGAGGGGACATTCAGACATTTTCTCAGCAAAGCACTGAGATGGACAATGTTTCTTGTTAAAAGGCATCACGTGGATAGAAGGGATAAGGGTCCACAAACACCCCGAAATATGTTGTTTAAAATAAGGCTGTTTGATGAGATTTTCTCACCACTGGTTTCTACTCCTAATTACTATGTCTGCTTGAAAACACTTAAGCTGTGAACTTGCAATAAAACATTCATTGTAAAAAAATAAATATATTATGTCAAAATTAACTAAAGAACTTACACAAATAATCATTAAATTCCATAAAACCTCATATATATATATGAATGACAATATGAGAATTTTAGTGTTTTGAGTGGCATTGTTACTTACAACAGTGTTGCCTTGTTTTTTAAACAGGCCACTCTAAAACCAGGATCTTATTAGAAAGGTCATTCATTTCTGTCATTTTCCCAAATTATACATCTGATTTTTAGAGACCTGATATCTTCGGACTGATTAATGAGTTCTCCTCATTGCACTGCTTAGCATTATTCTTCAGAGGAAAAAGAAATAAAATCATTTCAAGGCACACATATTAGCACTACTGCTAAACAATACTGTTGGAAATCCAGCAAACCGACTTACAAACATGACGAGATAATCAGACCGTTCAAACCGGAGACAAAATGTGGAAAAGAGGTGAAGACAGCCTAAACTGCAGGAGAAAAGGCTTTGGGGTTCCAACCTGAACTAATCACAAAAAGGCTTTGTGTAGAATTCTTTAAAATGAGCGATTTAAATGCACAATCGGGAGCACACATTTTAGACTTGGATGTTCCAGTCATTCGGTTCCTTTCTCACTGCGCACAGCAGAACAGTTGGAACAAAACTCTCGAAATGCACTTGTATGCATGACTAAACAACGGTATTTGTGTCTCTGTCGGGTCTAATTTTTGGGTAATTTTTTATGCATTCACCTGAATACGTTTGCTTGGCATGGCCTCCCTCTGACCTCTGCTCTTCACATCTCATCAGATATGCACGCGCTCTGGATGGCAAAGGTACTGCCGATCTTGCTGCATTGTACTTTATCCCCTTGTGATATCAGGCGGTTATTGTTCACTCCACTGTTCCACACAGTACAACAAGTAAACACAACGGATGCAATGGTGTGTGTGTGTGTGTGTGTGTGTGTGTGTGTGTGTGTGTGTGTGTGTGTGTGTGTATGTGTGTGTGGGTGTGGGCTGACTCCCAGTTGTGGGTCACAAGTCTTGATGCAAGGGAGCACAAATGTTTTCCTATTTGCAACAGTGAGGCTGACATCCCCAGACGTGGTGCCAACAGACTCCCCGCACTGATGTACGGAAGCAGGATATCCGACTACGCTCAGTCTCATAACACAAAGGGAAAAATACCACACGAGCCGAAGAAATTCCACAGGACTTGTTGATCTATCGATTAGTTCATTATGGGATTTTATTTCACACCTCCAGACTCTAAATCTTCAAGACTATTGCTCCTTTCCTACCTTTCTGAAAAACGTTTTTTAAAAGTACCTTGTTACATATTCTGTAGGGATCTCCAGAGTGAAAGTGTTATCGTGCTCTGTAATGGGGCCTACAGTTCCATACTTTAGAGTCTCACTTCCTGCAATCCAAGTTGCAGAGTGTTTCCTTTCATACATCACTATGTACACAGAATATATAATATATCCTGATGTATACTGTATGTATATGCATTTTTGATTATGTAATCCACTGGAAAATTAAGGAGAAGGTGAAGAGGAAGATTATGATAAGGGAAAACAACATTAATTGCCGTCCTCATATATACAAATCTTTGGACATTATAATCAGCTACAACTTCACTATGCTGCACAGTAATGCCCCCAAACTTGTGCTATTTTGGTTTTCCCCTGCTCTTCTTCATATTTTTTTCTGTGGATTACATATTTGGATTACACGTCCCACAGTTAACTGTCCCTATTGGTAAACAACTTCCTCCTTTTGACTCAATAACATAAACTGTTCATATCTACTTGAGCCAATAATAACATCTGCTCATAGTTACCAAATACAGACTATACAGTCAGTTACATCATAATTTTTTACAGATTGGATACACAGGAAATGCTACTTCAGCCAATGGAAAATGCCGTGCGCATTAAATATTACCAATGCAATATTGATTTTCTGTACTCGAGAGCTTACAAACTAATAAAATAAAAGATGAACATCATTGCGTTTGCAGATGCATAACTTCTGCAGCCAGCCAAAAATGAATTTCTCCAACATATATACTTTATTTATGCTGTAAATGGATCATATTGTTTTGTAACTCAGCTTGCATGAGTTGGTAGGTTATAAAACCCTGGAATGTTTTGGTAGAGCAACCTAGATAGTCAGCTGGCTCACCAGAGAGATGTGCTGTCATAGGAAAAGATCAATGTAAAAACAAACCTACATATATGAAGTATATACTCTCTATACATCTACACAATAAATCTCAGATATGTTTGTGTGCCAAATTATTCATACAAAATAATTCTGCGCTACATTGGTGCAGCTTTCAGTAATATGTTTCATAGAAGTTTTTCATAAATTGATTCATGGACCTTGGCCCTGAGTTCTGCAGGAAGAGTATAACCCTGAAGAAATGTTTAGTTTCTGTACATTTAGCTGCAACTTTGACTTTGATATCAATGATTTGATTCTGATTATTCAATCAGATATTATGGATTGTTTGCACAGATGTATGTGCGTATATTCGGTAGGCATATTTATGTTGTTGTTGAGATGAGAGTTATGGTTAATTTTCAAATATTTTAACAAAATCAATATATTCCCTCCCTCGAGTTACATATTGACGACTAAAAAATATGACATTCTTAGTTGGTGACAGCCTGTTTTCTCATTTGATTGGAAAAGGAACATTAAAAGATACATAAAAATATCACATTATCTTTTCTGCACAGGCTTTAGAAGTGGCTGCCGTGGTGAACGGGCTCATTCTACACTGCCAGATACCTAGGCGATTACAGAGGCAGTCTCAGTGTCCGAGTGTGTGTGAGACTGTGTGTGTGTGGGAGTGCTTGTGTGGGCATGTGAGTGTGTGTATATGAGTTCATGCTTGCCTGAAGCTCTGTCATACACAATAACCTTAAATCACAGCCCTCAATAAAATATTTTGTGTAAATTCTAACTCTGACAGAGTTCACATGCGTCCAGCAGGCACCTCTATATTGTCAGTAAAAATGCCCTCTAATGGAGTTGATTAAATTCTGAACACTTAACCATGTTTCAGATCCCTAGTTACGAGACAGATTCCATCACCTGGGTGATCCTGTTTGACACAGATTGAGTTAACTGTTCGGTTGCCGTGGCAGCTGCTGGAACAAGGAGAACATCTCCAGCGTGTAAATGGGACTGTCTGGGCTGGAGACAGGGATCATGTCCCATAACGGAAGAAAAAAAGGACTCCATTTACCAGAGGCCCACCCTACACCCTAAACCTCATTAGTAGTGCAACCAGGTGGCCAGCAGACCGATAAATGAGAGCTCAACCTGACCTTCATCTGTGGGTTTGGAACCACTCTCTGTTTTTTTGTTTTGGCCGGATTTTCAGTCTCTTCTGAGAAATAGCGCCTTTTTAAATGCAATTCACAAAATTTTCACTTTGTTAGAAACCTAGTGAGCGGTGTTATGTTTCGTCTCATTGCACTGATTGTCTACGTAGCGTCCTTATCACCCAAAGGATTGCAGCAGGCTCTATTTACACAAATCCGCCCTCGTTCTTAATTTTTCATGTATGAAAGGAGGTTCAGACAATGGCCTCCATTATGGTTCAAGGCAAGGCACGCATTCCCCAGCTTCTAAAAAGAAATACTTGTGAATCCTCACACTTGTTCAGTAAATTCAATGACAACCAGAAAAATTTTGTGCACACCACAAAAAATATAAAGTCACTTCAAAAATTTTACTGATGGTTCAGGAAAAAGCAAGCTTCTGTTGGAATTCATTGGATTATTATGTGTTTTTTGCCAAGATTTTATTGCTTAATGTTTTTTTTTCCCTTTTAAAATAGCTTGAAGGTATTGTCATCAACAATTGCCATAACTAGATAAAGGTCAGCTTTTGAGGACATATGGCATACAGTTTCTACAGCAGGGTATTTAAACCCTGGAAATGTGGAGCTACAGGGGTGCTGGTTTTGCTGTAACTTTAAGTTTCATTGATCAATTAACACAGTTGATTACATTGTTACTTTGCCTCATCTGGCCTCCTGGGTCTTAATTAATTGCTGATTTTAAATCACAGTTCCTGAGATTCAGGCAAAATCACAAAGTTTCTTTAAGGGCATATGCAAAACAGATATGCAAAATATGCAAATCAGGCAAAACAGACTTTAAATTACAAAATAAATTTGAGTATCTTAAATTTTACTGCAGAAAAGCAAAAATGTTTATTGGAGTATGCTCTATGATAAAATATCATGTGCCCTAACCTTAAAGAGACCAAGGCTGGGATTCAATCAACATTTTGAACACTTATGTACTTTCTACATTTCTCTAAAAGAGAATAAGTAAATATTCATGATTGCTGAACTCAACAAACTGTCAGATAAAAATGAACATTTGTTTTTAATTGTGAGCCAAAATTAAGGACAAATGTTGATTGAATACCAGCCAGTGAGTTTCAATAGGTCCGATCCAGTGTTCCCCCATGCAGTAACCCGTGGTACACTGCAGTATGAAGCAATGCATTATGGGAGTCACATAACAACTGCCTGCTAAGCAGTTCAGTGCTAAGCTTTTTACTCCATGTCTCGGCAGGAAAACTAAACGCCGTGTTTCTTTGTGGATCTTAAAATAAAGGTGACATTTAAACTCACATGCTTTCAGATTCAGTGTCAAAAACAGCAGTAGCTTTTGGCGTAGAAGATGTAGTAACCACTTTTGGAAACAAATTGTACCCAAGTTGATTTGAAGCTTTTAGTTTTGGATATCTTTCTCCAACAGCTGTGTCTGTTTGAATCACTGACTTGCTGTCAAAGGTTTAACTGTACCTAAGGAAGGCAACAACTGAAAAAAAAATGAAAAAATGGATTCATATACTGCAGCCAAATATATTTGTTGTGATTTTCACCCATAAAAGAGAAAATGCTGAATGTGGCATGAAAATATGCTCAGAGCACAGGGATAAAGATTATATTTAGCCAGTCAAGCTGATACTTGTTTGTAAGGCAGGGACTGAGAGCCCCAACAAAAATTAATTTCCCTCTAAAATCAAACTACACTGGTATAATTCATCATATGACTCAGCAATTCATTATTCCTTTGCAGTAATAATATCTGAGCTGAACTGGTTTTTCCTGTCAAGAGTAATTAAATAATTACTTATTCAGGTAGGCAGGGATCGATTAAACACAGTTTTACATACCAGCTCCAGATTATAAACAATAATTCACACCAATGGTTCATTAACTGACTGAAATAATTGGGTCTTAAGTTAAAAACACAATGTCGGCAGGTAAATCAAGCAAATTAATGAGGCCAATTACAGGGACTATAAATACTACTGTAATTACATTTCAGCTGTAATGTACAATAGAAAGGTGTGTGAGTGTGTGTGTGTGTGTGCTAAGGTGTATTCATGACTAGTTTGTTTAACCCTCTGGTTATGTTCAGTTTTTAGGAACAGAAATCATGATCTGGGACATAAAAGTACATGTTTAATCATCTAAAAGCAGATACACTTTTCCCACAGCCATTATATATATATATATATATATATATACCTTGGTTACGAATATAAATTAATCAATATTTTAGTTTTATGGTTTGTGTCACTCCTAGATTAGATTTACCGTACAATAACTCACTCCATTTTCATGAAAACATTTTTTCTATATATTGGTTAAAAACTAGACATAAGTTGTTTTATTTGTAAATATTTCTGATTGCTTTATGATTTCCTTTTATACTTTATGGGGTCATGTTGGTAAATACTTTACAAAATCAAGCATTTTGTATAAACAAAAAAACTCAACAAAATCCTAATTATCAAATATGATGAGAACTTTTGTAAATATAGGAAAGGTCTCCAGAGTCATAAACACACAAAATGTCCCTGTCTGTCTTTCCCACTCACAGACTGGCTGTCTCTGCCTGTCTCTCTCTGGAGCCCACAGACAGGCTGTCCATTAACCTTTACACTTACAGACCCCAGCCAGGGTAAGGAGACCCAACTAAGGAGGAGAGATGATTCAGTCCAGCTCTCTCCACCCAAACTCAGACACACTTCACTTCTGGGTTCGTCATTTCTATAGCTGTGTTTGGAATTGAATCAGGAATGACCAGCAGAAAATCCGTGACACCACTCACAGGATTATTCAGTAAGGTGTTTTGTTCTTTTTTTTTTGGACATGAATGTTTCTCTTGGAGTTGGTGGTTTAGGGACAATACCCATTTCCTTAATTATCAGAACTGATGTCAAGATTCTGACAATCCCTCCTCTACTTTCCTGTCCTTGGTCAAGGTCAAGGGCTCCACGATGATCAAAGATGTGTTTCTGAGCCTCCAGGATTGTATCCTACCGCTTGCACTGCTCATTTTTTCAGCCTCCGAGAGTGAACAGATGTTGCTGAAGAGTGTGATGCCAGTAGGACACTGATGAAGGATCCTTTTATCATTTCTGTCCCTCCCCCAGAGAGTGTGAATGGAGTTTTCCCACTGGAAATGTCAGGTTCCCAATACAGGAGCTCCAATATTTGCAGTTAATCACAGTTTATGGGTGAGACAGAGAACAAACTGTACATCTGAGTCATTTGAGTCTGGGTGTGTGTGTGTGTGTGTGTGTGTGTGTGTGTGTGTCGGGGGGTGGTACGGTGGGTGGGAGCAGAAAGTCATCTTTTATATTACATTATCATCATAAGTTCCAGTCTAAATTTGACACTTTAAGCCTATGCTCTCATTGATATGTCAAATTGACCCAAACAGTATCTACCTGCAACATGAAAGGGTTTGGAAAAAGTTCAGTATGCTTAGTTAAATGCATTTTTTGTGAATATTATTTATTCTGATAGTCAACTATAGACCTTTGTTAAAATTCTATAATACTGCACTACAATTCCCATCAAGCATTTCCAAAGCATTGAAAGGACTTCTCTGAAAGCCGCCTTCTCGAATCATGCTCTTTCTTTCAGTCTGATTGATATTCAGCAAGGCATGTAAAATAGAATGGGCACTGTAACGAAAAAAACCCACTCTTTTCACTGTGTTTAATCTCACAACAATGAACACAGGTTTGCAATTTAACACTAGCTCCAAAACGCATTCTCTTTTTCTAACAAAGATTTTTCTAAAGCTCAAAGTCCAGTATTTGTTTTACAAAAGACCTTAGCCTTGTGTGTTTGTGTCAGTGTGTGTGTGTGTGTGTGTGTGTGTGTGTGTGTGTGTGTGTGTGTGTCTTAAGCCCTCACCATTGGAGAAGCAGGTGGGCTTGGTAATTTGGGCAACTGCCTAGATAAATAAATACAAGCCAGTTTCCACAGGAAATAATTACAATAGCTAATGCTGAAGCAATAGCCGATTACCCAGGCAGCGACGCTTACTCAGTGCATTCTGAATTGAAAGTTCAGAGCGCCTGCGGTTCAACATAAGAAAGTCCTCATGCAAAGCGTCTATGACACATGCCACACGCTGACGTTTCACTCATTTACATAAACAGAGATGATCAGCGCAGAGGAAGAGCTCCAGCTGGAGCCCACATACAGTGGGCTATGATGAGTCACTGGGCTCAAACAGACCTCTGTGCTGGGCACGGTCCACCAACATATTACATCTATGCCTCACAATACCTTTGGTACTGCGCCAGGTTAAGCTGTTTTGTAACAATGGGGGCAGACTACTTATTCAAGTATGACTTTTTAGTCATCGGATTTTCAATTCATTTATACAAATTTCTCTGTGGTTGCTTTTCTAATTTGAGGGTATAAATATTTTCTGTAGATCGTTGTCTGGAAACCATAATTAATTATACTTTAAACCCATTTTGTGATACAGAAATAATTAAAGGTCCAAGGGGATTAATACTTTTTAAAGCAACTGTATACACACACATTTCCAGATTCCACTTTTGTAAAGACACAACAATGGCCCTAAAGTTAAGATCCGATGAGAACAAAATTAGGTCTCTAAATATTTCCATTAAGCTTAGCTGTGGTGATAAAAGAGTGTACGTTACTTTCATTTTCCAAAGCCCTTTGACTAAAGTCGCTCACTTTATTGACAACAAATACAGAGTTCTTTTCCCAGTCCTGAAATAACTCTATGCAGTTTGAGAAGTTTTGTGTCTCATTAGGTCTATGCCACAGGAATGCCATCACATTGATCCTGAATGGAAAAAAAATGTGACATAAATTTGTACCATACATAAACTGTTGATGTGTACAAAGGTACATCCAGACACTATTCTCCAACTGACAAAAAAAGAACCAAAAAAATAATGATTGCTGGCATCTACAGTATTTACACAGCATTTATTATAGAAAGTCACAGGCGGTTTCCATGGTAACGTAAATTTGAGGGTTATGCTTTCTCTGCTGGTTATGGGCTGAAAATTCCCATATCTTCTCTCTGTGCAACACTGAATGCTTTGTTTTGAAGTCACACATTTTAATTCGAACAACTAATTTTAGCATTACAAGCTGATTGAATAAACTCTTGAGAAACTCCATGTCTTTCTTATTTCCTGCTTTTCTGCATGTATATGATGCATCTGGCTCAAAGGAAAAAACAAACCTTGGCTTGATGTTGTCTGGTGTTAGCACTTGCTACTAACTATTTTACTTGCTACAAACATATAGCGTGGTAAACCTCTGACTTATTTTGAACTGTTTGAAAGAACCAAAGCACTTGAATTCTCTGAGGCTCGCCCAACTGACCATGGAGAGCCGCACAGCTCCATTTTGGAAAGGGTCCTTATGGCATAGAGAGTCGTAGCAGTGTTATTTGGAGTTAGTGATACACTGTGTGGCTCCCTGCCCTCAACGTTATCCAAACCCGCCCCCCAACCCCCGCCATTATCACCATCACCACCGCCAGGTCTGAGAGGCAATTACAGTCCAGTCAGGGCCTCTGCTTCCACAGGGGTCTGTGTGCTTTCAGCATGTCCACATTAATTGTATCCCAGCCTGTCGAGGCAGGTGAGTTTTTATAACAGGGATACCTGGCTGAAAATGCACTTCTTTGGTGATAAGCTCTGCCGACACCGAGGGAGAAGCCCCGCTGGTCTCCACATCAACCGACCCACACCCTCCTCCCTCCCCCTTTTCGAACTTAACATGACAAATCACAATCTCTAACAGCCAGTGAAATGTACTTCAGAAATCATGAAATGGAAAGCCATGGGTTTGCCATCTAAGAAGGAGACCAGTGGTAACCTTAAAATGCACCTGAACTTTAGATGTGCATTTTAATGTAGCACCCAACTCCCTCTCAGCTATATGCAACAGGCAGAGGGCTGGATCCATTCATATGAACTTTATGGGCAGAAGAATTCGGTCTTCAGTTGGTTGAAGAGCAACATGGTATTTTCTTTTTGAACACATGACAGAGGACATGTTAGCAAGCCTTAAATATAACATAGCATATTCAAAGTAATATATTTTATAATCTGATTGAACTGCATGTTTCCTTAAAAAGTGCATTTGATTTAATGGAGCCCACAGTCTATTGCATATACTTGAGACAGGAGAGTTTTCTGCTTTAAAGTAGTTGAATCTAGCCCGGTGTTCATGTTCCATTGCTCTATTTCTATAATGTGTCTTATGTCCTCTACAATGTCTTTTGTGCGATATTTTAATGTGACTTCTCTGTCTACATGATGCATGTTATTGTTGTACACCTGCCCAAGGACTGAAGATAAAAATGAACTTTTGGATATATCTAGGGCAGAACTTCAGATTGATGATACTTTTACTGAATACGATTTATTGAAAAAGATATTATAATTATACAAGATCCCTCAATAATGAAAGTCAATCAAATAAAACAAGCAAGAGATACTGTGGTACTGTAAATTGCTGAAATAAACAGATTGTTGTGGAATTTTTTTGCGAGTGATGAAACTATGCAAAATAAATACGCTATATTGAATATCCAACTCTGATTCACTGTACATTCAGCATAGATTATGCAATATAATT
Source organism: Albula goreensis (assembly GCA_022829145.1). Taxonomy (NCBI): domain Eukaryota; kingdom Metazoa; phylum Chordata; class Actinopteri; order Albuliformes; family Albulidae; genus Albula; species Albula goreensis. Next base: position 3,920,126 of record CM040764.1, on the reverse strand, counting down.
TAAACTTCAATTCATTAAACTGACTATAGTGAAAAGGATTGAATGTCTTACCTACTACAGTATGACAGCTTGAATGTGAATATATTCGACCTACAAAAACTGCTCAAATGTCATTATGTTCTACTTGCCATAGAATAAAAACTTACTGTTTTTGATGTTTTGTCGATGTTTTTTTACCTACCATATAATAACTCCAATGTCAAATTGTGCTACCAACCATAGAGTAACACTTCAGATGTCTATGACTGCACATTGCATGTGATTCTTAGAGACAAAAGTATTTGTTTTTAATCATGGTTTTTATTCACACCTGGAGATCAAAGTTCCTGGATGCTCTTTGTGTTCTTTCTCCCTCTGTGCTGTTCATGCACACTTGAATGCATGTTGAATATACGCTCCAGTAAATCTTCTACAATAAAATAATGTTTTGGTTGAAACCATACTGCTAACTACCTGATTATCCAGATCATTTAAACACATTTTTGAGATCAAGACTGTAATAATTGTGTGCACTTTGGAGCATATTTTTTGTGAAATGGGCTATGATCAGTAAAGCAAATTATCGAATGGTTTGGATCTGGTTCATTTGTTTGCCTGTGGAACAGCAAGGCTTTCTGCAGTACTTTTTAGAAGAGACAGTGGAAAGTGGAATCACAATGCCCTTTCATGTTTTCTGTCCTTTAGCAAGTTAAGAGGGGGAGATAGATGAGAAGGAGCCCAGAATAGAATGGGCAAGAATAGGGGTTGAACCTACAACCTTCAGGGGCAAGGATATACTGTGTGTGCACTGCTGGCACTGAGCACACACACCATGACTTTGCCACAGGATTTTGTACTACTGATGGAAAAATGGCGAGTCAACTATTCTGGCCTTACAACCAAATTGAAAACTATGGCTGTGTTCAATCAAACACACTGAGGCAGGGATTCAATCAAAAGCGCTAAGTCTGTTAAGGGAGTGTGATATTTAATCAAAATAATGAGAACCAAAATAAAGAAAGATGACATCCATAAATAAAAACAGGAATTTTGAATTACAAAATGACACCAAAATATAAAGAATTTTAGTTCAATCCCACCATTTTTTCATTGAGTCAGTCACTGCTGTTTAAACTTTTTGCTCGAATATGTATTAGCATTAAGATATTGTCAGTCCAACAATGTGTACAGTTTGCTGTAACAAATGTTGATCAATGATCAGATAACAAAACCCAATCTCAAAAAAGCTATCCCAATCCAGCATCACACCTCATCCTGTTTCCATGGTCAGTCATCATGAGCCGAAGGAGTATCCTTCTGAGTGTCCTTTGAGCATAATATTAGTTTTATTGAATCTGAATTAAGCTTAATTCCCATTTGATTGAACAGCACATGCCCTTAGAGCGACTAAGTGCATTTGATTGAATCTCGGCCAATGTCTTAATTGCCTTCTCTGATAGAGTAAAGTTTTCACCTGTGTTAAAGTGCTGGCTAAACACTTTGCTATCAGAAAACACTTCTTCTTTAGAGTCAAAGAGCAGTCAGCACAATCTCCAGATACGATGAACTGATGTAACTTTTTGAGGTACAGATATAAAGGAGTTGATATATCTAACAAACTGCTCTTATTGTTATAACAAACAAAGAGGAACTCACAGATATGATGAACAGCAGTTGAAAAAAATCATAAGCATGTCTAATTCAATTACAGTTGAAGCCCAGGTGTTACTCTGTGTGAGAGGGGTGATGTGTCACTGCTGGGAGGTGAACTTTCAACCAATCAGAGACTCAAGTTATGTCATGTGACTTTTTGTTTCAGCTGCCCTCAGTAGTTAAACCAACTGTTCTTTTTTTAAACGTCAGTTTAAAACTGAATAGATTTATTCTTTGCTTTTCCAAAACAATGTACATCACATCTCAGCCAGAAAATAAATACAATTTCCATAAAGCAATCAAATTAAAAGCAGTCATTTCCAATTGTAAAGCTATTTCCTTTCCTTCTGTTCAATTGCCATCAATCTTGCAGGAAATATATTAAATCCCATACATTTTCCGGTCTATTCCACATTACAAACGGCTCCGCAGACACACACAAAAGCTGTGAACACAAGTTCACGCAGCTTTGTGCTTCTTTTAGCATGCAGCTGCTTGCTATTGTCAGCGCACTCACCCATAATGGAAAATAATGACTTGCAATGTGCATTTTTCCTTCCAAATGAGTACAGTGGATGACAGTTACAATAAACACACCCGTAGCAAAAGTCTGGTAACCAAGAAAACATGGGAGGTACAAAAAAAAAAAAAACTGCAATGCAATTAAATTTCCAAAATTGCTCCTACTCTCTGCAAACTTCCCATTATCATACAGTACAGGTGGCAAGGTTGCACAGCGTAACGAGCTGGATTAATTCAATTCAGTTCCCAGGTGGGCTTCTGCCCTTGTAGCTTTGAGCAAGACTGTTAACCTGAATTAAAGAGTAAAAATTACCGATGGGAATCAGGGCACCAATGGGGCTACAATTAGCTGTCAATCGGTTAATTGTCTGAGCCAATCAAAAAGGTTTTGCTCTTCACAGCAATACGGGAAGAAATGGTTCAACTGTAGTGGCAGACCATAGCTCCGCCCATTTTTGTCACTGCAGTGTTTTCCCATCAAGCTTCATAGTTTTATGAACACTGTAATATGTTAGTAGAGTATGTTAACCTGGGTGTTTGTCTCAGACAACAAACCAAACAAACAAGCGGGATCCCCAGACTGAATGACTATACCCCTTTGATTCAGGCATTTTTATGCAGAAAGCCAGATGCGCTGTCCTTGGAATGAGCATGGTAATGATTTAGCATTTCGGGGAAACCAAATGCTCACTGTGCTGTAGCCAGCTCTTCCTTGTTGTTTTTACCAGATTAATTCCAGTGGGACAGGTGGCCGTGGTGCTCTCTGCCAGCACGCAAACACACACTCGTGCACACGCACAGACACACGCGCACACATGCACACGCATGCATGCACCGACACAAACACAGTCTTGCACAGAAACACATTCTCTCTCCATCTCTCTCACACACACACACAAAACTCTCACTCCCTCCCTCTCTCACACACACACACACACACACACACACTGTCCAGTCCACCTTGCAGGAGTGAACCTTGAGAGCATTAGTCAGAAACTCCGCCCCCCTCCTTCTTAATTGAAACCAGGGCACATTTAATTTGCAGGCTCTTGCCCTATATTATCATAATATACCTATCCAGAGTAATTTACAGAGCCAGCATTTGCATATATTATGCACTCTTACATAAATACATATAGCGGGCTCAGTACCATGTACAATACTGCAGCAGCTGTGCCCAATTTGTGATTCAAACGTATAATCTTTTGGTAGCAAGTTTAAATTATTCACCACTGCTCTCCACTTAAAACGTTCATCTTTGTCAGGCCTAGAGCCAATCAACATTTGTCCTTAACTTTAGCCTACAATTAAACACAAGTGTTCATTTTTATAATTTAAAAAAGGGTAGAGAGTTCAGCAAGTGCCTAAATTAAACTGCTGAACAGTTTTTATGAAGAACGCACACACACTTGCCCTTGTGCACACACACACATACCATTTATTTGTGATGTAAAATGAAGCACAAATGTTTCTGGACTCCAGGCCTTTGGTCTTGTTATCTTATAACAGGCACGTTAGCAACGAGCAATAACAAGACATTTACCCAGGGTGAGTATTTCCATTTAGCCAAGGCTGGCTTACACATATGCACACACACACACACACACACAAAATCACTCATGGACACACACCCAAACACGTTCCAGCCTTTTTAGGAACCCTATGCAAAATTATGATTGGAAGCCACCTCATTACAACTGAAAGCCATTTGGACAAGTTGAGGAGCCTTGAACGGTTGTGGATCAATACTAAACACACGTGCGTGCACACACACACACACACACACATATCTGGCAGGCTGTCAGGCCTCAGTGCCATGCCCGGCCAGATCTCACAGCCTGGCCTTCTCACCGCCAGCACCACCGGGTAACACCAGAACGGAGACCAAGGTTTGCCAAACCACGACCATCACCAGATGGTGACCCGCGGAACCTGGGGCACGGAAAGCTAATGAATCGACACACACAATGTTAAACACAAAGAGATACAGAAAGCTCGGATCTCCGATAGGAGGGCTCTTGAGCAAACACAAAATGACCCTCTTTTTTTAAACTGCTTCAGAATGTTTTAAGATGACAGAGTATTTATTTAGTGACGCTAAACTGTACACTAGCTGCAAATTTGCCCCCCTCTGATAAAAATATTTCCCTTTGTCTCTGGACAATAACAATAATATGTATAATAATGTGTGTCAAAATGATTTTTCTTCATCATAATTATGAATGAAACTATATAAATACTGGTTTCATGGAAGCCTCACATTTACACTCATCAAGAAATTCAGGATTCATGAATAATTCACGTTAATTGACTGTTAAATAAGGCAACATACCAACCCCACCCCCACAGTCGCTTAAACCTGTTTGTATCAACCAGCAGTTTTTTTCCTCACTAAGTGGCAAACATCTGTGAATAAACAATGCATTTTTACCTGGCAAATATCTTAGTTATAACAAGTTACATTCAGCCAAGCAGCTTTTTGGTTACTGCTGCACTATTACTGGGGAGTACATGGGAAAAGATATGGTCACATTAGCACAGCAAGGCTAAGAAAATGCATGCAGTATCCCCCTATGTCTTCTTATGCTTGATTTCGTCTTTCTGAGAAAAATATCAAAGTAGCAGCGTAACAAGACATGATAACTGTGTTTCTGGTTACACACGAATGCGAACCCCATTCTCATAAGGGTCAGGATAGACTTTCTTAGTGGATGTCAAGTTAATCTGGGGTTTTCCTGGCTACCTTCCAGCAATAAACCGTAACTGCAGAGTGTCCCAGGGCACCTGTACACTTCTTTGGAATGTGTGCAGAATGCACTCTGACTGAAGAGGGAAGACGAGAGTGGAATTAAACAGATGATTGGTAATGCGGAATATAATGCAATAGGCTTGTCAGATATTATTTTATCTTGCCTCCAAGAGAACAAAAGAAGCTCAAAAATGTGCCCCCCAGCATGCTGTATAAATGATAGTGTAATTATAAGTGTGGCTAATATGTAATAATTGTCTACAGATGAGTATTAAAAAACATAAGTTAAATTTGTTACATAATTTTGCAGGTTACTTGAAAACCATTACCCTCCCAATGAATATTAGAGTGAATCAGGGGTAGTTGTAGTGGTAAAGAAAGACAAAATAGATTAAATGAGGGCTGCAGAGCCCATCCACACACCTGGAACAGTGCCTTAACAGGATGCAGACTGTGGGGCCCCATCCACACACTGGAACAGTGTCTTAACAGGATGCAGACTGTGTGGCCCCATCCACACACTGGAACAGTGTCTTAACAGGATGCAGACTGTGTGGCCCCATCCACACACTGGAACAGTGTCTTAACAGGATGCAGACTGTGGGGCCCATCCACACTGGAACAGTGTCTTAACAGGATGCAGACTGTGGGGCCCATCCACACACTGGAACAGTGTCTTAACAGGATGCAGACTGTGGGGCCCATCCACACACTGGAACAGTGTCTTAACAGGATGCAGACTGTGGGGCCCATCCACACACTGGAACAGTGTCTTAGGATGCTGACTGCGGGGCCCATCCACACACTGGAACAGTGCCTTAACAGGATGCAGACCGTGGGGCCCCATCCACACACTGGAACAGTGTCTTAACAGGACGCAGACTGTGGGGCCCATCCACACACTGGAACGGTGCCTTAATAGAATAGTAATAGGGGAGGTGACATCCACACCAAAGATCACCTCCACCCCGCAAAGTCTCATTAAATGTTGACAAAAAGCTGCCATCATGTTTTCCTTGCCAAGGAGGTTAAAAGAGCTGACCTTGGTCTCTCAGATCGGAGTCTCTGTTGGATTCTCCAGACAGGACTGAGCTATTAATATCGGCCTCTGCCGCTGCGTCATGTCCACCAGGTCGTGTTGCGGAGCGCGGAACGGCACGCGATTCCGCAACAGAGGGCGACGTCGCCGCCCCCTGGAGGCCGCGCAAGAGCATGACTCCCTCCCCTTGGCTGGGGACCTGGGCTTTTAGCACAGCGGGCTAATTGCGTCTCGCATTACGCCATGCAGATGGCAGGGGGCTGCATGTTTGAAACTCGTAGCAGAGCTACATTCTGCTCATTTGCATGAATAAAAACCCCCTTCTGAATGACTCATCTGTGATGATCAGAGCTAATTACACATGCGTTGCCAGTCATTTCAAGTGTATGAACTTGAGTTTCCATTAATAGAATATAATTATTTATTTTCGGTATGGGTTCTTTTTATAAAATTGCCAATTAGTTTCAGCTACAGATTAGTTTCAGCACTATACGCAGTGTATCCATCTTATTTTTTAACCTGTAACAACGTCTACTTGCATTGCCAAAATTGAAGGCACCCCCCAACTCCTAATCTGACTTCAGAAGGACATTAGATGTTCATTCTGTGACCTTAATGTTTTTGCATAATTTGATCATATACACAGTAGTAACTTTGTATGAAAAATCTGGAAAATCGGAGAGGATCAGGTGGGTATTTCTGTCAGAATGACCAATAAACGAATGCACAATAGCACCCAAGACGATATTAAAATGAGTATCCAGCAAAATGGGGAAAGCAAAAGAAATCTAATAAACATTAGGGCACTCATGTATGAAAAAGATACACTCCTCAGTTACTCTTCTGTGAATTATGCGTTTGAAATAAGCTAAAGTTGTTAGCAGCTCAAGTGAGAGTATCAGATCCTGTGAAAGGTCTCAATATCTCAGTGCATAATGATTAGAGGTGAACTGAATTATGGAAGCTAAGTCTTTATACAATTTGCATGTGTAGTAATGTATGTTTTGAACATATGTAAAATATATGGCAATGAATCCTTTTTATCTAAACATGGCAGCTTATGTTACTCATGAAAGCCAAGTATTACACAATCCCAGCAAGCCAGACTTTTCAAAAATGGCTAAGTAATAATGCTAATGTACATATAATGACTTAGGACATTACCAATTACACCAAGGACACCTACAGCAAAGAAAATGCTATGTTATTTCACCGGTTTGTTCCATTCCAATAAATAATTAATCTAATTAGATGCGAAATCTTTAATGTATCTGATTTCCCTAATTGCCCTGACAGAAAATAATATGTTCTTCTCTCATGCAGAATGGCAAATGTAAATTGGAAGTAGCATTGCAAATCACTAATTACATATTGAGTGCTAATTCCTGTGCATCATTACATTAACTTGTTTTGTTCAGCATATTTTATTCTTTTAAAGCAGCTAATGTGAAATCAAATAGGATATGCATTTCTGTAAAGTGATTCTGAATTCCTTAGATATTTACAGGGCATCAGTAGTTATGTCAACAGCTACAACACAAGATTTGATCATCATTCCTTTAAAGTCATAACTATAACAGCAAGTAAAAAAACAACCTATGGATGGTAGTTTTACAAAAATTACTCCTTATGATAAGTCTACTTTTAGGGGGTCACTCCATTCCTGGACTCTCTGTCTTTTTCTGACAAATATTTGTCTATATATTTGGAATCACTTTTCACAAAAGTTTGAGAAATTAAGCAAAATTAAAAGTAAGATGTATATGTTTTACTGTACGCATCATGATGACTCAAGACAAATACTTCTTTTGGAACGAAATTCAAATCAAGGTCTTCTAGTTAATGGCAAACTGAAGCAGAAATGGCATTTCAGTGAAATGGGTTTTGATCTTTATCAAGAAAAATATGAATTGTGAAGCTAGAAATGGAACAAAATAGTTTGTATTCTAATTCATTTATTCTTGAGCAGCACTGTATATTTACCATATAGGTGTTGAAATCCATTATTAATTTGTTTGCTTCAGAATTATGATGCTGAAACATCTCAAAATGCATGTAAATATCTGTATTTAATATGACTAATAAGCCCAAACTGACCGAACTGGCAAGGCACTCAAATAAAACAAATCTAATCAACCTTTCAATGACAAACCAGAGTGTTGCATACTTTAGGTCACTGGGGAGATGAGTGAACCACTGTCCTTGAAAGCGTTTTGATGGAGTCACAAAAGCAATTGCTTTGAATATTCCCCTGCAAATTCGCTCTACTGCAACAAAAAATAAATAAATGACAGCCTCACACAAAGCAGAATAGTTCAGGGGTCAACGAGGATTCGTCAGAACACCAATCTCCTTTTATCCTCGTACGGTGAATACCAACTACCTGTGAAACCACTGTCGCATCGCGGCAGGTCAAACTGCCACAGGTCCATGTCATCCGCTTTCACAGGCGGTCCCGTTAGGTCATTTCCCTTCATGGTGGGAACCATGCATTAAGCTTTTCATCCTGAAACACACTGGTTAGACGTAGATTTCAGCCTTGAAGCTCTGAACTAAATGACAAAATAAGTTACAAATGGCATCTGCACCACTGCAGCATCTAACCACAGCTGCAAAAGGAAGACCGGCACAATTTTTTACACCTAAAGGTCATTCTCTGGTTTCTGCTGCCTTACTTGCGAGGACCTGACCTCATTCGGTTTATGTGGCATTATTTATCTATTTCACAGTACTCTTGGAGACTCATATAGCTTACATGTACACTGAAGTGCTGCAGGTTAAGCTTCTGACTTGCAGGTACACTGGTAGCGCCACCTACCTGCAGTTGAAGTCTGCCTCCTAGGCCCGGCAACAGGCTCATTATAGGAGCCACCAGAGTGAACTTCTACTTTAATCTCAACAAGGCCCTGCGGCAGCCATTTTACTTGGGTTTGGAAGAACGATTGTCAGCGAATAGTTTCTATGCATAACTTTATTGCTTCCCAGATAGAAGACTGACATTCATGTGGTGTATTTTTCTCCCTCTGTCTCCCTCCACACACACACACACACACACACACACAGCCTCGATGACAATGCCAACGCTGACGCAGCTTCAAGAGGGAATTTATTCTCAAAGACCCACGCCGCCTTCACGCCTGCCAACGCGATTTTTAACGTGGCGATCCAAACGCTTTTGGATGGGCCCTGCACAGGAGCGAACCTGGCCCTCTCACAGCCTTGTGAGGGCCGCTCCCAGAGCCCAAAGCCCACAGATGGTGCTGCCTTTTCCCAGAAATCATCTATCCCCCTCATCCTCACCATGATCAGGGGACCCAAACAGGAAAAAAGGAAAAATGAGAAAAAGGTCTTTTTGGCATGTCGTTTGTCAGACATGGAAGCTGAAATTGTATGAAATAGGAAAAAACCTCATTGGCATGTCGTTTGTCACATATGCAGTCTGAAATACTAAAAAAGGCTTTTATTGGCATGTCATTTGTCAGATATGCAGCGTGAAATAAGAAAATAAAAAAGTCTTTCCACCATTTGTTAGATATGCAGTCTGAAATAATAATGTAAAAAAACCTAAAAATTGAAATGTCATTTTTTCATTCTCTTATTGGCATGTCATTTGTCGATATGCAATCAGTCAGTAAAATCATATTACCTTGGACCATCTTGTTTCTACTGAAAGGTCAATGCATCTATATGATCACAAGTCTATAGGTTTCCTTATGGGTGTGTCTCACCGAAACAGACGCCAAAAACACGAGATTTATGTAAAAAAAAGAAAAGAGACCGACACCGGCCCTGAGCACTTACTGAAGGCAGATCAGAGCATTAACCTTACACAGACTACATTGACGAGTTAAGCCTGCATATTCTACTTGCAATTTAACTGAAAGACTGAAAGATTTGCAAGGATTAGCTATTAATTAATTAGCAGCTATTCATTTTATGTGATGTCACTTTTCCATACCTTGGGTTTGGTTGAAGTTATGGCATTATATGAAATGCAGATGATGTAAAGTAAGTATGGTTGTGTTTGTGCTTCATTTTGAAAAAAATCTTCTGGCACCACGTCAAAGCCATCCATCAATACCAGACAGAGAACCACCAGTGCTTTACTGGATACACTGTCAGAGAGCTGATGTATGTGGATACTGGAATGTCTTTATTGGAATTAAGTTATTTTCCCTGTAAGATGCTGAGTGTTTCTTTTAGCACACCTCAACCTGAATATTTATGTATCTAATTAAGCGGTTACCTCGCATATATTTGAACAGACTTGGCTCCGTTCGTGATGAGCAGCCAAAAACAGCGTGTCGGCATCATCTCTCAGCACGAACACATCCACGGTGATAGATGTTAACAAAGGGAGCTTCGGGTATGGGGGAACCGAATGAAACACCCAGTCGACAGATGTTTCGATCAGGGGAAAGAGGGAAAAAAAAACGTCGCGGTTGGTGAACTGTCACGTAAAGCCGGAATATTTAAAAAACGCACACGCTAGAGCTAACATCACGGCCTTTTTTTCCCCCCAGAGCGCGTGTGATGTTTACTTTCCCCTCCGTTTCTACAGACTCCGACGCAGGGTGACATTAAAAGAGGAACGGGGAATAATCCTTCATTAACAACTCGTTCTCCCCTGGCTACGCCGGCGCGAGCGTGTGTCTGATCAAGGAGGCAGGCGACGGATAAAAGTCGAGCCCTGACGTCACCAGAGAAAGAGAGAGAGAGAGACCGTGTTTGACAGCTTTTGGCTGCTGGCTTGACTCGGAAGACTATATTGCCAACATTAATATTTATTCAAAAGGGATGAATTTTTATTAACTGCCTGAAACGGAGGTGTTTTTTCACCATTGTTTTTTAAATGCCAAGAGCCATATTTGCAAATAAATACCAGCCTCCAAGTGTGAAAATGTATGACTCAGATTCACATGCTGTCAGCAGTAAATTGGAACCAATTTACTTGAATTTTTTTGTAGGTAAAGCAGGTAATTATGTAGATGACCAAAAAGGGTCAACACAAGTGGCAAGTAGCAGAGACAAAGTGTAAATAAAAAAACTGAACCAAACCTTCATCCAAACGTGGGATCTTGCTTATTAAATCTTTTTTATGTTCTTATTATCATGTTAAATTTTATCCTCAGGTTTTTTTTTTATTGTTATTTCTTCCGGTTTGGAGCACCCATCTGTATTTCTATGTCTGTCTTGTGGCTCCATTCCTTCTGGATTAGTGTGAGAGCAGACAGGAAAGTGTTTCTCTCTGATGAGTGTTTTGCCAGCTGCAGCTAACTGGCACTCCACAGTCCGCCGGCTGAGTTCCAAGGCCATTGCCCTTGTGGCATACAATCCATAAGGAGTGAGCTCATGCAAACCGCTGGCGCCCGGTTGACCAGAGGGGGCGCTCTTGCGAAACAATAGCAAGACAAAGGAAAATCCTTTCATGTCAAGGCCTCACTGGCCACATGCCATGCTGTGAACAATTTCATTCACACACATTAGATTCTGCCTAACATTGCATCACATTACAGTTTTACATTTCTATCCAAAGCAACTTACAGTTGATTGGACGAAGCCAGTGGCCAATCCCCTCTGGGGGCAATGCGGGGTCAAGGGCCCTGCTCAGAGGTCCAACAGTTGATGTGATTAAGACCGAGAAGGCTGGAGGCTCAAGCCCCAGGACAGCCACAGTCAGGCAGCTTAGCCAATAGGTTATAGGCTCACCCTATTCTGTGGCTTCAGGAGAACGACAAATTCACTCCTGAAGCCTGAGACATCGTAGCAAGGGACATTCAAATGGTTTACTGGTCTATGAGACTCTATGTTCTTTTATTCTTCATTAAACCTTTAGGTTGTCTATTCATTAAAAATCTCACAAGTACATCTGTATGTCTTATTGTACGTCAGAAACATTTCTCTTTGTCAAAATTCATTGCGAATTTAACTATGATTGAACAGTCATTCGTCATACCGTTTTGGATCCACACCTCTCCGCATTAACTTCTTTTCAACCCTTTTATCGAGGACTGAGCGGCACAATTAGTCAAATTGTAAGATTACCACTGTATTAAATTAAAAATGAAAGGGAGCCATTTTGAGCACACATGCTAAAACAGTCTTAGAGCTGTCAGTTGTACCTGCGCGGTGAAAGAAAGTTCAGGCCAAATGGATTTTTGCAGGACTGCGCTGTCCCCGTCTGTCTCCTATGGAAATGAGAGCATCAGTGGAGTATGTTGGCAGGTACTGCCTGCCACTTTGACTGGCAGAAGTCTTGAATTCCAATTTGTCACACTGTTGAAGATCAGTTAAACTAATTACTCCCTTTGCTCCTGGCAAATAATAAAATGGGTGCTTGAAAGAGAGAAGTTCATGGAGTGAAGCGCTGGGTAATTGGTGGGTCATTCACGTGTGGCTTTGAATTTGGGCTCAGAGGAAGAGAGGGATATAAAACTATCCCTCGCCGACCACCCTTCAAAATTTGAGGGACTGCTAACACCTTTGCTGTGGACAGAATGCCAAATGAGACAAGGCATGGGGCACGAGTTATTTAGAAATGTACTTCATACTTAGTGGTGGTGTGAGTGCAAAAGAGGACACTCTCCAAAATGTCTCTTTATACATGAATGAACAAATGAATAAATTAATGAAGAAACAAGAGACAGACAGAGAGAGAGGAGGAACGAGCTCTGTAAGGTCACCTTTTTCAAAGCCCGTTACTCGGGACAAGAGGCTCAAAAATCTCTCTTTAAAGTAGAGCATGTTTTGATATAACCCTGGGAATAAGTGAAAATTTTTTTTATGCACCAGCTGTGACCTAATAATTCAGTATTCATTGGTATGGTCATATCTACAATACCTCACTGTGTCTAAGACTAGTTGTCTTCACAAAATTCATACAAAATTATACGGCAGTATAATATTCAATCACAATACTTAAAATCAAATAAAAGCTTCTGTAACATAGGAATAACTCTCTATAAAATCGTTTTGCTAAAGCTACCGAGATACAAAAAAACCTGACATTGTCCTCTGATCATCTGTTAGGATAACATGCAAAACACAAGTACTTGTTTTTTTTATTCTAGCAGTTCATTTTTTCACCTTTCATTCATGACTCGTGAATACCTTGATGAGGCACCCAGGCCAAGACCTTCAATGTCACTGAGACTAAGCCGTTTAACATCAGCCGGTTTTTAACGTTGTTGCGGTTGCCAGTTCCATGGTGTGAGGGCTTGGAGCCGAGCCCTGGTTTAACAGCTGAAAAGCAACTGGAAGCGCGCCGGCTAACGCAAACACGTTCGCGGGGGCCGCACGCCCATTATCATTTCAAGGTGAAGCCTGAAATGCATGCACATACTTGTGTATACTTTCTGCAACGTGCAACACAGAAAATCCACTGGAACCATGTCTCTCCAACTCTGTGTTTCTGTGCTGCTTTTTTGTTTTGTTGCTACTCTTTCGAGATCGTTATTTGACGTTAATTATGGAAGAAAATACATCCGCTTGTCCTGGGAACTTTGCCAGAGGTAGTATGCCATTTTGTTCAATTCGACCAACTCCCCCATTTACCATAAAATGTAATTAAAGTAATCTGGCATTCAAACTGGAGTGCAGTTTGTTACGGTAATAAAAGGAGTTCAAACGCAGGGGACACAGCAATGTAAACTGCACAATTTTTTCCTGTATATCAATGTGTATTCTATTAGTGGGACGGTGGCTGATATATATTCCTGTCGGGTGTTTCTCAAGAAAAATTGCCTGAGGCAGAAATGGATTAAACAATATTCATTTATATAGAATAGAATAACTTTAACTTTCCCACTGGAAACTTCAAGATGTAAACTACATATAATTACCATAATTAATATACACTGCATCCATATTCATAGGTTCTTCTGTTTGTAATTTATGTACATTTTTCTGTAGTGCTCAAAAACACATGGCATTGGAAGTATTTATGTGTGTTGCCATACAGAACAACAGGAGGGTATACAAAGACTGAGAAGCTTCTGTATTTCATTTATATAAATATTTCTGTGGTACTCACAAATACATGGCATTGGAAGGATTTTGTGGGGGTGGGAGGTGGGCGGGGATGCCAAAGGACAAATAGAGAGAGAACTGGTGTACAGCTGTACTAAACATACAAACATAACATGTAACAATGAAACAATTGTTAAAGTAAAAGTTTTGAATCTTTCCTGAGTTAAAATGCAGTTTTTCAAGGGTTTTGGTGAACAGAAGGACAGCAAACAAAGATTTCTACAGATGAGTTCTTGTTGAGTTGTACCTCGATTCAGCTTGACTGCTGTTCCGTGAGATCTTTTTGGGTGCTTTGGGTGATGAGTCCAACAAAATGGCCTCATCGCATTACGTAGCTTTACCAACAATTAATTCACACGCTAACTTAACTCATTTCATTCACTTCACATTTGCGTACACACCCAAGGGAGAATTAACCACCCCAAGCAACCTTCATGCAGAGGAACGGAGGCTCTGCAAGACGCTAAAGGAACTTTTTGAACAAAGCTAATACACTGTCGTCACGGATGTATCCTCTCAGGGCTGCAAAGCAGAAATTGTGCTCTCAGAATACAGATTCCCATTTGAATCGGCATATACGTATTTCGCTGTGCATTTCTTGTTTTCCTGTACAGCAATATCAGATAGTAATCACCAAACTTAATACAATAAATACATGTGTTAACAGCCACTTACTGAACACTGCACAACTTATAAAGGTGTAAATATCCATTTATTTTTTGATCCTGTCATCACTTCCTTAGCCTTGCCAGTCATGCTGTCATTCATCACCTTCATTTGATGTCACTGTAATTTTCATACCGCCACACAGTACTGCAGGACAGCTAGCACCCATTTGATGAAAGCTGAATTTATCATTGATGACAACCGGTATCCTGTCAGCACCGGGTGTATCGCTGAAGGAGCTAATCCGCTAAGCGCAAGCAAAGTGCCTTTACTGCCTCAGCCGCTTGGGAGCCCTTACCTAATGAATACTGATTAAAGCACTGTCATAATGATTGTGTCTGCCCTGACTATATACCGTGCAGGGTTTGTGCAATGCTTTCCATGTACCCCTAACGGAAAGAACTCAAACAAAATAAAGGCAAATGCCATTTGAAGCTGGGACAGGAGCCAGACCCGGGGCCTTGCTGAATGGATTTCGGCGCTGTGAGTGAAATTCAAAGCTGCTACCACTGGCCAAGCCAAGGCAAACATTAGTTCTCCTCATTATCAAACACGGTGAAAATCCACCAGCGCTCCCCCAGCAACACCCTGATTCAACAAGATTCTGATCATCAGGCAAACAAATATTTTAAGTCTCTTTTTTTTTGAGGGGGGGGGTTGTTTTGTTCTAACCAGATGTTTTGGAGAAGAAAGTATCTGCTCAAAAACGGAGTGATGAAACAATCAGGACCCTTAGGAGACCGTAAGTCATGGTGAAATGGTGCATTCACTTTACAGTGTGGTACATATCTCAGTACTGAGTTAACGGTATAGTATTCCAACTCAGTATTCCTCAAAGAAAAGTAGGTAAACAAAAAACATGCACTCTGACTGATGAAGTTGCAACGGCAATGAATTACAATGTAACAGTTATGGAGAATCTCCATCGTATAAAATTAAACATGACATCTTTCTGCAAAATCAAAAAAATCATACATATTTAACTGAATGCTACTTATTTCTATTCATTACAGATGGGAATTTGATTTCACCAGGGGTGCCAAACCGTTTGTCTGCGATGCTTCAATGCTTCATAATGCAAATGCTTCATTGGCCTCCCTGAAATCTGAAGCCTTTCTCATCCCCCACAATGAGTAACCTCTAGCCAATAGCATTGCATTTTGGCATGAGCTTTACTCTTTTAAACAATCTTTACGAATCTGAGATTCTCATTTTTCCTGTTCCAAAGAAAAGACTTCACAACATTTAATCTTCTCCAATCAACAGAAGTAGGTTTGAAGAAATAACTCACTATTAATGATTTTATTTCCTCCTGAAGTAAGTATACACTGTATTATATATAATTAATGATATATATTTACATATACTTATAAATATATATTAGATACCAAAGTTTTCCTTTTAATGTGTTTTGAATGATGAGCCAAACTAATAATTTCATATTTGTATGAAAAAACCTCCCAGAGATCTTTGCCTGTGACATTATAAATAAAAGGTAAGGAAATAAATAAATAAATTCAGGCATCCATTATGAAAAAAATGTGAATAATGGTCAAAATGACAGAGTTCAACAGCAAATAATTTCTGTTTTTTCCATCAATCCAATCTGAATCAGAGTTACTTGTAATACCATCCAAGCTGTGAGCAGAGGTCATTCCTCAGTGATGAAATATGCATTTAAATAAACAAGCTTGTGTCAGTCTGATTCCACCAGAACACAACAGAACACCCAATGTCTCTGTGCAAAAATAATGTCTTATTGATTGTAGTATTTTTCCCTCATTAATATTTCAAGCTAAAAAGTAACACTCAACAGTACTGCTTAGTATCTTCTCCATGGCCAGTGAGTTTCAGAAAGCTGTGAGTGCCAGTTTGAATTCAATGGAGTTTAATAAATGTGGAGTCATTTTTTGCCTCTTTAAATTGGATCAATTCTGATGGAGCTGTGCAAACTTTGCCCAATTAGATAATCACAGGAGGAGATAAAACAACACATTCACAAGCTGAGCTCTGGCCATCTCCAGGTCTAGATGTATACACTGTCCTGCCCATCCCTAGGTCAAGAGGAATAGGGCTCCTGTCTATCCCCAGGTGTACGAGTCTCGTATTCCTACTTTGTCTCACAAGCAACATGACAGTGCATACACATACACACACACACAATGCATATAGACAGAAAGCTTGCAAACATACACAAAAAGCATGAACACACACACACATACACATGTGCCCTACACACGCACATACACACACCTGTAAGCACACATGTCGCACACAAACACACACACATGCATACTCTCTCCTCTAAACATTCACACACACACACACGCGCACGCACGAACACATGGCACACACAAACACACACACACATACTCGCTCCTGTAAACACACACATGGGCACACACCTGTAAGCAAACACGGACGACAACCGGCCCACACACACACTGCATTTTTTCCCATCCTTGTTTCACAGATCCTCTCCCAGGGGTAAGTGCTTTGAGATGGAAACTTATTGGAGCTGTAAAATCTATTTCAACCTCCTCAACATGAGCCATGCAACACATATCCATCTCTCAGGAACGGCGAAAAACTAGGCCACGGCTTTCAGAATTCAGGAAAGCAACATTCCTTCACATAAGCTATTAACAGACCTGTCATCCGCTCCGAGTGGATTTCTGCCTGATCCCAGACTCATGCCTTTGATGCGTGATATACAAATAATCATTAGAAGCGATTGTGTTACGTGCACTCGCACGCTGCCATGGAGCAGAATTATTGATCCACTCAACATCAGAGCTCTTCGTTTTCCACGGTCGAGCCACGAGAACAGAATTATGCACTTGACTCATGTTACAATAACACTGTTTACGACGTGCACATAAAGTGAAAATGTAAAAAAAAATGGCTGAAATGTTTTTTTTTTTTATTTCCCATGTTATAAATAAGCCGTCTACATGAAAACATATCAGCCAGCAAGTAGCATAGGATACAAATTTCAATACTCTGAAAAATCAAACATTTACGTTCCCGAGCCTCAGATCTTACAGGAACATGTCACTACAGGGAATACATTTTACACTGTTTCTTGTTGTGCAAAACTGATTGGCGTACGACAGAAATACATCAGTTACAAGCCCGATATAAAGACTCATAACCTGGAACAAAACACAAAATGTGTATTATAAATTCAGAATAGGCTGAATGATAATGCCTTAACACTCGTCAAAAAAACATGTTATAGCCTCCTTGGGCACATTACCTTTTCATTGCAGGCTATTTCCATGGTAATATGAACCCTATGTGAGAGATCAGGATAAACTATTCATTTCTCTGACACACTCTTACACAGTGGCTTCTAAGGTTAAATTCCTGAATAAATGACTCCCTTGCCTGCATTTCATGCATCTATTTTCGTGTAAATTATGAGATGAGCATAACAAGAGCTATGGAAAAATATATCCAGATGCTTTTAGATTGATGTTTCTAAACTTCAGAATAAATACTGCGCACTGAAGATTCAAAGAAAAATTAACAGCACAGCACTGATTCATTTTATTTAAATTTTACCTCTTGGCTGCTAAAGACACTGCAGTTAGCACAGAGTGCAGAGGCGTAATAAGGGTTAAACACCTTTTCGTAGGCCAAGCTTACTAAAGAGGAACAACAAAATGAAAGTTTATGAGGAAAAACAGTTGTCATTACATTTGCTTGTACTGGCGGTATGACACAGTGAGATGGGAGAATATATTCACAGTAAAACAGTTCCACTAATGATATCATTTTAGATTTTCTTGTGAATTTAATTTTTTTTTTTAACTGACATGTCAAGTGTTGAGCATATTTTTCCAAAGTGAAGCCAACCACAACATAGCTCCACTAAGAAAAGAAATGTGTAGCTCTGTTCTACTCTATATGCTTCTGTGTACTTCCATGGTTGGAAGTAGAAACTTCCAAACATACTAGGGCTAATGTATTTTTCTTAATACAAGTATGTTATGTACTTCAACTTCTGTGTATCTGGAATATACCTGATGTTGTGACTAGCATCAGAGCACTATTGACCTTATTTATTTCCATAGCATATATCAGAAATAATATGAGAATTTTCTGCTTATGTTAGCTAATTTGTAGGCAAAGTTCTCAGTGCCAGGGTTAATGCTGCTATGCTTACCTCAATGATCTCTGGGAATGGAGAGGACATATAAAAGTGTGCAACAATGCATACAAACAAACTTGGTTTTGTCAAATACGAGAGAGCACATACAGAGATGACAGTTTGTACTTGCTGTCATATTTTTGGTTCAGAATGTACTTGATACTGGTAAAATGGCAACCATGTTCGCAATAGAGATGCCAGCAAAACTGCTTTGCGCATACAGTTGTTCAGCAAATCAGACCCAAACTGTTTTCCAGCATTTCTCAATTCGGATTTGTGTTTGAATACATGATATTGTATGTAACTATAAGCTATTCACATTTAAACAAAGTGTTGGGGCAGGGCTGTCAGCAAGATATGATCACTTAAGTCACTGAGATCGTTGTATGGATCTCCGCTGCATCTGAGTGCTGTACAGAGTCACTGATCTTCACACGATGTGGATCAGCCGAAACAGTGCTCTCAGAGAAATGGATGAACCATCCAGATGAGAGCACCATCTGCACTGTATCTGATCCAACAAAACAATTCTGAGCACTGAGAAAGGGAGAGGGTCTGAAATGCCCTGCATAACCTTAGGGAGAAAAGCTTCAGGTGATGCGAATGAAGGCCAGCCAGTCAGAAAGAGACTTTATTAATCATAACTATTTAGATAATTCATCAATCCCCACAGGGAGGGTTTAATTGGGGATTAATTGGCCGACCACAATAAATCACAGTTCAAGCTGTCCATGTTGGGATATCATGCCCAAAAGCAGTGACTGAGTGCTTTCGGCATGCATCCAAAAATACAACAGGAGCTTTTCAAATTAAGAAAAGAGTAGACCATGCAGCCCTTATAGTCATTAACATTGTGCATCTAATAATGGCTCTGTCATTAGGTCAGCAGAGTTCCCCATGGGCCCACCCTTGGACCCCTTCTGCAATTATTGCCTCGCCTCCCTCAGGAGGCATTATCTTGATGAAACCCTGATCGATATTACCATTGTGGACCAACAGATCCTATTTCTTTTTAAAAATTAAATTAAACTGTGGACAACATCTTCCAGTTTAATCTAAATCCATTGCCCCCAAACCCCAGCCCACCTCCCCACCCCATGCCCTCAGCACCCCACCCCGCTGATTGCTTCTCACATCTTGTTCTATCCGCTCAAAATCATCTAACCTTTGACTTCAGCTACTTCACATCAGTCCCAACGGCTCCTCTGAGACGCTACTACTATGAATACATACCTCCTTGTCTACATATTTTCTTTCCCGGTTTCCTTGCACATTCCTTGGATATTCTTTTTACTGAAAAACGAATAGAAGACTAAAAAATAACATGCCGCTTCTTTAAAGAACGTCTGAGCATGCAACAACATCATCAGATTCAGTACCAAAAATCAATATGAAATACTTAGCATATAATAATAGCGGACACTCAGCAGTAATCAACAGCAAATCTCTTACAGCCTTACAGTCTTTACAACAGAGCAGGATGTACTGGTCATCAATTGTGGGAGGGGCCAGTTTCCCTTGGGTAGGTGTATGTTGGTGGAAAGAGGGGAGCAGAAATGGGACAGTATTAGAGGTGCGAACGGTTAGGAAAGATGCACTCTCACTCAAGCACACCAAGAAAGAAACATGCAAACTGAGAACTAAAACCATGCACAGGTCATGCTCTTCCCACCCCATAACTCAGCGGTTAACAGCAAGGGCCACAGTCAAATCCATTCAAGTTTAGTCAGTTTTAAAATCAAATCCATGAATTTAAAAAATTCCTATGATGTTCAATGGGGATTCTGTTTTCTAATTAGCAAATTGAATTTCAATTCATTTCCTCAGTTCTGTTAATTATCTCATTTCCTCAGTTCCCAGAACTGAAATTGAATTTACCCAAGCCGTGCTGTTAACAGTGGACGATACATTAGCACAATAAACCCAAACCCAGTTTACGCTGTTGTTTGACTCACCATCCTCTGTAGGGACGTATATGTTTAAGTACAGGCAGTCCTCGCTTTGGTCCTGCACGTACGTGGACACGACTTCCAAGCTGTTGGTGAACCAGACGGGCAGCATGACTTCCGGAAGCCTCCCTTCCTGGATGGTCTGAGGGCAGACCGGAGCAAACTGCGTGGCATTTTTCGTTCCGGGCCATGAGGCTGGTGGATCTGGCGGCTGGAACCGTCTGTCCCCAGTAGGGGGTGCCGCGTAGGGCACGCCCAGAAACTGCACCACCGGCCCCAGGATCTCGTTGTGCAGCTCCTTTTTGAAACCCCGCAACTTCCCGTAGGTAGTGGTCACCACGGGGTCCAACTCGTCCAGCTTCTCTGGTGCTGCCATCGCCATGGCGACAGCTTTCAGGGCCACGCCCAGAGCCCAAAGCCTGAGGAGGAGGAGCCACGCCCCAGCCCCCATGCTCCCTCCGCAGCCCGGCGCTGTCGCCTCCTCCTCCCGACCAGAGGAGGCGCTATCCGCTGCCGCCGCAACTGGGAAAAGCGAACCCCCCCCCCCTCCTCCTCCCCTCCTCCCTCCCTCCCTCCCTCCCTCCCCCGTTTATATCCACTCGTGGGACGGTGGGATCAAACCTGCGGATGGTTGGGCTGTCAGAGCTCTCAAAGGATCTCTCACATGGCAAGCGTTTCCCATCGATTTCACGCTGGCGGCGGCGGCAGCATCCTCAGCGAGCTCCATTCATCAGTCGCATCCTATCGATGGCTACGTTTCCATATCCCTGCCGCTGTGAAAGACACGGCTGCTTGCGACGGAGAGGGCGGGGGGTGGTGGTGGTGCTGGTGGTGGGGGGGGCGAGAGGGGATGGGGGAGATCTTTTCGGGCTGATAAATCAAATCCAGTTTAGCCGTGGGTCCATATCCTGCAAAGGGGGAGAGAAGGAAAGAATGAAACGACTAATTAGATACAATATATGGGCAGGAACAAGGTTCATTAGCCCCGGGAACATTCAGACGCTGGCGTGACAGCCCATCAATCAGTCCCCAGCTTGCATAACCGTGTATGCGTTCGCGAAAGACTCGCATTCCTCCAAGGCGGGCAGAGAGAGAGAGAGAGAGAGAGCCGACAGACATCGAAATCTCATACAGGAGAAACTATCCAATTAAGGTCTATAGCGACAAACAGGCTAAATGCAAACAGATACTGAAACCGCTGGTGCATTGTGCGAGAACCATTACAAAAACGTTGCACAATGTGAGAGTCATTACAGAAAAAAAAAAGAGCACATTCACCACCCACTCATAACGCTCATATAAGGATGTCTGGTTGTTCAGTTCTTGGTCGAAAAGGCCAGCACAGCACCATCACTAACCATAATACCCACTTCTCACTCGATGGTATATTTGAACTGGACTAGTACACTAACACCCCACTGTGAGACACAAGAGCAAGTGGTGCATACAAATGAACATAATGAAAGGCCTACAGCCAAGGGGGAGAAAAATCCTGTCAACAGCAGTGAACACATTGTTTTTTGACAAATGTAGCACATCTTTAAGGGACATGAATAAGACGCAAGTGACTAATAAACCAGCGTGATTAGTAGCGTGTGACTTTGTCCCGTGTGCTTCTCTTTACCGTGGGGGCGAATGACTCAAGCGCGTGAGTGACGTCACATTTCACCCACAGTCAAACGGGAGGCTCTCCGAACTCTCGCTTCCGTGCTACCGTTCTCCTGAAGCGCCGCTAAAAATACTCCGGAGCTCGCCAGGCTGCTGAGTCGATTCTTAATGTTCGCCATGCCTTCATCAACATGCCTTTACACGTGTAAATTTCCACCTTTTCAAGGCTTAAAAAACATGGATTATACGCTTAATAGAGAAGTGAGGACCATAAATAGAATTTGTTCATGGAAGAAAGGCCAATACAGACGGCTGACTAGGTCTCATGTGAAATATGCTTTTTATTTTACTTCCTTAAAAGGACACATATGTAGATTCTTCATGAATGAGGCCTGTTGTACCATTCTGCTGATTGTTGGACGTGTGCCCACAGAAGATCAGGATTTATTTATTTCATTTAGCATTTCACAGGGACCATTTCACAGTGTGAAATTTGATGCATCACACCAGAGTTAACTGTGGTTAAATTTAAGGTCATGGCATTCAGTCATAGCACAGCACACACCACAAACAAAATGGAGTTGATATTACTGTAGAATTGTACACGTAAGTCTCCTTTAATATTGTCTATAAAAATCTCCTTTAATTTATGAAATAAAGCTACAAGGAAACGTAAATTTAAAGTAAATATTCTAATCCTGGTGGCTTTGACGTGCCTTTGTCCATTCTTTGGCCGCATGGGAGAATGTATAAAAAAACGGTCCATTTCTTGATGTCACTTTACACAGAAGGATCAGGTGACGATCATGTGACAGTGACATCACAACTCTCAGCCAGGTACTTGACATCAATGACTATGGTAAATACCCAGGCATAAATTGATGATATATAATAATGGAAAACCATGTCAACCGCCAGGAGCGATCTGCCAGGAAAATAGTCAATTAATATTTAATGCTGATTATTATAATAGCATTTCATCACTGGAATTGTCAAAACATTGTATCTGTTCAATTACCTAGTTTTTTTTTTTTCAAACTGGGATACTTGACCCAGGTCTTTGGGGGCCAAAGGGTCTGCTGTCTTTATTGTCTTCAAAGAAACAAGGTAAAGCAAGTCACCTGCATAAATAATCTATTAAGTGGCGAATATCTACATATATTAGAGAAACACTGTGGCCCTTCAGAGTACAGGCTGAGCCTCATTGCTCAACAGCCTTTGAAAGCTGCGTTACTGTTGGGCCAGTTAGTACTGGACAGAACAGGACTGGCAATGATTTTTTTACGAGTTGATTATTCATTCAGCTGCTGTTATCGTAGAATCATGGGGAATTATGCTATGTGAAATGCACCAGACTAAAAATATTACATTCATTTTCCCAATCTGGTGGAAAAGAAAATATTCATTTTGAGCATTGTGAAAAGAGAAATACAATTTCTGGCACAGATTTTTTTTTCCTGGCATTGGACACCATGGCAATTGTCAAAGAGATTTTTCTCTCTATAGCTGAATTGCCATCTTGCTAAACCACAATGACTAAAACTGCAGTCTGTACAGTCTGGCTATTGCCTTACCTGTTACTGCGTTCCTTTCAGAGTAATGGTGGGCAATGGGAGCTATTGCATTTGCTGTCATTACTACGAATAATGCTGCTAGCCATTAGCTTGGGCACCGCGAGGCCTCAGAGGGACCAGCATTAGCCTACACCAGAGGGGATGAATTTTAAAGAGGCAATGGAATTCCACAGTTTAGAAATCAAATTTGCTCCACATACACCAGTGTGAATGTGTGTAGTTGTTCACCCTTGGCTTGAGATACCAAGAAAGCCGTTTCAGGCAGTACCCTGCGCTCTGTTAGCATAGCTACGGAAAAACCACACATACCTCCACACACTAACGTGCCTGCGTTAACAGCTCTGTGGAAAGACAACATGCACTTTCAGACACTGTTGGAAATACGGCTACTATTTACCCCCCATTTCTCCAAAGTGGGGACGAGGACTGAGCCAAATCAAATGCCTAATTCAGCAGATCTGTTAACCTGCTGCTCAGAAAGAATAAGAGCCTCTCACTTTCCTGCCCAGTACCAATGACCTGTGTCCTAATGATTTATACATTATGCTGAAATGCGACAGTGGAGGACAAATGGCCTTTGACTGTTCCTGCTGTGAACTGAAACAATACAGTGTTCAATCTATTCTTGCAAAGTCTAGATGCATGATAATAATAGCACATAAATATGCTTCAGACTTGTTTACACGTACAAGAAAAGAAAGGCCTAGGTTCTCAACCCAGCAATAGTTTGCAACTTCCATAGATATTTATATATAATCTCACATTGAGCATAAAAGTGGCTGTTCATTTTCAGTGAAAGAAATAAAAAGATGTTCAATACAACACAGTAAGCCAGCGATGACAGAATACAAGACTGTACTGTGCTATACTTGAAAACAAGCTAAGAATTGGTTGTGCTGCTTCAACCTATAGGCACCACAATGTGACAAATCTTACACACAAGCACTCATACACACACACACTGTCTCTCTCTCAGACACACATGTATACTGTCTCTCTCTCACACACACACACACACACTCACACTATCTCTCTCTCACACACACACACACACTCACACACACATACAGACACATACACACACACACTTACACATGCACAACGTTAACCTTTTGCCATTGGAAAGAGATGGATTTTAACTTGCAAAGGCATGTGAAATATTACAGTTAAATGGTTGACAACAGAAAAAGCTGGCCCAAAGAGAAAAATCCTTGGCCACTGCTGACCCCTATGGCCATAAATGAATCTCAGCTGTATTCTACCACATTACTCATCGTGGATGCAGAAAAAGATTTAATGTGATGGGAAATAAAGGCAAAGTGGAAGCTCTATCAGGAATCATAAAAGTAATTTGCCTCCCATTTCAACAGTTAACCAATAGGAATAGAACTGCGTGTTTCAAAGACTTTGTTGAGGGGACCCTCTCCCATTTCACCGTGAAACGGTTAGACACTATGAGGCAAAAGTTACTGCATTAATGCAGTCTGTTACTATTTATTTCTTATCATTTGATCACGATAATTTGAAGTGTTGCAGATGACATTCGTTTTAACTTAGCGCTGTGGTTCTTGTAACTTGCTTCAGTTTTCTCAACCATCAGACATCTGTGAATATCACTTATGTTAGTAATAATAAAATAATAAAATCTCCCATTTTAATAATTGTATTTGGAACACTTGTTTTTGACACCATTCTCAATTAAACTGGAAAAAATTCAAATAATTAATGGAAAATGCCAGTAAGCATGTATGCAACATGTGCAGGTCTTTGTTTGTGACTTAAAAACCTTGAATTGAACAATAAACACGTTATCTGACTGTCTGGGGAACACACTCAATCTAAACATCCTCACAACCAAACTAAAACCTGACTGGAACATTCCCATACATTTCCGAATAACTTCCATTAGCTCGGGAAAGTTTATTTTCATAAACCAAGTGTTTCCTGACAGACTTAATATATTCACAGCATGTACACACCAAAGCTGTAAACAAACCTGTAATCAAAATCAAATTAGCTGTAATTGAGTGACATCGTCGTTCTTCCACACAAACAAAACAAAGTAAGTGGAGCTCACAGGCGTTCAGGTAAATATCTCAATACAAGAGAACAAGTTTGCCAATTTAAGTGAAAGCCTGTAGATATGTATGAGCTAATTCTATCAGTAGATCAATTACCACACTGTTTCGCTTTTCATTGGTTAAAGTACACATCTTTGAGTCAAGTTCTGAAACTCCTTTGCAGGGAGGGGACACAGCAGTCTCACACTGGATATGCTTAGGATTTACATTTTTTATTTGTTCTCGGATTCATGCAAAAACACTTCATGAGCTGCTGTTTTAGCTGCGATTAAACATCAGATATAAATAACCCGTTTTCACAGGACAGGTGTAAAGAAACGTTCGCACCTGGTATGCGCATTAATTTAACACCATCCAGGAATAGCAATGTAATAGGACTAAAGGATCAGATGTTTGAATTCTTCCTCTATCAAGCTCATCCCTTCTTGGCATTTGCAAGAATTACCGATCTTACGTTCTGTAAATTATGCGTCTGAGTCGATCCTGAGGAAAACAGACATTATTCTGTATGTGAAGCTCCCGTGATCCAAGAACGAGTGCTCTGGCTCCAGGTCTTACGTACTGGAAGGTAGGAATGTTTGGCATCAGAATGGGGTAGTAATTTCCACCAATCAGAAGTAGTTTTCTTTGTGTATAAAGACCACGTGTTTGCGAAACGCTGCTCCCAAATGTAATCACAGTCTGACTATCTGCATTCGGCTTTTTAGCTTTTTAGTATTTTTAGCCTCCATTTTGCAAGGTTTAAACCCCAAACTTTCACTAATCTGGTGGCGAGAGCAGGGTGGGAGGGGGTGGGCAGCTATGGGGGTTGCGCTTCATCATGACATTTCAATTAGCAATCCATTTGGTGCAGTGATCAATTTTACAAGTTCAACAGAGGTGAAGGAAATGGCCTTGGAGCCAGCACAAATGGAAATGTTTAAATCTCACCTGGGGCACAATATAAATAATAAATACTGTGACTCAGGTAATATATATGCATTATTTCACACAACCAAGATGAATTGGGGGGTGGAGGGGGTGTATGTCATTTTCCGAGACCAAAACAAAAGACGTCACATTGAAAATCAGATGAGAACAAATGAAACATTTCTCCTTAAACATTTCAAAAATTCATTGCGTTCATTTCCAAATAATGATGGATGGATTTTTTATGGATTGTTTTTAAGGTAATTCACAACTAAATGTATCACAGCAGTTTGTCCTTTCACCATCACGCTGACAACAGAACAAATATAAATTGAGGTTGCATTTCCATCCGGAATTGTGTTTAAAGTGACAATGGCTCAGCTCATTATTTTAACCTGAGCTGTCTTGAGCATAGAGACTCGAGGTTAAGGTGCTTGACTGGGACCCAGAGGGTTGGTTGTTCAAGTCCCAGTTTAGCTGTTGGTTGTTGGCCCCTGAGCATGGCCCTTATCCCTGTGTTGCTCCAAGAGGAAATTAGCCCCTGTTTAGTCGACTGTAAACTTTAAGTCACTTTGGATAAAAGCAGCAGCTATACAGCTGTAAAACTAGCGAAGACAAAATGTAAGGTTACGTACTTACTCTAATTTCATTACACATAGGTCTTTTTACAAAAAAGTACCGTCACAAGGCACAAGACTATTTTTAAGCCTCTCTTTTTCTCTTTGAAGTGAAATTACCCAAGGGACTGCTACGTTTGTGGTCTGATTCTGTAATGTTGCACTACATTACAATAGATGGCTCTACCCAAAGTGGCTGACAAGTAACCACCCACTTATCTTAAAATATGCATGTTGCTTAAGTGGCCCTCGCAAAAAAAACACAATATCCAATCTTTCAAGTGTTCTGTGACAAGGATCGACACTGGAAACTCCAAAAGCTTTCTGAATCACCGAGGAATCCTCTTCTACATTATGCTTGGGAGAATGCTGAGGGTCCTCAACCGTAGATCTGATTAGCCCCACAGTCTGCTCATTGAAATTGCTACTCGTTGTTTAACTGTTGACTCGATCTTAATTAGAACAGATGATTACACCGTTAGCTCACCTCCACGGGTTTGAAATGGTTTGACAGACCCTGCGGCTCTCCAGGACCAGGGTTGGAGACTGGAGTAGGTTTTTGGTCATCATTTCTCGAAAAACTGCTCACAAACAAGGAAGTGTGGATTTTTTTACCACAAGAAGTCTCCCTGATATAATTTTCAATCACATATCTCAGTGAAGCCCACCCACACAGGGGGACCAAATTGTGACTCTGGGCTCGGGAAATGAGCTCACAAAGATCTACATTTTCTCTACAGTGATACCAGGTGTCCAATCCATGCTATATTTTACCTGAAGAATTGGTTCATCCACCTACACAAGCCTACCAGCACTGAGTAGCCTCAGGTATAGAAGTTTAAATTAAGAGGACAAAATATAGACAAACACACAACCCTTGCAAAAACAACAGGAGTTACCCTTACAGTTTGGAATACATTCCTCCCTATAATGGATAATTGTACTGGACTCCAAACAACATAACCGTGCTCACAATGTCCGTTCGTCATTGTCATTCCATGCTAGCCTGTCCAATGGATCCCGCTGTCTGAGAGGAGTCTTCCAGCGTAATGGGTTGTGCTTTGATTCTTTAAGGCAGGGTTAATGTGTGCCTTATCTGGACCCATTAGTCCCATTCACTAAGCTTCAATGGTCTAATTCCCAAGACCACTCACACACAATCACAGCCATTTGTGTATAGGAAAGAAAACATCTACATTATATAGATATATATACATCAAACTGCAGTTTTAATTACTTACTCAATGAGAAACAACAATCATTATTGATATTTAATAAATAATAAGATGTTTATTTTATTGGTCTAAATTATACAGATGTCAGATCTCTGCTTAGTTGGTATAAATGGGTGCACTACAGCATTATCTTTGGTCACTTGAACAATGCACCATAAAGGGAGGAAGACTGCCCCCTACAGGTCTGTTAACACTATTTCCAGCTGAAATTTTCCCTATTCAAGAGGAGGGTTACTCTGCTGTGGTCAGGGTGGTTAGGCTGCAGTGAGGTACAGGGTGGTTAGGCTGTAGTGAGGTACAGGGTGGTTAGGCTGTAGTGAGGTACAGGGAGGTTAGGCTGTAGTGAGGTACAGGGAGGTTAGGCTGTAGTGAGGTACAGGGTGGTTAGGCTGTAGTGAGGTACAGGGAGGTTAGGCTGTAGTGAGGTACAGGGTGGTTAGGCTGTAGTGAGGTACAGGGTGGTTAGGCTGTAGTGAGGTACAGGGAGGTTAGGCTGTAGTGAGGTACAGGGTGGTTAGGCTGTAGTGAGGTACAGGGTGGTTAGGCTGTAGTGAGGTACAGGGTGGTTTGGCTGTAGTGAGGTACAGGGTGGTTAGGCTGTAGTGAGGTACAGGGTGGTTAGGCTGTAGTGAGGTACAGGGTGGTTTGGCTGCAGTGAGGTACAGGGTGGTTTGGCTGTAGTGAGGTACAGGGTGGTTAGGCTGTAGTGAGGTACAGGGTGGTTAGGCTGTAGTGAGGTACAGGGTGGTTTGGCTGCAGTGAGGTACAGGGTGGTTAGGCTGTAGTGAGGTATAGGGAGGTTAGGCTGTAGTGAGGTACAGAGTGCTTAGGCTACTGGACACTGGGCTCATCGATCAGCTCAGTACCTTAGCTCACCAGGAGGGTGTTCTGTGACAGTCAAGGTAAGGAGGCAGCCCAACGCCATCGATCGGTTTTTTCCACTCGGGACAAAACAAGGCTCAATTAATCCAGCTCGCCACTCAATTCACATCCACACAAAAAAAACGGCTGCATTTGCCTCCCTCATGTGGTCCCATGAAAGGAAGCAGCAGGGACACAGCCAGTGCTGGACTGTGAGCCACAAACAGGACAGGCAGGGAGCCTCTGTCTGTCTGAGAATCATCCTGATCTCCACTGTGCTTAATAAGCATGCATACGATCTTACCTGCATCTCGCACGCCAAGTCTGCCTTTGTGCTCTTTGCATGATATCATAGTTAAAAGTAAACAGACCACTGATTTATATTGAAAACATCTCTGTTCTCTGAGACAAAAATACATTATTTAATACAACCGAATGTACTTACAGTTTTCTATGCCCCAATTACAGACCTTAGTCATCTTATTATTTAAAAACAACCTTGTTTGACTCTGACTTTACTTAGCTACATTTGCCCTGGGTATCAAGGTATCGAGGTTTTCAGAGCACTGAAAGGAAACCATTGGAAGTCCAAAACCCCATGATAAATCAAAGCATATCAAGGCTCCTTTCAACAGACAGACCAAGGTTCAAACCTCTTCAGCTGTTTGGCTTATAACACGGAGAGTCAAGACCCCTTTCTTCCTCCATCAATGTCTGAACTGATGGAAAAAAACCTCTTAGGTCGATTCATTCATCCAAGACCACACATAAACCTTTGAAACAGGAACATGCAGATGCATTTTCTTTGCCTTCCCAGGAGTGGGGTGTTGAATGGAGTCCTGGAATGACCGCACCAGAGCGCACATAGTTCAGTTTCACCATGCTACCTACTTCAGCGGTAAAGTTTCAGAACGCAGCCCTGCTAATTGTTTTGATGACTAAGTTTCGGAACACGGAAGTCAGCACTCTTCTACGGCGCGTGCTTTGCAGCCAACGGACCTTGGACCACACTCTTCCCTGAGAGAAATCCTCATCACGGCAGGTGTTAGAGGCAGAGATAAACAGGATGAAAGAAGTCTGTTACTAATGAATGAGAGGAATGGTACATTTATTTATTTATTTGGTACTTAATGCCACGTTGGCGCCTAAGGCCACTTCATGGCAAGATCATGGTTAAATATCAATCAATAAAAACCAATCAATAAATAAAGACAGGACATGCAATAAATATACAAATATGGTAAAAGAGCAAAATAATCTTCATACAGCAAGTACAAAAAACCTATACAGAAAACTTCAAAGGTATTTGTGACAAAAATTATAAAATTTTTCCCGGAGGCACCTTAGTAAATACATCTTTCAAAGATCTTTCAGAATGAAACCTTTTCTAAATGGTAATAAAAGCAGAAGAGTTTTCTAACAGATGCTTAAGGAGTCTTAAAAGAGTCACACAATGATGGTTCTTCACTCCTTAGTAAATACATGTGTAAGTCTTGAGTGACCTTGAGTGAATCCTATGTCTTGTTTATAGAATTTGGTCCCATCGAGTTTTAAAAGAGAAAACGTAGGTCTCCAACAACAGGGCTGAGTTTATCATTTTCACTCCTGTCCCATTCCTCCTGCCACTTGCTTGTTATGTAGGCATTCAGTAAAGGTCTAAGATCTGATGGACAGATTAGACACTCCTGGAATTAGACACAGATCCTTGTTGTGAGGGCTTCCTTTGCAGCAATGTCAGCCTGTTCATTGCCCTACAGACCACTATAGCCTGGTACTCAGCAGAAGAGGATATGATAGTTCTGTTTCTGTAAAGAACTGACTTTAGCCAAAATCTGAGCAACTATAGGGTAATCAGTTTTCAAAGATTCCATTGCTTGAAGGCAAGCTTTAGAATCTGTAATAAGGACAAAGTCCTGTTGTTGCACATTTTCAATGCATTCCAGAGCTAAAAGCAAAGCATGGGCTTCTGCTGTAAAACTGGAACCAAGTCCTGGAATATGGATGCCGTAATGCTGGTGTCCAATCACAACTGCAGCACTGCCCACTTTAGATCTTTCTGTACATACAGGTTTATGAAGAGGAAAGAGGCTTCTGATATCAAAAAGGGAAGGGACTCATATCATTTGATGCAATTCTTATACATAAATTTTAAGTGGTAACTTAGCCAGTGGCCTTGCTTTAGGTACAGCTACCATACACTAACTTGTTGTTCTGCACCAGCCAACCAGTGGTTCAACCAGCCAGTGAATGACAATGTATTTTAGCTCCACCCAGTTTTGGTGCTGGGAAACCTCATTCAACCAATCAAAAGGCCCAGTGCCCAGGTGGGACACGACTGGACAGTCATACCCACAGACAGGGCCGTCCATAAGTGCTCCAGTAAACACCCAGCTGTGTAAACTGATAGCACAAGTGAAAAAGCTGAGTCAATCTCTCTGGATACGTGAATCTCCAAAGCAAATCACCATAAATCACTCAACAACAACAAGCAGCCATTTTAGCGATGCGTGTTTAGGCTGTCATTTGTCATTTGCTTCTTGTCACTTGCCACATCAATCCATATTAATCATAGAAGGAAAAAAACACCCAGAACAATGTAACACAGCTGAATAAATGTTTATAATTCTACATGACCTCAACCATGTAGACTCAGAGTTTGAAGGTTAGGTTTCTGAGCATGTTAAACAGTTTGAAAATATTCTGTATCAAAAACTCTCTGGATTTTAATTAACTTTCTTATGTTTGCATGTGCAAAGTGATTAACGGAAACAGCATCGGTTCAAATCTATTACGGATTACGACAAAAAGTGCTATCGATGAAGCAGTCTACAAAGATGTATAACACTGGTAAAATATATTAACGGACCAATATTTCATTCTAGGCGCACTGACACCCACTTTACCAAAGTAAAGTATGGATGGTATATTTACTTTACAGACTGTAGACAAGTTTTCTTGGTTCACTTTAATATTCCCATGCAATTTGCAGTCTTATTATTAAAAGTGAATCATAGAGAGAAGTGAATCATAGATAGCACCCACATTAATGAGATAATCAGAAGGAAACTTTGTATTAAAAAATGTTGAGTATTCTTGTCTATTATATACCAATGTGGGTACTGTTTTCCTTTTATTTACCAAAAATACATTCTTGATACATTCTTGGAGAAGACCGCTCATGACAAAAGTTTGCTTCAGCTATTATATTATTGAATAAGCTCTTTACAAACCATGAGACACATTTTCAATAAAAAAACTTGCTCGACTGATCCCGCAAACATATTCTTGTTGCCAAGCTGTGATATGAAAAGAGTATCCAACAAAACCGTTAATGCAACCTGTCAAATCCTAAGAACACAGAGGGGGAAGAGATAGCGGTTCAAAGTTGCAGCCTGAATTTGCTCATAGCTGACATTATTCAGACAGCAAACCACTGAAATGGAGCAAAAAAAACTGCACAGCACCAAACCGCTTTTCCCGTTGCTACGATTAGCTCAGATCAATGGTGGAAATCCAAAATGTCGGGTCTCAAGCTCAAAACAGTCCACTGCTGCACTGACAGAGTAGAAAAATGTTTTCTCCTCATCTCCTCATGCTGTCTTGTAAACTAAAGCATGAACATTCCTTTTTCCCCAGAGAGAAGAGGAAACACTGGAGAATAGAGAAAATGGACCATAGCCACAGATGGCTGTCCTCCAAAGAAATGATTCCAAACAGTCTGTCCATTTTGTACTGCCTTTTTGTCCTCAACAGATCTCCAGCTCAATAAAATACAGTTTAGTCATATTTCTTATAATATCAGACCTAACTATGAGAATATATGAGGCATATTTTGAGAGTCCAGACTCTCTGACTGACGAAAGACTGTATCATGTTGAATAATAAATCTGCCATTTATTTGAAAATCCAGATTTGTCTGATATCTGAGTCAGGGCAAAATTAATTTCATAAATATCTGGAATGTAACTGTCGAAGGCGCATAAGCGTTGCATTGTACTCACATGAAATCGACAATATCGTTTTGAAATAAACACGGCAGCAGTTGCTCAGACTAATTACGCTGTGTTTTGATTGTTGCACCGTTGTTGCGAGTTTGGACCATTAAAACTGAGCACTGAATGTCTGGTAGTCTCATTAGGTTGATGAAGAGATACATAAAAATGTCATGCAGGGTAACAGCAAAAAAAGTGGTATTGTCCTTTTGTGAGTGCGTGACAAGAAGGTGCAGAAGATGACAAAGCCCAAGCTCACTCTTCACACACACGCACACACACAGGGATTCGATTTAATGGCTGATTACGACAGAACGGCACAGAATTCAGGGAAGACGGTGGAGACGCCCCGAAGCAGAGAAGAGATGTTTAGAATTCACCGGAGGAACGGGATCCTATTAGGGAGGATGTGAGATGAAATAAAGAAGGACAGAAAAATTCCTACGGAGCTCTAAGAAATGTCATCACCAGTCGCGACGGGTGAGTCTAGTGGACGCATCGGTAATTTGGCTCCAATCGCGAGTCGGGCCTCCGATATCCAGCATCGGCAAATAATACACCGAATTACTAAAGGCTTCAAAAAATAGCATGCCATTTAAAAAAGGTCAAATTGTCATTCCTTTTAAATAGGGACAAGTAATTATTTTCTTGCGGAAGCTCTTATGCAGTGTACACAGGCAAAAGCATGGGTTCCCAGGCAGTGATATGCTCCAAGATTGATGCACTGTACAGCAAGGTGACACTGCTAAAGCTGTGATCAGTGTCCCACACCTTCAAACAGAGTGTGACCAAGGCCTTCCTGTTTCCATTTGGATGAAATTATCCACTGGGATAAGCACCAAGCACGATGGTGATCTCCACCTTCCTTTCATGTCTCAGTCTCGATTTATTACATTATTTCAAAAATCTTTCGTTCCCATTAGAAAAGCCCCCATTTTAGCACATGAAAGTTTTGCACTTAGCACCATGGGTTAATGCGCCTGTCACATTAAAGTACTTAGGAGGTGTAGCTGAAATTTGTAAGCGCGTGTTATTATTTCTCAATAAAATGTGACCACAGGTGAGAAATGTGTTCAGAGCGGCCATTTTGTACACATCATCTGCCTCTCGGAGCACCTGAGCTACTATGCTGCAAAATAGGAACACAGTGTTCCCTTGCAACACCATTAAAACATCAACACCGTTTTTTTTCTTCCTTCTGGAGAAAGTTGTTCATGGGAACATTCATAGTGCTGTACAGGCCATATGAATTCTAGCCAGAAAACGCGGTTTCGCATGTACCTTTTTATGGATGGATTTTTGTTGCCGAAACAAAAGTTTCTGTTAAGGAAATCCAACGATGGCTTTGCCTCATTTTGATGACCAGTGTTCTGTGATCATGTTTTTGTATTGCTACATTTTGCTGCCTTAATACAGGCCAATGAGCAAAAGTTATGCCATCCTCCTGTCAGAAAGTCCTTAAAGCATGAGAGCTTCACAACTGAAAATGGCTGAGGGTTGAAAGGGCTCTTGTCATCATTAGGCTTTATGATAAACATCTGTATTTCATAGTCAGTGAGTGGTAGTATATTGAAGCATTTTGTGATATCTATCAATATTGAGGAAAGATCTATAAAATCCTACCCTGCATGGATTTCTACAGCAGTTTTTCGTACAACTATGAATCCAGATCAAAACCTACAGGGAACCATGAGCTCTCCCGGCCACCAAACACGAAACCACCACGGCATTACCCACTGCGATCCAGTTTACTTAGCCAGTGGAGTTTGTTATTTTCTGTGGAGTTTGTCGATCATTTAAGATCCTTTTAGGGGACAGATTTGTGACACACATCTGAAAGGTTCACTCTGCGTTTATGGAAGAAGTTATATCAAAAAAATGTCTTTGTTTTCTCTTTGATGGCACCTCAGTTTCTAGAGGCCATAATCACACAAATTCCTTATTTGCCAATCAAAAAAAAAAAAAAAAAAAAAAAAAGTTGAACAAAAGTGTTGGCAGATGTTTGGGGAGACTCGATGGAGCTTGGAATGGGAGGGCCTGGAGTCAAACCCCCTCCCGTCTCCCACCCCCGTGCCAAACAGACGGTGCAGTAATAAGTGCCACGGCTCCTGGGTCTATGAGAGACGCCTCCTGGGTCCCGCCACTGCAGCTGGAAATTCCCACTCACCCACCAGCCGGCCTGTGCCGGTCCCATCCAGCCAAGCCTCGGCTATAAATAACCCCACCCCCCCACTCTATCCCCGGACTACGACGAGCCGTATGCCAACCTGCCTGGGCCTGGACATACCTGTCACAATGCTTGCGTCAAACCCCCCACCCAACCCCCACCTCGCCCGAGGGGGGGCACCATCTGCCCGGGCGAGGCCAGTTTACCTCCCCATTTGCACTGCGGATACACCCGCTTCCCTTTCAGCCTCTAAAGTTTCCTGGATAGAGGTATACCGAGGCCAGCTCATAGGCTTCAGTCTGAGTGGGGGCAGAGACGCCAGGGGCAAACTGTGTGATGAAGAGCTCTGGTGGGGAAAGGGGGGGGAAATCTAAAATTCAGAACAAATCAGTGTTAGCATCATGTTCTCACTGACTTAACTGTAGGTCTGTCATAATGCATTTAGGCAATGGCTATATATATGGCTAAAGTAAGCGCTGGTAATTCATAGTCCTCATTTGACTCCATGATTCGCAAGTAATTACAGTGCCAATCCTCATTGGTCAGACAACGAATTGAAGGAAAAGTTTTACCTCTGCAAAGGATCAAGCTGACAAAATGTGCCAAGGGGTCAACGGGCAGGCAAATTTACACAGGTCATAGTTTTTACACACTACCCTTTTATACTGCTAGATATTCGCTCAAGCTGTTCGGGTGAAGAAGCTGTGCTTGACTCAATGATTTGAACAATCACAAAGAATAAACAAAGAATAAACCTACATTGGTCAGACAACAAACCGTAGGCAAAGATTTCATTGACATTTTTGTATGTTTTTTAACATCTTTGTTTTCTCGACATAGAATGAAACTGA
Organism: Albula goreensis; assembly: GCA_022829145.1. Lineage (NCBI taxonomy): Eukaryota > Metazoa > Chordata > Actinopteri > Albuliformes > Albulidae > Albula > Albula goreensis. Next base: position 3,883,490 of record CM040764.1, on the reverse strand, counting down.
CGATTCTCTAGCGGTCCCCATGTTTGCTCTTTGATAGCCACTGGCTCTGCTTGCTTTACACTGAAAAAAGCTCTTTTCTGAGGTTTAAGCTGTTCGCTGAATTTTTATTTGTAATGAAATGTTATCATTATCTCTGCTGTCAGGTGAATGACGCGATGAACTTAACTGACAGCCAGCCCAGTTTCCAAACCAAAGCATTTAACTATATACTATTTGTCTTTTTTCCTATTCCCTCTATTCACATCTTTATTAATATTCCTTGCAAAGGGAAATGAAAAACTCAAGCACAATTTTGTATGGTCACTTTGAAGCATTTTCCTGCACACATTTTTTCAGCCACCGTATTTCCTGTTCCACTTCCTACTTTTTTCTGAAAAGCATGATTTGGGATTTAACAAATTTTAAGCTTGTTGAAATCAAACATTTTATATTTTGTCATTGTGACTAATTTCTTGCATTGACACTGACCCCTGATTCACCCTCTACTTTCCGATGCCATGAGGCTTTTTCAGGTCTAATAAATCAAAGACTGGCGTATATCTTAAAACGCTCATATGTTCCCACTCTGTCTCTCTCTCACACACACACAGACACAGCATTTAAACCTGTACGTTCAGTGTAGCATTATCTTAAGAGCAAGACAAATTGTGAGCATAACACCTAAGAGGAATCATAACAAGAGGGGGAATTTTTACTGAATATTTTCTCTAAAAGTAACAAAAACTTATCGCAGACCAGATGGCTCAAGCTGTTCACAGCATTTCAGCGCGTATTAGACTGTGTCACAGAATGATCCACCATGAAGAGGGGAAGAGTCTCTGGTTCTTTTTCCAGCCTTTAAAATGCACAGAACATTAGAAATAAAGGAGCATTTGCCTGTAAGAGGGAGAACTGTTATTTGAATAAAGCAGTGGAATGTAATGGCTGAATGTGTCAATGTCTAATGGTATGGCTGGTATTCAAACTATCCTTAGCACATATAGTCTTTAATACTGAAGACGTTAAACTTATGCCATTATTTTCTGAGCACAGTATGACATCACAAACAGAAAGAAACACAGGTTAGATCAAGTACACTTGAATTGGCAATTTTCCTGCCACGTTTGTCCCATTTATTTGAATTCTATGGCCTCTACGGACCAAGCTAATTTCCAGAGTATCTCAAACAAAAAGATGGCATTTCATGGTTTCAGAAGTAAGATTTAAACCAATCCATTTAGGGACCACTTCCTGTCCAAAGTGTCAGACATCCACCATGGAAAGTTCCCTTTCACATGTATACTTCTCAATTCAAAACAGGTTGGCAACTGTGTTAAGACATGTGGATCTCCCTGCATTTAGACAGCTCTCATTATAAGAGAATCAGAATAAGAAAGCCAGTGCTGTCTGGATTGTGAAACTGTTGCAAAAAAAAAAAAAAAAGAAAGAAAGATTATTATGGAAAGTGAGTAAGAGATGGTGAGTTTTCTAGCCCTGAGCTTCTCTGCAATTACATCAGGATCATGATGAGCCGGTGTTCCGTCTCTCTCTCTCTCTCTCTCTGCCACATATTGACCGCCCACTAAATCTTGTTTATTTCTGGCCAGGGACAGCAGAAACAAGTACGCTGCAGCAAGCCCGGCCCTGGCAAAACGGGCTGACAGCTGGAGAGTTACACAGCGAGGTTCAGCCCGGGAGCTGTCCGCGGTGCTGAAGCATCACACGCCACTTGAAGCAGACACTCTGACAGGGCTTGAGGTTTCTGCTGCACTACCCAGGTTAATAATTCAAGAGCTCTGGACTTTGTTTAAAAAAATCTCAAAATGAAATATATATATATAAAAATTCTTGCAGATTGTCTCTGGATTTGTAAGTAGAAAGAGAGTGTCTAGATACAGGGAAACCAGAGAGATATGATCACTGTGAGCTTACTGAGCATGCCTTGTTCTCCTCGTTGATCTCATTGATTGCATCACTGTGCAAATACATGTACTCCCATGTTCTCTTATGGCAAAGACACAGTAGCCATATTGTGCCAATAACCTGATGGTCTTTTTATCGTCTTTTGGCTTATTTCTCCTACGGCATGCTTTGTTTCATCCAACACTGACCCCCGGAGAGAGGGAGATAAAGAAAATGGCCAAACCAGATGGCGATACATTCGCTCTCTATAAAAGCTTAACCTTGTTCGAGCCAAGGTCAGGTGACATTGAAAGCCATTCCAAGTGCTTTCCCATTGGTCATGTGAAAAGTAAATTAAAATGGGTAAGTGTATTATTTTAGACACATCCACTCATACAGCTTTGCTCATGGGTATGAAACAATGGCAGGGTCCCAAATGGATGTTGAAGCTCTCACCCCCTGTCCCTTGGCTGGCGCACAGAGCAAAGGCGCGTGTAAACAGGGCAGCTGTGCGTCGCGCGGCTGGGAGTTTGAGTCCCAGCGGCGCTATTTAGCGGCTGCGGCTGGAGGTCCAGATCGCCAAAACAACAACCAGCTCAAACAGGGGGTCAGCTTAAACTTACTGAGATACAGCTCTGTTGCTTCTCCAGCGACTGGCAAAATGTTTTGATGCCCCACACTGCTGTACTGGTGACTGCGTAGTAACATTCATCTATTCATGTAGTCATATCGTAAATCATGCTGAAGAAAATGTATAACAAATACAGTTCATATGTTTACTGATTAAATGATAACCATGTTGATGGTACAGTGTGCATTTTTGCATTGTTTCTTAAATACTGTCATTATGCTTTGCCCATGTTTCATATGAATTATTCAATCTCTAAAAGCAACTCACTTTGTTACCATATTTGTACTGTGGACCGCAGGGTGTACAATAGCTATGAGGGTGCCATACTTCATTTCTACTTCACCTCTCCTTGTCCCCCCCTAGCTCTTCTATTTACTCATAGTCTACGAGTAGTGATCTAATTTTGTTCTTTTTATGGTGGTTGTTGTTGTTGTTGTTGTTGTTTTTTTGCTGTTGTGACTGATGTTTTTTTGTTTCTTCAACAGGTCATTCACAGGATTATAGTCTATGCTTATGTTATCACTTCTAGCACTTGGGACTTTAACCTCACTTGAGGACTTTTACCACTTTCATCCCTGACTTAAAGCACTTTGTGTTGTAAGTTGCTCTGGATATGAGCGTCTGCAAAATACCTATAATTTAATGTAATGTCATTACTATAATAAACCTACAACGGCATATACATGCATAGGTAAAAATATTAAAATGTTAGAGTGTAGAACACAGGGTCTTGGGCCCACCTTTATCCTATCGGGAATATGAATTAGTCCTGTTAGGGGACGGCTAGAGTTTCCTTTATTGTAGAAGAGGAGTGCAGCTTAAATAAGGGCTGCCTGAGAGCAGACTTTGAGTAATGCTTGTCTCAAAGGTTTGTGGTTGGTTTGTCTAGTTGTTATTTTGTTACTGCTGTTATTTTCTTCCTCAGTTTGTTAGTCCATCCAGCACCAAAGTCACCCTTTTCTGTGTCACTTTAAGATGGGAGTATCACTGCAAATGAACATGTGAAACCCTGTGTTTTTGAGCCAGTAGAGGATACCCAGAATACTCCATATTGTTTGGGTTGTTGCTTCTGTATCCAACGCATAGACCTTGATTTCAGTGATACCCTGCAGAGCTGCCACACTGCTACAGATAACACATTTCGTCACATCAGCCATGGGTCTTCGGGGAATATTTCAGAGAAAGTTCTTTGGCTAATAGACCAATCTATCTGAAATAATGCAACATTGCCAGTGCCCATAATTGTGGAATTACTATGCAAGCTTACAGGGAGGTACAATACACACATAATAAGATAAAAACCTGCCAGTATAATAACTATGATTATGTTTATTCCAAAAAATTGAGGTTTTTAAAACAATATCAGAACAGTGACTCTCTCGTGCATTTACTTTGATTTATTGATGTTTTTTTTTTTTTTTTTTTCATCTGATCCCCACTGGATTTTAAGCTACATAGCAACACAAACCTTGGTAAAAATGTATCTTCTTATACAGAATATTTTATAAATATTAGGTCTCACATGACTTTCTACCATTTTAAATATTATATTGTAGATTTGGAATGACACGCACAGTTTAATACAGAACAGTTCAGTTCCAGTCCTGGAGGGTGTGTAGGAGTAAAGTGAATTGTCTAGAAAAGAGACGCCCCTTCCCCCACCCCCATTTGCTCACTCACTTTATTCACAGGATATCTATGTCACATGTGTAATATATGCAAGAATGTATGTGGCAGCATATGGGAAATTATTTTTTATGGCCATAATACTCATACTTTAAAGACCATTGCAGCGCCATTTTCAGGATTTGATATATCGCTGAAAAATGTCAGCATGAGTCAAGTAGGCCTTAAATCCCGGGATTCTCATGCAAAACATGCCACCCAGCAGTTTAACGATCCGTCTACAGATGCCAAGCTTCTGACAGTGTTTTAGATTCCCATCAAGGTTGCTCTGCACATTCAGTTCTGAATACTGTACGAAACAATTCAACTTTGCATTTGATCATTAGTAAATTAGCACTGCTGTTAACATGACTATTATTTTTAGCAACATGACGTCAAACATACCTTTTTACACACAGTTGCTAGCACAGTAGCATTATCATTGTGTGATTATCATTAGCTAACTAGCATGACTGTATATTACCAAAGCTAATACTGTTATTATTACCAGATTGATTGCTAGCATATTAGCATAATGTGATTGCTTTCATTATTAGCATAATTGTGAGCCCTGATTGAGAGAAATATGCCCTCATCACCCCAATATCAACCTTACACCAGTCTGCCCCCTGTTCCAACAACCGCATTTTAGCAGCCAATGCCGAAAAAAAAAAACCTACAGGTGCAACACAGAGCAGCGGCAAGGCCTCTAGTCTTCTTCAAAACCCAGCCAGCAGTGGAGGCCTCAGTCAGGCAGCACAAATGCAGTTTCCTGCCAGTTTGCTGCGGGAAATCTTCAAAGTACGCCCACAACCCATCAGGTAATCTGAACATCGGCACACACTCGGGGGTGGGGGTGGGTAACACTCCCTTGTCGTTCCAGCTTCCGCCATACACCATTTTCTTCCCCCCGTCACAAAGCAATTTGCAGGCCCTCCAAAGCGAGGAAGCTGATCTAGAAAACCACGTTCTGGACAATGAACACTGTAATCTCCCCTCAGCCTGCCCCTGCTGTGAGACAGGGCCAAGCACTGTTGCCACAGGTACCACAACAACTGTCTCCAGATACCACAGGCCCGATTCAATCAAAACCACTTAGTCTCTTCATAAGGAAATATGCAATTCAATCAAAACGGCCTTAAGGGCATGTATTATTGTAATTTAGAATGAAGAAAACACATATTCTGAAAAGGACACGTTTGTGCATATCCAATAAAATATAAATTTTTCAAAGACAATGTTGTAATGTGAAGTCTGCTTTAATTGAATTGCATATGTTCTTAGAGACTAAGTGCATTTGATGGAATTTAGCCCACAGTCTTTGTAGATATACACTGGAATGTAATGAATGATGTCAACTGATTGTTCATGACTACTCACTCAAATTTATTTTGATGCATTGCAGTTTTCATTTTTTTCTATTTGATCCCTGCTGGAGTGTAAAATATCATTTGAAGTTAGCTTTTCCTAGTCAAGTCTGTAAAATTGTATAAAGTTTGAAGGCCAATGTTGGAAATGCACAAAACAAGGAAGAATAAAGACACACATGTTGTGATTCTCTGGCCCTAATGGTTGAAATGGGTCCACTGAAATGGGTACAGTCAGTTTAAGTAACGCAGACATGGGCTTTTTCAGTAATGGATTGCCTGTTGCATTTGACATTCAAGCACACTGCATCCAGCCCTGAATGTCAGCCATTGAGCTCCAAACTTCATGACAATGTGCAGAGGACTGTGTGGATGAGGAATATTGGCAGTGCAGTTCAATCAAATCCACTCAGTCTCTTAAAGCACATGTGCAATTCAATCAAAACAGACTTTACATCACAACATCATTTCATTTGATTGTTTTCTGTGTCACTGGAGACAAGCAAACAGGCCCAATGGAATTTCTTCTTTTCATTATAAAATTTAATGAAATGCTCCCTTAGAAATACTAAAGTCCATTTTGATTGAATCACATGTTCATTTCGAGTGACTAAGCTCATTAGATTGGTTCCCAGCCATGAATTTCACTTTAAAATCGTCATGATTTCAAGTTCCAAGGCAATGAAATTCTGAAACCGCTAGAGCACCGTAAGACCACACACAGTACAAGGAAATCACATAAGGTCTCTGAGAGCCAGATTCTCTTCTTCTTAATACCTTCGTGTGGCTTTGAATCTGGACAGTGTCACCTACGGGGAGATACAGACTGATTTCCCAAGCTCCTGTAACCACCGAGGCAGTTCAAAATGATAACTGCTCTCAGGACCGCTTTGATAAAATCATCCCCAATGCCACGTAGCCCTTTACGCTTGAGGGCAGCACAGGTTCAAAGACCGACCTTATTTTTAAAAGGGAGACAAGCACAGAGGGAAAATGGTGGAAAGGGGGGGGCTCAGAGGTTGGGAATGCAAGACAGAGGGCACTGTGGCAGTCCAGGTTGGAAAGGAAACTGGTAAAATGCTTCAAAATACATGCAGAGCGATGTATCAGACAGCTATTCTATTTTATGCGTAACGTTCACCTTACAGCCTGCTGTGGTTCACCTTTCATTGACAAAGGCAGGTCAGTCTACACAACTGTAAGCACAGCACAGATGACACAACCAAAGGCTGTTCATTTCATTGGACATTTCTACCACTTATGAAATGGGCCTGATCCACTCACTTTCTCAGATCCAGTTCTCCCTTTCATTGGAAGTGCTTACATTTGTTGTTATCCAAACTTACGCTTAATGATCCCGGTTTCATTAAAAGTCATTTGCTTTCATTAAAAGTTTACTGCAAACAGTTACAATCCAGCACATCAATGTTCATTTGCATTTGTATCTATCAAATACATTTATAAATATACAAATAGAGAATCAAATATAATTTGTTATGCCCCAAAGTCTGTTCCTAATGCATCAGCATTAATTGGGTTCCTTCCCAGGTTATGAAACGGTTCCATTTAAATGGATAGTTTACTCACATGGCATATTTCTGTACTACATCAGCAAAGTCCCACATAAACAATCAATGAAGTGCTTGCATTGTTACCATGTGAATCATGCAGCATACAACTTGGCTTAGCGTTGACATTAGCATTGACTCACTAACGATATACAGGTCAATGGAAAGTTACACTGCATCAGAGAAATATGTAATTTGGGAGGACCATCCCTTTAAGTGGACTGATACCAGCTGGTCTCATATCCTGGGAAGAAACCCAATTAATGCTGATTATCGCTGATCCCTTTAAGACACTGACATACCCCTCCCCTCTCCCGGGTTACCCTCCCAATTTCAAAACAACCTTCAGGCGATACTTCTCATATCTGGAAATTAAAAATTCACCCTGATCTTAGCTCCATTTGTGAAGATATTTTTTTCTTATTTCTGTTGCTAATATCAGGAATGAATATCCTCCTACACATTCATTTTACATTCCCTAAGATCCAGCTGTCTTCCCCTCCTAGTATTTGATATGAAATATGTGCAATTTGTTAAGATAAAATGCGATGAACAAGTAATCGAGAATGAGCCTCACAACTACAGTGTTTCAAATGACCAGAATGCTTAGTACCATTTCATTTCAATTCATATTTATGACTGATACTTCACATTAATGGCAGCTGCCCTGGGTGCAAACACAGACAATACCAATTTGTAAACTTCATAACTGATATTAAGACATTTCAGCACATGTACAACACAACAATAAGTGCCATGGCAATTAAAAGAGGGAAATTGGGGAGAAAGTATGTTTGAGGACATGTAAGTAGATGACATAAAAATAATTGATTATAATTGGTATATATTTCCAATTGATCTTACTCATTTGAATTTCATATCATAATTTTTGGTTTGAGAAGTAATATGGAGAATGAGAAACCTACAAAGACATAATTAAGAGAAAACATCTCATGTAGTAATGTTTAAGAATTTCATATAATAAACATAGAAAAGCCTCCCTGTAAGTAGTAACTGTATGATGCAGCAATACATAGTGATGAGCAAACAAACTTCTAGAAATCCATGCTGTTTTAAGAGCAATTAAACTACAGAACATCTGCAGATCACACATTCACAGTGTCCATTCCCTGAGTTCCCACAAAAGAGCACCATGAGCCCTCAGTTAACATCATTTGTGGATAGAAAAAAACTCTTGACCAGTTTGTGAATTACAAAACAATAATCTGTGACAAAACAAAATTTGCAATAATTAACATTATACAGTGAACGAACAGCTAAATGGTTAATCAAGGACATCTGGCAGCAGCGATGATCAATTTAAAAGAAAGGGTAGCACTCCACCTGTTGCCAGGTTACCACATGCCTGCCGATGATGTCAATATTTCATTCAAACAGCTAAATTTGTTTCATTTTTAAAATCACCTTAAAATCTTTAACGCCATATGGCCCTACAGATGAAGTACTTTCCCAAAGCAGTCTTTAATTTCCAAAATTCAACTAATAATATTTGACAAAAAACAGCATGTTAATTGTGCTCTAAGGCAGAGTATTAAAATGGCCCTTTTTCTCAATTTCCTGCCCAAGCAGTTCTCCTCGTGGTTGTTCTACATTTAGTCTATCAGCACCCCACGTCAGAGGGTTCAGGGTTAAATCCCTAACTGAGTCATACAAAAGATTACTATTATTATTATTTTTTAAATGGCAACCTTCCAGCTTCCCTACCTGACATTTAGCTGGACTGGAGATAATGGCCCAGCGACGGATATGCGTCGATGTCAATCAATCTCCACCATCTAAGTCAGGATAAGCTCTGTATTCACCCCGGGCTTATTCCACACCCACCTCACCATGTCCTCACACTGACACACCTTAAAGGCCCACACACACCAACCACGCTTCCTGAAAACACAGACAAACCTAACTGAGGCAGGAAGTGGTGACATAGATGTGTCACAGAACTGTGATGTGTTGAATTACCTTCAGTTAACTGTATACTCCTGTCCTGGTTCATTCCCAGATTCAATCTCAGCAAAAAAAAAGACTTCATATAAGATCTCAACAATAGTAGTGAGCTGTCATTCATATTCCAAAAAAATGCAGCTAATGTCAGATTACGCAAAGGGAAGTGTTGATTGGATAATTAAGGCCCCTCTTTGCCCACCCTTGCCATAAAATGTTATGTCAACAGGATCTCATTTAGATCACATTCAGCTATGCATCAAAGTGTCAGTGGACTTCACATTAACAATCCAATTTATTGGGATGTTGAATTCGATCCACTGAGAGGTCACCCCCCCCACCCATCTCCTGGCGTAATGTCCGCCTCCTCCGCCATCTAACTCATCATGCTGACGCCCATGTTCCCACGCCATTCCAGAAGGAGCGGCGGAGATCAGGAACGCATCGCGCCGGCTCTCCTTTGTAATTTATTCCAAGCCGTGAGTCGACAGATGTTGTTTTGGTATTTTGGCCTGTGTAGGAACTCCCAGGGCCATTTGATAGGCTTGCGGAGAGGAGGGGGGCGAGGGGTAGGGGGTGGGGCGGGGGCGGGGGTTTGTCCCTGAGGCATTGATGATCCACTCAGTTTCTGTCTGTGCCAGGTCTGAAGAGGGGGGAGGAGCCACAGAGAGGGCAGACAGCCAATCACTGCCACGTGGTCAGAATAAATTGCAGACAAGACCGACGCTACTGTATTTACACAGCCATCAGCTCTTTTTAAGGGACTGTCAGGGGAAGACAAGACACTGATTCATCACTGAGAGCGAGCGACCTCCTTGGAAGAGGCAGAAAAGAACAGTTCTACCTCGTTCCTCCTCTCTGCGGGCGCTGCTGGGAAGCCCCTGTTCTGGATTCATGCAAGTCTAATGTGCGTGTATGTGAGGATGTGCATGGGTACGTGTGTGTGTGTGTGTGTGTGTGTGTGTGTGTGTGTGTGTGTGTGTGTGTGTGTGTATTAGTATTAGTGCACGTGTGTTTGTGTAAGAGTGTTTGTGAGCATATGACTGTGGGTGAGTATGGGTGCGTGCGTGAGTGTGTGTGTGTGTTGTGTGTGTGTGTATGAGTGAGTGTGCGGGTGTGTGTGTGTGTGTGTGTGAGCAGGTGTGCGTATGAGTGAGCGGGTGTGTGTGTGTGCATAGTGCATACATGTGTGCGAGCGGGTGTGTGCGTAGGTTGGATGACTCACACCCTCCCTCTCCAAATGGACTGCAGCCACCATGCAGGGAGCAAGCATGGACTGCACCATTAGAGACCGACCCCCTTCCCCCTCCCCCTCCCTCCCTCTCAACCTCTGGCACGTACAGGCTTTCAGAGAGCCCCCACTTCCCCGGCCCCGGGATCGTCTCTCAATGCACTCTCGCAATGGGCTCTCCCAGCCCCCTGCCCCTCCCCGCGCGTCTGAGAGCTCTCTACCAACACCACGAGATCCATACTCTTCTATTAATCACGGTACGCGCTGCAATATCTCACCCCACAGGAGGGAGCGAATTTACCCAGCGGGTCCCATGCAGATCCCGTTCTCCTCCTCGCCTTCATTCATTCTTCATTTTTCCCAGAAAAATAAATAAATAAATAAATAAATAAATAAATAACCATTGCGCGACTGCGCGTGTTAACAAATCAGTGTTTCGTCGGGAGTTTATGCATGCGTGCTGAGTAGAACAAACAGAGCTATGCTCTTGCAGTGATAGAGAAGACAGATAGATGTTGCCATATCTGCACGAGCAAAACAGGAGCGTAAGTTTCTTTGCGTGGTTCACTCTAAACTCGGCAAATCGTATGTGTAAACCGTGGTATGTACAATCGTTTTCGTACCAGTTTGCTCTCCCGCTTCTAAGTCACCCCATTGAGACTTTTCCCAGTTCCCCCGCCCCCCCACCCTCCACCCCCAGGTCTTCATTCCAAGACGTTTTTGGGCACCTCTCCCAGGGGGGCGGTCTTGCTTTCCCAGAACAGAACAAGGGACAGTGTCCGACTCCCTCTGGGCCCGTGGGTTTGTTTTCGCATAATTTCTAGGCCTGAAAAGCAGTGGCTTCCTCATCACGAGCTCATTGTGATCGATGGTCAGGGCCACCAGAATTAGTGGCTACGTTCTGACACAGACTGAAGATCCAAACCACAGTTCCCATACCATCCCAAAACCCATAGATTCATTATTTCTGTATTTCACAGAAATGTATGATATATGGTGTTACAGTGTTTATCATGACTTGTTTCTAGGTTATATGGAGACACAGTTAACTCCATTCGCTCATTGATGCACCTGCAGTCTCTGCTGTGGGAGTGCTGTTAGCCAGGTCTGTATCAATGTTGCTCTTCTTGTGGATGCACTTATTTCCTCTCCCATTCTAAGCTGCTCTGTATAAGGGCCTCTGCTGAATGACTAAGACTGTATTTAGACAGCAGCCATTATGCCTCAAATCTGTTTCGCTTTTCAAATCCATTCTTTCTGGGAGGCTGTTAATGCAATGCTTTACAAGTGACCAGACTGGAATCACACTACATTGGTTATTATTTTGGGCAGAAGTGATGACATGAGTCAACTCTGTGTCACATTGGAAGTGGTGACGAAAAATAGAATTTGATTGGTTAAACACAAGTCATGTGAGAAGGAACCAGATTCATACTGAATTTGATCCACACACATACGTTACAGATCAGATTTTTAAAAAATTTGACTCTCGGTGACTATTTGCTGTTCAGGCCACAAGGAGAACATCACATACAAATCAAATATTGCAAAACAAAATCATATTTGAGTCACTTATAACCTCCCTAATGCAGCTGTAATGAGGAATGTAAGGAGTTTACTGAGATTTGAAAGAGGCATGGCATGTTTATTTATTTATTTATTTCATCTTTATTTGGTCAGAAAAACCCCACTGACATTTTGAATCTCTTTCACAAAGGAAAACTAGCCAAGAGTAACAGCTATTACATTACAATGAAAAAATTACAGCATTATACAGCTGGTTGATTTGGCCTAACAGAAACAATCACTCTTGTTCTTGACGTCACAAGCGAAAAGGAACGGTCCCAGAGACCACACACTCAATGTCCCACATACACATGCACCTCCTTCAAGCCATTTTTTTTAGGCTCCCTTCAGCACCTCCCCCACCCGTCTCCCCTCCCCCTAGCTCAGGATCCTTTCCTGTCAGGTTAGCGCTCTCCTTCCTGTGACAGAATGTGGCGCCCCCGTCCCCCCGCATTTACATCACAGCCCGCTGCCGCCCAGGCAACGGCGACCGTGCATTCAGTGCCCCGTCTGTGCCAGGCACGTTCGCCTCTCCATGAAGCTAGCGAGCCCCGACAGCAGCAAACAATCTCAGCTGATCCCAGCATGATTTCTCCTCTCCTTCCCCCTCCATGTTTCTCAGATCCATCCCATGCCGTCCCCCACCACGCCCCTTATCCAGGCCCAGCTCACCTCATGTATTTAAATGGACCAATCGCGTGACCCTCTGCTGTAATTACATTACATTAGATGAGTCATTTAGCAGACGCTAATGTCCAGAGCAATTTACAACGTGGGAGAACGTGAGTTATGAGTGCACCCTCAAGAGCTATGAGCGACTATGGTACAGACCTGGCCTAAAGCCAACACCCGTACCACCCTGAACCTGTCTAATGTATAACTAATGAAGCTAAGCAGGTGTGGGCTTGGTGTAGCAGTAGGATGGGAGACCTCCTGGGAAAACTAAGGGTGGGATTCAATCAAACTCACTTAGTGACTTTAAGTGCATGTGCAATTCAAACAAAGCATACTTCAACAGTCAGATATCAAAGCCAATGAAAATGCATATTTTATGACCAATCAAGAGAAAGAAGCCAGACAGAACCGTTCAGGTTTGACCAGGTAATAAGACAACACCGAAATATTGTATAGGCCTAGATAACTTGTTTAAAACACACAACAAGCTAGCTACAACCGTTCAGTCAACTTTTTTATATACATGTTTAAATTTCACCTTCTCCAGGCTGCAGTACATTCAAAGAACTACTAGCCTATTAATCTTATCCATTTTAATTGGAAGGAGCTGTATGACAGATATCTACTTTAATTCTTTCATTAGGCTATAAAATGGAATAAAGATCACTCCTGTGTATTTGAAATATTGATTCACTGAATGAAGCATTTTAACACAGAATGTAATGAATCCTATAGCTTAATGCTACTCGTAGTTTAATCCTGCGGCCTGGTTGTGAATGGCTAGTTTGGTAGCTCAGCCGATCGATTGTGACAGTCTAATAGGCATGTTCCACCGAGTGTTGAGCGCTGGCATGAGCTGATTAGAAAAAAGTCGTCTCCTCTTTGCTACATTCTACTCCCAGAGAGTTTGTTTTGTATAAACATGCAGTTCATTTCGAGTGAAAGGTCTTTCCTCGGCAGTTATACAAATAAAAGTCAAAATAACATTCATCCCTGGACATATACTGAATAGTAAGCATGGTGCAGCCCAACCATCTATTTTGAATACTACAACTGATTGACAAAAGTACTGTTAAGTTTCTTGACGTTATTGCATTGAAATGAAGCATTGTATTATGCATACTACATTCGGTCATGTTTGCCAAGTCACCGATCAATTACAGTCAATGAGAACAAAGAAGGGGGAACCTCAGTTTTTAACACAAAGGTAGCAGTCTCACCCACAACTGAACATTTACATTCATATACAAATCATATGGGCTAGCCAAGATAAATACCATAATATATGTCTTAATCTCCTATACGTGCTGCAATATAGCACTTACGTAATATACTGTACTGTGCTAGATGTGGGTCTTTAGTCTGCATTGGAAGACAGCCAGCAATGCTGCTGTCTAGACAGATGAATTAACCTGAACCTTAAGCAAAATGTATCTTTCTGGATCCTCCTGCCTTGGCTTAAACGATTATCTTCAAACTTGAAAATTATTCGCTTCTGTCTCTCCTTTTCCTAAATGTGTCTTGTATAATTACATGGATCCAGGTGCCTACTTCTCACTTTGTCCTACCTTATCTGCATCCTTTTTTGTTGCCATTTTCTACATTGTTTGTACGTTGTTGAAAAACTGAGTCACCAAATTATTTCAATTGTAAATATATACAACAGAATTATAGTATAATATATACCATATTTATAAGACACGCACATTGATTTAATGGCGCTAACATAAAAGATTCTACCATTCACAAATGTACTATTGTGTTATCTTATTCTTCTTTGAATCCTATTTTAGCATTTTAGCTTGCGGCTTGCTTGTTACCAGATAAATCACTTGCATTGTTCTTAAAAGAAAAAAAAAAAAAGAAAAAGATATTTTTCCTGTGCCTGGTTGCAACAACTCTAGGTTATATGGTTAAATCTTACCTTAGGCCATTTCCAATTTAATATCCAATGGACGCTTGAAATTGGTTAATTGAACATGTAACACCCGAACTGACAAAGCAAACAGTCTTCAGGCTGCTGTGACCAATATAATTTTCCCTAACTGGCCAAGTTGCATCCTAAAATTCCAGAGTTTGTTATGTCTAGGGATATCTACGTTCACAGGGGTGTTTACTCTGAAGTTCACTCTTCGTTTCAAGAAAACACCTATCCTGTCAGGGGAAATTGACTGGGCCCGTTTATTCAAAGCGTCCTTTTAAAAAGGCCTATTTAAAAATTCTTAGTGTGCTTAGCCAAATTGTCTCGCTGGGTTTTGATTCTTCAATGCGCCACAGGGGGTACCTTTCAATGCCAGGTTGTTGGAAAACCATACGCCATTTTGATAAAATAATTACAGCGGCCTAATTCGACAAAGAGGAAGAGCATCCTCATCATACATGGGGATGGGAGGGGCCAGAATGGTGCTTTATAGGGAGATGGCTGCATAACGGGGATGGGAGGGGCCAGAATGGTGCTTTATAGGGAGAGGGCTGCATAACGGGATGGGAGGGGCCAGAATGGTGCTTTATAGGGAGATGGCTGCATTACAGGGATGGGAGGGGCCACAATGGTGCTTTATAGGGAGATGGCTACATAACGGGGATGGGAGGGGCCAGAATGGTGCTTTATAGGGAGAGATGGCTGGTGCTTTATAACTGCATAACAGGGATGGGAGGGGCCAGAATGGTGCTTTATAGGGAGAGGGCTGCAAAATGGGGATGGGAGGGGCCAGAATGGTGCTTTATAGTGAGAGGGCTGCAAAATGGGGATGGGAGGGGCCAGAATGGTGCTTTATAGGAGAGGGCTGCAAAATGGGGATGGGAGGGGCCAGAATGGTGCTTTATAGGGAGATGGCTGCATAACGGGGATGGGAGGGGCCAGAATGGTGCTTTATAGGGAAATGGCTGCATGCCCAATATATTTGTACTATAAAAAATCCTCCTCAATAAAAATTGAATCATATTTAAGAAAATCATCACAGCAGTGGTTCTGAGCAATGGCTTATTGTATGATATTTTTTTCTAAAAAGCCTCCAATAAATTCACATTTTAATGTATAATTCATACAGGCTGTAGCTCTCATGAATTTATTATAGGGATTTGGCTTGGACCTGTAACATCTGCAACAAATGAAAAAAAAAAAAAAAAAAAAAAATCAATACTGAAGCGAAAACATCACTGATGCATATATTAGGCATCAGTGTACAAACAAAGCGGAAGGCAGGATACATGATTTATGAGTTTGTGACGGCTGATTTTCTCCACTTTGCAATGTTCTTTGGCTCTCGCGCCCTCGGACCGGTCCGCCAGGCTGCTGGGTTTTAGTATTCTGGAGGGCCGCGGGGGCTTCTGTCGCGTCTGGGCACGACGCGAGCTCAGCTAAATGGCTCTGTGATGCCCGGTCGCGTTGGCAGCGCACTAGCCGGGTTGAGCTCTCAGGCTCGGCCTGGCCGAAGGCCACTAATTGAAGGCCTCTGTCTGAAAAGCGAAGGCCCAGGAAGTACAGTCAAAGGCCAGCGGCATTCATCCCTGCCCTCCCCTCCCCCCCACCCCGCTGGATCAGCTCAGAAGCATACAGCCCTCCCATAAAGGTCACATCCTCACAGCCCATTCCCTGGTAAAGCAGGGAGGATGCACATGCAACACGGAACAGCCTGAGCCACAGATTACCATGACATGGAGACCTTTCAAAGCAGCTCCACACTGCTTAAACATATGGATAATGGATTAGTTGGGGAAAATCTCCATTGGAATGTCAAAAGTCATTGAATGTGAAAATGTCGACATTTTCAACTGTCATCAAAACTGTTTTTCAAAATTATAATCAAAGACTTTTGTCCCCCATTTTCCCACAGCCAGTTAAAAGGCAAAAGGCAACCACCCTGGATCAGATTTAGCAGCCTTCTCCCATTAACAGTGACAGATAATATGCTTCCAGCTTGCTCCGTTTGGTCACACAATAGTCTTATTGAAGCCGTGAACAACAGACCACCGTTCTGCAGCATTTCTGCAAATGAAAGCAAATTCATATCCGCACGGCCATTTTGTCTTGGCACATGCCAGCTTCCTTTGTGTGATAATGCACATGACGACGTCAGTTTAACTTTTAATCTTAATGGCCTCCCAGCATTCCACCGAGGTTCAGTCCATTAGTATTATTTCATTTTAATAATTTATTTACTTCGCTGCGTTAGCTTAGCAAGAGACCTTTATCCAGGTCGAGTTACTTAGCTTGCATTTTGCATGATATATCCATTTCCACAGCTTCATACAGCACCATCTGAATGTTTCTGGGCCCCTTTGGCAAGCCCTGTATTTTTACATATGTTTAGACTACAGTCCTGTTAGATCTTCATCAAAGCCTCCGTTTATGACAAAAGGCATTCTGATTTAATCTGTTCAATAGAACGTTTTAATCTTTGTTCAACAGAAGGAAATGCAATGATTGGTTCAAATCCATGACTCAATGGTCACATACTGCTCCACCTATTCTTACTGTCCTCAGTCTCCCATCACTAACAGGAGCCTATAAATACTCTTTGATTTAAAAAACCAGACCGAAGACCACAGCTAACATTTTTTGTCTATGGTATCAAAGTATTATAAATAGCAATGAGCCAAGCATTAAATCAGTTCAGTGATGTGACAGGAGCTAGAGTAGCATACATTAAATCATTTTGGATTTAATTCTGAATCCAGGCAGCGGCGTGTTCAATTTTGAGTGCTGCTAGTTTATCCTTGAGTGCTCTGGTTGAACATCCTGCATTGTGAATTCATAACAGGTTAATGAGAAGGTCACCTCAGATGTCTGCAAAGCAAATAAACAAAAAAAGAGCCTTTTATTTTATATTTAATTATAATTATATGCACTTAGTACAAATAAGGCAATTTAAAAGAATATGAATCAATATTTTCTTTATCTGCTTACAGTTTTTAATTGGATTATTTCTGTTGGACGTGATTCACTCCTACAAATTTAGGGCCTGGAGCTTTCAGGCAGACGAGGCGCTCACAGCGACGAGACACCAGGCCCACTGTGACACCGTTGGCTTTTTAATACCTGTACATGACGGCACCTATTCCTGAAGAACACTTATCAGCAATTCTATTAGAGCTCCCAGGGCAGAGAAGCATGCTGGATGCCCTTCATTCATACACTGCGTTTGGCCTCAGTCCAGTCAGTCTTGAGAGGACAAGTCCCAAGTCAGATCCCAGACAGTCATCACTCAAAAAAAAAGCACTTCGGATAAACACGCTGACAGTGGAATACCAACGATAAGATATGCTGGGACATTTTTTTGGTGAATATGCAGCCTCGTTATCGAGGCTTTCTTGGCTCATTGCTGACGTAACGTTTGGCCACAGAAGGAATCGTGTCTGGACATGATACAGAAAGGAGGAGCCTTCTTCCTCCTGCCTGTCAATAGTTAAGCAAGAGGGACCATGAACTCGTAGAGAAGCGGCTCGGTTAAATCAGTTTTTTGATATACCATTGGAAAAAGAGCATGTGTGCTTTATTTCAAGAACCTTCTCTTTCAAATAAACCTTGGAGGTTTCCATAGTTGTCAGCCAAAAAAGAGAGTACTTCAGAAATCTTGAAGCAGAATTAAAAGCTGTTATTGATGAGGTTACTATACTGTCTGAGAGGCTGAGTACACTGCAACACCAGAGCCCAGAAGAGTAACCTTGACTATGCAAATATGGCAGTGGCAATGGAACTACACAACCCCAATATCACCATCAACAACAACAGCAGCATCCACACTTATCTAGAATTCTAGATACATGACAGCCTGAGAGCATATGAGTGCATCCAGTACAGTTTAAGAGAAACAGTGAAGCAGATGCAGACAACACAGACAAGCTATGCTTTTGTGTTTCAAACTGAATTTTCTATTGCATTTTATATCAAACAAGCCATTCAGCCGCTGATATTCATGGCAACTTGTTATTGAGATCTTACATTAAGATCTTATTTTCTTTTTAACATACATGGCCAATCAAGTTTGAAACGCCTAAGGGGGATGTGGGAGGGGTGGGACCCGATAGAAAGTTAATGGAATATTAATTGAAAGCAGTTACCATGCTAACAAGAGAATATCATGTGTATATGACAAGAGGTAAGAAGAGGAAGGAGCAAAACACAAGGAGGTGTAGAGGGTAAGGAAAGAAGGGAAGCAGTTAGTGGCTGAGGGAGGGGTTCGGGGGAGAGGGTGGGGGGCATGAGCAGAACTGGGATTATTTAAGGGCGTTTGAGAATAGCAGGGGGAAGCATTTGAGGGACGTATGAGCGGCGGGAGAGTGAAATTACTTTCGGAATAACTACAATTATTCCGGTGATATTTATATGCATGCGATAAATTGATCCAGCCTGAGATACCGAGCGCGCTCAATGACAAACCTGTGTATGCTAATACAGCCGATGGAACTCCTCTCAGAACTGCACTTTAAATATGTCTGTACAATTCGCCAATATGATCTGGAAAGCCAGAGTACATTAACGTTCGTGCCAATCAGTCCTTTGCCCCATATTCTCTGCCAGCAGCAGATCTTTCATCAATTAAGGCCAGGACGCAATATAAAAGCAATTTCCTCCTTTGTGCCTGGCTTTGAATAAGGAAATTAAGTGTGTCCCATTTCTTCTTTTTTCAAAGATTGGTCCAAACTTCTATACCCCCTTCCTTTTCTGTCAAAGGATTGTTAAAACACCATGTTTTTCTCTTGTGTAATGTGAAATTATCTTTGATTGGCTTTGTTCTACTTCTTGCTGTGACTATCCATGCATAGAAATGAGAGTGGATTTTCTGCTATATATTATATCAATATTTAACAATTGATATTCATGGTAAGATCTTTATTTTAATATACATGGCTGATCAAGTTTAACCTTTGTTCACCCAATTGTGATGGCCAAGGTTACTTAACTGGACAACAACCATAAATTGATGGATGAGTTGGCATATACTTTTACCAGGGAAGTTTGAAAACTCCTAAAGGCAATACTGTGGAAGAAAACAGCTTGCTACCATGCCAATTTAGTAGTAAACCAATATTAGCTTTTCTTGGGGTATAAGCCCCCTAAGTGGTTTATAGGCTACAAACTCCAAACAGTTGGACTACAAACGATTGTTAGAGGTTGGACTACAAACAAATATGGAGGTACATGAGATGAGACTGACTGATAGTACTGTCCAGTCTTTGCCATTAATGTGAAGTGGATGCCCTACTTCTGCCCTACTTCAAAGGCAATTTAAAGACACTTGAACTACAGCACTTTGATATGGGCTACATATGTTACATTTCTGGGGGAGAGTTTTGGACTAATTTTCATCCCTGACTTTCTCTTTTCTCCAGATTTCACCCAAATTCCCTCCTAGCTTCACTGCTGCTTCTTATACTATCTTTGGAGAGTGCAGACAACCAAATTTTATTTCATTTTTACTTTATCTTTATTCAACCATCACATTACATTTAAGGCACTTAGTAGACATTCTAATCTAGATCAAATTACAGTTTATATTTCCACACACTATCCATTTACACAGCTGGATATTTAGTAAAGCAATTCAGGTGGAGTACCTTGCTCAAGGGTACAACAGCAGTACTCTGATAATTGAACCCACTACGTCTGAGTTGGAAGCTCGGCTCCCTCATTACACCGCACTACACTCAACCAGAAAAGTCAAACCAGAACTCAAATTGTCATGTCTCGCAGTCTACACCGGAGGAATGAAAGTGAGGAGGGACGCCAAGAGATTGTGCAGCAAAACGGCCACAGAGATTCTTTACGATTTTGACCAGGTTACTAACCCTGTTCTTTCGAAAAGCGCTAACGTCCACTTTACGTTCAGGGCTCATTTTATCTCTTCCACCGGATGGACGCGGGTGCCATTCGATGGATATTTTGGAAGTTCTACCTATGAAGTATGTTCTACCAACTGCTGGCTCTCTCCAAACCTCAGTCCACCAGCTCAGTTGCACAGATATTGCATCAGACAGCAGGCAGCAGGGTAGTTCCTATATACACTGTCTACAGGCCCCCGATCACATGTCATATTATATTTGACACGAGCCTGCATAACTTTTTTAA
Organism: Albula goreensis; assembly: GCA_022829145.1. Classification (NCBI taxonomy): domain Eukaryota; kingdom Metazoa; phylum Chordata; class Actinopteri; order Albuliformes; family Albulidae; genus Albula; species Albula goreensis. Next base: position 3,862,873 of record CM040764.1, on the reverse strand, counting down.
TATGTTCTTCCATTTTAGAACAGAATAGTATATATATAGTGTATTATGTTTAGTGTGTGTTTAAAATCTACCCCTACTTGATTATTATATATGTATGAGAAAAAGTTGTTTACATGTATGGATTGGGCAGTCAGCTTATGCCTGATCACACACAGTCACAACTGCATAATGAGGCAGAGAACAATCTGTCAACTAGAAACCTCCCACCCTGGGCAAAGCTAATTTGTGTGCTGCCACAAATTCTGCCAAGTACAGTGGTGCCAAGTTGTTAGTAGCTGGAAATGTCTCTATCTGTGATCTGGAGCAAACATATTAGTGTTATAAGAAATCTTGAATATTTCCAACACATTAAGCTTTGCAATAAAACCAACAAAGCAGAATGTAAGTTTTGTTACATCCCCACAATTATGCACCAACACAGACGAAAGCTCCACTGCCCCACAACAAGGCTCTTGTATTTGATCTTTACTTCGATTCACATGTGAGGACACAACACAGGAGGGGAAACTGATTCAGATCATGTCATTGTACCCAAAAGCTTAACAGATGCTAAATTATGGCCTTCTCTTGGTTCGTAAAATCCATGAGAAGCGTCTCGGAGATGACCATCAAGCCTGGAGTCGAGCGACTACCTGCATAAACCTGCTTTGGCTGAAATAGAGGCAAAAGGGGCAGACATTAAACAAAGTGGCATTGATGCACAAGCTGAGAAGAGGAGAGATTCACTAACAGCAGAATGCTGGCTGTTTACTTTCCCAGATAATTACTATCCAAACAATTAGAATAATTATACCCCTCACACTGGCACTGCCTCTGCAGCTGATAAACTGCAGCTCGTCTATTTAACTTGCAAGTGGATATTTCCAATGCTGAGATGATTAATATGTTTATCTCAAACTTTACTGGCAAATAAAAACATATTTTGAGGCCTTTGGGAGGTGCATGAGAGACAGGGATGTGCTGGAGGATTGAGTCCCAGTCATGCTGTTTTGGGTAATGGCCTGAGGTCCACACTGGGAAAACAATACGTAGCCCAGATTCAGTGGTGTAAACAGTTGGGTAAGTCGGTTAAACTCATCATTATTAAACCTTTCCTTGGCTGGCCAGGCACCTGCAGCTTCATGAACTGTTCCATGATTGCAGGAGCTGGGAACTGATATACCTATAAGCAGAAAGTCTAATGAATACGGATCGGTATTAAATATGCTGTATTAGCATGGGCTGGGTACTAAATGAAGCATATTTAACAAATGCATTGGTGGAATATGTAGAGGCCCAAGTTAAACTTACATCTTGATTTCGCCTGCAGGAATAACTCATGAAACAGAAACAGAGAACTCACCAACTAGTTGGAAAAGTAACTCAGTAACCTGAAGAAAAGAATAGGAATGTCACATCTGTAATATATGCAAAGGCATATGTCACAGAGGGTGGGAAATCATTTTAGGAGGAAGTCAAAAAGTGAACTTCTATGGTCAAATTGCTCATACTTTCACTGACATGTCAATCTCAGCGGTTCATTGTGCAGCTCCACTTTCAGCCCACAGGACAGAACATATGGCTAAAAATGTCAGGATGAGTCAAGTGGACCTTTAAAATTTGAGATTAAAAATAAAATATACAGAATTAAACATCATTAAGTTAATGCTGTTTTTAACAGCCATCATTTGGACAGCTGTGCCAAAAATGGCTATGCTAAAATGCACTCTTAAAAACATGACACAGTGCCATTTATAAAAAAGCCATCTCTGTTGAAAAGCACCGTCATTTTAAAGGTCAGGTAAGACTGCTGTGGTGTTCTTATTTCAATTTCCTTGCTTTTCAGCATTGTCAACTCTCACTGTCACTGAACCGTTTTTGTCTGTAATTTGCATAGAGCTGTATAACTGCATTTAAAGTCACATTTTCATTGCTTACAATGGCTAACATTTCATTTTTTGATTTCCTTTTAGATCCTCTTTCATAGATTCACAAACAATGTGGAAAAGCAACAAACATAGTTTTAAAAAAACACAGATTTTATCTGCTAAAGAGATACACCAGATATTTAATCCACAGTTGGATGGAGAGAAAAGGTTCAAAGCTCTGCAACTACTGCTGATAGCTGGAGACAACTGCGAGCAGTGAACCTGTCCTCACCTTGGTGTTGGCGGTGTGGAAGAAAAGGTTTATGGGTGATATGGCGAAGCCCTGAAAAATCAGGACACCACCCCTCTACACGTTCAATCTGCAGTAATGGGAGCCACGGGAGGCAGGGGGCTTTGAAGTGTGGGCCAGTAATACATGTGTAATGCACATTTCTGCTTTACGGCCAAAGGCAAGGCTTCACAAAGGGCCTCCTCTGCTGGTCTATGGCCAAGGCCTATAGGAGGAGCTGTGTCTATTCTCAGACATTGTGGTCATAAAAAACGAGGAAAAAAAACACCCTGGCTGGGATTCAACCTTGGGTCATTTTTAAAGAGCCACTACAGCCGAACATACTTCCATTTTATGAGAATTTCTTTGGGTAAAATGAGGAAGTGGAGAGCAGTGACATTTGACTTTGCCAATTATGTAAGTAATTATTCGTAATTATTGTAAGACTGTGCCAGATAGAATACTCATTATTTTACCTTCACCTGAAATTTAATTTGATTTTTGTACGACACCACAAGCAGGAGGTCATATGAAATATTTGGAACAAATATTGGATTTTACAGATAGCTGAACTTGCCAAACTGCATCTGTGAGGGAAAAAAGAACATATGAATTTATCTGTTGATCTATCGCTTCTGGCTGCTACACAGGGTTGCCAGACAGAGGGGTTTAACCCCATCATTTAGGATATTTGAAAAGACTAAAGACATACCGCGTTGGCTACGGCACTGAACTCAATTTACTCAAATAGTTTGGTTTCAGTTTTCAGTTTTCCAAAACTTTAGAAAGTTGGACCCAGGTAATTTCATTTGTTGGTCTGTATTTGAATCAATTAGTAATGGAGTTTTGTGCCATATAGCAAATAAAGGTCAGAAAATAAAATATTAATTGATCTCACTGATTGAGAGTCCTGGTATGTGAACATGAGACATTTATTTTTCATGTCACTCAAAGATATATCTGGTATAACGTCACCTTAAGAGGGTAAATCACCCTTGAATAGACTTTAAAAGCACCTAATTAAGAACAATTAGCCGATCATTTACAATACTGTCGTTAGTGTGGATGGAACAGAACCCAGCAGTCGTAGTGGGCCCCCTCGGATTTCGCTCAAAAAAAATCTCACAATGTGAACTTAAAGGCCAATATCTCTACAGGATCATAATAAAGCCATCCATTTAATCTACGAAATACGATTTCATAGATCAATCAATTGACTGTTTCTATTTTTCACCTCAGCGTGTCCCAAAAGAATGGCAGTTATTACACTAGAGAATCTGTAGGGTCTCTTCCTCTCTGTCTCTGAGACAGTGGAACGCATAAATGGGTTCAATTATTCTAAATGCAAATCAGCACCAGTGCTGATCAATGAATTCACTTACTGTGCCAAGACTTATTAACAGTGATAATGACAGCCATGCGAATGTAGAACAATCGTGTGTATAATTATACTCGGAACCAAGTCCTGCAGGGTTTATGCAGAGAAATGTAGGGAATTATGTGCACTGTATATGTCATTATACACCATTGTTCCAATATGTTCTCAATTTAATATACTTATTACGTGTAATGAGCTCATGTATCACGATGTGTCCAGAATGTGGCAATACAAAATGTTAAAGGCACAACTTAACACAAATATAGATCAATGCAGTCTTGAGCTCTGCTGCTTTTTCACCTGTGTGAATATATGCCTGCATGAAAGGATTTTTTTTTGCCATTCAGGTTTTTTTTTTCGTTCTGGTCCCTTAACACTGCCTTAGAATGTAGACACCAAAATCAGCGGCATTCTTCATGACCTTTTTCTGGATCAAAAGGAGGGCCCCTCGCAGTGTGGTTATAAATGGTTAATGGTTTATAAATTATGGCAAATCGAGTGTACCTTTCTACCGTTCTTTGATGAAATAGAGTATCGAGGAGACGGTGTGTGCCACATACGTCACAGAAAACGTCTGTGTTGACCTGCTCCTCTGCCTGTTCCTGATCAATCACTCCTTGTTCCTTACACTGTAGCAATTAACAGAAACGCTCAGTTCAGTACTTTCTCTAGTCGCTAACTTGGGAGTTGCACGCAGCAGTACCTCCCGTCTCCATCCTGCAGACCCACAGTGCGAGCTCTGTACACAAACCAAATGACTGTGGAATATCACTTTGTCTTTTAGTTTGCATTGACGCTGGCTTGGTAGAAGTGTGCATTTGAGGACATGCTTAACCCCTTTGCCATATTTTTGAAGCCTGAAGATGGTGCCTGTCAATCGAGTCGAGGATCATCAGAAATGATATCCACTGACAGTAAAAAGTGTGGCCTTTGAGTAGAGGTTAAAAATCCTGGCTTCAGAAAGAAAAAGTGATACTTCTACTTTCTGAAGCCGGAGTTTTCCACCTCTGCCTTACACAAACATAGGCATAGAAGATACTATTTGTATTGTATGTATATAGTATTTAAATGAGGGTCATGTAGCCTGAAGTGTGGTTGTACAACTTCAAAAAGCCCTGAATCACTAAAAACAATTAAGGCACTTACTATTCTGAAAAAGTAAGGAACAAAACCTGAATTGTTCTTGTGATCCTCGCTTCTATTTAATTTTGATATATATTTCAGCTTCTGGCTTACGTTCAGCTAGAGCAGCTGCTTTCCTGCTGTATCCAACATTACTGAAAATGACAAACACTGTTTGGTTTACCTTTCAAATCTCACAGTATGCCACCCAATTTCATACAGGGAACATCTTCACACTTCTTCTGACACCAATTTCCAGACTGAAATTCAATGCTTCGTACCACCTGAGCTACATATTACAAAAATAAAAACCTTTATCCAGCTTTTCAACAGCGGAAAACCAAAGACAATGTACTGTCTTTGGTCTCAGTGACGAATCCTGGCCTACCAATGGTGATGTTCAAAATGGAAGCTGTCTGAAATTAGCCAATCGATGGTGATGTCTATCCATCCTCACTACGCTGGCATGTTTTCCAAGCTAAACATACAGGCAGCTGACTCTAGATCAGTGGTCTCAGACTCAGTGCTACAGATGTCTGAAGCACTGAGTATGAAGGTTTTCATTCCTAACAATAGCTCTGGCTATAATTGGTTCAAATACTCTTTTGCCTGTTTTCTAAGCTGAAGCAAAGAGTATAGACAACGCCTGATATGTGGAAAACCGAAACAACTTATTTCACATTATATGCATCATTTACAAACCAAAAGGACAAATCTGCAAAATAGAGGGACATATTATTTCAAAATAAAAACCAGCATAAAGATATTCCTCTATTACAATGGGAGATCATTGGAAAAGAGTGAAGAAAAAGGTCACGGCTGAAGAGGCTATCGAGAAGTTGACAGCTTTGGGGAGGGAGAGATGAATTATAATGAATATGTTTAATAAAGCACTTATGGCAAGATTATCATACGATTAACATAACAAAAACAATGACCTCTGATCATAAAGCAGACTGTTATTCAGATTAGCTGCTAAAGCCTCAGGCTACTGACAAATACCAAGACACCACCAATATAACATGGCAATTATATTACAGCGCCTCTGGGTGAGTATTTTATTGCTTTAACACATAAAGTAAAGGAATATTCAGATTTTTTAAATATTATGCTTTTATCAAATCCTTTTGCTTCTCAAATAAAGAAGCAAGCATTCATTTCCAGTACAACCTGGGGAAGTCAGTGCAGTTACACTGCTCATTTTCCCCAAAACCTTCACTTTTTCACTTGCCTATTCATTAAATAAACCACTCATGGACACTGGGTGAAAGCAGAATCAAATAATGATATTCCACCAAGCTTAATTCACTTTATCAAGTCAGTTGGTATTTTTAAGCTCCAAATAAATGCTTACTTTCATCACCCTTAAACTGGTTTATTGTATCCATTCACTCTATGCATTGAAAGCCATATAATCTTCTTGATTCCGAGCAAAAAGAAAAATGTTTTACAGTGATCGTACGAGTTGATCAAACGAGAGAAGCTGAGAAATTGCAGTAGGGGGTTGAAGTTGCAGTGCTCCTCCTTGACTTGTCCAATGTTCACCACTTTTTAAAATGGTTCTTTATGGCGCGTGGCTTCGTTTCAGACGAAATGGGCTCACCACCTGGACAGGCTGCGGAGAGAGTTTCTGAGGTTTCAAACGTTCTCTCAAGCAGACTAAAGTATTATATAAGAGTGCTGGATGTACAGAGTCACTTCTGTTGTTCTGCATTGCTTGGCTTCTCCTATTGATCTCCTGGCCAATGGTGTCATCTCCAAGTTACATATGAGGTTCCAATTTAACGATCCGAAGTCATGGATCAATAATCAGCATACACAACAGACTACATTGACTTGAGTCATTTCTCCTGTGTTTATTTCGAAACTATGTGGGGTCAATTTCACACAAGTGGAAAGTGACAGTTATGTTGTTACAATGCTGATGTTCAAAACTGCTATAAAATGGGTTTTCTGACACAGATATTACACAATTCTGGGGTTTTAAATATGTGACACAGCAATTATGACTCTGTGTATAACAACGTAAAATAAAGCCCATGGTAATCTACTGGTCATGTAAAACATATTTTTCCCTTAATTTTCTATGCTTTTATCCTACAGAAATGAATTTGGCAAAGCTATGAAATCTGTGATCTTTGTACAAGCCCTACAAAGTATGTAGTTAATAGACTGTAAGTAACCTCTGAGTTGTCTACTTGCATATATAAAACTGAGACTAAGTGTCAAACATACAGGCATCTTTTCTGTCACACAGACTCAAGCCTGCCTTGGCTCTGAATCTGAAGACGAGTACCTGGAGGCGCTTACCCCATTCCAGCAAGGTAAACTGATTGAACTTGGACGGAACTGACAACAGAGGTCAGGCAAACCCTGCTGGCCCACAGCCTCAGTGCTAACTCAATCTGAGAGCGCACCGCTCCTCCACATAACAAGTGAGCGCAATAACAATGAGAGGTACAGCAAAGGACATGCAGGATCAGTGACTGCTATTGCTCCGCCCAGGAAGAGACACTGCAAACTGCTTGGATGTAGCTGGGGAACCCAATTAGTGAGTACTTGGTAGCTTTCATGTCATTTGTATGACATAGCAGTGCTACAGAGGTTGTGCCATAACTTTGGACTGTCACAACAGAGCCCAAAAATATCTAATATTAATATAAATAAATCAGCTATTCAAAACGTTTGCTAATGCTTCCTTGTCCACTCATTAGCTATTTGACTTCCAAAATCAAAAAAAGTGTACTCTAGATGGGACGTTTCAGCCCATCTTCTTCCTCAGAATGCTGGGAAACCATTCTCTTCAACACCTGCAGAGAAGCCTTTTTCCATTGCTCCCATGCTACAGTAATATATGTTGACATACTCCTCTAGGGTTAGAGGTTCCTCTGTTTGGCTGTCTCAGCTGCACCACAGGGTCAGGTTAGCGTCACTGTGACACCAGGAGGAGTGGAAGGGCAACCAGAGAGGACTGACCCTCCTCTTCGGCTGCTGTCAGTCTTTCTGTTCCCTCCCACAGTAGCCTACAGGACCTTGGACAGCGGCGGCCTCACAGACAGGCATGTTCGCCTGAAGCTGATTAGCAATCAGCCCAAGCGTGGGCTATGCCTTAATTAGGAGCCCTTTATGAAGGCACAGCTTGGTGTGCCAGAAGGACATGTTTGAGGGAGACTGTTCCCTCCCACAGCCTTGGTGGCCTACAGGACCTTGGAAAGCAGCACACACATACATACACACACACACACACACACACACACACTCACCTGAAGCTAATTAGCAAGCGTGAGCTATGCCTTAATTAGTAGCCCTTGAAGGCACGGCCTGGTGTGCCACAAGATGATGTTTGAGGGAGACTATTTCATGAAGGCTTTCTGTGTGGGATGTTCTATTGATTTATGTTCTCTCACCCTGTATATTTGCCTCTGGGTTGTTGTTTTTTCAGTCTGCCCTATGACAGGGAAATAAAAATGGCTGCTGGCCACCTTTTTTGAATAATCCTTCATTGGGTTTTATGCCCTCTCACCCTCTGATACAGTGGCCTCTCCTGCCATTGTGTTCCAATCAGAAACCCTAAGACGTCAAATGATGATGCCAAAGGCTTATCATTCATATTCAACCTAAACCTTTAGAGTGCATCTCTAAGGCCTCAGCTTCGGCTTACGCGAGGTAAACCCAGACTGCCTCTCTTAAGCGTTTCATTATTGCAGTATGTCCTCCTGTCTTGCCCATTACCTCTCAGGTAAAGCAGAGCCAAAAGGATGGCACAGTGTTTCTTATTACAATATGACACAGTACAAATGAGCTCTGTGAATTTATGATGTGATTATGAGACAGGCTAACCGTAACACTTCGAAGTCCTATCCACTATATTTCAAGGGTGCTTTACTCATTGGTTTCTACATATAGTACCCGAGTGATGATTTCATTATTTCAAGTGAACGGTTATGATGGTAGCATTTTCACAGAAACGTACTTATACCTATTATGTCACAGGCTCAAATCATCTCTAGGCCCACAGTCATCATGCTGTAAAGCGAGGCGCTTAACCTAAATTGTTTCAGTAAATATCCATCTCTCAAAATGAAAACTATTTATGTTGCTCCGCCTAAAGGGAGAACGTGGAATACAAATAGGGTTTTCAGCCAAAGAAATGTGTTCTGGTGAATGGTCTTTAAAGGAAATTGGCTGTTTCAGGGATCATATGGGGACAGTGTAAGGATACCATCTAAATGTAAAAAAGGAGAGCTTTAGCTACAATCGATTAGTTTCATTTTGACACCTTTAATATTGTCTATGTGGTTGGCAAGTAGGATGAACATCAAGAGCTTTTTGCAGTTATGGAGCTTAATGTTTTTATCTGTGGCAGATGAAAGTGTGACATTTAAATTCACTCATCAAAAAGTCTGCAGAGCCATTACCAAGCCTATGGTATTGCTCTGATTTGGAAGGTAAACCTGTAGGTGTGTGGTGGCTGTGCGGTGTATCATCCATGGGACATTGTCAAGGATGAGACAGTCCATCTTGAGTGCCTGGGAAGGTTGGGGGTTCCAGTTTGTGAGACCGTTGTGGCATCCTGTAATCTGATTGGTTCTTAATTGTTTTAGATCGCATTATGTCACAGGTCAGTGGTTGGGATTGCGTTATCGCCGCCTCTAATTGGCGCCCCACCTACAAGAGATTTTGATTTGTCGGAAGAAGCAACTGACTGTTGGCTTATTAGCAACGCACACCCCGGAAGAGGGACAGACTTTCCTTCCTTCTGTATCACTCCTGTCAGGTCCAGAGTATGAGCAGGTTGTGAGTCTAACAAGCGATGCTAAGACAGATGTAACCATATGATCAGATATGGCCTTTACTAGTGCATATATGTATAAACTTGAAATGTATGACCTCGTATTTCTATATGTAAAACATCTGTGACTTAGCTCAAATTTACTAAAGAGCACATGGCCCAAAGCATGGCCCACTTATACAATACCAAAGTGAATGTATTGTATGAATCCAAGGTTTAGCATCTGAAAGGTAGAGCTGACAATTTGTTTTCTTTCTGTCCACTGCACAATCAAATAAAAAAATAAAAAAACAGGCATTGTGAGCAGTTGCTGTGCAATAACTTACTCTCCATCCCTTACGTTTTCAGTCAGTAAGCAGTCTCTGTGCCCGGGTATTTAGTACAAGATGTATAAACTATAATGATCATAACTATCCGTCATAAAATACCTAAATAAATTATTTGTCAATAGTTCGTAATGGCCCAGAAATTGTACCAATGTCGTCAGTCGCAAAGATTAATAGTGTCGCGTGAAGTAAAGTAAAATACCTGAACCACACTGCCATCTACAGGTCGTGTGTCCGTGAGGTCGCCTGTACATGATAAGAATCCTCCCATCATTCCAAGTTTGATTTTAACAGCATCTTCGCTCATTCCAGTTTTATGCGTGCGTACATTGGTATTAATGCTGTACCATATATATGTTCATATATTAAACTCACGACAGTTTTACGCTTCCGACAGTTTTACCAGCGAGGAACGCGGCTTGGCAAATAGCGTCGCGGACAGATCTGTCTGAACTCAAAACGCTCATGTCTTTCAATACTTATCAACTAAAGACCGAAAAATATCTACAGAGGTTATGCTTAAATAACGGTATATGACACACGAATTCATACGATGCTAAGCGAGGGGCTTTCCATCGCATCCGCGGCGACTGCGAACACAAACAGGACTTTGGACAGCTGGACTGCTTGCGCCTATCTATGAAACCTTTCAGACAAGAACATTCGCACATCATTAAGTTACAGCCGTTAATATAGTGGACGGTTTTGTATCCTACCGTTCCCCAAGACAAACCAAATTTTTATATGTAACCAAGAGATCTTAATTTGTACTAGGAATAAACGTTTCAACCAAACACGTAGAGACATACCTGTTTGTCTTGCACTTGGTTTTTCAATTCTAACATGTAAAAAACGTTCCCTACTAAAGAGGTATTATTCCATGGGTTATCTGCACCAAGGAGGCACTTTACGCATTTGCAGTACTAATTAAACCAAATGTAATAGCGACCAACATTTCCCCCAGCAGTGTCTATATAAACATCTTCATTCCAGCACTGAAATAAAAAAATCAGGAGACCGACAGAAAAGATAAAATTCCACCCATGTTTTATAAACAAGATTAAATATGTCTCGCCACTATTTACTTTTTTGATTTGCAAGGACGGAAAACAATATATAATCTTACCTTTGCTGATGAACTTAAATGAAGGCTTCGCGGGCGCTTAATGCAATAATGCAATGGTTTTATGTGTTGATCCGAGTGAAATTCATCTGGGTCGTGATCTCGAGATGATGAATATCAAGCCAAAGTCTTGCAGCGTATTCCGGAGACCGCAGTGACTCACTGGTTATAAAAAGCGCACACCTGATTCTTAAAGCTAGTTTCGCACGCGGTGTCAGCCCACATTCGAGATACATTCAGACTCAAGTTTTATTTGTGATTATTATTTTCGATCCGAATCACCGGAATTACTATAAAATCGCGTCCTCGCGTTTGCGAGTGCCTTGAAAAAAATGTATTTTATTTAGCTTGATTTGTCGGGAATGGATAGCAGAGTAGAAAAGAATTCGCTTTATAGCCGATGCATGCCTCTGTATTTTTTATGTCTATTGCTTTGAAATGGACATTTTCTCCCTTTTTGAAGCCTGGAACGTTATATGTACAGGGAGCTCAAGTCTCCCTGTTCCCTGGTCTCCAGCCGGTTGGCATGTGAAGCCGTATTCTCTTTTCAAACTTCTGCAATAGCCCCTTACTCTTGTTGCCCCTGCGGTGCGGTTGCGTTGCTCCTTGCTGGCCGACGAGTAGAAGAAATGAGAAGTAGAGGCACAGAAGGCCAAATTGCGGAGCGCGTCAGATGTGACGTTTAAAAGCGATATAGCGCCGAAAAGGCTTGTTGCATAAATGAAAACAACGTTTGCGTCGAGTAGAAACGAATCCTGTCAAACTTCCTTCGGTCCTCTAGCATCCAAACTGGTGCAAATCTGAAATTTACAAAAAAAAAATCGATTTGTCTAATCCAAGGACTACAACGTGATCTAAGGTTAGAAAGCTTGACTGTGTCGATGATATTGCCAATGGCAAGTTGTACAATTAAACAATTGTATTTCCATTGCGGTTCTGAGGATTACATTCTCCATAGAAGTTTGTATTTTTAAGATGCTGTGCTATTTCGGTAACACATGTAAATCCCGTCCATGTTAAAATGATTGTTTCAGCTGTTCTGAAAGTTAAGCGGAATTCCAAATGCAAGCTCTCATGGCGCAAAGAAATACAGAAATATACCGCTTCATGGTGCGGACTACCCCCACTGTGGGATTGTAAATTCTTCGAGACAGCTCCCATTGCTCGAACAGGCAGCTTAATGTAAAATAATCTATTAATACCAAAACATACTGTTCACTTGCTTGTGAATTGGTGAAAGCTATTCTCCTCGTTTTATGATACCGTGCATAATTCAAACAGACACTTTTCAAATTAAGAGACTCATTTCGAAGACACAAATTACTGTTAATTTTACACTCGCCATAAAGTAGACATTACTGCATCCGTTGCTATTATTCATTCAGCATTGCATCATATAATATAGCAATGTGTTGAGCTGGGCGTAAAATGTGCATTGCATACGGTATAAATACTTATGTGAGAACGTCAAAATTTCAACTGATTTGGAGGATAAAGCTGCAAAAATCAGTTCATTTTGGTGAACTTAAGCTGTGAATCAAATTCATGTTTAATTATGATCTAATTATTGTCTTTAGCATCTGACTAGTAGAGCCTTTTTCACCACCGTCATAGATGCACCACTGGATCAGTTTGCTTTGCCCTCCATTTTGGGGGTACATTTCAACAGGTTTTTCTGATTTTTCCATTTCATCACGTATCTCCGTAGTATCAACCGAGAGCACATTATTGTCAATGTAGTTAGAGCTCCTAGCTTTCTGTGAGCAATTCAGCCCTCTTGAACATAATTGCCTGAATAACTATAGTCCTACAAGCAATTTTGCTCAAAGCTAATATGATTCAACTTTTGAGACTTCCGTGGTTGTGCTTTCAACACAGTAAACACAGTGACACTGCTTTGTTTGACATGGCAGGTATACATAAAACTGCACTGTAAAGGCAATAAACTTGAGGTTTGCTTAAGGTATCAAGGCAAAGACATTCCAGGCATTTTTTATTATTATTATTATTATTATTATTATTATTATTTACCATAACCTCAAAGTTTACGTCATCTGCTTTGAAACAACTGCAAGCTTTAGAATCACTTTATTAAATACGTTTTTTAAACTTCATTTTTACATAAATTTTCAGCTGATGAATATTGCAATTATGTTCTGGTTTGGGGCTTAATTTTCTGAACTCATAATGTTGTGTCTCTTCATCTAACTTGAGATGTTTTTCCTGCCAGCAAAAAGTCCTGTTGAATAACATTATTCTTATGAGCTCTTAATTTATTCTATTTTAATCATTTGAGGAGCACATGCTATGGGGTTTCACCTCAAGAATTTAGAAATCTGAAAGATGTGGCTATTTATTTGGTTGGCGTCCAAGGTGGCTAACATAGGTGACATGTTGTCCATTAATACAGTAGAATTGTAAGCCATTCATTTAGACTAAACTCAATGCCAAACCTTGAGTTTTATAGCATTGTCCTACCCAGTGGTGTAGTCAAGGAATTATACAAGTATACAATGAGTTTACCCTCATAAAATTCTGGCCATGTACAGTATACTCACATATTAGCCTTATTACCATAAATGCATATGGGTTTTGGAGTTACAGGATGCCCACCTCCTCAGACAGTACACTCACTGACTTTTTACCATGAATACATTTGGGCTTTGATGTTACAGTGTGTCCACCGCCTCAGACAGTATACTCAAATGTTAGCCTTATCACCATTAATACATATGGGTTACAGTATTCCCAACTTCTCAGTCTCCACAACATCACTGGTCCTCCCTGGCATTCAGACTCACAACTGTCTGATCAAAAACTGCCAAGCCGCAAACCCACAGTGCATGGCGGCGGTTCTCTTGCCAGGAAACACATGTTTGGCTTCTGCTTGGCTTTCTACACACGACGCTTACATGATGTATGGCCTTGTGGAAAAGGAGATACGCTAAAAGCTGCATTTGTGTGATTTGTGTGCAGCGCGCGGCGGTGTATTAGCACTATTTAACACCGCAGCGGTCCCCCCTAGTTCTCCGGGAGCGCTAATGCTAACGGGAGCGAGTGCTGGTGGTTCCACCGAAAAGCCGCCGCCCCAGTGTCCCAGTGCCATCCATAACCCTGACAGACCCCCTCAAGTTTCGGCAGGGGCCCTCTGTGTGCGTGCAAGGCCTCGCGAAAAACAAGGGGGGGAACGGACGATGATGAATGCGCCCAGGTCCTGCCTCGGCCGTCTCCGCACGCGCGGCTCAGCGGCTTCGGCATTTCGTTTCCCCCCTCTGGCGGTCTTTTGTCTCTCCCTGATCCCGTGCAATCCCGTCATTTTACATCAAAGGCCCTTTTTTCCCCAGTTTCAGCATGGCAGGCCGCTGCTTGATTCATGAACCTCCGCGGCTCTGCCAGGTCTGAAATCCCACGCTAGTCATTCCTCTCGAGGCGCTACATGGCTGCGAATTTCCTGTTGTGAACAAGACCGGGATCACGGTGGGATGAGGATTTAAAGTGTTCCTAATTGCTTAAATGCTTTTGTGACTGAATCAGAGCAGAGATGGCCAACCCGAGCTCTTGGCGGTATAAAACGAAGCTGGCTTACCAAATTAACAGGCAAATTTTGGCAAACAAGTTTAATTAACGTCCAAGAGGCTGCTTTATCACACAACCAGACAGTCACTAACTGTTACTGTGTATTTTGAACACTCTGAATTGATTTAGAGCTAGCTTCATTGACAAAAAAAAGTAATTTTCTTCTAAATACATACAAGAGCCAGACAATAACAAACTGGCCCCACAGTACACCACTCTGGAGAGATAAAGGGGGTGTTGGTTTGTTTTCACCTTAAAATCAGCCACCCATTCAGGTTGAAGAGACCAGGTGAAGTGAGGTAACTGTGTGATCCATTTTGTTTAATCATCAATTAAGCGCTGAGCAGCAACAAAAACCAGCACATGCTGTATCTCTCCAGGACAACGGTTGGCTTCTGCATTCAGATCCACTGACGTGTGGAGTTCTCAGGTGACGTGTCCTGGTACAGCCCTGGGTCACTGAGCAGTGATGGACCCTATGGGCCAGAAGTTAATCATCTGCCAGTTTGCCTGCCAAAAATGTGGTCAGGTGCTTTGACTTCAGGTTTTTTTCCACAGTAACACTTTACTTGAACTATAAGCCATAAAGCCTAATGAATACTGCCCTAAGCATAACCTGACCACTGTAATTACAAGCCATGACAGCTTATTACAACTCCTGACAAATGTAATAACACTGTCGTGTGTACTTCAAAGTAATGGTTACAAATTACAATTCCTGCATATAGTGCATATGCTGTGTTGCACATGTAATGACTGGATATGACAGGGTTGTCATGCTTAAAAGAGCATTATCTAAGCTTTAAGGCATATAGTTTGAGAACAGGGCTATTGTATTTTATTATATTGGTTTTTATATTGCCTACCCTCTGGCTGATCAGGAACCTTTGACCTGTCACTATCTTATATTCTGTGGCACAGAAATGCTGAGGCAGGAAAATCGAGGCCTCAACATGCATTTTTTTAAATATATAATTGTAAGGTTTCTTATCCTGGGTTCTTGGGACCCGCTGTGTATGATGGCTTTCATTCCAGGCACAAACGTGACCTCTGAGTCGTGACAAACTGTTAGCTGTTGTTAATGAGACACATTTAATGCCTACTGACGGATGACTTACCCTCTTAGAGGCATATTATGTCATAAACGGCAGTGCATGCCATGAAGAACGTATGGCCCAAATTCACATGGCAGGGCTTAGTCAGATCAGTGGAGGTTGGAAGGTACTGCATGCCAAACGATTCCTTGACAAAATGTTTACTATTTGTAATTGAGTAAAGCATGGTGAAATCAACAGGGTCTTAATTGCTGAGAGTATGGGCACCTGCAAATAAACAAATAATAAACCTTTTTTGTTGAAAGTTAAGAATTAAAATATAAGGAAAATGGTAATGATCAAAATCGTCATGGGCTTAAAATATGTTGAATTCGAAAATTATAGTTGGACTTAACACATAAACTTCATTCACCAAGCGTTTGGCACAGACACAAATTAGCATTCTCACAGTGGCTCTCCCATGGTCTGTGTTTGAGGACCCCCTTCTCATTTATAGACAAAACATTTTTTATATCAGAAAAGCCATGCATTTTCACATCACATAAGCGTCTAATAGTGCTTTCTTTACTGACTGGGCAGTGAATATTGGAATCCCTCTATGCACACTCTGTGCTGAGATTTACTCACCATAAAGAATTCCTCTCCAGATTGTTATGTTTTGAAGAGGGGAGAAGAAGTGCAGAGTAATAAGCAGCAGAGATAAGGCACCCTCGGTACTGACTCCACTCACACCTTAACAACTGCCATAGGTGCAACCAGGAACCCTTTTATGTCATTACAGGGTTTTTCACAGAGGATTAAAAATGGCATTCATAAAAAGATGAATTTCATTTTTGTACAGCTGTTCAGCTGTGTTATTTTTCCTTATGCTGGATGAATGTATATAATTCCTGTCATACGTTGCCATGTCCAATGAATAGTTTTTTGAATTATGGGAAGAATATTCACTTGTCCAGACATATTTAATGCACATAAAAGTGTATGTGAGAGTAAGTTTGTTACTGTATGTTTATATTTTCGCTGGTATAGTCAAGGCTTACTATTTTAATCATTGTGCAGAGTGAATACCAACACAATTACCCAGTGTTTCTGATTGGCTGCCTTGACAATAGTGACTAATGCACCACTTAAATGAGAATCGGATTGAAAATTGATTTAATTGTCAAGAAACAAACTGTATAATAGATAAGATTTAGTAGTTTCTGACCTGGCAAGTTAGATCTATGCACATATTTTTTCATATTGATAAATAATTAGTTATGGGTCTATGTAATTTAAAAAAATGTTTTTTCCATTTTTTTACTACCACCCAAGAGGAAGAACAGCATTCTTTTGGCTTATTAACTCATTATTTTTGTTTTACTATTATTAGACCAGAGGCAGGAAACCCTGGGTTCTGAGTGTACAAGTACAATAATGTACTTGTTCCACCTATGCACTAACCAAGATGATTCCAATTACCACAGCTCTTCAGCCAAGTAGATTAGTCAAATCCAATGTTTTATTGCATGGGAGGACCAGCGACATGGTACCATGTCCTACATTCTGAAGCCAGGATTTTCCACCTCTGCTCAGTCTGTATGAGAATCTGGTAAAGGTCGTAACAGTTAGTGGGCAAGGAGTGCCAGACCCATTTCTGGCCATATCCGTTTCTGGATTTCATGCCAACTCCTCCTTTATAATTAGTCTAATCAGATATTTTATCTAAATGCATTGATAAACTCATGAATGACACCTGAAGACTATCCTTGTGGTTGAACATGAAATATTTTAGCGGTGGTGTAATCTATGAGTTTACTGCTCTCCTTTGCATCCAATTGGTCGATTAGCTCAATGAGGATAGCTGGTCAGACTAATCGGAAATAAGTGCTGCTCCCAGGTAAGCTGTATTTAGGATCAATTATTATCTGTCTTTACAGATCCCTCCTAAATTCCCTGACTTCTTTATATTCTGAAATATAAAGTCATTTTCACTCAGATATGATGTTTTCAATGCATCAAAAAATACTTACAGTTTATGAGATCACATACATATTTCGGTAAACTGAGCTCTCTTGGCAAAATTCATGACATTTGCCATTACACCACATAGCTTAGGCTAGGTTCTGAACTACTTCTTTGAAATGCACTTTATCAATGATTCAATAACAAAGCCCATACAGAAAATAAATTAGCATTTTTAAATTAGCATACAGTTTTCTCTTTTGTTCTGTCTGGAAGCAAATTTTCACCCTTTATTGAGGCTATTAAGTCATCTATATCAAAAAAATTCTCAAAATAATAACAATTTTGATTTCAAATTTCAAAGTGATGAAAATCAAAAATGATTAGACTTGTCTGTAGTGCAAGTTGTACAACATTTCTGGAAATAAATATTTAAGCCAGTCTGTTCCTGTGGCAGTAATGTCTTAATAATGTTTGATCTGTTTTTAACAAGTTGCCTGCCTTATCTTTTAGTGTAGTGGTACTGAATTTTAATTTATGACTGGGAAATTGGACCATGGTTCTCCAATAAATGTTAAATAAAGTGTACCGGTTACTATTGCCAGCTGTACGGTTTGGAGATTAGTCATTTTGCTGGCATGCAAAGCATGTACACTAATTACACGTTCATACATTTTAGGCAGTGGCCAGTCATGTTATCCAACTGCAGCTCTAGATCCGGTTCTCCAGTCTGCTGGCAGGATACACCTATAGGCTATTCCCGAAAAAATCCAATTTCCAATATAAAAAATCCAATTCCAAGTTTCAAGAGACCAACAGCTTTATCAGATACAGAGTATCCAGCATCAATACTACTGTACCTAACATGTAACTTGGCTTCATTTACTAATATATCACATGAGTGTAATTGTGACCACCTTGCCTTCTGCATCTGACGACTGAAGGTGCTACACGAGAAACAACAGGAGGAGCAGGCAAAGGCCAGGACATTAATGCCGCTCCGCTGTCTTTCGCGATGACAGTTTGACGGCTTAAGGCAACGTGGGAGACCAAGAATGGCGTAATTACAGAGGTGTTGACGACGAGGGCCGTGACTGAACCAATTAACTCACTTTCCGTTCCGTTCGGTTTCACAGCTCGGTGGCCATGTCATCCTTAAACACACACACACGGTAAAAAATACACAGATCTCAAGCAGTCCGCATTAGTTCCACTGGAAACACGATCAACGCTACCAGCCACAGGAATTAAAACCATTCCCAAAGAGGAAAACATATGTAATGAGTTTGTAGGGAGCCGACCAAAAACAAAATTAAAAAATCCACTGGAACGCAAGGTTCACAGTGTGGCAAAACAAGCAACATAGGGGGTAAGGCCGATAAGACTTCTTCTCTGGGAAATTAATTTACTTTGCGTGTACTGAATGTTAAACCTCTGGGCTGGAGAGAAACTGTAGCTCTGTTCTCCTAGGATAGAGTACGTTGCATCTGTCAAGCTGTTTCTGGAGTCCCCGTGTCACAACAAATTATCTGATGTTTATAAAAATAGAATATCGCTGTCACCACAGCTGTGTACCTTTAAAATCAGTGTTAAACTGGAAAAAATCCTTATCTAATTGCCTGAACAAGTCATTTTCTCTACCCCATCATTTTTAATTAAGATCTCAACTACAATCAGAAAAAAGAACCTTTCGGTTGATATTACACGAGTGTTGATCATCACAGCTGCATGTTTAAAACCATTTTCCAGCACAGTGGTCCACCCTTATTATTTATTAATACGAGAGTAAACATCTGCAACGTATGTGTTGATAAGCAGAATATGAAACATTCCAAAATGTTATAGATAACATGCATACCGCGTATAAGCAGATATCCATGGACACACACAACATACACTGTAACAATAAAAATGTATAGTCACACAGACAGTGGGAATACCGACGAAAACAGTGAGCAGTTTCTCTTCTAAAACAGCAAAGGGAGCAACAAGCTACAACCATAACTAGCAGCCAGCTCAGTTAAGCTCTCAGTTTGTCCTTTTACCAAATAATCTGAACTGCCAAGTGGCATTAGGAGAAGTTGTCTGTTTCCCTTCAAAGCAGAAAGGCTGTGAGGCGAAATCAGTGCACTGCTACAGCTTATCTCTCTTCAAGTGTCCACTCAGTCACAACTGCTACTCAGCCCCAGAAGTGCAACGGCTGCACACATTCAAATGTCCATTTCATGTCCCATTGCCTTGAAATACATAAATAACCATTACTGTGAAGCCTTTTTGCATGCTACTTGCAATTTTCTAGCAAAATACAATTACACCGAGCAACAAATACTGTGCTAGTGCTACCTCTTATTTCTACCATGTATCCTAAGCCTGATGGCTTCATTCAAAGTAGACATTGTGGATTGATTTTATTTTATACAGTTTGTTTATAAACTGTAAGCTTCAAAATTACATATTCAAAGTATTTTTATCTGTGACCTGAATGAAAAAGACATGGCAGGAATCATGGTTGTACAGATCCTACGTGACAACTTAAAGTTTTATGTACCGTTTTTGATTCCAAAAGATGACACTTGGAAAAGCTAAACGTAAGCCGTATTAGCAGCGTTGGCCTAATTTTTCAAGCTTATTATGCTCTTATAATGATCTCTCCTTCCAAGTTTAATCACTGACTATCAGTAAGGCCATGAATCCATTCATATCTGACTTTTTTAATACCGAAATGATGTGTCGAGACCATGTCCTGTAGATTAGCAGGGGCGATGCAAAAGGCTGTAGTCACTCAAGGTTACATGATATGGCTAAGATAGCTGAGATGTTATTTCAGTGGAGAGAAAGCCTGGGGGCATTCATATCTCGTGGCTACAGCTCTGCTGGAACAGAACATGACTGGCAGATACTCTGGTACCCTCTTATCAAGTTTCTCATTTCCCTGAAAATGGACTTTTTTGTCATTTTAGTGACCAGATGGGAGCATTGGCAGCGAAGAGAGTTAGGGCTAGTATATTTCCCAGATGTGCTTTACCCCCCAATCGTCTGTCTTGGGGAGGCAGAAATAACCTCTCGGAGGGGGCAGCCCAGAATGCAACTTTATATGGCTGTGAGACATACACATTTTTTCGCTGATTACTCAAATCCCTTGGCTGGTGTCTCCACCTCCATGTCTGCCAGAATTCTCTCAAGGATTTTCTTTAATGGAAAGAGATTTACGTCCAATTCGCAGTTCTGTGTGGGCTCAGAGTGTGATGTGGGTTTCTGTGAGAGGAAGCAGGAGACAAACGCTGATGAAAAGATGTGAGAGAGGGGAGTAGATTAATGAGGGATTCTCAAACACCCACTGGTTAAATTGTCAAAATACAAAAATGGGGGGGTCTCTTGATAAGTGATTGCCAGACATCCAATGGCAAAACTTGAAATGCAGGAAGGGGCGTGTCCTAATGACAGGCCAAAGCAATCGTTGGCTAAACTCGCAACTACATAATTGGTTGTCACAAAGAGAAGGGAATGATTTAATGAGCAAATCCCAAACTGCTGCTTGAGAAACTGTTAAAAGTGGGGAGTGGGTGGCACCATTCTTGAAAAACCACAGAAGGGAAGAGTGAAGAGGATTGAGAGGTCAAGAAAAGAAAAATAAGGTCCAGTAAAGAAGTGTGCCCTTTGTATCTGTTGTTATCCAGCAATAGAAAAAAATATCTGGAGGCAGAAAGAAAGCCTGGAAAAAAAAGAGAGTTCACCAAGTCCCAGGCAGCCCCAGCTCACTTAATGTGTCAACCCTCTGAAATAGGAGGCCCTTCAAGACAACCTAATCAGGGTGTTCTCCCTCAAATTGACAAATGGCCCCATGTTGCTTTGCAGGAGTCTGAAACCATAGGCCGAAGAAATATGTGACGGCAGCCGGCGCTTCAAAACGGGACCATTGGTACGCCGACTTCTTATTTAAATTAAATTTAGAAGAATTTATGCATTATTCCGGGGTTATTTATTCATTCGCATAGGAGGGGGGAATAGATGTACTTTTAATTTATTGTTTCTCTTTTATGGGTAAAACCTGAAGCAGACATTTCCAATTAAATCATTCACATAGTTTGCAAAACTGATACAGTATCTGCAGTGAGGAATACCTTAGGCATTGCAGACAGCCTGTCTTCAATGAAAGACCCACATACATATTCAGCTTAATATTTAGTGTATACACTTTAGTCTGAAAATGAAGATTTTTACTGCAGTGACATAAACCTGGCATATTTATTAACAGTGTAAGTTCTTTTAAGACCCCACAGCAGGTAATTCCTTTTCCAAAGGTGACAGTGTTCAAGCTTTAGATGAGCTTTCTCCATAAACTTTCTGGAACCAATCAGATTGCAGGAAGGTAAACTCAGAAACTGTAACTTTCCTTTCCATATGCTTTCAATCATAAACAGGGGTGTCAAACTCATGTTCTGGAGGGTGAAAGTACCTACAAGTTCCTTTGGATCACCAGAAAGTTAAGGCCTTGGAAAGAAGGCGAGTTGCTTCTTCAAACAATTCATTACACATATCAATCAAGCCCTAAAACACACAAAAACCAGTAGCCAAAACAGCACCCTGAGGCTGAAAGGAGCCGTCTGAAATCACTGATCTTGAATATCTGCAAAGGGAAGTTTATGATCTTACCATCCTGTAATCTGATTGGTAATAGCAACTTTATGTTAGTATCACATCATACTATAGGTCAACAACTGATGTTACATGAATCACTGGCTCCAAGTGGAGCTCCATCTTCCCGATATCACAAAGTTGTAACTGACCTTATTCTCCTGTGCTGTAGTCATTTGGCAGAAGCAGTAGCCAGTCGTTGGATTAATGGAAGAGCTCCCCAGTTTCTTGGCAAAATTCCCCAAACTGCCTGTCTGATGCGTGGTGACCGTTCTGGCACAAAATGGCAGCCAGGTAGCACCTAGGTGTGGGATAAACATTGGTGGTGGTTGAAAAGAGTTTCCCCTTCCTTGTATTAAATTATTCCACTTCATCATTATTATTATCATCATAGGTCCAACTTCATACATCATACATCAGCATTGAGTACGGTCAGCTTCATAGTGCGACAACATTCAGAGCACGGAAAGTGAGGCCAGGAACCGCAAGCGTTCCGTCGTACCTGTTGAACGTCCACTCAACTGCTGATATACAGGGGAGAGCACAGCACAGTAAATACAAAACCAATTTCCAGAGATTTTTCCATTGACGGCTCAAAGTATTTGCAGCTACAGTGCCTCCTAATCCTTTGTCACGAGCCACTGCGGGCAGTCTATTTATGAACCCAAAGGCACATCGCTTTTCCGCTTTAATAGGGATGCTAACTCTTAAAAAAGTTCTCATGGGATAAACAGTTTAAAACCTATTCGCGTATGTTATATTTCTTGGTTTTCAGAACCGTGCTCAAAAGCCCCCTTGGATCGTTTTTGTAATTCAGAAGTATTTATTTTACTGTCTTCTACCATTATTTTACCCAAGTTTTTCTGCTAATACCTTACCTGCGCAAGGTAAGCCCACGAGACCCACACAGCTGTCGACTCAGCTGCAAGAGTTTCGGACTAATTGCTTAATGCCCCGGCGGGTGTGAAATGCTGAAGAAGCAGTAATGTTCTGTGTACTTTTCAAGGTAAATTTAAAAGTCACATCCTATTGTGCAGGTTCACAAGAATCACAAGAAATAAAAGACCGTTCATGTTTCGGGCATTCGATGATCAAAATTCATTAAATGTTAAAGGACAGTTCTCATTCAGATACGCAGTATCTGTGTACAGCTTGGCACAATTAATTATTACTGAGGTCATTATATACAATGTACTGAAAGATAACTATTGTAGCCATGTAAAATGTTTATCAACATACAAGACTGCTGTGTAAAAGTGGCAGTAGACGCATACTGGTAGCAATGTTTGCAGCAGATGAAGACGTATCAAGGAAAACTCAAGCTGAAATATATAGTACCACCCACATTCCACTGTAGCAGATAGCTACATAAATTCCCATAGGTTCTATTTTGGGGACACCGGAATAGATATGAAGCACACAACACATTCCCCTGATATAAAATGTAGTTAACTCTTCACACCCCGTCAATGGTTATGATATTACTGACAGGTATTGTATTGAGGTTAAACCACCTCTATCCAGTGCAGGAGTTTCAGACTCAGGTCCTAAAGGGCCAAGATCATTGCTTGTTTTTAACTGTATGTTATTACATAACACAAAATGTACGTTTTGTGTTACATCGAGTTGCACTTGAAAAAGATATTTCAATCGCAGTGCTGTCTTCTGGAAAATGAAGGACAAATTTAAAAAATAAATAAAATGTCAAAATCCTTGCCAACATCCACCAAGAGTCACTGATTATCTTTGGTTAATTTACAAATGAATCATTGAAACTATAAGACAACCATGAAATTCAGTAGAAATGAATGATATTTTTTTTTTTTGCTGGAGATAGCAGTTCACCAGCAGTGGCTGAATAAAGGCTGAGGAGAGGCGTGAGAAGCTGAGGGACTGCTGGGTAGAGAACGTTCACTGCCTGCCTCCAGCTCATCATGCACAGGTTAACGGTGATCCATCACATTTCAATTTTTAATTGTCAATATTTAATTCTTTCGTTTTTTTCTTAATCAGCTGAGAATGGTCCGCCAATGCCAAAGCTTTACTGTAAAACCATTCAAGAGTGTCTTTCATAGCCTGAATGTGTATGAAACACTGCTCTTTTCCTAGATGTAGTTTAGGCCGTGGGTGTGGCCCCAGCACAGTTGGCCAATAGCCACTCCATTTCCCTCCAGTGTTAGCGAATAAATAATTAAATCAAAGAAGAAAAACAAACCATGAAAAAATATCAGCGAATGCACTGAGGGTTTGAGAGGAGAAAAGGCAAAAAAAAAAAAACACAAATCAAAGCGCAGAATCTCATCCCCTCTCTCCTACCAGCACAGCAGGCCCACATTCAAGATAAGAAAAAAAAAAACATTTCAAACTGTTTTATAAACTGAAACGGCGCTGTATTCAGTCCAGCTTCTAGCAGTCCAGCAGAGCGCTTCTACGGTGACTGCTGATTGGCCGGTCGTGTGCAGCATGACACCAATTCTTAAATATGTCAGTCACTTATTGTGGTCAGGGGAATGGTTACACCACAGCGCCCCCCTTGGCCCCCAGGAAACCAAAGTTCATTGCAAAATGTCGTAAACCATTCAGAGTGGACTCTGCAGGACGTTCCTCCATTCGACACATTACAGAACCTTGTGCCAAGGCTCAGAAAGCCCCAGGGCTGCCTGTTTAAGTGCCTGAAGTAGTGATAATGAGGAGAATGAGGTACCATGAGCCAAAAATGACTGGACCTACAATAACCTATCATTACCTCACAGATGATTTATTGGTTTTGAATTGCAAATGCGAAGGAAGAGAGTTATTTCACATTCAATGTTTAAATACAGATTTGCTTTGGCGCAATCAGTAAAATATGATAAAATATGACTCACTGCACCTTTTCTTGATTACCAAAAAAAAATAAAAAATGTAGTGCTCTAAAAACAGCAAAGAACAAAATGCAGTTACTAAAGGAATGTTCTTGATGGAAGGATACACAGTATGTCAATCTCAGTGAATATAAAGCAAAGAGCCCCTGGGTTGCCAGTTGATCCCCTGATAAGAGGATGCACCAAAATCTCAATTCAACAGCTATGGCTGATGAAGCAAGACACCTGCAGAAACAAATCACCAACTGGCAACTTCACTCCATTTTGAATGCTGTCAAAAACAGGTGTAACATTGAGCCATTATATTATTTAAGAAAAAAAAATCTGGTACTGCAGAAACAGAAACAATTATCAATCTCCCTTTCAGAGAACGGAAGTCATTTCATACATTAGTAAGATAAGAGTGCGTGAAGATGGGAACCGTCAGTCCCATTTAGGTTCATTATTTTGCTGACTGTCTAGGGACTAGTGCAAGATCCATCATAACTCAAGCCTGGTCATGTACATTTGTATGAATAATGTATCAGCCAATCCAACTCTATATATAGTTTGTCAATAATCATGTTAATTTGTGACTGTACAGTATCCAAAGTCATCTCACACATATACTGAACAAGCACAGATATGTTCTGAGTAATTAGGCATTCTATTCCTTTTTCTTTACCTTCTGTGAAAAACACGTTTGGACAAATGCACTTTTATTTCTGCATTTCATCAAGGTCATTAGTTAATCTAAATCTATCTGCTGGGGCCTCCCGTTAGCCAGAGTTTTTCATGCCTCATTGCTATATATACACATTTTTAATTTATCTTTCTGAAACGCATCCATGACACAATGCGTGTTTATCACTGAAGCCCGATGCAGCTAGGGCTAATGGGAAATTCAATTCAGAGTTTTGTTCGATCTCTTGTAAAGTCTTTTTGGATTTATCATTCTCTACAGGAGGGTAGAACTCGGAGCAACAACTCTGAGAAAAAGACGGATGGAAAACGTTAGGTCCTGGCCTTTGAAGTTACTGCGTTGGCATATCGCTTTGTATTCCTTTGCCATACGAGTCTCCCATCTATTATCGGGTCAGGTAATACTCCATGAAGATCAATTGTTTTTTTCCTTCAAAGTACAAAAAACTGTGTGTTGTAATCTACATGCTGTTTTTGAATTTTTCACTGCCTACACATCAGGTTACTTCAGGACTACAGCATTGCATCGTGGTCTCTGTTTGCAGTTGAAGAAAAAATGTTTTGGCCCATGGACAAATCTCAGCCTGAAAATATGTAACATTTTAGATATGGTTCTCAAATTATCAAACCTAAAAATATATATCATTAAGCATAACACTGACACTAGCTACAGTGCTACATACCTTGCTGAAGTATGCATAATGTATCCATGTTGATATATTGTTTCTTAAGATCTCTCTACTGCAGATGCTAGCATGGGAATAGCAAACTCTGTGAAAGAATATCAGCTGTGGCAAAAATCTGTTTAATTTATACTCCAGACCACAGGTATGCAAAAAAGGCTACTGAAAATATCTGTAAATATTTTTTTAACACATGGATCTAAACCAGAGCTACTCGACTCCAGGTCCTGAGGGCCACTGTGCATGTATGTATGTGCTCCAGCTACAAACCACATAACCTGATTTCATTTATTAGCTCACCAACTGGACTGAGGAGGTGAACTAATGAGTGAAATCAGGTGGTGTGGTGTATGGCTGGAGAAAATACCTGCATACACAGTGCCCTGAAGTGGAGTACTGCTGATCTAAACTAGTGGTGGGAGAATGAAGTTTTTTGACACCACAAATGGGTTTAGCCTCCATATGCTAACAGTGGCTCGCTGAATTGAACCAATCAATCATTTCCATTATTTTCCCAAACAGAGAAAAATATTTTGATTGGTTGAAAAAATGGCAGTGATTGACAGCTCATTGTAGCTCCCCCTATAGGAGAAGGATGTCATTGCAGAACTGGAGGGCCTCACTGTCTGCAGGGTTTTTGGGGTTTGATTTCAATCAGCAGCCCATTTAGGCCTAGGAAACCAGATGTGTGGACTCTTTAGCCAATCAGTGATTTAATTGAATCAATTAAGTGCTGAAACGCATCAAAAACCAGCAGGCACTGCAGCCTACCAGGGCTGGGACCCTGACACCTGTGTACTAGGGGGCAATTTACATTTTAGGCATTTAGCAGACGCTCTTACCCAGAGCAACATTCAGTTTTAAATATTATACACTATTCATTTTTACAGTTCAATATT
Source organism: Albula goreensis (assembly GCA_022829145.1). Lineage (NCBI taxonomy): Eukaryota > Metazoa > Chordata > Actinopteri > Albuliformes > Albulidae > Albula > Albula goreensis. The sequence goes on along the minus strand of CM040764.1, from coordinate 3,835,659 downwards.
CACTGAAGCACTTCAGGTTAAGTACCTTGCTTAAGAGCACAATAACAGTGCCTCAGATCAGAATCAAACCTGCAAACCAGCTCTTTCACCTTTACAGTACACTGACAAATCTCATGTGGTAGAGTGCCATTCTGAAGAGCAATGTGTGTTAAAAACCTAATTCACCAATTGTTAATATAAACATAAACAGGACAATATTTCAACTCATCATTTTTCTTTGCATCAGTTCCCATGCTTTCCACATCACACAAGCAGCCAGTCATAATGATAAATCTGAGTACATATCCTTTCCTCTGTAACTAATTTCTGTGCTCACCTAAACATCTTGAGCTTATCTGACTGTAACACAAGCATGGTCTCAGTCCCCGGTGAGCTCCAGACCCGTCCGCTATCATCAAGCCCCACTCCTCCTGAAGTCGCAGATAAAGTTGTTTCTCCAAATGTAAAGGTCTTTAAGAAACACGTCTCCAACTCCCAGACCTCTGACACAAGTCTTTATCTCAGGACTAGAAGTCTTTTCCTTGAGATTTCTCTCCTGAGAGCACTCACTTAGGTATGAAAGCATTCTAGATCAGTCCTAAAGTACCTCCAAAAGTGGTGTGGATTTTTAGATGCAAATAAGTATTTAGGCCAGGGATGGGCAAGGAGGGATGTATCATGTATCATTGGTTACAAACACTAGATTATCATAATGGTTCTATCTTGCAGATGGCAGAATCGCTACTGTGATGAATAGATATTGTGCCATATTGCGGCAGTGACACAAAACAGAATTGTCTCTCTCTCTCATGCTTTAATTAAATGCATAATGAACCAACTGTAGCCCACAGATTTCCCTCACAGGGTGAGAGGCACTCGCACACCTCGAGAGTCCCGACCCTCAGAATCTTCAGGGTTACTGCTTATTTGACAAACCAGTTATATTGCAAGAAACGTCTGGCCTGGTCATAGGGGTGTGCCAGGAGTCCTAGGCCCCATGAAAAGATTTATCACTGGAACATCTCTGATGCCTTAATAATATTAATGAACATTCTGGAGCCTCTGACCAGCTCATTCAATCATTCAAGGCTTTAACCCCTGTACAGTGCACACACATTTATATTCCATTGACAAGCCATTTCCATACTTTTGAGAGGAAAGCTGACGAACTGTACTGTTTTTTGTACCAGCTATTTTCAGTTCAACTTCTCCTTACATACGTATTAATCGACATTCAAAATATTAGTGGAATTACTCTTTCCTAAAATGCAGCACTTAAGTAATGAAATGTCTGAAAAACAAATGTAATGCCATACAAATTCTCAAGAAATATTTTGAGAGTGATTACTTTATTGGGGTAAAGTTATTCAAGATTTTTTTTTTATTTGCTATTTTTTATTATTAAGGTAATAAATATAAAGTTACCAGTCTTTCTTATGTTATCAGTCAGAAAATTTGATTCTGTTAACAGACAATTTATTATGTTAGCCAGTTTTATTATTTTATTCAGATTTATTGCATTATACGGCGTCCCCTACCCTGCTAAAACAGGTAAATTCAAACTGCTGTCATTGAGGGATAAGCTGCAGTTTACAGACCAAGACACATACAACCAGAGACCTGGTGGTGAAAACAGCTCAGAGGCAGACAAGCGAAACTGAACGCTATCAGGGACTAATGGGGCTTGCTCTTTATAGAATGAATGTTTCAGAAATGTGAATTATTTAGTAAACACTCTAGAAGTGATGGTGTGGGGTTGGGGGAAGGAGAGTGTGTGGGGGACGATGACAAAAAACAGACATGCATCCTACCCAAAAGAAGAGAAAAAAATCACCCTGTTTTTATTCTTATAGCTACTTCTCAGGGCTTGGCTGATGGCTTATCTGCTTCATCAAAGGAAATATGTCAGGGTCTCTTTAATTAAACAAACCAGCTCGGTAATTAGTGCATTGAAGTTGTTAAGAACATGCAATTAGTTTGCTAGGCTCCGCTTTCTGCAGGAACTGCGGTTGCCCTCCCTGTTGTGTTAGCACAACAATAAGCAGCAGCAGCAGTAGATCAACAGCAAGTCATTGGGATTCTGCCCCAACTGGCACCATACTAAATGAGCTGGGGCTGCCCTTATATTGGAGTATGGTACATTTCCATATTTTACATATCCTGTAAAGAGAACTGCCATAAATTTGCAATGTACTGCAGTATAATTCATTTCTGTTAGGGAGGTAACCCTGGTCCTTGAGTACTACAGATGTTTCTGGTATTTGCGCCATTCAAACCCCAAAGTACATAATTTCATTAATTACCGTCCTTAATTAATGTTGCTGACCATATGCGAGAGTTGGATGAGGAGTTTTGCCAGTCAGCCTTCTGAACATTGAGACTGGGGCACTCAGTGATTGCTTAAACTATAATCAAGAGCTCAGCTGGAAGAAGAACGGGAAAAAGCTCCAGCACCCCTGGACTAGAGTTGCCTACTTTGGTCATAGGAGAGGAAATCCCAGAATGAGGTTTTGGGAGCCCCGTAATGGGTGGCGCTGCAATGAGCTGTCAATCAGTTGTTGATTTTTTTTGTATTGTGTCCCTTCTGTTTTCATGCCTTCTGTATTTACTGTAAAACTGTTTTCTAGGCTCTGTCTCTCTTGAGTATTTAACTCAAGAGACTTCCTTGTGAAATGTAATAAATCATAAATCAAACCATTTTGACCAATCAAAAGGTCAAAGGATCCCCTGAGGTACTATTAGCATGTGGCAGCCCCACCCATTTTTGGCATCATTTGTAAACCTCATATATCATTTACCTTCAGCTTAAGATTCACATATACTATGGTAACCCTTTGATTGGAAATTTACCTGTGTAATTACATTGTCTCTGGTCAACTGTGCTGGGTGAATAAGGTATTGTGACACCAAAAATCTGTGATAGTATGAATGAAAGTCACACTTTCAATTAAAGGCAATACACCTGGAATTCCTGATCTATGGTCGCTGTACTCCATTACACCATCCAAACAGTGCTCAGATATGTTCATGGGCCAATTTTGAGCACTTTTTCACTGAACAGTCCTTTAATTTAGACAGACGGTACATGCATTAAAAACACTGACCCAGTTTCACCAAAACCACTCATGACGCAATTCAAATATAAAAATTCCATTAATTCCAAGTAAGGACTGAAAGATTACATGGCCGGGTAATTCATCCACAGATCTGAAGTGTGAAGGCCATGGGTCTGTACCACCGGTTTGAGTATTGAGAAGAGTACTTTATTATGCTCTAGATGACTTTACAACTTCATAGTGAATAAGTAGTCTCAATAAATCAAATGGAGAAGGGAAGGTAGCACAAAAATCTTCACATCAAATGAGTGCAATAATTAATGGCATGCATTCATATTTTCTTTTGTTAGCATAGTAAATGTATAGCAAAGCAATTTTAAATCACTAAATTGAGTTTCTTGTGATTTTACATTCAATAGTAGAGGAAGTAGGGACGTTTCCATTGAAATTTTAGTTACTACACCATGACATCGATTTCAGATGCATGCTGCTTTTCAGAATTGCTGTCTACCTCATGTTACTGCCGTTTCTGACATAATAAACATACAACTCAGCAGGTCAGTGAAGTACATTGGCCTGTTTTTAACAATATATTAAACATTAATACATGGCTATTACTATTGTGCTGTGCCAGCCCATTATAAACATGTTTTTACAGGTGGTGGTGGCAAAGAAAGAAAATAATATGAATGTATTATAAATTTTTTATGCATCTTCTTCTCTAACTCTTTTGTCGAGGCCAGAGCAGCAACCATGGATCCCTGTACCTACTACTTTCCACATGGCGGGACCGGCCCACCGTCCCAATGACACGTTTCACTTGGCTGTCACAGGAGGGCTTCTCTCTGCCCGCTGTGTTATTATCTTGATGTGAAGTCCCCGGTGTGGATATCGGTCTCACAGCCCGGCCCTGCGGCCTCTATTTTCCCCCCTCTTTCTGACGTGCTTTTCCCTCTCTCTCTCGCTCGCTTTCTGGTCCCCCTGCGAGGGGCCATGCTCTGGACATGACCGCAAGTTTTGAAATAAACTCAACTCCCTGACCGTGTAGAGAATTCAAACTTTGACGTATTGATAAGAGTGGTTTCAGTTTTATGGAGCACAAATAAAGAGGGAGGGATCGGCAAGGGAGACATGGAAAAGTATGAACCATGACAACACAATGATGGTATGCTATATAATAATAAGAACAGTAATATTCTTATTATTATTATATTAATCAAAAAATGCCTTTGGTTTTTTTTTTTTTTTTTTTATCTCAACCTGTAACATAAGGAAAATTTAAAATGGCAGAACATCCAAAATGACAGATTTTGAGGCACACTTGTTTCTAATGAGGACAGGAATATGCAGTGTCTGAACCCCTAAAATTCCTCAGCTATCCCTCCCAGAATGATTGGTTACTGTCCCCTTCAGGCACTGAGAAAAGGAGGTTTACGTTATTGGCAGACACTTGTTTTACAAGCCTGTGCAAGTACAGTTCACAGATTTACCGTTTTAAATTCAGCTCGTCTCTCTTCCTCCCCCCCTATCAAGCTGCTGCAGCTCTCATACGCCCACCGCCTCGGTTATACCGCTATGCCTCCATATTTTTATTCCGCTGATACATGAAACATGAAGTTCTTTTCGCCAGCCATGGCTGTGTTTGGGGATTGCTGTGATCTAGGTAAAGCAAATGTGACTCCTCAGAGCTACAGAGAATGAAGACATTCAAGCCACATGTAACTGACATCCAAGGGATTTCAAAATGGCACAAGTTTCTTAGAGACCTGATTAATTATTGTAATTGGAAAAATATCAGACAGGAATACCCTGGGTTCCATTTTGACTGTCCAAATTCATGCCAAAATGGTAGACAAGACTAAAATCTGGTACACCATTGATTTAAAAATTAAGAATTTGTTTTATGTGTAATAAATTAATTTTTTATCAGTTTCGAATTTAAAAGTTGAAGCCATACCCCTGTCTCATTGTATTTGTGTAATATTTATGCTACGCAGTTCTGAGATGAACACAGCAGGCAGCAGTTACCCAAGGCACTGCACTCTATTTTGACTGTTGGGCCAGGAGTACAGAGCATTAAAATACAGCCCCTTATTATGTTATTCAATCGAACCGAGCCAGGATCAACTCCAGATCATAGCATATACAGAGTGTACGAGAGCCGATGGCCAAAGACACGAAGAAATAAAATGAAATAAAAAAAGACATAGAACAATATATTACATAAAAGCAATATCCATTACAGTATCTTGATGGGTAAAGACTTCATGCCGTGATGGCAATTGCATCGAGGAAAACGTTTTTCTCCGGTTATAGTCAGACTTTTTCAGTGCTCATCCCTCTGGGTATGTATAATAAAGTTATACTTAAAGTGGACATAGACAGCTCTGTGAAAATAAATCACTTCTTTCTTCTTATTGCTGTATATCTGATGTTTTATATTACCGAGAGACGAGGAATGAGTGAAGATCCCTGGGGTAATGTTACATGTGCATTATAAAGTAAAGCCCAAGGAACTGGTGTGTTGTACTGAGCATGCTCCTAGCTGACAGTTCTGATTGGCTCACAGGTTTGTCTTCCACTGGGAAAACCTGGAGGACTCATAAAACTTAGCTGAAAATGTGCATTGGGCACGTCCCTTCAGGGACACCAGAAAATGGTGGGACTCCTTTGTCAAGACCACATGCTCCGCAATCTTAAAATCTCTTAGAAATGGTTCAAATACATATTCATAAAACCAAAAGAAGGTCATATGTTGTCAATGACTTGCTGATTTTTTTTTACTTGTTATGCCCTTTGCTCTTTATGGTGAATCACATTTATTGTTTCAAATAAGTAATTTAATTGACACTGTTGTTGCTATGCCCATTACTTAAACAGTGTCTCTCCCACTCTTGGTAGGGTAACCCCTGCATTTGTCTGTTTATTACCAGAGACCCCCAAGCCTCCTTAACCCTAACTCTCACTAAAATGTGAGATAACCAAATGGTCAATGCTTTGAACAGTTTCCAAGGTCGTGCACTAGAGTCAGAGACCCTTGGAGTCCAAGGTGGTCGCAGAACCGACTAATCTGCTTGGTAATAGATGAGGCTCATTTAGCTTACTGGCCTCAGCTTGTCATTATATATTCTGTCTATATTATACTGTTTTTATTAACAACCCCACTTCCTCACCAGAAACTGTGCATCAGTTTTTTTTCTAGCACATCATTATATCAAAACGGACTGAACAGCATTCTCTGGAGATTCATTGATCCCGGGAGCGCAATGGCTTCATCAAAACAAGACCTCAGCAAACAACTTCAGCTGCGATGACCGCAGCACCAAAGCTATGACTCTGCTCTTATTTCTGATCTTGACATCGCACAATAATCAGGTTATTTAAGCTCAAATCGCTTAGGACATTGCGGATATAGACTGAACTCAGAGTAACAGCAGAAATGCAACTGGGAGGGGAGGCACAGGGGTAAGGGTAAGGAACGCGATTGCTTTGTTAGAAAAAGCTCCCTGACTTTGATCAATGACAGGCAATTTTTGACTTCCGTACCACTGAGGATGTACACTTGACATTTTTTGATTCCAATCAATTACCATTACCCAAAAAATCCTCATGCACTATTTTTACTGACTAGGCAACAGCAAACACTAACTGGCTCCAGAGAGATGTATGTGTGGGATGTCAAAGCTTGAAGTGGCATTGATCACCCTTTTTCTTTTGACAAACGGAGTGTGTAAAACATCAGGAAAAAAAATTGGGCCTATATATAGACAATGAACGCTTATTTGTGGGAGAAGGGCAGGCAAAGCTGTTAGTTTTGATGAAGAAGTGACATGACATTATCTCTTTGAATGTTCCTCTATGTTTTGCGACACAATTCAAGTGTTTTTTAAGATTGGCATTATTTGTGTCAGGAAAAAGCAAACATTTGAGCGGGTTTATTTTAGCGCTCCTTGTTGTATCCTATGCGATCCATCGCTGCCGTAACTGCAAGCTGACGCTTTTTCCCCACCTATCGAGTTCCTGCCATCTCCTCTCACTTTTCAAGCTGAGGGGCATTACGTCTTGATTGAGCGTTCGCCAAAACTGCCTGCGTGTTCCTGTCTTTGTCTTCGGGAGCGCTGCGACAGCTGAACGGATGCGCTGGGCCGTCCGCCGGTGGAGAGCCGCGCATGAGCGATCTCGTTAAACCGTATTGGCAGGTGACCGCTGATAGAGGGGCCCCTCGAGGAGGGGCTACGTCGCCCAATCAGAGGCCAGAAGGATTACCGTTTAAATGAATGGTGACAGGACGATTCCCCCGGCACATTAATCAGACAGAGCCGCGCGGTGCAGCGGCCTCTCAAACTGCGCTGGTGCTGCACCGTCTGACGGCCATCTCATGTGCGTCGCACTCACGTGGACCAACCTGAACTCAGCATGAAATCCGAATCCTTTCCAAAGTATTAACACTGATTTTATTGACAGCACTTTTCTCCACACACACCTTCACAAAAAATATTAAAAATAATATAGATATCGATAATAGATATTAGATATAGATAGTAATTTATTTGAGATACATGTTTGGTACATTTGATTTTTACACATTGGTTTTATATTGTGTCATTTTTAAATTAAGAATTATAAAGCTACAGCCAAATGTGGAATTGAAAAAGCATAATTATAATTCAGATTTTTATACCATTTAGTTAAACATTGTTTCTGTGACTCTGAAATTGATATCTCTAAAGTTTTCTGTATTTATAGACACTGACAATTCAGAAAAAGGGACAGTATGAATTTAGTTTTACAATTACTTTATCATGGAAACCCAGGAATGGAGTTTTCTTACTGACACTATGTTGTCTCACAGTCTCTGTTCTATTACAGATTTATATTCGATAACATTCATAGGTCCTGACCTTTCAGCATCCTTAGAATTTTTCTTGAATTTACAGCCCATGATCATTTCTCAAAACTGTTAAAACAGCACAGTGTTTTTAAACATTCAAATTGTTTCCTCCTCTCCCACATTTATGGAAATATAAAACCTCACAGTACCACAACTTGACTGCAGGGCAACTTTGATGCGAATCAGAAATTGATCTCTAGAGGTACGGGAATTACTAATACGATGACTCAACAGACATTTGATTGAGAATCATTCTGTGTTCTTTGCGGGCTCCATTCGAAAACCTTATGCTAGCCAATATTCCTTTTATCTAAATAATTGCTTGAATCTACTGTAAAGTACATCCCTCCCACAAAACGAATGTTTGCTGAGGGCTGAGTGCTTTACTGGAGTAAAAGCAGGCTTCAGTGGCCTTAGTCTGGAAGCACTGGAGAGGAAATGGTGTAGACGTGGCTGATATGAACATGTCTTTGATGACTCCGGCATAAATGCTTCATTCAATATGGAGAATTCTGAAGAGCTCATTATTCCTAAGAATAAGAATCAAAACAAAACATCACTAATACTCTCTGTTTATATTCACTCGTACCTTAAGATTTTTCTTTCTTTTTTCCCCACCCTAATTTAACTACTTCTCCATCAGCCCCATAGAGCTAAAATGTCATCCATGGACTCTTGGGAACAAAAAGCTTCACAAACATAACTCTTCTGATTCACCTGATGCTCTGCCCTTGCTTCTTCCATTTATAACACTCATCTAATTTTGCCTGTTTGAGTAAACTGACAATTTTAACCAGCTTGATCTCTACTCTGGGCCAATTGTTGCCCCACCAGTGTGGACCTCTGGTCACATCCCATCATGGCATGGCTGACACTTGGACACTAAGCTGCAAGGACCACAGCTGTACAGAGAACGGGCGATTTTACTGTGTCAGTCTTCTGAGGGCCCTCAAGATCTGTCTGGAGATTGTCTTTGATGTGACCCAGCATGTGGAGAAACCAAATTAGAGTGGAGATGGTAATATGGCAAGAGACACAGGGTCACATTCCCCCTGACATAAACAAGTGAAGGGGAAAATGGGTAACATCTCCAAAAACAATTGCATTAATCTTTTGGTTATTTCATCAGTTGGGAGACTTACTCACTTCTACAGATAGTCAATATACCATCTGACCATGCTATTTTCTCTTTTCCCTTTTGTATTGGCAGAAATGGCATTTCATCAACATATCTCCAAAATCAGAAATCTTGAAAAAGTCACAAACCACCGAAATGTCTGGCCAAAACAAACAGATGTTTGTGATTGGTTTAAGTAAATCTGAAGGGAAGAACTTATATTTTTGGTATTAAGCAACAGGAAGAATTAATAGTGCTGGGACCGCAGCTTCAGGATATTAGCGATGTAAACGGAAGAACAAGTAAGAAGATGAAAACTTTTCTGAAGAGAAGACAAGCAATATTTGTTGGTACTTCAGTACAAAACTGTATGCAACCATATCAGAATTCTGTATCTGTGTCTGTATGTGCATGTAGGGTCACCATTATGAAACCCTACGTTCCTGTATAGATATGGGGTACTTAACTTGGCATGCAGCATAACTGCCATGCCAGTCAGAAATTCCACTGGGCAAGTGAGAGTAGCCATAGTAACCTTAGCTCCAGATAATGTCAACAAATTCTTGATCAATTTAGAAGCATATGCTTCTGTTTTTCTTTATAAAACACAGTTGAAATTCAATTGTCTCATGATAGAGCCCTACATATTTTTTTGTTTCTAGCCTCCCTTCACGAGCATATATAGTTAATCACACACCACACACACACACCTCTACAACTAACAATACTATCAGTAACTGCTATCACAGTTAATAGCCAGTGCTACACTGAAAATATCAATTTCACATTTTTTGGTGCAAAAGATTACCATTCTACCTTAAGGTGAAAAATGATGCCTAATAAATGATTGCATTTAATTTGGTTTTAAGAAACACAATACTTCAAACAATAAATCACAATGGTAAATGAGGTTTTTGTTGTCATTAGATGGTGTTCACTGTTCATAATCTCATATCCATAAATCATTTCAATATCATCTTACAAGAAAAGCCATTTGTTAGATGCCACAATTCAGACAGTTTTGTCATTTTAGCTTGGTAAAATTTCTCAAGAGCAAATGTTATATTTTAGCAACCCAATACATGGTTTTGTATATGCTTTGTCATAATCTTCTCATACAGAACTGATCTGGGTCTGGGAAGAGTCAGTCACATAACAAGTATTAATCATAAATCTTCATAACATGGGTATAAGATTAAAGTCAAACACTGGGCCCCTCCATTGGCGTCCAACTCATCTGTACAGTGGCAAAGTGAGTAGATGCAAACTTGTTATGAAGAGGTTTAAAATCTTAAATCTCTTGAATATGTTCTTTCTTCCCAGAGTGATTTTTAGAGAGAAGTATTACATAACAGTTATGGAAATAACAAGAGGCAGTCTTCTGAATAAATATAATGATGGCATAGGTCTTGCTCTAAGTTTTCTCTTCCTTATCTCTCTATGGCCTGAATTCAATCAACATTTGTCATCAACCTTGACAAGGCAATGAACGCAAACGTTAATTTCTTTGTCACTCGCAGTGACGCACCCTCAGTTGCTTTTGGAAATGTTCTTTCCCGTGAAGCTATACCCAACCTTAGAATGACCCTTTTTTTCTTCGCAAACGTTGCTGTGAGAAAACAGAGCTCACATCATTGGTTTGATGCACTCATGACTGAACTTTAAGAGAAAAAAAGGTTTTCATTTTTATTACACAGCCAGGTTTGTTTAAGATAGAACAAATTGTCCAATTATTTGTGAATAAAACTACATAAAATAATCCTCGGTTACAGCAAAAGGCACATTCCATCCAAATTTGCGATTCTAAATGATAATACAAACACTGTTTGGCTTGTATGTACTAATTTACTCATACATCGCTAGGATACGTTGCAATGATATGGTGTAAGAACAGAACTTAAACATCTTGACAAGCGGCCCAAACTGTTATTTCAAGTTGTCACTTGTGATGTACACTGGTCATTTGTCTGTTGACAGAGTAGTTGGCACTGGGAATTAAATATTTTCATCAATGATATCCTGTTACCTGAGGTAATATTGTACCGCCGCAGTGTTTTGGAACTGGTAACCAGGGTTTGTCTGTTTCCTAAAAACACCGCGTTGGATACAGAATACGTATTATGCATACTCAGCCGAGTGAAAATATGTATTAATTAAATTCTTTGATGAATTGTATCAAATGTTGAGTAACAGCTAGTGGGTACCGTAGTCAGGACTTCCCCTGCCTCTGGCACTTTTCACCATCTGTGTGCCTTAACTCGGACGGCTCTGTTTCGCTTCTCCTCTTCCACGGTTGCTCTTTAGCAGCCTTAGCTACAAACCAGATGCTAAGTCCGTCGCGCTGCCCCAGAGGACGTAGCGGAAAAAAACCTACCTGCCACAGGCTGCACCCGCCATCTGCTGGTAGTCGACGACTGAATTAATACACTTGTCTTGGTAGCTGGCGAACACAGCCGACGGATAGCTGAGGGTCCATGAGAGGAGAACGGTTGGAATTCACTTTCTTCCTCAGCTGGAACGTCTTCGTTGCTAGTGCGTGTCGGCTAGCTTCTTTTCAAACTGAGGAAAGTCGGGTGTTGAGCACGAGACACCCATGCTAGCATTTGCGGCTCCTTCAGTCTTGTAATATTAAGTGATTGCAGGGTTATGCTAGCATCCGCCTCGGTTTTCAATTCAATCAACAAATTAATGAGCACACCTCACTTTGTAATCCCTAAATTAGCATGCATGAAGGCTTTGTTGAGTTAAGATACGGTTTGTTGCACTCAGTCATAAACTTTTGACCGTGTGCTAACTGCCCTCAATCCAAAAAGCGCTTAACTGCCCTGGAGTGTCTGTACCACTACAGGGGGAATGTGATCTGCACGTTGAAATAGCTTGGGGAATCACAGCAACATAGCAAGAAAAAATTCTGCTTTCTTATCATGTGATTGTCCCACAAATTGAAGTTGAACATTGTTTTAATGTTGTTTTAATGTACATATTATGGTACATACAAAAAATTTCAAATAAGAAAATAGTCAGAGGTGGTTCCATATCAAAAGGTGGGTGGTAAATAAGCATGTGAATTTGGCTAGCTTTGTCCTGGGTGTGCTTTCCAAGCACCAAGGGATACTCAAGGGTAAATAAGGGAGCGACAAGACAATACAAATTAATGTGAATTCATGAAAATAAATCTGAGGATATCTGTATAATAATAAAAATACATCTGTATTTCCATGTAAGACCCTCCCTGCTGATTAAGTTTTCTTCTGAGACAGCTAAGAGCTTGATGTGCGAGGAGTGCTGCAGCACAGGAGGCCGCTGGGCCTCAGATCCTCATTGTGCTGTGGACTGAACCGTATGTCATTGGGGGCGTTTGCAAAAATCCACCAAAGACGCTTCCACTCTGAGCCTGACTGCTCCCTCTGATTACTGCGTCAAACTGTCGGCCCACAGCCTCTCAGCCTCCTTGACAAGATGCTGGGGAAGGGTGCAGTTTAAGAAGATGGCTTTTTTCTGCTTTTTTGCCTCGCTGGTCTAAAATCTCAAGTACCCCGCACATACTCTCACACAGAGCATTGGTGCTCAAAATAAGCTGACCTCACATAGGCTTTCAGTCATGGGTTAGGGGCAACTGTCATCACTACAGACCATGCAATACAACAAAAGACCAAGCACTGTTCAGTGAACAGGTTTATCAAAGTATCTAACAGGTTCTGCAGGGTCTTGTGGGATATCTGATTTTTCATTCATTACTGTCCACTTAGAATACCTTTCTTTGATCTAGAGCTAGTTTCATGTACAGAAAAAGCTTTATTTTATTCTAAGTATTGTACTAAAATTTGCCAGATACCCATGAACCCAGCCTTGTCATACGCTCTGGTCTAGGCAGTAGAGTCGAGCCTGTGTTCACAATAAATGCTCTTACTTACATTACTGCGCACTCATTTCAAAAACAAAAACAAGAGAGGCATTCAGGGCTTTCAGCTGGGTACACCACATACAGTGCAGTCCATGCTGCGGGGATTTTCCGCGAGCATGAATAAAAGAGCAAGGCGAACATGGAAGCTCCGCAGATAAATACCCAAACATGGCAAATGTAATTTACTCATCTGCTCCCATGGTCTCTGCTGCAGGGGTCCCCTCTTCTCGCTGACATTTTTAAATAAGTTAGCAGAGACTCTACGTCTGGGTTAGAGACTGTATGTCTAGGTCCTTTATGTGGGTGTTTTTGTACTGGACTGTAATGGAGAAAAATTATAATGATTTACATTGGGGTTACACTCAGAAATTTGCATTTTAAGATGATGGGCATGTAGTTTCAAGCATTTTAGGTGGTTGCATGGTGTGAGTTGGTGTTTACTTGTGGATTTGCTGCTGGCACTCAGTAGTTCCTGTGAGTATGTTTCCCTTGATAAACCTACTGTATATAGCTGAGACTTGTCATCTCTTTATGTGTCTTGTCATTGATATATTGACATCATAACTTTATGTACACCTCAAGTCCCTATTGAAACAGAAGTGTCAATCTCAATGGGATTTTCCTGGTTAAATCAAAAGATAAACCAAGAGTACAAATAAAAAGGAATCGCACTGCAGTAAAAAATACTGAATCATGGTGAATGATTCATAGTGTATTCACTGCAGCAACATCTATTCCAACAACTAAAGGCTAGACTTGAACAAACATATGTAGTCCCTGTAAGGGCACATACAATTGAATTAAAACAGACTTTTCACCCCAATCTCTATTCAAATCACCATTTTAGTGTGGTGTGGCAACTGTGCCAGGGGATGGGGGAAGAAGATCACAAACAGCATAACGAACAAACAAAATGGCCACTGGCCATTTTATTGCCCCTTTTTAGGGTGGAAGGAAAACAAAAAAGACACTTTAATAACCACAAATAACTTAAAAAGATAGATTGAAAAGAAAATCTCACACAGCCAAGTCCTTTCTAGAAAAAACAAAACCCAACTACTGAAACAAAAAGCCGATAAAAACTCCTGAGGTTTTATCTGGAGGTCCAATGCAGGCAATAGCTCACACCTGAGCTGAATTCAAATAGACATCAGGTGAGCCTGCCTGTTAGCGAGGCCACTACTGTCTACTGTCCAAGGTCCCATTGGCCCCCAAGGGTGATGGAGGGAACAGGAAGACTGACAGCAGTTCAATAGCTAAGGCAGCCCTCTCTGCAACCCCCCCCCGAACCTCTCCCAGTACAGATGTATAATGTCATTATATACACACCTGTTCCTGTGTTTGAGTCATGTAAGGGTGGCTCAGCTATGTACGAGCCAGGCTACTCACAGTGTACAACAATACTTAAAGTGATTGGCAGTATTTCAAATACATGTTCTTTAAATGAGCACTATGATGAGTATATTTAATATGTAATTAGGGGTTCTTGCCCATTTTTGAGTGGTTTATACGGTGTACAATCTGAAAAAACAGCTCCCGCCTCCACCATTTTGTTTCTGATTGCAGTTTGCAGTGTAAATTGCTCAGGAGTCCAGACCGGAAGGGAAGGGTGTAAAACTCTATGGCAGCACAGGTTCGGAATCTTTAATTCATAAGCTGTAGCGGCGTTACGAGGCCCAGGAGACCTCGCCTGCGGAGGTCTGTGCCTCCCCCTCTCTCCACAGTAAGGCAGTGCATACGGGTTTAAATCAATGGTTAGTACAAAGCTTGTGTGAGTGTGATGATCGGCAGTCATGCGTCTGGATTTCGATCTTCCTGAGTTGTCGACGGTGTCGACAGCAGCACTGTGTTGCGTCCATCCGTGGGGCCTTGCATGGCAGCATTTTCTTCCTGCTTGGTTATTATTCTTGATTGATTATTGGCTCTTTCTGAGGAGTTTTCATATTCTGCCACCGATGTTGTCTTTTGCTTTGTCATACCACATCAAAATCATAGACATGTGCATTTAAGAAGTATTGTCCGATTTACTTTTATTAAAGATTTAGAGTACTTATTGGTGGAGACATTGGTTCATTTGTTGGTAGTAAAGGGGTATAAGCCACACAAAATGAGTGAAGAAACCACATTATACAAACTTTAAGCAACACATACCAATGTCAATAACACAGATCAGGGCTCTCAGATTGAGCAATTTCCCCCCAAATTTACAGGCTGAGTGAAAAATTCACAAGGGATGATGAATTGCTTCATTCATCCTTGTTTCAGCTGATTTGTCACATCCTGCAGTTTGAAAATGGTGCTGAACAATGATCCAAGTCCAAAAATTAATGTCACTGAAAGTGAGAGTGCTTTGACTTCAAAGGTTAATGTTCTGACTTCCTCCTGAAGTGATTTCTCACATGTCAGGACGTATATTCTTGCATATATTACAGATATAATGTAGAAATCCTGATCATTTAATTACCAATTAAATAATGGGGCATTACTTTGCCAGCTAGAACCATTAACTCCTTTGTCACCATGCTCTGCTTACTGGTTTTGAGAAAATAGTTTTGGAAATTCGTAGAGTCAAATGAAGATGGCTGGGCGTGGGATTCGAGGAGCGTTTACAGGACCTCTAGATGTTTGGCAACTTGAGCACAGATGCAGTGATGGGAAAGCAGCTCTGTAGCTTTAATTTATTCGGTCTGCAAAGTTCCCCATAATGTTCCGTGCCAAAACAGTAGATTTGTCACCAGATGCATTCGGGAAAAAAAGATGCTGACCCTGTCCTTATCTACATTTAGCAACAAACCAGCAACAGAAGTTGGCAGCGCAGAGTTGAAGTGGTCATTCTTGCTTGTGCTGCCGTAGTGACAGCACATTCGTGATTGGACTGCAGTATTAGCTGCAGAATTTACACAAGCAGTAGAGTGAAGGAGCAAAAAACACAACAGCTTTTGCTTTTATCCTCTGACATGATACTTGACTGTGTGCAGATAACAACTCAAAAGGAAATTTTAGCAAATATTCAAAAGAATTTCAAGCAGTAGCATATGATGCTAATATATCAGTATAACAGTCATGTCTTATAACAGTTGGAGACCTCGGCTTTTAACCCCGGGCTTGCCAGTTTAATTCCCAGGTGGGGCATTACCATTGTAGCCTTGAGCAAGACACTTAACATGAATCGCCTCAGTAAATGTCCAGCTGTATAAATAGATTGTGTGTAAAAACGTAAGCTGCACTGGATGTAATTTGCACTGGATGAGAGCATCTGCTGAATGCCTACAATGCAATGTAAAACCAGAGATTCGGACTGGCTGTTCCACCTTAAATGGGGTATGAGGCTGGAAACAGCAAATGCAATTATGGAGCTCACTACTATCGCTGTTGCGAGCAGGCAAACATAAGACAGGAATGAGTCAGATTATCAAATTTAGACAAGGAGACATTCCTGCAAAAGAACACAATGGAAGCATAACAGTATTTGAAGTAAGGTATGTCATAACCAGGGCTCGAGTTGGGGGGGGATGCGAGGGGATGTCATCCCCCTTGTAAAATTGTCTACTCCCTTCCCATCTTCTTTTTTTTTTTTTTTTTTCTTATTTCTTTGGGGTTTTTCCACTTTATTTGACAGTTACAGTATAGAGGCAGACAGGAAATGCAGGTGAGAGAGGGGAGGGCATGCAGCGGGGGGCCCAGGCTGGATTTGGGCCTTGGCCTTCCATGGCATGCACTCTACCAGATAAGCCACCGGGACGAACCCCCTTCCCATCCTCTTTGCTTTAATGGAATTAGCTTTGCTATTTATCGCCTAATCGCGAAAAGACAAAACCTATCAGCGACATTTAAATATCACTGATGTCAATCTTGCGTTTTTGTTGTTTTGTATCCTCTGTGCCTTTGTGGCTTTTGATTGCTTGTTGCTAATTTGCTTGGAGCCTGCAAATGCATGTTTCTCACGAGGATTGCAGATGCTACAGGTTAAAATGGATAAGCGACTGGTTCAGCAGGATCTTAGACGTTTTTTTAGTAAAGTAGAAGAAAACGACAGGTGAGATGATAACCAGCCTTGTGTATTATTATTATTAATATTGTAAATACTTAGATAGGTTTTGATAGTTTTGTATAAATAAATATGAGTTACAAGAACATTTTCTGTCTTTTTTTTCTTAAGATCATGCATGATATAAAAATTTAGGCATATACCTATACTCCCGCTCTGAGGTTGACCATCCCCCTTGAATTTTTTTTACAAATCAACCACTGGTCATAACTAAAGCAAATAATTAACGAACGATCTAGCTAGCTATGTCACTCTCTCCACTGTGGGTAACTGGGACAACAGCACCAATGGTATAACTTCAAAAAGTAAGTCCGCAATTTCTAACTTTTTCTTGGTACTTTTATATTTGTCGGTTGATTAAATAAATAATAGTATTGGTTTGGATGTTAACAACATCACAGCTAATAGCATTGGGTGGTTTGGTTCACATACCTCTAGTGCCAGTGGAAGGGACCCTACCAGGAGATGTCTTTCTCTCATCACGGAGAACCACTAGCATTCTTTTATTTAAAAAAAACAACTGTCATTCCACCTACAAACGAATAAATGAACATGTGATTGGACCTTTAAAGGAGCCAATCAGAAAGCAGGTTTATGAAGCAGTGAAATGTCAGATATATGGAAATTGACCTCTTTGGCAAAAACGCAAGGTTTGCGGCTGCTTTGTACCACCAGCAGCCAATGGATTCATTGTCTATTGAGGTATCTCTGGTGTAATTGTGTGAAACCAATGAAAAATACATGCAGATTCATTTTCAAATCACACATATATGTATAGCAGCAAGCCAATCCAGTCTTGTTTAGACACTTCACTCGCCATGCTTTAGGAAAACAGTGTTCAGCAGAGAGAAGCAGAATATTGAATATGGATATGTAGGTAGAATCAAATCAATCTTAAAAATGGCCAGATATCCTATGAAATATTCACTAGGAGAAAAACAACATCAATCGTCAAATGGGGAGAATATATATTTTATCCTTGGGTATTGAGAGTAAACAGTACAATGGTAATTCTGTATGGGGGAGGAAGGAGGTTGCGGTGGGGGTGGGGCTGGGGGTGGACAACAGCCCAAACCAAAAGTGCAGATGCGTGCAGTGAAACAATATGCAGGCTTGCAGATATGTTGCAGTAATACAAAAAAATAAAAAATAACAACGGCAGACAAAAGAGGAGGAGTGACTGAGACAATGATATCAGGTCAGCCTTACTCTAACAAAAGGGGAACAAAGGGGGGCTTCTGGGCCTGGCCCCTCCATGGTTAGCTGGCCTCAGGGGCCCGACCTCGGGGGCCCCTACAAAGGAAAAGAGGGCGACATATCAATGAGCGATGGACTCCTCCTTTGTCGTGGGGAAGAATAGGGCCAGACCCCATCCATTAAACGCCACTTTTGGGTTAACACACAAAAATAACAGGAGACACAGGACAAAGGAAGATGCAAGAAAAGATGGTGAAAGGTTTTGAAGAGCAGCAAGCAATATCATACTAACATGAATGAAGTGACAGGTTCTTTGGCCTTTAGAACTTTCCAGATTTTTTAACCTCTTTTTTCTAATACCAACCAAAGTAGCTGACTCAAAAGCGAACATCTTGCCAGCTTACAGGCATGTGACTCCTAAAATTCACAAGACGACAATCTCACTTCATGTCTACACTGCAGACCTATCACTATTGACACACTGCTTATGTCATCGATGGATGACAAAGTCAGCATACACACACATCATGCCACTACAGGTGCCTGGACCAACCAGGAGCCTCTACAATAGATCCATGACATTACCCAACTTAAGTCCTCATATGGAGATCATGTAGATGCATAATCAGAATATTTGAAAATCTCTCTGTAATGAAATAAACAACTGGTGCAGTAGAAGCAAATAAATAATCTGAGATGAACCGGACATTTTAAAAAACAGACAGTCGATTATAGAATCAGTTAGCTAATATTTATTAATAATTTCTAAATTATATCAAAACATTTGCTGGGTCATGATTTTATATAATAAGCTAACAACAAAAGATAAGCCTTGTCATTTTTGTTTTGCTACCAACCCACTCAAACAATGAAGATTGTTGACTGAATCAATGTAGGAGTTGGGCAAGAGGCAGTGAGAGACACATGTGTGTTCTTCTAGTGAAATAAGATGTGATACAGCCTCTTCCTATCCATCAAGCCATGAGAGCAAGGATTGTTGAAGACCATAAATCTCAACTTAAACTAACACTCCTGCCTCGGTATGCATGAATCATTAATTCACATGGTGGCGGGCTGATGTCTCATACATACATTACATTCACTGCTAGTTTCTGTTCTTGTACAACTTTAGCCTTCACATTGCAATGGTTAAAAACCCTGTGACCTTAAACTAACCCTCTTGATCCAAGTGGAATTATCAAGTACTGATTTAATGTGATTGAAGTGAAGGCGACTGAAGGACTCCTTTTCAGCACACAGAAATAAGCGCGGCAATCTAGAATATTCATTAAGAGAGAAAGATTTGGGCAAACAAAAAAGAAAATCTAACCTGGCTCTTCAGTTATTTCAGCCTTGTCCTCTTTAACAACTACATGGTAGGTTTGTTGAATTTATGTAATGGCGTAATAAACAGCCCGTAGGTGGAAGGAAAAGTACAGCTCTTGTGGAGCTAGGGAACTCCTATTGGCTCTGCTAAAATATTGCCAGAACAAGGTGAGCAAACTGTACCTTACCTGGCAAAGCAATAAGAAATTATCATTCGCAGTAGTGAACCATGCCAACCACTGCCTGAAAATCCTTCATCCCAGCACTTTGTCAAACATTTACACATTATGTATGAGCAATGTTAATTCTGTGACATTATCATCAATATTTCTGTAGACTGCATATTGGCCAATGTCGTTCAGAGTTTAACAATGAGAGGTTGACATCCTCATGGGACTATGATTTAAAAAAAACTGTGAATAATACAGAATAATTGGTACATAATTTGTTTGACAGTCTCGTATTTGTGTGTGTTACATGTGTGAGGGGCAAAGCCCACTCTATAGCAGTTTGGAAGGTAACCATGACATCCACTCTTAGTTATCACGGTCCACTTATGTGTAATTTACACCATGTTGTTTTGAAATAAATACGGCAGCCAGCAATTGCTCAAGGTAATAACGCTCTATGTTGACCACTGCAGAATGAGTCTGTACCATCTAAGCAAAGCCCCTTTTGTTTCACTCTATGATCTTTTTTTGAATTCACCAACAGTCATTGTTTGCCGCAAACAAAGATCACAGAAAGCACATGAATAATGGACTAAGAGCATATGTTAGTCACTCTCACACCGATAAACGTGACACGTTTGCTCAGTCACCCTCGCTATATCCCTCACCCAGTTCTTCCGAGAAAGAAATCTAATACTCTCCATCATTCTATGAGCCATGAAGAGGCCATAGACTGGGACTGGCAGCATTTCAAGTACATATATTTGAATGTGTTTGTAAAATATGCATATTTGAAATTGTTATTTCTACATATGCATTTAATACATGAAATTGGTTTCTCGCCCCTTCGTTTTTACAGTTCTTTCGCTGTGCCATGTGCAAAGTATCCTATGCCTCCACTGTTTACTTTTAGTCAGGAACAGGAATAAATCGACAAATTATAATCTGTGACATTTACTTTGGATGCATTTTGTGACGATACACTGTAATTAAAATGGCAGACATATGTTTTTTCACATTACATATGGGTCTACAAAAAAGAGGTGAATAAAATATATCTGCATTTCATATCTGTGCACATGCTTGTCTATGGGCTGCAAATACTGGTAGCGACAGCAGATGATCTTGCTGGTTGTGAGAGAAACGGTGCTGGAATTTCATTATCATCATTTAGCTGATGCTCTTATCCAAGGTGACTTACAGTTGATTATGCTAGCCAAGGGCCATTCCCCCCCGGAAGCAATGTGGGCAAAGTGCTCAAGGGCCCAACAATGACTGAACCACCAACCTCAGGGGTCCCAGTCATTTACCTTAGCCACTACACTATAGGCTGCCCCATTGAAATTGCAAAAAAAACGTACAGTGGACAAATGGGGACATAAGGCACCATATGATTTCTACAAACAAGGTGTATAAAAAAATCAATCAAGCAATCAGATCACATTTTACATCACAATTAAATCCCACTCTATTTTGTCCTACAAGTGTTCCTGTGTAATTTAACTTTCCATAAATATATACATGTATGATGCACTTATGTACATACAAGGCTATTACAATACAAACTATCGCCCTAAATTCTCATAAAATTGGGGAATGGAGAGATGGGGGCATATTACTTTGACTTTTTAAGCCGAAAATACTTACAGAATTTAAATCTGGCACAACTTTAGGCTTGTGTTAAATGGCTCGGCTCTTGTTAATTAGCATGGCTTGGACATTACTTCTTTGCCAAGCAATTTAGTCTTATCATGAAAAGCGCAACCCGAATTAAAGGAGTAATCCTTAGAAGCTTTGAAAAAGCAGGTATTTATTTCACAGCTGATTGAAACAGTCCTGAAGGATCCTTAACCCTAATTGCATCTGATAGAATTCACGGCGGACGTTCAATCTCATTTTCATCCCATATTAAAAAGGGTCCTAATTACATTGATATTGACTTTCTATCCAATGGGGACACTCGCCGTGGGATTTGCATAATACCAGTGTTTCGATTACAAATATGGAGCACTCAGCCCCTGTACTGGGTTTGGCCTTTATGATTATACGAGGTGGAACAGATGGGGTACGGATGGGGTGCGGTCAGTCGCCTTGGCGATGATGACTGAGAATGGGTCGTGAAACGGGCGTTGACTTGTGGGAAACCGGACTTGGCGAGGTTGGTCAACACTAATGTCGGTCAGGTGAACCGTGACTCAATGAGGTTGGCCCTGCTTGGCCCAGGTTTCTGGCAAATCCATGCTTCGATCTTGCAGCTGAAGGCACTCCACAGCCAAGCCTGAATCTGGGATGATTCGGTCTTGTTTCATTGAAGTCTGTTTTGATGGGACTGTTTAACACAGGGGTAGCCAACCAAGCATAATTCACTTCACATTTGGGAGCAAAGCATTTCACTGGTACCATTTCTCATTATCGTTTACTTCGTCTTTAACTTGAGCCTGTAATTACTATGGCTGTACATACACCCAACTTAATTAACAATTTCTAATGACAGCCTACTTAGGATAGGATAATGTCTCTTTTTGACACCACAAAAAGATGGAGCTACCACATGCTTCAAGTCCCTGACTGACTTTAATCAACAATTACACTGTTCTTATGAATTAATGAGTTTTCATTGGTTCAAAGGACCTTATGAGTGAAAGCCCACTGTTGCTCCACCAATTATGAGGTTCATAACGCTTTGCTCCAAAGACTGCATCCAAACTGTTTTGGATTTTTTTCCCCCAGTCATTTGCATTCGGTCCTTCTGTTTCCTACAATAAGCCACCGCCGCATCCATGAATCAACTGTGAAAATGAGTCAACACATCACGAAAAAATGTGATGCAGTATTTCACACTTGTATTCCAGGGTTAAGCCATTTTTTTCTTGGTATTTGATTTTTCAGAGGGTAATACTGCAGACAGAGCACAAATTAATTGAGAAATATTCTCCCAGACACATAAAATCCATAATCAATGGTCGTGCATCACACCTCATGTATCCTACCGTTGGAAACAAACCGTTTCCAATGCTTGTCGTGTAGGTCCGCGCACTGTTTAACTATTTCAACGTGGCTAAAAGGGGGAGCTCATTTTCTCTTTTCGATACACGAAATGCTGTATATAAATCATCTCAAAGCAGGTGTAGATTCCACATGTAAAAGGCAAGCCTTTTCATCACTGTAATTTATTTATTACATGAGAGAACCTCGGTAGGAGATCTGTTGTCAGAGGGTTGATTACAGCATCTTGCAGAAAATGTTGAAATCATTCACTAAGGACTGTTTGGAGTATGCAAACACTCTCACACACACACAAACACACACAAATCACCTCCACCACACAAGACAAACCATTTCTCATTATACAAAGAAAAAAAAATCTATTTAAAAAGTAACACAGTGTGGAAGAAATCTAATTGATTTCATTTGGAGGGGGTACTTTGACTTGAGCAATGGATGCTTTGACAGGCTCTAAATCATATTAGGACTCCCCAATGCAACCCCACTGAGGAATCTGCATTCTGGTTCCCTCTAAAGTCAGCCTTTGATTTTAAAGAGGCATACGGAGATTATACGCACTCTAACACAACAGCTAATTGTAGCCAAACCTAGGCTCTGCTTTCACATCCAGGACCATTTTCATCCTACACAGCTCAAACAAGAAGCGGACAAAAAAATCTCTGTCATAAAATAGAAACATAGAGAAATAGAGTCCACCACATGTACAAAGCCTGAATGCTCTACAGGATGTAGTCTACCACTCCAACAGGAAGTACTGTTGTGAACAATGTTGCGAGTAATTGTATGAGGTGCAAACAAAGCCCCGTTCCACTGCACAAAAAATATCACTTTATATTTAGTGTCCCGAAGACCTTTCAAATTCTAATGAAACAGTGATGCCAGTCTAACTACTGTGTGTGAACACATTGTTACATTGAACTAATGGTAAAACATTTTGGCTGCTATCTGAAGTATTCATTTCCACTGTCGTCACAAAATTAGCCTACACATTCACAACTGTATTTGCTGGTTAGGCAAGCCATTCTCTGCTGTTTACAGAACAAACTTCATATGAAGTTCCATCATGGTTATTCCATAATGCAGCACAAGGACATTATTAATTACAACATTATTATATACAACATTATTAATTACAAGGCTCTGAGTTTATGTTGGACCACTGCTTTCCCTGCTAAGAAGGCTGTCTTTCAAGATGACAGCATTCCAGTCTAGACAGCATAAGAGGTTACAAGGTGGTTAACAAGCCAACGACAGCCTAAACTTTCTCTTGATTTGACGAAAAGAAAAGCCCTTTGAATACATCTAGAGAATTGTGATGACATAGTCGCTGGAACCCGTTGGAAAGGTAACACCCCGGAATTTCTCAGTGAACAGTAACTTTGTAATTTGTGCAGGAATTTCTCAGTGCAAATGGGGAAGGAGGAAGGAGGAAGTCAGAAAACCTACTTTTCCAAAATACTCAAACGTCCATTGACATTGTCAATTTTCAGACTTGGATCATTATTCAAACCCAGTTTCATACTCCAGGATGTGATTTATAGCTGAAAAAACAAGTCTTCAATGGGCTGACCTTCCACTGCTTCTACGAATGCTCAAGATTCAATTGACTTTCTCATTGAAGACTGGGGTTTTATTGATCGTTTCAGATACTGTTCGGATGTATTCCACCCCACCAATTTTTGCGGATTCATTTTTAATGGCACTGAACATCCAGGATTGATTATTTATTCATTGACCTAAAAACCAAGCAGCCTTATTTTTACAATTCATATACTATTTTTGAAAATGATAGTTCCTAATGTATTACTTGTAGGGTTCTCAAGTATGTCAGAGGATGCTTTATAGAGTTTATGAATATGGTTTTGCCGGCTCTGTGCTGAGCTGTTTGTTCTCGTCTTTGCATTTCAATCTTATGCTCATTTCCCCACTTCACCTTTGCTTCCTTTTTTTTTTCTTTTACACATCCAGCCCATCACTTGTGGGCGAAAGCCGCCAACCGTTCCATTCCCAAGCGCCCGCGTCTCAGCTAAAAACGGCGCAGAGGATCATGGGGCGCTTCTACGGTGCATTTCAGAAAGTAATTAAGCCCCAGAGGGAGAAGAGCACGCGCACACCATTGGATTGAGAGGTTGCTTCAGGTCACCCCACACACCTAAAAAAAAAAAAAAAAAAAAATCTCATACGCACTTGACTCATTCTTATGTTTTTCAGTTATACATCATATTCTGTAGTTCGAAAACAGTGTTGCATAATAATGGAAGTCTGAAAATTGACTTTCAAGCAGAGTGTGACTTACACTTCATTGAAGTCTAATACTTAAGAATAGACTCAAAACTTGACTTACATTCAATATGAGCTTCATGGAACAAGTAAGTCTGTGAATAAATAATTTCTAGTCATAAATTATCAATATCATATGAGAACAGTACAACTATTCTAAAATGGTGCACATACGTACATTGTTTTACTTATTAATACATGTGTAACTAAACTATATTTGTCGCTGTTTATCATTATTTAATGAATTTGCTACTCTGTTATCAGGTATCATATGTATTAATCTTTCAGGTGGATGTATCTGGTTGCATTTGTAAGACTACTCCTTCAAGTATTAAAACCCTGAAAAATAAAAACAAAAAATTGAATTCAGTGAAAAGTTTCGTCGAAAGCTACAAAAGACACCACAAACCTTAGCTTCACCTCTCTGTGCTACAAAAGATTTCCAGCATTCAGCTTTGAAAACGTTCCTGCAACAGTCCTGTGGCCATGCTGGTCTACTGTACTTCAAACAACATGCACTCACCACTGAGTAAGTTATTTCAAGCCTTCTCCCACAACCAGCACCGGGAATATATTCCTACAATGTATATATGTAGTTGTGGTTTCGCATTGTTTTCTACTGCAAGAGGCACTCAGATGCAGCTTGTCGGAAATCAAGGAAGAATTGCCCTCAAGTTTAACTCTTCCCACATGCTCACTTACGTTGTGGAAAATAACTTCCTGCTTGCTTTGCCAGTTAAAAGAACAGGATGGGCCTAATGCATGGAGGGCAGATGAATTCATGCATACTGAATGGTGTTTGTGTATTTACAATTGCTAATTTATGTGTGTTCAGATGAGCGCTGAAGCAAAGTAGTCCTGTGTGCGTTTGCAAGTAAAATCTGGAGGCCCCATACATACATCTCAATAATGATTCCTATCTGCTGTTTATGCATCAAATTTCACGGTCGCTTGAAATCCGTTAAATTGGAAAGTCAGTAAAATAAGATTTACATTAATGCACATGCCTGCAAACATGGAACTGCCCTTGAAGATGTTCTGGACTACTGTGTGACATGGCAAGTGCAAACACATATGATTCAGTCATTAAACAGCCAATTAAGAGCAGTATGGAAAAAAATGGTAAAATGGAATAGGGTGGCACCGTGATTGGTTCTCCCGCCTCACAGCAAGTTAAACTGAGGGCTTACACACCCAACCAATACCCTCATGGGTTTTCTCATGGATTTTCCTTCCCCAATCCTAAGACATGCAGGTTAGGCTGATTTGGACTTGGCCAAATTGCTTGTATATGTGAGTGTCTGATTGTTTGGCTCTGGGATGGACTGGCAACCGGTCCAGGATGTCACCCTGACCCTTCCCTAACTGCTGGGATGGGCCCCAGTCCCGCTGTGACCCCAGATAAGATGAAGCAGGTACAGATAATGGATGGATGAACGTACGACGAGTACAAACAGAGACGTTAAACAGAATTCTAATTTCCTTTATCGAACACAACCCCAAATGAGCATGCCTTTTGAATGCAGAAATATAGAAGGAAAAAAAAAAAAACGTAAGAAAAAAAAACAATTAAGATCGGCTCAGCCCTGAGTGCCACGGGACTGGACATGAACCGTAACACCCACCCCCAAACCCCCGCGCTCCCGTCGTTGAGCTGACTGATTGTCTGCCGGCGCCTCGCGGAGCCCCTCTGGGATCACCCTGCGTGAGGTCAGCGGGCTGAGCAGATTTACCGCTGCAAACCGTCAACCCGCCCCCCCACCACCTCCACCAACACCCACTACTGCCCCGCAGGCCCGGTGAAAAACAACACCCCCTCCATCTCCACCATTCAACAAGATGAACTCCAGTACAATACGAGCTCCTGCCACTTCCATCATTTGATAGGTTACCTGACTTGAACCAATCGTATTTTCTGCCCTAAGAAGGCAATTTCAATAAGATATCCTCCTGTCAGAGCATTTATTGACAGTGGAAATTATATTTCACTTTTACACCATCGTGTTTAATGAGCAGGGCAAAACTATGTTACACATTTCGGGGACTAATAAACTTATTTTTATCTGTTAATTAAGGGAAATAAATGCTCGCTTTCGAATGAGGAGAGCAAAGTGTTCTTACTGGTAGCCCACTATTGTCTCATAATTTCTCTTTGTTAAAAATGAGCCCAGCTAGGGACAATATGCATTATTCATGTTTACCAAGTACCTCATTATGCTTCACAGTTGTTAGACATTTCACCATTTACCCAAAACAGAAAGACTATCTGATTAAACATGACAGAACAGAAAGCCCCAACAGGTCGCTCAGTTCATGATTCAGTAACAATTATTGACCACAGATAAATAAATAGGGCTCATTTTCTGTAACTATTGTTTCCATACCCGTTGTTACATAAAGCCTCTGTGAGCTTGCGTTTTGATAAACCAGACTGTCCTGAAAATGTGTTAACTTTTTTGATTCAATAAACCCTCTTAGGCATAAACTGACCATACGAACCAGTAGCATTCAAATGAAAAGTGGTACATCATGAAAACAGGACCAGGTAGGTAATTATGAATCATTCATAATTCCCACAATCCAGTTTAATGCTACTCCACCTTAACAGCAGTGTGTCAGGAACTCTGCGGCCATAAGGTTAATGTAGAGCACTTGATGCTTTCTCCGAAGACTGTCGAGCATATTTATTTCATGACTCAACGATTTCATAAGAAAATTGCGATGCCATTAACAATGAACTGCAGAATATGTTGATTTTAATAGACCATTGTTAAGCTCTGCCTTCACTTTTGCTTATACAAGCATCTTGCATTTAACGATTATCACTTGGCGCTACATGTTTTCATTTTGGTTCTTCGTTCAGGCTGTTGTAGCCACGCATCTTTTTATTTTAGTGTCGTTTTTCAGCTCGATGCCTTACCACATCTACTGCAATTAATGAAGTTATCCTATGATGAGCAGATTTCCCTGATTGTGACCCAGCTAACTGTAAGCAGAACAGGAAGTCCTAATTAAACGCAGCGACTATACCCATGAAAGCCGGAGGGATCGTCTGCGTACGGAGCTGTGGAGAAGCGGCGGTAAACATCTCGTCCGCCGCGTCTTCAAAAGACGGAGGAGCTTTCCTGATCAAACGCAGCTAACGCGCGTCGTCGTGTCGTGTCCCACGGAACTTCGGGTGGGCTGCGCGTACGCTAATGCCTGGGGAGAACAAACTCTTATTTCCACAGAGGCGGTGTGTGTGCGTATTTGTGAAAATTAGGATTGTTCTAATCTGTAGGGAACCCCCTCTTCTGTCCTTAAGATTCTTTCAGAATAGAGGAAAAAAACCAACACAAAATTTTTTTTGGATCTTTTGTTGCAGCAAGGTTATGTAAGGCTGTTGTTAATAATGATGTTGTAGCAATGTTTTATTATTGTATTTCCTTTCCGCCAGACATAACCATAACTTTCCAGCTAAGTTATATTGCAACATGATTATGTAATTTTGTTGTGAATAACACTGTAGAGATATTTTATCACAATGACTCTGTTTCACCATCTCCAAAACTAAGCTTTTTTGCTAGGTTTCAAACAGGACTGGATCACGCTCAGCCTTTTTCATTTTAACCACATCTTTATGCCCTGACAAGATTTCAAGAACACAAGATTACATCTTATGACCTAAAAAAATTTCAAAAGTTGAAAATGAGGGGTTTTTTTTTCTTGGATGCACAGTGCACAGGGAAGTGCACAGGGCCAAATGCGATTTGAACATCTTGAGAGGACAACACTCAAAACAAAGATATATATTACACAAAACAACCCTAACCTGGGCTTTTAAAAAATGTGAGAGAAAACTAAATCCCCATTGTGGTTAAATATTTATCTATACTCCAGACGGTCAGGATTTACAACGCATTCTGATACAGGCTCTGTTCTGTTTTACTGATTACATGATGAAAAGAAGCTCTGAACTGTCATGAGACACCTCACACAGCCAGAGGGTCCGCTCTGGAGATAGAGTTACCCGAGCACTTTCGAATTATCCGAAGAAACAACATTAAGACATGCAAAGAGCTGCTAGGAATCGTGCTGAGAGAACCAGACAGTGGGAAAAAAAACAGGCCGCAATTACCAATAACCTCTTATAACACACTTATCTATGTTCTCAGAAAGGAATAAAGTGGAAAACCCAGCTAATGTCCAACAATTCACTTGAACAGAAGAGGACTCCCTGATGGACTCATGGTATCTATGTAGACCATAGAGGAAAATACATCAGGAATGGTCTGGTTGTTGTACATTAATCATATAATAATAATCTTTGTCACACAAATTTTTCCGTGAAATGCCTTGGTCACGACAAGGAGTGCTACCCCCACGAAAAGATAAGACACCCCTATTGAATACATTGATTGAGCATTTTTGGGCACCCCTGTGCAGCCATGAGCCCCCTTATTCATTCCAACTTTCATTTCTTTACAGCATCTGCAGTAATGACACCTGCAATGCAGCAGGGATGCGTTGACCAGCATCATGCAAGATGTTACTTTTCTTAGCAGCTTGGCTATCTTTACATGACCAATGGAATCAAGGAGCGGCTTCAAAGTGGACTTCAATGAAGAAATAATAAGACATTGACTATATTCCTATCCTGTCTATCCATGTTAGTGGTATCATTTCTGCATAAAGACACCATATCATTTGGGATTTTACAGCTTTAAGCTACTTTGTGATTGAATAAAATGTATTTATGCTAGCACTCAAAAATCGCATAAAATTATGTAAAACATAAGTGAATGTGTGATTCTTATAAATATTGATTTGGTATAACGCACATTTGTTTCAACATAAATTTGGGCAGTATTTCATTAGTATTGCCAACTCAAAGAAAACACAACTACAAAAAAAGCATATTTAATCAGTAACTAATATAAGAAAGTTAAGGCATCGGTGACGCACTCTTTAATATATTTTATATTATATATATTAATTGCACATGTTAATTACCTTGTGCCCTATGATTAGACCCTTAATCCAGTCTCCAATGTAAATAACCCAGAGGATCAAAACATAACGGTGAACAAAATTTGATTACTAAACAAAACGCCAAACATCTGAAGACCGTTTTACATCAATTTTTTGAGTCAGTCTGTGAATATGTATGCTCTACTCATGTTTCAGCCTGCAGTTCTCCCAGGGCAATCAAATGGAATAGATTTGACAGATGAATAAGTTTTACGAGAGACAGGGAATTTACATTCAAAACAGATCAATGAGTGCGCACATTATCGCATCAAGACTGCAATTAATTTCCTCCTCCCTCCTTTTTATTCGATTTTGACATTCTCGATTGACTTCCCGGTGAATCGTGCCTGGATCACGCGCCGCCCTTGAAATACACTTGGAAAAGCTGTTTGCTGTATGAAAAATGCAACGCCGTAGCGAGTCAGACTGGGCTCCTCGCATTCGTTAAGGAGGCTCAGGCGCTGAAGTCTCTGGAAAACTGAGTATGCCCATGGCTGAATTATTGAAATGTTTGTTAAGGATGATACCGGACCGCATATGTTGTCGCTGCATACCTGAATCTGAGTAATAATTTTCAAATAAATGTAAACATGACAAGATGAAGGACTCAATCAAACAAACTTGGCCTTCATTAACTCACTGTCTCATGAAATATTTTCTCAAGTTTCTACAATGCTGTACATCATATTTGTTCAAGTAAAATATTGATAGCCATAAGATGAGACAGGCAGTAGGAGAAGCACGCTGTTCTCACAGAGGTCAGCAAAGTAGAAGTTGTGAATACACACTTGAGCAGAGGGAAGTATAACATGCCCAGTTAAGCTTAAGCCTGATTTAATTCAAGCTCATGTGACACAACCAACTTTACCATGAATAATGTTTTGATTACCATATGTTACTTAGGGAGACAATGTGTTAAGAGCGGTTTTTTGCTTAGTACGAAAGGAAAACATTAAAAAGTATGTTTGCTAATCTTCAATACAATAGGAAATATTAAAACATATGTTGAAGTGTACAGTCTATTATGACTGAATTGCATATGCCCTTAAATAAACGAAAAGCATTTCATTGGGTGCCATCTAAACAGATAAGTCAAAGTTAAAGACAAAAGTAGATTCAATTTGCTAAAATTTTAGCTTGCGTCCACAATTGCCAGCACCCAATTTGGTGAAGAAAAACTAAACATATGAGGAACATGAAAGCACTGAAAGCTGTATAGGTGTTTCCTGTTGTATTCAGGAACGGAAAGGAGAGTCTAGTGGCAAGATGAAGATTTCAGAATACATTGCAAAGGATACTGAGTCATTATTTGTTTTCAAAAAAGTATAAATATGCATGTAGTGGCATTCCTTGAATGTTTCCATCGTGAAAGCGAAGAAATTCTTTCAGGCAGCGCCCACTCTCAAGACTATCAACTGAACTCCTGAACCAACTGTTTTTTTTTTTTTTTTTTTTTTTAAACCCCAGCTCAGTACGAGCTCATTAAGCAGGTTCGGAAACCATGCTGTTGGTTTATCTTTGAAAGGCCAAGCTTGATACAGAAGCAAACAGCACTCCTCCACATAATCCAATGTAATCCAACAGCAAGCACTTATCAAGAGTTATGAGTTTTGACAATGTCTTAAGTAGCCTCAAAGTGTGAAGGGATGCAAGTGAGTTTTCCGGGAAACCTTCAAGGGTATGTTAAGTTGTTTCTGTTGCTTACTGTTTATGCGAACGTGCGCTATGTGAGAAACCACAAGGCTAGCGAGGTTAATTAGTGCTAAAACAGCTACTGAGATGCTTATTGAGGTTCAGCATTGCAGCATAGCATATCGCATGATAATACTAGCATACTAAAGACCAGAGCTAACACAAACATGACAGACTAGCCTTTTACAATGAATCATTAAATTATGGAAATTCAATCTGAAACTCATCCAGTTCATATAAAATACTCAACATAAACCATTTAATTGTAACCATTGGAGTCGTGGACTAAACCTATCAATAAAAAAGAAAGTGCTTTCACATATGGAGTACGATGGACAGTGCATTCTGCAAAAACATATGTTTTTACATATGAAACAATGATTTGTTGTTGACCAGTGAAGTGAGAGAGAGCAAAGCTCGCACAGCACTTTTTTGGAACACTGGCGACACTTTCAGATTCTGTTTTGTTGATTAACACACTAATTACTTATATTCCCTCATGTCATATTCTCCAAGTGACCTTGGTAACATTTTTTTTTCCAACCAAACTCTGTCAAGGTCACAGAAAGAAGTTCCAGGGAAAAACAAAGTTCAATAAATGTCATGGAAACTAGACAAATGTATGCACCATTAACATTTACCCTAATGTTCTCAGAATGTTCTGGAAACCAAAATTTATTGGCTAGAAATCTACCCATTTAAACAGTGACTGTTTCTGTGTGAGAGAAATAGCCTTTCATTTTTTGAATTTGGACAAAAGACTTGTTCAAAGTGACTTACACAGTTGACATTTCTATACACTATCCATTTATACAAATGGATATTTACAAATGCAATTTAGGTGAATTACCTTGCTTAATGGTGTAATGGCAATTCCCCACATGGGATTCGAAACTGCAACCTCTCACGAGCCTTGCTCTCCCACCATTGCTCAACACAAGTGAATCATCGCTTTTTTGCTAGGTACCAAAAAAAAAAATCATACTGAAATCACAATCAGGATGTTTAATTACCTCAAGTGTGGTCCATTTCCAGACAAAGCCTCGCAGGCGAACAAAGGAAGTCCTGCAAAGCGTGCCATTTCCCGTCTGACAGTGCTGACAAATACTGGCTGCCTGAACCACTCTCAGCTCCTGTCAGACCCCTTAATTTCACAGCTACGGGGGAAGGAAAAAAAGAATGTGGCTGAGGATGGATTCATAGTCGCTTGATGAAAAGTGCCTTTCCCGCCGTAGCATGGCAACCTTATTCGCGCACTCCTCGGTTTCCGTGCCACAAGCAAACATTTCATTTAACAAGCGCCGCTCGTCCGGCGTACAAAGCGTTGATATGAAAATGCAAGACCATTCGATATGAGTTACTGTTGTTGCATTCAGTGAACATATACAGTTGGGAGCAGAATGTGCCTTTGCTGGTAGTGGCACATAGTAAAGCAAGAGAAAGCATCAGTCTGTCCATGTCTATAGTGGGTATCTGATTAAACCGTAACCTGCTCATGGGCATATTTTCTTTGTAGATGCTGTTCAAGAGTGACAGGTACAGGTCAATGATGTATATGAATGACAGCTCATAGTTATTTACAGGGCCACAGTTCAAGTGGTAAACAGATCTTGATAGGTCCTGGTCCAATTGCTTCAGGTTTACTTCTGGTATAGTGAGAATAACAACATAATGTTTGAGTGTCTCCCAAGGTGGAATTACAGGGCACTTATGACATCAAAAAATCTAGCACCATTTTAACCCTCCCAACTCCCCAAAGGCTATTTCAACACAACATGCCATCAATTTTTGAGGCCAAGTGGTAATGTGTGTGTCCTCAAAAATGTGCACAGCCTTAGCTGCGCAAGTCTGTGGAGTATCAGCCAGAACTGCGCAGTCTATGGGGCATCAGGCTGAGCTGTGCAGCCTATAGAAAATCAGCGCTGAGCTGCCCAGCTAACAGGCCTCGAATGGACCTCAACAGCCACTGGTGTACCATGGGGCAGGTAGTCTTTTAAGGACTACAGGTTCTGCTAGTATTGTAGTCAGGCCTGGTGTGTCCTAGATCCAATGTGAACTGTGTGGAGCATCATTAACATCTTCTTTTGCGTTTTATTGAAGGACGTTTTACTCGGTGCCTGGTGCCCATGCATGCATACAGATTACCTCTCTAGAATATTCTCTAAGAAGATTGCAGCTGGTTATTTGCACATGGCCTACCGCATGCACCATACAATCCGTCAGGTTTAAGGATTCTCTCCTTGTTTAGCGCCGCGCAAATTATCCTGCATTACACCTCTCAATGGGATCAAAGATGAAAGCCAGCTATCCCAAGATAAAGAGGAGCGGGGACCTGGAAATGAATGTGAATTAGCTAGGCATCACAAAGAGAAAGCCCAGAGTGACTAGCAGTGTGGGTACCGGCAGAAAGACTCACGGCTCACAGGAGTCCCCAATCGCAATGGCCCATTCTCCGCGCGCCACCCAGCTGAAACAAAGCCCTTTTCCGGATATTTCCAAAGCTCTAAGTGAGGGCCAAACCAGGTAGGAACTGATTTTCCTTTTCTCCCCCTTCCCGAGAAACCCGTTTCACCCTCACTACTTCATCACAACCGGAATGTAGTGATATTGTAATCGATGTACGCTCATATGCATGCGCGATTTATGTAATTGGGCTGTTGCATAACTGCAGCCTGGCAGGTTGCTTCTGCGTACACAGCACCATGTCATTAGCGGGCTTTTATGAATAACCATTAAACGTGCGCTACCTGGGGGTAGACTATCCTCCCCCATGGTAGCATCGCAGCACTACAGAGCATGTACAGAAAGGCCACCTTAACCGTATTCCAATTCTCTTAATATACAGCACAGTCTGTAATTTGATTTTAAATGACATGGGGCAAAAAAATAAAACTCTAAATGTCAGTTCTTTGAGGGCTAAAAATAAACTGTAACAGTAGTCTTTGCAGTGGCCGTGCGTTTCATAATCTCATTAGCGCATGAGGACGTGGGAGACTGCGGCCTTTTTTTTTTTTTTTTTTTTTTTTTTTTAACGGTCGGTTTGCTTCTGAAAAATTATCACATTTTATCGCACCTGAGCACTCGCACCACAATACAGCTGCTCCACAAGACCCCAAGACTGATTGGCTGGCTGCAGAATCTGATTAAATCAACTGAGACAAACCAAATTCATATGCAGTGTGAGCGCATATTTTCCAGCATTATCTGTCTTTAAAGTAACTCTGCGGGAGCACGTGCAATCGAGCTGGCTGCATAAGTTGACAGCAGCAGGAAACAATCCGTTAGTATTCCTTTTACGGATAAGCGTTTGATTCAGTGTGGGCCGCACAGCGCATGTCAAAAGAGTGAATGTGACAGATTACTTCGAGAAATTCAAGGCTCGTCTCTTTCTAGTAAAACATTTTTTGAGACCTAGACATCAAAGTTCAAGCTCCGCTGGAACATATGCATACATATCAAGGTGCATTAGTTTTGCTGATGATATTCCAAAACACAAGCTGGCCGCTCAACCCCTGAGGCCAAACCAAACTCTTCAACAATTCTGACCCTGAGCATGGAGAGGGGACCTACGCTGAACCTGGCAACCCTGGTTGCCAAATGTCCCATAACTCCTCAGAACAATAGCAGAGAGAGAGAAAGATTGCTGGTGGGAGAGGAGACCACGGAGTTGCTTTCAGAGCCAGGTCAGAAGGCCTGACTGCTGGAGGGCCAGCTGGGTGAATACTGACGGAATTGGAAGCGACCAGAGGCCTACATGGGCCTACTGTAAGGCCAGCAGACAACCACAGACCACCCACAGCTCATCCATCCACCTTCGGCCTCCTCAGGCTCTCCTCTAATGGGTTCCATTGATTTGCTTTGTAGACAGGGAGTTGGGGGTGGCTGTTGTTATATCCCCCTGTTCTGCTGTTGCCTGAGGGACAGTTTTTCCAGTAAGTGGAGCGAAGCATTCAGTTCAGGGCTGTGGCGCCATTGTATTCGCCTCTGGATGTGAAAAAGAGGAGGATATAACCCTGCCAAAACAGGAGGGGGAACGAGAGAAGAACATAGTCTTCAAAAGGCCAAGTATACCTGGAGAACTAATATCCACTAGTTTCTCTCCAACGCAGCAATTAATGTTGCTAACAACCACTATAACTGGTCAAATAAATGAGTGGGAAGAAAAAATATCAGCAGACATTAGCGGTCCAACTCTCAGAGCCAGGGGCCACTGTAGACCCCAACGACCCTGTGTTTGAGATGTCTCCAGTTATTCAGGTGGTCACCATCCGCGCTGTTTGTTTCAAAGGGCTACAAGAGGGGGTGTTTGTATAATTTAAATCACCAGTTGCGTTCTGGTTTTCCTTGCTGCTCGGCACTTCGACCAGTTTCTGTGGTTGTTAATGCTGAGCAGCGATCAAGATCGGCAGGCACTCTGTCTTATTTGATCGGTCATCGCTCACATACCCACGATGCCTTAGCCTCTTCTGGACATGTACAGTTTCATTTCTCAGGGGGCACAAAATGTCCGGGATGAAAAATCATAGGCCCCATGTCCTGTTTTACTTTAATCAAAACTCCATGCAGGACCCGTAAAGGACGGCCATCAAAAGGCCCCCGGGTAGCAAAACCGAATCGGATCGCTGCTTGGACAAATCAATATTTCACCGCAGACATCTCTATCGTTTTCTCTCCCTTGCTCTCTTCAAGGACGCTGAGTCGTCATGCTTCCTCTTCACAATCCTGTAAAGACTCACACAATGGCACCGCGCGAGAAGGGGGAGCGGACCGCGTACGTGGATGGGAAATTGAAAACGGAGATGTGTCATGTGACTTGGAATATATCTGTAGGCTTTATGGCCTTTGAACGATAACATAAACCGCTGTGTTCGTAGGGTTCTGTTTCAGTTGTTTAAAAGCCCATGGAGCAATTGTCAAATGTCGGGCATATTACATTGAGTAACTGCTGCCATGTTAACGTCTGCTGCGTGGTATCAATTTCACGTGAGCCGAACAAGACAGTTAAGTGGCTGCCGCAGTTCCATTCGGGCTGCTGTAAGACAAATGTTGCCCTGACTCGTATATCACACAAATCTGGATTTTCGAGTAAATGATGCACCGCTTATTCACTATAAGAGTCTTTTTATCATTGTGCCATGAGTTGAGGCTGTCAAAATAAGAGCTCTTGATTTTAAACTCCAGACAACATCGAATAAATACAGCAATCAGTGAATAAATAATATTGCTACAGAACCTGCAAGTATTGTTGCCTGTGCATCATGCATGTTTGCTTCAAGGATGACGGATTTTTTGGGTGATCGCGCGGTTCACTGTCGTTTACTGCTTACAATTATTTACTATCGCTATGCCGAGTAAGATATGGGTTGCAAACCTTGTTCTGGCAATATTTTAGCAGAGCCAATACGAGTTCACCTAGAGCAGTCCCAAAGCTCCAAAACAGCTGTACTTTTTCTTCCACCTTCGGGCTGTTTATTACATTGCGTAAATTCCAGAAACACACAATATAGCTGTTACGGAGGACAAGGCAGAAATCTCTAAATAGCAAGTGTAGTTATTCTCTTTTCTTTCTCCTAGTCATAAATATTTCAAATATTTCAAAAAAGAGCAAATATTGCTTGACCTACAGAAGTTGAAATGGTCAAACCTGTTTTCCCAACTTGGAATGCCCAAAAGTAGTTCAGCAAAACCCACGACTGCAACATCCCCAATCGATTTAAAAATAGAACAAACTGCCAAACAAGTACTCTGAAAAGTTGCTCCTCATAACTCCTCACAAAATGAGTGATGCAATCATTGCATTTGATAGCCTTGTTTAGGCTAATTAGCTTACAACACTAAGGGTCTCATTTACTGAAGCATTCAGTTAGTACACGCAAAACTATTCTGCTGTTGCAAAAAGACTATGAAAGCATGTGATTGGTGGAGGTTGACTCCAATCATAAAACCTGTCACTGAAATTGAACGTGCAAAGATTTTAACATGTGCAAAGGGCTGTGTCCTGTCAAGTTAGTTTGTGTCCTCCAATCCTATTTTAGCTAGTGCTTACGTAAAAGTCAAAGGGTGAGTTAGCTTCAAATTGCTGGGTCCAATTGCTGCCTCACCCTAAACAAGATCGTGATGTGACAGAAGTAGTAAATGACCATTGGTTTATCAGGGAAGCACACTGCCAATGGTAAAGCAGACCTAAACCACATCAGCATATAACATTAGTCAGGCTCAAAGAACCCTGAGGTTATCTCTCTCACCCTGTCCTTTGTGCTTATTTCAATATGAAGGGAGAGGCATTGTGCATGAGTAGTATCAATGAAATAAAACCAAAATCAGCAGTTCCTTATCCAACAGCATGATGGGAAGGTGAGTCCAACTCAGCCAGTCAAACGCAAGCGCATCGTATAACCCTTCAAAACTGGACCAGTCTCTCCAATTCATTGTGGAAAAATGCCATGAGTTAAATGCAGCCAAAAGCTTACAAAAAAGGGTTTCAACAGCAACATGGCCAGAAAACACTTTGCACAGTCACTGTCTCTACATATTACACAAAACACCTGAGTGCTTTACCACACCGACTGGGAAAAAACAGCCAACAGCACCAAGAGTGAATGAATGAACTTGTATTCAGCAAAAACTGTGATGAAACCAAGGTAACAAGTAATTGCCACTATTCTGATATGAAATTCATTTCACCATTACAACTATGTACTCTTTCTGTTGGCTAGCTTTCTGGTCTTGGATGCCTGCCATCTTCAAGATTCACTGCAGAAATAAAGTCTATGTGTTCCTTGCCCAAGTTCCAGCTGAAGTAGGAATCCTTGCAAGTGGGAAAGACTTTTGTTTTGGCAATCGTCATGTGCATTCAATCTGGTTTTTTACTGTTGTTATTATTTAAAAACTGTAATTTGAATTGATAAGACTGAAAGGGGCACCTGATTGCACAGCTAAAAGTCTAGATTCATACCATCTACAATAATGGAACAAACATAATGAATGAAAGGGGAAAAGTACAGAGTTACAAAAGAAATCCTTTGGCTTATGATGGCTTGTTGCTTAGCTCGCGGTGCAATTCAGAAAATGACAAGGGGAATAAATAAAGAAACATACAAAAGAAAATGGAAAGTAAAACAGAAAAATAAAATCCTTCCCCTTGAATGGCACTACTTACAATAATTCATCCTGGCGGAACAAAAAAAAAAGCAGCATTAATTTTGACAGCACAAGAAAAGACAAACCGCTAATTTCTCCTTTATTCAAGAAGGGAAAATGTGCTTCGGCTGTAATTAAACTCCTACTACAGTGAAAAAGGTCCCTTAAAATTTAATGCACCTATTCTTCACATGAGAGCTGACAGCAGCTCAGACTCCCGCACTATATAGAAAATAGCGTACCGATATATAAATATATATATAGATACAACATCACCTTTGATTGATGATCTAAAAATTTCCCAAGACAGTAACAGGGTATTGCACTTTAATACAAGGAAACGTACATGCATCATTCTCATAAATAGTAGAAAGGGAAATTAATATAATACAATATAGCATAATATGATTTTTTTTTTACAATCATGTCTTGTGATATTGTCCATCTCCCCCTTTGACAATATCAATTTATCAAGACACTGTGAGCAGCTATTAAAAGTCCATGATTGAGGCTAATTGGGTTAGCTCAATGAAAATAGAATAAGGTATATTCTTGAAAATAAGACAGTAAAACAATAAAACTATTTAAGAAATATGTTTTGTCTTCGTAAGAAAATGACTACGAGAGAAAGACTAACAGTGACGCAAATGAGGATAAAAAAACAAAAGGATTGTTTCACATTAGAGTGTTGTCATTGTTTGCCTAGACAGTGACCTCTTAAACTCTTAACATAAAGTGTTCAGTACTTGGAATGTAACTGTATACTGCTACTGTAAAAAGTGACCGGGAAGTAAGGTACCATGACAGCCAAAATGGGTGGCGCAACTACATTAACTTGGGTATCTAAACCAATCGTTGTGTTTTTCTTTGAAACACAACACCTTTTAATTGGCTCAAACAAGGCTGTGATTGACAGCTAACTGTTGCACTTCTCTATTTTTTTGGTGGCATGATAAGTTCACTCTCCCATCTCCCCTGTAATTACATACAAGCCTGTTTTAACCATTTGAGTCCCAGGTGATCATAACAGATGACTTGTAGATCGACTGTAACCTAGATACCTTCTCTCGAACGTGGATGGGAGGTCTACCATTGACGGAGAATGGAGGCCCTGCAATGAGAAGGAGAAATTCTTCAGAAAAATCACTCTAAACATTGCGGTAATTTGCACTTAAGTGCTTCTATTAAAAAAAAACACCGAAATACTTGTACTTTTGATGATAGAAAGCTCAGGGATAAAAAAAAACACTAATGAGAACTCAAAACCCACTAACCTTGCTTTACTGGGAACGCTACAGTCTATTGTGTGCCTTACTTAGGGACATGGAGAGCTATTCATTTTGAAGCAAAGGCAACCTTGTATGAAAAATATTCAGTAAAGAAAGAAGAGGACGTCCTGTGTACATTTTCAAAATGAACTTTTTTTTTCTCCGTGGATAAATATGGCCTATCAAATGCAATGGGGCAAAAGCCTTGGATAATGTCAAAAACTTCAATGGGAAAATAGACATTGTAAAGATTTGTTTTTGAAGGTGGAGTAAAAATAATTAATACATGAAAATACAAATGCAAATTATTCAATTATTTTTCAAAGCAAATGAGGGTATTGAGCTAGAGAGAACAAAGAAATTGGTGGAAGTTAGAAAAAGGGAAGAATGCAGATTAAATAATAATACCAAGGAAATTTTGGGCCCCAGACCCCAAGCTCAGAGACCTGGCCAGCAACGCTGCACATCCGGTGATGGTCAACTTGACAGTGTTTACCTTAATTTCAAAACCTGCAGGTTTCACTGCTAGTTATTATTAATTTTCTCACGAGAGTAATATTACATGCTGACTTAAACAGGATTGCTACCTTGCAAGATGAAATATGGAGTCTGCTAACGTGCTATGGTGTGCTAGCTTACAGGATCAGTTTGTTATCAGCCGTTGCAGACTTCTAGTAATGAAACAATGCATTTCTTCACTACTTGAATACAAAAATTTACATTGTCAAATCAACTTATTTTACCAATGCAATGACCAAAACTGGCTACACATGAAGCTAAATTATGAATTAGAATGTGCAACAACAAGGCAATAACAATGTTACCTGTGAAAACATTACTGAAACCATGCAGGTAGTTTCTCATTGAAGAGACATTTCTGTTGTCTAGTTGTAGCAATAGCAAAAGTGCAATGCAACATTTCGCTAAATACAGTTCAGTACGCAGTGGTGTAATCTATGTACAGCTTTAAAACTGTTGCTAAATTAAGGAAATATCCTCGATGTACTTGCTTTATGTAAAAATGACTCCTCTGGAACAAAAATCCATGAAAATGTTTGTATAACATCATGACAAAACTGAATGCCAGTTATGAGCCACAAATTAATTACTTTGTAAAAAATATTTTTCCCATTGAAGTCAGATAATAAGTCCTTTCATCTTTGTTGCTTGGGGAGTTCCAAGACTGGATGTCATGCTGACTCCTGCACTCTAAGGATGAGTTACAAAATTAAAGAAATCATTTGGTGGCGCACTTTTGGATGGATATTAAAAAAAACCTGATGTGTTTTGCAGAATGTGTGGATGTTTGGCCTGGCTCTTGGTACCCTGAGGTTATCAGCCTGATGAATGAGGCAGTGAATGAGCTCCCCTGACAAGTGAACAGTAACCACGCTTGTCCAATTAACCCATCTGCTTCTCATTATGGAGAAGTCACATGTGCTGACAAAGACACAATCATGTACACTTATACACACACACACACACACACACACAAGCATATGCGCACAAGCACATACATACACCTGTTTATTCTTAGACAGTAAACACATTTTCAAACATCCCCACCCACGCACACACCCCCACACACACACACACACACCCATCCCCACACACACACACACAGAGCCTGAGGAGCTTACAGAGATTTGCTTCTTCCCTTCGGACCCATCTGGACTCCTGCTGGCCACCAGGGCCCTGTGCAGTGCCCTTTTGGGCATCTTGCCGAATGAGAACGCTCGCGTGACCTGAAACGAGAACACTCACGTGACACCAAAACCCGGCATGCAGGCGATTCTCACGCACAGCAAAATAAAACAAAAGCAATCAAGGCTTCACAGGTGACTCTCGAACGTAGCCCTGGCGGTCAATAAACGTCCACTTAAAAAAAGAGAGACAACCCTCTAATGGATTCTCATTGATC
Source organism: Albula goreensis (assembly GCA_022829145.1). Taxonomy (NCBI): domain Eukaryota; kingdom Metazoa; phylum Chordata; class Actinopteri; order Albuliformes; family Albulidae; genus Albula; species Albula goreensis. The sequence continues at coordinate 3,793,654 of CM040764.1, read as the reverse complement.
CGGGGCAATTCAGTTATGGCTTGACCCATTATCGTTTTTTAGGGACTATCTGAGAATTCGGTTTGGCGGAGAGTTTTCCACAAGGTCGCCCCCCACCTTCTTTGATGTCTTTTTGATGGCTCTGGACGCCCGGCTTAGGGTGCTGTCCATGTCCCTGGTGTTCACCTGGAGGGAGTCGGGATCAGTGCACCGGATCAGCACATCCTGTCGCCAGGGGAAGGGGGGGGGCGAGGGATGGAAATTACACAACAAGGTTAAAAATGTGTGCATGTGTGGGGGGGGGGGTGGGGTCGTTTGGTTTTCACGACGGAGAGTTGAGACGCCGCTGTCTGGTTTCATAAGAGGCCGGGACTAGTTGGTATTCAAAACGCAGAGGCGTTCCTGAGGTAATGATGGATCAGGAGTGAGATGTGTCGCCACCTAGTGGATGATTCATGAACTGTGATGGAACAAAAATACACTAGGAAAGATCACACAATCTGTGCTTTAGAAATATGATAGCTACATATTTCTTTCATAATTCCCTTCACATGTTTTACATGTGTAAAGTATGTAACAGATGTGGAGTTAGAAAACAGGAGAGGTGCTTGTTTAGGTGTGAGATGTATACATCAAACTTCCAGATATTTTGAGGGGTATTGTGGAGTACAGTGTTTTGGGAACCTGTAGAAAATGAGGCCGTCTGTGTATTGTGTGTGTTTGCATGACAAAGAGAGAATGTGAGTGTAAGAGGGCATGTTTGTGTTTGTTTTTGGTTGAGTGCAGATGTGTGTGATCATGGTTTGGGTGTGTGTCAGTGTGTGGGTGTGTTTCAGGTAGAGCATGTAGAAGTGTGAGAATGCGTGAGTGGCAGAATTAAAGTGTGAGTGTGTGTGTATGTATGAGAGTGCATGCTTGTGAGTGTGTATTGTGAGTGTGTATGACAGTAAGTGTGTGTGCATGTGCATGCGTTGTACATGAAATTGTAAATTGTATTGTGTGTGTGTGTGTGTGTGTGTGTGTGTCTGAGAGAGTGAGTGCATGCGGGCATTCGCGTGTGTGCGCATTTGCTTCCCTTCGATCCCCTTGGTGCCTGCCAGGGGTTCACTCAGTGCATGTGCGCGTTTGTGTATGAAATCGTAAGTGTTTGCGAGTACGGGACTAAGTGCGTGCGTGTGTGTGTGTACCCCCTCCATCTCCGTCCCTCCCGGTGGGGGTTTCTCTCACCGCGTCGGCCCTGCAGATGGTGTTGGCCACCTGCCTGCACAGCGTCTTGAGCCAGGCCGCCTTCGGCACGTCCTCCGCCTCCAGCTGGAAGCTGAACAGCAGGTGGTCCCGCTCGGTGGGCAGCTGCACCAACAGCGCAAAGGCGTTCCGACACTCTGCACCCCACACACACACACACACACACACACACACACACAGTCACCCCAAAGGACATCTAAGCCTCTTACATCAACTACCTCATAGCTTCCCCACAAGCCACCTAATGTATGGATCTTGGACTGTACCAAATATCAGGTGTGGGGGGAGTCTGCAAGAAACTACTCGTGCATCGCAGGAAGCCATTGACATATTTACTGATAAGCCGGCGCCAGCGATAAATGAACCAGCAACGGCAACTGAGAGGCAGTGCGCTGTCTGGCTGCTGAAGCTTCTAGACTAGTGACCCACCCCCTACGACAAGCAAACTACTCATCCTCATGACCGAGCCACTCTCCTAGACTAGTGACCCACTCACCTGGTCTAGAAACTCACTGTCCAGATGACTGAACCAGTTTCTCAGACTGGCAACCTACGCTCCTAGGCTAAAGACCCACCATCCTAGACTAGTGTTCCATTCTCCGAGACCACAAACCCACTATCCTTGATGAGAATGTAACTGAAAATCTGGAGAATGTAGAAAATGCGTAGAAAATAATCTGTCAACACTGCATGAGGGCTATCAACAGAGGCATATGTTTGAGTTGGAGAAAAATTGCATCATTTCAAACAAACCCGAACCGGTAGTTAAATGCAAGTGGGCTGCTCGTTTAGGCTAGGAGTTTCTGTGTAAATGGCTTTCTGTAGCACACAAGTAGCCATCTTCGACATCTCATAAGCCTGAATTTTGGCACAAAACATGTCCTGTACTTAATCAATCATTTCTTTCCTGTAGCTCACCTGTGTTGTTTGTGACCGAATATGAATTTACTTTCACATTACATGCAGACAAGTCCAGAAAAGTGCAGCTAATATTTTTAGGCAATAAACTAATGCAGTATCAAGTTGTTAGCATTGCAACCAAGAGTATTAGTTATTCCAATACACAATGTACCATTAAATACCATGTTAGATGTAAGAGAGAAACAGGGAAAGTGGATTTTTTGATGATACAGTGATAAGTAATTGAGCCGAGATACAATTCCACATTGTTATTAACAAAATAAATGCATGAACAACATTCGGAGTATGCAGTGCAGTGGTTTAAATTTGACAAGTGTTACAGTCCATGGAAAATGTATAATATATGAACAGTTCTTTTTTGAATTTATATCTTGCCTGAATCATCTGACCAAACAACTCATAGTTTGGGGACAACCTAATTCTATCAATGAAGCTAATTCACCAGATTTTGTGCTGTTGTTTCTACAATGCAGTCCATAGGCATTTGGACGGAGATGCATTTTTTCTCGTTTCGGCTCTGTGCTCCAGCCAAATGGATTTGAAGTGATAAAATCCATTTGACAATGGCTGTGAGGTTGACAAGTGACAATGGCTGTGAGGTTAAAGTGCCGTCTTTCAGCTTTAATTTGAGGGTGTTTATGTCCGTATTGGGTGAACGGTGTAGGAATCGTAGCCCTTTTTGTACATAAAAATCTCCAATCCCTCCGATGTGGTGGTGGTGGTGCAAAGCCAAAACAACTAAAATGTGTCACTGTCTGGTTACTGAGAGAAGGCGCTTTAGTAACAGCTGTCAAAAACATGACCAGTGGGCTTTATTCAATCAAATTCACTGAGGGCCAGATTTGTCAAAGCTTTTACCGCATGTTTGAATTTTTGCATGTGCAATTTCAATGACATGATTTGTGTCTGGATAAAAAAAAAAAGACAAATTAATCACATGCTCTCTTGGAGTTTTTGCACCAGCAAGTATTTCCCACCTACAAAACACTGTAGGAAATCAGGCCCTTATTCTCTTTAATGGAATGTGACTATTTATTTTCAAATTAAAAGAACACAATTCCACAAGAAATGTTTGATTGCCTCCATTAAAATGTTACACTCAGAGAAAATTAAGTTGTACTATTGCTTAGATTGAATTGGATGTTCCCTTTTCTATTTGGATGCTTTGTGGAGGTATTTCACCTAAAAATCTCCATATTTCGTCAGTGATACAAAATATTTATGTCCAATTTATTGCCTAATATCCCAAGAGCAACAAAAGCTGGTTCAATACAAATCAATGTCAATTAGTCACACTAAAATTGTTTCAATCCCTGTCTTTGGACCTGCATTCTAACCCTAAGATTGAATTCAGCCTAGTTTTAAAAAGACAAGTTCATTTTCTCCTCTATTTTTCGAGACTCAGCAGACAGACAACTGCCAATTTGGTAGAGTGCTGTCAAACTGCGCTTCCTGCATGTTTGGCTTCCCTACCCCTCACCATGGCTACAGAATTTAGGTCAGACAAAAGTGAAATTTCATGTGGTTGAAAGTCAATGACTCATCGGATGGCTTTTCATTTCTGTGACGTTGGAAAGCAAACAAAAATAAAACCTACTCTTCCAATTCGCCTGAGAAAAACAACAAACAAAAACAAATAATCAGGAAAAAGAAACAGAAAAAGACTGTTCTTATGAGCTAGCTGCTCCAGCTACTTCTATGCGTGAGGAAACAGTAACTTTTCACCGTGGGCTGTCAAACTCAATTCCCCATGGGCCAGTGTGTGTTTGTGTATGTGTTAGCTTCTGCTTCCAGCACTGCTCATATCTTTTAAATCAGCCACAATTATTTACCTAAACAAATAAAAAGATTTTGGCAGTAAAGTAAATTGACATCATTTGTTTACACATAAATGTGGTTTCAATTTAGTATCACTGTCCTTTTTTCCAACAGCACAAGATGAAAACACAATGTTGCAAAATGTTGTTTTGTACTGAAGAGAAGTAAGGTCTGCCATGAGGTAAATAATAGATCCCCAGGCTATTAAAGAATAATTTTATAACTGTAGATGAATGGCTAATTGATAGTTGAGGTGAAAAATACGTTTTGAAAGGGGAAAAGTTTATCATGGCTTTGAGGTGATTTAGCCAAGTCAGGTCAAATTTGTCACATGAACATAACTGATGTGACCTCAGTCCAAACAAAATAAGAGTTCAGACTAAGGTTTGCAGTTCAAAAGTTGAAAGTATCATTGAACAAATGTTATGCACACAGAATGGTTTGGAGATGTGTTGTTTTTTGCTGAGGTGCATTCTGGGAGAATGAGTCAGTGTGAAGGCTTTGTGTTATTTGTGACCAATTGCAGCGGGATAATCTGCTGGGACAGGAAGCAGTGTGCGCCTGCCAGCCCTCGGGGGGTTGAGTTTGACGGCCCTATTCTGCCTGAAAGTGTACGTTTCCAGAGTAAGGGTGAATGGGTCTTCCCCAAAATGGGACCCCCAGAACTCACCTTCAGTCTCCCGTAGGTCCAAGACCCTTTTGATCTGGGATAGGGGCATGAGGACCACATGTTTGAGTGGGGCGGGAGCCCGTGTCTGGCCCAGTGGTGTCCGGAACGTTCCGATCCCCCGGTTCCTCCTTTTAGCGATCTGGAGGTGAGAGGAGCATCACTGATCCAACGACACATACATATGAAGGGTTCAACACACCCAACACACACTCTCCCCAACTCACTCACTCACATACGCAATCAGATATGCAGTGTCCTACACACACAATGGTTGTTAACCATTGTGAAAACTGACTGCAAGGTATAGGTAAACAATACCACAAAAAAAAGAAAATACATCATATCAGTTCATCTATTAGGAAAACTAATAATAAAGGTACAACCAAACAATTCCCCACAAACAGAAAGTAATACATAATGTTTGTCTAGTTTATTCTGTATTTGGACAACACAAAGGTAGACCTAAACCAACAATGTAACCTAATATGTTTATCTATGCAGTGTGGGTCAAATGTGTATTCTAACTTCTTCAAACAATCAGATTATGGCAAAATATGAACCCGTTCCTATCCAACTTTATCCCCAAACCTGGTCAAAGTGTGGGAGTACCCTAACTACCCAATTGTGTGTGTGTGTGTGTGTGTGTGTGTGTGTGTGTGTGTGTGTGTGTGTGTGTGTGTGTGTGCGTGTATATATGTGCCCAATCAGGCCTCGTGGGACTCGCGCGTGATAATCTATCAGATAACCAATCCGGCTCATTAGCAGCTTCAGTGCTGACCCTGCTTCCGGAACGTCGTGGAATATAAACGCGGAGGAGGTGAATGATTAAGAAGAGGGGGAACTTCGATTTTTCTGTGATCCCCCCCCCCCCAACCCCCATGCCACCCCCGCCACCCCTCCGAAAGTCCTCGCTCATTACCTGGCGGGCCTGACGCTGCTGATTCGGGATGACATTTCGGCGCGGGCCGCTCACCCCTGCCTAATGCGGCGCGGCTAATTAGCCGCCGGATAACAGCTGTGTCAGCAACTCATCGCGCAGCGCGTGCATAAATAATTCATTAAAAGAAAATATGCTGCTCTTTGAGAATGGATGTACACGGGCTTCTGTAAGTATTGAAATAAGGACGGGGTTTCCCGGACAAGAAAACAAGAATGTCAAGTTGAAAGGAAGAGCTGGAGACTGAGACATGACAGACCCTGAGGGAGCGGCTCACAAAAGTGAGGTCACCCACCGCCACAACGGAGGTTCGTGTTAAAACAACACTGTGGAACACTGATGCATCTCAATCCTCTTCACAACCGGAGCATTTGGTTACCAGGTATTTGTTCCATGGTCGCAAGAAGAAATGTGTGCAATTTCAAAATAAATGACCCTTGGCTGGTCATGTGACAAGACAGGCTGGGCCAATTGGCAGCAGTTTGTGAGCATTACCTCGAGGCAGTCATTGAAGAGGAACAAGGTCACATGATCGCCCCGGTCACATGGCTCGTCCCCTAAGGCCACTGTGTCCACCCTCTGGACCAGGCTGCGGTGAGAGGAGAGGAGGTTGGCCTACAGAGAGAGAGAGAGAGAGAGAAGCCTAAGAGCACTGATCTAGGATCAGTTTGCACTTCAGCTCTTACAGGATAAGGTCACAATATTGGCAGGGAAAACCTGATCCTACAACAGGCTTTCATCTATGAGTTCATTTATGAATACAGGTCCTGATCAAGGATCAGTGATCAGAGAACAGCACACAACAGTTTTGTTGTCTGTGCCTGTGTGTGTGTGTGTGTCTGTGTGTTTTCCCTTTGTTTCTCCAGCGTCTGTACTCATCACCTCTAAAGCCCTTCCAATCAGGGCTGTTTATTCACCGGGGGCGGCGGGTTGCACATCAGAGCTCGAGAGCCGCGATCGTAAACACTCAACGGCTGCCTCGGACGCGCCTTTCTTCTCCCTAATCACCACTTCATCCACGGCACCCCAGAGAGAGGGGGGTTACGGGCATTTCTCAATCTTTGTTCAAAACAAAACTGTACGAAACACAGCACGTCACCCAACGCCCAACTCATTTCTTCCCCAGGTGATTGAGATTAAAATTTAAAATCTATAAAATTTGCCTCAGCCACCGTCACCATCCCCCCCACAGACTGAAAAGAGAGTGGCCTGGCTTGGGTCTCCTTCTATTCACAGCGACTATCCATTGCCATTTCTCACCCCGTAGACGTGATACCAATCAAGTACTTCTGGCGGGGGCACACCTTAACTTATTTTCAAATCATGAACCTGCAGTTGCTTAACCTGCCAACAGAGGTCACTAATGAGTGATGAGGCTGACGAGTTTAACTGGCCCACCCTGCCAAGGTTGGGCCTACTGGAGCAGGCTGTAGCCCAAAACAGCACAACTGAGACTCCCAGCTGTGTGACAGAGCCACAGCTTTTACACTTTTACACCATACGCCACCCGAAGACTCCAATTAGAGTACAATTAGAGCTTAAGCCATTCATATTGACAGAACATGACTGAAACGCCAGGCAGTGAAACAGGATTCTCGATCCCGGCCTCTGGAGAGCTCTAATTTTCGTTGTCTCTTGGCACTTTATTGATTGATCACAACCATTGATGGTACTGTTTGTTCACTCCACCTGGTCTAATGGGTCTTAATTGGTAGCTGATTTTTGTGGTGAAAACAGAAACTGGAGGCTGCTAAAAGCACTGGGAAAACACACTGCAAAGCAAACTGTCTTGCAGAGCTAAGTGTGGACTTCACGCAGAGGTTGGGGCCACATGCACCCTATTGGGAAAAAGTGGACATGGTATGGGCAATGAAAACTGTAATTCTCTGTCATAAGATACACAGTACATATTTTGTATATTTCCCATGGGTGTATATCTGATCTGGATCTGATATGTATTTTAAACATTTTAAAATACTTTTTTAAATTAAGAAACTGGTGAAATGAAGAAACCCTCAAGATTCACGATACAAACTACTGCTGAAAATAGACATTTCTTTTCAAATATCCTATCCACAGCAATTTTTTCCTGGGATCTGCAGGGTATTTTGTTTATTAAATAGTTGTCTGGCGCACACACACAGGAGAGTAACTTACTGGACAGCCATCAACTTCATAAACCACGTCAAAGATTTGCTTCTGTCCTTCCGTTTTCCTCTTGTCCTCGTTTATGTGGCTGAAAGACACCCAACGTCAGACGTAATTAGTCTCCATTACATAACCCCCGGCCTGCTCGTGTTTGACAGCAGCCCTGAATGCCAGGCGGGGGTTACTGTTTCCTAAACGGCACAAACAAACAGAAATGATTCCGGTCGGCTTCCCGAGCTTCACCAGGACGATGTGTCTTACGTCATGACCTCCTTAAGCGATGCCACTGCTCTCTCCAGGGTGACCTTATCAGGATTGTCCTCTGCAGTGTGTTTCTTTATGTCTGAAAAAGAGCGGGAGGAGAGACAAACTAAATATACGCCAACATTTACCCAAGGAAATGATACGTCTATGACTGGGCAAAATCATTAACACAAAGCCTATTTTATAATAAAGTGTTGAATATCTCATGTAATTTATTGAATACTGCCCTGAAAGTGACGCCATCGCACCATTGTAAAATCATAAGTCGGACCATCGTAATTCATTGACTGTCTGTAATGTATGTATGTGTATGCATACAAGTACACACACAGACACTCATATTATGTAGGACAGAGGTGTCAGCAATAATGTGATTAATGTAAGTCACTGATTGGCTGAAAAGTCCACATGATTAATTCATATGGCCTAAAATGGCAACTTAATAGAAGAGAAAATACAAAAACCAGAACCAAGGACTTGAGTTTGACACCACTGAGTGTATAAGTTGACCATCACTTATACAGCTCGTCCATACTGAGATACACTTGTATACATGAAATCCATTTTGATCTTTAAATCTTCAATGGCTAAATTTGTGGCTCAGGGGTCTAACCAGGGACCCAGTGCTTAAAACATAGCAGGTCACAGATGAAAAGTTATCGCATCCTGTCCTTAAACCAATGAACAATATGAAAACAATGGTTTGTAAAGGTTATGGAGCTGGGCTTGAAACCCGGATTCCTAGGTAGGGCGCTGTCATCGTCCCCTCGATCAAAGTACTTCACCTGAACTGCTTCAATGAATATCAAGCTATATAAATGGACAGTGAGCAACGATATAAACTGTGCAGGTCGAAATGCTAAATGCCTACATATGTACGGCAACGTCTCAATGTGACAATGAGTGCCCTGTAAGTTTCACTCTTATGAAGGAACCAGCAGTATATGCTACAGCAGTGTAGTTAATAATGGTTACTGAGCTGGGTCTGTGACTCAGAGGTTGCAGGTTTGATTCTCTGGTTGAGCACGGATGCTGTTGTTCCCTTAAGCCAAGTACCTCACCTGATTTGCTTCAGTGGATATCCAGTCACTCTGGATAAGACCATCTGCTCAACGCCTACAATGTAAATGTAATCCCGACAAACGGATCGGGTATGACAGCACTCGTCTCACAAAAAAAAAAAAAAAAGAAAAGTGGAGCGCAAATGCCGGTTCCGCTTGCACGGCTGTTTCCTTTCTCCGGGAACCACCATCCCAACAGCAGCGAAAAAGCTCCTAGCAGTTTCGAAGGCTGATCATAAGAGGAGCTTGTCGGAGGTGCTGATAAAGGGAAGGTAAGATAGAGCTGCTGACTTGGCTGACTACTGGAGGTAGCTTCTTAAGGCCCACCTGCTCAATCAGGCTTTTAATACGTAACGTGATATCCTATTACACGTTTCTGTACGCTTTCCTCACGCGCTTGTCCTCTGGCGACTTGTTTGGCAGATTTGACTTGTAACTAAAATCTTCGCCCGACAAAAATAATTTAGATTTGTTTATGTAAATGTTGTATTCACAGAGTTACTGAGGAAAAATTTGCAAGTGAAAAAGGCCCTCGTCAGACATTTGTTTTGACTGGACTACTTGCATCAAATTTAGTTACATTTATTTCAGAGTGGCAAAAAACTAAAATTATAGAAATTAAAAGAACCCAGATAACAGGTCCGTTATCAAAAATAATGACCACTATGGGATACCATCTGGACCAATCAGAATAAAGTATCCAGCCAGATGTCATTGTTGTCGCTATCGTGGTAGCAGTGGTAGCTGTAATGGTAGTAGGAGGTGTAGCGGCAGTAGTAACAGTACTGGGTAGTAGTAGTGGCAGTAGAGGTTGTTGTGATAGTAGCTGCAGTCGTAGCTGCAGTCGTGGTGGTACATTCATTATAATGAGAGGTCCATATCCGCATGGTTTCCACGGTGACTCACCGTTGAGCAGCAGCACCACGCTCGGCAGCCGCTGCACTGGCCGGATCAGCAGCTCCGCCAGCGTTTGCCGCCCGCACTCTGGCTTTGCCTGATTGATCTGGGAGATCGGGAAACAAGGTACACTGTGAGTCACCCTCAAACCCGCCTGCCCACGGGTACGCTCTCCCCACCCCCATGCGTGCTGAGCGAGCAAAACATATCTGAGCGACAGGTTGTTGAATTTGCATAGCATGACATAAACCATGTCTTTTTATGCTGTATGGAAAACATATAACTTTTACTTACAGAAGGTAAACTGCTATAAAAAAAATCATCATGTGTCATTTGTTTTTGGAGCTGTCACTGCAGCCCCATCGGCTATGGTCGGTTGGGGCCCCCTAGTGGTCGGATGTCTGTAAGAACTTAATCTGATGAAACAGTTAAATCCATTTTTGTGTAGCCCTTGAAGAATGGCTACTGAAGCACACAACAGGGCAGCAAACCCTGGTGCTGAAGAGCTGTAGGTTGTGCTCGTTTTGGTTTTCACCTTCAAATCAGCAATTAATTCATGTCCAAAAGACGAGATGAGGTGAGTAAACTGCATAATCTCCTGTGCTAGTTGTGACCAACATCAAAACTGGTACACCAAGTGCTTTTTCAGGATTGGGGTTTGAAAACCTTGATACACTCAAACCAAAGAAAGAGTGTGCTTGTTTTTTCGATAACTGTTTCATCAGATGACGTGTCAATCATTCAGGTTGGTTGCAGTGAGAAGGAATGGAAGCCTCAGAGGCTTCCTGGACCAATCAGAGTGGGGGTAATCCCTCAGTGAATTCCTGGAAGTGCTCTGATTGGCCATACCTTTAGGAAAGCATGGAACCTTGGTTTCAGCCTCTCACATCTTACGATAGTCTCTTTGCTCATCTCGAAAAAGTTTACGAACTGTGGATAAGCCTTCGCCAGGTGTTTGGACTGTGAAATGAAGAACAGAAAGTGCTTTCACACATTTTTCAAACCAAGCAAAGGGTGAGTACTTCAAAACGTTTCACAAATTAACGTTTTAACATTTTAAAAAGGCTCATTGAACATGACGTTATAATGATTTTCTTTCAATTATCATTTAAGAATTACCGATTAAACTGCCAATCCAGACCAGTGGCATAAAGTTTAAGGATTCATTTACACAAATTGCTGCTAAGAGGTTGTTGATTGAAGAAAAAACTGTAACATAAAGTCTTTAAATCACTGTAACTGAGGCTTAATTTTAGGGTAATGTTTGATTCACTAGTGTTAACGATTTACATAAAAAATACAACAGAATGAGTTAACTAAGAGACCTACTTTAGAGATAAATATGTAATACTTACATATTTTAAAATAATGCCCCCAACACTTTTCTCCTCTGACCAGTCAATGAGCAATTTCTCCAGGTCTGCCTGCCAAATGAATTAATTTTAATTAATTTTATTTTCAGTTTGTTTTCATTTATTTCCCATTTTACCAGGAAGACCCCACTGAGCCTGAATTTCATGCTAATGGATTACATTTCTTCTTCGGGGAACCCAACATAGCACAACATTTCAAAGACAAAGGCAGTCAACAAAAAAAAAAAGAACATAGAAATGAAATAAGGAGTAGCATAACCACAAATGAATTATTTAAGGAATTAAATGCTTTCAAGAAAGTATAGATTTTGAAGAGAATATTCACCTTTATTCTTGTATGTATGTCATATATGTCGGGAATGCTCCCAAAAATGGTCTTGATTTCTTCCTGGGCCAGAATTGGGCCCCCAACCAGTCCCTCTTTCTCCAAGGGAAGCTTAAACAGCTAAAAAGAAGGTGCATTTCAGACAATTCCAAAAACTATTTCACAAACGTTACCACTGAAATGTGGTCTTGTGATTGGGTCTTGGAGATAATGAGGAGGAGGAGTCTGTAGAGGAGTGACACTGATACGCTAGCTGCAGCATTAGCCTTGGTATCCAGTCTTTTTTGCTGTCGGAGCTGATATACATTCTTATGCCAGAGAACTGTCCCTTTATATGTTATATATTATGTGCTTTGGAGATCAGTAATGTATTCTGTTTTTTCTATGTTTGAATGAACTTCAAGGCAATATAAAGGATAAAATTTGCATTTCACTAGAAGCTAAACTCAAGGGCAAATGAGCAAGTCCAAGCCCTCGAACCCAAGAGGACAGATTTAGATACTGACTAGCTGAACCATCTCGCCAACCCCCAAGTTGCTGCAAATTTCCTACAGAGAGTATCGCAATAGGGGCAGTGAAATACAGTGGACTTAATATTGAATGAGGTGAAGCTTGATTACAAATTTCATTTCAAGGAAAGTCACTCTTCTACATTTAGACATTTATTATATATTTATATATGTACAAGACAGCCTGGTCCAGATTGACTGAAACAGCATACATTGTCACCTACTACCCATTAACTCAGCTCGGTATTTGCTCAAGCAATTCAGGTGGAGTACCTCGCTCAAGGGTGCAATTGTAGTGCCCTACCTGGGAACTGAACCAGCAACCTCTGAGTCACAAACCAAGCTCCCTGACTATGGTACTGCATTGTACTGTATCCTAATGGAGCCTGGCTGTGGGCCACCCACCTGTAGAACAGTTGTGAGGATGTCCACGTAGTTCCTCTCGGTCTGGTACAACTCCCTGGTGACTTGCCATCGAGCCGATGCTTTCGGGGGGGCACCCACACTTTTCGGAATCCTGGAATGTTCTGATTGCACGCCCCACCGAACAAGACACAAACAGAAAAAGAAAAAAGAACTTCAACATCTTGGAAAAGAAATTACAGCCAAGCCAGGTTTGAAACAGTGCCTCAGTAAACAGTACACTAGAAACAGCTCTGGTCTTTTTTTAAATTCATCTTTGTCAAAGCCTGCAAGACTTTTCTCAGAAAAAAAAAAAAAAAAAAGTTTAGTCTAGAAAATAAATGGTGTGTGCTAGTGAACTGCGTGGGGTATTGTTGCGTTATTTCACATTTAATTAGTCCTTCAGCAGACATCCTTATTCAGATAAAAAAAGCATTCAATTTACGTAACGGTGGCTAAAAAGGCTGGGTATTTACGAAAATGGTCTGTGTTGTTGCAACCAGTTATTCTCTAACCTCTGCGCTACACTGTCGTATCGCTTTTCGCGGACATATCGCTATTATCTCCCCCGAGGCTTAAGGGATCATTCCGGTGACGATATATCATTTGATATGTGGCAGAGAATGTACAGTACTGCGTGAAGCAAAACTGGAATCAGTGTTTCCTCGGCGAGCCCCCTGGTTCACAACCGCCGATGATGTAACTGGAACTAAGGCAGCTCAAGGCGTTTTCTGTACGGCTCTGGGCTACAAATACTTTTGAAGCGTTGGTATCAGTCACCAAGGTAACATCTCATTTATCTTCTCAAGCGAATCGAATAATCCAATCATGACTAAATTTGCCCTTTATTTCCCTACCTCCAGCACGTTCGTTTCGTCTTATTTATTTATCTGTTTAATTAAAGCTAGCATTTAGCTGACAGGGAGAGGGCACGGTAATAAATGTATCTGCGTTTAGTGTCAAGACAAAAGTGCCGGATTTAGCTGGCCAGCGAATTTTCTTGTGCAGGTTAGCAACCAGTCTTCCAGCAACTTTGAGTTCTTGTCGAGACTGTCGGTCGAAATGGATCAATGTTCAATAAGCTGTGGTAGGCTAAAGTTTACTTCATTGATGCTCGGTGGGATTGGGGACAGCTCCTAAAACAGATGAGCCCTCTATTCTGTGCCCATGATTGCTCTGGGAACTGATCTGAGTTCAGCGGCACGGGAATGACCGAGCTGTCCCTACAGGAACCCTGGGCAAAAGCCCCCTCCACCCCATCCCTCCAACACACTCTACGGCCTGCTCCTGTAGTTAAGCTCTGAGCTCCTGCAAGTCAATGTGTTTAGATGGAGACTGCACCTTCCTGATCACCGCAATTCTGACCAATCAATGCTCCCGTACAGGGAAATCCTGACGCATATAAAACATCCTGTAACATCTGATGTGTTACTTTATGGAAAATGCAATATTAAACACTCCACAACTCTCTATATACTGCAGCATGTGAAAACGGCAACGATTCATTCATTTCCCCAAAAATTCTCGACTTCTATAGCAATACGTTACATTTTTTAAGAGATGTTGAGAATGTGTCCTGGTTTTTGGCGTAGAATAAGAACACAAACACCTCCGGATTTGTCTCAAAGTGGCTGTATTTAAATCCAGCGGGGAGTGGGTGAATGTTGTTTTTCCACTGTGTATGCTTCATTTACTTCTGAACTCACTTTTTCTTTTCTTACTCTTCATATGCAAATGACAAATGGAGTAGGCCTGTCGTCCTTAAAAGAGCTATTGTGTTGCACCAAAACAAACCCTTACTTCTCCCCTGCTTTGAATATTTATAATGTATCTACATAATACCTCCATTCCATGCATGCTAACATTTTAGTCACAGTGCTATTTGGGGCTGGAATAGCAGGTGAACAAGGAGGATTTTAACAGTTGCTAGACAGCAGTCCTCCTGACCTCTAGGGGCGCTGTTGGACTCTGGAGTGCTGGACAGGTCCTGCAGGGAGCCGGAGGGGAAGGAGAGCTCAGCGGACGGCCTCTTGCGGGGCGGGAAGGGGGAGAGCTCCGCCTCCCTGCTCAGCTGGGCCACGGCGTCTTTGAGGCGGCGTTTCTTGCGATTGCTGCGAGGAATGTCCAGAGACATCAGGAGGCACACTTCTGCATAACTGGACTTCCTGGCTGAAAGGCATAATTAAATTACATTACACAGTGTTCATTTGGGCTTAATTACATTACACATAATTACTTCATTTAATTACATGATTATAATTACATGTACATTCATGAAGTCAAATATTGGGAGAAAAACACTGATGAGGCAAATGGGAACGTGCAAATTCACTTCACTTCAATGTAATGCAATTTATTTTTCAGTGATGAACAAATTTGGTCTGTTTATCGTAAATGAACATATGCAGAATGAACATCTGCAAACAACTTAAGTAAAATTACATGACTGACATTACTGCAAAGCCCAGATATACGATGAATATGTAAAGAAAGAGAAACTAAAATAGTGTTTTAATTGCATTACGTGATTCTAATCTTGTTTTATGAAACCTCACTTAATGGCTTCTCCTTCCCATGGCAAAATGAGGTTTTGAAATCTGACTCCTCCACAAAATGCCGTTTTACCTTTTCGTACAGGTACATGGATTCTCCGGCTCTGCCATCCATCTGAATGCTGCCCCAAAACCACTGCCACAGAGAGAGACATTTCAACCCAGCTGGAAAATTCCACAACGAAATAGCAAATAATTTCTCATTCTGAATGAAAAGGCAACACATTTGTGGAAAAAATAAATCAAAGCTTGCACGGACATGTATTGTTTACTGATGCAAATTTGAAAGAGTAAATGATGAGATGCAGTGAGATATGGAGAGGGGAACTGAACGTGTTTGCAGATATGAGGGTAAAGTAGCGCGTTATATCCGCGCTTCATGAAAACAAGCGTTAGTCATGAAACTGAACGCCAGCAGAGCCAACCCTCAATTTAGTCGAGATACACAAATGTAAAAATATGGAGAAACATCTGTCAAAATAATTATCAACAGCAGACAAGATAAAGGCGCCCAGCACGTTGTGATGGTACCTGACATCACATCCTATAAGCTCAAAAATGTTGGTGCACAGCTGATATAACAGTTAAAAGCCAGAGTAATTTTTTTTACAAATGCCTTAATTTCCTTTGTGCTTTTTTGCATATATTACAGATGTATTGTGGCTGTGCTTTTTGCAAAGTTGCGTTCAAATTAGAAGTGGATACTTTTTCATAGTTCTATGAAACCCAAGTTACCGCACTCTGCTTCCATGTTACCATTAAAATCAGGAAATAAGTTTGGTGAAAGTCGGTCTTTAAAACAGGCATTTCATTTCAGAAACATTTAAAGTGCTATAGATTCCTTACCTCTGCTGTGTCTTCATAAACGAGGCAGAATCCTTTTGTGTTCACCCTGTCTTCCGAATGAACTGAAGCTTGTGGCCTTCAATTAGACCTCATCCTAGCTTCCAATTCGCTTTCATTTATTTTATGAATTTACCTAGAAAACATATATCTAGGATATACACACACCCCACCAACACACAACTTTAGAATATGTGGTTCTGCCGAGACGATGTGATAGATTAAATTTTCATTTTGTACATGTTTGTGTATGTATACGTTTTCTAGGTTGTTTCATTAAATGAATGCAGGTGAACAGGAAGTTTGGATGAGCTCAGAAAGATTCAGTTCCTTTGGCAAACAGAAAATGATTGTACCTTGTTCATGAGGACACATCAGAGGTAAGGAAACTACAGAGCTGAAGGTGTTACTGATGTGAAATAATCCTTTAAGAGACCTGCTGAAAATGACAGAGAAGGTGCAGATTTACCTCCTGCTTCACAATGTACAGTTTCTTTGACGGCAGGAGGGGGGGATCTTTCACAGAGTTTTCCTCCACTACCAGATGGGTACATTTTTCATCCCCCACTTCCAGAAAACGGCCACCTTGTCAAACAAACACAAAAACAGGAAAGGACATAAGTACTTCTTGTTCTTGCGCTCCGGGGGCAGCGTGTTAGTATCACTCGTACGCCTACTTCCTCGAGCATTACTCCGTATGTATCGTTCCAGGAATTTATTTGTACAGACTAAGGATACGATAGAAGCTTTTGAGGTGACCAAGGATTACCCACAATGCATCAGTAACCTTGAACATGAGATACATTTTCCTGTGAACGGCAGTTTTTTGTGTGGGGGGGTGGGAGTCCAAAAGGGAAGTATGCACAGCCTCCGAGGTATACATTGATCAGGAATGTAGCAAACTCAAATATATTTTAAGAATTTTAACCCTTGATTGGTTTGAATGATTACTTAAATCATTGCAGCCAATCTGTGAGAGGTTATAACTGTCTCTTAGCTGCAACCCTAAATTAACATGAACCAATTATCAAACGAGCAGCAATCAGGATCCCATTAGAAAGTGTTTTCTGTGTCTTTGTTCGTGATGAAGCAGCTCCTCTCCACAGACCCTCTTTGGATGGCTGGTCGGTACATATCTCTGAGATTCGATTGTATTGTGAATTGGATTGTTAGTCTGTACCACTAAGGTTCAGCTGTATACATAAATACTGCTGCACAGTGATTTAGTGACCGTTCACTGTATCTCTGAGGTTGTACTTCACTATGTTAGTGAATAGTCAGTCCATATCTCTGAGGTACTATTTTACTGCACGTTTGTGCCCGGTTAGTCCATATCTCTGAAGTTGTACATTACTATGTTAGTGACCAGTCCATATTTAGGAACAAGTACTTTATTGTGTATTGGTGACCAGTCAGTTCGCATCTCTGAAGTACTACGTTACTGTGCATTTGTGCCGGGTCAGTCCGTATCTCTGAGGCTTTACAGTACCGTGCATCAGAGTCCTCTCCTCCATGCTCTTCCTCTCCTCCTCGGGGAACCCCAGAAAGCTCAGCACGCAGTCTTGGAAAGGAGGGACTTTGAACTCGGTGCGGAACTCCTCCTCTCCCGCGACGAAACCGCTGTCAGAGATGGCCACAACGAAGAGGGACGGTATAAAAAAAGAGGGGAAAGGGGAATAATGACATCCGTGGAGGATTTCGTCACCTTGGGTGAGAACACCATCGTACCCTGCTGCTCCCACATGTGTCTTCCACATCAGTGGATCCCACATTCAGCCCGAGACTCCTGCTGCGTTTTCTCGTTTTCACTCCAACTACAGCAATAACCTCTGAACTGTAACACGCTTTCAGCTGTTCTTAATTAAACCAATCTAAAAGCAACACATTAATATATAAATGGTTAAGTGCCCTCTCAGGGTGACTTTATGTCAGAAATAACCATGTATGCCATTTTAACATATGTACTTTCAAACGACAGGTTAACTAATGTGTTCATTTTCTGTTAAGTATTGCAAAGAACTGCATTTTAAAGAGAGGTTCGGTTTTTAATTGACTCAATTATAGGCTAACAGGTAAAATAAATTGGATCCTATCTGTTGAGACTGTGGAACCTGGTTGCAGAAATTCAGCTTCTATTTGTGTTAAATGACACAGCAGATGGCAGCAAGCTAAATCTACATTGTGTTTAAAAACATTTAAGGACAACATTATGTTAAGACTTAATGTTAATTGACCTTAACTGGCAATAAGGAAGTGATTAGTTTCAACAAATACAAGTATAAACAGTGGGTCCGCAGGACAATGAAGGTGCTGTCAGCTTGCACTACAATTGCGTTTTAAAAAGAGGGGGGGAAAGAGCGAATAATGACAACCAGGCTTTCATTACTGTGGCTAAACAAACCATCATTTCCTACTGCCGGTCTTAACTTTCAACCTACAAACTCAAGCATCTGCTACTTTTCCATTACCTGGACGGCAGTATGAGATTAGCAGCAAAACGATGCGCAAAGAGAAACCCAAACATTTGTTTCATGTGAAGGTTAACATACTAGCGATGAATAGGGAGAACCAAAAATCTTATGGAGCTGTAAATTGAACTTTTTGGGTCTAAAATACAATCTTGTTAAATTTTGGTGGATGTGAATTTAACTCCTGAGAAAAAGGAAAACTCCATGAAGTGAATAATAGTTTTGATAAATTGTGACATTGGTACCCAATCTTGGACTACATTTTTAAATTCATTAACAGCCTATTTCCTAAATCTGGAGTCTTCACTGCAAGCCGACATCAAGCAACACGCGCTCAAGCTTGCCGGACAGCTCGGTGGAGCTCATGCAAGTTTAACATTTGAGGGCTGGTTTTATATAACCAGCCAAAATCCATTAAAATGGCTTTAAAATGGAGTTCGGTTCAGGTTAGGCTGCCTTGTGCCTGCTTGGCCTAGCTGAAGGCTTTTCCAATATGAGAAATGGGCAAAGCACAACTGTTAAACCTGCCAAATGTGCAAAATAAGAGACTTCATGAGGTGGAACTTATCAAAGTGAAGCAGAGTTTTAGTTTTGAGCTTTACTGAGAATTAGTGCCAACAGTATGCAGACTTTCAGTTCTGCTGGGCACATTAAATAATCCTAGCTTGACTGAGTGAATCCCGCAACAGTGGACTCCATTTTGTTTCTTCATAATGCTCCAAAAGACATGGATAAACAGGTCTAATTATCCTTATTTAGACAGGAAACACATGGGCACTCTGAGGTTTTTGTTGCTTATTTGTATCTTCATTGTCCCTCGCTTTAATTATAGCCTAGAGACACATATTCAGCATAGTTGATGTGAGGCCCACTGGACACCACAGTGCTGATTTCAGCCTTTTGCTAATTCACTTATATTTTAAGATCATCAGCAAATAAGACAATAGAGCTGTCTGCTTGTCTTAGCTTGCTGCTCATTTAAGTTACGAGTAGAAATCATCCTGCAACATAAAAGTTACCATAGCCGTATAGATGCAAGGTGCATGTTTTGAAATGTGTCTTTTTCTCTCAGAAATCACCATAGTGCATAGTTCTTGCTCAGTGTTACATCATTCATTGTGGCTATTTTAATGTGGCTATTCTAGGCCTACATTTCTATTAAATCTGTCAGGAAAAGGTTGAGCAACACAGATGCAATGTTTTTGTTGGAGGGAAAATAAACACCACATATTACATTTATTAGCTTCATAAATGTCTCTCTGAAGAATATAAGAATGAGCTACTCCGCTGGTTTTTCTTTTCATCTTGAAATCAGAAACTAGGTTTGGGCTATTTTTTCATACCTTCAATACCTCCCAGACATTACACTGGGGTATAAAGAATTTTGACAGTGTTTCAAAAGAATGGCTGTTCCGGTTGGGGGGGGCGGCTTTTTAAAAAAAAATACTGTAGTTGCCTACACATAAAAAAACTATAAATATGCAAAAGTTAGCTTTCTCCCCCAGCAGTTAAGCACTCAGCCAGGGGTTGCTAACTTGTCTTACCCATCTACAAGCCACAGGTAATTTGGACCGATGGAACGGTAGGTGTGTCTTACAAAACTATGAGTGTCTGATAAGATTCCCAGTGGATATTGGTCATAAAGAAACCTCAACCTCATTCCTTTTCACACAGTCCAAGTTTTCGTTAATATACCATGTACGTCTGTTTCCAAAGAGATACAATTGTTGTTTCAATATTCTGATGGATCCTACTGTATGCATATTGATAATCTAATGGAATATAAAGTCTAATTCAACCTATGTTTTATTTTAACAATGATTATCGTATGTATCTTGATTATTTTCTTTTTTTTGCTTTCTGTTGTCCCTTAATGTGTGTTTTCCCCGAGTGTAAGTATAGATTAAATAAGATGGTCAAATGTCAATCACTCAAGAGTGCCCACGCCATCTATTCAGTCCTGCCTCTTTTTAGTTGTGTTTTCAGGGTCCAAGTGGACATTTTGATGTTGTGGTAAGCTGAAAGCTTATTGAGAATAACATAATAAGAACGTCCTTGTTTTTCTCTGTTCTAAGCTGGTAGTGTAGTCATATTTTCTTTCCATTACCAAGCGGAAGTTATGCAGCCAAAGATCATAGGTGAATGACTTACATTGACAGTTTGTTACCTTGGCATAGAATGAATGACTAGCAATTAGTACATTTTTAATACAGACAATGCTTATACTTCACATTTTCATGTTTTATAAGGTTAAAGGAAGCTCAGACTAGCAAGACAGTTCAATACATTTTTCATTTTTTAAATGCAGCTTTTGTGGCATGAATCGTAAACACGCTTAAAACAGCTGCTTCAGTTTGCCCTTTTCATTGCAAAAATGAACCCACTTTTAAGAACGGAATCAAGATGAACAAATACAATGATATACCCTATCACCTTAATACCGCCCACGCTTATCAGTATCTACTGCAGATACAAGACACCGAGTGAGGTGAATTCAGTGTATTTAGTAAGTGGTAAGGAACGATGAAAGCTAGCATTCCCTACGGCTCTGCAGGGCCAGAGCAAAGGAACACAGAGGTTCATACAGGGTCCAGATACATTTGTCTGTTTGGAAGGTCACTGGCCTCGTGTTAGCTGTGACGGCTGCAGCTGCAGAGAGGGATCAAAACAGTCTCAACACAAGGCCTTCTGAGGAGCGACCCTGCAGTGAAATGGAGTGTCAGACAGCCTCATGAAGGCTGTAACTATATAGCGATCGCGATCTCAGTTACTCGCTAATCACGGCCAGTCAACATTGGCACTGTATTAAGAAACTAATAAATAAATACATACATGAAAGACTACTGTCAAATTGGGAATAAGATGATTTCAATGTGTTCAAAAGTCATTTGTTTTACTTTTTTATGCTCAGCTGTCACAAAATATTTAACAACTAGGGACAATAACCTGAATAATAGCAATTAAGAACTTTGTCATACTGGCGCTGTCCTAGTTTCATTCACCAGGCTCAAACATATCTGATGCTGTGAAGGGCACTTCTTCGACAGGGTAATATTGGTGTAATCAAGGTAAAAGTGGTGATTCAACACATGGAAGTAGGTAGCATGCAACATCACTCTTCTGCGAATGACAGACTTGACTGTGATAGTCCTTGATATGGTGCTGTCTGCTCCAGTAAACACCGTTCCCATACAGTAAGTCTCCATATACAGTATTGCGGCACGTGCTTATGCATACGCATGGTAGTCTATGGTGTTTAACTGAAGGCCAGTTCGTAATGACCTTAAAATATATACACGGATGGACGTACACGGGGTCCGTGCTCACATAAACAAGTTTCTGTTCCATCTGCTCCATGTTTGCAACACTCTGCAAACCCCTTTATAGGGCAAGCAACCAAAGCAAGCGGGGGGTTGTCTTGTCATTTCAGAAACATAGAGAAATCACTCAAGATACTGTGTTTTCTTACCTATTACGAAAAAAAAAAACATCAAAGGCTGAAAAAATATTCAATATCATATCGAACTACCTGCGAACGATCTGCTGACTTACATCTCATCTCTCCGCTCCCAGGCCTTGTAGATCCAGTCAGGGGTGAGGATCGGCGTGCCCATACATACAGCCAACTGTCAAAGAGAGACATCACACAGGAATTTCATTTACATAATCCTTATAATCTCAGTGGCGGCCATTTTGGCTCGCAAAATCTACACAAATGCCAATGGCTCCATTTTGAAAGTCCAAAATCTGACATTTACTTGAAAATTAAAGGTCTGCTTTAGGGTGAGATTATAACATTTGGAACGTAATCACTGCAGCCATGTGACATTAATGCATAGTTTTTAGATAAAACACATGCGCCTTCAGTTTGGATCGTAACACAGTCTTATAAGCCTTCGATCTTCCACAACTTTTGAGATCAATATTTGGACAAATACGTGATAATAAGATACTTTGGGTATCATGTGAAAAACAGTTTAATGTGAGAAAAAGCACCTCTGGCAGAGTCTTAAAAATCCCCCCAAACTCTGTTTTTATACATCGATGCTCTTTCATAAACAAGGCTGTCTTAAGGTAAGATGGGAAGATGTAGTCTGATTGAAGCTGAGGGCCCCTGAAAGGGGGGGAGAGAAAAGCACACAAAAGAAAAATGAAAGGAACTCTCTCATCTGGGAAATCTCTCAGAAGAGGAACCCCAGACAGGAGACCAAAGCGGCCCTGGAGCGCGCTCAGAAGAGCGCGAGCGCTTTAGAGACTCGCAGAGTTAAGCTATCGCCGCTCGAGCCGTTTGATCACTCCCGTCTGAGCCCCGCTAAACTAACTTTGGGAGGGTCTCTCCCGCTGAAACACATCAGGATATGCAGGAGCCGTCCAACAAAAAGCCCAGAGGAAAACGTGCCAGGGACGTATGATCGTTTAGCTGGAAATTAATTAGTTATGGCGCCCTCGTGTGGCTCACAGAGTAAAAGCTTTCACTTTGTGATGTGGGTTCCTCTGACTCAGCCTCACTGGAGAATAACATGGGTTAAACAGGTCAACATTCTCATAGCTCTCTAGCGGCCTCATCAGGCAGGTCGAGCACCCGCAGGTTTGACCTTTGACCTGCTTCTCAAAGAGCTGGGGCAGTATGTGATTTGCATCTGTACTGCGTAAAGAAAAAAAAATTAATAAAAATAAGTTCATTACCACTGGAACCAGAGGAGTCACTTGCAGCCACTTTCTGCTGACTCTGTGGTAGAGAGGGCTAATCAGTATGGCAAACAGCATGGCCTAGTTTGGGCGGAGAAAAAAGACAGTAAAAAAAATAAATAAATGCTTGCGTTGCTCACCCTGTACTTCTCTCCGTGGGTAGAACGGGCAATGACATGGGTGACCTTGGCACTGAAGTCTTTGCGAATTGTTCCTCCCATATGATGGACCAGAGTGACCAGGTTCACCTGTGGAAGCAGAGGGCAGTGAAACGACTATAGGTCTCATTTTAGACGTTCCAAAACGCGAGCACTTACACATCCACGTTATGGCTTTCTGAGTGACTACTGAGTGACTTTTAAGTGACTTTTCGCCTTGTGATGGCATGCTATTCACTCACAAATGGATCATTATTCAGGCAAAAGCTATTATCACCAGCCAACAGGCTTGCCTGTCTTTTCTAAAGGATTACTCCTTGCAGAGGTTGCAGGTTTGATTCCCAGGTGGGGAGCTGCCGCTGTAACCTTCAGAGTTTCCGCGGTAAATATGCAGTTGCATAAATGGATAGTGTGTGAAAAATGTAGGCAGCGAAAGTTTCTCTGGATAAGAGTGTCTAAATGACTTAAAAGTTTCCAAGTGACGTACGCAACAAGGTATACAAAACGTGTGAAGCGAGAGCCACCATTCATTTTAACATAATACTTATAACTGTAAAGTATTATGCATATTCTTAGCAGAAGCAGTCCCAGGGGGCTGAACATTATAATGCCAAAGTGGTTGCATCAGACACAGTTTATGGAGGGCGTGAACTCACAACTTCCTCTTTCTTGCGAAAGCCAGTGAAGCAGAGAGCGAGGTCCAGCATGGTAGTGGAGTATAGCGGTCTGGAGGAGAAGGGTAGAGCCTGGAAAATAAACACACCAGAAACACTATTCTACACTGTATTTTGTCAAGAGCGACAGTGTAGTGTAATGGTTAGGGAGCTGGGCTTATAGCTCAGAGGTTACAGTGTAGTATAATGGTTAGAGAGCTGGGCTTGTAGCTCAGAGGTTACAGTGTAGTATAATGCTGAGGGAACTGGGCCTATTCTAGTATGCATGAGCCTCATCTGAAATACTTCAGTATATATCTAGCTGTTTTAATGGATAATGTGAATACATGTAAGCTATACTCATTGCTCTGGAGAAGGGCATCTGCTAAATACTGTACAGGGAAGTCATGCAATCCTTTTATCTCAAAATAATGTCTTTCGAAATTTACACTAAATCTGTATTAATAGTATATGTTACAACCTCAACACACCAAACTGTGTAAGCAACTCCAGGGTAAGACTATAGGAAGGGCACCTCTTCAGTCTCTGCACAGTGAAGAATAACCGGCGGTCCCAAAATCCGGCTCTCGTTTTTGTGCAAGTAACTGTAGTCTGGGGACCCGAAGTCCGTCAACACGAAGACCGTCTCAAACTCTGCGTTCTCTCCGTCTCCAAACTCCCTCACGTCCTCCGTCTTCATGCAGGGCACGTTGAGATCCTGCGTAAAGACAACACACCGAGGTTGAAACAGTTACGGCTTCGCCAAATTTGTGATTGTTCGATTTTGACTCAAGATTACGTTAAAGAGTTTGCTTTTCTCCCCTCCACAGACAGTATGGCGAGTGAATTTTTGCAATTTATGTGTTCAAGAAGAGCAAAAAACCCAGTCAAAGCATTCATCTAATTGTAAGTCAAATACAAGGACAAATGCTGATTCATTTAATTGCAGACAACCTTACATCTGGAGAAGATATACTTGGCTCTGAAGATCAGAACTGACACAAAGAACTATGAATGAAAGCTTCATTGGTACTCAAGCACCTGCTACAATTATTTTAGAGGAAAGAATTTCCACATCAACACACACAACATCTATGGATATATTCTGCTTCATTTAATAAAGATTACAAGACATTTATTAAAGAGTAAGAGTGGTAATCTCAGTTTCCTGGTCAAATACCTTCAAAACCGGCTCTCTTCACCAAGCTACCATACTGTTTCCCTAAATCTGATTGGCTGCCCACTCCTTTCAAGGCCCCACCCACTTTGACTCCCCCAGTTTTCACTACAAAAGAGAAAGGGGTTTCCACCTGATCTACCTGGTTAAATAAAGGTGAGAAACACCCTCTTAATTTTCTATTTTTGCTCAACACCTCCCATAGATTATCACATTCATCAACGCTATAGAACATCTTTCTGTACCAGTATTAACCTCTTCAAAAAAACCATGAAGAATGCAGGCAGACGGGTCAGTCAGCCCCAACCGCCAAAAGATAACTGAAACAACGTAACAGGGCAAAACTGCCCCGATCTCAGTGTAACACGGCAAAACTGCTCAGATCTTTTAAACTGAACCATTTTGAGGGATCAAGAGAACGAGTTCATAAAGGCAAGAATGAGACAGTCACAGTGTGAATTCAGTTGAGAGCAGAAGACAGAATACTTTTTAGCGCAAGAACCCAGGGGACCCCCACATTTACTAATGGAATATCACATAACAGGTTTAACTCTGACCATCTCTGGGTTACCAACACCACATAGACACACTCTGAAACTCCAAAAGCGTGTTTGTAAACCCAGGGAAAAATGCCTACCATCGTAACGATTGATTTGATCAGCTTTTGACCAGACTCAGAGCCTGATGGTCCGTCTTCCAGCTTCACCACTGGGACCTCCATCATTCTGATGACCTGCGAGAACAAGAGATCAGTACAAACAAAGCAGGATGAAGTCATTTGCTTATTCTGCAAACTTTGCACCCTTTACGGACATGAATGAAACACACACTTCAAAAAAATACGAAACCAGTTCTGCAGATCCCTCTGAATTTTCAACAAAACATGTTAATAACATGAAATTTACAATCAGGTGAAAGAAGAAGTTTGAGCTGACAACAGGTGAAAATAAATGTTTCTTTTCAAACAGTAAAATTTCCTTTAAACTGCATATGAAATAAGCAGAGGGTTAACAGCCATTGAGGACACAGCAGTTACCCCTTCATGTGTCCAACCAAGTCATTTCATCTTTCACTGAATACAGAATACATGTCCTGACAAAGGACACAAAAGGCAAAAACCTGATTCATTACCTTACAGTATACACTCTTATCCAGAG
The DNA here is from genome assembly GCA_022829145.1 of Albula goreensis. Classification (NCBI taxonomy): domain Eukaryota; kingdom Metazoa; phylum Chordata; class Actinopteri; order Albuliformes; family Albulidae; genus Albula; species Albula goreensis. Next base: position 3,767,408 of record CM040764.1, on the reverse strand, counting down.
CGACTCACAATGTGGGAGAACATTAAGTGCACCTGGTTATGAGTAATGGGGCCAGACCTTAGCGAATCACATTTCTAGACCAGCAGGTACCTAAGCAACCTCACTAAGCAACAGCGCAATTTGGTTATTCTCATGCAAGTCAAAATACAACCAATAGATCCTTCAGAGAATCTCAGAGAATGACAGAAGACATTCTAAATAATTGCCTTAAACAGTCCTAATCCACTATCCTTATGTATGTATATGTTAATGCTGGCGACTGTATTTTAAATAGATCAAACGAAACAACAAACCAAAAAAAATTAAACGGAATAAACTGTTGGAAATCTGCATCTGTAGGAATTTTACCAGTCTTTAAAGGGTTAAAAAAAAGTAGTTCTCATAACGATCTGTCCCAGGTCTCAGCCTTGCAACACATGCAGTCAGGATTTCAAAGAGATGCAAAGTGTGACTCCGGAAAGTTCTTGAGAAGTTTAACAAAAAAAAAAATAAATCTTGAGAGCTGAGGAGGAACGCTTTGGTGAGTCAGTGAAGAGACTTTTTCACCCCCCCTCCACCTAATTCAATAATCCGTCACTGCGGAGTGCAGAATGGTGTCACAGACGGATCATTTTAAAGCCATCCCGCCGACTGACGAGTTTCACCGCTCAAGCGCGGCGGCGGAGGTGCCGACAGTGGCAGCAGCGGGGGTGGGGGTTTCATTACGTCACCTTCTCCCCACACCCCCCCACCCCACACACTCACACTCTCTCTCTCGCGCTCACACTCATTCCTTATTTAAACCTCTTTGCGTTCTGCTTCTCTGGCTGCGCATTCACTCTGTGGCTTGGCAGATGCTGTGAGTTAACGGTTTGGGAAACTGCACTTTTAACCCAAAGGGGGTTGCGGGTTCACCTCCAGGGTAAAGTACCACCATTGGTCCGTCAAGCAAATTAACCTGAATGACCTCATTCATATCCTAGGATATACAACTTAGCCTAGACATTGAACACACTGAATAAATCCAAGAACAGCACTGACAGAATAATGTTCAAAGATGAAACGCCTTTGGTTAGATTCCATTTATATTTGATCACAGTTTTCCCTCCTTGTATTCAGTCTGAATAGCTTCTGTGTTCTCTCCAAAAGCATATAAAACAAGATGAAACCTATTTGATTGGAATGTAGAGAGATTCTGCTCCTTAATGCTCGTTGTCTGAACCCAAAGAATAGGGAACACACCCCAAAACAACACGTCTAACCAAATCAGAACAGGAAACCCAGAAGCCAGCTCCAAATCTTTTATTTTGACTGTGAAGAAAAGGATTTGGGCCTCCTCCATCACTACAGTGCTGCGAGAGTCACAGCACGTCACTGCTAAATTCTCCATGAAGATGTCAGAGAATGTTTGTGTGAAAGCTCACAAAACAGCAAAACCTGTTTATTCTGGTTTACTGTGTTCAGACATACAAGCTAACCACCTCCCAGCTTGTGAAACCATCGTGCGGGATCCGTTCCAATGATGACATGGCGGCTCTTGCCGACCTCATCAACCTATGCTATGGTGGGGGCTTGATTAGGTCGACACAAATGTGACGCGTGAGTTCACGTGCGTGGACAGTATCCTTTTGATGGGCACGTGTGTGCTTTTGACTAAGAGTAAGCAGGCAGGTGTGTGTGTGTGTGTGTGTGTGTGTGTGTGTGTGTGTGTGTATCAGCATCCATGGTTGTATCTTTCTCAGCACATAATGAGAAGCAGATGGGTTAATTGGACAAGCGTGGTTACTGCTCACTTATCAGGGGAGCTCATTCACTGCCTCATTCCTCAGGCTGATAACCTCAGGGTACCAAGAGCCGGTCCAGACTAACACTGTCATGTGTTAAAAGTTAAGCAGCTTCCAGGAACTGGCTTCTCTAACAAAACAAGTGTAAGGTCCTTGAATTAATGTCCCAACAAAGGACACAAAAACCAAAATCTAATATTTGGTATTCAGGAGGTGCTCAATTCTTCAGAGAATCTCCCAGAAGACTTAGTTTATGGTGTATACTTTTTTTTCAACAGTTTTATTCTGCCAGTGTAACTATTTGCTATGCTAGTGGCTGTATTTCAAATAGACCAAATAAAACTACAAGAAAGCAAACAAAAAATGTTGGTAATCTCCTTATGCAGGAATTTTCCAGAAGTATATCAAATAATACCTTGTATCAGGCCGAAGCCACGAGACATGTAGAGCATGGATTTCAAAGATTTGTTTTCTGGATTTCTTCTGACATCTCAGGATCTCATTTAGGTTGGCCACCAATAGCAGTCAACTGTCCGACCTATAGCATGGCATTACATTGGCTAAAACTTGGTAGAACCAATGAGACTGCAGTCCTCCAGTGCTATAAACTGTAACTAACACAGTGGCCTGAAAACGCAGATCTTTCGTTTACTGTTGTGGTAAAAAAAAGCAGAACCTCTTCCAGAGACTGCTTTCACACTGTACTCTTGTAAGGACTTCCAAGCCATCAAGTTCTGACGGCGAGGAAAAGCCTTAAAAGACGTAATAGAAAGCACATCAACAGCGTTCCTCAATTCATTTTTCAATTCTATTCTAAAATGAAAGGATTACATTTTGTGAAAATTTTCCCCCATTTTAGCTGCCAGTGCTTTTACCTGCAAAGCTCTGACAAGCTCTTCATTTCTTCCTGCTTCTCCAACCAGTACCACTCTGGTCTCCACTTTGGGCAGAACACCTGTGGGCAATTGATTACCAGAACTGGATGAGTACACACGGACACGGACACAGACACACTAACTCACACACTCACACTCGTACTTCAGCGACAGCACACCAGACTTCCTACACGAAGAGCCGAAAGTAAAAGATTGATAAGTTTCCACTGAGGCACTTTAAATTCATAATTAAGTTTCCTTGGCTAGACTCAAAAACTTCAGTTCAGGCCCCAGCTACCGTCTGCATCCTCTGGTGTCACGCCCAGAAATAACTGGTCCGTGGACGTCTCCGCCATTCTGGAGTCGCAGACTGACGAGTCGAGCTCAAAACTCCGCGCCGTCCCGAGAGAGACAGCACTGCAGCCAGCCATGTCAGAACTGCGGCTGGGGGGTGGGGGTCCTGGCAAAGACAACGTGAATCAGTTAACTACTGCATGAGAATGACTACTGAATCACCACAAGAATCCGAATACACAAAAACATCATTTAAAATACAAAAACTTAATAATATGTTGTTGTGTACTCCTGTGGGTTGTCTGAAACAGAAATGTTACGAAAAATTTGAATTGCTGTTACATCATACATGCAACTGATCAACTATAAACTGGATATTCCACTGTATGGGGCAATCACTAATTTTAAATGCATGAACGGTTTGCATTATTCTGTTTCAGAGTTATTGTTTTCGCATCTTGCAGCAATGTTAATGTTTCCATTTTTTTGCCTTACGGCGACCATCCAAGCAGATGCACAATGACGTGCTTGGCTTTGAGTGTGTTATGTTGTTCTGACATGGGGAGGGTGCAATAATTTGAGCCAGTTTTTATGAAAAGTTGAGCCAGTTTTATTGATAATGCACTGCATTGCACAGGGGTAAGCCCCTAGGACTGTATTGCATGGTGACTTCAATTCTGTCATGTGCAAAACATCTAATCTTACATTATTTGTATGGTGACACACAAGAACACTACAGTTTCCATTGGAAGACCTACCAAATTGCAATTATTTATTGGTGGGATAGTTGAACTATATTGCCCCAAAAATATTGCCCCACACACCAATTCTGAGATAACCCCATGGACATTATTCCACATCTATAGCTTTATAATCTGACAATGTATTTGAAATATGTTTACAATCTTAACAGGCACAAGACCATTAAAACCTTGCAAAAGAACGTTTCGCTTTCAGTGCAGATATATCATTTTTTTAACTCAAAACTACGATATGTTCCATTTGCTTCCCTCCATCACAGCATGAGTAAACTGAAGGAATGTCATGCCTTTGGTTGCCTTGATAAAGGGGCTGAATCCGCTTACCCCACCCTCCCCTATACAGTCTTGCGTGACATTGCATTCCTGTGGTGATTATAATTTTAAAAAATACGATACACACACACTGCAACCCTTCAGTATTCATCTGGGTTTCATCCCACCGGTCATCGATAAGCCGAATTGCAAATGTAACTTGGCTTGCCATCTGTATTAGTTGTTGAAGATGTACAGTGTCCTGCTAGATGGCTAAAAACGAAGTCTTACTTTCTGCTGATAAATTAACTGTGGTACAAATAATGTTTACACATAATTAACGACTACTTCACAGCCAACCACCAATTCTATATCAACAAACGATAAACAGGTGACTGTAAGTTTTAGCCACCAAAAACTTATTACATAGCCGGCTAGCTGCCGTAGGGTAGCCTAGCATTATCTGAGAAAGTTGATAACAGATGATAAGATCCTGAATGTGTACACAATATGTTAATAGAAACGGCAATAATATGATGCAATGTCAATCCTGCACTGCCTGAGGTAATAAATGTTAATTTATAAAAATTAATAAATGATAACTCACCAATGAAACAGGAGCGCGTGCAAGTCGCGAGACCCGTCAAAAGTGGTCAACCAGCCAGCTGTGGCTAACAGCGCGATACAAAGTAGCAAAGCGAGACCGATTCAGTTGAGCACATCAATTGGAAATTAATATGAAGTATGACACCAAAGTTCACCTCAGATTTGAAGGATTGTCATGTTACCGTATTTTATCAAACATGGCTTTGTACGCCTAGAAAAGTAAATAGTTTGTTCAATTCAAAATCACAGCGACTTCAAACGGCGTGAGTTGATTGGGGGAAGAATGGAACGCAAGGCGGAAGTGGTGCGACCGCGGTTGTCATTGGTTGGACCTTCAAAACATTCCACTGTTGGAATGCAGGTCTTTCTTGTCACATTCCAAGAAATGCAACAAACCGCTTTTACTGTTCTGCTATTTTCCTTACATAATTTGGCACCAGTTGTTTTACAAATTAAATGTCCGTATGGTGTGTAGCACCCTAAAGGCTCAGAGCTCCCAGCGCACCTCAGAATAATGCTGTCAAAGCAGATGAAGCCCTATAAATAAAAAAAGTTTATTTTTGCCTTCAGCACAATGCATTTTGGTTATTGTGGACTTGTATATTTTTATCTGCCTGATATCCACTGTTGTACCAATAAAAGTATCATCACTAGTTTATGGTTATGTACAGTTCGTGGTGGTCTGTGGACCTCTTTGATGGAACAGTGTTTATCCTCCAGTTTCTCCCAGCTATTTTAATTCATACACAAAATATGCATTAGTCCTGGAGGGCCTATTGTCTTGTGGTTGTTTGGTTGTGGCTGTGACTCAGTTGTCAATTGATCAACTAGCACAGCTGATTACACAATGAACTCACCTTGATTGGATTCTTGGATGTGAACTGGCTGACAATTTAAAAGGTGAAATCAAAAACTTGTAGCATTCAATGACCAGAGGGATGTGTTGAGACTGACCCCCCGACTCTCTCAAATCAGTTTTGGGGAAAAAATTGTTATTTCAAAACGGCTGTCGAAACACAACCCCAATTGTCCAGAGATGGAGAGAAAATCTGTCAGTTAAGCACGTCAGAAAAGACTCCAGCATCGATCTTTTTTTTTAGCCTTTTAACTCAGGTGTTCAGACTGGCTGGTGAAGCTATTAGAGCGACTGGCAAACTTGCTCCCAAACCTGCGGGGGGGATATTATGGGTTACTGAGTCAGAATGACATTAGATCGCACCGGTCACATCCTTTCAGCTTACTTCAGTCCCCACTGTTTCGGCTTAAAAGACATTGACTGTCTGAAGAAGGAGTTCTGTCAATATCAGTCAGGCTTATTTAGTCTTGAGATAGAATGCACACCTTGTACAAAAGAAGACAATGTCCACAGACAACAAAATGCACCCAAAAATGGAATGCCGGGCGAAACTCGACAATGTTTTAACGAAAAATGGCTATCTTCTTTCATGACATATCCTCAGCACCTGCACTGATGTTCTTAATGCATGCACTTTTCAAGCTGTCTTGATCCACTTGTATCCTAAAATATAGTCTTAGGTCCCACCAAATTGACAGTGAGGGCTTCATTAACACTCAAATCATGAGCATGTTTGAGTCTCTCAGCATCAACTAATTGCCTTGCTTTAATTTTTTATGAAGAAGGCATTGTCTAAATGAAGCAATTAGAGGACATCTTTGCTTCGGATAGCATTAACAAGTGACAGCTGCAGCGAAAACAATCGGTCAGATCAGCTACATTCATTTGATGTGTGAGTTGTGTGGGTGGTGAGGGTAAAATGGCACCTTGCTTATGTTTTAAAATCCCATGAAACAAGGGAATATTAACTGTAAACCATACGAACCGATGCTCCATTTTTCAGTTGAGGATGTATTCGTATTCAGTAATGATGGTTGCGTTAAGTGTCATGACATCACAAAGGGGAGAAGCTACAACATGCTACCAGTACCCAAGTAAAAAAAAAAAAAAAAACAACCTTCAGGGTTGAATTCTAATCAGGCTCTGAGACAAATTCATCACCCCTAGCAAACACAAGTATCATAACGCACATAACTAGCTTCATAATGTACCCTGATTACAGAGAGAATAGGTCTCCAGCCACCTGCAGTAGGAGAGGTATGGTGTTTGAAATATGCGCTAACGACCTTTCCAAGTCATTCAGGATAAAAAACACAGGCATATAACAATACAGTTATGGTCCTTGCTACTGTACCTGAAAAGCACTTATTTACAATAAACAAATACTGAATTTTATTATACATTTTTTCTTTATATATTTAAAAATGTACAGAAAAGTCATATACAAATGGTTTTTCTTCAGTGATATTGTCCCCACATACACAAAACTTCACAAATGGTCCGGATTCAGTTTACAGTCTCTTTCACTTACAGTATTGATAATGCATGTCAAAAACATTGTTATCAGCATAAATGAGCAAGAAGAAAAAAGATTAAAAACACATGATCTGTACTTTATTTTAAAAAATGTGTTTTTAAAAGGTCCCATTAACACATAATGTATCACATAATGTATAATTTATGAATTCTGCTTCTCGTTTTATGAGGAACGTTATAATTGCAGTTGGGGGGGGTTCCACACTGTCTGGCCATTTTGTTTTACCTCTAAATTTGATCCATATATTAACTGTAATAATAATAAAACCAACTGTTCACATCGTATCCTTCTTGGTCACAAAGTAGTAGTCCAGGTTATTCCAGTAGGTTTACAACAACTTCAACCATAATTATTGTGTTTGAACATTTCCAGTCATCTTTCACAAGTCTGGGCTTACTTTCATGACACCTGTCAAACAGTGTTGGGGATGACGGCTGCTGTGACATTCACCTTAGTTCTGCACAATTTCACGTAACACAAACGCTGTCCTGAATGGCAGCCAGCACAGCTGTGAGCATGGGCCAACAGTGTTTGAGCCCAACAGCTGTTTATGTTTCCGATTCAGAAAATCATTTGATAAAGCTTCTTGTTTAAAAAGTGTGACAGAAAGTCCACAACACAAGCTCATGAGCTACACTTAAGTTGCTTGTTTAAGTTTGTAAGTTTTGTGCTTTTTCGGCATTGCACCAACCCTGCCAAAAAAGGAACACCAAAACCATTCATTCACTCATTGCTGCCCCCTACTGGTCCACAAGGCCAGACAACTCCAGGTCGTTTTGTAACTGACGCTCAGATGAAAAAATCAGAAAGGCCCAAAGATTGGTCCAAGCATTTCTACTTCTTGTGCCTGATCTCCAGTTTCAGCAGTGTTTCATGCCTTTTGTTTATATAGCAGATCTTAGTCTGGAGGGTGGGGCCATAAGTGATTTGCTCTTCTATCTGGTCTTTTTGTAGTTCTGTACTTCAGTGTGATTGAGCCAAGCAACTGAAGGTGTGTCTGTCTCCGCCAACCCCCCACCCCCCACCAAGATTTGTTTGGGACTTGTAGTTCATCAGGCTCGGTGTGCACAGCAGCTGCAAAGTAGTCCTACACATGTGGCTGGGAGTTACAGTTCTTCTCCATAGTCCCCCCCAAACACAGAAAGTTAAGGTTGGAATGGCTGGTGGCTTGTAGCAGCCAGTCACAAGAAGAATACACAAAGGCAGGCAGGGGGAATACGTTCCTTTTAGCGAGCCAAGCCGGGTTCTGCCACTTTCCTCGCCAACACCTCGCTCTCCACGTCTTCCGAGTCTGTCAATGCGGCAGTGCACACGTCGCTGAAGATATCTGGAAAAAACGAGAAACAAAGAGACACAAATAAAATACCATTTTAGGAAGGGTTAAACACCGGTGTTTGTGCAGGAAGTAACAGATATATGCAGACAGCAGTGGGGGGAGGGGCGGGGATTCAAAGGAAGCATCAAGCAGCATAGCCAAGCTGCCATAGTGACAGTCAGTGAAAACAAAAACCAAACTCCTTCCAGACCCCTTGCAAGCTCCAAACAGCAGGCTGTGAGGGACAAACACAATCCTTACAACGTGTTCTGCTGGAGGGAAAAATCTGGAAAAACAAAGCCGTAGCTGTTAACGGGTAGGTACAATCTATTAGAATCAAGTGACTTCTGCCTTGTAGCATATTTCTGCCAACAGGGAGTGTTGAGGTATGCGTGAAGCTGTGGAAAACCAACACAAAGTACAAATCATGCCTTAGAAGCTGTGTTCTCATAGCAACCACTGTAAACAAGATGGTACCATATCTCCAAGTGACTAAGACAAGAGAAAGAGACTCGGCAGTCTTATTGGTGGGCTTAACACCAAGCGGAAATGACAAGGGACATGCAGTTGTTGTCAGTGATATGACAGCCAGAGGTTTGGTTTGCTCATTGTCAGTCACAGTGCTGCCCCCTACAGTTCGCTCCATGCTACAGCTTCACAAGCCCGCTGGAAATACCAGTGTTACTGTAATCGGAGTCTCCTTGTGCTGAAATCAGGATGCTGGACAGAACCAGCCCCGGCCTCTGCGAAGCGACATTCTGGACTAGCCTAAGATAGGAAGAGAAGCCTCGCTTTACTTAAGAGCTGAAAAGGAAACAGAGCAGTGAAAAATAAAAAACAGCAGGCTTGCTTTAGCAAATAGCCTAAAAAAACAAAATAGAGGGCTCATTTTACTGAAGAGCCAGCCTTGTGTCACAGTTCATAACAACATGGGGGCTGGATGGTTCCCAACCATTCATTCCCCTGCCTGCAAAAACAAAATTCAGCCATTCTAACAGTGCGCTGAAATATAATGAGAGTTTATACAGTGAATAAAAGCCATTTAACTAGGAAACTGTGTAGAGACTGTTCAAGTGTTCCTCTCCCAAACCTTTCATTAAAATACAAATATTGACAGTATGATTGCCTGCAGGTGTTCCCCAGGGGTTTGTCTGTGTACCGTCATTTGCACACAAAAACCAGTGATTACAGGTGATTTTTCTTGTTTCTAGCTCCCATGTAATTTTATGGGATTTTTGTTGGAGGACTCCTTTGGTCATGTCAGCTCAGGAGCACGGTGTTTGTGAGTTCCTCCGTTCTAAATCTGGCCGCATGCCCTCCGGGGCTGCACCATGGTCACCCTACCACTGACAGGCCTTGGAAGGTGCTGGAAGAGACATCTTTTTAAGGATTCGGTCTACCACGTGCAAGGGGGAGGCTAATGTCAAAATCGAGTTTAATCAGTGGGGTTGTCCTCATTTTACAATACTCTGAATTAAAGATACAGCCTGTGCTGCTGACAGTGAATTTTGAAACGTCTTTGCTCCGAGTGCATTTGAACCAAACGGACAACTTGAGGTATCTGTGAATGATTTGTCAGCACCAGGGGAAATTAGTGTATTAAAACCTGGGCCTGAACACATGTAGGCAAGACAAATGGGTGACATTTTTTTGTCATTGGGCTATGCACTGTATCCATTTATTTCACGGTATTTAAAACCGAGAACATAAAACAGAATATATTAAAAAAAAAGTCTTATTTCACTCCAGTCCCTGGAGCCTTAGCTCTTTCTGTACGCACAACAGGCCAGGGAAATTAGTAATTTCTTTTAAAGAGTCAAAAATTCACAGCAGCATTATTATAAGTGGGGGATGAGTGAGAGAGAAACCAGGATGTAAATGAGCGAGAGAGGGTTACGCAGATAAATTATGAAGGAAATTATTAAATATGAGCAGATCCAAAGAGCGTTCATGTAACAGGGAATTAGTCACCTCAAGTGCTCCAGCAGTGAAACGTGAAAGCTTTGTATTTACTACAAAGTCCGAAGGCCGTGTGCTTGTGCTACATGAAACATTAATTTATGGCAAAATGCATTAAATTAAATGAAAGGCTGAGATACATGAAATATTTCTGAATGTTACGTATTTTTTGAAAAGCTCACACATTTATCCATGCCATGGTTTTTTTTTTCCCCACCTCTGTCCTACTCCATTACTGTCAGCTCTATGACCTAAACTCTTAAACCATCTCTCTGCTATGAAAATGCTGGGGAAAAATAAAACACCAGTGAAATTTCCCCATTGGCATACTCAGTGAAACACGGCCTTCTTAGCGTTGAGAAGATTTAGAGATTTATAGATCAGTATAACCTGAGGCAAATTTTTAAATGTTGGTTTAACCTGGACCAAGGTACTCTCTTTAACATTCATGGTCCACTCTAGCCAAAAACGGACTTTTATGGATAAATACACTCATCGAATTTCATCCGCCATTCTCTCAATATTCCTCCATCTTGGTTCTGAGACAGAAATAAAGGTGATATTGAAGTCTGGTACACCAGGAGGCCCTGAGGAAACAGAGCTGTAAGGCGGTCTTTTCTTGTTGGGTCAACCCTCCCAGGGGCTGAGCTTGTGACTCAGAGGTTGCAGGTTTGATGCCCAGGTTGGACACTGCCATTGTTCCCTTGTAGCTACAAGGTACCTAAACCAACCCAGAGGAGATCCAGCTGTATAAATGGATACTGTGTGATAATGTAAGCCATGTAAGTTACTCAGCATAAGAGCCTCTGGCTAAATGCCTAAATATAATATGCAGTGATTATAGCTGGTTGTGTCTCTTTACAACCACTATAAAGTTGAGCCTAATCGCTTCACAGTGAAGTAAGCCCTTTTTTAATTAGTTTCTTCATTGTCATCAGCACTCTTCAGCAATGAAAACATGATATGACTGAAAAAAATTATAATTCAGTTTAGTCTGTTCAAAAATGGAACAATAACATTGGTCCCACTTAATATTAAGTATTATTAATGACTATGTGCTTATGGTAAGGTAGGTACAAGGTATTAAAATGTGTAACAAAGATTTTAATTAATATTAATATATCTATTGGAACGGTCTAGTGCTACGTAGGACAGGGGTTAACGGCACAGGGATTATCCTCTTAAATGTAATTCCGGTTATACACTTTAAGAGGGTAGTTCCTGTGTAGCTAACGTACACATACATTGTACTTAAATGTAATTATGCTTCCACACTATTTTAACAGGGAAGAAATGAAATGGATATATGGTTCCAGAGGTAATCTGTATGTACAATGTTCAAATAGGTACTTATGGCTCCACGGGTTAATTTAAGAAAGCAGTTGATACGTAGTTTGTATAATTATGTTTTTTGGAATTTTAATAAATTTCATCATTGTTCTATTTATGTTCTTGGCCTCCTGTTTGACTGCCTGTCATCCACACGTGTAGCTACACTGTCCTCATTCTGAGGCACAACTGACTGTAACGCTATTATGATCCCCATTGCTGAGTGTGTTGTTTCACAATTGTCAGATGTGTAACTACAAACACATTGGTACACTTTTGTAATGACACTAATAACCAGTTATAGTAAATACAGGCCAATAGCTATATAACCACAAAAATCCCTGTCACACCAGTTAGTTCCTTGTACCTATGCGTGTGTCACACTGTACATACACTGTACCAACTACTTTCAAGTGCCATATAAGTACATAGTAATTAATGATGCTTGATGTATAGTGGGACCATAACATCAATATAAAATACATGGGATATGCACAGGTGGGGGGAATAAACCTCTAAGGGCTTGCAGACACAAGAACAAAAACATGTTGATATGTGACATGAAATAATGACTGGGGGTTAAGAAGTGAAAGCAAAGGGTGGGGCAGGGGCGGGGCAGGGGCGGGGCCTTAGCTACTCACCACTGCCCATTCTCCGCCTCCCCCAGAAAGCGCACTAACTCCCCCGGCTCCAGAGGAAGGTCCTGAGGCGATCTGACCTGGTGCTTCAGCTGGGCCAGAAACCGACCGTGCTCCTCCTGACAGCATGGACAACAGGCAGGGGAGGGTGTGAGTCTGACTGTGTGCCAGCTTTTACACCAGAGGCTAGAAGTGGGTGGTATCACTTCTTTAGAAACACACCCTGCCGCTGTACTTAATATAATAAACAAATTTGTATCATACGACATGCAAGGGAAAATACAGACTGTTTTCTTCACCAAGTTAGGGTCATTTTGGTACCATATCAGAGTAATGCTGAATGATAGTGATGATCTGGCAACCCTATTGCTCTCAATAGATCAGAGCTCACAAGAGTATGGAGAGAGCAGGCATAGTGTTTGTGTCTGAAATTGATATTTGCTACAATAACAAGTTATGAATTACATAAGGATGAACACAGGTAGAGTCCCAACCAGAACAAGAGTTGTGTTGGTTTTTTTCTTTAAAAGAAAAAAAAACAAATCGAAGTCAAGAGATCGATGCCAAAAACAGGATGTCGGTATCGTCAGTATCGATTCTTTGAGGATTGATCTACCCATCCCTACCAGAGGCCTGGGCAAGCCGACTGCAGGGGTGGGGGTCAGGTGAGGTCAGGGTCCCCCCCCAGGTGGGAACTACGCATTGATGGTGGCCAGTGTGAGCTTTTCCCTTTTACTGTAACAGGCTTTGGGAGAGTGAAATGAAGAGCCACAGTGTAACAGCAACCCTTTCTGATGACCATCATTCATAACCCTTTCTACATCTCACACACCAAGACTGACGCCATTTGTTTGAGCAAACATGGAATCAGCACTAAGTCTTGAAGCTCAAACTCCAATGAACACTTTTTTTGGGCATCGGCCGACTGCAAGCTTATTGGTTCCCTCAGATGTCAACTTCAGCTCATGAGCGTGAAAACTGAGTCTAGATAAGAGGTGGGTGGAAGCAGAAGAGTGCCATAGTGAAGGTGACCAAGGTGAGAACCAGGAGGTCCAGCTAGAAGAGCTTACATTCTTTTCATTGGTTTCCTCTTCGGCCTCAGAAGAGTTGGAGAGCTCGTCTGCACTTGACGGAACGGTGGCGGAATCTTCCGTGTCCATTGGACTCTGGTGCCTATGCCTCCACCCTGAGAAGTGGAAGAATGCTGATTAAACGGAGAACACGACTTCCCACATATCCCCAACAACAAACTACAGAAACCACACCCCACAATTCCCCAGCAGCCTGCAGAACCGACTGCACCCTATATTTCCACCCCACAAGAACTGTGTGAAACAGGTTTAAACACAGATTTAGAATGGGGGTTTGTTTGACCATGTTATATTCAATACTTGGCACATTATTCAGTCGAAAACCCCAGAGTTTTCAGTTCTCACAGTGACATTTGTGTCAGGTCAAAGCTTATTTAATCACGGACTGGAATGCAGCCACCTAATAGTTGCATGCTCCTCATGTGAAATTGAGGCCACACAATTTTGGAATAAATACGGCAGCAATTACCCAAGATATTATGCTATATTTTAGACCATTGTGCCAAGAGTTTGATCCAATGAAATAGAGCTCTCAGTGTTTGAAATCCTAATGAGTTTTTGCCTCGGTTGTTACTTTTGCCTGCCAGCAAAGGCCGGCTTTTGAATCCAGCCCGGGCAACAAAACAAGAGCCCTCGTTCCAAATGTAAAATAAAACTCTCTGTCCCACAAATGACCATGCTGTCCGGGAGTGCCATCATATCAGATCAAGGGCAGCCCTGATTTTGTAACTTTTCAAGCAGAACCTTGAACTTTGGCACAGTTGACCCTTTGCTCCTAGCGACAGTGCATGCAAAAGCTTGCTTTTACTCGTCCGGAAAATTCTCTCATTCCTGGCAAAGGAAACATTCTTTGACTGTCAGCACACCTGCTGCTAACTCACAGATCAAGATGGAGAATACAACAAAAAAAAAAATACACATTTGTAGGACAAACCAATATTTGGTTGTATTGAATATAAAGAAATGATCACTGGAAACCTGCCAATATTGAGATTATCTCATAAGACTTCCAGACAGGTTTACTTCTGTATTCCAGTCATTTTCATGATAGCAGAATGATGTTTCATGATCTCCACACTGGGTGAAAATACAATGAGACCCCAATCACTGATTTATTGTAAGCAATGAAAAGATTCTGCATCCCACAGCAAAACAACGAATTCAGTTGGGTACTGGTATAATATGGTACTTCCACTCACTAAAGCGGCTCTGAAACCTCATTCATCCTTAGCAAATGTATTTAACACAAGCGGGAATAAACACAAGTTGGAAAAAGTTTGGGATGAGCAGATAAATGTTTACCTCAGCCCTGATCTTCGTCAGCATTAAGGTAGTGAGCGCTGAGGACCGCAGCAGAACTGAGTCAGATTTCAGAAGGGGCTAATTCCACCACAGGAGCTGTGTGAGTGAGTTTGAGAAAGACGTTTTTCCACACTGACGTCAGAGGCGGGTCTGGAGGGGGTGTTAATAAAGGGAGAGGAACGGCGGATGCGCTATTGACCGGCCTGCAGCCGCAGATGAAAAATCAATGGGGAACACGCAAACAAGAACGTGCCGAATCGACAGGTGAAGCCCTCAAACTGAGGTTACATCAACAGAGCCATAATTACAGCCCACCGAATCCATTAGGAGCAAAGTTGCGCAATACTCTTCGCATAATGCAAAGAGCTAATGATCAATGACTGCAAGAAAAATAATTCTACATTGAAGCTCCCTTGTATTACCTCTAATGTCATACCTCTTATGTCGCATTCATTAAAATGGGTAAATCAACATCAATGCGTAAAAGGAAAAACAGTGCTTTCATTGCAAAATTAACTCAACACCATGAAACAAACACAAACCTGAATGACAAAATGTCACAACTAGATAGGCTTTTCTCATAGACATGCGAATACATTAACTACAATTCATTCTTAATGGTGTTAGTAAATAAATACATTCTCAAAATGAGTAAAAACAACCATGTTGTTAATGAAGAGACGCATCCCGTGTTTGCAGCTGAAAGAAGGTACTTTACTTGCACAGCCGGCCGCGGGAACGCAAGAACGGAGTAAAATGTTCAATGATGACATTGTGTGGTCAACATTTATATAGTTTCAGGGAACGACATTAGCATGTGATGACCAGGTAACCCCAGGAAGTGAGGCGCATACAGGATAGTGGGGAACCCAGACGGCACATAGCAGGGCAGCGACATCCCTTTGTAATTCAAATACACATTCTCATACACTGTGCCGTCCTCCAGACCAATATTCTCCCAACAATAGGAACACGTTAGATGAGTAAATATAATTTCTCTGACATGTCCTTTATTAAAACATAGCATAATACAGTATGTTCAGTACATGTTCTAATACGGAATGAAATGCTTCAGCATATGTCAAAACAGTTGTCAAAATAACCATCAAAGACTGTAATGGAAAGTTATCACTTTTGCGGATATTATAGATGTTGAATCTGATAATTTTTCATCAAAAAGCTGACAACAAACACTAAATGTTCGTGATTTCACATTTTCTTGCTACCAACAATACATATGTTTTTAGCCAAACAAAGGGAAAAAACCTTTTAACAAGAAATAAAACAAATAATTCTCTCAAAATTAATAAAATTGAGATTTTCGCTTGTTCACAGAGTTTAATGACCAGTTTGGCCCCTAAAACTGGTGGTTTTATTGACCACACCATTACCGGCAATGGCCAGAGGTCCACAGGATGGTATTGGCTGCGGCCAGGGAAAGACAACAAAACTGGCTCAGCCTCAATCGGGGGAAATCCTGTCTAATCACCCTATACCTGCTTCCCCTGGTCGGCCAGGCAAACGCAAGACTCAGGAACATTGACTTTCTGCGTGTTTATCGAAAAGTGTAGGACACGCGTCGAATCTGCAGTGTGAAAATAAGCGAGGACGAGCAGTCCCATTAGTTAGAGGAGTTACCTATGCAGAGCCCTCTTCCCCCGAGTCTGTGGAAGACAGTTACACAGGGGGGCTGAAAGTACAGCAGCCAAATTCAAGTAGAAAAAGGCGAGAAAAACTAGGTCGATAACATCACTCTGCAGACTTTGGGCTCTAACGGTCTGACTCAAGGAATCCGGTCATCTCAGGATTGATAGCCCTCTGTTGGACTTCAGTGACTTTGAGCACTTTTGCAGTGCTGTTAGATTCAGAGAAGCACCTGTGTGCAGCCAGCCAGCTAACAGTGGCCAAAGGCAGACAACTGTCCAGCAGAGAGGAGCAACGACTGGATAATGTGTTCCAAGTGCAATCTACAATGTCACTATGAGACTGTAGCAATGTGCTAGTCACTATGAAGAAATGTCAGCAATACACTTGGACAGCGTGGCTTGACGGAAAATTACAGTACGGCGTTATGACAAAATGTTCAACCGTTTCTCAGACACATTTCAACTTTCAATATGTATCTTTAGAGCTCAGGAGAACTGCACTTTCATGCAAATTTTCAAGGAAATTTTGATTTTGCCTTCATTTGCAGCTGTAAACTCCGTATAGACAGAAACACTGGCTACCCAATAATTGGCTTTATCTGATCGTCTTCATAACTGCTTGCAAATCCTTCTCATATTGACTCCCCCAGGTCAAACCGCACAAAAGAACTGAGTGCTCAGTTGACCACATTTAATAAAGGCTAAATGAAATAAATACTAATTGATTTAAATAGAAGTTATATCGTCGTCGTAAAATGGACGTGGCGTTTAGCACGTTTGCTAACGTTGGATGCGTTTGTGCTCTTCCTTGCTATAAGGCAAGGTGGCACTTTGCTCACTGTCTGCACTGCGTGGCTTAATAGAGGAGAACTGTCATCATTGGTGCCAATGGAAAATTATCCTGTCAACATCGGCTCTGAGGAGAACCGCAGGGTCACTGACTGTAGACAGAAGCACAAACAAGGCGGCGGTGTCCTCCTCACTCTCCGCTTTGGGACAAGCTTACACACACTGTCAGGAGATGCTCAATGGGTAGAAATGGGGATTACAGAAAAAGATACCGTTCATGTTTTGTTCATCTGTAAATGAAAAACGTAAATGTGGTCACAGAAATATGAAATAACGGTCAAGCACCCTGCTTCGTTTACCTGTTTGCTCCATTTCCAAAGCAGCTCGTACCTTAAATTTTCCTCATGATACATTTTGACGCCTCAGGTGGTTAAGGGTTCCTTAAGGTACAAAATTCCCTAATCTTCATGCCAATTTATAGGCCTACTATAAATGGAGATAAAGCATACAATTACCACAAAATGTCCTCTCGATTTAAGTGTGCTCTGAGGGTGGTGAGTGAGTTTGTCAGCACAGACAGTAACAGTATCCTGTAATCAATCAACAATCAAAATGTATGCTATCGGACAACTGTCACAGCCTGGTTCAGATATCACATTACATATAAACAATGAATGAGTCCTTCAGGACCCCTTACGCATGCTAATGGTGTTAGCTCCAACAGTATCAACTCACCAGGAGCCTTGCCAATAGATGAGTACTACTTTGGGCTCCGGCCCAGTTTTCATTCACACAGCGTACCTTGAGCAGTTAGCGTTTTCTTCAGTAGCCACAATGCTAGCACAAGTAATGGGAAATCAACTCCGTCTCTCCCACAGAGTCCCAGAAACAAACTCCACAGGACAGTTCATAATGAAAGATAAAGCCACAGCAAATTATCTGAAGCTAATTCAGAGTTTGGATCAGAAATGTGGGTCAAATTTACTTTGCATAACCACGAATAACCACACAAATATTTACTTTCAGTCCCTGTGTGTCAAAAAGCAAATCTGTTTTGTCAATTTGGGCAGATGCTAATGATTGAGCTGACTTGGGAGGGAAGTATGCTGAAAGTGATTAGCACAATCTTTGTATTCTCAAGCTTGAGCACAGCGGTAGTTGGGAGGGTGCAGAGTACAGTGTGGAACAGGGACACTGTGCTTATCAGGGCCCCAGTTTCCCCCCACAGAGCAGCTCTTTCTATCACATCGGCATTTTCCCAGGCACAAACTCTCTGACCTCTCCTGGCCTCCCCTCGGTTCTGCCGCGCGGACATCTCGCTTTATTTCACGCCTGGCCAATTCCGGCCGGCGCCGGTGTTTCCAATTCACTTTATTCAATAACGGGTTTCCTCAGAATTCCCTGGCACCTCTCTGTTCCCGGTGTCCGCCCCGACAGACAGAGCGAAGGCGAGGGGAAAGGTTTTAACACAGAGAGTCACTTAAAACAGTGTCACCTTTAATAGACAGAATCAGGAGGAGGGCCAAAGTCCGACAGTACAATGGTTCACAAGATATCCTACATGCTACAGTCCTGTTCGTCCTTACTTCAGGTCTGTTTGACATGTACAAATAAATTGTACCGTTATGAACAATACATCTCACTAAACAGCAATGTGTTGTTTATGGATGAAATGGATAATATTCAGTTACAATGAATACATCGCAGTAGCCTATTATGTATGAACCTCCAAGACAACACTATTAAAAACTGATAATAATGCTTTGTGTTTATCTCAGTTTTTTCCATGTAAATGCTTACATTGTTATTGTGTAACAGCATGTGAATGATTAATGTATTTGTAAACAAAAAAACTTTGGCTGGAACAGCTTGGTTTTTCATCCAAAAGCACTCACCACAAAAACTAATGACAGTATAAAATCAGCCCAAGCATCAAGGGAATTGAGGGAAACTCACAAATTTGAGCTTCCTGCACACCTGCAAATGGTTTAAATGGAATAAAATGAGACGGTTCAGCGGAGCCATTTTCTAACACATTTAGTCAAAACTCCTGAAAGATTTAACGCTTTCCCCAAACCCCCACCTCCCCCAAAAACCCTACCTGGCCATTAGCTGCGAAAAATGCTTTCTCCCAGACGTCACCCTGACAAGTCCCGCCGTGTCTCTCCAAAAAAATCGATTCAACCAGGTTGCGCTGTCTGAAGAGGTATCTGTACCGTCTTCTCTCAAAAGAGCCCGGCGCTGTCGTCTATTCTCCAGTGAGGCCAAACATGTTGCTTTCGCTGAAAGCCCACCGCCCCCCCCCCAGAACCCCTCCACTTTCCGCCTTTTCCAGAACGCCCTTTCCCGACAGCTTTGCGCCAGACGCGTCGGCTAAAAGCCGGCTGTGCCCACACGGTGTAAAGGTGTGAAATCGTACCCGTTACCTCTGCCTCCACTGTGAGCTGACGGGTCGCTGGGGAGCTCATAACTGAAGCCCCGGGATTGGACGAGGGAGACCACTGACTAGGCGAGGGGACCAATCACTTAATTCTATGACCCGCCCAACAGAAATTTTCACTGTTCACTTATGACAAGCTTCTGCTACTTTGCTGATTTCAGTATGGGCGCACAGAGCAGAAAAGTGGTGTCAAATATACCATGAAACGTAACAGCTGGCTTTTCAAGACATTGGTCAGATGACAGTAAATATCTTATCTCTCATAACCTGCAGGAGTATTTGAAAATACAGGTTACTGAAGGGTTTTTTTCCCCACTACATTTGATACCACCAGCAAAATAATTTTGTTATGAAATCTGCATGAATTTGACAGTTATCTTTGGGGTTGACTATGGCCAAATGTTTAAGTATTTAAAATGATGATTTGACTCCTGTCTGCAATACACTAGTGGACATGCACAAAAGTGATTCTGTGATCGTACATATCAGTGGCTATGCTCTATCGCTGTTTTAAGGGTTGCTACGCTTAAATGCTATTATGTGATACGTCAGAGTGGCTCTGCTTTGATGCTATTATGTGATATATCTGAATGGCTATGTAGTACTACTGGAGTCTGGTAGATTGGCTTGTCTGAGGTGGTTGTGTTGCTGTTGCTGTTTTCTGTGCGTTGAGTGTGACGGGAGTCGTTTCGGGGGTGCAGATTCGGGCCTCACCTCCCCTCTGGTTCTGGTTCTGGACAGGGCTGAGGCTCCTCCCTCGGGTTCCTGCCTCGGGGTCGGGAGTGCGCGAGTGTGGCTGTTTTGGGGACACCCTCCCCCCATTCCTGACAAACAAAGCACAACAAGCGTGAGCGTTTCACACTGATTCTAGGCCTGTCTGCTCAAGCAGTATGAAAACAAGCCCAGGCAAAAGATTTATGCAACAAGTGATTTTAAATGATCTGACTGCAATTACGTTACAAAACGTGCTTATAACATACTTATAACTAATGCATGCACACATATATCCGGTTTTACCCTTATCCCAGCCGTTACACATACACTACGCAGCATTTCTTCCTGGAAAACATCACCAAGTTATCCAGTTAGTACTCACGCCACACTACCAGTCTGTGTCAAGGTGTATACCTCTTGAGACCTTTCCCTTCGGTCTGTCATTCTGATTCTAAAATGTATGAGAGGTTTCTGGGGGTCACGTTTTCACTGCGGGCAAAGCAGTTCTGGCCACAAATGAACATTGTAATTCAAGAATATTTAACAAGGCTGCCTACGGCAGGCAGGCAGTGGTCAGCGTAAATCTTGCCATATTGCAAAAAAGGACCCTGCGATTGGCTTACAATACATATGCAAGGGGAGGAAGGTGAAGACAGTTTTCTGAATTGTGATTGCAATCCCCCTTGAACACATGGGGGAAGAAATGCTGCATAGTCTGTTTATAATGTTCCACAATGGGTTTTAATTCATTGCTATCTGTTGCATATTTGCATAATGAAAATTAATATTTCATTGTCAGGGGAAAAGGTACATTACTTTGAGTTGGATGTGTTGATAGAAGAGTGGTAAACTCCATCATTGATCCTCTGGTGTAGCTGTCGGGCCTCTGAAACAGAAAGCAAACACAATGTCACAAGAAGGGATGATGTCACAGGACAGCATCATTGGCAGAATAGATGACATCACGATGAGGCAGGACGGAAATGTCCCCTGAGGGGCACTGCAAGCAGGGAGTCGGACTTCTGCCTATCTGGACTTTGTCTTTTGTTTTTCTCTGCGCTTCAGCGGTTTGGTAAATGTTACAAGTGTACATGGAGTGCGCCATGACAAGGGAGAGTTAGCACGTTGTCTCGGTCTAGACTTCCCTTGAGCTAATTTATCAAACTTATTATGATGCTACATCAGCTAGACAGCCGTTCCTGGCTGAGGGATGCTCAGATGAAAGACATGAGATTAAAAATAAATGAAGGGCTGAATAAACAGGAGGTGTCACTGGCTTGAGAGAGTAAGCAGGGCCACAGCTTGAGGCAGTCAGTCTTTCAAACGAGTCTGGAGAAGCCGTTAACCCCGGCTAACTCTGTATCAGCTGGTGCCAGATCTACACCGTCCGTGGCTGCTAGCGAGATAATCGGCCGCTGGCATCCGGCGCTGTGTGGCTGCGCGCCTATCAGCTATCGGTGAGAGAGAGAGGAAGTTGTAAGCGGAGCTTTGGTCGGTCTCGTCAGCGTTCACACAGGCGCTTTTCCCCGGGACCTGTCAGATGCCGGCGAGCACGGCCAGAGTCCGCTGAGCCGCGATATATCGCTTCCCTTTGTTAGCGCTCGACATTTCGCCTTCACTTCGCTGTCACCGGCTAAAGACTCACTCGGCTAAAGGTTCTTAGGCGCCGAGAACCACATTAAGGGGACAGCTGTGAAACTGACAGTCCAGAGTAGGAAGAACACTTTACGTTCATACCCTCTTCTCGCAGCATCTTTCATACAGTTTTATGCGACAGCGATTGCATAAAAGCCCTCAGAAATGCTACATTGTTTTCAGATGTTAACTGTAGATTTAAATGTAGATTCACAATATTTAGGCCTTCTTCAGGAAAGGTGAAATATCCGAAACGCCAGTGAAGCTCATGATATGCTAATGGTATCAGACAAGCATCAAAAAGCACCGTGAGCAAAATATTTAATATATTCTTTTCATGTAGCCTAAACAAACGGCCTCTTCAGCCTTTCTCTTCCTGCATTTGCCAGATTCCAAAGAGCCCGCTGTCGCCATGGCCACCGCAGTTCAATTAGAGGTGCATACGAAGAAAACGGCGTGTTGCTAATTACTGAGGGGATTGACTAAGAGGCAATTAATGAGGTCTGCTTGTAGGCGGAGTCTTAATTAGCACTCGGGTGTGATACTGAGTAACAGAGGAAGAATGAACTGTTGAGCTCCCCAATAAAGACTCAAAGGAGTTCAAACAGGCTGGATGACCTGGCCTTCAGACTTTATCTACTTTGTGTACACACCATTAGAGCAAAGCCGTTTATTAAACTAAAGTACTGACACATCTCTTTATTTTTCACCATTGTGTGACCAGTACTTATTCGTTCGAGAGTACAGTTATGGTACAAAATGAATACAGAGGCAATGTATAAGTGAATGCCTTGCACTGTAGATATTAAGGTAATTAAAACGTGACGTCCAATGACAACACTGTGAAGACAGGAATCGCAGACATCTAACCAGTAACAAATCATTATTAAATTATTTGTTACTGGTTACAGTGCAGTGCGCGTGTGAAATATGTTGTATAATTAAAGAGAAATGCAACAAGTAGAAATGTGACGGCAATGAGAAGAAACTGATCACACCCACTCAAACCCATGAAAGACTGAGTTGTGTTTGCATAGTTAAATAAATTCCATTTACTTGCTTTCATTGACCCTCATTAACAATATTTGCCCAGATAGCAGTTTTGGTTCACTTACTTTGTTATATAAATAACCAGAAGTGTTGCTAGGAAAGGTCTCACAAGAAAAATGAGAGCCATGATTTGTTGGAAATGAAAGGAGGTCATCCAGTCAGCCTGGCTCTACCCAGAAAACCAAGGCGTGGGCAAACGTCCCCTGAGGTTTGTGTTCCTACCTCTACAGGCCTCCAGCTGACCCGTCAGAACTTTCCGGATCTCTGTCACCCATGAGTTCTTCACCTCCATGGAAGGTGCCTGCGGAGAGGGAGACAGGAACGCTGTAGGCTCTATCCTAAATTCTAAAATATCCCAAAAAATCTCTCAACCCAAAACCCCCTGAGCACACTGCTTTCCCCTCCGACTGAAACCATTATCAACGATTCAGCTCTGCGAGACCTGATTTTACACAGACCCGCGATCGACGAAGCTGAACTTAAAGCACAGCCCGGCACAGCCAGAACCGTGTTTTCCACACTATTAAGTCCAATTTAGTCAAGGCCGGTTCAAAGCACAGCCACAAAAGCCGAGCAGTGAACACTCAATGGCAACGTTGCCCTGTCTCCTTGTCCTCAAAAGTGGATCTAATATTATGATTATGATTATATTTTTTTTGCTTTCGATTTGACTGGCCATCTACATATTTGGACCAGGTTCATTCAGGTCCACCAGCATTCACACTCCATTGTTGTCTGGATGATATCTCTCTTGATGCTTCATATAAGTAAATATTAATTATTTCCTACAGACAGGTAAATATTATTTCCTACATATGGGTAAATATCAATCATTTCCAGTGTGCAAGTAAATATTAATTACTCAATACATGGAAATGGACCTTACTGAATGTGATAGTTTTTTTTCTCAGATTAGATCAGGACATTGAGCTACTCATGAATGAGAATCTCTGGTTGTGCAAAAAAAAGATAATTTTTTTAAAGGGGCTTTGATGAAGCTGCCAAATGAATATTCATCTTCTCTGAGAGTTTTGCCATTTATTCAACATAAATAGTTAAACTCAACTTAGCCAATTGTTTGATTAATTATTCTGAAAGCCAACACACTTTAAATCATAATTTTATCAAGTCTTTTCTCATTAAAAAATGTAATATTCATGCATGTCACAAATTTTTTCAAGGGGAGAACTTTTGAGAAATACACTGGAAGAGGCAAAACACTGGGGTAAAACAGTGAATGAAGGTGTCAGCTAGAATGAAGAACAGAGTTCTCTCTGGGGTCAGTCTTTGGATATGGACAGCACTGGCTTCAAAGCTCAGGCTACTGACTGCTGGAGTGAAGCCTGCAGACGCCAGTCCACCTCTCCCTTCCAGCAGGTGAATACTGCCACCTAGTGGCCACACTTGGGTATATCAACCCAAGAATAAGTAACTCAGCTGCACATACTGGGTATTAGACTTGTGTATGAGTAGGGTGGATTTACAAACCCACGTAACGCATTGTAAAGTTTTAATTATTTCTTATTCATTTATATGGTGATATACATTCATTCAGGTACTGATTAAATGTATACTGTTATACTTATCACCGCACCTGGATGATATAGACTTCCTCTCTCCCGTTGTACCAAACTTCAAACTTCTTTGGGTCCCCTTTCACGTTTTCTGTGATGCCGACAGCACTCATCTGCAAGAAGTAGGCTTCATTACACAAACCTTGTAGCACCTTGTCAATAAATCTCTGATAACCAGACATCACATTGTTTCCTGTGACAACCCTGTAATTCACCTCATTTCCAGGAGTCTTGACTTTTTCTAGAATGTCAGAATTTCAGCAATATTACTTTTTTCCCCATGAACATCTTTCTAGTAAATTTAATAGCTAGACCACCGTATTTTTTGGAGGAAATAATTTTCTTTTGAGAGCGGACAATCCATTCTCCTTTTGTATTTATATTATTTTTAAGCAGGGTTGTGAAGATCAACAGGTAACACAGCACAAAGACAGGGAGAAGAGGTTTAAGCTGCTCTGCAACTGTTGATCCCTCTCCACAATTCTCAGTCAACAAATACTTGAACCGAAGGGCCTCACTATATACGGCTTTATCCATTTCAAGCCCTTACTAGCTCATTCCATGTGTTTGTACTTAGTAGAGCTGACAACAGCAGCGTGGGAGGGGTCAGAGGTCAGGGGTCAGGTGGGGGGCACTTGCCTTCAGGGAGTGCTTAAAGCTGTAGGAGGGCGACTTCTCACGCCCGTCCGACGGCTCCTCCCGCCTCTTGCAGAAGAGGAGCAGCTTGCTGTAGAGGAACAGGTGTCTCTGCATGGGTTTGAAGCGGGCCAGGTCCTTGACTTTGCTGTGGCCCTTCTTACGGTCGGTCCACACACTGAAGGACCCCTGCATGAGGAGCCGGCCCAGCTCGCTCAGGTCTCCCTGGGGGACGGGTTAGAGACAGCACACAAACCACTCTGAGCAGGCATGTCTCCAGGCTGGACAATGACAAAAAACGTCTCACTCAAATACCAATAAAGGAAGAGCACTATCACTACAACTGAGAAAAAATACATTAGGAGAGTACAAAATAAAACTAACATAAAGACTTAATTTGGAATTAAATGCGAATGCCCTGTTAAAATACTTGTCTTTGGAGTTCATTATTAAGTAAATGTGTACTATTTCACAAGTTTACTCTGTGAAATCAGGAGCTATGTCAATATTGAGTAAATACATTTGAATTATTAAATATTTGGAATTCTAAATACTTTAGTATTTAAAATAAATATTAAGATGTGACACTAATTTGGCACTTGGTTTCAGACAGAGAGCCAGAATATTTTGCATGTGGATTTTTGAGAAACACTATTTTCACACTGCAGGTTGTGATTTGTTCGTTGAAGAATGGCAGGATGAAGAGAGGGCCTTTACAATAAGACAGAGAAGGTGCAATTAAAATTGCTACAAAATGCATGGTTTAACCCTATGATTCAGCACGTACCTCGAACCCTGTGATTGCGATCTGGTGCATGGAATCGTTGACTGACTTAATGATGTCCAGCACTGTAGCCAGGGCATCCTCCAGCTCAGCTGCCCCTTCTGAGTTCTCGCTGCACTTTAGCATCTCCTAGTGGACAGAAAGGGAATAACATTCAAAGTTGTCTCTCTCAGAAGCTCTTCAGGGCTCTAATATGACAGTCCAAACTATTGCGCAACAATAAAAAAAAAACTGTTATACGGAATAATTGATACGTCATTAATTTTAAAACCCAGACTTGTGTGACAACAATTTCAGAGCAGGGCACATTATATAGCACTTTGGAATGTAGCCAAATAATTTCCATGCTCCTCTTTTGTGAAATTGTCGATAATTGTTGAGTTTAGACCATTAAAATTAAGACTGAAATAGTGCAGGGTGTCAAATTCCAGTTCTGGAGGGCAGCAGTACCTTCCAGCTTTCACATTTCAGCTGTAGTCAAAGACACTGGGGCTTTTACAAAGCACGCTCCACTGATCCAGCACAGAGACACAAGGTATCACTGACAAGCTTCACTTTTCAATCAATCGGTTCCCAAAGAATTTACAAAATCACTTGGATGTAGACGGGTCCAAACTTAACTTAAAACAGTGGACAGGCTATTGTCTTCAAGGCTGAGCCTCCATGAGAAAAAGAACAAGGACTCCCTCTCACACGACACACAGACAACAACCACACTCAGCTCGACACATATACTATCTGCTAAGGGTCAAGGGTGGTGCTTGAAGCATATGAAGACTTGAAGCGCACGTCTGTATGACTATGACCCTGAACTCTGATTGGTCCTAGCCTAGGCTTCCTGCATTCTGATTGGTTACTGCAGGATCCTGATGGTAGGTTTGACCAGTGGTGTCAAACTTGGGGAGTCATACCTGTGCTGGTTTTAATTCCGACAAAATAACTGTTGCCTGAATTGGTTTAATTACTCATTATCCATTCGGCCATATGCAGGTAACCCAGCTTAAGTACACGGCATTTATTTAGCAGACCCTTTCAGCCAAAACAACATACAGTTCATTAGACTAAGCCAGGGGACAGTCCACTCTGAGAGCCTTGCTCAGCTGCTCTGACCCTTCTGTGACCTCACTGGGGCTTGAACCAAAAACCCTCTGGGCCCCACGTGACCATCTTAGCCTATAGACGCCCCCTGTCCATATGACCATTAAGAGGAAGCAGAAGTGGGAGTTCAACCCAAGGAACGTGTTCATGACATCACTGGTTTAGCGGAAAATGAGGTCAGGCTCTAGTTATGACCCTGACAAGTGCAATGAGTGAAGGAAAATCTTGTGTTTGAATAAATTGCCACATCTCATTTCGGGGACATGGCAGTGACCTCTTTTGCAGTATAATGAGGCTGTGAAACCAGTAGAAATTCAACTTCATTATTATAAAAACTGACATAACTCACCCACAGTGTGATTTCTGTCATATTTCTGAAAACTGTATTCAGCTGAGGCAGTGGAGTTTTTCTGTGGCATGTCTGTGGCTTTTTGAACTGTATAAAGACACTTTTCCTGACTACAATACAATACCCCAAATGTGGCTGAGATTGTTATAATGAAATCTTTCATGTGCACTTTGATGGTACAACAGCCATAAAAAAACTTGGATTCCTACTCACCGCTAAGGTTATGGTTATCGCTCAGCTATTAACTACGCAAATCACTGTGGTGAGAGGCTTGTGTTGCTTCTGTGATCAAATGTGGAGGCCTGGTGAGATTCCGCCTCGCGTTGGCACAGGGGTGTCAAACTCATGCCCTGGAGGGTCGTAGCATGTGCAGATTTTTTTTGCACAGCTAATCTACCCCTCAGAAACAAGTCCACGGACTCATACGGCAGTCGGTAACTTCAGTTATTCGCTTCAGTGCCGAATCGTGCCAAAAAAACACTTCCACTCCAGGACTGGAGGGTGACGCCTCTGTGTTGGAACATCATTTCAGCTGTCGTCTCAAATGTCCGATCATGAGGGGGGCACATTTGTGTCTCCACCAATGACCTTAGCTCAGTCAGGTATTTCCTAGCTTGAAGCCAAAGCCACAAAAATAGATTAAAACAGTGGCCCATAAGCTCGGGTTCGAGTCGCAGGTTTCATCTGTTGGTTCGTGGAATAATTTAGGCTGCAGCAACATTACAAATGCAGTGTAATTATAAGCGCATAAAAGTTGTTATGGTTCATTGATCTTATTCTGTATTTGTGCAAATAAACATTAACTAGAAAAACAAAATAAAACCAAAATGCATTTTTGATTAAACATTTGACAATGTGTTTCATGTTAGAAATGTCTGTGTCCAGTGAGGTATTTGCTGACGAAAATGTACCCAAAAAGGTCAATCTATGGTTCTTCCATTCAAATTATTTATTTAACCATCAGCTAGCTACTTTACCATTTTTCTTTACTGTGCCTTTTTATCAAATTTTTTGTCTGCATTACCTCTCTGTTGCTGAAACCAGTTTCTCCAACAGGCACATAGCCCTGTTTTGTCTTATTTATTGAACGTGATTTTTCATGTTCAATAAATAAGACAAAACAGGGCTATGTGCCTGTAACATACACTCAAAGTATCAGAAGCTGATAGTGTATGGTTTCGGAAAACAAAATTCCTTCTTGAAGCTTGAATATTTACCTCCTGCAAAGGAAAGTGCCCTGCTCCGCTTTCCCTATTTGCCGCCATCTGCAAAGATCTGCTGCATATTCATTCATTAAAAATGTTTAAAAAACTGTGCTGAATGAAGATGATGACTGTGTTACTTATGATAACGGTACTTTAATAGAGTGGACGAGTAAACCTGTTAGATAAGCTAATATTAGCCAAGCAGTTCAACAGCTATAAACTGCATTAGGGATGTCGTATTAAGAAGGGATATGGTTTTATAATATATAGTCAGGCAGTTATCCTGAGTTTATGACTGCAAGGTGGTAAAGTCCAAGAGCTACCAGTAGATTTGACCTGCAACCCCCAACTATGTGTATTTTATGACCATGGTATATATTGTATTAATATCTATTGACGCCCTGTTGTCTGGATTCTTCATGAAGTTGGACTCAGTTTGTCACAGCCCTGTTTCTAATCTGTTATCAGCCCCTCGGGTTTTATTTTACCAAATAAAAAATAACATCCTTTTTGCATTTGTACATGTCTAATATCTATTTTATTAATTTGATTTTTGTTTGCTAGATTTGACTGAAAAAATATTATAGGGATTTGGTAAAAAAATATAGTTTAAAGTAGTTTTATGTATTTTGACTCATTGCTTTAGCTTCCTCTCCTGCTTTCTACCTGGCAGTTCTGGGCATCTGTTTCTCCTGACTATGCCACAATGTCTGCTTTCTGTGATGGTCCGTTAATTTCAGTAGCTTTAAGGTATTCAGACATGGCTATTCTCAGGAGTGCAACATCTGTCATTGCAAAAGTTTGTGAACCCCTGGATTACAACACAGAAAAATGCTTTCTGTACAGTTGCAAGAATGGGTTTCAGATGCAATTCCATGACCTCATTTTAAAATGCCCTGAAACTTCCAGGTTACATAAATGATATAATAGTAGAAATAATTGTCGAAACTGGCGTGAGAAACAAAACCAGATATGGCTGTGATTTGCCTACCCTTGTTCTAAGATTAGGTAGACTTTCTTGGGAGGAGCAGTTTTCAGCTCTCTCACACAGATTCCAGAAAAGGCCAGCTCCCTAAAGATGAGGTCATGTGTCGGGGATGGGGGGGCAGGGGGCCAAATGGAATGGCCCACCACAGTCCTGCAGAAACCATTCTCCAGCCAGATTTCTTGAAAGACTCATGTTTGACAACTTAAAACTTGCCTTGTGTCCCTACATGAAATATATCACTTTGTTATACCCTGTAAGTGAACATGTGCTGGTGTAAATCATACAGCTAATTAGAAAACTGAGCCAAGAAATCGGACAGAAACAAAAACCTGCATGCATACCGCTCCAGGACATGATGACCAGGCGTATGACGTTCTCCTTGTGGAAGCGCAACTTTAGTGCAACTGGCTAGCGTGAGACAACCATTTTCCCCAACCTCAAGAGATTTTATATTGGCAGCACTTAAACGTCTTAGAATGGAACAGTGTACGTGCATCTGTGAGGGTTATTCAAAAGCTACAGCAATACACTGATACTAAAAAATGTGTAGCCTATAATAAGGTAGTATACAGAGGTGATACTTAAAACGTAAAATATTAATGAGTGTTCAGATTAAGAAAAGCTCTCAGGGTACAAATAATCTGGAGCATTTTATGCCCATTTCTTTTTCCATTTGTGACACACCGTCTTAGGTCTTGAATCGGAAAATGAACATTTTGGTTTTTACAGTTAATAATAATTGTGATTCAAACCATTAAAATGGTGTGTCTAAAGTAGTGTCATATACTACAATCAAGAAAAAAATAATTAAATGTGTGTGTGTACACATTTTTTTTTACTCAATAGGGGAACAGTGGCCAGTGGACACACATTTTCCATTTAGTATCAGAGCCAAACAATCAAACATTTCTTAACTATTTTCCCACAATGTCTATCTTCCCACAATAAGACTTACAAGTATTTGTGATGCAAGTGCCGTGTGTCATTAACGCGCAATGCATTCAAAAACATTTTAAACAGGTTGTTTCCAGTCCAAAAATGTGTTCTAGTGTACAGCACCTAATAGGTTCATACTATGTAAATCTGTTCAAACCATTGACACCTAGGCGAGTTAAGGCCCGCACATGATGGAAGATGGAAGACTGATTTATGACAGAGATATTCATTCAGATGTCATGATGTGACACATGAACTCTGAGGGAGAACTGTTCTGTGTTACAGCGGGGAGTTTTCCAAGGAACAAATCCTCTGAACCATCTCACGTACCAACTTCTGTGGCTGACAATACATGGCTGCTACGCTGTTCACTTTTTCAATCAAAGTCTGTGTGCGTTTGCGTGTGTGCACGTACGTGCGCGCGTGCGTGCATGCATGCAGCTTTTCAAGTTGACTGCAGTTACAAATGTTCTTCCTTCAATTACTTGATGTACTTCCATTTTATACTCTATATATCAAAGAATATATTATCCATAATTGTTTGGACCACTCTGAGAAATTATCATTTAACAAAATTTGAATAACTTATTGACACTTATTCACCAGCTATTTGTGGAATAGTGTTACTCATGAGGAGTTGGTTTTGCAATGAAAAATATTAAGAAGAGAAGTTAGTTTTAGAATGACGAAAGAATAATATGTTCTCCAGTCAAAGAACACAAGCAGGTCAGTAGCCCTTAAATTTACAAATACATGGCGAAAGTACAATTTTTAACAGACTAATAAAGCAAGCTTTCAAAGTTATGAAACGACTGCAGGCTGAAAAACGTAAGAGTTCGTTTTCAGTTCTCAACTTGCCCTCAGCATCAGCTGGTACTTGGTGATTCTCTGCACAGGCTTCAGCAAGTACGCATCCAGGGACAGTTTGTGGTCCAGCTTTTTCTGGCATTCCTACGATAACAAAAACATCCCATGAAAACTGGCTCAGCAGTGCATGCCATTGCTAAAAACAGATGTATCAAGAGACCTTTCCCTCTGCAAACTGCTTCCATGATTAAGGCGGAATACTCTTTTCCCAGGCAGGGAACACTGGCTTAATCTTTCTACCAAAAACAGGGGTGTTTAGTGGTGGGAAAGCTTTTAAACTGAGTTGACTAAAATGAAAGTAGCATATAAAGCATTTGACTAGCAAACCAATGACTAGTTCTCCTTAATTGTTCTTGTGCATACAGATAAACAACTTTATTGGAGCTTAACATAAAAAGTCATTTATATCTTAAAATGGCCCTAATTTGTACAGCCAACCAAATATTTTCCTTGGAGTTTAATCATCATCACACTGGAATGTACAACAAGGGCAAAACTGTTTAGGAATTTCGCCGCCAAATTCTTGTCTTCATCATTTAACGTAGCCTCAATTGTTTATTTGATTTGGCATTTCGATAGCGGTCATGATCTTCAGCTACAGACTACATGCTTGGTTGAAATGTTTGACTGTGGTCTGATATATGAGTCAGCCTGCATTGGTGAGTTTAGAGGTGGCTGTTTCGAACATGAAGCAAGAATCCTGTAATTGTTTGGAAATGAAGGTTATTGTACATATCGGTCTTCCAGGAAGGAAGTTGCGCTGTCCTGAAACAGATATGTCTCACAGTGATAGAGGAATCACCTGGAAGAAAGCACTATCGCCATATTGCCTCCAGAGGGCCTCAGAACGAGGCTTGTTCTGGCAGTATCTCTCATAAATCTGCAGGTCTTCTTTCTGAAACAAACCAAAAAAGAGCGTTATCATCCGCCCCAGGATAGCTCGTCCCATGTCCCACTCCCAGGGGTGGGGGTAGGGCTACAGGGCAAATGCTGGTTTTTTTTTTCTTTTTTTAACACCCAAAGAAGACTTCAGGCTATCAATATATCAGGATAGGTTAGAAAACTATGCAATCAACAGCTTTAATTGGTCAATTACATGCTGTGTAGCGATCAAACCCTGCAGACACTGGAGGACCAGGATTGGCCACCCCGATCCAGCTTACTGCCATAAACAAACTCTCCACATTGTGTGTTTGCTGGGTTCATATATCACTTACTACATCTTTTTGTTCTTCCTCAAACAAAAACATCACAGTAACTTTCACTTACTCTTTTCAAGAAACATGTCCCGACTAATTCTGGATTCTCTACACAATTTTCGAGCTCTTTCAGAAACGTCCTGCAAAGAGGAGGAGAGAGAACGTGGGGATAAATGTTAATTTAGCAACCTTTTCATCCAGGCAAAACAGCTCTTAAATGACCCCAAGTAAACCAGGGTGAAGGAAAAAAAAAACAGGAAGCCAGGTGTTTACGATTCCAATTCTCTTCTGCAGTGGGAATTCTACTTAGGAAAAGGGAAGCTGAGCTCAGAGGGTAATTATAGCACATGGTGAGAGAAGAAGAGAATCCCCTCAGTTGAGAGAGACAGGCCCAGATTGCCTTTAGTAGGGCATGTATGTGTGTCACACAGCGCTAGAAAGCTCGAGGAATGTTGAAATTCTTGGGAAGCATCAAAGTTGAGATGACATTAACCTACTTAGACACAACGCCTCTACCTTTTTTTTTTGAAGTGACCCAGTTACATTGGACACCTTTTATGTCTTTGTGTATTATGACACACAATCTGAGCTTTACCCATGGAAAATAAAACAGGCAAAAGAAAGACAAAAACAATGCATTCTTATCAGTGAGGTCTGTCATTGTAAAATATACAATACACATTGTTTTGTGAAACACAATACCTACCCCGTCAAAATCTTCAAGAAAGGAAACATTAAAATCGTATCACATGTGCAAGAACATGAGCACGGACAGAGCGAGAATAATAAAAAAGAAAGTGGGTATAAAGCTAAAAATCAGTGATAAAACATGAGGAAACTGTTACTCTTTACAGCAGGCTCAATATGCACCGTATGGATCCCAGCCCAAAACCTTAGGAGGATATTCAGAAGAAGGCCACCCGAAGAATAAATTCATATCCGGAAAGCATTTCTCCTTCAAATCGATATCAGCAGATTACTTAACACTGCACTTTTTCTCTTTTCTCTCTCTCGTACTTTGAATTTTACTTATTGAGCTATACGTCACGTTTAAATGTACAGTTTTACAAAAACCCAATGTAATTACATCTGTTTTTGTGGCATTTTAAGACATCATTTTTTTTTTACAGGTTTTCATGCCGTTCCATCAGATTCTTGAAATAGCTACTGTACACATCCAAACAAACCGGATAGAATCATCACATAGCCAGCAGCAACCACTAGAGGATTGCCATTTCTCATCTCCGTCAACATTTGAGTTTCACAGTTCCGCTGGCGCACCTGTAGTTCCCGACTTCCAAAACCAAGGTAAGGAGATAAATTTACAAGCTAGCTCCATGTACTGGTAGCTGCGTCCCTCATGAAGTAACACATACAAAACTTCTGTGATATGGCGAAAAATGCAATTCTGGTGAGTCTGACAATATAATAACACGAGCATCAATTGCAGGAATTTCTTTGGCTGTAGTCTCAACATTGGTCAATATCTATCTGAATGTGTTTCGTCTTAGTACCAAAGGCCTGGATAAAGATAAACAGTTAGCTATTAACACCGGCAAACTTGACTTTAGTTGGCTATTGACAGGTCAGCTGAAAAGTCATGCCTTCTATTTGGACGAAGATGCGTTTGCTAACTTTAAGTCTTGCCTGAAGTCGAAAGTAGTCATGAGGCGGTTATCACACTGCACAAGTCTTTCAAAAGGGCAGAGCATTTATTTCGTTGTTTTTTTTTTTATAACAGACGCGCATCCTGTTTGAGGAAGATAAAGTGTGCCTGAAGTGACCGAAATGACCATCGTTAAGGTAAAACTCGCTTGTCTGCCAGTTGTGTGCGTGTTATTCGCCATTTCGGTGAATGTTTCTCTCCAAAAAAAATCGATTGTGTAAAGAATTGAATCACTGGATTGTGATTGTCTTTTTCAAATGCTCATTTTCTTGTTACCTTACTTGGTAATCGTGAATCAGTGGCGCATCCGATTTTAAGTGTCATTTTGTCTGGTGCCTAGTTCGCGAACTGGAACTCGGATAACTTCGAGAGAAAAAAAGTTTTACGAGCTGGACTGTCACAGCATTGAATGCCAGGTATTATAATTCAGAGTTTAATGTGTGTTAAGCCATTCAACTTTGGTGGCACGGTCTAGACATGGTGGAAGTGAGTTGCTTCAAACGGCAGTTAAATTAGCTAAAACTTGCTCATGCAACATGCAAACCAGAATATGAGCAGTGCATGATGTGCTAATGAGATGTGCAAATGTTCATGAAACTTGCTATACTTAAATGACGTTTTTAACCGCGGCTCCGAGCGCGAAGCTGGCATTTAGGGGAGTGAGAATGTCACTTAACACCAGACGAAAGTTGCTAGCCGTGGTTAAACGCGTGCATTTGCACAGAAATAATGATTTAGTCAAAGACCAGTGTCTCTTTTATTAGCAGCTCTATTAAGTCTGATTCTATCCACACTTGGTAGTGAAAGGTAATGTTCAAGCTCACGACGGTACAACCACGTAAAAAAAGTGAGTACATCCAAAAGCGACGCGGTGTAACTTCAGAAACCTGTGCATTCGTATCCTTTTGATGTTTAACGTTACTTGCAAGTTCAATGGTAATATATCAGCTAACCGTAATAGTGCATTCACGCTGAGTATTTTGGAATGCTCTGTCAAGCGATAGATATTTATTAGACAGCAAACAAGTTTGTTGTGCATGAGTACATTGCATTTTATCAGTTATGCTGAAATGGCAGCGAAGTCTAAATAGCTAACCACATTAAGGATGTGGTATGTACAATATTCGATATCAATCCTTTGTGATTTATCTTAGATTACCAACGTGGTAAACTGCTGGAACAACAGAAAAATATTTTGAGCATAACGAAAACTATTTAAGTAGCAAACTGGATTATAATGAATGACATTTGTCAATGTTTGCTAATTTGGCTAACCCATGCCATAGCCATAACGTAAGCTGGTTTGACGTTAACTGACAGTATGAGTTGTGGACAGTAACATAGGCAACTTCTCCCGTACACTCATGAGTTTGAAACTTAATATGTATAGCTGTCATCTCTTGGTTGTCGCAATCGCAGTTGAATATATATATATCGAATAACCATAAAAGATATATTTCGAATAGTTCCAAGTAGTCTAATCAGCATGCACGCAAGAGAATTCAACCAACAGCAGGGCAGACATGTCGTTCTGTTCCCCACCATCCTGCCCACCAAACTACCAAAAAATTCTTCCTCCCCAGTTTAAAAGTTCACACCTCGGTTCAGAGGCACTTCTGGTTGTAAAACATAATTGTGTTTAGTGCCTAGCACACAAGCTCATACCCGGATAGTTATGAGCAACAAAAAGTTTGACTGGCTAACAAATTAGCTTGTGCTAGGTTACATAAAATTGTTCTCCTTCCCCTTTTAGATTTTTGTTTGATACACATGTGAATGTGCACCATGTCATTTTTGTTTTTACTATCAAGAAAGATGAGTTGAATATCCTGGTACTCACAAAACAAAGCAAAATACATTGGGAAACATAGTTACAGTGTCTAATCTTAGGGGCAGTAAACTTGTAAATCCCTTACAATAAAAAGTGCAATAAACCATTTTACACATACTGTACATATTTTCTTGCTAGTAGCCAGTTTCCGCCAATAGAAAATGGCAGTAAATTATCTGTTTATGTTCGTAGAGTATACATAGCAGTAATATTTGAAGCTGCAGAGAAAGAATGAGAGCTTTGTGTATTGTGTATGTTATCTAGTTTAGTGAGATTATACTGGCTGATATTTTACCCTGAAATCTTTTTTAGTTGCGTTATCAGTCGAAATGACGAAAGATGCATTCTGTTCATGTACCCAAGACCGGTTTTCTCATAAAGCACAGCGTCTGAACAGACAAGGGCCTTCAGGTAAACTCTTGAACCCGACAGTTTCTTCGCCTTTGGTGTTCTCATGAACAGGAAATGATTGTACCTCGTTCAGGAGGTGCTACCAAATTGAAATGCCCTTTTAACATTGGAGTCATTCCATGAGAATGCACAAAATGTGTACTCCAACGTCTAGCATCTGATTTTTAATGGTTTAGATCTATACAAACAGACATGACAAGCATTCCTGTAGCATTGTTTGGAAATATACTTTGATATGTGGTATTTGTATCTAACTTTGATAATGATTAAGACATCATTTAAACTAATTGAACCTGCAGCTTCAAGTGTTGTTTCGGTTTTCCCAGTAAAAATGGTTATTTATTCAGTGTACAGTTAGTGGGTCATCAAAATTGTTCATCTTATATAAAAAAATCTACAAACAGTCAGGGGTTATGTACCATATAGAGGAAATTCAGAAAACGAGAAGAAAGCTAAAAAAAAGTTTCATCTTTTAAACTCTATATTCCCAAATAATTATCATTTGAATGTAAAGCTTGACATTAAATTTGAAACAATTTAAATTAGGTGAGAATGTTTCCTCACCTTGGAACAGTGCTGCCTGGTGGTCAGAGCATGGTACATGCACTTCCAAATACATACAAATTAATTTCCTTATTAATCTGTGGTACAGGCCGTAACCATCACCAAATGAAAAAGAATAAGATTAAATGTAAATCCGAACCTGAAGAGTGAAACAGTTGGTGCAGTTCCCTTGACAAAGTCGTAGATTAATCCTTTTAACAAAGTCAAATACCAGTCTGTAAAACTGGCTGTTATTCATATCAGGTATTATCAATTTACATTAGAAGCTATTCAATTTGTCCTTCCCTTTTTTCTCATTTGTAATTATACCTCAGAGCGAGGCAGTTTTTCTATTCCTGTTCAGTCTTGGGGAAGCGAAGCTGTGACCCTTGTAAAATTATTTGAAGTCATACACTTGTATTACTGACCTGGGATCAGCTGCTAACGGCACTTTCAGCATGTTCAAAAAGAAGAGGGGAAAAGAGAAACAGTGTCGTGGGTTGAGTGAATTTGTTGATGTGGCCTAATTCATTCAATTCTTTTGGCCATTCGCAGTGCACGCTTACCTACTATACGTTTAAATCTGGAAATGAAAAGGCGCAGGTTTTGTGTCGGAGAGAGCTTGAGCCAGTCTATCACACTCGCTGAGTGAGACTTATGGTTCTGCTTTCTTTGTACAGCACCAGGCTTCCTTCTCGACAGCATCGCAAATCACAGCAATTTTCATTCGTGTTGCAAAGCAAAAAGGGGGCTCATACCTGTTGTGGAACTCATAGATCTCTGAGAGGTTTCCAAAAAGCACTTCCTTTTTGTCTTCCAGAGCTGAGGGAACCAGGTGAGACAGCTCTGTGTTCTCCAGCTCGACTGCGTACCCCTGCAAAAAGAACCAATGAGGCAAACTGCCGCCACCAACCATGTATTATACAGGCCACACTTTATGGTATGTTGACATGTTGAGCTTGTCACATCTGTACATCTGTGCATTATGACTGTGGTTTGCTGCATAAAAGCCTTCTTAGAATTCTCAGATCTCACATATGTTTTTGAAAGGGTCCCGTTTCAGTTTGTGAGAAGAGGCCTGCCGTTTCTAAGCAATGCAGGAAGAAGGAAATGATGCAGACCCACAAACACGTTTTGAAAATGTCTTTATAAACCCCTTCAACGTGGAACAAGTGATACTTAAACTGCCTTGGAAATGCTGAGCTACTGTATGTTCAAACCTGCTCAGTGCATCTGATCCCACAAGGAATGCAAGGCAGTAGAATATGTTGCATTATTTTACATTATGTATTTAGTAGACATTGTTATCCAGAGACTTGCATAGGCTACATTGCCACATTTATGTGCACTTACAAAGCTTTTTGTTTACTGAGTACTTTGCTCAGGGTACAATGGCAGTGCCCGACATGGGAATTGAACTGGCAACCTTTCAGTTACAAGCCCCAGCTCCCGAACCATTATAATGGACTATTCTTTATTCTGAAAACTCTATTATCTCGTGTCTTATCTTGACTGTGTCCTCAGTGATATGTGTGAAAAAAAGCTTCTAGTCAGGATGTCTGTGTGTTTCTGTGCTAGATAGTGATGGGAAGGTCTGTTGTCTCTCTCCATAGCACCGAGCTTGTCAAGAAACCAAACATGTAGCCTAGACACCAGCAAACTGACATACAACAAAACAAACATACCTCAATGATACTCTGCAGCTCTTCAACGTACAGTCTCTCCGTCTCGATCATTTCCTTAAGAATGTGCCTGGGGGACAACAGAGTGGACTGTGGTCATGAATTCGGTACATTTCAACTTCATACGGTTTCTGTTGTACATTTCATATGCGATTCACATGTATGTCACATATCCCCACATGTATTCACATGTGAACAAGTGTATAATTCACAAGTATTTACGTTTTTTTTCGCATGTCACAAGTGAAAATCGTGTGATTCTTGGATAAGGAAATGCACAATTTAATTATGAGGTAATGGCACCACGCACTGAGAAGCATCAATATATCAAGCTGCCCAGAGATCAATTACCTTTTCTAATAATAATGTTCCACTAAAAGCTTTTGATGCTGGAAAATACAGCGTAGATCACAGATGACATTATTGAGATCATCTGCATTTGCCTGGAAGTGGAAGGACTGAGCCATCGTGTTACTTTCATCAAGCTATTATTTCCAATCTCTAATGACTCTTGTACAGGGCGCATTTGTCTAAATTGGCCTTAATTTTTGATGTGCTGTCGATACTCGCATGCACTTGAGTGCCATTTGATGTATTTTCACCATTTTATTGTTCAATCGACATGTTGAAGACCAGACATGTTAGGTATCAGACGAGTGTTCTTGATGCAGCCCAAGAAATGCATATAAAATGATCTCAACGTATGATTAAAATTAGGTGTTTATTTTTTCTTTTCCCAAGAAATATTAAAGTATTGTACCAGACGGTACTGTACATATCAAATAAAATTCCAAGCATCAAACATGGGTGGAGTTAAAATTGTACGTCAATAATAGACTTAAGCATACCGATTTGTTAAAATCTTTGACATATTGACATCTCTGCTATGGCTGCACGATTTTTTTTTTTTTGTCATTGCAATATTAACATAGAGATGATAAATTTTAAGAGCAGCAGTGGAAAGGCAGTAAGGGGGAGAAATATTAGGGAGATCGCTGGGACACAATGGGAAAATGTAAGCTTAATACGGATCAATCATTTTATATTTCATTAAAAACAATGTTTTACATTCAATTAGTTTCATAAAAGGATGCCAGAAATAATTAATCTTTATTATATAGATCAATGGGCTATTCGTTGTCTCGGTCTGTTTCAGCAGTATACTGAAAGAAGCAGAAAGAGATCACCGTGTAGACTTTAGGACCCAGGTACCGTAAGCCATATCATCATATCAATATACAACAGCATGATCACACATTGCATACCGTCCTCATATCGCGCAGCTCGAATCTCATCTCTGATTTCATGATATGCCACTTTCTAGTCACTGGTATAATCATTGTTCAACAGCTACCTGACAGCTAATTGAGAACCATAAATATTATGTTCAAGTAGTCAGATTAAAGGCGGCAGTCATTAGGCAACAAAAAAAGAAATGTACCGCGAATGGTATTGGGGCACCTTAGAAAAAACGTTAGCATATAAATAACGTTCTCATGTTTTTTTCTGAATGAACCTGCACTGGTGTCAGGGGCTAGCTAGCTAATCAAGGCAGGGTAATGGGTAGAAAGGAAAGTGCCTAGAAAGGATAGCCCCCAGGCCTTGGAGTTGCCTCCCCCCTCATCTAGAAAACATCCAGCACTGCATCAAGCCTGGACTTGGAACACCCCGAGTGTTTTTGCCTCTTCTCCTCAACGTTCTGGCAAGCCGCTCCCGGCATTGACAATACACGTATAACAATACGTCCACATATCACAGTGGAATTTACCCTGAGGTACTTCCCGCATATGTGCTGCGTTCTGCTAAAAGAGCTCAGCCTGGGCAAAAGGCATTTAGCTCCCTGAGTTAATCCCTTCAATCCATTTTCAAAACTCAATCAAAGCCCCCTGTAGTCTCCTTTTACTTAACCTCAACAGATTTTGAATCTTCAGTGTTTACTCACATGACTTTTTTTCCCCTGCATATCTGGAACCATTATAATTGCCTCCTGTGTACTTTGATGGGCTATAGATTTCCTATTGTGTGGTGCTTCGAGCGAGGTCTCACAAAGCCATTGTTTAATATGAATGTAACAGTTATACTCAGTTCGTTAGGTTTCATGTCCCAGCATCCCTTTTCTTTTTGGTTTTTGTTACTGCAACTGCATGATCAGAAACCCTGACAGACTTCAGTAAAGTGCGACTTCAAAGTATTTTTCAAATTGAACACATTCAGGATTTGAATGACCAATAAATAAAACCTCAGTGGTCTGCCCATAAGTTTTTTGACAAGATGGTGCATCATGTTTTCAAAACCAGGAAGTGGATTTAAAAAAAAGAAAAAGTAAAAACAGTATGTGCGCAAGCAAAGACATGCTGCACTTAAGTGTCTCATTTATTAAATGTAGTATGTGCAAAAATGCTTGCTGGTGCCTAGACCAAGAGAGCATGTGATTTGAGTTCATTTGTTCCAATCACAAATCATAAAGCATGTGATAAAAACATGTGATGTGATAAATCTGCCCATAGAAGTCTCTAACATGACAGCTACGATTAAAAGAACTGTTTTGTTTTCTTGCCTTTACGCGTCTGTAACCCATGCGTTGTTAAAATGGATTTCGCGCTTTTGTTGCTACAACCGAAACAGCTATGACCTTCATTTTTCATCTTTGGTTGTACCATCTGCAGATTTACCAGTTTTTCCAAGACTGGAGGCCATAGACAAATATACCCTTTTAATAAAACAGACATTATTGTCCGTAAGTATCGTAAATGAGGAAAAGCACAGGCCCAAATGCCGTTCGTTGTGGAGCTCCATGTCCACTGTACTTTGCTCTGCACCCACACCTGCATGGAAGGAACTAACTCCAAGCACGTTAAAAGCCCCGGGCCTCCAGAGCAGATTGGGCTTCCAGACAGCAACCTCTCTTCACTGAAATTTATGATATGCAGTTAAAGTACTTTAAACTGCAGTATATCACAGGTCATGAGATGTAAATGGCCATGTATATTGCATAATACGTATTCTGAGAGTTTTGGTTTCGTTTAACCTTTTATAATACATTCATATATATATATATATATATATATATATATGTTTATATGTGTGTGTGTGTGTGTGTGTGTGTGTGTGTGTGTGTGTGTGTGTGTGTGTGTGTGTGTGTGTGTGTCTCTCAGTCTGTGGGTGCATGTAGAAAGAGACTGTATTTTGAGTCCAGACTGTCCAAATTTGTGGTACAGTGAGGAAGAGAATTTTATTGGCTAATTTTTTAAACATAAATTTGAAAACCCATGATATCTGTGTCAGGGCAAAGTTAATTTTACAGCACTGTGAAATGTAACCACTGCAGTCACATATTTGGCACATGTTCTACTTGTGTGAAATTAGCACCACAGTAGTATTCACAGTAGGCATTTGAACTGCCATGATGTCATAGGTTTTTGACCATTATGCTACAGGTTTCTGACCAAGGGCCAAACTATGGGCCCAAGAGATCTGTGTTATTTTGACTCACATCACATGCATTTGAGACTACTGACCTGCATTTTTACCCTAGATAAAATGTTTGTTTCTCAAACAGTTTAGGATTTTAACACATTGGAACACTAAAGAAAATTTAAGACTCTCTGCGTCCCACCAATATCAGATGCTGAGATACAATTAAAAATACAAACAAAAAATGGTAGAAAAAGCCGAACAGCTTGGCCAGAAAGCTCAGCGTATTCGTTTATCTTACAAAGAATGTCTTTTAAATTCAGACATTTAAGCTTAAGGTAATTCTAAAAACATATCTCGTTTGCACAGTATATAGTTATATGGGAAAAGCCAGACAGTGTAGATACAATTACTATTAATTGTGTATTCTATTTACCTAAAATTAAAAAATATCAAGCATCTCACTCTTCCTGTATTTACATTCTCTGTATTATATCTTCCTGTATTTACATTCATACCAAAATGTGAAATTACAGGGAACAGATTTCAGGTAATGCATCATTTTAAGTTTGAAAACAATTTAAGACAATTTGCATATTAATTTTACATGCAATTCTCAAGTGGTATTGTAATGGTTGTAGAATGAAACGTGATCCATTTAGTAGTTTTATTTGGTCAAAATAAATCTGTGTAATAGGAAAATACCATTTATAAAGCAAAATGAAAGTGATCTCACATACCATCATTGGGGGCTCCTCAGACTACCAGTGGGTCCCCGGGACACATTTTAAGATCAGCGCATTATAGTGAGTTTCAGTTTCACAGCCGACAGCGAATCGAAGAGGGCAGAGCTTCCCTCTCTGCAAACCTGCTTCCTCCTCCTCCTCCCGCTTCGCATAAAGAAAGAGCCACCCAGGCAACAACCTCAAACCTTATGCTCAGCTCAGGGAGACACCACTATTCTGCTGCTGCTGCTCTTCTTGCTTCTGCTGCTACTACCACTACAGGAGGGGGACAACTTTTTTGAGGGGAAAAAGCAAAGCATGGACTTTACTGCTGGGAATCCAACATCCCCTTAAAGCTAACGCTGCTTCATTTTTTTTTCTTAACCCTCCCTTCCCGAGCGGCGCACGGACCCCAACCACAAACTTTTCAAACAGGCTGGTGAGTGCTTTTCCTGAAGAGACTTCACTTCCCTCCCTTTCCTTTCCCCTCTTATGCTGGAATTCTATTTATACAAGCGGGAGAGTTTGGAGAGAGAAGCAGGCAGAGGTGTTCTTTTTCATTGGGCTTGTTTTAGAAAGGAGAGGGCAGGGTTGCAAACATCCGGGGGGGTGGGGGGCACAAACAGATCAGGGGAGGCCAGGCTGAATTTAAACGTTTGAAGTTTGTGGTGGTTTTTTTTTTTTGTAGTTTTGCCTGTGGCTAGCAGCCAGAGTAAGAACGCTAGGATGAACTAGAGGGGAGTGGGGCGTGGAAGTGTGTGGAGGGGGAGCGCCGAGGGAGGCAACTCCCTTTAATGGAACCAGACCCTTTTGGAAAGTACACTGAACAACAGAAATGTGATACACCTTATATTGTAAACCATGATTTGTTGTTTTAGAATAATAAATACCTTACAGTGTAGGCAGTAAGAGAAGCTACTCTGTAGATGGCTCATGGGTTGTGCATATGGAGGTCTATTCTGTCTCTGTATTCTTATCAGAGGGTCTTTTAGGATGTGGGAATTTGATGTCTGGATGTTTGGTGTGGGCTTGCCCAAAGCTGTGCATCTTGAGTTTCGTTTGGAGTTTCTGAAACTGCATGTGTAAGCATATAAGTGATGTAATGTGGATTGGTATGTATTTCTTACATCAGAGGAACGTTTCTGAAATATTTCAATTTAAATGTAGTAGGTGGTTTGTTATTGTGGAGGATGCATCACAGAATGGAGTCAAATTACCTTGCGACATTTTTTATGCACCATTTGAGGCTTTGTATAATTGCTTGTTTGTGTCATCATATCTGCATGATAGAAGTGCTCTTTATTAGATTCTAACTTCTACATTAAGAGCCAGGTTCCTCATAAGAGTTTTATTTTTTACGATAACTGATGTGATGATGACTTCATCATAGACAGGAGGAAATTGAAACAGTCTTATATTAATTTTATCTAGCAGTTTCTCGGAAACACACTGTCACAAATAGAGTAATGGAAGATTTGTATTTGGAGGAAAGTGTTGTTTGCAAGGATTCTCAGGCAACCAAGAAACGTTGATGTTTTTTTAAACGCCAG
Organism: Albula goreensis; assembly: GCA_022829145.1. Lineage (NCBI taxonomy): Eukaryota > Metazoa > Chordata > Actinopteri > Albuliformes > Albulidae > Albula > Albula goreensis. Next base: position 3,723,098 of record CM040764.1, on the reverse strand, counting down.
TCAGATGCTTGAAGTAAACCAGTGTCTCCATCTAAATATTCAACTGAATCCAGTAATATAAAACGTGTGCTGTGAGTCAACCAGGGCCAGACAGGCAGTAAATAATCTGATCATAAATAATAGCTGCTTACAGTCAGAGATGCATGTAATGAAACAAACGAGCAGCAGGTTTTCTTGGGCTATAAATAATGTACACAACGCCGCCGCCCCCCACCCGATGGCTCTTTGTTAGCGGTGCTGGGAGCTAACTCTGTGTTTATAATGGTATTGTTTTGTCGTGCAGTTCTCAGCGGTTTAACGCCCCAACCATTACTGAGCGTTGTGCGCTGCACATTTGCTGCGCTAGCCTTTTGTATTCAGTCACAAAGACAGCAGACAGCAACACTGTCCTATCCCGCTGGTCTGGAGTTTTTTTTTTTTTTTTTTTTTTTTTTTAAACAGCACTGTCCTCACCTAGGATGAGACCCACATTTTTTTTTAGTAAAAGGGGCAGAAAGTTCCCCATTGAGCAACCACAGAGGTGCGTCACAGAATGACCCAAGTGTCAATTACATCACTGTCCTAAAAACTAAAATCCACTGCAAAGAGCTGCTTAATAGCCTTTACGCACTATTATGGATGTCTAGTTTCACTCTGGTCACCCATGCGAATCTTGTAAATTCACACCTTTTGTTTCAGGAGTAACAGGTAGAGGGATGGGAGAGGACGGCCTTGTCAATTGCCCTCTTATGTGTCTGTTGTCCCTAAAACTGTTCTTGGATCACCGTTCATTTGCATAACACTGTATAAGCATATTGACAAAAGGAGGAGTGCTTGGCTTTTATTGGCAACAGTGACTGAGACCAGTAGGGGCCATTTTAATTCAAATTGACATCTCATATCAGGATATGTGATCAGATTAGAGTCATAAACAATGAAATAAGATCTATGAATTGTGATGACATCATTTGTATTCCGCTTCTCATTCTAGAGACATGAGGAAAGAGATCTGGGCTAGCTGATTGTTCATTTACCAGGAACGGATTACAAGGGTCACTCAAAGGACAATGGTAGCATTAACTTTCTTGTCACTGGTTGCTTTGGGAAAAGTAGATTGTATGAAGATTCAGCTCTGAGGATATCAGTATTTTGGTGGGAATCTGAATCAAACTAAATGCCAAAAATAACAAACAGTACAGTTACCCTACTGTACTGTAAAAAATGAGTAACTAACTAGCAGGCCATCCAGCCAGAAAGTAACAGGGCTGCTAAGGACCAGGAACAAGACATGAATCTCATCATTCGTGTTTGCTCCATCACAGACAAAGCATTAAGGTCCCCCATCATGCATGTAGCCTATATAAACAGTAACACAAATATTCTGATTTGGTAACATCACTGGATGCCTATCTATGGAGTAGCAGGTCCTTATTTATGTATTTCAGCTCTGATCTCATTTTTCACTCTGCTTATTTAACACAAAATGTGTAGACTGCCTGGAGGGACATAGCACATTTCTTACGCTATTATTAGCTTTTAACTCGGACATGACCCTTAAAGGTGGACTCCAGACACAGAGCAGGAAAAAAATTGATTGATACTAATTGTTAGTGGTTAAAGTGTAAGTTATTCATTACTGATTTTTTTTGGCATCACAAAAGCAGACTGAATCATGATAATAACAGGACAGCATTTCTGTGATATTGACATTTCGTTTTAGTGGAGTTATAAACATTAGAATCCTTTTGAATAGTCTTGACTACAGTTTGGGGTCTGTTAATGCATAGTATCGATGGTCACCATTAAATTTTGAGTGATTTTATTTTGCAGTAGTTACAGCAATTAAATACATTATCAGTGTAAAAGTAGATTGTTTTCTAAGGTACTGTGAAATTTTGTAAAAAAATTTAGGCCACAACTTTCATCCAGGTCACCAAATTTAATGACCTGGTGGCCCAAGTGTCTACCACTGACGTTGTCTTTTTTTATTTTTCTCCAAAAGCCGACACCAGTGGTATCTACCTTAAAAGGAAAAGGGTTGGGCTTATTGTTTAACCACAGTGTCTCCCAGAGACAGTTGTCACAGAATTAAAAGGAGCCAAACAGCACATGTAGGACAAGTAAAGACGTCTGTGTGCTCTTTCTGTTTCCTGTAGAGATAATAGCAAGGGCAAAAATGTCACTGATTCTTCCGTTAACAATAAAACAAACAAAAAAAGTTTCTGGGAAAACAAGCACATTAGAGGAAACAGACCGGCCAGCCAAAGACATTATCTTAATCTTTGTGAGGTTCTACTTCTGCAGTTTCCTTTTTGGAAAACTAACTTCCCTGTGCAACACATGAAATATGAAGCTATGTCTGTTTGCATGTATAACCCAGCTCCTGTCCTATGTTACAAGTGAAAAATTATGGTTCATAAGGTGACTCTGAATTACAGTCACTTTGATTCATTCAAACCGATTCTCTCAATGATACACAGAGCTAGCCAGTGCTGACATAATGAATTTATAAAACAATCTTTATCTGAAAGATTTTTAAAATATAAAACAAGGTTTGTCAAATCCATGCAAGGTCATTTTAAGTGCCATTCCCAGCTTACTTCCCGAAATACTCATGAAACAAACAAGGGAGTTAGCAGAGCTAGTTGGAAAAGTAACACTCCTTGAATTGCTCCATAACTTTATGAAAAGAGTAACTGCATCGATTCTGTAATATAGGCAAGAATATGTTCTAGCATGTGGGAATAGGATTTTTTCCATCCAAGATGTTAACACTTCCATGACATTTAAAGTTTTGGTCATTGTGCAAAACCATTTAATACATTTTCTATATGATGCCATATTTAGCTGTAAAATGTCAGGATGGGTAAAGTATAACACTCAGGGTTGAAACCAATTCCTTTTCATTTCAATTTGGAAATTAATTGAAATTTAAATCATGAAGTAAAAAAAAATCCCAATAATGTTCTATGGGGATTTTCTTTCAATAAATGAACTATATTTCAATTAATTCCCTGAGATGAAATGAAATTGACTTCAACTCTGGTAACCTCTTTAACTGTGAACCTTTGAAGAAATTGAGAGAATGATGAAGTGTCATGCCACTAAAAATAGAACGACAATTATCAGTTATTCATGGGTTTTTTTCCAGCTAATCAAAAGGGTTTGTTCTTTACAACAAAGCAGAATGATTAGTGAATAATCTGTGAGTGACTGCTAATATACAGGAGCTCCCGTTTTTTATGTTGTGACACCTCATCCTCCAATTCATGAGGGTGTAGGGATTCGTAGTTTTTCTATCAGATGTCCAATTTTATCCTATTCCAGCATTTTCCATCAAATATCATTTGAATATATAAATCAAAACCGTTGCCATAAATGGTAGTATTGACATGTAAGACATAAAAGGTAACAATAGTATTCACAAATCATGGAGGTCCCTCAATTTCTGACTGACATTGCAAAGGGGTTTACTGGTTACATCAGACATGATTTTACTAGAAAAATGTCATTTAAATATTTCTTCAGAACAATTTCCCGAAAGTAAAATCTAACTTCAGCTCCAATCAATCCAATAATGTACAGCAGCCTGAAGAATGTGTTTTTGAGAATGTGTGATGGGGACGCGAGTTCCAAATAAAGGTGTTACACAATCTGACACCGTAATGGCACTGGCCTGCCAAAGCTGGCCAGACTGCAGACACAGCACCATATCCTGCAGTGGTTTGGTTTTTTTTTTTCAATTTTGTGGGGCCACTTGAACTCAAATACTGTAGAAAGTATATTTTCTCCAAGATGGCAAGCATTTGTGTATTAAAAAAGTATGTGGTTATCACTGAAGTTGAATGTAAAGCAAAAATGGCTGTTTGTGCTGACACAACTTTTGGATATGCTGTTTGTGTGTGTGGTGAACCACATAGCTTGTGTCTAACATTTATGCTTTGGTTTTATTTCAGAGATAAGGACATGTTTTGGTTCAAGTTTCTCTGCCACTGTTGACACACCCTGCCTCAGTCATTTACTGACCCCCAAAGCTGGTCCACCAACCCCGCTCTGAGACGGGCAAGATGCGTCCATGCAGATACCACTGAGGACCACATGCCCCGCACAGCACTTGGGATCGATATGATGGACCTCAGATTCGTCAGTCACTTTAATACGCCGAAGTACAACATTGGTGCCCCAGCTTGTTTTTCCAATTGGACCTGACGGAGAAGGCTGGAGGAGGTCCGCAAGACTGTGAGAATGTTTATGAATTTCAGGAGGATCCGAAAGTGTCAGTACGTGCAGCTGGCCACTACCTGCTTCGTCTTGTCCGTGGTGATGCTGTGCTGGGAGGAGCTGGACAACAGCGTAGTGAGCCACATGAAGTCGTACTCATATCGCTACCTGGTTAACAGCTACGACTTCCTCAACAAGAGCTTCACCGTTAGCCAGCAGGAGGCCGACATCCTGAGAGGGCACCGCTACCTGATCAACCACAAGGACAAGTGTGCCGGAGCAGATGTGCTGCTGTTGCTCTTCGTCAAGACGTCGCCGGGTAACAGCGAGAGGCGGAGGGCCATCCGCTCCACCTGGGGTAACGAGATTTATGCCAGGCAGAACTTGGGGGCTGAGATCAGGGTCGTGTTTGCGTTGGGGGTTCACCCGAATCCTGGAATGAGGGAGGCCGCCCAGCAGGCGCTATTGGAAGAGGACCGGAGGTACGGCGACCTGGTCCAGCGGGACTTTGCGGACACCTTCCACAACCTGACCATAAAGCTGCTCTTGCAGTTCCACTGGACCCACGACCACTGCCCCCACGCCCACTTCGTCATGTCGGCCGACGACGACGTCTTCGTCCACGTGCCCAACCTGGTCCGGTACCTTCGGGAGATGGACCGTGAGGGTGTGCGGGGACTGTGGGTGGGTCGCGTCCACAGGGGCGCCCCGCCCATCCGCCGAAAAGACAGTAAGTACTACGTCCCTTATGAGATGTACCGCTGGTCTTCGTACCCGGACTACACGGCCGGGGCTGGTTACGTGGTGTCAGGGGACGTAGCTTCCAAAGTCTACCGGGCCTCACTTACACTCAACTCCACCCTCTACATTGACGATGTTTTCATGGGCATTTGTGCCAATGCCATGGGGGTGTCGCCCCAAGAGCATGTGTTCTTCTCAGGAGAGGGGAAGGCCCCTTACCATCCCTGCATCTACAGCAAGATGATAACCTCCCACGGGCACGTGGATGATATCCGTGACCTCTGGAAGGCTGCCACCAGTCGGGAGGTGCAGGACATCTCCAGCGGGCTCCTCGGAAGTCTCTACTGCAAAGCAGTCAGAGCGGCACTCTTATGCAAACCATACTATGTTGATACGTACCCATGCAAGTCTGCCCTCTTATAGCAAGTTCCTATACTGGTTACTGCAGCGTGGACTGGGCCAGCTCAATCCATGTGTTCACATACGTGTCAAAGTTATGGCATGTATTCATTTGTGTGGGGGGAAGGCTTGCTTGAGCTTGGTTTGTTGTTACCCCCGGGTCTCCTCTGAGAAGAGGGACGGAAAAATGATTATCCCCCCCCCTCCCCCACCATTACCACCAACTTCTGATTGAGGTCATTTCTTGTTGAAGGAGGGGGTCATGGCGCTTTCAAGAGCCGCCAGCTGACGGGATATAGCCCAGACACCATGACGACAGATTCAATTAGGGCTGATTGAAAATGTATTCTCATTGCTTCATGTTCCGCTTTCGGTCCTCCCTGAGTTGTATACCAAGGAAAGCTACGTTTCTGCAAAATGCAGTACAGTCTGTGCAGCAGCAAAGAACAAAACCTCACCCTGAGACAAGAATAAAACGGCATGTTACAACACCAATGCTAGAGGAAGTAGGGAGGGCCTCACGAAAACATACAAACGTTTATAAATAATTACAAAACAAGATTGTAGTTGCCTAAGAGCTCCCTAACATAGTTTTAATACCAAGATAGTTGTTGAAGATTTGCATTTATAATACTGTATTCTCTAAGACTGTAAAAAGGCATACAAACCTGTTGACTTTTGGTTCAAAATATCACTTGAAAACTATCTACAAAAGAATCAGTTTTTTTTTGGGTAATAAATGACCTTCACTGGCCGTTAACATTGTTTTGAAGAGTTGCTGGTTTTGCATTTTACACTTTGTCAGGAGATTAGATTAATTTATCATTATTGGCTGTTGACAGTGATGGTGGTCTTTCTTTATGAATGTACAAACTTTACACATTCACACACATGCAGAATTGTGTATATTGTTCCATGTGCAGTTGTATATTGAGCCATTCGGAGTCTTACCACAGCCCAGAAAGAAAAAAAATTGTTTACATAAAATATATCAACAACTGCACTGTTATTTTTATGTTTTGTAATAGTAAAAGTATCTACATCTACCTTTCTGTTTTACATATACTCAAGTTCTCATCCAAGTCAAATGTACTGTGAATGTCTCATAACAACATGCTAACGAAGTCCAAAATTCATATGACAGAGCTTTAATGTTGTTGAAAATAAAACAAGACTTTTTTTTTTATTTGAGTTGAGTCCAAAGCTTCCACATTTTATTCTGCAACTATATAGACATTACCTCTAATTCTCTCCTTACTCAAAAAAGAAAAGAACCACTGACTTCCTGTTCATCTTCATATATGCTGTTAAAGAAGGTTAACAGATAGAAGTGCTATTGTGTGTCGGTCTGCACTTCCAGGGCTGCTAACCCATAAGCTCTCAGTTAGCGTAAAGTATAGAGTGTGTAGGCCGCATAAGCGCGCATTTGCTAACAAGAAAGCACACGCTAATCACAAAACACAACGAGTGGGCTAGCCAAAACTACAAACTAGAAAATTGTGCACACCTGCACTGTTAAAAAAATTAAATGAGGATTTCAGTTGCGCAGACACCAGTGCCATGTGACATTGTTAAAAACCACATCCCTTTGTGGTGTGATTGAAAAAGATCAGCATGTATACGCTTTGTAAGTGTGAGAGGGTGGACTTGAGTGTGTTTAAAACCTGTGGAGATTGAGATCTTCCCAACTTCATTTTTCTTGATTAATCTATACATCTTGTAATTTTAATTTTAAGAAGTGATTACAAAAAGTGCATTGTTTTTCCAATGACTATAACATGAACCATACCATAAAAATTATGTATAAATAATATAAAACAAAACCAGTAGAATTAAAAGATTCTGAACAAGATCATTCACCTGCCACACAGTCAGGGAATTCGACACCACTAGTTGTGACTGCAAATGTTTTGGTTACAAAAGGCAATGTTGTTTCTGTGAAGTAGCAAGGTTTTAGTTTATTTTTATTTTATTTTTTTCAATGCATATTTAAGTAATTTCCTCTGAAATGTTATTCACAATTTGACAGATAAAACAACTCTCAATCATAATTATACTACACAGACTATCAAATTATTATTATAGTAACATTTGTTATGTTTTATTTCATCCAGCTGTATAGCAAGATGAAATTATATTCAATCAAAATGGAATATTGACCGGAAAATCTGTTACAGGTCCTTTAAGTAGAGCAACCCATCTGGAGGAACACTTCATTCTTAATAATTTGAAAAATTAATAATCAGTATTATTTTGTAAATAACATTTTGGCTTTTCTAATATGACCAGTTATTTCTTAACATCTCCATCTCCCCTCACTGTCTCCCAGCAACATAAGACCAAGTCTGCCAGATCTGCCATGCTAACAGAACTCGCGCGAGAGTTAGCGTTCACATCTGAATTTATATTTCATCAGCTTCTGGCTTGCCTTGCTCAGTCTTACTGGTGGATGAAATGTGAGCACACTGTGTGATTCAACTTTCTTTAGATACGCTATCAGGTTTTCTGACATGATTCTTCTCTACTCTATGTGCTGTTATGAGATATCCATTTCTACTATTCGTATAATATTGCTGTACTAAATTAGCTATATTGACAAAATAGAATAATCCTAATTTAGATAGTCTGGCATATTTCACATCTGGACCATTGTCACAGATTAATGGTTCACCACAAGTCCCACACACAAAAAAGATCCTAAAAGCACAAGCACAGGACATCTGTGACGCCTCTCGCTTTTTTAAACTAAGTTTGCAAAAGGTGTTGCCTGAACGCGACCTTAGCAGACTTTAGCACAGCACCCTTATTAAACGGTCATTGCACACTTCTTTGTGAGGTGTCAGAGCCGGTGCTGCCAAAATCAATGGACAACATGTCTCATCTGAAATCAGCATAACAACCGTAACTATGGCAGAGAAATTGTATGCAATAAAAGAGATAATGAGTGAGGGTTTTCCTCAGAAAATCAACAGCAACTCTGGTTTGTCATAAACTGCAGTCATAGCAGCAAACAATGCAAAGGAATATGGGAAACGGTGTTTGTGTTGAGCTGCGGACAGGCAGTCTCTCACCTTCGTCTGCTCAGCAGGCTCTCCTCCGTCTCGTTTGTCACCAGAGCGTGGTTTGAACCCCCTTGGCTGGCTTCGAGCATGACTTCAATCTGAGATTTGGAACGAACAAACAACTGTGAATGTACAATGTACAAAAGGTCTCATGGAAATACTAACAGGTTTCATGCATATTAAGGAAGTAACCTATGAACCCCTACAAGCATACTGACTTTTAAATGAATAGGAAAAAAAAATCTATATCATAAAAAAGGTATGAACAAAGCACACATCTCTGAAATTTTTATTTGGAGTCTTTTACATTGTTATACCTCTCCTGTTCACGCTGAAAGTCTGAAGATGTTTTGTGCAACAGTGTACAAAATTATAAAAAGGACCAGGGTTCAAAACTGTTCTTCAGGTCTGCCCAACTGTCAATTTAAGGCGATGGACCTTGACATGGAACCATACCAACAGTGTCCATAAACAGGGTGAAAGAAAGTTAGGGAAGCATTCCTGGGTGTTCTGCAGGTAACAGTTTTTGGGCAAATGTATTCATTCCAAATAAAATGGGCTGAACGGTTACATACAATGTGCTTTTGTTTTTGTGTTGTCTTCTAGAAATAATGTAATCAATTAATCAATGTAGAATCTATCTTGAGTCACTCTATTTGGAAAAATGGTTCTGTCCTTTGTCTTGACAGAAAAAATATTTTAACTTTAGATTTTTTGTAACCACTTGAATCATGTTTTGTTAACTTCAATTAAAACCTTTTAAGTAAATAGCTTTATAGCTTTGAAAGCTAATATCTTCTGCCATCAGCCGTAGAACTTAAAGGACTTACAGTGGATATAGAAAGTCTGCACACCCGTGTTACTCAGAAAGTCATGGGAAAATGTTGGCCAGTGATAACTTGCTAATTAATAACTGGCTGAAAGAATAACCTGACAAAAGGAGTACATTTCACTTGCCAAAGGGTTTCATTCACTGATTTCATAGGGTACTGTCAGGGTAAATGAACCTCTGAAAAATTATTTATTTTTTGGTAGTTCTTCAAATAATAATTTGATGTTATTTTTTTAATAGGCATCTATGACAATCCAACCTTTTACTACACCGAAAGCTAAATGTATTGGACATAAGAGAACAGTTAAATTAAATATGGAAACATTTTAATGTTTGACTCTCAAAAACCACTCGCCTGTCCGAGCAAACACATTCTGTCATGCAGCTAGCCTCATTATCTTGTAGTGCTACATGCCTGAGGTTACAGGTTAACCTCACAGAGTGAGACGCATAAAGACACCAAAATTCCTGGGGGTGTGCTTTGCTAGGAAATGGATAAGTTACAGTTATGGCTCCCAATCAGAGGGTTCAATTTAAGCCAGTTCAACCACTGACCCAATAAACTGCATGTTGAAAAACACCCCCCACACTACCTACAGTGGTTGGAATGTTTTTTTAAATACCTGCCTAAACCTGTGGGTTTAATTTTTTCCCCACCAGCTACAGCTAAGCCTATGTCTGACCTAATTCTCATGTCACAGAGGTACAACTGTATGTTCAAAACTGTCCTAGGTGTTATATTTGCATTGCAAATGAAGATAAATCAAACATGCTCAAATTGTCATGAAAAGAAAGCCCATTTTGGAAAAACAGGCCATCAGTTTGTGAACCAAAACCACTGTTAATGTTGGCTGTTTGAACATTTGACTTTGTTTACAATGAAATGAAAATCATATGGGATGGATGTTATTGTTGTACATTGTAGTGCAATATTGTGCCACAAATACTACTTCCATGTTTAAACTAGCACATTACAATTAAGTTTCCCAAACATTAATTCCTGTAAACAATTTAATTGTTGCTTGAAGACATATACAGCATGTCTTCCGTATATGTTTGTGAGGTCAGTTGTTTTTGAAATAAGAAAGTGTCCATTTGCACTTAGTATGAATAATCATCGGTCATGCTGTGTGACTTTTCTCACCAACTCCACCTATCTGCATATACAGCTGCTATCTAGCAATAACTCTGCTTACATTGACACGTCATTGACATTTTGCCACTCGCAGTTCAGCAAAACAAAGTGTACGTCAAGTGTTTGAAATTCAGTGTTTGTTTTGAGTTTCATTTTGGTCAGAATTTTTGAGTGTTGAGCGATATCTGCTGCATTTTAATATGAATTCAATATTTGTACTTGTATTCATTTAATATGAATTGTTTTAAAATACAGTATGGCATCTGGGTGGCTCACAGGATAAATTGTTGCCTGCAAGCCCTGAGGTCAGGGGTTTGATCCCCAGCCTCGCCATTGCCGGCTATGGAGGTCCCCTTGGTGAGGCAACAATTGGCCAGCCTTTCCAAGGTTCGATACGGGGCAAGCCAGCTTAACTTGTTCGGTTGGTCTCATTGCAATAGTGCCCTCCCTGTCATGCTTGGGCGCCTGCGGCGGCACAAACCGACTGTGCGCTGACTACCTCTTCCTCCGATGTCATAGGCAGTGGGCAGTTAATGGTGCGGCACAGCGTGAAAAGAAGCGAGATCGTCGTCATGTGCTCGACTTCTCCACCCACAGCTGTCATGGTGGGTGCTGCGTTGAGATCAACAAGTTCGGTTGAACCATTTGCACTTAGTATGATAATCATCGGCCATACAGTGTAACTTTTCTCACCGACTCCACCTATTTGCGTATACAGCTGCTATCTAGCAATAACTCTGCTTACATTAACACATGCCGTTGACATTTTGCCACCTGCAGTTCACAATATGATCACAATATGGCCTCTGGGTGGCTCGCAGGATAAATTGTTGCCCAAATAAAGTTCAGCTGTTCCAATAGGGTTTTCCTGACATAAACTTAGTTGCACCTTACAGCAAAAGCCATGGTCCGTGAAGAGCTGAAAAAGCACCAAAGGGATCTCATTGGTGAAAGGTACCAGTCAGGAGCGGGGTACAAAAGAATTTCCAAGGCATTAGATATACCATGGAACACAGTGAAGAGTCATCAACAAGTGGAGAAAATATGGCTCAACAGTGACACTACCAAAATTGGACTTCCCTCCAAAACCGATGAAAACACAAGAAGAAAACTGGTCCGGGAGACTGCCAAGAGGCCTACAGCAACATTAAAGGAGCTGCAGGAATTTGTAGTACAGTTTGTGTCCTACATGTGACAACAATCTCACGTATTCTTCATATGTCTGGGCTATGGGGTAGGGTGGCAAGACGGAAGCCTTTTCTTACAAAGAAAAACACCCAAGCCCGGCTAAATTTTGCAAAAACCTACATCAAGTCTCCCAAAAGCATGTGAATAAATGTGTTATGGTCTGATGAGATCAAGGTTGAACTTTTTGGCCATAATTCCAAAAGGTATGTTTGGCGCAAAAACAACACTGCACATCACCAAAAGAACACCATACCCATGGTGAAGCATGGTGGTGGCAGCATCATGCTTTGGGGCTGTTTTTCTTCAGCTGGAACTGGGGCTTTAGTCCAGGTGGAGGGAATCATGAACAGTTTCAAATACCAGTCAATTACCAGGAATTTCACCTTCAGCACGACAACGACCCAAAGCATACCTCCAAATCAACAATCTTCACCAGAAGAAAATGAAAGTTTTGGATGTTGGCTGTTTGGACATTTGACTTTGTTTACAAAGAAATGAAAATCATACCGGATGGGTTGTGCATTGTAGTGCAATATTGTGCCACAAACACTACTTCCATGTTTAAACTAGCACCTTACAATTAAGTTACCCAAACATTAATTCTTGTAAATAATTTACTTGTTGCTTGAAGACATGTACAGCATGTCTCCGGCGGCACAAACTGACTGTGCGCTGACTACCTCTTCCTCCGATGTCATAGGCAGTGGCAGTTAATGGTGCGGCCACAGCGTGAAAAGAAGCGAGATCGTCGTCATGTGAATCGAGGAGTCACGTTCTCCACCCACAGCTGTCATGGCAGGTGCTGCGTTGAGATCAACAAGTTCGGTTGAACCATTTGCACTTAGTATGATAATCATCGGCCATACAGTGTAACTTTTCTCACCGACTCCACCTATTTGCGTATACAGCTGCTATCTAGCAATAACTCTGCTTACATTAACACATGCCGTTGACATTTTGCCACCTGCAGTTCACAATATGATCACAATATGGCCTCTGGGTGGCTCGCAGGATAAATTGTTGCCCAAATAAAGTTCAGCTGTTCCAATAGGATTTTCCTGACATAAACTTAGTTGCACCTTACAGCAAAAGCCATGGTCCGTGAAGAGCTGAAAAAGCACCAAAGGGATCTCACTGCTGAAAGGTATCAGTCAGGAGAAGGGTACAAAAGAATTTCCAAGGCATTAGATATACCATGGAACACAGTGAAGAGTCATCAACAAGTGGAGAAAATATGGCTCAACAGTGACACTACCAAAAATTGGACTTCCCTCCAAAACCGATGAAAACACAAGAAGAAAACTGGTCCGGGAGACTGCCAAGAGGCCTACAGCAACATTAAAGGAGCTGCAGGAATTTGTAGTACAGTTTGTGTCCTACATGTGACAACAATCTCACGTATTCTTCATATGTCTGGGCTATGGGGTAGGGTGGCAAGACGGAAGCCTTTTCTTACAAAGAAAAACACCCAAGCCCGGCTAAATTTTGCAAAAACCTACATCAAGTCTCCCAAAAGCATGTGAATAAATGTGTTATGGTCTGATGAGATCAAGGTTGAACTTTTTGGCCATAATTCCAAAAGGTATGTTTGGCGCAAAAACAACACTGCACATCACCAAAAGAACACCATACCCATGGTGAAGCATGGTGGTGGCAGCATCATGCTTTGGGGCTGTTTTTCTTCAGCTGGAACTGGGGCTTTAGTCCAGGTGGAGGGAATCATGAACAGTTTCAAATACCAGTCAATTACCAGGAATTTCACCTTCAGCACGACAACGACCCAAAGCATACCTCCAAATCAACAATCTTCACCAGAAGAAAATGAAAGTTTTGGATGTTGGCTGTTTGGACATTTGACTTTGTTTACAAAGAAATGAAAATCATACCGGATGGGTTGTGCATTGTAGTGCAATATTGTGCCACAAACACTACTTCCATGTTTAAACTAGCACCTTACAATTAAGTTACCCAAACATTAATTCTTGTAAATAATTTACTTGTTGCTTGAAGACATGTACAGCATGTCTCCGGCGGCACAAACTGACTGTGCGCTGACTACCTCTTCCTCCGACGTCATAGGCAGTGTGCAGTTAATGGTGCGGCCACAGCGTGAAAAGAAGCGAGATCGTCGTCACGTGAATCGGAGGAGTCACGTGCTCGACTTCTCCTCACACAGCTGTCAGGGCAGGTGCTGCAGTGAGGTCAACTCGTTCGGTTGAACATTCGGGTTGGGAAAAACTGGGGAAAAAATATTAAAAAAAAAAAAACAATATGACTATCTCTAAATTCCAATATAAGCATTTGTAGTTGTCCATTATCTACTAACCAACACTCATCTGTTCTAGACCATAAGTGCTTTCTTTGTTCGTTGGGATGATATAAGAAAGTGTTTTAATGTAGCCATCAACTATCTACATCTAAAAAGCCATGCAGTCTGAGAAACTGAGTGTGTATTCTTTCCCTTTGAATTACAGCAGTAGTTAATCAGACTGTCCCAAAACAGCCAACATGCAGTGTGACACACTGAGGAGTTAGGATAATTCTACCTGGCAGACTCTTTTAATTAATTTTTATATCTGCTTCTGCAAGCATTAAAAACATTATTCAGACAGTATTATTGATTTTGGCGTACTACACATTATATTTACATATAGTCCTGCCACAGTTTACATTTTGTAGGAGTTTCTTTGTTTTTTTGATGACCTACTTTTGAGCGATCTCAATGTCGATCAAATACACATGCTATACCGATGACGTTACAAGTGTTTTATTTGGAGCTCTTGAATATCAATTTATTATTATAAATATGAAACTTGATTATGGAATCCACAATCAATAATTTATAATTACACAATGTATGACGACTGTTGTCTGCTTAAAACTAAAGAAAAATGGAACTTGTGCAGTCAGCACTATTCCATTTCATGTTTTGAATGTATGACATCATTAAGCCATATATTGTGGACACAATGTCCATATTTAGGTAGGGAATTACTGTGTGTTACTTATTGGAAACTTACAGAAGATTCTTGTGAAAGTGAATTATTTTCAGGCATCTCGAGTACAGTGGGTTGACTTCCTACTCTACCCTTATGAGCCAAAATTTCCTCTTCCTGAAAGGGTATAACTTCATTCTTTATGGGCATAAATGTGACATCCTTTCTGTCAGAGCATAATTTTATATGGAAAAATGATTGTAAAAATCTCACTGTGATGAAGAGTGAATGAGAAAAACACAAATCTCAGTGAGTTTGCTTAATTCTACTACGTTCAAGTCTGGCTATGCTCTTAACTAGACCTTTGAAGGTCAAGGCTAGCGGGACTGACAGGCTAATGTTTTTTTTCCCCCTCACCCTAACCCTAACCCCAGACCCGGTGACTGGATCTTTCCTTCCCTCGCTTCCATGAAACAGTCATAGTAAGTCTGGTGAAATCAAGAGCGCGTGCTCCCTGGCTGCTAGACACTAAAGGTGCTGAAGAGTTGTCAAGCAGAAAAGTCTGTTTCCTGTTCAAGAACATGAAAGGAAGTCACATTGTGCAGTGTTCAGGGCTTCTGACTGTGGCAAAGGGCTTTGGCTTGGGGGGGATGGTCAGGAGTTTTCAGCTGGTTGAACTGGTGGTGATCAAGGTCTGGTGTCATCACCATGTTTCTAAAAAAGATCTTTCTTTTTTTGTCTAAAGGTGGCGTGGTAATTTCATACTCTTTGCCTTATTGCTGCCTCTTGGTCATGCTGAGGTTTTTTTGACAAGAACAGTAAGGAGAGTTTTTTTCCTTTCTTTCATTTGACAAGAACAGTAAGGAGAGCCAGAATTGTTTTGGAAACAGCTTTCTGAAAATATGGTGTTCCCTACCTCCAGACCTTAAAGAAAACATTTAAAATACAGCTGGCCACACAGTTAAGATCAGCAAGCTATACAGGTGATCACAAACTTGCATCTCACACTCCTGACTGTCAGGCAAAACAATGTACTTGTGTGTTACCTGAAACAAGATTTGTATTGTAGGACACACATGCTTGAGATAGTGGTTATATGGTACAGCGTGCTCAGTGTTTGAATAAAGGCTACAGTCTCTGCACGCTCATACCTCCTATGCAAAACATACAAGGGGGCGGGAGCACGTTCACCCAGTACAAAGCACTGTGCTTGAGTTGCAAAATCATGTCAAAACACAAAACATTTCCACATTGATGCTGCCTCCAGAGCGGATAGCTTAGAATAATCTGATTTACCCTGCCAAAGCAAGTATCCTTTGAAACAGTGGTATTTAAATATTATTTCACTGATTCAAATGCAGTGGTAAACCAGGGAATTTTTACATGAGCACCAGGGTATTAGGAGGAAAACAAGAACTGGTGGTGAAAGGGGTCTGCCCTATGACACCAATGTGGACATGAGGGAAACGGATAGAAGTGACATCCATATGAAGTGCTTCCTCATTGGCTGGTGGGCTTTTTAAACACAGACCTTTCCAAAAGCCATTGGCAGACAGGATCCTCTAATGGAAGTGATGCCCATAAGAGCACTTCCTCAAATGCTGGAAGGCCTTAGCTATGGACTATTCTGAAAGCCCATGGAGATTGAGTAACTCAAGACTGAAACTGGCTTGGAAAGCATTGCTTTGCAAGAGAAAATACAGAATAAAGTAACCGAGCCAACAACAATGTGTGGATGGTATATGTAGTATATGAAGTATTTTAAATCCTCAGATATCCATACAAATCTTGCAGATGCCAGACCATTTTAAAATAAACTAAACAGGTATCTGCATTTTTTTCTTTCTACTATTTTTTCTTTACTAACATCTACAGAGCTGAAATAAATATGTATTGGACACTGGCATGGTTCTCTTGTGTCTCTTAAGTTTTCATTTTTGCTTGTTTTTCCCCTCCTAAAGAAGGAGAGACAGTTTGGTTCCCCTTACCTTAATGCTACCTTTCGGCTTGCGTGCGTTTTTCTTTTTTGACAGGTCTCCGTCGGCCGACTGTTTTGGAGAGCCGGAGTTCTCAGAACCCCTACGGTTTGGAGCTGTTGACAGAGCAGGAAATGGGAATCAGCCAAGTCTCGAATGAGGTGGGGCTGGAATAGTGGTGTTAGCATTATACTTTCGACAGGCACCATTTTAGCATATTCTGCCCCCAAGCTTCAAAAACACAGTCCTGATCCAGCAACTCAGGGTTCTGTAAATTGTGCCCCGCCTCTCTAAAAGTGCAGATGGCTTTAAGATAAAAACGGTGTGTTTGACCACACAGCGTTGGACCCCTTTTAGCATGTACATTGCTACTGAAGCCTCAACTCCAGTTTCCACCATTTGCCAGCAACAGTTTACTATGTGTGAGCCGTTTTAGATTGCTATAGCTACCAAGACCACCATTTTGAAAATACGTTGTGCCAAACCTCAGAGAATTTAGCAAGTCATTTTAGAAAAATTTAGGAGCATGTGTGTGTGATGATTGTGTCAGGCAATGCAAAGCCAAGGCATGGAGGCATTTATTAGCCTCCCACAGATCCACTGTTTATATGTGGGAGCTTTCTCTGAAAGCATTTTATCAGACAGAGAACTATTTGCATGTTGGCTCTGCCATACCATAACTGTGGACTTAGCATCTTAGCATTGCTAATGTATTGCTATACATTAGTTGTCCTTTTCCTTTTACCCATCTGCTTTTCCAAATGTCAATAATTTCCCTATACTTTGAAGCACCAGCATTCTGTTTTGCATTTCCTTTCTGAATTTTTTTGCATGGGATGTGCTGTGTAACTGAAGGTCGGTTGTTTGTGTTCCAGTTCGTACAGGTTGAACTTTGCATGCACAGTGGTTGCCTATCAGTTTGAGCTTCGGACATTTCATTCAAAAAATGTCACCACACCTCAGTGCGCTCGCCAGCCACATATAGTACCTTCATTTACTATTAATAGTTCATCCTGTTTGTCTAAAGATAAAGAGGCCCAACAGACAATGATAGTAGGAACACAGAGTCAATAATTTAGCGCAAATGGCAAGTGTTTATTTAAAAAGGTGCTGGAAAAATAAAAAAAAATCCCCACAAAACCATCAAACTTGAGTATTACTATCACGATGCTCCAATATCTGTATCATAACTAGGGTACAGTAGCTTACTCTCTCCTGGGAGCTACAAACAACTGGCTTAAATACCCCCATGTTCTGAACCACATCAATTAGGCAATACTACCTTACACTATCACTCAGGTGAAGCCTGCTACAGAAAGAGGAAAAACAATCTACAAAGCCATTCATTGTAACCAGTTTGAATTTGTTTACTTTATCCCATATTCAAAACACAAAATTTCAGTTCTCATGTTCCTTATGTCTCCGTGTTCTAAAAAGAAATCTTGTGAGCAGTGGTGAGGCAGTCTATTCTTTTTATGCTCCCAAACTCTTTACACTTTGTCCACAGAAATAAAAAGTGCACCAAAAATTGCTATTTTTCAGAGGAGTATATATTTATATTTTATTTATATTTATATATACAAGTCATTTGTTGTTGGTGATAGTTGTTGTCGCTTGTTTGTTTTTGAATGTTGCTGCTTGTTTGTTGTCACTGCTCGTTTGTCATCATCGTCGTTATGACGACAAGGCAGACCTATTTAAGTAGCATTCGCATATTAGCTATGCTCATCAACCATTCTGAATTGCTTATTAATCAAGCTGAGCTGTGATAACCCAGTCAACTGTACAGCAACACAAAACTACAAAACCATTGGCTGACAAAGAGAGGGCAATGTAAGCTGAGAAATGTTTACTCTCAAAGACTCCGATGTGATCTTCCTATCCGGCTCAAAACTGCAGCTCAATGTGACACCCTTTTGAAAAACCGATGCCTTGACAGAAACGGGCTCACTGTTTATCGCCCTCCCATTGTTGCTCTGGGCCCCCCTGTCAGGTCAAGAGGGCTTTTGCGGTTTGAGAGAGGCCTCTACCCAACCTTATCTCTGTAAAATCTGAAACTACAGCAAGAGCAAGCGGGTGGGGGCCAGGGGCACTCTCAGCATCATGTCAAACTGCACATACCAGGCACATTTCTGAAATACGGCAGGCTCAAAAATTAAAAACATTTTTAATAGTCATTCTATTTTTTCCTGAAAAACACAAGAGCAGAATATTTTTGACACCCTTACGACTCTTAAAGGTGCCGTAACGTGAAAAAAAAAATCACATGATAAAAATATTCTTCAGTTTAACGAAACATAATAATGTATTTTTGTACCAACTATTTCAAATACATGTACTTCTATGTGTTTTTATACAAGGCTGTTCCAACCTCCCTCTCCCTGAACTGGGTCTCAATTTTGTGGATTAGATCCACTCTTTGTTGTGAGGTAATAGCATTGTTGATTAGTTAACAGCTGTTATCCGAAAGCAGTGTAGTTTTTGCTTATTGGCAGCTATTATGTTTGGGTATTGTGTGTAACAGAGTTGTCACATGTGATCGCATCACCAGGAACAATTGTCTTGTTTCCAGGAAACATGGTTATGTTTCCAAGGAGGGGTTTTATTCTCACAAAAAGCAGTGGACTGCTCTTTGTGGTTCTGGCTACTTACGGGGCCCAGCAGTCCCAGATGGCTGGGGTGAGCAGCATTTGGGGAGGGACTCCGGCCGGGGAGTGACTGGTTGGACGGGCCGGGCCAGCTTTGCCGAGAGCCTCCTCAGGCTGGCCTGCCTCTTCTCAAACATCTCTTGCACATCCTCCAGCCTCCGCAGGGCCTTCTGAACAACAGCCTGCCCCAGGAGAGACACAGACCTAGGATCAGGCTGTCCATGTCTATATCCTAATCTTATCCATAGCTAGCTAAATGACAAAACTTATCCTAGATGAGGACCTGTATTTATAAAGCAGAGCACAAGTTGAGTGCTGATCCAGGACCACGTTTCCAGTGGCCATATCCTAACCATAACCATTGTGAGTTAAAATGCCAAACTGATCCCAAATCAGCGCTCGCACTCTAAGACGCTTTAAGAATGTCCCTAGCTACGCCTAAACAATTTCCCCTTCAGACTGTGAGTCTATTGGTCACTGAGCTTAGCTTACATTTACTGCTTTTTGCCCCATCTTTTCTTTCCCAGTTCCCCTACCTTGACCTCTGCGGTGAGAATGACCTCATACTGGTCATGCATGTCCTTGAGGCTGCTCAGCTGGTCCCCTCCGCTAGTCTCCAGGAACTGCCTAATCTCCTCCAGCACAGTCTCCGCCCCCTCCGGTGATTGGCACCTGTCCACCGCCTGGGAGGCCAGCAGGTACACGCCCGCCTCGCACCAGTGGTTCACCTGCCATGGAGTCACAGGGACACGGCCTCAGCTCACTTCGGCCAGCTGTGTCGATAGGACAGTGCTGTCCCAACCACCAACCCCAATCCACAGGGCCATGAGCAAGCTTTGGTCCTCTGAGTAGTTTTGGCTATCAGCTCATCATGGATAAGATCGAGAAGTGGAGAGGGAAACCAAGAAACTAGACCCAAGAACAGCAATGACTCCAAGCCCCTCCGTCAGTATGACCTGCAAAATCAGTTCTCTCTTTGGACGAACAACCAAGCCTGACAAAGTGTGGCAAAATAAAAATTGGGTTGTGACTGAGGGTCAGGATGATGCATAAAAATGAACACGTCAACAGTAAAAACAGTCGATGGATCCTCACTCACAACTTGCATTTGCCCTCAATTATTTGCCGTTAAATTCAATAAAAATTTAAATTTTAATCAAATCAATACAAAATTAAAAAAAAACACACACATAAGGCAAGACATTTTCAGTGCAAACCATTCACCAATACTTTTGTGGGAATCGGACATCACAGTTTTTTTTAGACACATCACAGTTTTTGAGACATCTAAAAGCTGATGATCAGTCTTAACATTTTTGTTGTTTCCTGCTGATGAGAGATTCTTATCGGTCAGTGCAAATTTATTTTGTCTGATCAAGGTTTCCTGACATTCAGACGTCTGAGAAAGACTGTTTTTCTCAACTCCAGGCATTATCAACAGAGCATAGTTCCACTGAAGCAGCTACTCACAGAACGCAATAGAAGATGAAACCAAAAGTAAAAAGTCAAAATGCATAAAACTGCTTGAATTTTTCCCAAACAATAAAATACTTTGACCACATCTAGCTCTATTTCTAAATGTTTTTAAAAAAATTTTCAGTTAAAACTAGTGAACAAAGGTCAAATGTGTGTCATCAGACGTGTACAAATGCATAAGGAAAATGTATTTTTCATTTATGGATAGTGTGAGTGTGATAAAATAAACCCTGAGGGGCTGATAACAGATTAGAAACAGGGCTGTGACCAGAGTCCAACTTCATGAAGAATCCAGACAACAATGTATCAATAGATATTAATACAATATATGCCATGGTCATAAAATACAAATAGTTGGAGGTAGCAGCTCTTGGACTTTGCCACCTTGCAGTCATAAACTCAGGATAGCTATCTCACTATATGTTGTTAATACCACATCCCTAATGCAGTTTATATCTGTTGAACTGCTTGGCTGATATTAGCTTGCCAAACGGGTTTACTCATCCACTCTATTAAAGTGCCGTTATCATAAGTAATACAGTCATCATCTTCATTCATCAGTTTTATTAACGTTTTTATTCATTTTAATCGTTATGGCGGCAGATCTTCACAGACAGCATAAAAAAAAAAAGCAGAACAGGGTATTTCCCGATCAGAAGGTGAATGTCCTCATGATAGCAACCTCAAAGCAGGACATTTATTTTCAGAAAATGAGAAGCAGTTACGTCCCTGAGATAAAAACAGGTGATGAACAATTTCAATGTCAAAATGTCAATGTCCTCAGAGTAGGAATGCGTGATCAACTGAAATAAAACCGAAATTGGGGCTTGAATACATTCATCAATGAACAGTAATAACATATTTTGTTCACATACTTGCACTGTAGCTGTACTGTTGTTGCAGCCTAAATAGTTCCATGACCCAACAGATATTTGGGTCACCGCCCTCAGTTTGTGCCCCACTGCTCTATATGTTATATGGCATGTATTATATATTTATTCTGAGGCTGTCAAATTATGGTGCTACAGTGTTACCAACTCTCCACCACCGACAGAGCTGAGCGAGCGGTTTTGTATATTTTGTATTACCTTGTATGACCAGCATGAACAGGAATAACACGTTTGAACGGGGGCCCAAAGGTTGTTTGTTCACAAGGGCCTAGAACCTGTAAATCCTAATCCAGGCCTCTGAGCACAGTACGAAATTAGGCTGACCAGACGTTTCAGTATGTCAGCACCTTTTCAAGCATCCCTGGAGGGGATCAAATGGGTCAGATGTCCCCAAAAAGGGTCAAATGTCCCACATTTTAAGCAATCTGTGCATTGAAATTTGCAAGGTAGTTTTATTCACACACAGCCCTTCCCTCCCCCAAATCCCACCAGTTCCGTGTGGAGAGGGAACAGACAGTGATGGTTCAGTTGTAGATGTTGGTTTTTTCCGTCTGTTAAATTCCATCTACAGGCTGAAGTGCATAATTGATGTCGAGCTAATAAAAATTTTATATCAGCAGAAAAATTATTGATCACCCAAACTTTGAAGAAATGGACTCGTATAAAACTAAATTTTTAATGAGTGTAGTTTTCGGAACAACTTGTACTGTGGAAGTCAAGTTGACGTAGTTTGAGATTGAAAAGTACAACAAAATATGAGAATGGCGTGACATGAAGAAGAAGAACAAGAACAAATGTGACCTGGCTACCTCCTCAGAGAGTTCCCACTGGTTTCTGTTAAAACTGTAGTTTCAAATTCTGAATGATAACAAACAGGTAATTTTTTTCATGCAGATCCCCCTATGGCAGTTTGGAAATGATTTAACTAGTCAAGGCCAAATTACATCAGAGGAATGGATGGCAAACCAGTGACTGCTATTTCTCCTTTGTTCTTTTCTCATTTCTCCAACAAAAAAAAAAAAATGGTGACCATAACAACCTGATGTCCTCACAGCAGCGTAGTTAGCGTTAGCAGAGAATCACATCTTCCATTGCGGCCTGCTGGAATTCTGGGGGTACTCATTGTGTTGTTTGGAGGAATTTATGCGGTTATAATTGACATAATGTTGGCCAAAAAGTTTGGGTGGGTTCATGTCGACTGCAGACACCTAACCACTGAAAGACTGTCTGGAACATGTGCATTGATTTTTTATTTTTTGCCATTTACTTCTGGAAAGCTGACAGGTGCCCTCATTTTTTTTTCTTTATTAGGACAGTGGGAAGGCTGAGAGGGCTACAGAGAGCAGGAGACATAGACAGAAGGGCCGGAGCCCCAATCTCCCAGGGATCGACATGGGCAAGACAACTGCTCAGCGGACTGAGCTATCAGGTCTCCCAGGCCCTCTGATTTTTGAGCATGGTTTTAGCTGACCCAGACAAGTTTGCCTTTGTCTGCATTTACCACAGTACAACCATCATGTAATTTTTCAGGCTCTTAACAGCTGCTTAAAAATCAAGAACCATCAACACCAGATTGAGATTCATCAGAAATAGTAAGTGACGGGTGGTTTTTTTTTTTAGAAAAGAAAACAAAAAAAACTTCCTCAAAGTTGGGAAACTTTGCAGAGTTGGGCAGGTATGACTGAGGCAGTAGTTTGTCAGATTGTAGTCATAAGCCTGAGAAGTGAGGCAAGGGGTGTGCCAACATAGTTATGGATGTAATCTGATCAGAATAAACTGGAAGTACACGTAACTACAATCGTGTGAACCAAGGCTGGAGTCCAGAATATGACACATGGGTAATGACTGTGTAATGGTGTGTATGGTTAATGTAATGAACTAAGCAGAAACAGTGTTAAGCTTCTTAAAACTGTCCAACTGAGAATTTTAACCTAGAAAATACACAAGACACATAGGAAGAGAACTGCAGCACTACACAGTATAGAAAAAAACTATAGTAATACCAGAGTGAATGGAAAAAAATCAGGTTTATAAACTTTATAAGAGTTTTAATGGTTATACACAAGTTCACTATGTAAGAACAAAAGAACTTACGTCAAGAGCAGACAAATAGGCCCAACTAAGCTTGTCATTTAAACTAAAGGCTATCCAATACTGTATCAAGTCTGGACTTAACACAGGAAGGTCTCTGCCTCTGCTCATGACATGGTGTCCTATTACTAGTGTTGAAAATTATGTAAAATAATACATCATGATATCAGTGCAGAACTTCAGTTGCTATTTATGCCCTCTTGTGTTACAGACTGA
This sequence comes from Albula goreensis, assembly GCA_022829145.1. NCBI lineage: Eukaryota > Metazoa > Chordata > Actinopteri > Albuliformes > Albulidae > Albula > Albula goreensis. The sequence goes on along the minus strand of CM040764.1, from coordinate 3,699,308 downwards.
ATTCAACCTAAAGGTCCTGTAGATCATATATCAATTGAACTACCCAAACTAAATGACTTTTGCACCTAGACAGATTAAACGTTAGTAAAACCGGTGAAAGAATTCAGGATGAAAGGGACCCCCCTGGAGGGCCTGTTCTTGTTTTTGTTTTTACCTCGTTTATCAGTTGGTGGATCTGGAGAGATTTGGTGAGCAGGCCGTGCTTCCGCTTGGCGCCGTTGGTGAAATCGTCGCAGACGCGCCTCAGCTCAGCGCACGTTGCTCGGACAGAGTCGGCAGCGTAGTGGTCGCTCTGGATCAGCTGATCGCCGCGGGAGGCCAGCCGGTGGGCCGTCTCCAAGGTTTCCTGCAACACAAGATACGCACGATGTTAACGCGTTCATGCACAGTTGATTATGAAGGGAAGACATGCTTGTCCAGGCAAACAAAATACGGGCCCTGGATCAGACAGAGATCAGCTGAATAAACACCCTTTTTAGGGAGCTGGGCGTATAACTCAATGGTTGCTGGTTGGATTCCCAGGTAGGGTAAGCGCCCCTGAGCAAGATACTCCATTACAATTACTTCAGCTAATATCGAACTGTATAAATGGATAATATATAAAAATGTGGGTTTGCTTTTGTAAGGCCCTTTTGCGAAGAGCACTGCTAATGTCAACTATGAAACACAGGTAAGAGCTTCAGCAACTTCAATAAAGATGATCTTTTGCCCTCTGTATGCCTTCATCAAGGGATTTTGATTTTTGAATCTCACCTGCGCCCTCTCGTCCAGCGCCCTCAGGTCCCGCAGCAGTCTCTCCGCCTGATCGACGCACCCGCCGCAGTCCGAGAACCCCGCCTGCTCCTCCATCAGTCCATCCAATGACGCTTTGACCTGGAGGGGGTGGGAGGGGGCAGAGAACAGCCCTTACGGTTATCAAGTCTGTAAATGTATGCCTTAAGTAATGTGACAGTTGAAATGAAGTTTCACGAACCTGTTAGGGGGCAGCCGTACTCAGCTGTCGATCATTGACTTTGAACCAATCAAAAACGTTTTTCTCTCCATAGCCAATGCATTGGTCCATATCATTGACTGATACTATATGATGGCTCCTCCCATTCTGGGTTCCATGAAACCCCATCTCAACTTCACTTTCTAAGCTTAGTCCTTTGTAATGGAATTAATGATTTCACTTTTCAGTGCATTTTCACTTAGTGATTTGTGGTGGACGTAAAGTCCACTTTCACTTTGTTAATCATAAGTAAACACGGTCCACAGTCTGGAATGCATACTTAAAGTGACCTGAGAGTATGCTTAAGTATACATTTTTCAGGCCTGCAGTTATACATGGGTACACTGTTAAAAACAAAGTTTATGCATTTCTTCACGCACCGCTGTGGTTTACGCCTCGTCATCGCAGGATCTAACAGGTCGCTCCCTTTCGTGGAGCCGAGTTCGACACATACGTCACATATACACCGTGCAGTTCCTTACCTCTCTGTAGTCCCGCTCGAAAATCCTCAAGTCCAGGCACTGCTCCAGTTTCAGGCGGTTTTTCAACCACAGCTCTTCAAAGGCAGAGTGAGTCCCCTCCAACTGCGCCAACAAACTGAAACACGTGCAGATATTTCACTTCTTTCGCACCAAAATAAATCTGAGCTAGATAAAGCCAGACACAATTTAGGCTCTTTCAGGTGATATGCTATAATGTTTGAAAATGAATAGAGTACATACCAAAGATCAGGTTTGCTTGTCCTCAACAAACCCCAATACTCACATCAACTTATGTTGTAATACAAAGTCTGTTTTGATTCAGTCTAGCCCTATGTCTGTTGTCTTTTGTCATGAGTGGACAGTGTTGATTAGCTATACACCTAAGCCTGCATAATGTATCATACGGGTTTCCAGTATTACGTATAATGTATTATAATGTATTACTGTGTAAAATACAGTATTATACAGTATACATAAGAAGATTGTATAATGTATCAAGTTATCATTCCGAAAAAATGGACGGAAAACAGAACAGCTCAATCGAAAAATGGTCATAACAAACCTTTCTACTGTTGTGAGGTTTTCCTCTTCGTCGGGATTAAGTTTATAGCTTGCGCTTTTGGTGGCTTGCTCTTTGATAGAGGAAAGGAGAGTGGTCCCTTGTTTCATCGCAAGATCAAGTTCATCCTGTGGGAATGGACGATTGAATGAATGGATATATGAATGAATGAGCAAACAGATGAAGAAATCACAGATAGAAAGGTTTAAGATGGTGTCATCCACTGCTGCCGTTCAGTAGCAGCGGACTGGCTGGTTCCACCAAAGTCAGAGACAAATTTAACCATGAGGACCAAGTCGAGGAGAATTAACTGTGTTATCAGCTTCATTAATTGATCAATTAAGTGCCAAAAAAACAACAAAAAAGCTGTAGCAAAAACGGCTTTAGATGGGCTTACGGCTGTCTAAAGTCAAAGTAAATACCCACAACAGAACATAAAATAACACCAATCACACACTGTACTGGGTATCAAACTCAAGAGCGACAAGAGAGGACAACAGAAAATGTAGTATTTTTCTGAACCACATTTTTTATTTTAACATATAATGCATAAGAGCCAGCGTGACAGCATTTGACAGGTAAGCCAGACTGATGTAAACTGATGGAACAGGCCTAAAACCCTTGATGGCGTAAACTTATCTGTACATCATGTGGAAAATCTGCATGATTACCTTACATGCGTTAGGAAACAAATTGCAAGAGACACAAGCCATTGAGACTGAGCACTTATCAGTTACGATGTCAAAGGGATTTGAGGTACCCCTGCAAGGTACAAATAATACTGAAAGAGGAACATAGAGTGAAACTGAAAACTAAAATGAAGGGTAACCTCATGCATCTTAACCTTACCTCACCCAGACTGTGTACTCTAATGGAGCAAACTATCTTTTTCCAAGGACTTTTTTTCAATAATCATGTTTAGGGCAAAACATAATTTATTCATTTTGTTTTTAAGGCCCCCGCCCCACCCCCTTACTCCCAGCCAGCTAAAATTATAGGTCAAGCACATTGATCTCCCCAGTGACTCAAGAGGAGGAAGCCATGAGCATGCTACTTCTACATATGCAAAGACTAGCCCCGCTTCTTTCCACACAAAAGATGTGTCATAAGTTCAATACTGCATATGTCTTCAGAGGAACACAAGGCCAATATGTCTTCGATTCATATACCTGCAGACACCTGACCAGCCAGTGATAGCTTTTAAAGACTGATAAGATGAAGGATCTAAACCAGTAAATTCTTAAATAGTCCCAGCAAAGCTGACCCAATTTTCTGCCTCACCAACACAAATCTGGCTGTAACCAATAATGTTGTGGCGGGGATTAGAATGTCCAATCAGAGGGCTTGCAGCTGCACTGCTGAAGCATCACCTGTAGGTCCATAAATTCCCGTATTTGACACGTGCTTTAGCTGGTGGTTCCATCTCGCTCTGCGCTCTGCGTGCAGCCTACCTTCATCTTGTCGTATTTCTCAGTTTGGCCGTCCAGGAGGTCTTTGGCGCTCTGCACATCATCGGAGAGCTGGATCTGAGACAGGTCGGCAGCGAAATCCTGCAGTATCTGGTCTGCAGATCTGACAGTCACTGCAAAGCTCTCAATAGCCTGCAGAGATATCACAAACGATATGCAGAATATCTTTTAGTTATAATATGATACCATATAATATACAGTAAAGCCTACATGGATGCAGACCCTTTGGAATGGTCTATAATTTAAATTGATGTAGACAGAAATCATGTTAAATCTTCACTGTGTATCTTGTATTTTTTCATGTTATTACATTAATCAGGTTGATCTTTCTAATTAATTATGACTTTGATGAAGACTGAATACGGATTTATTGTATAACCCCATTCCAAAAGGAGCTTCTCACAGTGTGCTGCAGTGTCTAAATGCCACTGGGAACGTTTAATGAAATTAGAATGATAAATACATGACGTAACACCAGTGTGACTTCCACAAATCAAATGGAAGGAGCCAAAATGGCTGCCAGTGACATTATGAGGATTGTTAACAAGGTTAAAATGTCTGTCTAAGCAATGCGAACATTCTGCTGTTTGCTGTATTTGGGTTGCTGGTCTGTCTCCATCCAGGAGCTCCTGTTTTTCCACTGGTGAATGAAGCAATCTGTAATTACTAACAGTGTGGACGTGATATAGATAGCGTGGCTCAAATGACAAAAATAGCCAAACATCTTCCAAAAATGACTGCAGTAGCAGAGGTCCTCTGACTAAGAGTTTACAGCAATTTGGATCGTAGGAGGGGTTCATTCCTGTTTTTAGATGACATTTTTAAAAAACAAATTTATGTGAAACACTTTTCAGTGACATCAATACATGGTTAATTGAAGTACCTGCTGTTCTTTATCCAAATTTTACATTTTAATCTGCAATACACTATATTGGAGCTATTGACAGACTTGATAAAGATGGACAAAAAGGGCTGTACAAAATAACACAATCAGTTATAGTTTATAACCAAATATGTGGGAAATCTGTACTCATTTATTCTGATATGAATGTTCTAAAACAGGATTTTTCTCATGCATAATACTGTTTTTACTGAAGAAAAAAAACAACAGATGTGAAAACTGTTGGCACCCCTGATCCGATCCTTTTGCTATAATGTTTAAATAAGGTGGAAGAAAACACTGGGTTTGGATACTGGACCATTCTTCCTTGCAGAACCTTTTGAGATCTTTAAGGCTATCATCTTCAGTTCAGGTTTTCCAGTTTCATTTTGTACGCTCTTCTGTCGCCCAACAAACTAATGGTGTGCACGGGCTCATGCAACAAGAGGACCCAGGTCCAATTAAAGAGCTAAATTGGCTCGAATGGACAGGAAGTCCATCCTGTATGGACAATAGCTGGGGCTCCTCCCCTTCCTTCCTTGCTCTTTTGATAAAGTGTCTGGTTTTACATTCAGTCAGAATTCTGATGCTGAAGTTGAACACTGAAGGAAAGGGGAAATGAGAATCTCATATGGTTCACCAATGAACATATACATCTGATTTTGTTCACATGAGTTGATTTGTGAACATCCAATAACCATTTCTTGACTAACCAGTCTTGAGTGATTTATCAGTTACTTTCCTTCCTTAATCTCATAAAGGGTAGAGATCAACTTAAATAAGTACAATTATCGTACAGATTTATCTTACAGATTTATTTTATTTCAAAGAGTCATTAAGGATTTCAACAGGTTATCTCTGTTGTTTATTTTTGCAGCCATTTTTGTTCATTTCACTCTATATATATTATGAATATTTTGCTTTGTAAGTCGCTCTGGGTAAGAACGTCTAACAGATTCCTTTAATGTAATGTAATTGTACCAAAACCAGAACTACAAATTCAAACCAAATGTTGTGGCAAACATCACTATTGTGGTAAATATCTGAATAGGTGGAAAGAGGATCACATGAAAGGGTATTTTGTCTGTTTGCTCATTGAGTCTTGGAGCGGTGGGTTGGACTCACAGTCCGGTGGTGGATCCACTGGCTGTGGCAGTACTCTAGCGTCCCGCCGAAGTCCTGCGTCAGCTGGGCTTTGTCCACATGGCCGTGGAGGTCATTGAGAGAACTCAGCATGACGACCTTGGTGAGAGAGAGAGGAAACGGGGTGGGGGATTGGGCAAAACAGAATGAATGACAAGACATGGGAACTAACGTAACCACAAACGTCAAGCTATTTCTGCAACACAGGCGTTGGTACGTCCCCAAAAATCACGATTTCCACTGATGACTCCTCATACCACATTCCTGTTTGTGGTTTGTCCGTCTGTTCGTAAGTCTTCCTTCCTACGCAACACTGGCAGACAGATTTATTCTGTAATTCATAATTAAACGGTTCCCAACTTCCTGCTTGTATTTGTGCTCCTTGAACTGTGACATATTTCAAACGTCTCACGCATTTCTCTATCCCATGAAGGGAAAGAATGTAACAGCAATTGATTTCTTTTTAAAAGGTCATTCTAAAGCAGCCCAAAGTGCTTTGTCGGATAATCTGTCTCTAGCAATTGGTTTATAGTATCTATTACACTGCCACAATGAATAAGCCAAAGCTGACAGTTGAGAACCTCAGTCATTTTCATCTGTATGGGACTGCATATTTCCAGCGACAGAGTAGAAGACAAAAAAGCATGAATGATAGGACATATTTTGTAAATCATTTAACTTGAATAAAACATAAAAAAAAAAAAACATAAGGTCAAAGTGGCTCCGCCCTTCACCTCTCACAGCACCACACGGCACCTACTTACTTATGGTGAGGGGAGAAGAGAATATACCACAGCAACCCGTTATTTGGGAAAAGTGTCTGCCATACCAATAATTTGGAAATACGGAAATATCAACCCAAACCTGTAAATATGGACGTGATGAATATCATTTGGGCCAGGCACTGTTGACGGTACCTTGGTTTTTAAGTCATCCCGGTGCAGCCGGATGCCAATGTCAGCAATGGCCCTCTGCAGGAGGCGAGACGGGCGGAGCACCAGCACCTGCTGCAGGTTTCCTCCTGGGAATGCCCCCTAGAGGCCATAATGCAAAACAGCATCTGAGCATCTCAGGGGAGGGGCTGCCCCAACATTCACAAAGGGGAAGTCATTTCTCTAGAGATGTTTTCATTGACAGGTGCCATTTTAGAGTGCAAAAATGACAGGAAGGATGGAGGGGATCATTATCAGTGTTTTTTGAACAATACTGCATCTTGATTAACAAGATAGTTTAAATCCAAGAAACACTTTTTCCCAAATGTACACTATGTTTTTTGCACGATTCCAATTTGGTCATTGCCATAGAAGTGGGCGATTGCATCACTTCTGAATCACGAGAACCTGATTTTAGAGATGAGTCAAAATGTTGCCTAAATCCAGGCCACTGTAATCCAAATTTATTTCCCCAGAACAGAAACAGACTATGGAAAATACATGACTCCTTCACATATCACATGATATCTTACATTTTGTAAGGGAAAAAAATGCATTTACAATGAAAACAGTTTACAGGAGGAAATACAGGAGTGCGATCTCCAATCAAACTTAGTTTCTGATCTCACTCCAAGAAACTCATCAAACTACAGAAGAGAGTGGTGATGTTGGCATTCAAAGAAAAAGTTACACCCCCTCACTTCCTCAATAATTTTACAAACAGGATATGTCCACAACTTCTGAAATATATGCAAGAAAATACGTAGCAACAGGAAACTGTGAACACAAAGTTCCAAAATGGACTGTTACAGTCAAACCGCCCATACTTTCATTGATGTGTTGATTTTTGAGCGTTGGTTGAGTTTCGCCGCATTTTCAAGACACCATTTTCCGATAGCTGTGAAACAAGTAGGCCTACACATGTCTACTCTGTGAGTGGTTTTGTAGGATTGCCATGGTGATGGATACCACACATCCGTGAGGCACAGGTATCGTGCCACCCTTACGTTTTGGAAACCCCATGGTAGCTTCTGTGGAATTAGCTCACAGAAGTGTGACATCTTTTAGGGTTTTTTTTTGTTCTGCTCCTTCCCTCTCCCAGCTAATTACATCCACATCTGCTAGCGTGCTTCCACCGAGGCAAGCTGTCCTTGGAGTGCCAAGGCCAGTTCGCTAAATATAAACGCTGCATACCGCGATCCTGGCCAGAAATGACTTGACCGAGCTCCATTTGTCCCTGCGTCGATCTGCGATGACGATGAACCCCAAGCTGGCAGCGTCCTGGCTAGAAGTGAAGAGAGGGAGAGACAGCGAACACCATGGGAGAGGCTGACAATACAGTGTGATTCACAGGGATAATACAAGTTGGCTGTAAACACTCATACTCTCAATTTTAATTGAACTCTGTAGTTTGCCGATGAAACCTGCAAACTGTCACCTCAACAAAATTGTTCAAAGGCATGACAATTGTTCTTTGTCAGACCCAAGAAGAATATTGATGAGCAGTAAAATGATTACTACAACTACTAATAGCACCATTATCATTATTATTATAATTATTAGTCATAAAAGTATTAGCAGGATACTTGAATGAAAATAAGATTAGCAGTAGAATGTAAGAACAAGATAAAATAGAATACAAGAACAATAATATATAATCATTACTGGTAAATTTTCCTGTCAAAGAAAGGAGGACACGCAACACTATTTACAGATGTATGAGATGTAATGTGTAAAGGTCAGTCTGCCTTCTGTCCACTGTCAGGACAGATTGACTGCGCCAGCTGCACAGCCTCTCCCGCCTCTTACGGATGTGGCCGCTGCGCATGCATGAGCCGCGAGGCCGGTCCTCAAATGACCCCCGTCTCGGCCCCAACTGCAGACGTGGGGGGAGTGGGGAGGGGGTGTCACTCTCAGTTTCACACACAGTTACTCAGTCTCACCACCGCTGACTTACCTTACTTCATTTCACAAACATCGCACACGCACACACGCGCGCACACACGCACACACACGCATACACACACGCATGCATGCACACGCTAATACATACTTTCACAAATGCACACATATTTTCAAAAATCTACCAGGATACTCACACATGCTAGCACACACTCACAGACAAGCACAAAATGCATGCGCTCACACACACACACACACACACACAAATGCACGTAGATCACCACATTTCCACATGCACAAAACACACACACACACAATGCATGCATGCATACAAGCACACACAAATACCACACCTTTAAACTCGCAAGGATGTGCAAACCAACCTCGGGGTCGAGAAAGGTCAGGTTTCAGAAAGGTTAGATTTCAGTTCTTGTTCTTTGTACATTTTCACTCAAGACTTTTTTTCTGATTGGCAAGTCTGGTGTCAGATTTCTCATGACTTAAAAAGGTAACAAGACATGTGTCCAACCACAGAACTGAATGTTAATATACATGCAAAGTGCTGCTGTACAAGTGTGCTCCCTCTGTCTGATTTTCTGCACGTTTGCACATTTTCCACGTTGAACTTGGTCAGATATCTTTGGTTGTGGTTCGTAACAGTCTGTCGTGCTAATCTGAGAAAATGAATCTTCAGATGTGGGAAAAGTTACTGCTTGTTAATAATTTGCCAGCAGCTATAAGAATGCTGGAAAAACAAAGATCTATGGACAAATGGGTAAAAATGGAACCTTAGGGGCAATCTGAATGGTTTGCCCATACAAGTTATATGGTATAAGTTGTATTTTCTGTGGTGAAACCCAAACACTACATTCCACAGTAAGAAGCTGATGCCTGTGGTTAAACATGGTGGTAATAGCGTAATGGCCTGGAGATGCTTCGCCACAGAGGGACCTGAATGACTTGGCATCATTGAAGAAACCATGAATTCTCCTCCACGTCACAGAACTTTACAGTAGAGCGTCAAGTCATCAGTCTGTGAGCTGCAGCTGAATCTGGGGCACGCGGCAAGACAGTGATCCGAAACACACAAACGTGTCCAAATCACAATGATTTACAACAATAAACCCAAAGTTTTGGAATGGCCTAGTCAAAGTCAACACCCAAACCCCATTCAGGTGTTGTGACAGGACCTGAAGCAACCAATTTATGCTCAAAAAAACACAAATTTTCATGAGTGCAAGAATTTCTGGATGGAGCGATATTTCAGGGCATTGCAAAAAAGCATTCAGTAACTGCAGGAAGTGGTTGTTTGCAGTCACTGCTGGTAAAGCTGACGTAACCAGTGATTGACTGGGGCCATTAATTTTTCATGCAGGGGTCACTGAGTGATGCATAACTTTCTTTAATAAATAAGTCATTTATTACATGAGTTCATTGTACATTTATTTAATATTACATGTGTTTTGAGGATCCGATGACATTCAGTGTCTAAAATATGGAAACTTAATCTAAAATTTCTTATACTTAGATCCTGGATATGGAGGTTTTCAGGTATTCCATGAAAAGGTAACATTTTGGGAGGAAAGCCTTCACCATGGTAAAGTCCGTCATAAGACCAGCCAAGGTAACTGAACCCTTTTAAGAATGTTTTTCTTTACTTATTGTTTTATTTATGTTGACTTATTATCTTTGCGGTGTCACCATCAGGGGTAGGGGTAGGGGTGGATGGGGGGCAAGGGCATGTGTTTGTTATTTGACGTATTGATCTCTCTTTAGGTAAATCCAATATGTTCTTGACTGCAATGTATTTTCTTGTGCCCAGTAAAATTTTAACTGCTGATTGAAACAGCTGCATTATCTTTCGTTGGTTTATGGCTTAGCAACGACTGTCTGTATTTGAATAGGAAATGATGGGGAATCCCAATACGAAAGGAAACAAAAAAGGTCAGTTTGAGAGAGAGTCTGGTCGTAACTCTGGAGGCCCCAGTTCAACCATGCATTTCATATGAGCTGTTAAAGGTACATTACAACATTCTTTATCACCACACCTCATTTCGAATGTCTAACTCAATGTGCTGGTTCCTGGTAAAAGAATTTGCAAACAGTTCCAGGCACCCAATGGAGTGCAGAGTTGGAGCTCTTACCTGGGAACGCTGGTCAGGTACGTGACTACCTTGAGGAAGTCCTCCTCCGAGACATCGCCGAAGGCCGAGAACTCTGGGAAGGTGATGATGGGGATGCAGTCTTTACCTCTTCCTCCTGAGGAAACCCACAGAAAACAAGCCACTGTCATGATCATTCTTATCAGCATTTCGCAGTATTACGGTGAAGGTGATCAGGTGCGATTTCCAGGTGGACACTGCTATCGTATCCTTGAGTTACCTTCAGCTGCCTTCTTGCACTATTTGGCTGATACACCATGCTGGTCATGACAAACTACATACATTGACTGTATTGACGTTAACTGACTGACTGTATTGGTCATAAACTCTACATTGACTACACTGACATTAACTGGCTGACCATGTTGGTCATAAACTATGCATTGACTACACTGATGTTAACTGGCTGACCATGTTGGTCATAAACTATGCATTGACTACACTGATGTTAACTGACTGACCATGTTGGTTAACATTGGTAGATTTTTCTTGCCACAGTTGCCTCAAGCTTGTTTTTGTGGGTGTCCAGGCCAGGATGTATTGTAGAGTGTACGTATGTGAAATGCACTGTACAAATACATTTTGATTTGATTTGAGTAAAGTACTGAACCTGAATTGGATAAATGGATAAATATCCAATTCTATAAACGGATAGCATGAGGAAACGCAAGGCATTCTGGATAACTGCATTTGCTTTATGCCTGAAATTTAATATACATATTTTACGTATAACTGAACGACTGGGTAACCATCTTGGATAATCCATTTTTATATGTAGGACATTACGATCTGGATTCAATCAAGTTTTGTTGTACTCAAAAAAAAAAAAAAAAAAAAAAACTTGAGGATATATGTTGGTTTTAATACATGCGGAAGTGTAGTTTAGCACAGATAAAAGTTGTGGTGTATTGTACACACTCAGCAAATGAAAACCCATCGAGCAGAATCAGTCAAAGCCATTATTAATGGCCAGCTGGAACCACTCCCAGGATGACTGTTATGAAGGCTTGCTGCTACAAACTGTCGTCTCATCTTTATAATTTCACATGTCCGACCACTAGGTGGTGACATAGAGCTAAGTAATGGAAAACATGCTGACAGAAGTTGGTCATTAAAGCCGTATTAGTGCAAGATGTAATCACAATTACAATATGTTTGGCTAGTTTAGAACATGGATTATGATTAACAGGTGGGTAGAATGAAATACATTTTACTTCATAATGATGCAGCATTGAAATCACAAGGTTAATGTTTACAAATTACTGTACATGACATGGAGAGACAGTAAATAAGACTGATATCCTGTATATTCATTCATTCATTTATTCATTGATTCTATTTACATGCACCCCACCTAGTGAAATCAATCAAGTTAATCATGCTGATGTAGTCTGTGTGCTACACCTGCAGACAAAGTGTATCCTGCAAACTCAGGACCGTGAAGCTCAACTGCTGGAGAGAGCCTAGCAGATAAAGCAGTGAATAGTAAAATGTGCTTCTGAGGACAGCAACGCTATCCTGTTCTCTCCTGCAACAATGGAAGGATGCTACTGCAAAGATACAAGCCTCCAGGAGTGCACATTCAAATGACAACTGTATGGGAGACTCAGCAATGGGTCAAAGAATAATCCATTTCAGAAGGCGCAACACAAGTGTGTTTATCTGTCTCCACTGTCACTACTTTAACAGAAAAGGAGAGGTTTTTAACTTGCATTTGTAATGGCTACCTTTGTGCAAAGAGAACACCCAAGAAGCTCTACTTCATGGGAGCGCGAGTCTTAAGGTGCCAGACAGGACAGTGAAGAGATTAACATGCACAGGTAATATGGCAAACCCGAAGGGGCTGTGAGGTTGACCAGACTAAAATAGAATTGATAAAAATGTAAATTGAAAAAACACAACAACTGATTGTATAAAGTGAATTATTGTGGAGAAAAACATAAAACACGAATCAGTAAAAATATAACAGACAGGAATTAGAATGATGACTTTAAATGGCCAGCCCAATACTCTGAGAAGGGCTACGCCAATCGTCCTCTCGCCAGTGTGGACCTCCAGCCACAGCCGGCAGTAGTGAGTTTGAGTACCACCTGCAGGGAGCACAGCTGTACCACAGATATCTGCTCTGAGCACCACTGATACTGTAAATGATTTCGTATGGACAACAAGTCATTTCATGGCTACTACTTTAACTGCAAGTTTTACAATGTTGCCGTAATAGGCTGTCGTGTGAAGTTGTGGCAAATACTAAAGTTGTTTTCCAACGGTTCTTTTTTTCCCCCGACCCCAAATCAGAACTTGCCAGTTACATTGTGAGTACAAAGTAGATCACATTTACATTTTTTTCCCCCTCATGAAATTGTTTAAATTATGCGTGAGGTGTTCGTAGCCTGACAACATCACAACACAAAGTTTCTCACAACCGAAAACGCACACTGAAACGTTAAACCATAAAAAAACAATATACAGTACAATCACACTCACCACAACCATACCCAGTCTTCTTGCAAACATTACAAAAATATTTTGCGCTCCCTGGGGTTAACGTTCTGACGACCAAGGCCCGGTGAAAATCAGAGAAAGAAAACAAAGTAAAGGAAGCAATGTGACCCTCTTATCAAGATAACAACACAATCCGAGATGTGGGTAAGCAGGAAGTTCAGCCAAATCAGCTTGACATCTCTCACCTTGTGTTCGCACCCAGCTGATAGAAATGTTAAACAAACACTGGAGAACGTTCTGGTTAGATTTCAAATTCGGTAGTGAACGTATAAACACACATTTTTTTTGTTCCAGTACGTTCCCAGACGAACATTCCAGGTGCGTCACTCTCACAGACTTCCAGAGACTTGCTGGAACTCTAGGAATCCTCCTCTGATGAAAAGCAAGTTTAAAAATAAAGCACAGAAACACAAAATAAAGACCACCTGCCCCGAATCAATTTGTATATTTTGATATTTGCCTTTGTTTTGCTCCAACAAATATTTTGTCTACTGGCAAATTGGCCCTTGTGTATTTAGCCTTTTTGTTGTATGGCCAAGTCTTGTGGGATAACAGGGATAATACAATGAAATAATATTACAAGGGCGTTCCTGCATTGTTCCTTGTGACTTCAAGCTTGCGCTTGACTTCAAGGCACCCCCCAGGAAACCCCGGAGAAATGTACGTGCTGGGAACGTTGACTGTTTCATTAATGTTCTTAGAATGTTTGAAGCATCAAAAGTTGGTAGCTAGGCAGCCAGAGAATTCTGTCCTGGCAGGACAATAGAGGAACGGAGTCAGCTCGAGGCTGGGATCCAGGAATCGATTGTGCTCTGAGATGAGATGAATGATGACTTGCATTCTAATGCTAACAGGATGAAAATTCCAGCAGTACTGTGCTGAAAATGCATGAATGTCATCGCTGTTGCTGAGAGTGTCTTGGTCAACAGACTCAAGCATCTGGTCATATATTAATTATATTTGATATTTATCCACCCAGGTAGGTAAACTGAAGGGGAATCAGTGTTGTTACGATGCAGTATCGTGCAGCTAGTTGGAAGTGGTGGCTAGCCAAAGAGTACTAGTTTTTGGGGGAAATCTTAGTATGAAATACAGCATCTGAAGTATGGTACCTCCTACAGCACAGTGTCCCGAGCTATATTTAGTCCAGAGGAAAGAGTGCTCTCTCCTGGCTCACCAACACCTCTTCCTGTAGCTGTCTTTGTTTTCCCCAAGATATCTCCCATCCAAAAACTAACCAAGTCCACACCTACTTCGCTTAAGCAGTTTGTCATGACAAAGGTCCGGGGTGGTACAGCTGCTGGCGTAAATAATGGGAAATAATGGGGGTGACGTCCCTGTACTGGATGTAGCTGGACAGCTCAAATCTTACTCATCAAGCTCTGATATTGCAAACTGGAGGCCAAAAAACACAATATTACATTGAATTAATGGTCCATAATTGTAGCCATACTGTAGTAATACACAACTATGAAATCAATGGCAAAGTTCAGAGTACAAGTGAAGGGAATCTTCCTTCCTTTCATTCATAACTTTGTAATGTCATTTTGGTGAGACAGTGAGAATAAGTTACTTGGTGGGTATACAGAATTTACCAATATGAAGGAACAATGATTATTAGATATTAGTCATGCTGTATTCCTTAGAAATGATGATCTGTGCTTATATCCATTTCATTCTCAATTATGCCCATATTTATTAACGAATGAAAGAATTATTATGTTTACTGTTTAATGGTTAATTATTTTTATTGGAAAGAGTCATTCATTTATACTGTATGATCATCAAAGCATACAGAATTTATCATAATTGTATGATGAAATAAATTAATGTGATTACTCAGTTAAAACTCTAGAACAAAAGACTTTGGTTTAAGAAAATATTCAATGGCACTGCTTATTATTATTTAATATACTTACATTAATATCTAAGTATACATGATTAGACGATCAGACACAGCACATGGATATTAGTCATAGGACATAGAAGTCAATAAGTAAAGACTTCTGTGTTTCAGTGCCTAATTTAGGACAAGCTCCAGGCAGATTTTAAGTCTGTCCACAGACTTGCAATCTGACCTTTTAATACGCACAAGCCACACTGGTATTTCACAGATGACATCTCTGTATCTGTCAAACCATATCCATCACTTTCTCTGAGGATAATTGCCCTGAACTCTTCCCCACCCTTCACCAGAAAATAAGCAGCTGTCAGCCAATGGCTGGGAAGCTTTTCATTAACATGAGCTACTTTAAATAATATCAAAAACCAACTGCTGAGTATAGTATAGGAAAAAATTAATCAAGGCTCAAAGTCAGTTTTTTAAAGTCGCGAAAGTTGACTCACTAGAAACAGAGAGGAATGCCCACACTTTGACTATGCTGCTCAATAAGAATACAAGTATTTCAGAAGTGGGACTGGAAAACTGGATAGACAAATGATACTGCTCACAGCTTTGCTTGGCCACAGAGGGGCTGGGCCTCCTTGGCCAGGGGCCCATGACTCAACACCAATGAGAAGACCTGAAAACCGCACTCTCGCTGCAAAACAGCAATTATGGCTACAGGGGCCCTCCTACCGATGGCCTGTCGGCAGCCGCAGCCTTCACCCTGATGGGACAGGAGCGACTGTTCCCATGAGACTCCCTTCCTCTGTGTGACGTGTGAGATCCTCAGGAACACGCAGTTCTTAAACTGCGAAAATTACCAGGCCTGACTCAGAGCAGCACCCTATGCTCGTCACACAAAAGCCAGAGCGTTCACACTCACCCTGTGGAGACCTAAACTCTTCCATTTCCTGGCTTATTGTGGAGCTAACCTCCTGAGCCAGGTTTTTTTTTTTATCCACACGGACATAACTCTCGGCTGTATAAGCAATGTTTCCGGTGATAAGCACGTCCATGTCCTGGGGAGTAGCCTCACTGATACCATTTCAACCATCATATCAAAAATGTAATATGACAAATCACAATCTGTTGGGAGGTGCAAACTGTTACAGCCAGCCAATGACAATTCAAACATTCACCACTGAAATTTAAGAGCTTTAATGTTTTTTCAAATCATTTAATCAGACAGTAAGCTGAATGATTGCCATCTACTAATGAGACTTGTACAGAACAGACTTGTGAAATACCAGCTTGCACTTACTTTGGTTTTTGGAAAATCATGTTGTGATATACAAAATATTTCACAACATTATCAATTTGATATCTAGGTACAAGCTAAATCTCATAGTTCATAGGTTAATTGAACGGACAGAATCCAAGTTTAATAAGGAGTACAAGCTGTCCAAGCACAATAATCTCAATTCCCTGGCCACAAAAAAAATCCTGCTAATTTCCTTTTTCAGTCATTTCATGCAAACAAATAAAATGTGGTTGTATTTTTTTTATTACAGTCAGTTCTTTTGAAAAAGAAATTATATAAGTTTAATTAGAGGCAGAAAACAGAACATCATGTCAAATTTTTGCCAGCTCCTGAAATTCTGTTAGCCTTACGTTTAGAGCGATGCTTTTCCTCACAACCCATTCAGGTGAGCTTCAGTTATATTTAGTAACCTTCTATGATTCACTGTGGAATGCCAAGTTCTGTCCCAGGAAGCCGATTTATCAGAAATGGGGATTCTAATTTGCCAGTGGTATGGTGAACTCCAAATTGCATCTCTTAAGCAGAATATCGAGGCAAACAGTAAAAGGTATGACATGGCAATGAATAAAAAATTCCATTCAGAAAGAACAGCATGCAAAAATTTGATATTTTACCAAAAAAGGGAGCCACTGGTGGATTACAGATTAATCTTACAAGAACAAAATGAAAAAGGAAAAAATTTGTGGCTTCACACAACACAAATGCTAATAATTCACTAAATAACACATTCTCAACAGATGGCTCGAGAGACGTCTTTCTAGAGAGCTGCCATGTGCCTCGGGCTGCAGAGCAGAAGAAATTACTTCATAAATATGACCTAATATAGTTTATATGCAGCAAAACAGCAATAAGGGTTCTCAGCATGAATAAACATGGGTGGAACATGTCTTAAGACCACAGCACAAGGCACAATACAATGCTTGTATTACGATACGGTGTATTGAAACACCATGGAACACATGGAAGTGGAAAATAATCAGCAAATGCCAGAATATTTGGGAGAATGAGTCTTGAATGCTGAGGAGGAAATAAGACCTCGGATTAGTCTAATGGTAACATCCTCACTCATCGCCCCGGACTGACAAACAGATGTGATACTTAGTTCACCACATTCACAAGCCTTTTTTGTTCATTTCTGACACAGCTCGACTGTTAGTTGTATGTCAGCTTAACAAATGCAAGAAGCACGGCTTGTTTAAACTGGCACACCAACATTAGGGGGAGACACAGCATGGTGCCACAAGTATAAATACAGTTGTCCTGAGTCAAAAGCTTATCGTCTCACTTGTCTGGCAGCGTTAACAGAATGTCTCTATGAACAACATACTGAATGTATACAAGTTGTAACTTACAAACAACAATGACTGGTAAATTATCTGATGGATGCAGGACATATAGAATGAATGTGAAGTTTTATCACATGTCCAGAATGCAATCAAAATGTATGTTTAACACAGAAAAATGCATGTTTCTGTTCATTTCACAAACTGGGTTTGGCAAGTTCAGTCACCAAAAAAGAACTAATGTCAACTGAATCCAGATCAAAGCAACAAAGTGCTAAAACAAACTTATTAAGGAATACATGTTTGAGAAAAAACCAACGGATGTGCGTACCAGAGAGGATGGCGAACTGGCGGTGGAGCTGTTCGATGATGTCGATCGCCAGCAGCGGCCTAGCTTCCTCTTGCATTATTCCATCTGTGCGGAGAGAGAGAGAGAGAGAGCACATGTGAGTGTGAGGGACTGCTCAGTGTAGGGACGCTTGCTAAATCAGCTATGTAATTATGACATCATAACTATGAGCCAGCTAATTATCATCTCAGCTGTGGCATATCACCAAATCCTAGGGGATTTGCTTCACATATAAACCAACAGTTATTTACTACTTCTGACGAATGGTAACTAGATGAGACTCCAATTTGTGGCCACTGTTCTGAGCTGAAAAAGCTATCCAGAGCTTTGTTCGTAATAAATGTAGATATGATGCAACGTGAGTCCACCAACCCCACCCTAAAAATCTCTGAGGACCAATTAGCTGCCAGGTAACCCAAAACATCTATGTATGTTTTCTAGATGATCTAGCAGAGATTGGGCATCTGAAGCTGAGACCACTGATGGGAATGAAGTTTCATTTCAATAGGAGGAGCTACCATTTAGTATCAGTCACTCAATAACTTGCACCAATGACCAATGAAAACATTTTTGATTGGTCCATTTGTAAAGTCAATGATTGACAGCTGTGTTTTTATTTCATTTATCCAGGTTAGGTTACATGACCAGGGTAGGTGAGGGAGTTAGATCAAGGCAGAGTGTAGCTCCACCGCCCCAGGGGTTCATGGAACTGCACGGCAAACACTGCTGGTTGAGACCGAAATAGGGGAGGTTTCTGTGAGCTAATGCCTGAGGGAACCATGGAGTCCACACCCATCAACAATCTGACACATGGAGGGAAAAATTGATTCATCAGCAGATGCACTTTTCCATGGAACCAAGCATGGCCTCCGAGCCATCTGGTCGCCGGGGTGAAGAACACAGAGGGATCGGCGTCTCGCCTTCAACGGGAGAACTGATGGCTCGTCGGCTCCGTGGCCTTTCACTGCGGCTCCGTCTCGGTGCGAACCGTCGTCCCGGACAAAAACGTCTTTTCATGAGAACCCCTCCCCTGGTCTTGTAAAACTGAGGGTCGTTCTGCCAGAGGTCTCTATTATTCTCCTTCCCCGTCGCGCTAATGGTTTTGGGTCGCCCCGAATCACGCTGTGTGACTGTGCGCTGGAGTTACAGGCCCCAAGACAAAAACATCTCTGTCCGCCCTGGCATAAAGGAGTGCATTAACACAAGCCTACATTTTATTAAGCGCCTGGGTGCTCTAAAGTGAAGATTCGCAGCAAGGCTAAGTATAGCATATAGAGAGCGGCACACAGATGAGGTTTAAAGGCTAAAGCTGTAGCGTCAGAGAAGCACAGAGCATACATGGGGGCCCAGAATGAGCTTCCTGCACAATGTCCTCATCAAAGCCAGACATAAGCTACTCAGATCCCCCTAAAGAGCAGCAGATGTGGTCTTTCACTGAGGTGAACATTTGGAATTCATATACTTTCATTTTCCTACGTTGAGAAAGAAGGCAGGAAGGAATGTTTTTAAGGAACACTATCTAGGAATGCAATTTTAATCACTCAAGATAAGGGTATCTTCCAAGAATAAAAACATGTTGTGATGTTAATGAAGTTGAACCAAAAAAGAAAAAAATCAATGAGGAGCTCTTTCAAATGAGAGGAGATCTTTTAAATGTTTGTACATTAAATGGCACATCTTTTATGGATAAGCACATTAACCAAAACATCTGAAAGATGAGCAAAACAGTTTAAAGGCCTACACAGTAATATTAGTTGTGGTTGTGTTTTTTTTTTTTTTGGTGCACTTATGAGAATCACATTTGTCCAGTATGACTCAAAGTTAAAAGCATGTGTTTGGAACATTTTTGTGGGTATGTAAAGGTTTGAAGGTTTGTCGTACAGGTTTTGAGCATAAGTCCACACATGCAGCAAGAATAAAAAAAAACACTGCTAGGCAGCAGGAGGAGAATCAGGCAGGCCCAGTGAGGGTCTGTTTTTGGTCATACACAGCCTCCATAGGGCGTGTTCCATGACATACCCCATTCCACGACTCAGGAGGAAGGAAGAGGAACATCAAGCACTGAAACCTGAGATCAGTATCTCCAGAACTATGGATCGTAACTTTCATCACACTACAGATGTTTTTAACCCCGGAACCGAGAGGCCACAGGGTTCGCCCACCAAGACACCAGCCTGCCTTCGGCCTGTATGTGCTTTTGAACTTCTGATCTATGTAAAAGAGAAATGTCCGATGTCTGACCTGCGACCTGTTCTCTTCTTGTTGGGATTAAACAGCTAGAACCTCAAACACAATGTCATCGACATGACTGTCAAATAGTGCTGAACAAACACCACGTTTCCACAAATTATACCATAATTGGCCTCCATGCAAAACAAATAGCCTGTTTTTCACAACACGGGAGCACATTTATACACAGTACAGAGAAAGTAGCACTCAAACTTTGTACGAGGGGATCTCTGGATATGGTGGCATTCATTCTAACCACAAACCCTTGAATTGTAACGAGATAAGAATTATTCTTAATTAGTCAATTTTCATGTCTTGAGAGATTATTTACCATCTTCGGCCACAGTATGTCAGAAATAGCTATGCATACCAAGAAGAATAAAATGTCCCATGTTCACATTCCAGGACTTTTAATCAGCCTGACAAACTAATTCGTTAATTCTTTTATTGCGCTATATGTGGAACGATGCCGTTATAAATCGTTAAATTAAATCATTAGATTAAATTATAGACTGACAGGTAAATCAGTGCGACCCAAATTGGTGAATGTGTGGATGCCTGGTCACTGAAGCTAAACAATTTGTGAGTTAATGACGAATTGGAAAGAAAATGCAAATGACAACAAGCCAAACTTGCATTGTGTTCAAATGTGTTTAAGGAATAAATGATTGTAGAACATTAACTCATGAGCTTAACAACTTTAACTGTTTGAGAGATGTGAACAAAAACCAGTGTACACAACCATTTCCCAGGATTCCAAGCCAAAGATGGCATTGCGTTGCTGTAGGACAGACAGTTATGACAGCGGCAAATTCAAGCGACACACAATCACTGTGACAGCCTACAACTGCAAGGAGGGAAAGAAAAGCATGTGCAACTCTTTTCTACACTGATATGGAGACTTTACCACGAAGCAGGTTCTCTTATTCATTTGGTAACTATTAAGAAGATTGGGTTTCTCTTAACCAATTTGAAGATGTTCAAACGGTTGTGAGTGTTAATGAGTTTATGTTTGTGAACTACATTTACCATCTCAGCATGTTTACCAGAGTTACCCAGGTAACTTAAGCCAGCTTCATTTTCTACCTTGCTGGAATTACTTGAGGTGCGCTTAAACTTCCCGAATTCAGTTCCTCTGTCTAATACCTGGTCTTTGATGAGAACCATCAAAAGAGGAAGAACACACTCAAAGACGAGACAATTTTCCGCGGTGTCGAAACTCTGCATGCCAATGCCGTGGCAACATCGCGTTTGCACCATATGCAGGCTGCGCAAGGAGGACTCCGCAGAACAGCACCATGGAAACGCACAAGGGGAACCTTTGTTTCTAGCGGACTACACTAGACACCCTCTAACCCCGTGCTCGTTAGCGGTACGCACCCTCATGTCTCCCTTTAATCTTGTGGACAGGACAACAGGCGCCATTTACCTCAGAAAATGCATCGTCTTCTTTAAAACTTTACTCCGTGCCTCCCCGAGAATGCAGTCCACATATAATTAGAAGTACAACGGAAATACTACAATCTATTTAAGCCTCAACAGGGTGGAGGCCATTAAATAAAGGTACTCATTCGAGAGTGCAAGTTCTTCCATTATTTTACATTTACCACATGACAGATGTCTTTTTTGTTCTAGGGGCTATCCATTTAGACTGCTTGGTTTTAAACAACTTAATGCAGGTGAAATGTGAAGGTTACAGGAACTTACAACAGTGGTGACACAGTACCTGAGATCTGAACTTGTAACCCCCCCGGTCACAAGTTCAGACCCATAAATAATCTGTGCACTTTGGCTCTAGCCAAGCCCATAATAATCTAGTCATGAGTCCCATCCTATGTCCTGTTACGCTAACGAGCTACCACTTAACACCAAATTCTATCACTTAAAATAAACTCCCTGCAAATGTAGAAACATGTGTTCAGGCCATCGAATCTCCTTGGCTCTATTTATATTTCAGATAGCAGTGGACCAGGTGTTCCCCTTCTGTGTGCAAAGTGAATGTGGGCCATTTCCTACCACATACCTTCTCTCTTTTGATTTTTGATTTACGGCACAGCTAACAGGATCCATGCCAGGGAAATATATCAGAGGATATGGTTTGAGCTTAACCAAATAGGGCTACAGATTTCAATTACATTTACTTGTTTTTGTATGAGGTACTGCTAGTTGTAACCTGCAGAATTCAGAGAGATAATACTTTTTAAAAAAAAGAATAACAACGACAAATAGTATTTGTTGTGAGCTTTTCATAAATGGTCCTGAAAGAGAATAGTACAGTGAATACAGCGCTTTCCAGATTAAAGTGCAGAAGTGAAAGAGATTGGTGTCTGAAGCACAAGGCCATATTGTCGATGCTCTCGGGAGCCGCTCCTGATCCCGTGTGCGTTTACAGATCTGAAATCGAACAGGCATATCACGCCGGGGGGGATTATGGGAATTTAAGGGCAATGGATAACAACAGGCCTATTGTCCGGGTGGTCAGATCACACTGCTGGCAAACTTTGCTCTATTTCCAGGCTCAAGTCTTTACCCTCATCAGAGAGGGAGAAGCTCACTCACTTCAGCTACCTTTTCAGATCATTGGCACTGAAGAGTCCATCAGCAACAGACTTCGGCTCAAAACTTTCATCTGTACATACACAAAGTACTTACTATTCAGGTTGCCGTGGCTTGAATCTTACTTGCACTACGTAATCTGATTGCTTTGACCAGACTATATTTTCACCCTGACATATTTTTCCATGTAAGATCAGGACACATTATACTGCTGAAAAATACTGGATTACATTTTCATATTTGACAAGCTTAGCATTACGATCTCAGGCTATGGTAACAGTGAACTGTATAACAGATCCTAGGATTTTATAGATGGAACAGATTTTCTTTTTATAGATGGAACAGTGAACACTGTAGTACACAGCAATCCAGGGTAGCCAAGGGAGAAATTCACTGCAGACTGATCCGTCAAAACAACCCCACGAGGTTACATTTTCTCTGTTTTTCTTACATTCTGGTACATGGTCCTGGTGTGTGTATGTGTGTGGGCACAACACAGACAGCGACAGAGCAATAACAACCAGTTCCCAGCTGTATTTGTCAGTAAACACATACACGTGTGCATACACACACACACACACACACACACACAACGGAAAATGTTTAAAGTACTTACCAGCAGCCGGTACTGTTTCCTTCATCATTGTGACAGGAGTTGAGAATTTTCACTCTGAAGGGAAGTTTAAAAGCCAGTGAAATCCCAAAGCATCCGAGTTATTGTTTGCCACCATTTTCATTCCTCACTCCTCCTCGACGCACTCCCAAGCACACACTAGTCCTGGCAGAAGTAGCACTTCACCCGTCAGCAACATCCCTCTCTCTCTCTCTCTCTCACTCGTCTGTCTCTAGCACTCTCTCTCTCGCTCCCTCCCTCCCTCTTTCTCTCTGTGGTCACTTTTTCCAGCCTCCCAGCCCCTCCGGCAGCTTTCTTCTCCTCCCTGACATAATCTCTCAAGGCTGGGCGCACATTAGGTGCAAGAGGAGCCAATCAGAGCTCGGGGGAGGAGAGGGAGGAAATCGTTACGGGACGACGACGACCCCCAGGGTTCACGCTCCTTTATAATGCACCTCAACCATCCGGGATGAGGGAGGGAGGAGTCCAACCAGGGGACCACATGCAAGCCGACAGCTGCTAGAACAAGCAAGCTAGTCACTGTACTTTTAAACTGACCACCGGACCATGCAAGCTTACAACTGGATGGCACAAACTGAGCACTGAACCATGCTAGGCGACCACTGAAGAGCATGAGCTGTTCACTGGAACATTCTGGATGATCACTGAATGGTACAAGTTGACCATTGGACCACGGTTGGTGACCACTGGCCCACACAAGTGGACAGCACCTAAGCCTGAACCTGTCCCTTGTCCCTTTCCCTTCCAAAAATTCACTGGAGTTTGTGGAGCCATCAGGTCCCAGCTGTGTGAATGAGCACGTCAGTCTCTCCCTCCCTCCCAAGCTAGCCCTGAGCTCCCTGGGAACCATGCGGGTGTTTATAAACCTCCTCAGGAAGCGTGCTCCCAAACACCAAAGGCAGCTCCCGCTAAGGCATTGTGTGAGGGTCATCGTTTTCCTTCCTTGCTGTACACTGCTTAAAAAAGCAGCAATACTGGAAGGTCAATTGTTTGATTTTTCAATAACTATTAAAAGGATAAAGCTGGGAATACCAAGACAACCATTCTTTACATTGGCTTTCATTTAACAGGAAAGCTGTACTGTCATCTGGAAAAAAAAAAAACACCATGAAAATACAAAAGAAATGCGCAGAAAATGTATATTCCTTTGCGATGGATCATTCTTGTAGGTCTGAGTTGGCCTGTGGTTTCGCTGTGGCTTGTTGAAAAAGCTCCCACACAAAAAAAAAAAAAGCTCATTAATCGGTGTGTGGAAAAACCCGGGTTTGCCGGAGACAGGCTGGTTACTCCTGCTTCAAGCGGCAAAACCAGAAAAGAGACAATTTCGTGGGGCTTGATTAGATAAATGGCTGGCTAATTTATCTGCTTGGAACTTTTACGGCGCTTCACAGCTGTGGGATTAAATGCGTCTCGGTAAAGCGTGCCCAGACTGCAAGGAAACTCAAAGAAACAAAGAAAACAGGAAAGAGGCAGCTTCTAACTGCACAACAGAAATACTGCATGTCCTCTATGTCCATTTATGTGTAGATTGCAGGGTATTGAGGTACTTCTTTCCAGCTTTAATAATTGACTATTTTGGGCTCTGTTGTGACAATACACTTGAGTTCACAACATTAAAAGTCCCAAAGCTTCTATGGTTAGCATACACTTCTATTTGAACCCTTGAACTATGACCTATGGTCTATGACCTATGATGCTTGAACTTCATATCCAAAGTCCCATGACCAGATTGTATGGTTGAAGTCATGATGATTTTATGGATGGATACCATCGCATGGTTGTATTCATGATGAATTTACAATTACCATTACAGATCTATAGCAAAATGCAAAAGCCACTGGACAATGAGCAGTCAATTGGCGCAGCTGATTGTCATTTTGGGCTGTACTGACCTCCTGCTGTTTCTGCATTCTTTTTGTGCTTTTGCATCGAAACAAGACATAAAAAAAATCCCAGCTGCTTGCAGTGTCTTGTTCCAATTTGCTAAAGTCATCATTTGGAAATCTGGATATCCCAAGAGTTACACCAAACTCCAATGCAAAATGCTCCCTCAGCTCAGGGCAGAACCTCCTATGATTTTCGCAGCCATAACAACGGTGAGAAAAAAAAACAAAACTTTAACCCACCATGGCTGCCGATTTCCCCAAAAGAGGCCATGAAACATGAAATGAGCGGGGGGGAAAAAACAACTCCCCCAGGGAGAAATCGGCCGTGTGGTCCCCTCCCTCGAACATCCAAAGAAATCGAAAGGGAGGAGGGATCCGTAGAGTCGCTGGTTTCCAGGCCTCCTTCCCTCTCTGTACAGCTGCCTGTGTCATGCCCCTAACTTCAGGGGAAACAGTGGGAAATGCCTCCGGCAGCCAGGAGCCTCGATGCTTAAAACAGAACCGTGGGCACATTCCGGCACATTCCTGTGAAGCACTGATCTTCTCCCTGCAGTGAATGCTTTCCACAGCTCTGTTTCAAGGTTCATCATACATAATAATAATAATAATAATAATGTATTATTATTATTATTGCATTTACAAAGCATACTTCACTAGGAATTGCAGAATACCACCACACTAAGAGATGTAAGAGAAGGCAACAGTGGGGGGATGAATAGGAGACAATAAAACAAATATACACATGGCTTCTAAAGCAAGGCCTAAAAGATGAAAGAAAATTAATAAGTAATTAAAAGCCTGATGACCATTTGGAAATATACAATGAAATGAACAGGTACCCATGTGCAAAAGGGTATTTGCTGTGAGTCACATTTCATACATCTCTGGCACCAAGGCTGAGGAGTTCTTAAGGACATGCTGAGGATAACAAGGTCACAACAATCTCATAATGACCAAAAAAAACCTGTCACGCTATTTAGAAGTCTACCTTCCCCACAGAAACTGTCCAGAGAAACAGTTCTCTAATTACTTGGTATTTTCCACACATCCACAGGAAAAAAAAAAGGTAGGAATGTAACAATCTCATGACAGGATGTCTCAGACAGGAGTACTTATCTACAGACAAGTGGAGCTCTTTAAACATAAATATCACATTCTTTGGTAGCTGGGTGGGAAAAGCCCCTTTTGTTGGCATGAGGCCTTGGAAGCTAATGACAGAGCTAAAGCCGCTAAAGTCACACTCACGAGTACAGGGTGCACACAGGAAGGTGACATCAGTCACGGCAGCATCGTGTAATGGTTAGGGAACAGGAGGCTGCGGGTTTGGTAGTGGGGTGCGGAGGTGGGGGTGGGGGGTGGTGGTGGTACAGTTGTTGTTCTGTTGAGCAAGTTACTTAATCTAAACTGCTTCAGTAAATATCCAGCTGTATAAACAGGTAAAGCATACAATTGTAAGTTTCTCCGGAAAAGGCCTGTCCGCCAAACGCCAAAATGTAAATATGTCATGTAGAGAGAGGGGGAAAAAGTGGGGGGTGGAGACAGGAATGTCTGCCAAACAAGTAATAAGGTAGAGAGAAAGGGGGAAGGAGGGGAGAGGTGTGGACTTGTGTAAATGACCCATAATCATTCAAGCCATGTTGTTTTTGCTCTCTGGAGAGCCCAGGTGGGTTTGATTAGTTCAGGCTGTTTTCTTGAGCATCACTCGAGGCAAGACGGAGTGTTTTTCAGGCCTTTTGGCTTCCAGACACGCGACCGCGGCTTCCTATAAAAACCAAGGGGGATAGACCCCTGTGGAAGACCAACCGCCCACCCCCATCCCCCAAAACCATCCCTCCCCCCTCCCAACCACCTACCCAGATTGAACCACAAAACTAGAAGCCCCACCCCTCATGTTAGCCTAGCCTAGTGAGAGAATGATTTCACGCCTGAGTCGTCCTTGTGTGATCGGTCCAACGTCACAGCGAGATAACGGGGAACGCAGGAGCCAAGTCGGGTGAGACCAGTGAGCGAAAATGTGCCAAGATGGACACAAGGTGGACAACAATGAATGCGACGGGACTAGGCAGACTCATCGACCATCATGTCTTTTTCCATAACTAGCTTAACCTCCACAATGTGTGCAGTGATAATTTCTTTTTACGATTTCTCACAAAACCCATGCGCAGCTCTGCTGTAGCATCACTACATCATCACATCAGACACTCAGTCACAGTCAGGAAACAGCAGCCACTCAGAGTGCCTAACCTGTTTCTCAGACATATCAGATCTCGCCTGAGCACATTTTGTGAAATGCTTTGACTTTTTAGACACCACTAAATTCCTACAGATGACGGAGAATTTTAAAATAAACATCAATTTCTGAAACTGAGGACAAATATTTGAGGAGATCTGCAAAAGAGTTTTAACATTTCAGCAGCACAGAATACATTTCAAGTATGCATTTGACCCAGGTCTGACACACACACATTTCATTCAATCCGCTCAACCAAACTACAGTGTAAGCAACACTGAACAAATAGTTAGAGTTCTGACAAGTCTGACCTGCTGAACAGTACCACATGTTTCCCGAGTGACCTTTAAAGAAATAATTCTTCAGAAACCAGGTCAGTTTTAACCAGCTTCTCCATAAACCATAATCCATGCAAAACTGATTCTGCCTGGTCATGTTCCGCAAAGCCATTGAGAGCCTCATTCATATCCATGGCAATTTTAACCCTTACCTGGGCCACCTAGTAATGAGTCCCAGGAGACAGGAAATAAAGCTCCAACAACATGACCACAAGCTACTGGTTTACAGCATTTGTCTCACAAATGAGGTCACAAGATACAATAATTCACTCATTTATCCCTTGGATTATTCCAAATAAGAGATCAATTTGCTTTTAAGCATAAAAATAAATCTGCATCCATTTAAAACTTGAAATTGTGATTTAGAGGTAGCAAATGAAAAATCACGTCAAGCTAAATTAATTTCTGAAGTATTATCAAATAATTATTCATCATTCATTCATGTCCAGCCTTACACAACCACTTGCAATATTTTCAAAAGGAGGATTAAATATATTGCGCCAGCTGGATCAATGCCTCCAAGTGTTTTGCTATATATATTCTACTATCTTCAGTCAGTGGTCCTCTCTCCTGGTCCCGGAGCACTGCAGTGCATGCTGGGTTTTGTAGTTACTTAATGCTTGTTGACCAAATTAAACAGTTGATAAGAGTTAACTCACCTCACCTGGTTTCTTCAGTTTCAACTTGCTGTGCAGTTTCAGGTGAAAACAAAAACCAGAGTACACTGCAGCTCTAGTGGACCTGCAGTGAGAACCACTGCTTTAAATGTACAGCACAATGTTTGTCTGAAAATGCCGTCTCACACCCCTGATTTAAATCACCTTTGGAACCAGCAATCCAAATCCAGTGTTAAGATAGCGGCACCAGACCTAATCTTGCAACACCAAGCACTTGTGATAACATATCTTTCTGACATTGTGATAATACATTTTGAGTGCAACAAGTAAGGTGTTCAAATAAGACTGTTTAAGCCATCAAATATTTTTTATTAGGCTATTTAAGAAAATTTTACATCAATTCAAATAAACCAAACCAATCTTAATTATAAAGATAATTATATACTGGCAACACTAGGGATGCCCATATATACACACACACAGTTGATTGGGCAGCTTTCGTTACCTTGCTAATAAAAGACACAAGTGCTTCATGAGAATACTGGCTCATCTATCAGCTGTAAGAGTCCAAACAGTATGTATATATAAATTATATAATATTATATCTGAAAAACATTTAAAGATGTATCACTTGCTAAGGGTGGGTGAAGAGGGCATATTTTTTAAATACATTTCAAGCCAACTTCTGAACTTCATTATTTCATTAGATCAATTATTTAGGTGATCAGATATCTTGCCGATCTTTCTGGATAAGATCATGAATGGCAGCTGAAAGCTTCCTTTATTTTTGTATGAAACTTGAAAACAGAATGAAATTAGGTTATAAAGAAAGTGAATATATCTTACAGTGAAGCTGAAATCTCATTTGGTTTATTATTAAGGCAAATATGTTCAGACACATAATAGATCTTGAAGATATTTTGAATTTCACTTAAAATAACCTGGTTAAATAATAAAACTAAAAATAGGATTGAATATGTTAATCTAATACATACAATCATCAGGCATTCAATGGCTATAGAGACACATACATTGTAGATTTATATGAGGATCAGATGTCCAAGATGAGTTGCCTCTTTGTACAGCTTGCACAAGGAAGCAATTCATTGAAGGAATTGAGAATATAACAGGAGGACAGAAATCACATTAACTCGAAGGACCTTTCAGTACATGACTACTATGACAAACAGCTAAACAACACTAGCAGATAATTGATTCCTATGCATGCCATTTCAACATGACTTAAGTTATAATCGGACGTTGTGATTGGGTTACACGAATGACAGAGCAAGAGGACTTCTGAATGAAACAGACCCTCAGTAATTAAAAGTGCAAGCATCTCGTAGAAAGGAACGGCAACACTGAACTCAAACACTGAGGGCCAATTAATTTATATTTAACCTGATACACAAACCTGCATATACCAAAACCTATATGTGTAAAAACACCATATATGATGTTATACAGGTCACTTTTGGGAGTCGGGGGACAACATCTGGTGTGATGAAAAAAAAAAAAAAACAGGTTTGTCTTTTTGTTCAGCCACCTGTGTAAATAAAGCTGTAGTTTCAGGTCAAGTTCCAGGCCTCAGCCATGACAGAGAACAGAGATATCGTAGATCTCATAGACGTCAAAGACCACAGACGTCATCAGGAAGACCTGTGCCACTCCCCCACTTCCCCCATTACATCAGGGACCGCTAACACGCAGAGAGCGTCTCCTCTTGAACTCCGCTAATCTTATCCCTGAAGGAAAACATGGAAACAGCAACAACTTTCGACCGCAAGAGGGGTGATAACGCTCAATAAAGGTCAATATTGCTGGCAACTGCTACACCCAAAACCAACATGCCATTTTTATATATGTTTCATATACATCATGTCTCTTGAAATACCCTCATGTTTCCTTGGTGACACATTTAGTATCTCCGACATTACTAGAGTTCAAGGAGGGACCCTTTGTTTGTTTGGGTTGTCGGTGATGATTTAAGAGGGGAAGAGAAAGAACAGTGAGAGCATCCTGTTGATCTCTTGTGTGTGAAGATGAGGAATCGAAAGCCAGGGTGAGGTGGATCCATCCATTCTTAGCCTGTAGTAAGAACTCCTTTTGTTTTCTTAAGCAAAAATCTATCACTGCACTGATAGTGCCGTTTGGCACTCTCTCTCAATATGGATTCACTTTAAAACAAGGCAACAGAGGGTCACAACTAGCCATGGTCATTTTGCTCTCCAGAAAGTGTGTGTGTGTGTGTGTGTGTGTGTGTGTGTGTGTGTGTGTGTGTGTGTGTGTGTCAGCACAGCTACAGTGGGGTCCAAAAGTCTGAGACCACATTACATTGTTTTTTCCTTTTACCATGTAAACCTGGAAATAAACAGAATGTTTCAGGATTTTGAAATATTTCAAACAAAGAAAAGTTCTGGCATTTAAAATGGAGATGAAATATTAAGAATCTGAACTATTTCTAGGTCAAATTTAAGCAAATTTGTCACATTGATCATGTTAACTCCTCTGTCCAAAAGGTCAGATCCCATCAAACATTTATGGGGGAACTTAAAGGCCTAGAAAGTTTTGGATACTTTAAGACTGTGGGATAACATGGATCAAAGGGTTTTGCACAAGCTTGTGGAGTCCATGCTGTCAGTGAAGCAAAAGGGGGACATACTGAAGACATTCTGAAATTCATGTACATTTTTTTAAAAAATCAATTTTTCACTGAAATTGTTAATGCAAAATGTAATGAGAATGCTGCACTAAATTATAAAAGAATCCAAAATAGAAGCACTTCCACTAGTGGCCCCACTGTAGTTCTACATCTCCCATCTCATATACACAACAGCACTTTTTACATACGTCACTGAGCAATACTCTGTTGGGTTCAAAATGGCGCCCAGGCCTTGCAATGCTATCCTATCAGGATGCATTTGTGTGTATTTTAATAGCTTCTCCCACGGCCTGCATATTATATAAATACAAAGATTTCCACAGTCCAACAACATTGCCCAGGATCTGATACTTTCTTTCAAGTACACATTTTCTGCCGTTAACAACCTTTCAGGAGCCCTTCTGATGTTTCAATCATTCAATTTAATGAAATCAAAAAGGCCTAATTTGACATGTCGTTATGCAACAAGTAACACAGACAGCTAAATGTATATTTTATCAAGGCTTCAATAATAAATGAGGGATAATAAGCTCTCTGAGGCCCAAGCCTGACGCAAACGAGCTCCAAGCAAAGTCGGAACGCCTTGCTCCGTTCTCGGGAGGGATGAGAACTTCAAAAGCACTCCAAGTAAAAACCAGAAAAAACAGGCAACCGAATTTGGAGGCTACATGAAAAGGCTTTAGATTCAGAGTATTTTTTTGTGACAAGTTGATGAGTTTAGCAAAACTGGCAAACCCGCATGATGCGTCGGAAGTGGGGGGAAAGTTTTTTGGGTTCTTGGCACGCAGAAACGGAAGGAGGAAGGTACAGCGACACCACATGTGCTGAGATAATATGCTACCAGTGGCTGTCTAAAAGGAACCAAACGTTGTTTCTTCACCGCGGGGAGCAAAGCATTTTGAAGCCAGCAGCGAAAAGCTCATTATACAATACTCATTACCAATTAAGGTCAAGTACCTTGTTCAAGTGTATGATGACAGTGCTGTAGGTTAAAGCTGAACACTCAAGCCGAGTTCCCTCACCATAACAACACACTTCCTCATTCTATCATTTCTATTCCGATTTAGGAGAAAAGCCAGGATGGTAAATTCACTTCTTTCACCCGAGAGGACAAAGCACTCAACAAACAAACAATGTACCAATTCAAACCCTGAGGTGTTCGCTGATCTATAGCAATCCAGATTTGGATTAGCATCGCTGTTCGTCTTTGTGTCCTTCACTGCACACTGAAAAAGCAGAGCACTCCAATTTGTCCCCTGCACATTTGACCGTATTAATAAAAAGCATCTTAGCACCAAACATGAAACAACTTTTGAGCTTGAGCCATCTGCAACCACTTTACCTGGGAGACTCCTGTAGTTGGATGGGGCACTAGCACAGGACTAAAAATACGACTTCAACTGATTTGAAGCATTAATGGTGCTGTCTTTCCAGCATTCTTAGTATTAGATGCTGGGAGAACCAGTGTTCTGCTGTTTGCCTGGTCAAAAATAACCTCTGTCCAACCCCCAAAGGCGTTTTATGAAGAGGATGAAAATGCTGTCCGGTGGACATAATTAACATTTCATAAAACAACAGCGCAAACATTACAGGAGGCCGCAAATACTGCTAATGTGCTACCAGCAGACACCATTGTTGAGGAACACAGACATATCAAGTAGCTCTTGAACAGTGGCACAGACATGGTGAACACCATGGAGGAAAAGCTGTGGAGAATTGAATTACAATGCACGAACACCACCCATTTTCCAAAGGAAATTAAGAAGCAAATCAAATTTTGGTTTAAATTTTAACATTCCCTTAAGTCAGATTAAATATAATTCTTGTAGTCTGAAAGGGATACTCCAACAGGGATACTTGTGGCAAATTAAGCCCCTTTGTTTACTTACCAAGAGTAGAGAAACCCACCTGTTCCTATTATTTCCTGAGTATCCATTCTGAAGAAATCTTCTGACCTGACCGGACTACCATTGACAGATACGATTTTTGGTTTTGTGTTGATTTTGTGCTTCTTAACTATCTTTTTAAGTATGCGTCTACCCCTGTCAGCCAGTTTCGATTTGAGAACACTTCCTTTTTCCTGATGTGGATTTTTTCCTTTTTGCCAAATTTGTTTTTGTTTTGTTTTTTGTCACTGGGCCACATGATGACACAAAAGCTTTTGCTGTCCCTGTGACCACTCCATCTGATATCATCTGACCTCTTTCATAATCCGGTAATTCCCTCGGGTTGCTTGAGAGACTTGGATAATATAGCGTTTATTTTAAAAGTCTACAACTGCGGAGCTATATTGGTTATTAGTATGTACATTTATATGATTTGTGCAAAATAACATAATTCAGGTGCATTAAAGTGTGAGTGCTTTTCATTTGGTGTTTCACATTATTTTGTATACTGTGTGTATATATCATATTTCTCTATTGTGCATTTTCATTTTATGCACGAGGTGGTGTGCTAAAAGGTCCATTCCAAATAACACTTAACAAAATGTCACCTGATGTCACTTTTTAATGACCTGAATGTTTTCAGCAAGCACATCCAGGATCAGGTTTCCCTTGTCCATACATGTATCTCACCCATTATGTGCTGAAAGGCACAGCTGATCCTAGATCAGCACTGATATGCTTTTTGAATTGGGCCTTTGAATTTCCTTTCAATTATACTTACCAAAAAAATGTGACATGTTTTACTAATAAGAAACACAGGATGTTCACAAATGTTAATTAACATGCACAACAACTGTAACATGTTACGTACAGCAGGATTTTGGTAGCAATAATCTGGTAAAAAACTGATTTCAGGAAATGTGTTTCAGATATGTAGAGCATATCAATAATTCATGTGGAGCGCAAGGTTTGTATCAGTGCTTTCCTTTTTAGGTTGAAACATTTTCGAAGAGTATTTTACAAGTGCAAGAATTCACACGTGAGGAGAATATTTTGTAGCTGCTTTGTTTTATGCAATTACAATTCAGGAATAAGCAATCAATCATGCATAACCGATCAATCATGAAACTCACCAAGAAAAATACAGGAACCGATACATTTTCCTGAGGTTTTTCTACGCACTTACAATAGCACCTACTACAGCCAGTACCACTGGTTCACTACAGCGTTACACGTTCTGGGAAAAATATCAGTCACATTTTTATTTGTCATGGAGTTAGACATAAACAGCTCACCATACTCAATCAAATCGTCTATCAGCAACCATACAGAAGCTCCAATGAGACAAAGCAGCAAAGGAAAGGTAATCAAAACAGCCAGCAGTAAGTACAAGTAAATGCCTTTGAAAAAACCCCTACATACACACACAAGAGCCTGTAAATTGCTGCGAATGCACTTGAACAGTCCACCAGGCCTCGAGAGACATCTGCTGAAAACATGTCCCGACCACAGGTCTGTGAGAACCAGGCTACATACTGTAGCAATTAGCCTGACAAACAACATATTTTCCAGTTGCTTTGAGTTTTGACGATACTTTGTCTGCTACATTTCTTGCAGCCATCTCCGTTCCATAAACTCTTTGAAATTTTCCAAGGCAGACCGGTTAATTTTCCTGTTTTCTCCCCCATGACTAAGAAGTCTGACTATGCTAATCCTCTTAGCGCAATTAGGAAGGGTCGATGAATGAATAACAGTTTCCTTTTGACTGTACCGCTGAGGCTACTGTGGCAAATGACAGTCTTAGAAGAGAAGTGAAAACGAAAACAATTGATTATTCTGTTTACAGGTGCAGTATAATTGCTGGTTTTGAAACATGCTGGTATCATGCATGTGATTTACAATGATAGCCTAAATATATTACTCCAATCTCAATCACTTTATTTCTGCTACACTGATTATGAACCACCGATTAAATAACAGACAAAATCCACAACAGATTTAACATAGATGCTTTGATCGAGATAAAAACCGGATAAATATACCTGAATAATAGAGAATATTGTAGTCACACAGAGTTTTACCATTGCATTCTAATTTAGCAGTCCATTTTAAGTCATAAGGAAATAAGTGAAATGATTTAAAATGGTAGCCAGAACAATCTGGAATGGCATTTAGAACTGTGGGTGGAAAAAAACAGTTTCTTCATTTCTGCTACAGTTACAATTTCAGATGGTTATTAAATAACAGGCGAGAATATCATAAAACAATTGTCATCTAGGATTTGTAGTTTTTTTTGTGTTGTATATCAAAATTATCACTACCTTACAGAGATACTACCTGAAACTTAATGTAATCTTCAGTCTCCAAGACTGGCAGATCATATTAAATGTAACAAGGTTAAAAAACTGGTAGATATCAACATCTTTTTATTATCAGGTCACAGAGTTAGCCAGACGTGCTGTCATTAAAGGCAAATAATGACCAAATATATCTATATATATAGATATATATATATTTATATATATATACATTATTTTCCATTGTTAATGTTCATATGCAAATCAGTACAAATAAACAACTTAAATGCTACATTGAGAACCATGATGCAATGGCTTTTCATGGAGTGCTTGTAAAGTTACAAAAAATGATCTTTTGATAAAGAGATAAAAAGTATAAATGACCTACATTTCTGTCAGCTGGAACCGCTTTTAAAATTCTCACAATTTAGGTGACAAGGTTTGCCATAGATTTAACCACTAGGTGGCGGTACAGTTTTTGCATAAGCGAGTTCTCAGACTTCAACGGTGGCGTGCAGAGACTGTCTGAGGTGAAGGGGCGAGAAGATTAGAAAGGGCCACCACAAAAAAAGTGTTGCATTTTTGTGTAATTGAGAGGGGCACTTTCATACCGTAAACAAAAATAACAGGGGCGGTTATCCCCTTGGCTCCCTCTGTCCACACCACGGGCCTGTATTCTTAATGCATGAATTCCTTACCCTAAATGAGTCATTTTCTCTAGATGTCCTTGCTCAAGGTGAATATGCAAGCTTACATTTTAAGCGTCATCCAAATATTTATTGGACACATAAAAAATTCAAGTCATCGGCACAGTTGCAGTTTAACATGCACCAATATGACTAATGAGTCACACAACCTTCTCATCACAAAGGAGTTAACAAGACGTTCTGGCCACTCTGCTGTTGAGCACACACAATATCTCGTACGCCCGCTATTTGTGAAGATTTACCCAATTACTGCAATGCGTCTTGCACAAAAAGACTAGTACATAACGTGCAGGACGACTGCTTGTGACACGCAAGCAGATTTACGCTAGGGGGTGTTTATTGTATTCTAGGTCACATTCAAAAGAATGGCTTTATTGAGCCCGAGCATGGCATACAGACGGCTGGGAGTACGACAGAATAAATTTTAGGTACATGGAGGGAATGCGAGAAGGGAGAATTGGGCCGGCTGCAGGTTAGCCCAAATTGCTGCTCGAGATAAGATAAAGGGAAGGTGTCACTGAAGTATGAAGCTGTAGACAGTAAGCTGTATTAAAGCATATGGCTCTTTTTCCAAAAGCGAAGGCAGCCGGAGGCAAAAGTGCGTTGCCGTTTCCAAGGCAATCGACAGCACATCCTAACAGGGGTAGTTGGAAATTCTGCGAGACTAAATGTTTGGGAAAATATGTAATCAGCACGTCAGGGTTACCTAAGTTTACCTTCGCTTCAAATGTTTGATGTAGGTGAGACCAAAATTCAAAAATCGATATGATACTGGCGTGCATATGATATCATCTGCAGGCATGACAACACATAGCAGTTTCACTGATGTGAAGTTCCGTGATCATATTTCAAAGTGGTAACACTGACATCTTAATT
This sequence comes from Albula goreensis, assembly GCA_022829145.1. NCBI lineage: Eukaryota > Metazoa > Chordata > Actinopteri > Albuliformes > Albulidae > Albula > Albula goreensis. The sequence goes on along the minus strand of CM040764.1, from coordinate 3,662,590 downwards.
CTGAATGCACAACATAAGTACACATCGACATTAATGATGGCTATCGTTCATGATATTGCTGCATACACGTTTCCTTTCATCCTCAAACATCTTTTTCCCCCAAAGGCGACATATACTACAAGGATACAACACAAGATTTTTAGTGAAGAAAGACGGGGGGAATCTCCTTGCCTCTGTATGTGTGTGCCCAGAGGGTTTGAGTTTCTACAATACTTAGATGAGACAGCCTTTACGCACCACTGCTAATGTCTTTGCCCAACATTCAAAGACAGTAAGTAGTAGTAATGAACACTGGTTTTTAAAATTTCATTTTAAAAAGTGAGTTATATGGGAGTTAGTTGCAACGTATGCACACCTTTTATATTGAACAGAAACAAATAACACAACACACGTATGCACAAAACATGAACGAAGATTATCAATGTATCTTTGTACTCATGGTTCCTTTAGCAGATAAAACGGTTACTTGAAAGGAAGTATGACAGGAAAAGGGTGACATACTGTATAGCATCTACGTCAGTCATCAGTTTTGATGGATCACAACTGGTGTCGGGGTTATTGCAATTAATTAAAACATTACACAGATATGATATACCATTAAATACAGCTGTATTTAGCACTACATTAGTATACTTAGTGTAGAATGATTTCGCCACGATACTGGCTCTCACAACAGGTTTACATAACTAATATAGAAGTTGGTATTGGCAGAAACGGATAATGTTTGTTTTAACAAAGGTTGTTAAAGTTAAGGTTTTTAACAATATGAACATATTTTCAACCTGATGGCACAAAATTCTGATTCTGATTATACATATTGCTTTTTACTTCTTTATCCTTGCCATAAACACTGGCTGTTGCTATAATTATTAAACGAATGCCTTTGACCACTGCGTGTTATCACCGGTCTTGTGATAGTACTTTTTGTAGCTGGGCAACCCTTCTTTCCTCTTCAATGTATTCACCTGAGGTTGGCACATTGTAGCTGACAACAGATAGTGGATTTAGAGAGATACAGAATGCTGACAAGGCCAAACAGTTATAGACCCCAGTTGGAGCTCCACAGAAGTTTGTAGCATGCAGGTAGCGCTCACCGTGGGTGACGACACAGTCCACGGACTGATGAAGCTCCGGCGGGGCGCACACGGGCGGAGATCCAGGCGAGCGAAGGCCAACTCTCAGCAGTCCGCCCGCCACCACCGGAGGCTCCCCGCACGCCCAAAAGCTAATGCCGCACACGGTCGTGACTCGGTACAAGAACCCGTGTACGCTACAGCAGGAAAGGTTATTTTTCATCGTCAGAGAAAGCCAGAAGCCGAAAAAAAAAATTCACAAAATCTTACACAGGCGAGTTCGGCGGCTAGTTTGGGTGGTTTGCGCCCTTCTTGATACCTGCTATGAGTTTGTCATAATTTACGTTGAGTTAAGCACCATGAAGTACACAGAAGGGCAGAGATGTTTCTCTTGGGTACATAAAATACATAATATATTCTGTAATAAAAACTCGAAGTAACGGTTACAAGGAGAAGAGCTTCTGATAGTTAATGTTGCACGCGCTGCATCCCCAGGTCACGTGACCGAGTCATTGGATAATTAGGCGGCCCAGCAATTACACACAGTCTTACATTTCTTAGGGTGTAAGTGTGTGTGTGTGTATGTACACTCCAACCTTCAGAAATTAAAAGAGCTTGTCTTTTTGTTTAGACCCAGAATCAAAAATGGAACAGGGGATATTGTAATATGCGTTCGTTGTTAGCAGGACTCACTGAAAACGAATTCAGGTGTTTGGCTGCCCATATTACCCTGTTTTACAAGGTGGCCCAATAGTGGAAATAATGAACTCTAAACGCAGGTAACTGCCGGTAGAGTCTTTTTCACATTGTAACATAACATTTGGCTGAGCAATCTGATTTAACGTCATATGCATATTAGATATTGTCCTGCTGTCGAGTGGTTTTAAACCCTTGCAATAAGTAAACTGCTCAACCAAGTGGGAACGGACCTGCCACAGCCACTAGGGGGCGATAATGTATTCACTTCCAGCTACCCTGTGAGACCTGAGTCATTTCTGTAGGGTCAATTGACATATTAAAGTGTATTGGACAGTCATATGGCAACAGCATAATGCTCACCAGCGTAAGCCAACAGTGTACAGTTGCGTGTTTTTCCCCATAACACCACTAAAATATATGCATGGGTTGCTTGTCTAATTGTTTAAAATGAGTTTGCCTGCTGTCAGTTGTGAAGTAATTGTAAGTGAGTGCCGTTCGCTGCTGTGGTCTTATGTAACTGTAGTGTTACCCGTGGTCTTAAAAAGAAATTGTAGCTTCTCAAATATAGGCCCATCGTTACCCTCATTAGGTTTCAATTGCACTATTTATAAGCAGGGGCTTGTTCCCAGGACCTGACTCTGAGCTCTGCTTTTCAGGCTACTGTCCCCCCCTCCTTCCCCCATCTCCCATGTAACTGAAACCAGCATGCAGGAGCAACACAGAACCTACCTGGTATGTGCTTATGCCTGCACATTCGTCAAACTGACCCTCCATGTCTGTAAGCCAGTCTAGACTGTTGACAAGGGACCCCTTAACCACACAATCAAATGGTGTAGCAGATGTGTTGAGTTTTTAGATCAGAAGATTACCTGAATAATGACAACAAGGAGCAATGGGGGGGTTCCAAAATCGTTGACGGATCATTTTGTGTTGTCTACATGGCAACCCGCACCTGCTTTGCACATTGCAGTGCCGGCCGGTTCACCTTAAGCATAAGGCCAAATACTCGCGTGCAAAGATGGAGAATCTTATTTATGACCTGCATTAGTTCAGCACAGAATCTTTCATTCAGCTCACTGCAAAAATAAGAACAAGATGTTGGCCTGCTCTCCTAGTGGAGGTTAGAGGAGTGAACTGATAACGTAATGCAGATATAGCCACCCAACCAATCAAGCCAAATTCAAAATCATAGATCAGTACACTGGCTAGAATTTACTACACCCAATTAGAATTGCATGAAACCCATCTCAAGACTCTAACTTCCTTTTTCGGACATTCAAAGTTGAGCTTTATTTTTATTTGTTAATGCAAGTTCATTAAGTGGTTCCACAGAAAAAAAAAAATCTCAGTTGATCTCACATTAAATCTTCGTTGTAGACAGGGTCGTTGCTATAAATTCTGGGCTCTGTACACAGGCAGGTTCTGAAGGCCCCTCCACTCATTCTAAAAAAAAAAATCCCAGATTTCGTGGGCCCCTTCAAACCCTTGGGCCCTGTATACTTCATACCCTTTTCCCCCCTGGTGCTACTCCCCTGGTCGTACAATCATATTTATTTATCATATTTATATTTATTTGCCGTCTATTATGGATGGATGCCTTGAATTAATTCTGTGTGCAACGTATGTGCACAGAAGAAATGGAACTTCACAAAATCTCGTAATCAAAAGGGGGTGTCGCTAATTGTACCGACATCATCATAGAAAATTAACGACATCTGCACACCTGAATCATATTTGTCTCTGTACATTTCATATATATTTAAGTTTATACAAACATTCCCTTATGTATGTCATATATTGTCACATGTGTATATCATGTGATCACACTGAAATTGTTTCCAGAACATTCACATGATTCACATGTATTTCTCACAGTTCCACATATAGTTAGGTGTGTGTATTATTTGAACATGTTGTCACTATCACTTCACAGACGCTTACACATACATGTGATGTGTTTCCTAAGGAATACCCACTGCATCTAGAAAATAGCTGAATTATTGTAAACACACGAGCCTCGTCGCGGCTCTGTGGCCTTGCCACACAATAACTAGGCGCAGAGCTCCGAACTGCTGACTCCGCCGCATTCTTGGTGCTCATCCAAAAAAAAGCTAATCCCTCTCGCTCTCACCGTTTGTCCACATAAACACTGGCCGGTCGCAGCTCCCCCGCCGCTACGGCTGCCGCTGCAGACTTGAGAAACGTACATTTCAGGCTGGTGCCCCGCTAGCCGGGCGAACACCCAGCAGCGTCACCGCGGTTATGAGAACAGTCGCGCTTATAAATAACACTGGAAACAGTACCTCCTTTTTATGGGTGATTACTCTGAGGTCTTGGTATTTTTCGAAAAGGGCAGTTGTTGCCTGCGGTTGGAGGTTTCTGAAGAAGAAGATTTCCCTGTCTGCAAAAGCTACACCGACAGGGAACCTTCAGCATTTTACATACAGTATTTTAAACTGTCCCTTACAAAGTTATTACATAAAACAGTCACTTCTGTAGATTCTGCATTTGCTGTCCATGTTTTTCAGTTTGCATCCTTTTATCACCAGTTTTAATCTTTGACTTCTGTGAAGGCCTATTTTTTGGCCATTGAACACTGTTATGAAAACCAGAAATCCATCTGCTGCAACTCCACTCCGATAAATTACCAAGGCAGTAGTCAAAACAGATTCCATTTAAATAATGTCATAATACATTATTACAAGTGCAACCACCAGTAAAAATAACAGTCCCCAAACATTTTTCACCTCAGGGCCATTTGAAGGGCCGGCCCTATGTCGAACAAAAGTCATGCAGATCCTGGATCAGTTTGAGTCAAGCTACGGCAAATATTGGGCCTGGGTTTATTATTTTTAAAAAGCTGATCATAGACTGATGTAACCAAGACATGATCTTGGAGCGGAGTTGAGATGTTCAGTTGGTGCTGAACGTTATTTATGACTATCATTCAGATTATAATATTGGGGTAACATTAGAAAGATATGGGCCGGGATTCAATCAACAGCTGTGCTTAAACTTTACTTTTGATTGAATACAAGTGTTATGCCTTTTTATTTCAGCAGTATGGTGAGTTCACCAAACTGTGTCAGTGAGTATAAAAATAAACACTTGCATTTAATTGTAAGCCAAAGGTAGGGACCAATGCTGATTGAATCCCTGCCATATTCTTTGAACAGGGGGTGGCACAACAGCATTGTGGGATTGCCTCATTTTGGAGAGACTGTTTCTAGGTCAGAGCCTGGAGTCCGGAGACCCCCTTTCCCACCGTAGTGCTGAAATTCCGCGCGGTCAGCGGTTGGCCGAGAGTCGGGAAATATCAGCTCTCACATGAGGGTTGAGGGCGACGCCGGGCCGGCTGTGATCAAAAAGGCCGCACGCGATCGTCCCAGAGGAGTGTGCAGAGCCGGGACAGGCACGACTCTGTAATGACAAACGAGATGGTGGCAGTGGCTTATCGATGAACGATGAGGACTAGAAAGCTCGGTGGCCAGTCGGACAACGCCGTTGAAAGTGAGCTTTCATTTGACACTTTACACCAGGGTACTCACTCTTGTCCTTGGAGGCAGAGGTGGACAATTCCGGCTTAAGAAAATAAAAGTCCTACCATGTATTTGTTCTGCCCATTCACTAAAACCAGGTGAGTTCACTAATTTCCTCATCTACCTGTATGAAGAGCTGTGCTGATTCAAATCAGCTGGTTTACTGAATGAGAACAAATACATGGTAGGACTTTTACTTTCTGAAGCCAGAGTTGTCCACCTGTAGGTTCCCTGTTGCTCAGCACTTAAAGGTCTGTGAAGATTAAAATAAAAAATACAAGCCATCCTCTGCGGCTCTCCAAGGCACAAGAATGCATACTCTGCGTGGGGCGAGCATTGAGGTTCCTTAACTGACACCCGAAACCTCTGCTAGACATGCAGAGGCCAAGGGCACTCTTTAAGCCAGTTTAACTCAGTGAGACTTAAGCACAAGCCCTGCAACCGGCTGTTCAGATCCCAGCCATGCCATTAGTGGCTGTAGCTAGAGGTCCACATTAGCAAAGAACTGAACTGAGTTTTTGCTGACTTCGGCATCCTCCCACAACATAGACTGTACTTAGCGGTGCATCTGAGTACCATACTGAGTGATATAACTCCCATTGACTCCAACAAGATGGCTGCCAATACCATAACGGATCTACCATGTTTAAGAGATGGGACAGGGCAATGGGGGTTGAAGCCGTTTCTTGGCTTTCTCCTCATCATAAACCCATCTAGATGTAGGAAAAAGAGTAAAACACAACTCACCAGATCGGATTGCTGTCTTCCACGGCAGCAGAAGTCCAGGGTCCGTGCTCAGGGTCACTGTTCATACATCCAGATCTTGGCTGTAGGTCGTTTTAGAACGGCCCTATCATAAATGTCAGCTTTGTGAAGCTCATGGTGATCTCAGTTTGAGACTGGGTACATCACTAGATTCCTAGACTGGGTAACAGAGGTGTAAATTAATTTCTGTGCTTATTTTTGAGGCCAGTGCTCAGTGACTTTAGCAGCTACCCTGTTACGAGTATGTATTAGATACATTCATGTTTTAATACGCAGAAAAACTGACATTTTTAAAAATTAAGTTACCCTCTGGTGGGTGAATCATTGAATCCTACTTGCACTCTGGACAAAACGAAACAAGCTGTGAACAAAGAGATAAAGAAAAAACAAAGCAAGTGGCGACAAGCTAAACCAGCATTGTGTGAATAAATGGAAGTTCCTTCACAACTTTTTATCCTTGAGCACAAGTGTTCAGCCAAGTTAATCGATCAAGAAATTAGCTAAAACAATAAGTAGCATTCACCGGGGTCCTCCAAGACCAGGGTTGAATACCATACAGTGCTTCTGTCACCAGTCCAGTGAATGGATGCATGGAGTCGTCCAGGCAAACCAGAAGGCAAGCAGAGACTAAGTGTCCAATTGACAAATTAACTGGCTACATGTGGGCCGCTCATCTTGCCCTTCCCCTCTCTAGAACACATACCATGAGGCTCATTATTCTGTCACAACGGAACCGTTCTTTCTAAACCACAGCTAAAGGGTTGGATTAGCAGAGCTGCTTGACAGCCTGTTGAAACGCAAGGCATGAGCTGGATTTTGAAGTGGTGAAGGAGTTAGTTCTCTTTCGCACCACTCCAGAACTTAAAACGAAAACAATCTGCTTGTTCACACCAGTGACCATCAAGTATGGAACATGGTGAAATTTCCCACGGACAGGTACAACTTTTTTCAGTGGCCCCAAGTATATTACTGTCTCACTTCTGAAGATAGGCTTCACTTAAGAGGGGGAGCTCCCTATTAAGATGGACAAAGGAACTTCTGAAACTTCATAAATATTAGTACAAGTAAAAGCAGTTAAATACAAGTTCATGAATCAACTTAGAAAAGTGACCTTTTCCTTCGCTCAGGAACTTTGCGAACGGCATAGGAAACTGATTCGCATTTCCACCAACATGGGAGCCTTGAGAGCAGGGGTTAAAACCTAAACCAGCCCATTACTGGCTGAGGTCAAAGGTCTAGATTGGACAAGGTAACAACTGGTCTGACCAAGCCTGAGACAGTAGGGAATTAAAATATTAAGTCTGCTTGCTCTCTTGCAACCACTCCTGGTTATGCCAGGTGCAGATGTAGCATGAGACGAGCGTAGAGGGTGACTTTCAGCACAGTGTGTGCACAATTAGTGTTGCTGCTGCAACGTGGAAGAGTGAGACTGTCATCACATGAATCGGAAGAATCGCATTCCGACAGCTCTCCGCCTGGAGCCAGCAGGATGGTTGCTGTGGTGAGTCAACTGGTTCAGCTGACTTCAGGGTTTGGGAAAACCGGAAAATGTCGTTTAAAACAAGATGGACCTTTTGAAGGTAAATTTAGCGATATCCAATTTGGCAAATGACCCAAAAGGACAAAAAATCGCAGATAATCAGTTAACGTAAAGGACAGGAGGTCCTTCGGCATTCTGTTCAAGTCCCCCCATTCAGCTCAACAGTACGGTAGAACCCCAGTGATACAAACCTCAGTTAAGGACCCACTGTTCAACTGAACATATGAAACCAAAAACCACATGCAAAAAGTATGCCTTATCAAGGCATATCAACAAAAATTACAATACCTGTTATGCAACGTTATAGCACACAAGGTAAACAAGATGGGTTCAAGAGACCAAATATAGGTTCCTAAAAAGATGCAAGAAAGCATCCACATGAAGACAATTCTATTCAAACATGATCCCACTATCACTAGATTATCAGCTTTGAATACCAGAGCGTATTCAGTTCCAAGACATGCATCCCAAGGTGTTTGTATCTCAGAGGTTCTACAATAGCAAAGCTTTGCGACATTTAAACCAAACTGTGTCCTAGCTGCAACTTTGCAGAGCATGGATCGACTCCAGGAATGCAAATAAAGCCATCTACAGCATTGCATAACCATGCCAAAAATAAAATGCCACTCCCATTACAGTTAGCTCAGATGACTTTCAGGAAGAGTCTGCAAGATGTCAAAGGTCTAGCTATCCCCATGCACACCCATGCTTATAGGGAAGAAAAAAAAAAACCATAGCAAAGCAAAACCCAAATTCAAAACCTGTTAAATCTTGCTGAAATTAAGCGTTCATATAATTTCCGTTCTCTGCACACAATTAAATGACTGCGCAACAAAGCCCGACAAGTAATCCGAGTTAATAGCCATACAACTTAATGGGAGCGGCACAGACTTCAAGATACAAGTACTGCAGCTTAAATTTATCCACAATGAAGTACTTTTTTTGCATTGAAATGACATCTGAAATATGGTTCAGTCAGGAAAAGAAACACAAGTAACATTCTTTATTCTTAAATGGGTCAAATACAATTAAATCAATTTAAGTGTTCTTAAGGATATAGCCCACATTTAAAAGGAGGTCCTCATATATGAAACATGATTAAATAGTTAAAATAAATACATTCCACAAAATAAACTAGAAAGTGCATTAATTTGGAAGGTGTTTGGATCTGACCCACATTTAACTGTAAGTATGTTAGTTTAACATAGTTGGCAGACTTAATACAGCACTTATATCTTTTAGTCCACAAGTAAATTATCAAACGGTAGAGTACATCTAATACACACAACTTTATTGAGCTAGGAAAAAAATACTGAACAAAGAAAAAATTAAAAGACCCCATGTCTTTGTAATCCCACCCCAGCAGTCAAACTGTTAGAGATTGAGCCTACAACTGTCCACAAGAGTTTGACACAACTCTTGTATATTTTTTTTTTTCGAATATCCAAATTCTGATCCACTTTGCGCATTGAGGCGAGATTCTGTGTTTTCCAATAAAATAAGCACGGTGAGTGCTCCGTTTTATATGGCAACCGAGAGCGCCGCGTGAGAAATCTCGTCTGAGAGGGTTAAATCAGGTCGGCCACGTTCATGGGCATCTCCTCCACCGTCGTGTTGTAAAAGGTCTCGATGTCACGGAGGATTCGCTTGTCCTCCTCCGTCACGAAGTTGATGGCGACTCCTTTCCTGCCGAAACGGCCGCCTCGACCAATTCTGGAGAGGGAAGAGAACAACCGGTCACCACCAGGACCAACACCTTGGTCACAGATTCATTCTGGCTAAGCTCCACCTGGCTCGATAAGTTTATTGCATTGGTTTGGAGGGTTAGCCAGTGTTTGGAATGCACCCAGTCTGGTGCTCCAGGACTCAAGCTTGACAGCCTTGGTCTTACACTCATATGCTGGAGGGCTGCAATCATGATGAGTGGATATTGTTTTGAACCAATCAAAATTTCTCAATCCCCTGAGAAAATCATGATTGGTTCTATTCAACAACTGATACTATGTGGAAGCTCCACCCATTCTTGGACATAAACCTCACTTCCAGAAACGAGGCTACAGCTTTTTCAGGTTTTGTCTCCTTGCTTTTAACAAACAAGTTGTCATTTGACATTAGATGTGACTTTCTCACTCAACTATCTACATCAACTTCTGGAATGTATCAAAAGACCTCGATTGTGCCTGGTTACGATTAAGCCTGTGGAATCAGGCACTGCTTACCTATGAATGTAGTTTTCCCGATTTGTGGGAAGGTCATAGTTTATAACCAGGGAGACTTGCTGTACATCAATTCCTCGGGCCTACAAAACAAGGCACATAATATTAGCAATGGTAAAAACACAGGAACATTGTCGTCTGCATTTAAGTAATGAATTTCAACTGTGAAACCCACTGTGGAGAGCAGACAATTCATCTACCAAAAGGCCGGACTGCTCGGTAAAGGAGACCTTTGCAGAAACAAAAGACCATTTTGGTTTCAGCTTCCCATCTGGCTTAAAGGTATGAAAGTGCAGCTACAGGACAGTCCTAATGACACTGCTACTTCCACTGCAATGCACATCAGGTACCCTAATCACCCAAAAAAAAAAAATCTCCAATTGATGCTAACAGAATTTGACTGGTGTGCTCCAGTGAAATCCAGTGCAAAATGAACTACTGTTTGTGTCAAACTGGCGCTGACCAAACATAGATCTCAAACGAAACTCACCAGCAAGTCTGTAGTGATCAGCACTCGGCTCGATCCAGATCGGAACTCGCGCATGATCACATCTCGTTCCTTCTGGTCCATGTCGCCGTGCTGCAAGATCGATTCACAACACGAATCAACCGTCATTCCAATAACTCAAGCTTATACAAATCCATCTTCAGTATTTAAAACTCAGAGGGTGTGAAAACATTAAGGTTTGTTGCAGAATCTAACTTTCATAGAAGAATCTCACCAGGGCAGAGACTGTGAAGTCCCTAGCATGCATCTTCTCAGTTAACCAGTCCACTTTTCTTCTTGTGTTTAAGAAAATGACAGCCTGGGTGATTGTCAGGGTCTCATACAAGTCGCACAGCGTGTCCAATTTCCATTCCTGTTATAAAACAGAAATACAAGTTACAAGCTCAATAGTGACAGTGCTTACAGTAGACATTGATCCAACTCTACCGAATTGTGTCGCACAGGACCTTGAGACGAAGGACACCGGACATTAAGAAAGAGGTCCACCCTTGTCTCGTTTGCGATGCTGTGCATTTCTCTCCTTCTCGGGTGTACTCTGGCTTTCATTATCACGAGAACTAAGCCAAAAAAGGCGTAGGCCCTCACAATTCAAGCAGAGTGCTTTAGCAAGAAGGGACGTGGGCTAACACCTTCCAAAACGACCTGTGGTAGCCTGTCAGCCGGTCCTTTAATTATAAACTGCATGATGGCAGTACAGCTATAGAAATAGGAGTATCCTTCCACCTTGATGACTCATTGCACCAATAAAGGGACAGGGCATTTTTAGCATTATGAAAATTTTACATTGCTTTTCCTGGCAAGTCAAAGAATGCCCTGTCTTGCCTTGTCTGTCAAATGCCCAACTCCCTGGTAAAACATTTTAAACCACTCCAGTGCCCTACCACTTTTGGGGCGAATATTTCCTTTTAAAGCAGCTTTCAATGACAGCCTGCAGGGGAGTGATACCGTATTTACTGGACAGCTGACACAGTTCTAACACTTTCGATTAAATCTGTGGACTTTTAAAATCACTTAATTACCAGCGAACACAAACACGTAATGTGACCTACTAATGTGCACCACTTACCTCTCTTTCCACGTTGATGTAGAACTGCTTGATACCTTCCAAGGTAAGCTCCTCTTTCTTCACCAATATGCGAATTGGCTCACGCATGAATTTTTTGGTCACCTCCAGCACATCGGCTGGCATGGTAGCAGAGAGAAGCACAACCTGGAAGGAAAGAACGGGGAAATGTGGCTTTGAACAGGACAATCAGGTCCCAAATATGAAACGGAAATTTGATGGTGCCAAAGGAAAGTGTGGCACTGGACTTTGAGACATAGGACACTGGACATTAAGAAAGAGGTCCGCCCAAATCTCATTTGCAGTACAGCGCAAATCATCTACTTCCACATGTTACTCTGCTAGCATTATCCCCTAAAACAAGACAACCTGATTTAGGAAATTTTAGCAGAGTTCTTTTTTGCAGAAGAACTTAAATTTTCAGTAAACGATTATCAAATTTCAGTACATATCAAGTCCACCAAATTTGTTTAAAAAGGAGGTTTACTCACTTGAATGTTGGTGCTCAATTTTTGGAAAATCTCATAGATTTGATCCTTGAATCCTCGACTCAACATTTCGTCGGCCTCGTCCAAGACAAACATCTTGATCCACTTGGGAGCTGTGAACATGAGAATTCACTTCAGCCTTCAGCGGATGTCACATGACCATTGCTGGAACAAGCAGTATTTGCCTGTTTCCATAGTGATCAGTTGAAAATAAAGCATCTCCATTGACTGGTCAGTCCCGAAAGATGGTAGACCATCATCTCACTATAGCAAGCACTCAGACCCACACAATTTTCACAGGTAGATTACTTACACAGGTACCTCCTATTAAGCATGTCAAACACACGCCCCGGGGTTCCCACCACTATGTGGGGGGCCTCGGCCTGCAGCTTCTGCATCTCGTTGCGGACGTTCGTGCCCCCGATGCAGGCGTGGCATGTGGCTCCCATGTAGTCGCCCAACGCCAGTATGACCTTCTGAATCTGGGGGAAGCAAGCGGAGATTCAGGGTTAGCGATGAAAAACGCCGCTTAACACCAGCCTGTATCTGCTTTGGTTGTATTGCCACTGCGTTGCGTCATTTTCAGACAACAACTGCACCGACCAATCGTAGTTTCTCTTTTTATCATAGCAACCAGCATGAGGCAACCAAGCGGCCGATGCGGCAAAAGGGACCAGCGGCGGCCCAAATTTCAGCCCAATTATGTCAGCTAACGACGGCCAACAAAGTCAGCGGGCAAAGCCAAGATCCCATGACATCTGTTGGTTGGAGGCATTTGAGGCTTGCGTGTAACAAACCTGGTTCTTTCTAGCGTGTGGTGCGAGAGGGAGGGGACGAGGTGGGTGGGGGGGGAAAACGGCACAGCACTTCACAGCTGCGTCGAAGTCCAAGGTTAACATGAATATGACACATTGAGCAATCCACTATGAATTCGCAAAGGCCATATTCATTATTTTACATCAACAGAAGTGCCATGGTGGGGGTGGGGTGGGGGTTGGGGGGGAGGGGGTTTAAGAATGAAAATCAGCAGTACCTTTTTTTTTCCCCGCAACGTCCATATATGCCGCCTCGGTCTAAAACACCTTTCGGTTTCTGCTAGGACCTCAGGTGCAGCATACCTGTTGAGCCAGCTCTCTGGTTGGAGCCAGCACCAGAGCCTGAGTCTCTTTCTGGTCTATATCCAGCTGCTGGAGGATAGAAATGGCAAACGTGGCCGTCTTGCCAGTTCCCGACTGGGCCTGAGCAATGACATCGTAGCCTGCGACGTAACAGAACATGTCAGGTTAGGTCAGGCCTCCACAAAGACTGCTTGCCATGTTTGAGCACGAAAGCCTTTTCAGCCGTTACTTCAATTAAACTCATATGTTCGTACACAAAATACCACACACGTTTGCCAATGAGAAACTTCACATTCTACTTAAAATAGAAAGGAAGTTCTACAACTCCAGAAAATGGGTGGAGCTACAATTGATTTGCATTTTAAAACCAAGTTACTGATAGGTGGGTAGTTACAGCTCCTCCCATTTTTTTGCCCTGCCTCATTTCTTACACTACACCCCCATTACTAGCATATAGTTCTGTACACATAAAGCAATCCAGCCCAACTGCAATCAGGGCAGTTCATATTAATGACTATTGAGTGATCAGTAAGAAAAATTGTCTCCAGTTCAGGGTCAGTCCCGAAAGATGGTAGAACATCACATCACTCTGTAACCATTGGTGACCATAGCTCGAGAGAACACCACCCCCCTCGCCCCATTTCAAAAACACACCTTTAATGCACGGGATGATTGCTCTCTGCTGAATGGCTGAAGGTTTCTCAAAACCGTAGGCATAGATTCCCCTGAGGAGAGTCTCCTTTAGGTTCATGTCGTCGAAATTATCGGTAATCTCGTTCCAGTTGCTCTGCACGGTGGACAGAGGTAGACAGTTGAGCGCTTCAGTATTTTCCCATTTCCCACCAAACTGGTGGTGCATTTTATGGTTGCAATTACAAATTTAGAGTAAAGCTGTTTGTGCACAAGCAATTAGTACACATGTTTCACATGCATTCTAGTTGTAAAACAAATGACTTGTGTAACTAAAATTAAACTGGTACTCTAATCATCAATAATACATTGCAGTGTCACATCACGATAAATCTGACAGACTACCCTTCTGTGGCATGTATCTTGAGTGCATCCTCAAGGGAAGTCCTTGACAATTTCAGCCGCCACCGCAGTAGATAAAAACCATACACCGCCCACCCCCCCCCCCCCAAAACAGAACTCACCTCGATGACGCCATCAGGCTCCATCCCCTCCGGGCCCCCATGGTCTCGGTCTCTAGAGCTGTGGAGGGAGGAAAAAAAGAAGCACACAACGCACATTTTTATTACAAACGTTACTGAAAATTGTCTAGCCTGCAAACTGAATACAGATCTAATGCCACGAGAGTGAAAATCCTGCTGTGATCACGAGCTGGACTTCCAGCACGCTAAACTTTCGGTGCTCCACGCGCCCATCCCCCGCCACGTGGAATGCTGGGCTAGCGAGGTGGCATCTTCCAAACTGCGCCAATCACGACCGGACAGCGCTGCAGTCTGACCGGGCCGGTATCGATTAGATTCATTTCACTTCTATTCTACGGCCATTTAATAGCTAGATAGACGAATCACAGTTTAAATTATGCGGCACATATCAAAGGTTATTAAACGGCTGGCTAACCTCGATAGGCTTGGAGATACACCACGGATTTTTGGGGTTAGCGCTTTGCCTGTCAGTAAGGCCCATTAGATGGGTAGCGAGCCAAGTTGCTTAATATACCAGCTCTATAAAGACTTAATGCATGTTCATAATTAATAGCCCGTACACAATATAAAATACATGTTAAGATAATCACGGCAAGGTAAAGATAGTGGAAGTGCCTTCCTGGAACAAGAACAGCTCTTCGATGTGCCGTTAACTTAAATAACCTTAGCTCGGCTGGCCACCACTAAAACTTTATGGTTCATCTTAATGACCGATCATGAGACCATTATCAACTAGCTCACTTTGTTTCCGTTTCATGAACATCAAAACTATAAAAATGGTATCTACAAGAACAGTACAGTTTCGATTTCGTTACCCAACCAACGAACGTTGAGAAATAGCGTAGCATTTACTGGAACTTTTCCTGCCGACATTGGCGCTGCAGTCCATGTGAGAGACTGAATATGGCCTAACCATACAGGCAGAGTACTGGTAGACTCGTTAGGAAACGGAATTGGGTTCTTCAATCTCACTGAACCAAAATAACCAGTGACCAATTTAACTTAGCACCAAGCCTTCGCGATTAATAAAAAATACTGAAAACCATATCAACTAGCTGATTACTTAAAATATTAGAGAAACCGGGTCCTTAGCGTGCGCCAATATTCCAAATTATCATTAACGACAGCTAGGGTAACCTAAGATAGCTACCGATAGCTTTTGCCAGTCTCCCAAAAAAATTCGTTATGTTCTCTCACTAATCATTTCGTTATTAGTAAAATAAATTAGCTAAGGCGTGAAAATTCTTCATTAGCTAATAAAGATGGGTAGATTTCATTATTTAATACGGCCACATACCTGTTATAATCCGCAGAGCCGCTTGACATGATCCGGACGCAGGTTCAGTACTCAACTGAAAAGGAGGTTGCATAGGAGCGCAGACCTTTTTAACAAGCCGGGACTCACACTTCCGGTATGTGAAAAAGTATGACTATTGAAAAACATGCGAATTCAATGGATTTGCGGCGAATGTAAATACTTTAGATTTTCAGTATCGTCATATTAAACGACTCATTAAATTCTTGCGAGTTAATTTGCTCGACATTAGAAAGTCTTGTGGACTACATATTTCGGCGGAAGGATATTGCAGTAAAACCAAAAGGTGTTAAGGTTGCTACGGGGTTTCCTGCGATCCCTGCACCAGAGGAAACCGGAACCCCCACCCTGCGACGCATGTGTGTGACAGCGTCGGCTTTTGATTAGGCGAAGAGTGACGCAAATCTAAGTGTGTGAACTTGTCACATCATTCTGGTGAATCAGTTGCACAACGATGAAAGTTTATTATTTTCATATGAGAAATTCCTTACTCATTCTAAGATTTCTGATAATTTTGGGTTGTTATTGGTACCATTCCTTCCAGTACTTGCATGCTTTTTAGAAGTCTCACTAGACCATTCCCCATTGAGCTGCCCTTACTCAATCCAGTTGAGTCACCAGTTGGCCAGTTTTGTTTTTCTGTGGTTCCAAAAAACAATAATAGAGCCATCCATGCTCTTTTTCAGAGAAATTATATTTATTCCCCCTGTGATATCACATTGGAACTCTTTTATGAGTGGAAAAAATGGTGTGCTGGAAGAAAGTATGGCTCTTAGCCTAGAAGTATCTCCTCATAAGTAAGACGAAAGTGGTATCATTTAAATTAATTCATAGAATTTATTCAGCATGTCATTATTTAAAGAGATTCAAGAGGGACATCAACACGAGTTGTATATTTTGTAATAAATGCCCCGAAACTGTCCTGCGTTTATTCTGGTGTTGCCCGCACACCGTGACATTCTGGCAAAATGTACAGACCTTTAACATTTCTGTGGGAAAATGAGCTGTTCGGTTTAATAGATCGAAATGTACTCATAAAAAGTCTAATTTTGTGATGTTATTCATTGAAATCAAGCAGTACATCGAAACCATCAGAGACTCTACTCACAAAAGAGCATCAAAAATGAATATTCCCCCTGGTTGAGGTTGTTGTGTAGCCGTGTCCTATTTTCTGTTGATTATGCAATACAAAAAGGGTATGTGAACTCTTAAAATCTGCCCTAATTTCACACTTCCTTGAGGACATAAATTTAACTGGCAAAAAAGCTTTTCGCTGAAATTTTGTAGCCCCAATAAAGATTTTCATAAGTTAGCAACACTGAGTAAAATCACTAAAATGGCTGTGTTTGGGCTTTTTACTTTTTCCATACTGTTTTTGTGGGCAATTTCCGACATTATGGTTTTGGTCTCATTGGTGAACAGATAGAAAGCAGGGTGGTACTTTGGTATGGCCTTGTGATTAGCATGACATTTGATTTAAACAAATATGGGCAAATCCATACCTGGTTGGTCCAATCAAGCATTTACGGAATGTTCTGGAAAGATGCCCAATGCATCATCAACATCAACTATATGTGAGCTGCAAAGTTTTCCTCATGGAATAATGACATCATAACACTACTATAGAATTCCAGACATGAGCAGACTGTAATGACCCCACAGTTATTTTTGCCTCTATGTTTCCCTTTTTTGTTCACTATCCGTACTTAAGATTGATGTCTAAGTTTTGCTTGAAAGAAGCCACAATGTTTAAACTGAGCTCCTTTTGTTTTCCAATTCTCTGGTTTCTACTCCTCAGTTTAAAGTCTAGGCCTGTAGTCATGAAACACTTCAGACGAGGACTGCTGATTTAGGATCAGTTTTACCTTATACCACATGGATTCAGCAAGGATACTGGAAAGAGAAACCTGATCCTGGGTCAGTACTCCTCGTCCATTATCTATGAATACAGACCCTGACCTTGTTTATTTAGTCACTAATTTCTGTTTCCCTCAAAATATACAATCCAAACAGAATTATGTTTTCAAATAGTCTGCTGCACTGTGCTAAATGTCTCGCACAAGAGAACTTGATACTCCATTAAACATTGATATTAATATTTATCTACACGGTATTTATTTTTTCTTTACAGTAAGTTCAACTGAGGTCTTTTGCAGTGAAAATGCAGGAAATCAAATGACACGCTTTACCAGAGTTCTCCTCCATTGCTGTTGTCGTTCCGCTGGAGCACGATATGATTTTGGACATCAGCTGACAGTTTGCCCTCCATTCCAGTGGTTTACTCAGCCCCAAATCATGGGGCAAAGAAGACCCCAAAGTGAGAGCACCCACTGTCATTTGGGGTTGCAGCAGCCAATCAGATGAAGAGACAGACTCGGTGTCCAGGGTGTAAAAATCTATTTTTTTGTGGGAATTTGACTAGAACATAAGGTTCACGCATCTACTTAAAAAAAAAGTTAGCCTTTAATAATCACAAAGTCAGGACCACTGTTTCATATCTCACCAGAAGGATGATATAATTTGCGCCTTTTTCCAAATCAGAATCCAGCACTTCACCAAGCTGCATGTATATTTTTCCTCTTATCGTTTTGGGCAGATGTGCTGATTCAGTTCTACACAGGAAGCTATTCTGCTGCCTTTGATTTGTTCGATAATAATTTATCTCACAGTAAGTGGCTTCTCTTGCTTGAGATTAAATTAATATGGATAATCGCAAAACAATATTTCAGCCGCAGAGAAAGAAGTATTTTTTAGCCTTTATTGAACGTCAGCATTTGTGAAGGCCTGTTTTTTTGAGAATAAGTGTTTTGCTGACCCATTTGAGACGATAGTAACTATCGTTTCATAGGTGACATCAAGGCCGTTTTAGCGTGAAGCCTATTTGGAGGTTAAGGCAGGGCACGGCGGAAGACTGCTGCCAAAACAAAGAAGTGAAAAGTGAGCGGTCGGATCAGCTTCTGTCCATTGTGAAATAAATGGTCTTGCATGACTTAAGCATGACTTTGCTTAATTAAGTTTGTCTGTGTGTGTTTGTTGAGTTCACCCTCTGTTATTAACTGAATGCAGTATATACGTTTTTTTCAGGTGACTCTGATCGGCTATACCGGGAAAACAAAACAATAACAGGATGATAACATGTGCGCAGCGTTAAATATTTCAAATATATGGGCGCAGGGGATTTGTTTGATTGAAAAATGTGTTGAACACACAAGCTGAAGAAGGAGTGATAGACTGAGGTTTAGAACTGTTGTTTTCAGTAATGCGTTTCAGACGTTTAAATATTTTTGCAGACATTTTTTATAAACCATTTGCCATCTTCCCAGTGCTGTAGAGGCTGGTGATAACACATGCTAATTCCTTAGCAAAGCAGCAGCACCAATGGATACATGATTACAAAAGTGAAACATGATCGTATTATCTTATTAAACATGTTAACGCATAATGGGCTAGCGAATAACTGCAGGATCTGGTTGGCTGCATTACCTATACCTGCCTTGACTTCCTCCACTCTGATTGGTGCCCACATATTTCTGAGGATGGATCTGAATGACCATTGGTTTATAAGCATAGTAGATCTCTGGAAGTTATTAACATACGTCACAACAAGTCAGGCACATAGTTATGATGTCATAGAGGTCCTATGACACTAACCCCTAACCAACCCCTTGGGCTATAGAGCCCCATATTACTCTATTACCACGGTGACATAGCGGTAATTAACCCAAGAGACTACAGAGCTCTATTTTACTCTATTACTGCAGTGATATAGATGTAACTAACCCCCCTGGGCTATAGAGCTCCATACTACTCTTTAACCACACTGACATTGAGGTAAATCACCCCCAGACCTTTGGGACATTATATAATTTTATATTTAAAAAAAAAAATCATATTTACAACCACTTTTTCAATGTTTAAAAATAAACACCAATAAATTCCAAGATTAAAAAGAAAGGAAATAGACCTCTTATGGTTATTTAGCAGGGAAAGCCCCAGTGTCAGCACAGTGTAGTCAGTTGACCCCTTGGGTCCAATCCAGCAGTCACAAAATGTATCCTCCTTTCCTCTTCTACCACCTTTTGGGACATTGGAGGGACAGGAGGAGGCTGTAAGAATTGAGATGCAAACCCTTAGAGCGTAGACACCTGGGCCAATGCACCTGTCAGCTCAACCAATCAGAGTCGGCTCCATACAGACATGCACTCCTGTCCCAGAATTCCACTGTGTTTACTATCCAGGCCTATCGCGTGTTATGGGCTCTGGCTTGACCCCAGGTCATATGACACAAAGACAAGCACCTCAGCTGGATAACCAGGAGCCTTGAGTTCGACGGACCAAAACTACGTCCCTACAAGTCTGTAAGAGATTATCGCCATGACAACTGCAGTCAGATGTTTTCATGTTTTTGTCTTAATAAGTGACAGTCAGCAGTGGAGACCATGTGACTATATTCAGAGACTCTGTGCAGTCATCAGCCATTCAAAAACTGATAAGATAAATTGAAGACACGCCTTACCAGCCAAAATATACACTTAAAACAAAATAAATTGCTTGGAGCATTGCTGGAAATAAAGAACTGTACAGTGTTGTGATCTGGAGGAAGGATACACACAGAACCACAATTAAGCTTGTTTTTGTTTTTTTTTTTCAACTGGGGAAGACATACATACTTGTTATCACTGCTTCTGTTCCAAATTCTGTATCGTGCTCAAAGTGTCTATTGTAGATTTATCAGGTAATAAAAACTGGTATTGGGTCACTGGTGCATAATAACAGATATGTAGTAATATGTGTTTAAGGTTTTTATGTAAGGTTATTGTCATAAGATACACATATTACCCATGAACTATGCTGTTTGTCTTGCACAGCCTTTTTCCTTCATCTTATTTCATCTTAATGGAGTACCAGCTGTTTCTGAGCTCACTGTAATTGAAATCTGCTTACTTACAATTGAATAACCATCTTGCAGATGTCTTTCTGGCATTACGGCCACTTAAAAACACAAGATAAATGAATACATTAAGGTAGCAGTAATTGGTTGGAGTGAAAACAAGCACACAAACCACTCTCTGTGGCAGTTATTGTACATTTTCAGTGCAGCACTGTACTGTTTCCTTGTAAATTGGGATCCAGCATTATAAAAAAAAAAACACGATTTTGTATGAATAAAACTGCTAGCTTTACTTATTCCACATATTGCAAAGATGTTTATTATTTCCTTTATACATATATTCCTATGTATGTTCAGGTTTGCATAATTTACTTAGATTTACAGGGTTTTATTGTTGACGCATATGCAGTTTTCCAAATCGGACAAAAATGCCAAACCATGTCAAACGGCCTATTTGTCAAACGGTAAATTACTGCAAAGTTGAAATTTACTGGCGACTCATAAACTTAGTACTCCCCCTACTGGTGATTGCATGCAAGCACCACTCAGACGGAAATTTCAAGTTTCTCTTCAAATGCATGGCAACTGAACTGAATTATGTACAATGTGGCCCAGACTTACCTGAGAAGTAGCAATTAAATCAAAAGGCATGAACTTAAAGTGCAATTTACAGTAACATATGCACTAGCATATCAATAGCCCTATTTTATTTTGTCCATGTTGTTCCAGGATAAGCATTACTGACTGTAAATTGCATACATGCAAGTATAGTAGCAGAATTTACACAAGTAGCAATTCAGTGAAGCATAATCAACTCCGAGATGAAGGCAATAAAAACTCACTGTCCAGATGTTTCAGAATCCAGATGTCTGTGGTCCTCTTGAGATGTTGTATGCTGGGAAAAAAAGAGCGAGGAGATTGATTGGCTGTGTGCCTGACAGGGAGATTACATAAGCGTTTCCCACCCTAGTTACCAAGAAACCTGGCCACTGCTTCTCTTTCAAGGTAGGAATAAAGAGATGTGCCTTCTCACTGAACCTAAGAGAAACCTAAAGGTATTTTTAAACTGGTGTTTTTCAAATTGATCTCTGAGGAACTGTCATGAGAAACATAATAAATAAATATGTATTTGTGAATAATAATAATAATAATAATAATAATAATAATAATAACTACCAATGAACTTAAAGCAGCTGATTTTAATTAGCACAGCTCTTCAGACAGGTAGAGGAGTGAAATGAGTGAAATCAGCTGGTTCAGTGTATGAATGGAATGAATACAAGGTAACACTTCCACGTTTAGATACCAAGATTTCATACTTCTGGCTATTTGGCTGTTATAACAACGTATTTGTGTATCCCTCAAGTTTCCCCTCACATGTTCTCTTTTACGTGAAGAGGATAAAAAGTTTAGGACATTTTTTTTCCACTGAGCTGTAAGACAGAATGGCAGGAGGCCCAACCTGAATCAAACCGTTATGTAACAGTGGACACAAGCTAAGGGACTACATTTGTAGAAATCGTACTCTGGGTTTTTGTTTTGGGGTGTGGAGTACAATTATTGTACTTGCCAATAGCTATAGCTCTACCTGTAAATGATTTAAAAAGTTACTAGTTTGAATTCTTCACATCAGCTGCTTGGTTGCTTTTACAGACCTTATGAGGACGAAGACCTTCTGCAAAATAACTGCCAACTTGCTGTTCCACTTTCCCACCAAAGTGTTTTTTGTACATTTAAAAAAATAAATAAGCAACGGAAGAAAACAAAACAGTAAATTATGCTGCACCATGTCCCACTTCTGTTTTTTTGTTCTTCTTTTTTTCCCATGATCCCCCAGTCCCCTGCCACTAGAACATGGTATGCAAAATTCAGGGTCTTTGCATCGGTGACTGGAGCTCTATCCAAAGTGGGTTCATGACAGCTTTTATCAACGAGATACTCCCCCTGTCTGAGCAGAGAGCGCCCTCCACCTTGTCCCACACCTCATAAGTGATTCACAGCAGTGGAGTCCAGTCTAATTTGGGTTAAGCACAGCACCTGTGAATGTTCTCACACAGTTATTGAAGCACATGCACAATTCAGACCATGACCACTATGAGCCAGAGGATTAAGGCTTACCTTCACCGTAATTTCATGATCAACCCTACTGCTTTAAGACCATAGTGTTCACTCCTGGTCATGAAGGACACAATAAAGCTATCAGACACAGACTTGTGTTTAGCTAATCAAAAGATGGTGGACAACAACTGGCTCAATTCACATGTGACATTTTTGGTATCTCAACACTTTTTTCTCCAATCGCGAAGATAATGGAGCACTACTGCCATCTGCTGGCCGCTTTGTGTAAATTATTGTCTAAAATAATTATTACCGTCTTAAGCCACATTCTGTCAGAAATAGGCCAATATTTCACACCCTAGAACTTGTGGTCTATCAGTCAGATAAAGTAATGCTTATACTTGTATTACGCTCTGTGGCAAGTGTGTTCCTATCAAAACAGGTCACATTTTAAAATTGATTAAATTATAGACTGAAGGTGATGACTGAATCTAAAATATTTATCAAACTATGAAAAATGAATGGCATGGAAATGACCAAAACCTGCATTGTGTTAAAATAAATGACAGGAAAAAATATTGTAGAACACTAATACATAGTCAAAACCATAATTTATCAAGATGTTTGCGGTACCAAACACCAGCTTAGGCAAGGGATCCCCAGAGACCCATGTTGTGCATGTCAGCTTGAGAGTGTTTCACAAGCACAAATTTTTTATGAAGGTTATGCCTTCATGTTTATGATACTTTTTGTTGCTGTGCTTGCAAGATATAAATTCAAGCCACCTAAAATGGTCTGTTAGTGAACAAAACCTGGCAGAAATGAACCCCTGGACACTGGATGTTGTAAGGATTCGCACATCTGTTCTTGGTGGAATGTTTGGCTGTCGTGGGTAAAGCAATTATCTAAAATACCTTCGGCCTTTGGACACCGATACATTTCCTGCAGATTTCCAGCAGTTCAGAAATCGAGTCTGTGCAGACATGAGTTGAACAGATTCTGCATGTGCAGGTTTGAGCATGTAGACTGTGGATTCCTAAATGACCAGTGGAGGGAGCCAGTGAGTTATGAGACAGCCTACCTGGCAACCCATCTCCTCCCTCTCTTGGTTACGATACAGCCAATTGTGTGGCTTCCCTGCAAGGCTACCTGTCACAGTCAGCACTTCAAATTCTTTTCTTTCCACAGAAATGAAAAAACTGAATAACATTCTAAGGCCTGTCTCACAATGGTCTTTGTGAGTTAGGGATGACATTTGAGGGACAAATATATGTGCTAGGAGCATTAACCCTAAATCTCCCAACATTCCAGAATGTTCTGAGGATGAAACATGATTTTAATGTTCGTTTTCCAAAACCCTGGCTGAACTACTTGACTCAACTACTTGCAGTACTTGAAAGACTTCATTACAGGAAAAGCTACAATTCCTATACATTAAAATGCACACCAACAATAAACAATTTGTACTGTATGAAGACCTTGTCTCCACAATTCATATATGTCATATATGAATGCAAGTGTGTGTGTTTTTATAAACACATTTTCTTTAACAGCCAATCATCTTTTTTGACCAAACTAACATTTGCTACAAGGATAGGAAGCAATTTTTGATATTTAGTGAGGGAAGGTGGGAAAATTCCCACTATGATTATTAATTTTACAAATTAGCATCCCATAATTTGGTAATCCCAGCTGGTTTGTGGTCTCCACGGCAATGGGCCTGAACTATAAAACGTCCAAACTAAACAGGTTATTTGGAACCCCCACGATAGCAATTTGTCACTCGGGAAGGTAATGAGTTCTCATGCATGTATTTTTGTGTGTGGTTTTGAACGCGAGGCTCTATAAACAAACGTTACGCGAAGCATGGCGGGACCAGCGCGTCCTGCCAAAACTCTTTAGATGCACAAGGTCAAACGTAAGAGAAAAAAAATCCTGAAAAACAAACCACAAGCACAGAAATAGAGACCCATGTCTGCTAATTTATGGTCTTGGTACAAGTTGGTAGATTTCTTTCAGAAACGTGCAGCTTCGTTTTTTTTTCCCAGAAAGCCACACATGAAATAACTGGCAGCAGGCGGAAAAATGTGTAAATAAGCAAAAGGGTGGATTCCCTGCAAACCGCTGACAGGGCAGATCATGTCACTCTGCAAAGAGCGGTTGGCCCACAGGGCCCCCCCTGCCCCCCCCTTCCTGAATATGACACTAACAACAAGCTTCACGTGTGCCGTAGTCAATGTTTGCTCTTCAGCACAGTGCCCTGTCCTTTCAGCCTTATTCTGCAGGGTGAACAAAAAGAGTCTTTCTGGGAAGGCGCAACAATTTGAATGGGCGCACACACATATATGCATTTATACAGATTAACACAGGCATACACACACATATGAATGCTTACACACACAAACCTGTTTACACTTATGTATTATTTCTCTCTCTCTCACATACATATACATATATATGTATATATATACATACACATTCATACACACAAGTTTGTATTTACACATATTAGTACATACACATACATCCATACACACAAACACATAAACAAAATGATATACATGAATTCAAACACACACACACAAATATGTATAGACGTATTTGTACATACACACATATTCCATTCTGTAAAGAGACTGCTGGGGTACAGAGTAAACCCAAAGGCCACACCTCCTAAATAGGCCCAAATTCAACTGTAAGGCACTTTGCCTGTAACCTTTAGTGTGATTCTGTCAGCACTGAAAGTAAAAACATTGTAAAGGACAAATAAAAAAGAATTGCTTTAACTCAGAGCTTCAAGTTTAGAATTCATCACGACACACTTAAACTAAGCTTGACCCATGCTGCTTCTGATCAGTGAAAAGCATTCACAGCTGATCGCTGAGAACAGCAAACGTCTTGGGTACATGGCAGAGCTCGCTCAAATTAACTGCATGTTCTATAATTAGACAAACGTATTAAATCATAGCAGTGACGATCACTGATTACTACTGACAACAGCCGCGGGGTTACTTGCGTAGACCTCATATGCAAGAGCGTTCTTTTCTGTTGCCTACTCGACCATATACTTATGCCCAACTCAATGGAAAGATATGTAAATACATAAAGAGCCCAGTGTGCATTGCAACATCCTATCTGTTGTGCAACATAGCATCAGCTGGAGAGAAAGGAGAACGGATGCCGTTCAGTGCTAGCGCTTCAGCGGCAGGGTGTATAGAGCATCAGTCTGCCCCCAGTTTCACTGTGTAGCCGCAAAGCTTCACTGCACACTTAATGTCACATTACAATCGAACACTTTGCAGAGGACCTTATCCTGAGTGACTTACACAATTCATACCTTTACACTGCAACCTGCTGAAGTAATTCAGGTGAATAACTGAGTGTGCCAAAGATATGTTTACCTAGGAGGTGAACCTCTGAGTTACCATTATACTACACTGTAACCTCTGAGCTACAAGCCCAGCTCCCTAACCATTACACTACACTGTAACCTCTGAGCTACAAGCCCAGCTCCCTAACCATTACACTACACTGTAACCTCTGAGCTACAAGCCCAGCTCCTTAACCATTATACTACACTGTAACCTCTGAGCTACAAGCCCAGCTCCCTAACCATTACACTACACTGTAACCTCTGAGCTACAAGCCCAGCTCCTTAACCATTATACTACACTGTAACCTCTGAGCTACAAGCCCAGTTCCCTAACCATTATACTGCACTGTATCCTCTGAGCTACAAGCCCAGCTCCCTAACCATTACACTACACTGTAACCTCTGAGCTACAAGCCCAGCTCCCTAACCATTACACTACACTGTAACCTCTGAGCTACAAGCCCAGCACCCTAACCATTACACTACACTGTACCCTCTGAGCTACAAGCCCAGCTCCCTAACCATTACACTACACTGTACCCTCTGAGCTACAAGCCCAGCTCCCTAACCATTACACTACACTGTACCCTCTGAGCTACAAGCCCAGCTCCCTCACCTTTATTTGACATTGAGGACTTGGGCTTGACCTCTGAACCATCCTCAACAGGAAATTGCTAAGAGTGTTGAGCCAGGCCACTCTTTGAGTCTGATAGCAGGCAGATTGTACTGCCAAATGGCCGTGGGCCTACAACACAACCCATGTGGAACACTGCCGTAAGACACAAACAATATGTATTTCAATCCTTTTAAGAAAAAAGAAAAACTATTTACTTTTCAACAATACACTTAGATTCTCTATCCTCAAAAAAATTCCAGATATGTCTGAAAGCAGAGAAGTAAAATGTTTTAACATAAAACGAAAGTACTGCTTAACATCAGGGAATAAAATAACAATTAAAGGAGTACCTTGAATAAACCCAAACACAGTGACATCCTACACTATGAGGCTGCCATATCTAAGTAATAAGGGGATATTTTGATTTCTTTGGCACTCTAAAAGATACCAAATTTAGTTTGTAATACATGTATATATGTTCGTAATCCATGAACCAGAGTGTCTACTGACAATCCTACCTGACACAGTCACAAATTTTAATTGTATTTTAACACCCTTTACTTTCCCTGCAAATACTTCAATATTAAAAATACATATACAGAAACATGTCCATTTTAATTTTGTCTTGGAGTGAAGGCTCGGAATCATCACTTATGCAGCGCTGTTTACTGTTTCAAGTGAAAAGCCATATCAGGTTCTCAAACAAGAACCGACTGCAGTGCATGCGAGCTATGGGCCTGATTGACTGAAGCGTTTAGTATGTGCATGTTTTTGTAAGAGAGCATATGATTGGATGAGGCAGTTCATTACCTCCAATCACAAATTATGTTACTGAAATTGTGCTTAAGACTATTTTTTATCTGGCCATAAGTATGCTAGCTCCTGCTTTCATACATATTGTTTTTTCTGCAATGTATAAAGAGAGAATGCAGCATGAGCTATGATGAATTAATCAGTTAGAATGCTATTTTTAATTATGTATGCTATGATATTATTAATTATAAGGCCTGTACAGATTCCATATTTTATCAGAGACATTTCAGCCAGCAATGAACATGAATATTGTATGAAGTATTTTCCAGGGACAACGTTGTCCTGGAGGCAGTCACAGAATGAAATAACATTTCAACTGTAAGAAGTCACAGTAGAAACATTCACTTCTTGTTTATTCTGCTGTTTACTTTCAGAGCCAAATAATGAGCCCCATTTTGCATACAGTCAGCCCCGTTTGTCACACAAAAAGGCATAATTGTCCTGATAAACATCACTGTTTTTGTTCATCGACGTGCTAGGGGCGTTTATGAAAATAAACCTTTCACCGTTCACTCCGCTGGCTGTTTTGCTCCTGCATTGAAGCGCACGTTGGCTCGCCTGAATGTGCTTTCCACAGCATACCAGAGATTTATAGAGGTGACTTTCCTTTTTGCAAGGTCAGACCCACAACGCAATCCAGGGCTCCTTACTGTCAAGTCTGCTCCCTAACGAGAGGAGTCCCCGTGACAGATGGTCCACAAGGGTTGCCAAATGAACCTAATATTCTCCATCTCCCCATTAGTGAACCAAAACCCAAAAGTCTGGCATCTTTCCCCTACGTAGCAAGCAGCTTCATAATGATGTTCTTCACACATGCAAACCCGAATGTAGTCGGAGTAGCAGCAGTAATAGTGGTAGCAGCTGTTAAGCAGTGGTTAGCAGTCGTGTTTGTAGTAGTAGTAGTAGTAGTCGCAGTAGTAGTAGCAGCAGCAGTATAGGTAACAGTTGTCGTAGTATTGGTGGTAGTAGCAGTAGAAGTAGCAGTCGTTGGAGTAGTAGTAGTGTTAGTAATAGTAGCTATAGTGGTAGTAATATCCATAGTACTGGACGTAGCAGTAGACATGGTAGTTGTGGTAGTAGTAAGGTTGTAGTAGTAGCACAGTTAATTGTAGTAACAGTAGTCATGGTAGAAGTAGCAGTAGCAGCTATTGAGTATGTCACCGATGTGTTTAATTCTGTAATGAATGCCAATTCCACTTGCTTTATGTGGCTTTCAGAGTAGGAAGCTGATGGGGGGCAGTTTTCATATTGAAGCCGTTTAAATCTGGCAGGAATCCATTATTAAACACGGCTACAGAACGCACACTGGCTCAGTATTCCACTCAGCCGAGCTGACGGAGTAGCCGAACACATGGCTTTCCGTTCCATGCATGTCAGCTCAATACCCTTGAGGAAGGCTACCAAAATGTCGGGCCCTCATTTTCGAGCTCCTTCAAAAACAAACACAGGGGATTTTTGAAAAAGGCTGAAAGGAAAACCATTTTGTGGGAATTTGAGTTTTTGGAGTGAACTCCTGCTTTCTCTTGGCTTGTTTTGAGTTTTTTGGGTTTTTGCTTTCACCATAATTTGTCATGCAGTTTTGGCCTGTGTTTAAGACATGGTAATAAGACTGTCAAACAGTCCCTTAGTTTTATATTCAGACATAAAACATGAACAACTCTACACCCACTGGCTAAACTTTGCCTTCGATACGATGCATTAATGTAATGCCACCTTGGACACATAAGTAGAAATTATTTAGTCTAAATGATGCCATTCTTAAAACTACACAGAATCATTTTTGAATCCCACTTCCATTTCCTCCCTGAAATCATGCTCCTAGCCCTCCCCACCCTCCCTTCCCCCCATACCATTAACTCCCCCATAACTGAGGGATTTCCTTCATCTTGGCAACCCAACACCACCCACAAAGGTCATCCCTCAAGGTCAGCACTTCCTGTCTGCACAGTTAACAGATGTATAAGCCCACAACCGGATATAGCTGCAGCCTCAATCCACAGGGAGTAAATTGCCTCATAGCTATCACCCCCCCACCCACTCATCCCCCACGGAATCTTGATCACATGACCAACAAAGTAAAAACACACATTACAACTGAAATGAGGTTTCATGGACCCCACTGTGGTGGAACTACACTCAGTTGTCCATTATTGACTTGTTGGAACCAATCAAAAATGTTTTCCTTTCTCCAGCCAACGCTGTCATTGGTCCAAACCAATGAGTCATTGATACTATATGGTAGCTCCTCCCATTTTTGATTTAATGAAACCTCTCTCCCCCATCACTATCCAACACAATGACACAACCCACCAAAACAGTGTTCTCGTCCTACAAGTCACTCAACTCCCCCACAGCAGTATGGCCTACATTTCATTTGCCTTTGACATAAAAAAAAAAAGAGAACAATATCATCTCTCTTCTGTAAGGGTGATGTGAACATAATTATACAAATCACAAGGTCTGCTCAATGGCACGACTAATTGCTAAAATTACTCAAATGAATTTGGTCCTTGCGGAAACTCAAAGCGACACATTTATGGGACTTCCAGGAAATATGTTCTGGAATTCCAGAGGACTTAGAAATGTACAGCATCTCACTCAGACAGAAAATGGTATTGTTTCATTCTGTCACATTTGAGCGATGCAAAAATGATTTGATTCACTGACTGATGCTTTCTGTATTCAACTGCGCAGTCCAAATCACAGATTCCATGTAAGGGAAATTAAAATAGAAACAATCCAGAAAATCAAAATATCTATTTATCTTCATTCAACAGGTAATGATGACTCTATGGCTGAAAAATATTCAAAGCTAGTAATTAACTGTATGCAATAATACCACAACATCAATACACAACAGTTTTTGAAATTCTTACTTACTTATATTAGTGATTTTTTGGACAACTGAGCTGGGTTTGACTTGTGCATTGTTTACACTGACCAGACTTCAAAGTTTGTGATCACCGTAGCATGCAAGGACGCACTCTTACCAGAAGGTGGCGCATGAGTTAAAAAATTTGCCCCCCTAGGCAAACTGGCAACTGGATATCCCATGTGACAGTGGGTCCTCTGCCCTAGAATTGGTTGTTACACCGGCCGAGGGACTCGCAAAAAGGGTTTGTAATTACAAATGAAGTGTTAATATTCACATAACAATCGTATGGATGACAAGGTGAACAGTGCTAAGGCCAAAATGTGCTGGGAGGCTGGTGATGGTTTGGACATTGGACTATGAGGATGGCAAAAATTGAAATGTATGTCATAACACAAAGTTGACACATATTAGGGTAAAAGAGCTTGAGATGGGTGAAAAAATAAACTAACTGTTCTTTCCTCGCTGCGAATGTCTCCTCTGTTTGTGCCATAAAATAGCGATTCAGTCATCAGAACTAGTAATCGGAGAACACACCCAAATTTGGAGAAGCTGTCTTGTGGGGCATGGCTGTGAGAGGAAGGCGTGAATTTGTCTGTGTTTGTGTGTGTGTACATGAGGGTGTGCATGTGCATGTATGTGTATGATAAACTTGAATTGTTCCGTAAATCGCGAACATTCAGTGTGGGTGTGACTGTGTGTGCGTGCAGGTTTTGTGTTGGCAACCATTGCCCATTCCATTGCATGTTTGTAAGTGCGCTTTCGGCGTGGGTGAGTAGCCAGTCAGACACAGGCTTGTCATTATGTGTATCAGAGCCAAGGCCTAATCACACAAACCAGCATGTGCTGCTGTCATAGGAACGGTGGGGTGGGGTGGGGGGGTGCAAAAATTCCCCCCCAGCTGTCTCATTCGCTAGCATGTGACCCCCCGCAAAAACACCAGCCGCCTTTCTTCACAGCTTTTCCTTCTAAAATCCCCCAAGATGTGGAAAGCATAAAAAACACAAGAAAACACACTGTTTTGATGAAGCCGAGAGTCATACTTTGCATTGTGTGATGTGTCTGTTGAAAGCTATGACAAACGAACTTCCTTGAAAATGTGAAATTGAGTGAGAATGTGAA
Source organism: Albula goreensis (assembly GCA_022829145.1). Classification (NCBI taxonomy): domain Eukaryota; kingdom Metazoa; phylum Chordata; class Actinopteri; order Albuliformes; family Albulidae; genus Albula; species Albula goreensis. The sequence continues at coordinate 3,631,349 of CM040764.1, read as the reverse complement.
ACAAGAGGCGCTAAGATATGATTTGTTTCATATATTTCCACTAAAATACAGAATACATTGTATTGAAAAACAATACATTAACAAAGGATTGATTGAAATGTTTCTTAATATAATACCATTATTAATCATTGTGATTTCCAGACATGTGGACATATGAATGTAAATATATAAAAACATGACTGTGAAATATATGTATTATTGTATTTTCCAAGCTGTTTATATATTTACAATGAATTCAAGTACATTTTATTTACATAAATGCAACCCAACTAGGTTTTTCTGAAAGGGTGCATGCTATAATTAATATATTGATATAAATTTCCTCATCAATAAACACTAGATATTTTAAACAGTCAAATACTGACATACGCAACATAAGCTCTGAGCAAAATGAAGGCACATTCTGTTCTGTTAATGCATGTTTGTTGTTGTATTTCAACAATTGGATGAGCAAACCAGTAGCCTCGTTGCATTTTTTCAAATCATTTTCGGGGCCGCGTCTTCTGCCTGAGAGCTAAATTTAGTCGCCATTGCCTAATTAAATATCCAGATACATGGATGGACCGTGTGTAGCATGTAAACTATGCAAGTTGTCCTGGGTCTGGAAGTGTACTTAACAAATGTTATGCAATAAGAGTACAGAGGAACAGTTCATATTCTGGTATTACCTTAAAGTAAAATAGTTCACACTTTGGAGACAACTGTTGATGATTACATTTACATTAATTAAGTGTTAACAAATTTATTTTCACTTACATTTCACATTGACAGATGACTACTGATTATTTGACAAACGATTATGTGAGCTTTCAATGGTTTTGTTATGTAACTCAAAAATGGGGAAACATTGACATTGTAGGTCATTTCGGGTTGACTACTTCTATGGCGCGTTTGCTTGTGGTATTCGCTGAAGGTTTCGGTGGCTGTTTCGTTTCGAGAACAAGGCTTCGCAAAATAAAGACATGCTTGCGGAAAGTGTCGACATGACAAACAGCGTGGCTATGCAGTGCAAACCTGCGGTCGGCGGCAGCCAAAACCTGTAAACAGTAGGGAGTTGTTCAAAGGCAGCGGTTCCGTTTGTTTCGAAGTAGCCGTTACTATCTTTATGGTTTGGTTACTATATAGGCAAATATGCCTAACATAAGTCCACAGTCATATTACCATGATTGACAAGGATGTTGTGGTTTTTGCATATCTGCTTATCAGCGTCCCTGCTTCCTCACAACCATTACAGCTCAACGAAACATCAGACCTGAAGTCAGACACGTATTTGAAATGTTTTAACGCTTTACATGCAGGTAAAAACTTGCAGAAACCCGTGGATTTTCAATGAATCATCTTTCTCACCAAAGTTTATGGCCATGATTGAATTACATTCTTCCGATGGGCTATTCTTGACATTGGATTGGGCGTTTTATTTAGCAAAGCCACTGCTACGATTTTCACTCTTGTCTAAATATATTTTTTTTCACCAGTGGCTAATGTATTTCACATCTCGTATTTGGCAGGAAAACGTGTATCCTGGATAAGCCAGTCAGTGCTGTTTGAGACCTGACATAGAACAAGCACACCTGTTAGGATTTTATGAGTAACTTGGATTACAGAATTTCAAACATTAGAATGCTGTGTACTTGTATGACACTTCACACTCATTAGTTAAAAAAATGTCTCTCAGTTGTGTTAATTGTGTTTCCATATAAGGATCACTCTCAGTGCGACTCTTGCCTCTGCTTGTACCTTGTGCCAAAGCGGGGATGCCAAGCGGAAAGGCGGGGGAATTGCAGGGGATTTGGCAGGGAGGAGGGACACAGTCATCCGCATTCTGACGGTCTGGGACGGCTGGAACGGGCTGGAATGTTTGCAGTTGGCGCATTACATCGAGAAGAGGTTGCGGTGCACTGTAGGGATGCGAATGTCGACGGAGCCACTGGGGGGCAAAGGTTTGAGCTTAGCTTTCAGAGGCGGATAAACCACAGTTACAATCAGCACCGCGTCGCCTTTGCCAAGTACAAGTTCTCCTTATCCCATAGAAGCATTCTGTTCACATTCATAACAATTTGCTTTGGATGCCTCTCGACAGACTATTGGCTAGACTAGAGCTGGCATCTACGTGTAAAATGTGTTCCTTTTTCATAATTAATTCTGGTCGTCAGCGAGCAAACTGATAAGACACGTCGCCAGACGAATGCTCCAACCACCCAATGGGTATCCACAAAGGCAAATGTCAAACTTTGCTACATGTTTGGGGGAAATTGAGGAAGCTGCGAATATCATAACATATCGTAACATACTGCAATTGACATTTTGAATACCAACAAGCAAACATCTCACGCCACATCTAAGGGCCATGGCCAATTAAGCGTGACAAACATGCAAACAATAACGCCGTGTAGTACGATGGCAATGACAAGCCAGCATTTTGTAAGAACACGTACTTCTCCATTCCAAGTAAAGGCACGATCTGGGCACCAAATGGAAATAAGATAACATAGCTTATCAAACCGGTCTAACTATTGCAGCGTTGCCGTTTTTTTCCAGTGGGAATTGCGTCCTGTCTTTAGTGTTTGGTTACGCACTGGCAGTTCAGATATTGCTCTCACAACTGAAGTGGTGTCTGGATCTAAAATAAAATCTCAGGGGAGCTGAATATTTTCCTATCCGCCTCTGACGTCATCAAGGCGGGAGAGCGGCACGCTTGAAATTGCGGTTTGGTGTCAAGTCACAAGATCAAGCCCCGCAACGATCCGGTACTGAGCGCAGAGGATTTGGGGTGAACAGGTGAGCGCAAGATGATCTTGGCTTACAAAGGACTTGCGAGATAACAGCCTAACAGCTCTCACCACAGCGATTGTTTTCTTTCTGATTCCGTTCCTCCATGACTTACAGTTTCTTTACACGACCCATAAATATAGCGAGGTTATTTTAGCATTACTTTTTTTAACGGTTTAACTCTGCACTGCTGCAGAATTGTTGTCGCCGAAGCAGTATCCTGAGCTAAACTCATCCTATTTCTTACCGTAAAAATATAAAAACATCTTGGCTATTCTTGCAGTTTAAACGTAACGAGCTGCAATGTCTGGGAGTAACATTTTTTAGCTCATTATACGATTATACAGTCTGCTCCTAGCGTTCTAAATCATTTACAAGGAACTTTCCAACTGACTTGCGAGTCATGACGCATTAAGTCTGAGAAAAAATATTGACTGTTTACATTGAAAGTGAAACTGTGAGTCACCGATTTAATACAGGCACCGTAATTAATGGCGTCAGCAGCTGTCGGACATCTCTGTAGCCTATGTCAAAGTGCACGGTAGAGCTAATAGTCTTTTGGGTCTTGTAAGGTTGAACATGTTGTACCGAGAAAATACTCAATTAAAGATTAAGTTGTGCACATGTGCAGATCACATAAATTAGGCTATATAAAGAAATGGCATCTACGCGCAAGAGGAAAAGGGTGTGCAAAATTGGTTGAAGGTGATTTAGGTTCACCAGATCGTGATGATACAGTTTTATAAGATCATAAAAGTCGTAAGAAAGAAAACCATTGCGATTTAGAGATATCACAGATAACCTTCTAGATGAGGTTTTTATATGAGTAAGGGTTCATGATTTGAATGATGGTTTACAATCAGCACTGACAAACAAGAAGAACAAGAAGGTGAATTCGAGGACAAAAGTGAAACCTTTGAGTACACATTTACAAAAATATGGCTGCCAGCTAAATTTTCATATCAGTTCCCACAAAGTTTTACGAAAATCTGGCCTGTATGATTTTGTGGTTTACTCAACACCGGCACTAGTTTTAAAATACTAAACAACTGAAGAGGAAATATATCACAAAATATTTGGGGTGTTTTGGTATGTGTGTTGCACTAGCTCTTTTGTGTATTTTATTTATTCAATGTATTTATTTATAGAACACTTTTCAAGCAGGATCACACAATGTGCTTCAACAAACAATACTTTTAGCACAAGGGAAAACACTGAACATAAAAACACCAGGACAGAACAACATAGCAATTACAATATACAAAAGAGAGGAGAAAGTACATTCAAGATATTCGATTTATTCTATAAAAAAAGCATCTTATGTTTGGTCTATGTCTGTCACAGCTGTTCTCATGTCTTAAGTTAGCTCAGTTCAGGGCCAAACAAGCTGAAGCTGAAAAGGTAAAATCTATGGTTGTCTTCAAAATATATGCTAAAACAAATAACAACTTTTTGCTATGCTTGCACAGGCTAGTGGACTGTCTTCCCCCGTTTCAATACATTTCTGCTTCTACCATTGTACATACGTAGGGCCTTCCGGTAACCGACCGTGCAGTGTTTGTGACACGATCTTATCTGAAGCTACAGCTTAGATGCTGTTTGAACCACATGATAGAAATGACAGGGACATTAAGTAAAAAGTTGACTACTTTTCCATGTATCCCATCAAACTTAAGAGTGAGGGATAGGTAGGCTTGCTGTTACCATTCAATGGGATTGTTAAAGTAAATTATGTAGGTCTGGAGTGGTCCAAAAACTCAATGAAGGAATGAATTTGCCGCTGATATGATTTCAGTTATTATCTATAGTGCAGAGTGAAGTTTACTTTCTTGCTGTCATTACATCCCATTTGGAGATGAACAACAAACATAGGCTATTTATTATGGATACTACTGTGCATATATCCATTTTTTAAATTGCATTTGCTGTATTAAACTATATGACACTATGTAGTGGTAAAAGTTGATTACTGTGTCCCTCATGAAAAATAGATATTAAATGCGTCAGTTCTCTTGTTCATGTTGCATGTGTTAGTCATTTTACAACATGTATACCCAAATAGTTGTCACTCAGATATGTATTTTTCCATTTCTGTTGCCTAATTATTGGTTAATGTATAACCTGTTGTGCATTTTAACTGGAGGTGCCAAACCAGTTTTTCGGCACGCTGTAAACGGTCGATCAATTAGGCTATTTGTGTCTGTATGATTTACTATATCTGCAAGCCAGGCTCATTTATTTGCTTAATCTAGAATTAATAGGTCTAATGTCCTTTTCGCATTTGCTTGGATGTGTGTTTTTGGACTTCCACTGTTGATTTTTGTAAAGAGGAGCAATTAAACGGTCCTCCGTGGACACACCTATATTTAAAGTAGAAGAACACACAGCCCACACAGAAATGATAACAGAGCAACCGCTGCGGCTAACTACAGTAAAGCAATCGGCTTGAGAAAGATATGCCAAGCAGTCGCGCATTTACAGACTTGCTTGCTTATGTAATTGCCAGTCCAACCTGACTCCATTTCTTGTTTGGGGGAGTCCTTTGAAAGCTCTGCAGCGGAGAAGTATCAAGCGAAGAGCCTGGCGAAGTGATAGTAGGTTAGAGGCTTCGGGGTACTCCCGTAAGCCACATCAAAACCGGCGCGACAGCGAGCGTCTGGGGTGGAAATTGGAAAAACAAATTCTCCCGGACCGGTGCCGCGATTTTTTTTCACGCAGTCGCGATTTTAAGCTAACATTATTTCGCGATGTGTTATTAGCCGGTTTGCTAGCTTGTTATAACTGCTGACATTCTAACAAATATGGAATAGCGTTATCATTTTAAAGGACGAGTGCGAGCGCGTCGCCTCCAGTGGGAGATCAAGAAAGATACGTGTATGTTTCTGATCCCTGATTTCCATACGCGAAAAACAAGAAATAGACTTACGGTTGCTATGGAGAAATTGCGGCTGTCAGGCTGGGAGTAGGCCTGAGCTTCGGACTGGAGTTGTCGGAAAAGGCCCGGGGAAGTTGGGGCAGTGGGATCGACCACTGGGAAAACACGACAGTGTAAGTAACGTTAGCGATAGCAAGGGTGAGGGGGGTTTAGAATGCATAATGTAGGAAATCGCAAACTAGCTACCAACCAAAATGAGAAAGACCGCTTTTATTATTGCGCTAACGTTTGTTGATTGTGGTTGAAAACGGCATGGCTTGGTGATCGGGAAAGAAAACAAACACCACCATCATTTCTACCTTCTTCCTTGGAATGCTAGCTCCGAGTTACAAAGTTACTGCCGGGAAAAGCTTTGGAAATAAACACTTGGCTTATGCTGCTAGCACTGTTAGCCGGCAAAGCGAATTGCAATCTGAAAAGATAGCTAGTCGTCATAATAGCGAATTCCTCTGATCACGGCAATATGTAAACAGCTTATGACTAAACCGAACAGGTAAATATATTCGACATCTGTCTAGATGGCTTGCATTAGGCAGACAGTTATTTTGACTGGGTTTGTGGATGCGCGCCGGCTAGCTTGGATAGTGTTTTATTGCGGATATCTTGCTAACCAAGCCTTATCGGAAACTTAGCCCTCTTGCCAGGTTAACTATCGGTAATAAGTTATCACTAACATTAGCAATAAGTGGTCAGCCACCGACATAGTGTACACAAATAAAAATCACTTCCGAATAATTGTGAAATTGTAGGCATGTTTGTAAATGGTGTCTTATGCTTGTTTTATATTAACCGCTTTATGACACTTAACCGTATTGCAAAGTATCAAATAAATGTCGCTAGCGATTAGCTGGCTAATTTCATATTCATGCAACGTCCGCTACCTAGATAGCAAACGTTAGCTAGCTTAAGTTGCCCAGCTAGTTTACAACGGGCACCGAAATATCTTTGATTATTTATAAGCTTGAAATTGTGTGTGTTTGACTGCTATTGCTATTTAACTGTCCTGCAGCATATTGGTCAAAAAGTACAAAAACATTACAACAGACTGGTGAACGTTGCTCTCTGAATTAGCTAGCTAAAGTTAGCTTGCCAACTAAACGTGGGACAGTTTTTCGGTTGATTAACTTGGAAGTTGGATCGTAGCTGTCAAGTTGAAATTGCTGTTGTTCAAAATTGCTATTAAATTGTCGCTTGCCAGCTGACATTATCTTAAGAATCCACCTTGCTACATGTGTTTTTGCTCCTTAATTCAATATTTAGCAGAAGGTGTAGCTGTCTGTACAAGTCTATGTAGTGATAGCTGAAATAAGATAACTAGCAGTGGGACTGTGTAGCATGAGACCACTTTGTTAACGTTTCACTTTATTCCTTCAGTTAAGATACTGTAATGCAGTGATGTTCATATTCATCAGTTTGCATTATTAAAATATATTTATCATAGTGATTTAAGGTACTTAATTATCGATAACTATTCATAATAAAACAGGCTACTGTATTCAGATGGATTTGTATGTCTTGGCAAAATGCTCAATGTAGCTGCCAGTTGTTGCTGGCCGGCCGAAGTTTTTTTTCTTCTTTTTTTTTTTTTTTAAAGTACATCTCGTTCAGTTTCGTACACCCATTATAGAAGGCTGTGTCTTTAATTTGAAGTCACTTACCAATCTTTAAATAAATGTTAGACGTGGGCATATATGTAATTATTAGTTTGAAATGGGGATAATTATGAGGAAAAACTCGTCGCAGCATAATATAAAAAGCTATTTACAAAAATGCTAATTTTGCTTACTTCGCTGACAAGAAAACGGCTCCAGTCGTCTTTATAAAATTTTAATTGTAAGTAATGAATATATTGATAGCTACAGCTGTGGAGGCTTCACTACAAACGTATTGTAATTTTCTTGGGTAATAAGTAATTGAAAGCTCATTCATCTCCTCACAGGCTCGCTTATTTTATGTATATAAGCAACATAACAAACTCTTGTTTGATAAACCGTACCTGCATACATTCTTCCTGTCTGTCCTCCTTTCTGTTTATATGTGTATCAGCACATTGTTGGCAATATTGCTGTAGACTTCAGTCCTAAAATCATTTCTAATCCAGAACGCTATGAAATCCTTTGAGGTAATTTTTAAAAGTATAAATGGTATGCAACGGTATTCTTTTTGGACAAAGCTTTGTTTATAAATGACCCACGTGCAGTTCAAGTAATTTGATTTGATGTTGTAAAATTGCATTGCTTTACAGGGAGTGGGAAGTGAAGAGCAGGAATTAGTTTCAGTTACTGAGAGTATGTGGCTCGAACTCTTCCTTTCTTTGAGACAGATGTTTTGACAGAGGTTTTAACCACTGTTGTGGGGTGGTTCAGCATGTCAGCTAACACTCCAGTTTACACACTGGCCAGGAAGATTCAGTGTAATTTCTGAAAAATTTAAGATGGCATAATGTCATTTAATTAGCAAGCTGTGTTGCTGCTGTCAACTACATTCTTTTGCTCCATTACATTAATTTGTAAATAGGATCTTGGTTAAGTCGAGCAAGCATGTTTTGTACTGACAGTGGTCAGTCCTCCTTCACAAGAAATCCTTCTCAGTTGTGAATTTAACTGTTGTACTGTGGTTTCCAGGGGTGCTCAAAAACCACGAATGAATGAGCAATGAACCATTTATTAGTGGTTAAGTTGTTAGTAGTCAAGCTCATCAGACTGATGACAGTCTTGTGACCTGGCAGGAGGGGCAGTTTGTGGTTGGTGTCGCGTCTGTAATGTGAAAATTGCACTTGATATGGAGGAGTCACATCCTGAGTCGTAGTGGAAGGTCCACCATGCCAGAGGCTGATTATATTGTTTAATCTGTTTGGGTTAAAATAAAGGATAAAATGACTGCATGTACATTGGCTATCATATTGGAATGACTTCTGAAAGTGAAATGACCTGTGTTTGACAGGAAATGGCTCTTTAGTGACAAGCCGTCGAGGAGAGGGAGACAATGCTGGCAGTCTGAAAAACGTTCCTCCAAGTGACCCGTAACTACAGCTGTTTACTCAAGGTAAGGCCGTTTGTTCTGTCATCCACTGGTAGGAGGACAGGAGGCTGTTAATTATGTCAGTTTGCTTGTTGTCTTGCTTGGAGAAAATAAAGGATCACTGATACACAGAATGACAGATTCAAATGAGGCTCTGAGAAGTGATTGGCTTTGGTAGTGATGGGGTGGAATCTCTTAACCAGTAGTTGGGGTCAGGGAGCAACTCTATGACCCAACTGATTCAAACCAATCTTTGTAATTTGCTGTGTGGAGAAAAGCCTTCTGATTGGCTCTTCTGTGTCAGTGACTGACAATTCATTGTACATCCTCCCATTGTGAGGCTCTTGAAAACCATTCCTAGGCTTGGGGAAAAGGGATGGAAATGGCTGGACTCCTGCATGGAATGTTAAGAATGGTGGAGATGTAAGCTTAGTCTTATACCTCATTGAAAAAGCTAGCTTCACATTTACAGCACTGATTAATTGCTCGCGGTTGTGCCGGTTACAATAGTGGGATCTGGCCTCCGTTTACCTGCAGCAGCTTGCTGCCTTCGCGGATAGAATGACTTGTTGTTGAGTCATGAATCGGATCGTTTTACCGTTTTTGTCCCTCCGCGTTTCCCGTTGCATCACAAAACAGAGGAAGCAGTTGCCGTGTCCTGATCTCAAGGACACTGGGCGGCCGCCTGTGTGGGACTCTCAGCTTTGGGCCTCTTGCCATGTTTTACTCCAGGCCTGGGCAAAGCCCTTATTCAAGCACTCTGAGCCAAAGAGCTGATCCAGGATCAGCCATGCCTTTGAGCTCATATTGGACACTGAGAGGGTAGATCTGATCTTGGATCAGTATCTTGTTTTTATAGGGTTCATCTTTTTTGAGCATGGTTTGCTTATGTGGGAAGTGAGAAATATTCAGCAGTCTTCACCGTTGCTTGTAAATCCAATGCCAAGTTTCAAGTCATTGCCTGCGGACCTTGCCAGAAGAAAACGGCAAGAGCTGTCGAAGCTGAGTTTGGATTGGATACTTCCTGTTTCCATTGCATTCTGGTCCCATTTACCTTCATCAGGGGTGATTTTCTTTTTGATTGTCCTCCCGGTTTCTAAGCAACCTGGCAACAAGGATTGGTTTCAGTGCTCAAGAAAGTCGATAGTATTGTTCATTCATGCACGTACAAGCATGTGGTGCAACTCAGTCTCATGTGTTATTTTTACCCAGCAGTACCACATCATAAAAAAGTACTTATCTTTAAGAGCTTGCAAAACGTGTGAATTCACATTTACATTCGCTACGTTCAGATTTTTGGACTGCTCATTCAATAGGAAAACTAGTTGTATGCAAACTATCACAGCTGTGTGTCTAAATCCAGCATGGTTTGTGTGTGTGTGTATATATGTCAAATAAATACACTTACATAATAGTCATCTAAATATATGACCTATATATTGTATAATGTTAGCTGCTCAGAGGAAGCCCACCACAGGCAAAGTTGTGCACGCTGTAGTATATTGCACATTGTGACCTTTGACCCCTTTACCTGTATCCTGGAGACAGCTTTAGAATTGCTAATGTTGGTGTTATGCAGACCCTAGAATGTGACACTGTTCTATGTTTTATGGAGCTATCGTTTCTGAATGGCTGCAGTCATGAATATGGCAGAAAGTTGATATTATGCAAATTGGCACTGCGCAAGAATGACAGCATGACCCGTTTACAATAGCCTGTCCGTTTTATTTGCGCGCGACACTCCGAATGACACGCATGTCACTTGATACGCCAGCACCACCCACTTTTAAACGACTGACACGGAGCTATCAGGAGAGGTCCGAAAAATTCCGGATTCTCTGTGTCACCAGGGCAAGCTGTTCCAAATGTGTTTTTTGTTTTTCGGGGGGTGGGGGAGGGAGGGTGTTGGGGGTGCCCTAAGACGTCTATGAAGCCATCTGCCATGGAAATTCTGTTTCCCAAAGGATTACCTCCTACGGGTGGGGGGTTCTGCTTTGCTTCCAGCAAGATATGTGACTCAATGAGTGTTCTTTTCTTCCAGGGAGTTTACGGTAACACATGAGGTCACCATGGACCTTATGACATACATGTGGTCGTAACAGTTGTTTTCCTCATTACTATCAGGGGTTATACAGGCCAGGTCAAACCACGACTATGTGTTGTTTGTATTTTTTTAAATTTATGTTTTTTAATGTTCACAAGGCAATCACTGTGTGATGTTGTCGTATTCTTGAAATGAATGAATCAAATGGCATTACATGTACTCTCCCCCCCCCCCCCATTTGTTAACCACTGTCTTTTGTCGACTTTGGTTGTGAGAACAAATGGAGGATTTTGAAACCGTACTTCCTCTGTTGAATTCATATGAAACTGTAACACTGACATCATCTCACCTTCCTGATGGTGGAAATGTTGGTCTGCTTCCCTTTTCTCATCTTCCTCTGTGTTCTGTAACTCCCAACTTCGGCATCTTGCAATGCTTTCGCTTTCCTATGAAACAAGGAGATGGCAGAAACGGAAGTGTGATGTCCTCTTCGCTGTGGTTGACGCGATTCTTCTCCTCCCCCACCCCCCAGGAGGCAGACCAGACGCACGTTGTGTTTTTCGTTCTGAACGGTTGGTCGGGCCGGGGATAAGGCCATGCCCCCGAGGCCGTCGTCCGGAGAGCTATGGGGCCTTCACCTGATGCCGCCGCGGATCCTGGTGGACTGCCTCCTGCCCAACGGGATGATCTTGACCTTGGAGTGCCTCCGCGAGGCCACCCTCATCAACATCAAGCATGAGCTCTTCAAGGAGGCCCGCAAGCACCCGCTGCACCACCTCCTGCAGGAGGAGACGTCCTACATCTTCGTCAGCGTCACGCAGGAGGCCGAGCGTGAGGAGTTCTACGACGAGACCCGCCGCCTCTGCGACCTCCGCCTCTTCCAGCCCTTCCTCAAGGTCATCGAGCCCGTTGGCAACAGGGAGGAAAAGATCCTCAACCGCGAGATCGGTGAGCTGCTCTCAATGAGCCAAACCTTGGAATATCTATCAGGCAGCAGTGAGGGCACCTACAAGAATGTGGCAGTGCAGGACCCAGAGATAAGGGTTTCTGAGGATATGTCAGTCGTCCATGTAAGGGTTTTCCTAGGTTTCCCAATACCCTCACAATAATTGTGATAGTTTTCTCCAAATTTAAAATGTATTTTAAGTTTCAGATACATAATATATGTTGAATGTTAATAAAACGGATAATTGACCCCCCCAGAAAACAAGCTTTGGTCTCCTCCAAAGTTTTGTCTCATTGACTACATGAACCACTTTGATTTTCTCTTTGAGTATTCTATCTGTAACTATCCCACTGTGTCTTTATAAGGCCAAAACCATTTGATTAAGCACTCACACGCTGCCTTGCCCTTGTGCTGGACAGGTTTCGCCATCGGCATGCCCGTGTGCGAGTTCGACCTGGTGAAGGACCCCGAGGTGCAGGACTTCAGGAGGAACATCCTAAACGTGTGTAAGGAGTCGGTGGACCTCCGTGACGCCAGCGGGCCCCACAGCCGCGCCCTGTACGTGTACCCGCCCAACGTGGAGTCTTCCGCGGAGCTTCCCAAGCACATCCACAGCAAGCTGGATAAAGGTAGGCCCCGGCCCAGCGTTACACAAGCAAATGAAGCAATAGAACTACCATTCTGTGATCTCCCCGGCAATATAGAGGTTATAAATTTTAGTGTGTGCTAGTTCTCAGCTGTAAACTTTGCTTGGCACTCTATTAACAAACAGCGCAATGTCATTACCGTATAAAGCACCACTGTGTCTTTGATGTTCACATTTTGTGCAATAAAGTTTGGTTTGGCAACACATTAGCATGTGAAACACCATTCTATTCCCACACAGAACTCTGGTATTCATGATAATACAGATGTTGTAAATAGCAGTGTGTAGTAAAGTGTTCGTAGACTGGTAGCTGAATATTTTGTTCTTTTTTTCAGTATTTTAGGAGTTTGAAAAGTAACATGCCCGTAGTGTTTTGCTTTTCATTTCTTTGGAACATTTGCTTGGGCAAGTTCATTTGAAAGCATCAGTTCAAATATAATTTTTTTTTACAAAATTGTTTATACCATTTTACAAGACATTTCAGACTCAAGGTTGTTTACAGTTTGTTTCCCCTCCCTCCGTCCTCAGGTCAGATAATCGTAGTGATCTGGGTCATCGTCTCCCCCAACAACGACAAGCAGAAGTACACGCTGAAGATCAGCCACGACAGCGTTCCAGAGCAGGTGATCGCCGAGGCCATCCGCAAGAAGACGAGGAGCATGCTGCTCTCCCCCGAGCAGCTCAAGATGTGCGTGCAGGAGTACCAGGGCAAGTACATCCTCAAGGTGTGCGGCTGCGACGAGTACCTGCTGGAGCAGTACCCACTCAGCCAGTACAAGGTAAATCGTGGGATTTGAACCCACAACCTCTTAACATGATGACCGGTTGTCCCTGACTGACTGTTTGCATGCAGGCCTCTTCATTTGGACTCAGTTTTGTAGCCTGTCATGTGTCTTTGGTTGAAATAGCAAAGGAATGTTTCTGAAATTTCTGTAATACATACAAAGGTGATAACATTCGCACAGCTGACGGTTCATTCATTCCGCGCATTTCATTCAGTTCACCTCAGGCATTTAGCAGAAGCTCTCTTCTAGACAAGCTTGCACGTCTTTAATTTTTTCCATACGTTCCATTCATACAGCTGAGTATTTACTGAGGCGATTCTGGACTATGTTAAATTAAGTACTGCGCTCAATGGTGCAACGGCATTCTGCAAATTGCCCTACAACCTCTTAAGTTCTGAGTCTGCTTCCATAACCGTTATAGTACAAAGAAGCTTTCATTTAGGGTAATTCATTCACGGGTACTTTGACAGGGGGTGCCCATCCTTATAATGGAGATAGTGATGTTAAAGTGATAACGTGCAAATACGACCCTGATTTGAACTTCTTGTGACGCTCGAACGCTGTATGCCGTTGGGGTACGGGACACCTCTACACAAGTTTACAAAACCAAACCAGGACCAGGAGATATTATATAGGGAGCATATGATCAAAACACGCCTCCTCACAGTTTGCTCATGTCGCAGAAAACGCTCGATTGGCTCATTGGCGGACATGATAGGTCAGGTCCATCTGACTGCAAACAGTGTCTGCGACCCCCTTTGTGCTTGAGATATACAACGTGTCAGAGGTCGGTGTTAGCCTCCACGCTACACTGCTGCCCCCACCGCTACCCCTGTGGTCTCCAATAACATAATTCCCTCAGCCCCATGGCGCTGTGGGCTGCCAGCTGCCATGCCAACCGGGTGACTGTGCCGATGCCACTCATAGCAACTGGCACAGTGACTCATAATATTGTTCTGTATCACCCGCACAGTTGTACATATGAGTCGAACCCCAAGGATCCCAAACGCAACAGGAATGGAAGCCATCTGGACCTCAGAGCTTAAAGGCATGCCAGCACACAAGAATTTCAATCCTTTATTCACTGCAATCAGAATCGTTGCTTACATCACTTCAAGCTTATTTTCTTTGAACGGGCCGCTAATACCATGTTGATGGGAACCGTAGTTGAAATTGATAACCAACAATCCAACCTGCAGCAATGAACTATAAAGTTTAGTATCTCTGAGGTTTTGCTGTATCATATTTAGTGTTTTTATTGTGTGGTATTTTAAAAATGAAGCAAAATTGCAGAACTGAAGTGCACTACAATTTCAGAATGAGAAGGACCAAGTATTTTTAGGTTGGATTTTGTCCAGGTTTGTTGTTTATTTCAGTGGTTAATTCGAGTGTGATTTTTTTTTCGTCATAATGATCACACTGTTTTTCTGTATGAAAGTGACTTTGGGTCAGATAGCTATGTCTTCACTGGATTTTGAGAAGAGACTGTTTTAAAGGACTGCAGCATCATTAGTGTCACAGAATTAATTTTGCTTCATGATCCGCTTGATCAAATGACCCATATGACTGCAGAAGACATTGACATTTTGTTGCTATATAAAGATAAGAATTATGAATCTTCTAAAACCCTTCCGAAAGTGTCTCTCTTTTTAACTGCTGTAATGTAAATGACAGAATTGTGCTTCGCCTCGGCTTTGAAATAGAATGTAAAATTGAGTGGTGATTTTGTGCCTGCTTCCAAAAAACGTTGCCTCACTTGTCAGGTGCTATGAAGTTGAGCTGGTTGACTCTGAAAGTTCAACCAAACTTGATATGCTTCACTCATAATCAGATTCTCAGGTATTTCTAGCCAATCGTGGTCTTTGGTGTTGCTGTAGTTGCATTGATTCAAGCCATTGTCCAATACATAATGGTGGGTAATACATGATAGAACCAGTTAATGGGCTGTCAGTTACTGACAAGTTGTGCTGTGTGGTGAAGAAAAAGTTTTATTTTTATTCAGAGCACTTTGTGCAAAGTTTTCCCAGGGGGATGTGCAGTTAAAAAACAAGTTGTAAATCCAGAGCTAAGGCACAATTCCATCAGTTACATAAAAGCACGGTTAAAGAAATGCTTTCAGCTGGTTTCTAGAAGAAGCTGTTGTTATAACAATACTAGTCTTTATCAGGGGTCTTTCCAAAATGTTTTAGTTGGTGCAACAAACCTTGGCTGCAGAGGTACAAAAATCTGTTGCATAACGTGAATTTTACATAAATTTAGTCAGACATTAAAAATGCCTTGTTTACTTTTGCTTTCATGTATTTTCATTGCTAAGTCAGCTAATGTGGCTAAATTTGCATTGTGGTGCTGGGAAGAGAATGCTTAGACACAGAGCCAATACACCATTCTTTAGGGGATCCCTGTTTATATAGCAGAGAAACATGACGCGGAATGTTTGCTTTTTTTTTGTCTCCCAGTATGTTCGTAGCTGCATCATGCTGGGCCGAATGCCAAACCTGATGCTGATGGCGAAGGAGAGCCTGTACACCCAGCTGCCCATGGACACCTTCACCATGCCGTCCTACGCCCGCCGCATCTCCACCGCCACGCCCTACATGAACGGCGAGGCCTCCGCCAAGTCCCTGTGGACCATCAACGGCACGCTGCGGATCCGCGTTCTGTGTGCCACCTACGTCAATGTCAACATCCGGGACATCGACAAGGTAACCCGCCCACCGCCCACCCGCTGAGCCCGCTATGGCTGAGGGGAAGCAATGTTCCGGAGAATTCTATAGAGAATATTAAGCCGTTGGGATGGGATTCTCAAGGGGGGTTTAATTTCTCCCAAGGTAGCTTTCACATGATTTCAAAAATATTTTCAGGTTTATATGCCTATTGTACATTTAATTTAATTTTATATGATTTTTTTTTCTGCTGTAGATCTATGTCCGGACAGGAATATATCACGGAGGTGAACAGTTGTGTGACAACATGAATACACAGCGTGTCCCTTGCTCCAATCCAAGGTACTGTAGCACTGCATGTCTTTCGTAGTGAAGTATTCAGTGAGAGAGAGCAGAAAACATTCAAAGAGCTGTTTTTGCCTGTCCTTGTGCTGAGAAAGCATTTGAGATATGTATCAAACATTTAATGTAATAATCGTACTTGATTTTATCAAATGTTTTTGACAAAAATCATATTGTGATGCCACAAAGATGGCTGCATAATCACAAAATAATAGATTTAAATTCGTTTTTAAAATCGTCCTCTGCATGAAACAGGGAAAATCCGCTCTGTGGTTACAAGGCAAGCTTAGTAATCATCAAGGTTTCTTTTCACAAAGCGAAAGTCTTAGCCAGGGATATAAAAATAAGGGTTTTCCCCTAAGAATGTTATTGACTTTGAATCACAGTGTTCCTTTTCTAGAACCACCAAAAGAAACTAGCCATATCCGGTTATTTGACTGTGAACATGAAAAGATATGAAACTGAAAGTGAAAAGATATTCTTTTTTTCAGTGGTCATAGTTGTGATTAAAATTTTTGGAACAATTTACACAATGCAGAAGATGTTGCTAAATCGAGTACTGTACTTAAAATATCTTAATTAGAAGACTACCATGTAAAAATGTAAGATCACTGGAGTTGGATGTAGGGGTACATGACGAAAGTCTACCTGTTTTGGCATTTCCAGTTCCTGCCAGCGCCTGCTGCTGTATTGTTGATTTGACCTGTTATTTTTTGGAATTGTATACACAGGCGTCCGTAATGTTTTACATGGTACGATCAATTACTGGTGTATAAAACTGTTCAAAATTTCTCCAGAATAGTTGGCAGGGGAAAAAACAAGCACACACACACACACACACACACATGGGAGTCCCTACAGAACTGAATCTGTGCACACCGGTAGGACCCACAGAATCAAAGCCACCCTGCTGTGGAACGTGCTGTTCGAACAGACGGGCCGATCCCGCTTTTCCCCCCACCGTGACCTTGATTGCTCTCCCTCGATCTCGATTTTCCTGCTCCCTTTGTCTGAAAGGGGCCTTTCTCTCGTCCCCATAGGTGGAACGAATGGCTCAGCTACGACATGTACATTCCCGATATCCCGCGGGCGGCCCGTCTCTGCCTTTCCATCTGCTCTGTGAAGGGAAGGAAGGGGGCGAAGGAGGTAAGGGAAAAATATCCCCCCCGTCCCATTACAAAGCTCACTCCATCCATCCCACACTTGCCTGGGACTGTGCCGACCCGTGTTTTGTTTTTGAGACCGTCCCTGATGTGTTTGTGGGTTGTTGTTTTTGTCTAACATGGCCGTGACATCAGTAAGCCTCTTGCTCTGTAGAGCTCATCCGGGGCTCCTTCATGAGTACGCTAAGTACGAGCGTGTAGTCAGCTGTGTGTAATCGAGTGACATTGCCGTAGCCTTGAGGGGAAGTGATGTGGGCGGATGGTCTAATGACCTATGAATCACGCCTCGGTTCGAGATCGCGTTCCGCTTTAGTCGTTCTGAACGTTAGCATTCTGTTCATTTTATTTAAATGTTGCTGTATCCTTTTGCACGCTAAAATGAACAAACAAAAGCTTTGACTGTCTTGTGTGTCTTCTTGTTTGTCTATATGTATGTGTGTGCGTGCTCACGTGCAGCTGGTTGCTGAATGAAATATTGTAGCTTGTGCTTCAGTTAGCTACCCTTCAGTACCTGATTGCACCTTCATCTTTGTATGTGAAAAGACATACCAAGCAGAACATGTTCAGTTGAATGCTCTTATATAACACCTTCGAAGCTCTGGACAATTTGCATTTTTGAATTTAAGAATGTTTGTCATGTCTTTGGGCTTTCCCTGTGTTTGTTTACTTTCCCTGTATTTTTTCGATTCTCGCTGTACTGTACAACGGCCCTTGGCAAGTGAAGGAAGACTGTGCACCACATTGTGTGTCGTACTTTTTCCCTGAGTAAATGTGCTTGTGAAAGCCTGTCATCGGCCGCGCATTCTTGACGCTAATCCACCGCACGGTTTCCACCCTTCTCCTACCTCCGTCAGGAACACTGCCCGCTGGCGTGGGGGAATGTGAACCTGTTCGATTACACCCACACCCTGGTCTCCGGCAAGATGGCGCTCAACCTGTGGCCCGTTCCCCACGGCCTGGAAGACCTCCTCAACCCCATCGGGGTCACGGGTTCCAATCCCAACAAGGTGAGGCACCGCCACTGACCTCCATCTAATGGGGTCCACTTTCTTGGTTCCATTTATCCATCTGACGCTGTATCCCCCCCCACAGGAAACGCCATGTTTGGAAATGGAGTTCGATCATTTCAGCAGTCCGGTGAAGTTCCCCGACATGCCCATCATCGAAGAACATGCAAACTGGACCATATCCAGGGAGCTGGGCTACAGCTTCTGCCAAACCGGCATGGTAAGAAGAATGATTTCCATGAATCTTATCTGCGCTACGGTCTGCCACGATGTGCATTTACTCTTCTTTGAGGTCCCCAGGCAGGCATTTAGAGCACTTTACTTGATTGTTTTATGAGCTTAAGGTTGTCTAATGCGCCTTTTGAGATATTGGATTCCCATTTTGCTTGTGTAAATAATAAACATCTCCTCACGAAAATTGTAGACAGAGTATGTTGTTGTTCTCGTTACTGGTATACATGGAGGATAAGCTCCGAGATTTGGCTACTGGTGAATCTTGGTTCTGAATCTTTACTGAGGACTAGTGCCGGCTCTATGTGTCAATGGTCCAAACTTATTTCAAAATTGTGTGAAGGTCAATTTCACACAAACAGAGTGCTTCAGTTATGTGGCTGTAACTGTTGTGCTTCAAACTGCTGTAAAATGGTTTTGTCCTGATACTGCACAAATCTGGGCTTTCAAATAAACATCAGTATAACATGGTCTTTTTTAACCTTCACGCCATGGGTTTGGACTGTCAGAATTGAGGCCGTAATATCTGTGTAAAAGCCCAGCTAGCCCTTGTGATGCCTGTATAATTATTTGAGCCTGAATTTTCAAACCATCTGTTGCCACCCTGTGATGAGGACAGGGCAGGGGAATGAGAGTCTCGCTCTCGGCGCATCTACAAAGCCTCAGAGACGCGAACGTTCAGCCGTGTTTATCTCTCTCATTTTACCGCCGTCTGAGCGGCCGTTTATTTTCGGCCCTTATTGTGACTTGTGGGGTCCGTGGTGTGATCATACTCCCTGGCGGATCGTTCTAGTCCCAGCCGAGCCATCCGTTTTGCGGGTCCCTTCTCTTAGGGTCCCCCACCCCCGGCTCTTTCCGGAGACTCCGCCATTTGTTTTGGCAGCCCGTGAACGTGAGTTCTTCCCCCGAGCGAGTCTTTCCTCGCAGGGTTTGCACCCCCCATAGTTCTTATTAGGAACCCTGGTCCCAGGACGCATGCCTTCACCATGTGCATTCTAGAAACTTCTCAAGGAATAGTTTGTGTATAGCACAAAATGTCCCCCCAGTGCTAAATTTGCGACTTATGCTACGAATCCTGAGCGATTAAGGCTGTTACTGTCAGCATTCTCAAATAAATTATGTTACTCCCTTGCATGTTGATATATGTATATGTAATATGCGAGTGATAAAACATGTGTAAATCATTTTAAATTACATGGATATAATTTATGCACTGAAAGCTTTGGCGGCTACAGGTTGAAGTCGGTGCTGAAGGCATATTTTACACTGACAAGCGATAATATTTCTTCCAGCAGTGCGCTGGGTATTTGTCTTACATGAACTTGCGGAATAATTTTGGAGGGCTGGCGGTGAATTCAGAGACCCCGTGATCCTATAAGACCAAAATGCATCAGCGGTATTAGAGCGCGGTCTAGATCCCGGTGTGGGGGTCTTCAAAGCAGTCTGTTTGTTACGGTAATGTTAAAGTTGACTGGCTGTGAAGGACACAACTCACTGTGTGCTGTGTGTGTGTATGTGTACTTATCATGGGTATTAACTTTGGAGTATAAGTGATCCTTCAGAACCGTTAGAATCAGAGGCCTAAGTCCAGTTCCATGTTTTCAGTGTAACTTCAGGCATAATATATATGACTCCACCCATGTTGTCATTTCGGTCTCTGAGGAAGCTTCATGATGAATTGACTGTTAAGAATGATGGCTAATCGTTTTCAGATTTTTTTGTTTTGATGATTTCTTTGGTTTTAGTTTAAAACAGATGAAAATCAAATTGACAAATATTATTTAAAAAAACTGGGTGCAAATCATATTTTAAAAATAATTCAAATTTCTGGGAGGAAATTGTATTGAAAGTTGAAAAATTGATCTTGCTTTTTACTGCAGGCATTGTTAAGGGCAGGAGTTCAGACCTTAGATTAGAATACAACTAGTTATGTCCTGCGTCACCAATTTGAATTTTAGAGGGCACAGTTTACAACCTGTAAATATATATTTTAATGCAAGAGAAACATAATATCCAAGAAAATCCTTTTATATTGAATAGCTCTTTTCAAAAGCTCTTAAATCATTTAAAGTTTTGAAGGAAAATTTGTAAAAAAAAAAAATGGTAGATAGATCAATAAGCTAAAACGTTTTTGTGAAAAGTGCCTTCTCATATCCCTGTGTTGTTTTACAGCCCACACCGGGCAAAAACCATTTGGCACAACAAACTGGAGTATTTCTAATTTGCCTTAATCCCCCTCTCCCTCCCCGCCCCGCCCCTGCAGAGCAGCAGACTGGCACGGGACAACGCCCTGACGGAGAGCGACAACGAGCAGCTGCGTCTGGTGTGTAACCGAGACCCTCTCTCTGAGGTCACTGAACAGGAGAAGGACTTCCTGTGGAGGCACAGGTAGCACACACGCTCGCCAACGTGTGTAACCCTCATCCAGGCCCCACGGCAGTGCGGAAACGAGTGGCCCTCACAGGGAACGCATGTGCACACACACACACACGCTCACACTCACCAACGTGTGTAACCGTCATCCACACCCCGCACAGGTGCAGAAACCAACAGTACTGACAGGGCACACACACACACATGCTCTCTCACGCACACACACTCACACTTACCAATGTGTGTAACCCTCATCCAGGCCCCACGCAGGTGCAGAAACCAACAGTGCTGACAGGGCACACACACACACACACACACACACACTCACCACATCCCCACCTCTCCAGTTCTGTCTGCAACCAGTTCCTCAGCACGGGGAAACTGCGCCCAGTGTGTGGTAAACATGACAAGAAGTAATCTCAAAAAGAGGTCTACGATGCCACGAAAGGCAACCGTGTCAAAAAATCTGAGAAGTTATGACAGAAAACCATATTTTTTATTTTAAGTTTGACAATCCCATTGATTTACAGTCTGTTTTATATGGGAGAATTATTGATTACGATCAATTCAGTCAAACAATTCAGGGAAGGTTCAGTGACAAAGTCGTCGTCCTTCGTCATGTGACGAAATATAACATGAACCTGTGTACTGCTCTCTGTTTTTGGAAGGATGTTACATGGTATAGTCAAGGCAGGGAAGCAGTTAAAAGCCTCTCATTGACTCACTTTTTTGTTCCCTGTCTTTTTTCCCCAGACATTATTGTGTAAATATACCTGAAATTTTGCCTAAGATTCTCCTTGCAGTCAAGTGGAACTCCAGAGATGAAGTAGCACAGGTATGTGCACAGACGGTGCTTTTTTTCTGTTCCTCATGTCCTTTCTTTGAAGGTTTTAAGAACATGTGACACTTATAGGTAGATGGGTTGCAGTCATGTGACAACATAGCAACCATGGCCAAGTCTGCAACTACAACTGCTGCTAAGTTAAAATGGTTGGGTGCTTCTCACATCAACTGCTACTGGCTGAAGCCACACACATGCACACACACTCACACTCACAGTCACAGCTTAGGAAGACAAGCTGGGAAAAGTCTTTTAGCCTTCAACCTATTGACTTCATACTTCTGTGGAAATTAACGTTTTCTGTGCATTAGCATTAATTTGGAGATGTTCCACCTGCTGCTCAAAGGGTCAGTTTGGCATGTACTTGCTAGAAGCTGTTGTAGAGAGAATGTATTTGGCAAAACGTTGGTTTACTGCACTGTGCTTAGGTTTCCTGAGAAGGACATTGGTTTTCGTAGAATTTACTTGACTGATAGCAGTACTGTGGAAATTCTGTGAAAAACATTTTTGTTGCTTCGGAATTTTGTAGGCTGCTTAATTTTTCATGACATAACTCTTCCCTCTCGAATGGAGCGTGAAATAATTCAGCCAATTTGCTCAAGTGTAAATAAGCCAAAAGCAAGGAGAGTCCAATATTACCTTTTATGTTTGCCATAAAAGTCCAATTTCAGACTCGCACCTAAAATTATTTCCCATCTGTATACTTAATATTACAAACATGACATGACATGTCCTGGCTGTAAGTTTACTGAACAAATGAGTAAGCATTACTTTTCCAGACAGTCCCATAAACTCCTATCGATGCTCTCCGCTTCCTGTTTATGAGTATTTATCCAAGTCAGATCAGCAAGCAAGCGTGGCCGCAGTTGACCTTCAAGTAAAGACAACGTTTGGTAGCTTTTTAACAATATTTTGGGAGACGGGGATTGAGCAGAGCAACATAATATCCGTCTGTGTCTCAAGCAATGGATTGTATCCGTTGTTGTGGCATGCGGCTTTTAAGAGGTGATACACATTGAAATATGTTTTTCATTTTCCTTTTAAGATGTATTGCCTGCTGAAGGACTGGCCGGCCATAAAGCCAGAACAAGCCATGGAGTTACTGGACTGTAACTTCCCTGATCCCATGATCCGGGATTTTGCTGTCAGGTGCCTTGAGAAATATTTGACGGACGACAAACTCTCTCAGTACCTCATTCAACTGGTCCAGGTACAGCAGCATTTGACACTCTGATTACGTATTGATTTATGTTTTAACATTTTTTTTCATATTTGACTTCGTGTTGTGGTGACCCCCTCCTCGTTTGTTTATGTAACGCTGACGTCTCCCTGGCGCTCAGGTTCTCAAATACGAGCAGTACCTCGATAACCCTCTGGTACGGTTCCTGCTGAAGAAGGCGCTGACCAATCAGAGGATAGGACACTTCTTCTTCTGGCATCTGAAGTGAGTTTCAGCCTTTGACAAGCTTGCCACATGAGTTGGAGTCAATTTTCGCTCTCTCAAAAGCAGGACGGCAAAGCAAGACGAGCTGCCAGTGCTGTGAAATTGTGAACAGTGAGGCTGGCAAACCGACGAAGTTAAGCGGTTTGAAGAAATATTTGAAACCTCCCATTTACACGCAGGTCCTGTAGTTGTTCATGTAATGGGTTCGGCGTGTTTTTTTCGAAATATGTGATTGACGGATGCAGTTGTTGCCTGGTCTCAAGAATGTTCAGTCGTTAGCGTTCCAGTCGTTCATGTGCGCCTCTGCTTTCATCCTTCAGGTCTGAGATGCACAACAAAACTGTGAGCCAGCGCTTCGGGCTGCTGCTTGAGTCGTACTGCCGGGCGTGCGGAATGTACCTGAAGCACCTGAGCAGGCAGGTGGAGGCCATGGAGAAGTTGATCAACCTCACCGACATCCTCAAGCAGGAGAAGAAGGATGAGACGCAGAAGGTAACAAGATGGCCGCCGCAGGCCGTCCCAAAACTCAGCATGCTAGCCACGGGCGTGAATGAGCGAGCGAGTGAGTGAGGTGTCACAGACTCCATGACGGGTGGTGGCTACAGTGAGCCGCTGACTCATTTGAAGCAGTCGTAGCCATCTGTTCTCCACAGCTCACACGGACGAGAATGTGTTGTATTTATTTCAAAACGAAAACAGCACTGGGACCGCAGGAAGGCCACAGATTGATCCCCCTGTGGTTTCGCCCCTCAGGTCCAGATGAAGTTCCTGGTGGAGCAGATGAGGAGGCCGGACTACATGGACGCCCTGCAGAACTTCACCTCCCCCCTCAATCCCGCGCACCAGCTGGGAAACCTCCGGTCTGCCAATTCCCTCTTCCTTCCTTGCCCCCATCCCCAGACCCTTAATACTGTCTCTGCCAAAACTACCCCACCCCCAAATACTGCACCTCCCTGCCCCCTTAAATCTTCAAAGCTCCTCCAAAACTAACCCCCCACCCTCAGGGCCAGACACTCTTGAATTTGATAGACATAATAGACGCCAATTTTAGTCTTACGATACTGTATACTCTAAAACAGTACTCTTCATCCACAGCTCTCTGTTAAAAATAATCTGGATAGACTCCTGCTGTGATCCTGAGGACTGTAGTCCTCCTCACACACACATACACACAAACACATACACAAAGTGCCGATGGGAAAGTTTATGCTTCTATTGATCCCTTCGTTTAGTCTGAAGCCTCCCACTGCTTCATAGAGATCTGTTGGTGGATTACTTTGAAACACAATCTCTTTTGTTGTTTGTCTCTGTTTAAGAACAACATTGCAGATGAGACACTAGTGTATGTTTATGCTTTCTGTTTCATTTGCATAATTAAAAATAGACCATGAAAGCGGTTTGATTGTTTCTGCTGATTGCCGTCACTGGAATCGCTATAGTCATTCCCCCGTGCTGTACTGCTGGAGCTCGGTCTGTGTGGTCTTGGTCCATCCTTGGATGACAAGGCGAAGAGACCGAGAACTGAATGAGCAAAACCAAAATTTCATTTGGCCATTTCATTTTCCCCTCGCTGCAGGAGTAGTAAAACAAAAAAACCAAAATTTTCATAAGTAAATTAAAGTACAGCCCCTCTCCTCCTCTCCCGGCATCACAGTGGGTCAAAAGGGGGCACTCCTCCCTCTGAACCTAAGAAAACTCCAATGCCTCAGGACAGTGATGGGAACACAGTGCTGTAGGAGGTGCTGCCCTTTGTATGAGATGTTAAACTTAAAGCCAGATTCACAGTTATTATTAGAGATTTCATAACGCTTGTCTTAAGAGTAATGACGTTTGACAACCCATTTGTTCTCTGCATCTGATTGGCTGCACAGTCCCTGTCACTCTCTCCTCACTTTGATCGTCTGTTTTTAACGTTTCCAGGCTGGAGGACTGCAGGATAATGTCGTCCGCAAAGCGGCCGCTCTGGCTGAACTGGGAGAACCCCGACATCATGTCAGAGCTCCTCTTCCAGAACAATGAGATCATCTTCAAGAACGGAGATGGTGAGAATCGTTTTCCATATTTCATCTAAAACACCTGCGCGCTCTCCCAAGCCCTTATTTATATCCACCCAACACAACTTCCTTTGTTTTATTGAGCTTCTTTTGGACCGTTTTGGCGAACGGGAATAGTTGTCGAGATGGTTTAATGGCCTCATGGAGACCAACCGCTTGTTTTCCAGATTTACGGCAAGACATGCTCACCCTGCAGATCATCAGGATAATGGAGAACATCTGGCAGAACCAGGGACTGGATCTCAGGTATTCGCGAATCTGTGACATTTTTGAACAAAGCCCAGGCCTATTGACTAAACCTTAGGGATAAGCAAGCGTCAGGGTCTGTGTTCTGTCAGAAAGACTGACTTTACTCTATGCGACGATAACATTAACACCTCATTTTGTACTCATTTTACAGCGCAGACAGAGATTACTTTGATATGTTTGCCCTGTCACCATAAAAAACACTGGCTCTTTAGCGCCTATACATGTGAATAGCCGTGCTTCGTAGCCATTATTGTCCACGGGGTCTGAAATAACATTTTTTTAGCGACCAGGCCAAGTGACCATAAATGGAAAAATTCCCCATCCACAGTCTATGTAGTCAAGTTAAATTTGTCATTTTTTTAACCAGCCAAAGGGAAAGTCTACCAGTAATTGGCTCTTGGTTGGTCTTAATTTCATTCCCTGCTTTTCCAGGTGTTTGGCTCTGTTCACCTTTTAAGGAGTCGGGAAATTATTTTCATATTTTTCCCCTGAATTTGCTGAAGTTGGTTAAATTTTATTACATTTTTTGGGTTTCTCATCCCAAAATGGCTGTGTTAAAGTGCTGTGACAACTTTTTGTGCTATGTAGAGTGATTGAACAGGTGAAGACAGTGAAGAAAGTATTTGAAACACGTAAATTGTTCAAATGCCAGTAAAACTCCTGCAGATTCCTGACCATTTCCACAGAAACAGGTTATTAACCAAAATCCAGTCCTGCAAACCAGTCAGTCCAGGATTCAATAAATAGTTATCCTGAACTTTTGCCTCCAGTTGAATAAGATTGTTAAGATTTTTGCTTCTCTTCAAAAATAGTTTGGCAAGTTTAATTTTCACAATTGCTGAACTGTATCGGTGACGATAAAAATGAACACTTGAATTTAAGTTGAAGTTAAGGACAAATGTTGATTGAATTCCTACCTTAAATTTGATAGAGTGTAGAGCAGTAATGGAATAATTAAACCAAAAAATGAGTAAAGCCACAAAAAACTGTCAGGGACACACAAGACTTGCACCTCCTGTTGTGTTTTTTCATGGAGAGAACAATCTTTTAATAGGTTCAAACAAGCCTGAGGTTGACAGCTTATTGTGCATTATGGGATAGATGAGAGTTTATTCTCCCATCACTAGCTTAGAGCCTAGAGCAAATCTACTGGATCACAGACAGAACTGGGTCAAACCTATATTTGATGCACCCTTTGAGCAAAACGCGTTAGAAAACAAAAGCACAGTCGTGACAGTATCGTGTTCTAAAAATTGATGAAAACTGATGCTTTTTGACATTTTCAGTTATCTTTCCAGGTGTACTGAAGTCTGAAGGGTTTAAGTTTCAAGTGATGATTTGACGCCAGTGTGGTGGCAGTAGACATAGATGAGAGTATAAAATGCCAGGCTCTGATTGGCTGACTGTGGCTCAGAGCCCAAAGGCTGGTCTTCCCTTATGTGATTCTGAAGCTCCAGTACTCATTTTCCCATAACCCTCTGTTGTGTGGCAGGATGCTGCCCTATGGGTGCCTGTCCATCGGGGACTGCGTGGGCCTCATCGAGGTGGTGCGCAACTCTCACACCATCATGCAGATCCAGTGCAAGGGCGGCCTGAAGGGGGCGCTGCAGTTCAACAGCCACACGCTCCACCAGTGGCTCAAGGACAAGAATAAGGGAGAGATGTGAGTGGAGGACCTCTATTCAAATGCATCACATTATAACTACTGATCTAGGGTCAGATCTCTTACTGACCATATCCTAACCATATAAGGCTAAACTTGTCCTCAATCAGGTACCCTACTCATAAGGAGTCTCTGTCATAGTAGTAACAGCACTGATCTAGGATCAGTTTTCCCCAAACTTTAACTGTCATTTGTTGTTAGCTGAAGGGTAGATCTGACTCTAGATCAGTACTCCTACTCAGTGTCTCTGTGAATGCTGATTTAGAATCCTTGAGTAAACTGCTCAGAAGACCTCAGCTTCTGAATGCATGGGCCTACCCGCTATATAAGGGTTTTGTAGGGTTTAGTCAAATGCAACATACTAGCTGTTATTATTTCAGGGCAAGTACATTTTAATTTCATATCTGATATACTGTGCAGTCAGTGGCTTAATGGGTTTTTTGGCTCAGTACTCTTCTATCCTATAAGCTAAATTCACTTGCTGTGGTGGAGAGTGTCTACTACATACTTATTATGTAAATTTAAGAATGCAGTTACTTTTTAATTACCTTGACGTTATTTTGGTTTAACCTTCTGATGTAGAGCGGATGTTTGATATGTTTGAGCTGATTTGAGTCCGTGGCTGAGTCTGCAGGTATGACCTTGCCATCGACCTGTTTACCCGCTCCTGCGCTGGGTACTGCGTGGCCACCTTCATCCTGGGCATAGGAGACCGGCACAACAGCAACATCATGGTGAAAGATGACGGCCAGGTACTGCTCGCTCTGCTCTTCTGATCACAGTCGTTTATCACTACAGGCAGATGTAACGCACTAACAGCCGTTCCCCTTTTTTTAAAATGTCCCGTCTGAAGCTGTTCCACATAGACTTCGGCCACTTCCTGGATCACAAGAAGAAGAAGTTTGGGTATAAGCGAGAACGGGTGCCGTTTGTTTTAACCCAGGACTTCCTATTGGTCATTAGCAAAGGGACCCAGGAGTGCACGAAAACTCGAGAATTTGAAAGGTAATCTTCTGTGGTTGTGATAATATAAATGCCTTAAGGGCCATGTGTGCATGGGTGTGTGTGTGTGTGTGTCTGTTTTAATAGCCTTTAAGTCTGCGTGTGTTTGTGTTTCAGTTGCCGTAAGGCCTGTGTGTGTGTGTGTGTGTGTGTGTGTGTGTGTGTGTGTGTGTGTGTGTGTGTGTGTGTGTGTGTGTGTGTGGGTGTGTTTGGGTGTGGATGCGTGCCTTGTTTTGTGAACATCATACTTGTTTTGCATGAGTCAATGTTTTTGTACTGGCAGAAGGCCAATATCTGCAACAATCAGGTTGAGAACAAAACAACAAAAGCCCCCTTTCATGGCTCAACAAGGGATCCTCAGCACCCGTTAGCCGGCCTTTCTACGCGTTTCCTGCCTTTTCCCCAAGCACTCTCACTTAGACAGTCACCAGATTATAAAATGGAGGCTGCCAGACAGAAGACACATTTAAAAAGACATTATACTCTTTCTAGCCCTCGTGGCTGTTTCCTGTCTCCGAGTACTCAACACAAACACGGGTTCGTTTGGTCTTTTGAGGAAGTACTTCATGTTCGATGGTTAAGAATAATTTTAAAAAAAGATACATGAAGGCTGACAGTAATGGGGGACAAAAAATAAGTAATGGGCGGGGTATTTCATTTCTTTCAATTCTTTGCTGTTATTTTGAAGAATTTATAACTGGTATTTCAGGGCAAGATATACTTCAGTTAGAGTGAATGTAGGCTTCTGTCAGGGTGTAAGAGTTACATGCAAGTTTAAAAAGATTTAACTGCGCAGTTTACTCAGGTGGGGCTTTTCTTCATGTTTTTTATACCTGTTTTCATGAGATTCCAGAAGGTCTGCCGTAAGGTGGACCTGAATGTAGACCCTAGGCCGTAAGTGTAAAATATATGTGAGTTTATGAAGATGGACCGTTCAGAGTAGACAGTGCACAGAGAGGCTGTACCTCATGTTTGTCCTTTTCCGGCAGGTTCCAGGAGATGTGCTACAAGGCCTACCTGGCCATCCGCCAGCACGCCAACCTCTTCATCAACCTGTTCTCCATGATGCTGGGCTCGGGCATGCCGGAGCTGCAGTCCTTCGACGACATCGCCTACATCCGCAAGACCCTGGCGCTGGACAAGACCGAGCAGGAGGCTCTGGACTACTTCATGAAGCAGATGAACGACGCCCACCACGGCGGCTGGACCACCAAGATGGACTGGATCTTCCACACCATCCGGCAGCACGCTCTGAACTGAGGACAGCGTCCCCCCGCAGGCCGGAGGCCGAACTGCGGGTGAAGCCTCTAAACTGAGTCTCCCAAAAAGCACGGGGGTGAGCAAAGCCAGTGAACGGGGGGGAGGGCCAGGACCTACGGAAGCAAGCTCTGAACTGAGAACAGCGCCACCCCTAGGCCTGGAGGCTAACAAACCTCTAGGGAATATAGCGGTGGGAGGGGCGACATGACATTGGGACACGCCCACGTAGCACTTAACAAATCCGGGAAGCTCAACGATGATCTTCAGCTTTCAGTAAATCCTGTTGTATTCGTTGTCCTCTCTGAACTTCCACCCCTTGGCAGCAGTTCCTGGGTTCTGCTGTGGTTTTGTTGATGAAGATTTTTTTTTTTTTTTTTTTTTTTACTTTTTTTTTTTTTTTTTTTGGAATTTATTTCCTTTCCCTCTGCCGCCCCTGTTGGCCTTCTCAACTGGGAGTTACTGTCTTTGATGGCCTTTAAAAAAAAAAAAAAAAAAAATCACTTACCTCTTTCGTTTATGGGAGCTCTGGTGTTGTAAACGTCTTCCTGTAACTATTATGCCTTCAAAATATGCACAGAACAGTAAGGAAACTCCTGAGCTAAACAGGGTAAAAAAATTTTGTGTTTTCATCCCATTTCACATCACTGTAATTAAAGATAGCCATTTATCCCTCAGTTGAGGGTTGCTGTTTCGTTAAAGGGAAGTGGCAGCATTACACACACACACACACACACGTCCTTATACGGAAATGCCTTGGCACATTTCTGCTTAAGGGTCACATGTGAGGGAGAGCCATTTAGCATAGCAAAAAATATGATCCAGTGAGATTACTTCAAATTTTAGTCGCGAAAACAAAGCCATAACATAAAGCATGAAGCAAGCAAAGCATTTCAGTCGGCAGCCTTGCCTTTCTCTGTCTGGCACAGTCACGTAGGGACAATCTACACAGAAATCTAGCGTGTCGTCATTGGCAGTTTTTTACAGGAGAAGCCAGTAGTGTCGCTTGGTCAGTTCAAACTCAAACGACACCACAGGTTCAGTGGCCAGCGAAAGGGGCGAAATGTAACACTTTCCTCAACCTTTCACTTAAATCATAACAACTGAGCCGCACAACGATCCGGTCAGATGCTGTATTCTTATTGCAGCTTTGCAGCCTCTCCTCTCGTTCGAGATGCACACATTTTGGGAGCTCTCAAAATTTACAGCTTGTTTTTTTTCCCATGTTGCTCTCGCATTTACGTAGCCGTTTCGTAAACACACGCAATCCAGAGAGTATGAAGGACAAACTAATGAAGCACTTTGATATTGTGGAGTCTCCTGGCTAATTCAGGCCCCGGGACACACTGTCATTAGCTCAGTTCAGCTCTGTTGAACTTAAAGCATGTCATGTGTCTGAGAAGCAGACACCATCATTGCCTCCTAGCTGATGTGGCGTAGTCAGAATCTCTAAGGGTGACGTTTTAACACTCGGGGATAGCCATACTTGGAAACAGAAACCTTCTGAAACAGTAACTCTTTAGATGCTGGTCCAATTTGAAAAACAACTCTTGTAGATCCCTGAGAAGCAGATTTCCTGCCTGAATCCTATGTTGGAAGTTTGTTTTGAATATGATCAAAGATCTGGGATTTTTTGTATTTATTTAAAATTGATCTGCAGGAAATTTTTACCAGTGTCTTAAGTGTTTATGTATTTCAAGTTGTGATTTGGCCGAGGCGCAGTGATAACTGACAGATTTGAGACTACAGATTTTTATTTATTTTTTTCAGGCTTTTTATTGGCTGATTTTGTGGTAGAACGCCAGTAACTAACACCGACTTCATTCGCTCACACACGGAAGCAAGATGTTCGGTTTTAACACCCAACCATATTCAGAAGTCGTGAGAGCTGTCGACAGACATGAAGGGCCGTGTTTGCGTTCCATAGTATTCACATGGTGTCTGTGACGGTTTCTTTTTTTCATCTCCTGTTCCAAAACCAGCTAATGCTGCCTCATAACTCCCTCGGTTATGCGAGGCCTTGGTGGAGCGTAGTGAATGGAAAACAGTGCTTTCTGTCACTTCATCCTGACTTAATCTCGGGCAAACTCCCCCATGAATCATGTCTAGTGGGAGCAGACCGTGAGTTATTTAGGCCCAGATTCAGCCCTACCGCACAGTGGTTTCACCAATTAAATCTAACATTCGTTCCCTTTTTTATGTGGCTTGCACAAGTCATTTGGTTTTTATTCCAGTTTATTTAATGGCAGCACCGTAGTGTAGCCTGTGGGGGGGGGGGGGGGGGGAGGGGGGGGTGGAGCTTCTATCGAAATGGTTGCCAGTTTGAATCCTGGGCATGGCATTGCCATGGTACCTTTTGAGCGCAACGTTTCACCCTTTCACTTCCATGAATCTCCATCCGTGTAAATACATGTACGTGAGATTTTTCTGGAATGAGGTTGTCTGTCAAGGAGCTGTGGCCTATTGTTTCCACAACTGCCAAACTCCATATATTACAAGTAAAACAAAAACGTATTTATTCAAATTCATGTACCGTCATGTTTAAGTTGAATTGGACATTTAGTCGTCGCATATATGCAAAAATTTGTGTGAGTGGATTTGACAGTCCCCTGAAGTCCATTCAATTTGCTGAGGACCAGGCATTCCCAGAATAGAACGGGTGAAATTCAGCTGCATAAACATTGTAAAATACTCTGGAGTAAGACAGAAATGGCACAAAGCCATAATTTACAAGGGAATGCTCACCTTACTGGTAGAATAATATTTGTGAAACTTGACTATGAAACAGTGCATAAGTATTGGGGAATAATTCAACACAAACAGTGTAGAAGTAAGCAGCAACCACAGAGATCTTTTGAATCGGACCTATTTTCTTTGATGAAAGAACTACTTGGTTTAGTTTTGCGTTCCCACAGCCTTTGACATGATGATTCGAAAGTTATCTTATTTACTGAATCTTATTCACTTCCTTTTCTGACACAAAGAGTTGCTGTAAGCTTTGATGGTCATGCGCCATGAAACAAAGTATCAGATTTGAGGCGGTTGTGGCTTTGAACTGGGGCGTTGGTAAGCAGAAAACGGAATATAGAAAGCCTCCGAAAATGACAGTGCAGTGAGAGAGAGAACGTTATCTCCTTATGTCAGTCAAGGGAGGAGAGTTATAACTGGCCCTGAGAGACGGTTGGCCCGCTGGTTGTTGTTATCACCTTAAAATGAGCAACAGATTCTTCACGCAAAAACCTGTGAAAATAAGTTAACTTGAATCGCAGGCTTTAATCAATGCAAGAAGTTCTAAGTTACGGTGAAATCCAACAGGCCACATGTCTGACCAGGATCACTGTTGGGGACCCTGGCCTTAAGTAGTGTTGCTTGAAATAATGTTTCATGAACCCCATTAGGGTAGACCTACACTCAGCTATCAATAATCGACTTGTCTGATCCAATCAAAAGCTTTCTTTACCAGAGCCAATACAGTCATTGGGCACGATCTTTGAGTCGCTGGTACGATATGGTGTCTCGTCCCAGTTTAGGTTAAATGAAATCTCATTCATCTGTCACTAGACTTAAGAGCTGGTGGTGTGACCAGGCTCTCCATTTGGGTGAAAAAAAGGCCATTGGATCCAGGTGAAATATAAACTGTCCTCAAAAGCAGACAGGGAGGGATCCTCTAACTGGGACAACACGTGTTTCCAGAAAGTTCTTTGCTTAGATAATGCTTTGGCTCAAAGAGGCCTGCGTGCTAGCTCGTGGCAATGGTGTTCTGTTGGCCCTAACAGGAATTCCGCCTACATCATTTAAAGTCTCATTACCTCATCTTGTCCATTTGGATTTGAAAAAGAAAACTACTGCTGACCCCCAAAGGGAAACAGTGGTCATTCACTTTTGGGACCGACTTGGAATTTAGGCAGTGATTCGTGAAGCGAAAACTATCCTTTATTTTAAAGGGCCGTATTATTTCTTAAAAATATGACCAGTTGGACAGCCGACATTTCTTAACGGGACAATTTCTGAAATCAAAATATCAAAGGCGTCCAACCTTTCTGTCAACACTTGCCGAGGGAGGAGAACCAAATCCTTACAGAGGCCCTGTCTAGACATAACAATCTATTTGTTAGTGAAATGTGTCCTTTAAGAATGCATTTGCTACTGTAGCATACTTGCGATTTACGTTGCGGACACCTGAACTTGTAGCCATTCAGTGTAATGCAGTATTTATTTAGTCCTGTTTTTGTTTTTGCTGTTTTTTGTTTTTTCTTTTTAGGTTATTGGACCCTGTTATCGGCTCTTAAATGCGGAGTTAACAGCCCCCAGAAAACCTTTACGTTCGAAGCATGACATATGGGCACTTTATAAGCTTCGGTTTATGAAGTCATTGGGTATGAAACGGGGCAACATTTTTTTGAAGGGCATAACAAGGCTGGTTTACCACCATTTTCTTTGAGAGGATGTGTGACATTTAATTAATAACGAGTACTTACTGTGTGAATATATTGTAATATATATATTTTGTTTGAATTTTGCTTTGTTGACTGAGCCAAAGTATAGAAACTGATCCTCTATAGCAGATACTATATTGTCATTATTGTCTGGCAGGTAAAATGGCTGCATGTTGGAACGGCCCAGTATTAAGAGCCTGCTCTCACAACCTTATAACACAAAGAACTGAATCAAGTGTAATCACTCGCTCACAGTATTTTCAATCCTGTCCTCCTTTTCGGCTTCAATATGCTCATAAATACCTTCCCAAGGTCCGTAGGACATGCAAGGTTTACAACACACGGCGTACTGTTATGCTATAGCCATCCGTTTTCTAATATTGACTTTCCGACTTGTATGTATGGGATGCCGAATATCTCAAGACTCAAAAACGAGGACAAGCCTGGGCAATCCGACAGCCGCAACCTGACAACTCAAAAACCGAAAAGCAATCACATTTTTCTCGCCTGCGACTCCTGAACAAGTGTTAAAGCACTGAAGCTGTACTGTTAGGAACGCAATCTTCTGCCATTTTGAAACAAAAGTGCTTCTTTCTGGTCATGAGCCGGCAGAAACCCCACTTCTGACTCCACTCACGGTTAAAGCAACCGTTATTGACAAGTACAAGCCAAGTACCAACTTTCCGCAGAAAATATATGTTCATCTACTGATCTATGTTTCAATAAACTGCATTATAAATGCAATGGAAAAATACCAAGACCCTGAGATACATATAAACAGTATATATATAATTTTTTGGGAACTGTGAAAATTTTTTCAAGAATATTTAGTTAAGTAGAATATGTAGAGTGGAAAAAGTATGTAACTATGCTATTCCAGACTTCTTATGCATTCATTTGATATACTTGAGGTTTTACATTTTTTAAATTTAAAAAAATTACAGATGTGGTTCTTTTATGCAGTAAATCATTTAACAGCTATACAATTGTAACTAAAGTGTATAGATGGTTTTGCACTTTGTAGTTTTCTGTTCTTCCTCTATTGCTCTCTCTCTCTCCCTCCCTCCCTCCCTGTATCTCTCTATCTCTCCCTCCCTCTCTCTGTCTTTCAAAATGCCTTGTCTAAAACTACCCTATAGTTAGCTCCTTGCATGTAGATTTAAGACATAAGTCATTTTATCCCCTTTGTCTGAAATGGGTCAAAGACATTTACTACTAGTGGTTTATCAGCCTCCTATTTGCTTATTTGAAGCCATTACTTGCATGATTTTGTTTGTTGTCAACTCTTCCTCAGTTTGTATTGGTCTGTACTGGATACAGACATGACAGGGCTGGACCCTTACTAGAAGCCCACTCAAAATGTCTATGTTAAATTGTGTAAGAGCTATTTAAAAAGAGGTTTTTTTTTCCACTGAAAAACTTAGGAGGAAATGCAGTGCTTGTAGCATCCTTATACAAAAAACACTTTCATACTTCAGTTTCAATGGTATTACTTGAATTTCATTGTAAGCCACTTTTTTTGTACATGTAATGGACAATTATGTTGTCATGTTTGTGGTGCAGCATTGAAGGTTTGTTAAAAAGAGGTAATTTCAAACCGATCGTGAATGTTTAAATCGTTGGTCAGACGAGTCTCTCTGAGTGGTTGGGGATTCTGACACATTTGTACTGTTTTGTTTTAGACTAAGGCCAAACTTTGAAGCCAGGGGAATGGGTGAACCACAAAAAAAAATCTGGTAATGTATTTAAGAGAATGATCGGAGAGAACCAATAAAAATTGGTTTATAAATGACTTCGGCTGGATTTAGGAAAAGGTGTCAGGCTGGGATTTCTAAAATAAGTTCTCTCCAGAAAAAAAAAATTCTTTGTATTTTTCACCATCATTTTTTAAAATCATTTTTACTGCTAATAAAAAATGTATATTAAAAAATAATGGGACAAACTAATATTGCATCAAACCCTCTTGCCTGCAAGTCGCATAGCAAAAACTCAGATTTTGTATCCATCTGCTATCTTGCTGTAAAGGATGTTTTGGCCTAAGACTGCACTCTGTGGTAAACATTTATTTGACTCTAACTGCTACCCAGTAACGAACCGTGCTTCATGTATCCATTGTCTGTTATCCGTTGCATCATTTAACAAGCCAATTGCTTTGTACCCAGTCTCTCAAATATTTTGAGTGTTATATAAATGTACAAATAAATTTATTTCAAGTGAAACATGCTTTTCATGTCCTTTTATTCTAAATTTAAGCTATTTGTTTGAAAGGGGACAGTACATGGTAATTAACACCTTCGTAGGTACACAAATGTGTGCCAGGGTTATCAATAAGGCTAGCCTGTTGAAGTCCACAGACAGGTGAAAACACACTGGCACAGTGGTAGGTTTGACCAATGAGCTGGGTGGTGAAAGGAGGAAAAAGAAGGAAAACACAAAAGCTGGATCCAAACATAGCCTAAGGCTCTTTATTGAAGGGAAAAATTTTCAAATTACAAAAAGTTAAAGTGCAGCACAGGTACTGGAAGCTTAGAAATCTGCCTCAGATGAGCTGCAAGTCACAAATTCAGGTGACATGGCATTTGCCAAATGTGTCTACATTCTTGTGTCTTCCCTAACACACATTTACAACAACTTTGGCAGACAAAAAATAACAGTTGAGAATGTAGCTGAAGGTAAGGACAAATGTATAAATCCAGAACTGTCTATACTAATGCTTAAGTGTGTCTATCAGAGGAACTGGTCACAATGCATAAGTAAATTTTCTGTGATCAAAGGTGGTTATTGAATGATAATTATGTGTATTTCTGCAGTCACTGTTTACATGTTTTTGGATATTAAAATGCATTTTGAATGTAAATATGGCATTCCATGGTTAAATGATGTCTAACAAAACATATAAAAATCTATACAACTATAAAAATCAGTTGTGACAAGTTTGTGCGCTAACAGTAATTGGTCAATAGCACCACTGCACTAACAGATGGCTAATTATGACTTTCTTTGTGATTATCCAATGTACAAACTGGGATTTTTCGTTAAGGTGAAAAGCCTTAACAAAAAAATCCCACATCCCATTGTCATTTCAGTGTCCTTCTGCAGGATGTTGCCCCACTTCTGCTCAGATGGTGAGTCAGGGAACAGCGACTACAGCAGCACTGGTCGCTACCACAGGGCTGTGACGGCTTAGACACTGGTTAGATTCTCAGGGTGGGGCACTCTTTGGCAGCGTGCCAGATCCTCTTGGAGCAGGTTGTTTTGGTCATGTAAGAATCCCTATGTTCACCTTAGACCTGCCCTTCAAAGAGGCAATGTGCGTAGAAACTATTGGTTACATCCCCTGAAAATGAGCAGGCGTATTGTTCCGATTTTACTGCTTCCGCTAGGCCCAAACTGGAGAGATGTAACTCTGGCATGTTAGGCTAAATGTATTGAACCCCTTTCCCCTGATCTTGAAGCGGGGCCTAAGCTAGCTTTACCCATCCTGGGCAGCTAGCCGATTGTCTCTCCCTCTCCTAAAACCTGAGGCCCCAGCTGAGCCGCCATGAAGGAAAGCTGCTGGCTCAGCCTCACCAGGCCGATGGTCACAACCCCGCCCACCAGCATCAGGGTGGGCCAGGACATGTACCGCGCCACCAGCCACCCGCTGTACTTCCTGGTAACTATGGCAACATCTCTGACGTTCCTCTCGTCTCCCCAGTGTCCCTCCTCGTCGGACATGGGCTGGACGAGGCACGGGATCGCAACACCGGTCTTCGCCTGGAAAAACTTAGAAATGAACTGAGCCTCCTCCTGTCGTGCCGTCCTGTTTTGCTGGTTTTTTGGGATATAGAAACACTGGATCGAGAAGGAAAGATTAACTCACAGAGTCAGCATGATTTGTAAACGATAATACAAAGATTGAGAAGCAAGTAAATTGAAGCAAGCAAGGCCTCTTTATTATTTGGGGCAATTTTACACAGTGATTTTGCTGACCACCAAACTAATGATATGTAAAAAGCAATTCTGTATTCATAAAAAAATCACTGTATTTGAAGTGATCTGTTATTAAATTCTTCATGAATACTGTTAGACATCTTTGCTTTGGTTGTCATGATGTTATCCACACCCATAAGTGAGTTTCCCATGAATTGAACCCAATTCCATGTACTTTATTAATTCAATCTGAGTAAAAGTGAAACTTCCATAATATACTTGTGTTTTACATACATAACATAACGCAAACAGAAGTCTCAGGCCTTATCCACCCTCAGAGCTGTTTGAATAACATTTTTGTGGCCTCTTCTATCAGCTCCTATGTACCTTGACAGGTAGATCGATCGTGTCTTCGTTGTAGTGCAGCATGGCCCTCTGGGAAAGGTCAGCAGAGAGGGAGAGGTTCACCACGACCCGTAAACAGGGGAAACCAAAATCCTCAGTGCTGTTCGTCCATCCCACTTTGATCACCGTGCAGTTGCACTCTTCGGTCCAGATGCTAATCCGTTATGCAAAGAAAATGATATTCCCCACATCAGTGTTCTGGAAACAGATTAGCGGTTAGCGGGGAAGCATTTTCTGCAGTGGTTGTATGGGGCTCTCACCTGCGCAGGTAGGGGATCACCAGAACATTCCCAAAGAGGAAGTACGTGAGTAGGGAGAATCCGATCATAGACAGCCCCAGAAGGATGGCCCTGTCCTCGCCCACACTGGATACTGGGACCTGGGCTTTAGCTCGCTCTGCTCTGCTCCCAGCATCCTTGGACAGGGTGGACATTATTTGTCTGGGAGGATATCAGCACAGGGACATCGATGATAATGCGTGAGACATTTATTTTTTAACTGCTGTTCATCTTGCTATCATGATGGTTTAAGTGAGACTTCATTACCCCTGTGAGGGTGGAGCTACTGTCAGCTGTCAATCATCACCTTGTTTAAACCAATGAAAAATGCTTGCCTCTGCACATCACATGTGAAATTGGTCCTATTCAATGGATCACTGATTCTGAATGATAGCTCCTCCCATTTTTGGAACAATGAAATCTCACTCCTTCATCACTATCTTGCTGTATAATATCTGCTAATCTGTACATCCCTCTGTGCATGTCTGCTAACTTGATTAATGGAATGGATTTTTGGTGTTTTTGTGCTTGCTGTGTCCTTAAGTTCTCAGAATTAAGTGTGCCAGTAAAGATCTCGGCCCTTAAATCAATATGTGAAATCTGAACTATCTAAACCACTTTGAATAAAGGCATCTGCTGCCCATAGTGAATATTATACTGCAATTTGCCTGTTAATTGTGCAAAGTTGTAGTCATTTGCTAACCCACGGCATATCTCAGCAGTGGAGTATATTTCTGAATCTTCCTCTCAGGCATCCTTGGAAGCAGCCCTTCCCGAAGGGGTAGCGGTGTGGCGTGGCGTGAATTGACTTGGAACCAGAAAGAATTTCCTGATCAAGGCTGCACGCTTTGCAATGTAGTTGACCAGAAAAGTCTCTGGCCGAGATTAAATCTGCATCTGCCCTTAATTTTGAAAGCACAAATGCATGTGATTGTTCACGCACCACCATCCCCATCCCCCTTCCACAATTTGATGAGTTAAGCAATCACCAAAACTAACTCTCCAAGTTGCGTTTGTGAAGCAAATAAGTAACATTTGCTTGTTAAGGACGATGTAGAATGATTCCAGGTCTCTGTCTCCACCTCACTCAGAGTTTTGCGAGGAGTGCCTCAGGGGTCAGTGCTTGGTCCCCTCCTGTGCTACCTCCGATACCCAGCTCTTCATCTCCTTTCTTCATACTTGCAAACAAATCTCTTCATGTGTTTTTTTTACCTTGTCTCAATAACATCTCGTTCAGGATGACAATATCTAAAACTGAAACAATGCCGAAAAACCACGCTATTTTTCCTCCCAGCTAAGTCTTACAATAACAATAACATTAACATCCATTTCAAATCTGAATCTGGGTCTTTGTCCAGGCCTTTATCCTCTTCCAAATTGACTGTTGTACTGATCTTCTCCTGATTGGGATGCCTACTCTTTCTAGCTGAATCAGATTTAATATGGAACATATCCACATCTCATTTTGATGAATCTGGTCAACATTTCTACTTAGAATTTGTTTTGACGTGACAATTCTCAGCCCATATACATTCACATACACAATACAATAACCAACAGATTACATAACAGTATGTATATTAAAAGCTATCAAGGATAAAAACTGAAGAATAATTCATATCCACTGCTGTCTTCTCCAACCTTCAAACTGAGCAACAGGGAGGGTTTATATATGTGGAGCAAACAAGTGGGGAGATCTCATCACAAGTGACACCACAAAGGACCTCACCAACTGTTTAAAAAGGGATGAGAGAGGTAAAAGAAAGGGGCAGAATAGAGAGATAGAGGAAGAGCAAGGGATAGAGGGAGAGTGCCCCGCCCTTACCTGCCCTGCCGCCGGCGAGCGGTCTGGAGGTTGATGTGAACGGGGATACTGTACGACCCCCGCCGGGAGGGAGGGTCTAGGAGCATCCTTACACCCAAAAGGGATAACTATGGGGAAAATTCGGGGGGGATTCTAACCCCTTCCCACTAAGACTCAGACCCGTTTTCTCATCTACACCTCATGGCAAAAGTAACCATCCTCCAAAACAATTGTGAAAAAGAAGGGGAAATTCACTCCGATTGCCGATCACCGTTTCCTCCGTGGTTTCCC
Organism: Albula goreensis; assembly: GCA_022829145.1. Classification (NCBI taxonomy): domain Eukaryota; kingdom Metazoa; phylum Chordata; class Actinopteri; order Albuliformes; family Albulidae; genus Albula; species Albula goreensis. Next base: position 3,590,788 of record CM040764.1, on the reverse strand, counting down.
AGCTGCTTGTTTGTGAGAGCGGCATGGGGTGAGGTGTTCCTCACGAGAAATTACCCAGGGAAACGCTTACAACCCAATGCCCAAAGAGGAGCTCCAACACCCCTCTGGGCTCACCTGGGCTCAGATGCTGCTGGCGACGTTGTGTTCCTATAGCAACTGCCACAGGAAAGAGGTTAACGATCTCCCGCAGGATCGTACCTGATCCAGCAGAGTTACCCTGCATGCTGGCAACATGTTGACGAACGGCATCTCCATGTTCCCGCTACTCCAAACTCTCTCAGAATCTGGAATCTCGGAATCATACCAATAATAAATAAGACGGACAAATATTTCCCCATCCCATGCCATATATAAACTATAGAAACTATTATGGAGAAGTGTCTTAGATTTAAAATGTACTTTCTTTGGGATAGTTGCAATGGGACCAGGGAAAGCTGAAGAATACTAACCCAAGTGGATGCGCTGCATGTCTCCTCATTGCCTTGGAGGCCTAGAAGTCTGTAATTCCTGGTTAAAACCTATTGACCGCCAGCCATCAAGTGTTCCAGTGGCAGAAAAACTTTTGCAATGAGCAATGCGTCCGCAACAATCGTTTATCCATATGTGGCTTCCAACCACAACCAACCCCATTCATTATTTATGGATTTTGCGTGTGCAGTATTGTGTCGGAAAGATATGAAAATAATAGCGGCTTGTTTCCTCTTAAAAGGTCATGTATATTTTATGAAAATGATACTTTCCTGGTGGGTATGGCCAGTCAGTTTCAGAATCAAATTGTATTTCGGCTGCACGGTGCCATTTCCAATCTGATTGATAAATAGCAGGTCTGGGTGGCTGTTTCCAGAAGAAAACAGATCATTCCTTGGTCCTGTCTTAGGTAATTGAGTTAAGTTCAATTCTGAGACATTAAAAATAGCAACGAAAATGAGTAAACTCTCCAAACTCATGACCACATCACACACGAAAGTTCTGTAAAAATAAACAAAGTGATGAACCCGCTGACTCAATTTATATAACGTATTTTGTCATATACATATTTTTAATAATCCCGGCCCATTAAAAAATTTGTGGTAACTCAAAGAATGAAAAATGTATTTTTTGGAAAAGAACTGAAAAAGGGAAACCTCCAGTTTTCTTGGCCCTTCCTTTTTGTTTCTTTACCAGAAATGAGCAATGCATTCAGCCCTGCTTTAAACCTCCACACAGACTCAGAAGAAAAAAGCCAGACTCAAGACTCCAATCCATGCAGTATACATACAGCACCAATCACATGTTGTCTACTCTGTCAAAAGAAAGCAGAATCGACATGTATTCAGTGGATGAGCTGGCGGATTTCCGGCCTGCTGAGGCAGGTCACCAGAGAGCATGATCAGCTTGATTAATTTAACAGTCTGATTTACCTCTGTAAGTCTGAGCTTGTTTTTAACACGAGTGACAGAGTTTTCATTTAACCAAAAATGGGCTGAGCTACCATATAGTATCAATGACTCAGTTATGTGGACCAATAACTGCATTGGCTGCAGAAAGATGAACACATTTTTGATTGGTTCAAACAATTAAATGACTGACAGTTGAATGTAGTTCCACCCTAGTAGGGCTCATAAAAATGAATTTCAACTAATTTAATTAGTTGCCACAGCAATCTGGGCAATGCAATTTTTCAATCCATAGTTCATTTAAAAAGAGATTCATTACATTATGTTACTGATGGATGCATTGGTGGGTTTTATGAGGGAAAAATAAAGAAAGCAGCACATTTACAGTACTTTGAGGGTCAGATGAAATGGTTGTGACCTGTCTACCCTCGTACAATAAAATAGTTTCAGCATTGCTGTACCATTTGTCATTGATATGTTATTTTTTGCATTTTTTTATTCAAATGTGTAAAAAAAAGAAAAGAGAATAAACAAAAATGTTACCAACTATTTCAATATAAGCACATGGAGGGTATTGTAACCTCTGTGTAGGCTATAGACACCATGACACAGCTTTAGGAGCAGTTGGTCTTTTGATTCATGTCAAAGTAAGACTTGGGGGAAATGAGTAAGATGACTCATTTCCCATAAGCATACAGCGTTATCAGTCTGGAGAATGCTGGGAACACACTCGCTGGCCTCCTGGTGACATCAGTTATATCTGGTCAGGTTGGAAACGTGTGGAGTGAAAAGGCTGACCTTCCTCCCTCTTTTTCCCTGCCTGGCATGGAGATGAAAAAAATAATTATCAAAAAGAAAAGTAATGGTACATTCACCACCGGAATCTTCCGGTTACTTGTATTCTACAAATCTTTGCGAGGTCACTACATTTTAATGGCTGAAACTGAAGACTGAAGGTCTTGAGCAGGTATGGCAACAAACATCCAACATCCATAGTCTGAAAAAGAATATAATAAACAGTGTTAAACACCTTAAAAAGACATCTGGATAATATTAGGGGAAACAGCGCCACTCAGAGGGGAAAATAGATATTGCCCCAGGGAAAAGTAGAATTATGTATCATAGCAACAGGATCATAGCTTCTTGTTTCCCATCATTATTGTAATGCATTTGGATAGCCATATTCAATCTAATGTTCAACCAAATAGCAACATTTTAGGAGTTAGGTGTAGTTGCAGATGAACATATTAATTTAACATGCTGAGACTTTAAAACCAAGACAAAATCTAATTGAAGTACAGTGCATTTGAGTGGACACAATCTCTTATCTATTTTTACAGTCAACAAAACATTGCATAAAGAAGACTGTGTTCAATTCATTAAAAAAACGAATGCATTTTTATTTTATTGTCTTAAATACGTAAATAATATTGTCTTAAGTACTATTGCACAAAAGCATTGACTTATACATATTTAATGAGCCTGTCTGTTTTGATAGACAGTAAGGTAAAAGTTTCTGACGCCCGCTAGAGGGCGAAAAATGTCCCTTTTTGAATTTAAACGTGTTTCCGCCTGAAACTTTTTTCCATCTTTAACCCCGGAAGTTAAAGATGAGGCGCGGTTGAAAGTTCAAAGGTTGAGCACGTTGTCTAGGAAGGAATGAATGAAACATTTCTTGATGCTGTGTTATTATGGTTATAGATTTCATCAAGGAATTGTGTGGACAAACAGAAAATCAAGATAACGTTAGCGAAGCTACGAACCACCTGGAAAGCTCAGTTTAAAAAAGGTAGCTATTGTTGTGCTGTGTTATGTACGTTAGCCACCGATGTCTGACAGCTAGCTAACTTTCATTGTTGATGTGTCTTGCTAAGAAGTTTCTAAAAATTTCAAATTACATGTAAGCCACCTTTAAATATTATGGTAACTGACCTGGTTATGAGCTGCACAGCTATCTAGAATACTGATCAATAGCTAAGTATTTACCATTAGTTTGGGTATAAAATTGTGCCTGTTGATAACAATGCATTCTGAGTTTGTGGAAGTGTCGTCTTGTAGCTTTTGGCTCTTTATAAGTTACTCATTTTAATTAAGCGAGAAAACGAAAAGAAGGAAGCAGTATGACGGTGTCAAATTCCCCATGCAACTTATGACTTGTAGTAATGGCTCGCCCTTTTAGCCACTTTTGTTAATATCAACTTCCTTAGTTTGTAAGCCGTTATTTTTGCATGAAAGAAAACTGTAGTATGTGCAAAATGTAATTATTTAATTACCAGTGTGTTTGTAAAGTTGTGTGCATTTTAAATCTATGCACGAATCCCGGGTTTGTTTGCGGGTGATTACATCGTTTATCTTGTATGCAGTGCGGTGGATTTCCTGCAAAGTGAATCGAGAACGATATGGCCGGGATCCTGTTTGAAGACATCTTTGACGTCAAGGACATAGACCCTGACGGGAAGAAGTTTGACAGAGGTGAGACGGACGGACGGAATGTCAACCAGGCGCTGGATTTTTGTTTCGTTGGTGACCTCCGCACACTGTCTTGTTTTGCCTTTTCTTTGCCTTAGTGTCTCGTCTGCACTGCGAGAGTGAATCTTTCAAGATGGACCTTATTCTTGATGTAAACATTCAGATCTACCCCGTGGACCTGGGTAAGATAAACAGATAGACAGATACTTTCCAATTGCCACAGAACTACTTGCAAGATGTGCACCATTAGATAGATTTGTATAGACAGGCTTATTATGGATGCATATGTAAAATGTTTTTTTTTTTTTGTATGGTTTGTACACCTGTGTCATATGCAAGGGAAACTATACTTCCACATTTATATTTTAACAAAGGGATGAGCAAAAATGTCAATACATTTCCTAAAACATGCATTCTAAATAAATGCATCTATTAACTGCATTCAAAATGGTGGAGACCTAGGAAGTTTTGTAGGACGTAAAAAGCATTAACCATCCAGGAAACGTGAGCAACCTGCATCACACACTGCAAGGATACATGTGAAAATATATGTTTTTGAAATTCTGTCCAAGCTAAAACTGAGTCTCCCTTCCTTTGTTTCATTCCGTCCATGCAGGAGACAAGTTCAGACTGGTGATAGCAAGCACCTTGTATGAAGACGGGACCCCAGACGACGGAGAGTACAATCCGCAGGATGACAGGCCGTCCAGGTACATTTTGTGTGTGTTTTTAGCATATCCACGACAGAGTGTGCTAACGTGCTAAGTTTGTCAGACGCGGATTGAAATATCTTGTGATTCCTCCCGACAGAGCGGATCAGTTTGATTACGTGATGTATGGCAAAGTGTACAAGATCGAGGGAGATGAGACCTCCACAGAAGCTGCCACGCGTCTGTAAGTGTCCTGGTTCTCCGCTAACATTCTTGTCTCCTGTTCATTGACAGTCTGTCTCCATTATAATTTCATTTTTAACGTTTCATTGAGCTTTCTTGTGTAGTAGAGACTACATATGATGTAAGCAGTGCCAAAGCAGTGTTGTATAGTGATTAAGGAACTGGGTTTGTAACTCAGAGTTTGCAGGTGTAGTTCTCTAGGGGGGGTGTTACTGTTGAGTTTGAGCGAAGCATCTCCCTTAATTGATTATGTGAATTAATTGAATGATTGATTGACAAGTAGATGGATCCATGAGCATGATGTGATTGGTTGATTGGTCCGTCTCCCTCCCCAGCTCCGCCTACGTCTCCTACGGGGGTTTGCTGATGCGGCTGCAGGGAGATGCCAACAACCTGCACGGGTTCGAGGTGGACTCACGGGTCTACCTGCTCATGAAGAAACTGGCGTTCTAAACCGCCAACACCCCCATCCCCGCCTATGCTGGACCCATCCAGGAAGTAGCCCAGCAGTCTGTCCTCATCTGTTGAGACTTTGCCAGCCCATGCGGACATTCAAGAAATAGACACAGCAAGCTATATCTGCAACCAGAGATCATTTGTGTTACGTGCCAGACCATGTAAATAAAGATACCCCTTTTTATATTTGAAGACTGACTGCCTTTTTCTTTCCTCTCACACAAACAACAATCTTGGAAGAGCAACAAGGAATATGAATGTTTTGGAGATCCTTTACTGCTTCTTATATTAACGTATCAGCTGTGTCGCCATGGCAACATTTTACGCTGCCAGCAATTAACCTGCTGAAGACAATGTCTGATGCATCGCTGAAGAGGGGTGGTGACATCGTATGATACAAAGAAATGTGCTTTTTGGGAGGTGCTTGTAAAATGTCCTTTTGAAAATTATCCTTTTATAAGAGGTCTCATGATAGGTGACGGAGCTTTTCTCTTCTGGTATGCTTCATACATCTAATGGGAGTCACAGGGCTTTATACATAGATACAGGCTTCTGATTGGATGTGACGTTGCAACAAAGGTATGGCTGGAGGACATATTACAATGAATTTGCGACTGGACAGAGTGGCTTTTTTTCTCAGGAACTGAGGACCCTTAATAACCAGCCTTGTGAAGTGTGTCACTATCTCCATATATGGACATTCATATTTAAATTAGCCACACCCAATGAATCTGAGGCCCAATCATTGATCTGAAACTTTCCTGTATACATACACATGAAGACTACATCAGCATAGCAAAAGGCATTGTCTTTTCTCATAACTAATGATTCTGAGCCAATTCCATCACTGAAGCAGACAGCAATGTCTCATGCAAACCAATAATACCAATTAGATTTAATATGTAGCCAAAAAAACAGAATGAGTAATTTGGGCCTATAAAAATGCCTCTCTCTTTTCATAAAATGTATCAGTTTTTGGGGGTGGCGCCAAAATGCCAGTTGGCTTTTTAATCAAACGATTCGGTATGAAACCAGTCGCAGTTAAGTCCTAATTTGACATAAAAAACCAGCGTTGAAAACACAGATCCACAACCTGGTCTCTTCCTTTATGCAAGTCTTGACAGAGGCAACAATCATTAATCAGTTGGCAGGTACAGTCGCTGCTGTCCGAGGTCCTGAAGGGCTCCCAGACAGCAGTCCAAGGGAAGAGGAACTCTCTGTGTAAATAGCGCATTCAACGAAATCGAATAATTAATTGAGTAAACAAGAATGTTCTTTTTAAAAAAATAAAAGCACAGCAGAGTGTTGGCTTTGAAATTGGCACCGTTGTGGGCACTGATATGCGTCACCACATATAAAACCTGTGCATTAGCTGGAGAACCCACTCAAGGTCAGAGAAGTTACAGGAGGTCTAGATGAAAAAAAAACGTACAGTACTGAGCTTCTGAAAGGGACACTGAACTTACGGACTCTGGAAAGTGGCCACACGAGGTGTAACTGAGCTCCGTAACTGGGTCCGAGTTCACGGCCCTGAATGGAACCGAAGCTGAACACCGCTGTTCATGGTGAATTATGGATTAGCCTAGCCCTGCGCGTGAGGTTTGCATCAGATACTGAAACGCGAGTCAACGAGAATAATACACTTAGACAGGGAAAAACACCCTACGATTCCCCCTATAACTTGTTTAGCCTAGGTAAGGCACAATGCAACAATTAATTACACAAGTAAAACTAATATTGTATTATTACTATTACTATTATTATTACTATTATTATTATTACTATTATTATTATTATTACTATTATTATTCGTTTATTCAAAGTCATGGATAAATAGAGATTGGACTTATTTGGTTGAACTTCTTTATATTCTTTTTTTTTGTCCTCGAAGCTTACTTTTCTAATCAGTCATCTCATTCAGACCGCTTGTGAAATTTTGAGACAGCCGGAAGTTTTTCCAACGACTGGTTGTGTAAGGTGTTTGTGTAAGGTGTAAATTGATATTGGACAGCGCTCTCATTTGACCGCGATCTTACATACCGAGGCTTGTAATCGATAGTCAGAAATTTTAGCCATCTTTTTGATACATTTGAGCTTAGTAGGAATAACTTTGCAGAAATTTTACTTGATGGCTTCAACTTTGGCTAAACGGCAGTTTTTCAGGAAAAGCTGTGTCGTGAATTACGCACGAATACGCGTTGGATAGAATTTATATTGGTGGGAACTTGCTATTTGTAGCGTGGTCATTGTTTTTCAGTGGTGAATAATAGTAGTAGTGTGGCTGATAGCCTACTGTAATTGTTCATGCTTTCTTTGTTTTACTGCTCTTCATTTCTTGGCAAAATACCCTTATATAAATACCTTGTAACTTGCTAACAATTAAAAATACAGTCTACAGAGTGTGGACGGAAGGAGCAGGGCTGTAATTGGACGCACGATGTCCTCTATTAACTGAAACGGCTTCAGAGGGAGGCGCCGTGCAGTAAAACCCAAACTATCTTCGCACGCTGATACGATTTAACCAATAAAGAAAAAACAGTAACGCAGCCAAGTAGGCCCAAAGACCTCTCATAGCAGACAATAGTCAAAATGGATTATCGACGGAAAAAGAAACTGACATTTTTCACAATCGGATTAATCTTTCTTTTAAGTGGCATCGAGTATGGTAAGTGATGTTCAGTCGCTCAAGTAATCGTCCATTTCACATAAGGTCGCCTTACTGGCACAGGAATTAGTCAGGAATTTGACCGTGAGCTCTGGCACTTAGTTGAAGACATGTCGAGTCACATCTTTTCAAAATTCTGGTATGTTGAATTTATGTATCTACCTGACGTGGAAAAAATTGTGATTGTTGTGCTGTGGTACAATTTATGAATGTACTTGTTCCAGTTGTAATGGGTTCGGCTCTATACTGCTTCAACCAGCACCATCCCAAATCACTGTAACCTTTGTAATCGTGTAGAAAGAAAAGTAATTACAAAGTTTGTTTTGGACGTGTTTGTGAGTTCATATCACTACCTTCTGAATATGAATGAGTTTAGAGGTGTGTGCTAACTGAGGAGATGAGTGTACCGCCCAAGGATGCGGGTATACGATACCTCCAAAGCCCATATGTGCTAATGCAAATAAGGCTAACGTGTTGTCATACTGTACATTCCCAGTTAAGGTTGCGATACTTGGTATCCCTACGACTACACCACCGAATGAGTAAGAACGCATTCTTTGCTACTGCATGAAAGTGTGGAAATGCAGAGTGTACACGGGGGCCATTGTGGCGCATTTCAGAGATCAACGAACTTCAAAGATAAACACTTGGCTCAAAGTTGGCAATTACTTTAATTGGTATTTGTATCAGATTGGATCCTTCCCAGTGAGAGAATACAATCGGTGCCGCGATCTGGACTGTAATGATGAAACAGGATACGTGGAAGGGGGGGTCTTTTCGTCTTCTGTTTAGTTTTGTGAGGTAACAATATCCATTTTTTTTTGACTGGGGTGTAGAGGTACAGATTAAATGTACCATAGCTTGTTCTTCCAAAAGTATACAGCTGTATCGCTGCATGTCCTAATTGCAGTCTCTTAGGATGGTTTACGCTTTGGTGTGTTAACACTGAAGAGAGGTACGCTATATCAGAACATTCCAAGCTCAGTTTCATCTTTGAGGAGTATTTTTAACTGTTAAATAGAGCTTTAGAACGTCATCTAAACACTGTGTCATTGCAGTCAATTCAATTAAACAGTAGGCAATTACATTTTTCTGTGTCTATTTTCTACCATCATTAACTTCAGCCAAAATTGTCTCAGATGGGCCTCAGTGATATAACAGTGATTTAGGTTATTTTGAAAGTAAATACTTCTAGCTGTTAAACCGTTTTCACCCCCTATGTAATTCTCTTAATCTGGAATGTCAAAATATATTTGGCCCCTCCAGTTTTCGCAATGCTCTGTGCTGAATTCGGGGGGAATTCTGAACTGATATCAGGAAGTAGTCGAGGAAGTCAAAGCTTGGAACAGCTTACTGTAAGGTTAGTCAGGTTACTAAGGATCAGAGTGACTACACAAACAGACCTGAGATCAGTCAGTGATTATACAAACAGGATCGCTCATATCTGTAATGTACTCTAGGATAATATGTTTCGGCATGTGGGAAATAGTTTTAGGGCAGATTCATTAAAATTTTTTATAGTTCTCAGGCTCAGATCATTGTAGAGCATGATTTTGACAATAAAGGATGTGACATAGAGCTGGAAAATATCAATATGAGTCAAGTAAACCCGGAGCATTAAGAGTGAGACAAGTGCTAAGACTCAGGTTGAGGTCTGTATAGCCATGTTGAGTCTGTGTTGGGGACTCTCTCTCCCCCTCTCAGCCGTGATCCTGCCCACGATATGGGGGTACCTGCAGATCCTGGATGCCGCCCCGTTCTTCCTGGGCCTTGGCCTGTCCGCGTTCAGCCTGAGCGGCCTGCTCTCCGGCCCGCTCTTCGGCCACTGGTCCGATCGGACCCGGACCACCAAAGGCATCATCCTCTTCTCCAACGTCTTCGAGATCGTCGGTGAGTGCGAACGTCCTTCCCAGGGCATGTGCAATGCAATTCATAATTCAATCCAATACACACCTTGAGAGACCCAAATGGGCAATTTCAGCACTGTGAAGTTAAAATAGATGTGCAAGAATACAAATGTTAAGAGATATGAGAAAGAATAAAATCATGATAAGATACATTAGATATACAAGAGGTTGTAATATCAAACTGCGTTCAAAGTATCTCAGCATAATGTAAAATATGTACAATATATTGATTCAAGTATAAGATGTTATGAATGTTACTGGCATGAATTGAGCTGAAACCACTGAAAACATTATATATTATGCTGGGTAGCACTTTGTAAAAATCATTTAGTTAATGATTATAGTTATTTCTTATCTATAGTATACACTATAATTAATTATTTCTGCCTCAACACCCTCTCCATGATCCATCGCTAACTTAATTCAGTTTAAAGTTTATTTTTCAGTCTTAACCATTCTTACAGGTGGACATTTAATTAAGATATTTGGATTAGGTGTCCTGTTTAATACCTCAGCCGAGATATAAACCTTCTGGTCCCATATCTAGTTTCTTCTCCCCTTATACTGTACTGGCACCTGTCACTCTGACCAGTAGAGCAGGCATGTCAACCAGCTGGTATCTTGGAGAGCTCTGGTATCAGTGGGTTCTTATTATATTTAATTCAGGTCATTGATTGGCTGTAGAATATGCCCATCTTATATCCAAGGCCTACATTGGCTGATAGGGCTTTCACAGGTATGACATTTGGGTTAATTAATAATTGTAGATATGGAGCACATTTTATGAGGAGATGCAGAGACTACAGTGGACTTCATCGCAGTTGTTCCTTGTTCTTCGCTTGAAAATGGGCATGTGACTGCTTTAAACCGCTGAAACTTAAACCAAACTGAAAAATGATACAAACATGAGAAAAAAATGACAAAGATAGTAATTAAATTGTGTGGCTTCTCATAATCATTTTATAATGATTTACAATACCGTGAGAATGGTAGCCTTTCCAGCTTATGGTTGAAAGGGAAAAAACCTACAGACACTGCAGCCAGCCAGTGTGAGTTTTAGGCCTCTCACAGGACCTGTGCATACATGTGACGGACATAAATGGAAGCATGTTCTACAATTTGCCACTCTCTTCCCACAGTAAATACATTACTGTTAACCTACAGCTGATAACATACAGGCTGGTGACCTGGGAATGAACTCTTCTGGTCTCTTCCACAGGAAACTTCATGTACTTCATGGGATACTCCAAGTGGCTTCTGCTGGCTAGCCGCCTAGTTGCTGGTGAGAACGTCTTCATTCCCATTCAATGTATATACTGCAGCTGACAACTGAAATGCATGTTAAAGTTTGCATGTTTAGGGGCATTTACATAAGCATTTAAGTGCCAGGATTTGAACCTGCAACCTTATGCTTGAATTTGTTCCTTAACCACTCCCATGTTGTGACAAACAGACTGTTTTACACTGAAGCAGAGAATCTCACCTCAAAAACCACCATGATTACTGTAGCTGAAGTGCTGAACAGAGTTATCAATGACAAATGAAAGTTATTCCCAACTCACAACACTTCTTGTTTCCATGTGTGACCAACAATGTTGTGAACCCCTGGGTCCTTTGTAAGGTCTAATGAGATCCTAAGAGATGGAAACAGCAGAGGTGTGTAGCACCCACCTGCGTGATACATGGCAGCCATTTTGTGCCAGAATGCTTACCACACGTTGGCTGAGGTGCACAGGGAGGAAACTACTGAGACAGTTACACTTGGGAACGGTTGCTAAGCACTACACTTTCTGTTCATAATGAAGGTATTGGTGCAGGGTGCTGGCTCCTCCATTTTCGGGTTCCTGACTCGGAGCACAGCCCCAGAAGACCGCGCCACGGTCTTTGCAGCCGTGATGGCATGTCGGCAAGCTGGGCTTCTGATTGGTCAGTTCCTCCTTTTCCTAAGTGTTGGAGTTTGATCAGCACACACCTCAAAGAGGGGCAACTAAAATAGTTCCTCACATTAAAGCACTTAATCTGTGCAGGCTTCATAAAAGGAAGCCAAAGGGGATTTGATTGAGGTTTTTAAAATCACAGATGGAAATAGACGGACAACAGATGGAAATAAGTTGAGGGTAAATTCTGTATGTTACCTGTAAATATTTTCCGCTCAGACAATTGGAAATTCTTGTAACAGTTTAGCAGAATAGTAGAGTAGACTAGGAAAATAAATGTTAGGCCTACATAGGCTTTAATGGCTTGGCCTTGTCATTATGTATTCTGATGTTCTTAAATCTCTGTGCCTCTCCCAAACACAGGTCCAGCTTTTAACATCTTCCTTAGGCTGTGTGATTTTCGAATAGGGCCGTTCGCTGTAAACAAGTATACTTCCCCTGGGGTGAGTTCGCTCAGTGCACTGCAAAATGAAAATGTGAACGTGTATGATAAACTTCATTTCAGACAGTAGCATGATTTGTGGTTTTAAAAAGACTATTCTCTGCTTTTCCTGATACACGATTACATTCCTTTGCTTTCAGACATCTTACCAAGTACAATTTCCTTTCCAATTAATAGATCATTTCTCATTTTAAGATAATATTTGTGGAATGTGTTTCTGTTCTCTGTTCTCCCTATCAAATCATGTGCATTGAATTACAAGAGTGACTTACAATGAGAAGAAAAGCGCATAGCTTGGGGTTGAAGTGCAAAAGCATAGTTCCAGAGATCAAAAATGATGAAAACATAGGATTTAACTTGGAACCTGTTGTAATGATCAAAATGATTAATTAACAAAATCAGTTTAAAGGAAAATGCACAGTAGAAGTCCAAAGAAGAGCACAATTTAGGAAGAGACACTATCAGAAAAACACATATGTGGACTACATCACTGGCACAGCAACAAGTATATAAAGTTGTAGCTAAAATGTGAGTGATGTGGACCCTGCTCCAGCTGTGTTTCTACTCTTCCCTTCTCTGTAGCTGCTCATAGTATTACGTTACATCAATACATACAGCTGTAGCTACATCTAGCTGTGTTTCTACCCTCCCATTTCTCTGTAGCTCCTCATACGCCTGATGTGGACCCTGCTCCAGCTGTGTTTCTGCTCCTCCCTTTTCTGTAGCTGTTCATGTGCCTGATGTGGACCCTGCTCCAGCTGGCAGTGCTGCTCATGTACTGGGACCTCCCCCCTGAGGCCGATCACAAGGAAGAGGGGGAGGAGGAAGAGGAGGAGGAGGAGGTGGGGGAAGAGGAGGACAAGCCCTTGATGGGCCCTGTGGAGCCCCTGGAGACCTACGGGGCTGTCAACGGCGACCATGCGGAGGCCCTCGTAATCCCAAACGGGACCCCGCCCAGTGCGAAGGAGACAGACCCCTTCCACAACTTCAGCCTGCGTAAAGGTGAGCATGGGGGCGCACCCTGTGACTATTCGGCCTGCTCCTCTGACTCTTTGCAGTCTGGCCCGGACTGGTTCCACTCTTAACATCTGAGAGTGTTCTTGTATTATGACATTTTTTGGCAAAGTCTAAATGAAGGGTATGCAAAAATGAAGAACAAATCTATCTATCCTGCTATTTTCTCTCCCTTTTCTCCCTTTTCACCCCTCTCTCTCTCCCTCTCTTTTTTTTCTCCCTTTTCTCTCTCTCCTCCTCTCTGTCTATAGAGTTCCTGAGGGAGGAAGTGGTAGTCCTCCTCACAGCCCAGTTCATTACTCTTTTCAATCAGACAGCACTCGAGGTGAGCACTACCCAGCACACACACACACACACTACACAACAGATCTCTTCCCCAAACACCAGGCTACATGACAACATGTACAACATCGCTAATTTATGGTCATGACCAAGAAGATCATAGGTATGTTCGCAATGTTCTTTTTCAGTTAGGGACGAGGACTGACTTCCGAAATATGCACACTGAAATTGCCTTGGGGATCCTAAAAGTATTTTACTTTTGTCAGATGAGGCAGCTTCTCTCTCGCTCTCTCTAAGTTGAGTTTTATTGGTTGATTAACCATAGCGGTATTGATCAAACATACACAAAACATAATAAATAATTCAATAATAAATACCCAAAAGTCATGGTGAACATAAAGATAAATACTATAGTTATCATAGGCGGAAACAACATCATTTTCAAAGCATACGTAATCTATTCGTTAAAAATCTCACAAGTACATCTGTATGTCTTGTTGTACGTCAGAAACATTTCTCTTTGTCAAAATTCATTGCGAATTTAACTATGATTGAACAGTCAATCATACAAGTCTAAATTGTGCTTTATTGGGAAGCTATAGCCAAAGTAATTGGTAAAAGAAAGTATGACGTAATTGAAGTAGCTCCAAACATAATAAAATACAAGACAAGCTGTGATGAACATTGAAAAGCTATTGTGTTATAGTTATCACAGTCACAGAAAACATATTGTTTTAAAGTGTAGGTAGCTGTATGTAAATGATGTAACAGTTCTCTTTCTGGGTGATGTCATAGACCATGGTGACCCCTCTGACCCAGAAGTACTTTGACTTCCGGGAGCTGGAGAACAGTGTGATGTACTGTCTGTGTGGGGTGGAGGTGATCGCCGGGTTCTTCTTCGTGCGCTGGCTTAGCCGACGGGTGGCCGACCGTGTGGTTTTGGCTGCCGGCCTCGTCATCTGCAACATCTCCTGCGCCTGGTGCCTCATCTTTCTGGCCAAGCCACGGGGTGAGGCCCCTACACCGATACACACGTGTTTATTTCGTCATTCTTTTATTTATATATGGAACCTTTCAACTTGATCGTGTTTCTTACTCCATCCTTTCCGCCCGTCTTCATCCCTGCCCCTCAGCATGATGCCATCATAACGTCTCCCACTTTCGCTGTCTCTCTCCCAGGCAGTTTCGCATGGCAGTTAGCGGAGTTTGCCATCGGGGTGTTCCTGCAGCTCCTTGGTCTGCCTTTCGTTGCTGTGTCCCAGGTGTCCCTGTTCTCTAAGGTCACCGCAGAGAAGACGCAGGGTAAGAAACACCGCCCCCTGTGGCTACAACTGACACTACAGCATGGGAATTCCAGTGGAGTTTTTGAACTCATACCATGGAAAATGGATCTGAATGGATATAAATGAAGTCAATTCTGTTTAAAAGAACATGTGTAAATGAATTAAGACCAATGTGTGTGTATGTTTGTGTGTCTGCAGGGTTCAGTCAGGGTGTTAGGCGCTCAGTAGGGGGTCTGGCCACCATTTTGGGCCCCCTGTGGGCAGGAGGACTTACAGACAACCTGTATGTGATGCTCGGGATGATGCTGGCTCTTCTCATACTGCTGACTGTGAGTTCACACCATGCGTGTGTGTGTGTGCGTGTGTGTGTGTGTGCTTTGAAGGGAAACTATGGCAGCCATCCCGAAATCCAACTGGCTCAGTAAATCCGCAGTACCATGAAAAACTACTTTCTTTCCATTGCGCCATTATGCGAAAGGTATAAAAAGACACACATTTGTAACATGCTTCCTAACAGCGACAATGACATTTCCCTTTCAGCTTATGATGATGTTTTCGTACGAGCGCCTAATTGAGCCTTGCGTTGTGCACCATGCTGAAAGCGCAGAGGAATGCGAGTCCAGCTGAAAAAAGGTTCCCCCCCCACCCCCTCGGGAGCAGGAGCGATCCAAGGTAGGGGATGGATTCACTTTAACATGTTTTCCAAAATCTAGAATCTATTGTATAGGAAAAGGAAAAACAGCAACAAATTCCCCTACTAATATCTATTTTTTACAAATTTATATATTTGATTGGACCCTAAAGATTCAAGCTCTCTTAATGTGGATTGTTAAAAAAATATGTTTCAAATTTGAACATTTGAAGCAACTAGCTACAATTTGAAGAGTATTTTTTCTCTCTCCATAGGAGCGTGAAGTCACTGAAGGACCCCTGGGGGTCTCTCTCTCTCTCTCTCGCCCCTTGATCTTTGGACAGCTGGTGGAGGATTGCGTGATTCGTGTGTCAGTTGGACCAAAAGACTGAGATGCCGTAAACAAGCATGAGTGCCTTCATCAAGCTGATTGATCCTATTGTTGACCTCAGACTACTTTACGTAGTTCCCTGTTTTGTTTCCTGTGGAAAATTGATTTTATAATCATTATCAGAATGTAATGTGTTTTGCACTTAAATTCCCCTCTCTTCGCAAATTTAAGGATAGGGCCATGCATTTTTTTTCACCTTGTTTTTTGACTCAGTTTCTACCGTTTGTTCTCCCTTGTGCCTCTCTAGCCAGCACATTTGGATTAGATCTCCTTCAAGTCATTAATATAAAGAGTTAATAATGAGATTGATAAAGAATGTATTTGCTACCATGGTCCTTAACCAGAGAATGTGTAACCAGCTGTAGCATGTTGCTGCTGGACCTGACTTTGGTAGGCAGCCTTCTGTCTGGACCCCAATACGGTGCAGCGTCAGGGACACTGTGCTCTAGGAGATGCTGTCATAAAGATGAGATGTTAAACTGATGTTCTTCCTTACTGTGGCTATTAAAGACCTATTGGCACTATATCTACAAAGAGTAGAGTGACCTGGCAATTTTGACAGGGGGATTCACACCTATTTCACATTTTCAGAGAGCAGAAAAGATATTTATCAGTGTCTACTGTTCAACCTAATAAAGAGACAGAGCAAAATGTTTTGGTCTCCCTGTCCAGCCCTGCGCCACCTGAATCGTTCAGGGCCATGACCATGTATTCCATTCCTGTGAGAGTCTCTGCCTTCAAACTCACACTCATAGGCCTGTTGCACTCCCATTAAAACAGAGGACAAGCGATCTCTTCAAATGCTCAACCAGGCGAACAACATCTCACCAGCTAAGATAGCAGCGACTGCTGTCAATTAGCAACGTGACACAGGCACATCTAGAATCAGGCTAAGTCAATTGGGTCTCTGAAATTCGGAAAGTAATTGAATAACCGATCGGGCTGAGGTGGGCTGGAAATTTGTTTTGATCAGTGCCGATCGGTTTCAGGATGAAAACAGCTCGTGAAAAGACTCACTGCTGCTGCCTCAACATCACAAGAGCTGAATGTCACATGTCATCTAATTTCTTCAATAATCCCGCCATGAAGTGGAATGTGAAGCAACTGATACCCATTTTAATAAATGTGCACACATGTGGCAAGACCCATAGTCACCGACAGTTGTCCTCCTCAACCCCAGAGGTACTGAATTTGTGTGTGTGTGTGTGTCTGTCTGTAAATACAGGGGCAAGCATTACGTTTCATTTAAACTTTTCTCAGGCAGTGAAGCGGGATTCCACAGTTTGGGACCCTTATTCTTATTGGCTTTCATCAGTAGTAATCTGTGCTATGTCCAGAGCCAAACAGTTTCTCTTCAGCTACAGAAGCAGTTCCCATACATGCTAAACTATGTAAGCTAACGAAGAGGAAGAGTCAGAATAATTATGAATCCTTTGTATTTATTGTGTTACCACTCTAACAATCATACCACGCATAAAATTAGCCCAGGTGGGTCTTTGCTGCAAATTAAACAGCTCTACTGCACCGCTTGGTGACATCAAAGCCTTTTATTTACATCTGTGATGAACTGTTCTTTGCCGCACCTTCCAGGGAAACTACACTTGTGGGTGAAATGCAATTTTAAATTGTAATGTACGCATTATTTAATATTTGTTATTTTTTGTTTTTTATGTAAAGATCCGCAAAATGGTGTGCAATTCATTTAACATATTGCTGGTGAGGAGTTGGTTTGCCACCACAACATGTTCAAAATCAATATATTTATTGCCCTATATCAAGTTTAATGCATAGGTTTTGGTTTGTCAGTGTCACATCTACTGGTTTTATTGGTTTGTGATAAACACACTTATGGGTTTTCCATAATGTATACTGGTTTGAATTTTATACATCTTTCATTTATGGTTACATGGTTTATATGAAGTATATATTGGTTTGTTAATGGCGCAATTTTGTCTGTTCTGTACGTATGTATTGCGATATAACTGACGGTTTTAATGTTTATATTAATGCATGTACTGGCTTTCCATAAATTCTTCTCGGGTGTCTGTTACTTCTGTTTCGGTTTGTCATTTTTGGATATTATTTATTTATTTGCATGTTTGTTTGATAAGTCTTTTTAAAGTTTTATTTTTTCATTTAGTTATTATTACTTCATGTGTTTAATTTAGTTTATTAGTAACTTTCAATATGCCATTATTTCATAGCTTGAAATAAATAAAATACCACCACAGGAAAGCATAATATCGCTAGCTAGCTATTTTATCGTAAATAACACGATATTTTTTCGCCTTTCAACCTAAGTTTCCAAACCAGCAACAGTTTTGTTAAATTGTTCTGCACTCTAAATACTGACAACACTTGATTTCGTTTGTACTAGAAACATGATACTGAACATGTGGAAAACATATTTTGAGGTAAATGAAGTTTATGTAGCCAAATTAGAGATATTTTACAAATACAAATATAAAAGATACACAAATTGGATAATGAATACCCGCTCTATTCGACGCGCTGAAGTGCTCGTCCTCTCAGCCTCGGCAATCCATCGATGATCGAGGAATCGGTAATCGACTACAAGAAAAATAACCAAGATGGCGGACAAAACGCCTGGCGGTGCGCAGAAAGCCAACACAAAGGTAATTAATTCAACCGATGAATATTTATATAAATCAAAGAAAGTAGAACTGACAGTGCTAACAATATACTTCGAGTTTGAAACGACAGTGATTAAAAATGTCCTTAAATTCACTGATCTTTTTCATCAGCGGCCATGCCTATCAACAGTGTGTTGGGAGCACAGAATGTAAAGGCCTTGGATTTATTGCCTGCGAGTTCTACTCAGATAGCTAATGTTATCTGGTTACCTCCCAATTATTTTGTAAACGAAACTGTGACATGTTGTATACTAAAATACCAGTTATCTTAGACTTAAGTTAAAACATGTTTGAAATTCGAGGATGCAGTGAATTGATAAAATACATTAAAAGCTTGTTAGCTATCGTTAGCAAGCCAAATGTTTGTGTACTGTGCTAGCGAGCCAGGTACACCGCCTTCTGGGTAGTTAGATACTTGGCTAAACACAGATTAAACAACCGTCTAGCTAGCAAGTAGTTTTACTTTCCAAGAGAAATGAATTAGATTTCTTCTATGATACAGCTTGTCTATCGTAAGTTGACCTCCGCTAACTTCTATGGCTCGCAAACACGTGCGCGATTTATAGTATCTAGCGATAACAGTAGCTAAATTCAGTTTATAGCACTTGTTGTTGATGAAGTTAAGTTTGCTATCTATCACGAGGTAGTGTTAGCACTTACCTGCCTCGAGTTGTGGTGAGATGTTAATGTAGCTAAGCGGTTATCTTAGCTGAATCTTTCCAATGTTATTCTGCAAACGAGCTACCTTCCCTCCCATTTGGGCTGGGTAGATTGATAGAATGGAGAACATATCCACAGGTAGATATCGCTACCGATCTTAGAGTGCAAGCACCCTCATAATTTTGGCTCTGATAATATTCACTGTCTGAATCTGTGTTGTGTCATTTAGGGTTAGTATTGTTTTGTGCATGTCTACATGCTTGTATGACAGCAGTTATTTTGAACCGACAGAGCTTAAGTGCAAGCAATATAAGAAGGGCAATTCTCAACGGACTCCTAGCTTCAGTCGTTCGCTCACTTGCCGAATGGTATTTTTGGCATGTGCACAGAATGTAATCTGACCGAGTGAAATCGATCTGTGAAATAAGTGACAGCAAAGCTAGTGTTTGTTTACGTTTCTTCTCTTGCTAACGTTGCATAGTGGTGTCATATATGGCCGCTAAATTTACGCGTGTCATTGTAACGTTAGTGTCTGAGTAATGTTTCCCCCGGAACGCGAGTCTAGTAAACTAGTGCCTACAAATGGGAAAATTGATTGGATTCCAATTTGGACAGGGTGAAAATCTTGGAGTCTTTGCCAGTTTCAGAGTTATTCAGCTAACTTACGTGCAAGTGATTTGACATTTAAACGTGTAGAAAATCTTATGGGAAAATCTATTTCATACATTGCTTGCTTGTTACATAGCAAGAAGATTCAGTGCCACTCAGTCTAAGACCGTGGTCATGTTATCAGAGATGTTAGTTAAATGAAATAATGAGAACACTGAAGGTGTTGATTTCAGAACTTGTTAATTAAAACCCTGCTTTTCAGGCCCTGCTGGAAAGCAAGCTGAAGGCCTTCAGCATTGGCAAGATGGCGGTCGCTAAAAGAACCCTCAGCAAGAAGGAACAAGATGAAATAAAAAAGAAGGTAAAGGAACCAGGTCCGGCGTTGCTGTGTGTGAATCGAAAAGACTGGATCCATTCAGAATTTGTCAGTACGAAAAGAAATGGCGTCACCCTACACTACATGGCCCTTACTCTCATGACATGGATGTATTACTGCTCATTCATATTTCCATGGGAATTCTTGCTTCATTAGTCTCAGCAAATGGTAATGTGAAATAAAATCACCAACTCATAGTCAATAGCTGCAGGATGAGTAATTCTCCTTCATGTGTCCCAAACGAGAGGAATGACAGCTGTCGTTGAGGGGACACAATGACTTTTCAACATTGCAGATGTATAGTGACTTGGGGACATTTATATTGTCAGTGCGGATTTGGAATGACTCCAGCTGAAGGGGGCTTAGCAATGTCAGTGGGCGCTTTTATTTTGAAATCTCTTTCCCATTTACAGGAGGATGAGCGGGCCGCGGCGGAGATCTATGAGGAGTTCCTCGCCGCGTTCGAAGGGGGTGACAGCAAGATCAAGGCTTTCGTCAGAGGTGGCATCGCTAATGCAACGAAAGGTGAGCTTGACTTGTGAACCATGTGTGAACGAAAAGCTATTCTAAAAAACTGCAGATTCTAATCCAGGGTCAGACAATGGCTTTGTAGTATTATGCAAGTGATGTAAACTGAAGTACACTGATTAAATAAGTGCCTGTATTAATATATTCCATGAGATAAGCAATGCAATTTCGCTTGGGTTCAGCTGTCTGTAAAGGAAACAATACAGTGCAACTGGTAGTCCAAATAATGGGTTTAACACCTTAACACAGTTTAGTACAAGAAACTGAGGCCATTTCTACATGAGGTAAGGATTTATGTATCGTGAATCTCCTCTCTTTTGCAGAAGAAGCTGCGAGCGATGATAAAAGAGGCAAGCTTTACAAACCCAAGTCTCGCTTCGCCGAAACGAAAAGCTTTCTGCCGCTGGAAACCCCTCCACAATTTTTAGCAGTAGAAAAAAATAAAAATGTAAGTATCGCCTCTGGCACATCTTCTTTTTATGGTGGCGTTTTTGCCATGGCCATTTGAGAGTTATGGTGCTTGCATTAAAAATTGAAAAAAAAAAAAAACATCTCTTTTCAGACCTCAAAAAAAGGGGAAAAGGGAAAGAAGAAAAGCAATTTGGAACTCTTTAAAGAAGAACTTAAACAGTAAGGGACTTTTAACGGTTTTCAGTTATGTGGTTGTAAATTATCAGATTTGATCGATTTAATTAACTTGGGTACTTCTGTGCCTCAGGATACAGGAAGAGAGGACGGAGAGGCATAAAATGAAAGGACGGGTCAGCCGGTTCGAGGCCCCCTCTGGCATGGACGGACGGCGCTCCTGTGAGTGACTTTTACTTTGTTTCATCCTGGTGAGAGCAAGGGAATGGCCAGGTCCAGTTCTGATCTGCCAGAGATGTAATTGGTTTATGCACCATCTCTAAGTACATAATTGCACTTATTGTTGGACTTAACAAAGGCAAGTGGCTGTGCTGGAGATATTTAGCTTTTTCACGTTAATAACTGACTTTTTAGTATTTTTGGCCAAGGCATATTAATCAATCAAGTTGCGTGATAAGACTTGGATGGAACAAAAACCATGAACATCTAAACGTCTCCGGCAGTCCTGCACCAGAGTTGGCCGTACCTGGGTTTGAGAGTCTCACTGGGCTAATCCATGCCTCCGTGCTCCTCTCGCCATCCTGTCGCTGGTGGCAACTGCCACCGCCCCCTACCCCTGACACCCCATAGCCGTGTAATACGCTCGCCTGTCTTTGTACAGAAACAAGGTTTTACACTGCTTTTCTGCTTCTTTTAGCGGATGGTTGCTCACGAAGAAACCGTCCCTTCAGTGGTAATTTTATTTTATTTCGTGGCATGCTCTTATTTCATCGTTCGGCAGCCTGACTATATAAGGCAACAATCATGGAAATGTGCTTTTTTGCAGTTCTGGATGAGTCAGCACCCGGATCACATGATGTTGGAGACCCCTCGACGACTAATTTATATCTCGGCAACATTAACCCACAGGTAAAAGGAAGCTGACTCTGGATAACTGTAATAGTCATATTCCTCATTTTATTCCTAAGTCCAGATTTAACACTGTGGCCCATAGCACTGTGGTATTTTGTCGTAGCCTCCCATTTGACTGTTTTTCCATAATATTTATTGTTAGCTTGACTGTAGCCAATCCTGCATACCTTTCATGCAAGAATGAGGCCAGTTATCTTTTCCAAATGGTTTGCTTTTTTTTTTTTTTTGTCCTGGTGCCTGTTCAGGACTGTTATCATTTCTCCAGTGTGTAAATTAACTGTGGGCCAAGGTAGCCTTTTCAGTCATTCATAGCCTTTTCAGTCGTGTCCACTGGAATGGGTCAGCATGCACGCATGTTTGTTCCTGCAGATGAATGAGGAGATGCTCTGTCAGGAGTTTGGTCGCTACGGCCCATTGGCCAGCGTGAAGATCATGTGGCCCAGGACAGATGAAGAACGGGCCAGGGAGAGAAACTGCGGCTTTGTGGCCTTCATGACCCGGAGAGACGCAGAGCGAGCGCTCAAACATTTAAACGGTAAGGCAGAGCATTGACGGCACGAGCATATTACCCATACTGCCACTGTGACAGACCCCTTTGGGTTGCTAAGTCAGTATTAGCATTGGTGATTCAGTAGAACAGTTATTTTGCCTGTGATTCCACTTTACCAATAGAAATATACCTATTGCAGCAATGTAGTGAATCCTTGAAAAGACATGATTTGTAGTTATACATAGTATTGAATTGTCATTGATCATATAAATCTGAAATACGTGGTTGTACCACTCATAACAAAGTATAATCGTACTAACAGTAAAGAGTAATGATGCCATTTGTTAAAAAAACTATTAGAAATTATCATACAAGACTTTATTTATTAATTGTGGTAATTGCTGCTGCTGTCGCAAATGTCTGCCAACAAAAAAAACCTGACTGGAATTGAATTATTTTAGGAAAGACCATCATGAATTTCGAGATGAAGCTGGGCTGGGGCAAGGGTGTCCCGATCCCACCCCACCCCATATACATCCCGCCCTCCATGATGGAGCACACCCTCCCTCCGCCCCCCTCCGGCCTCCCCTTCAACGCTCAGCCCCGCGAGAGGCTAAAGAACCCCAACGCCACCCTGCAGCCCCCGCCCAAAAACAAGGAGGAGTTTGAGAAGGTAATTCACTGGATAATTCACCATTCATTTCGGCCATTGCAATTTCTCATCCAAAGTGCGTATTAAGCAGGAAAATAAAAAATTTTTTTACTTGTCCAAGTGCATATGGTCCCCGACTTACGATTGGGTTACGTTCCGGTAAAACAATCTTAAGTGGAAAATATTGTAAGTCGAAAGTGCATTTAATACACCTCACCTCCTGAACATTATAGCCTAGCCTAGCCTACCTTAAAAAGGCTTAGAACACTTGCATGAGCCTGCAGTTTGGCAAAATCATTAACACAAAGCATGTTGTATAATAAAGTGCGGAATATCTCTTCTAATTTATTGAATACTGTACTCAAAGTCGTAAGTTGGACCATCGTAACTCGGGGACCGTCTGTACATTGTTTTGATACGCAACATTAATCAGAGTGATCCAAAAAAAAAAAAGTTACTATTTTAGATTGAGGTCTTAGTATTGACTAAAATCATTTATTCAAGCTAGCTGAACATACAGTGAAAATGAAAATTCATAAGCAATGAGTTTATATTTGCCTTGCCAAAACAATAGCAATAATGATGTAGTGATTTGGTAAGTATGAGGAGAAATCTGAATTATGACTGTTTTTCTTTTATTGACAGTATAATAACTTGCATTTGGGTGATTGCATTACGTAATGGTTGCAGATTGACATAACATTCAGTTTATACTGCTTAAATTGTATCGACTGTTCATTATAGCTTAAGTGAAACTTGCCTTGTCTATATATCTGAAGTAGTTTATTCATTGTATGTGGAATAGAATTGGGCATTAACCTAGATAACTTAAGTCAGGTATAAACCACTTCAGTTATTGAGATGCACTAAATATATCCTTCATTCAGAAATTTTTGGAGAGTATGGTGTAAGCGTTTTCTTTGTATGAAGTTTTAAAACTGACATCAGTAATGTATAGAGCAAATTTTTTTGATGCATTTTAAAAGTATTTTGACTGTTTGTTGTGTTCAAACAATACTCACATATTCTATGTTTATTATCTGATGTGACTTCATATCCAGACTCTGTCGCAAGCCATAGTCAAAGTGGTTATCCCAACAGAAAGGTACATGTTTTTCTTTTTTTCCAAAATTGACTTAATGTAGACAAAAACCAATTCCCAGTATCATTTACAAAAGAAAGTTAGAATAATTGGATAAAGCATGCTACAGGAGGTCGGTTTGGGAGAGCAATAGTCGAGAGGGAAAAGTTGAGTGAATTCAGTTGGGTGAGGTGTCACAAACTTCCCTGTGTGGAGCTTGATGTCTGTTACCATGGAAACAAAGTTTTACAGGTCTTTTGTCTGGGGATCTCAGTAGCTAACAGTCTTTTGCAAATAACTTAATTATGCTGCTATTTGGTAATGAATTAGTCATCAAGCTACTGGTCACATTTCCACATTGTGCACTGTTTTATCACGATGAAAACTACACCCAGTGGTATCGCTACAGTGCTGATTGTTACAACTTTGCACCGGGTAATTGTTGGTTGTGGTTGCACTGCCGAGGGGTATCGTCACATTCACACTCCCCCTTAAAGTGTGTAATTGTGTACTTCCTGTCCTGTATTTGCATCCTCGCATAAGATTGCCAGTGAAGTGTTCCGCATGGTCGCTGTTTTCATGGTGTGATGCAGGTGGCTCTATATTGTATCCCGAGCGTTACAGACTGGTGTAAAATCATTGGCGAGTATTTAAAAATGAACCTTAGGGAAATATTTGAGATGGGCAAGCAGACACCCACCAAGTCGGAAATTACCAAGTCGGTACATTCTTTCGCACTCTGACCAACTCGGCACTATCTGGTGTAAATTTCTTACAGTTAATGTTAAACCCAGCAAATCGTTCCGCCTTTTAGTTATCAGAAAATTGATACGTCATATACCGGCATATTTTAATATCACAAATGGGCACCATAGAACCGTTGAAGTCAGGAGTACATGACACCACGAGACTATTGCTCACTCCAACCGCGCACCTCCTGGGCCTCTGTCAGCCGAGCATGGGTACAGCCAGCCCCAATCCCTGTAGTCTGAGTGACCTTTGACCTTTGACATTGGCCTTGGTGAGCTGCACAAGCTGAGCTGTCTCCAGCAGCGAGGGACCCGAAAAGCGTCACACGGGACGGATTGGGAAAGTATTCAGGTTTTTACCTGACACGGGTACGATCGGCTCCGACACATGTGACTGTGTTACATATAAAGGCATCCCCTGTTGTTTTGTTGGCCACTTTTAGTCTAATCTTACATCCCCACCAACCCCCTCCTCCACCAACCCCACCTAAATTACCTCAAAATGCATTATACGTTAGTTGTCCTATAGCATATACCTTTTGCCCCAAATTTGTCATTCACATTTGTTCACTGTCATACGACATTAGAGAATGCCATTTTGTAGCCATATTTATAACCTCCCAATTATCATTTGGGATAGGTGTTGTTTAATGTTATCCATTAATGCTGGTAGTCACCTATTTGATTGTAATTGAATGGTATTAAATGACGTTGCATTTGCAGATTCTCATTTATTGATATTGTCAGTCAGTTTTAATTCTTACAAAAGAAAAGCAGTCAAAATATCCTCTGTTTTGATTCCTTATGTAAACGGATTTAAGTAGTTCATATTTTCTAGCGTGGGTTTATTCATTCTTTATTTCTTGCGAACTAATGTGATATCCACAGTAATTTTGTTAAGCATTAAGATTACCATAGGGTAAGGATAGATTACCCTATTTTTTGTATGAATTAAAATACCTCAAGGATATATTTATATTATAAGTCCAGGATATTTAGAAGTCCAGATTATAAAGTATATAACCATTGTGTAAAGTTATTTTTATAACCAAGACATGGACAGATTGTCAGCATTTTATTATTTTCAAGAAAGAAATCAAAAGGTGCCATGAAATGTCAAGTAAAAATCTGAGAATGAGATTAGTTGTTCATTTCAGTTGTAGTATGAAGTCCATCCTTAGACATTAATGTAATTTATTACATTAACCCTGTCAATAACCCCTTCAGTAGTTGTAAAGTCCCACTTGAAGCATTGTGTAGAAGAGGTGCAGTGTTTCTGTATGACGATTCTGAATCTGTTTGCTCTAACTGTGTTTTTCTTGTAGGAATTTGCTCTCCTTGATTCACCGAATGATCGAATTTGTGGTGCGTGAGGGACCCATGTTTGAAGCCATGGTGATGAACCGAGAGATTAGCAACCCCATGTTCAGGTGAGCACAACGCCGCTCTTTCAGCCTTCATTACTGTTATATTAAACATCTTACTGGATTGGCGGGATTATGCCTTTTGATATGTGATTTCAAGTAGCAGCTAACTTCTGTTAAGTGTAAAAGCGTAAATGGAAGGATAGGTGCAGGTTGGCTTTGTACTGGAGTAGTCACATAACAGGAGGAATTCATATTGGAGCTGGTTCACTTTCTCTGACGTGGTATCCATTTGCAGCGAGGTGACTGTGCTTCAAATTAAGCATGTTGTATTTCCTGTCTGGAGAGAAAATCAGGTTTGATGTGTTGGAGTCAGTCGCTTTCAGTTTCAAAAACAATGATGAAGTCATTCTTTAACTTGTTCACCCTCCCCGTTTTAATCATTAGGAGTCATGCAATTAATAGTGACTAAATGTCAGAACTGTAAGCTCAGTATGTGAACAGAAATCTTGCATTACCTATTGCGTACTGCTCGTGTCTCACGCCTCTGAATAATAAAACGTATTCTTTTGATTAAAATGTGTCCAATTAAATGTACGTTTTCATGAACTGAGAAATGGGTTTGAAAGATTCAGGGCTTTTAATGAGCCTAATTAAATATGTATTTGTGTGTGTCAGTATTCCTTCAGCCATGTGTGTCAGCTGACCCAGGAAGTCATTCTCCTGTTCTTCCCTTCTGTCACAGGTTCCTGTTTGAGAATCAAAGTCCTGCACACGTATACTATAGATGGAAGCTCTATTCCATCCTACAGGTGAGAAATCGATATTCACGCATATGTTATCGTGATGATGATGTATGTGACACTGAATGCCACTGCGTGACAGTTTCATCATTGCACTGCTTCTGTTGTGTTCTGCATTTACCTTGTATAGTCAGAGGAAATGGTGCAGGGTTTGAAATGAGCTTTCCTTGTCAGCCACCCCTAACGCAACTATAACTAACAAACATCCCATGCCATGTTCAAGTCAAACTTTGTAATTTTATTTTGCCAGCCAAAGGGAAAATCTACCAGCAGTTGCCCGTAGACTTGCAATAATATCGCTTCTGGGTGGGGTGGGTGTATTAGCCAGGGTTCCCGCTCCTTCTGTGTTAGTTTCATGCAGTGAGGATGGATCCCACCGGCAGCCCTGCTTGTTGTCTGTTAGGTTTGCTTCTCCAATCCATGTGAGCTGTATTGTTGAACTGTGAGACCTGCGGGGTGTAATTAGTCATTGGCTTACAGACGTTTGCAACTGAGGAGAGTAGATATTTCAGCTGCAAACCTCCTGAGTACAGACACAGCAGTGCCTGGGGAAAACACAGTAAGCGGTATGCAGTTGGGGGCAGACAGAAGTAATGGAGTGCGAGAGTGTCCCACTGACGATCGAAAATGTCTCTGCCGCAGGGAGACTCTCCCACCAAGTGGAAGACGGATGACTTCCGCATGTTTAAGAACGGGTCCATGTGGCGCCCGCCTCCTCTCAACCCGTACCTGCACGGGACCCCGGAGGAGGAAGACGAGGAGGAGGAGGAAGAGGCCAGCAGAAAAGGCTGCTTGAAGGATGAGTGAGTTTTTTTTCACCGTGATGGGTGGACTGGAGGTTCCCCAAACTGGTCCCTCAGCAGTAGAGGGGATAAATGACCTGTCTTAGCCCTTAAGATTGATGTCCATGTCTGAAACCTATATTACTAAAAGTAATACATTTTAAGTGTAATTAAACCTTAACTCTTTCGCGAGATGGTTGGTCATTTCCAGTACAGGGAATATTGGGGTTGTTCCATTTATTAATAAACACACAGATCATTGATTGGTGAATCTATTGGCCAGTCAAACATTCGGTCACCATACCGGCCTGTGCCATGTCCCTCTTATGGCCCATTCCCGCTGCAGTGAGCGAGACAAGCTGGAGGAGATTCTGCGGGCCCTGGCGCCCAGAAAAGGCGACATCGCCGAGGCCATGGTGTTCTGCCTCAACCGCGCCGACGCTGCCGAGGAGATCGTGGAATGCATCGCAGAGTCGCTCTCCATTCTCAAGACCCCTCTGCCAAAGAAGGTTAGGCCACAACCAAACCAACTGATTTGACAGAGGGAGGAATCAGGGACAGGAAATGAGATTAGCAACATGCTCCTGGAATTGTACCCTCACATGAGCGATATAAATGTACAATGCACTATGTTCCAGTCCTGTATTGGAAGCTTAGGTATGAGATATTAAGCTTATTCAAACATCATTGCTCCTTTGGCTGTACATTATACATAATGCATAGCTAAAGGAGCACATTATGATTATTGCTATATATATTATATATATATAGCAATAATCATATTACAAAGGCTGTAGGATCTTGCCAAAGGCATCTTTAACTTCATACAAGTTTGGACAATATGTATTTTTTGTTTCTTTTCCCCTCCAGATTGCGCGATTATATTTGGTATCAGATGTCTTGTACAACTCATCAGCTAAAGTCTCCAACGCCTCATACTACAGAAAATTGTAAGTATACACTTTTTACTGTGGTAGATTTTTTATTTTTTTTTAAATTGTAGGCTGGAATTTGATTTCCGTTTTTTCCCTCCATTCTGTTTTTTTTTTAACCATACAGCTTTGAGACGAAACTTTGTCAGATATTCTCCGATCTCAATGCCACCTACAAGACCATACAGGGCCATCTGCAATCCGAAAACTTCAAGGTATATTCCTTCAATTGTTATCATAATAAATGGATAAATAAGTTAATAGATAAGTGTAAATGAATGCATGCATAAGTCCACCAGTGGGTCATCATCTCCTTGTATATAACAATATACAATAATATTTTGCAATAGTATGCAAAATCCCCTGATGACCCACTGATATGCATGTGTGCTTAATATTATGGCTTTGCTTTGTTATCTATTATTTGCTGTCTCATGGTGAGAGCTAGAAACTCCTGGAATATCTAAATTGGAATAGCTGTAACAAGTTGTGAATCACTGACTTGCCTGCACCAAATAAAAAAATCTTTCTTTACAGAATGCAGTGATTGGTTAACGCTAGTGTATGATACAATAGCCACCCGTTTGAGGTTTCATAAAACTCTGCTCTTCCATTACCGGTTCTCTTTCCTCCCCCCAGCAAAGAGTGATGTCGTGTTTCCGGGCATGGGAAGATTGGGCGGTGTACCCAGACCCCTTTCTGATCAAACTGCAGAACATTTTTCTGGGCCTGGTTAGTCTGGATCCGGATAAGGAAACCATCGCTCCTGTTCTTGAGGTGAGAGTCTGGGTAAAAGAATGCCGGACAAGCCCCCTTTCCACTGTAGCCGTTGCAGGCCTCACCGTGAAGTGGCCACAAAGAAAAATATAATTACTCAGCACTATATTAATCAAACCTTAAATGCAAGCTTCTGTTACTCAGGCAGGGTTCAGTCATTGATCTGTTAATCGAATATTAATTTCGGCTCATTGTCTCTGGGTGCAGCCGGAGGAGCCTGCAGAGGACATCGATGGAGCCCCCATCGTGGTGGAGGAGCTGGACGGGGCGCCGCTGGACGATGTGGACGGGGTGCCCATCGAGGCTCCCATCGACGGAGCTCCCCTTGACGACCTGGATGGGGTCCCCATAAAAGCGGTGGAGGAGGACCTGGACGGCATTCCCTGTGAGTAACTATGGAAAGACCTTCCAAAGAGCAGCTCCTCACCTTTGAAAGTGTCGTTTTCAGTTGATATTCCTGTCATTCCGATTTCACAGTGAAAATATAGATGTTGTTGTCTGCCATTGACCCTGTCTGGTTCATTACTTACTGTACAAGGTTTCAGGTGGTGA
This sequence comes from Albula goreensis, assembly GCA_022829145.1. Taxonomy (NCBI): domain Eukaryota; kingdom Metazoa; phylum Chordata; class Actinopteri; order Albuliformes; family Albulidae; genus Albula; species Albula goreensis. The sequence goes on along the minus strand of CM040764.1, from coordinate 3,560,536 downwards.
TACCATGTTCATGTCCTATTGAATTACATTACCAAGGGGATCCTATTACCTCTTGTATTGTCCTTAGTCGTGCCCCTTCAAGAATATTCATTACGTTGTGTAAAATTGAGAAGCTTCAGCTTCATTTGTTGAGAAAGAGAACTTAATGTTTAAAACAGTGATTACATTTAGAGCTAACCATCTGGTAAATGTATCAATGCTATTATATCCAAAAAATCATTTAGGGATCAGTGGGCCGTTTCCTCACTGAAATGACTGAAGTGGTTTTTATGTGTGCTTTTTCCCCCATCTGATGCTTTAGTTGACCATTCTGGCCAAAAACCAGCTTTCAAAATGGCACCTTCAAAATGGGAGGCGGTAGATGGATCGGCACTGGAAGCACAAGGTGAGACTTCGCTATGGGTCAGAAACCTCTCGTGTCCTGTATTGTCAGATATGGCCAGTTGCTAAAGATATATTCATATGTTTTTGTTTCTCCCAGCTGTAACAACCTCCAAATGGGAGGTATTTGATCAACCGGAAGAGACTGAGAGGGGCATTAAGAAGTAAGTGGAACTGAATGTTACATTCAGTGGCGGTGTGTAACTGAAATTGACAAGTGGTTACAATGATTAATGCTAATGAGCTGGACAATTATTAGAATACTGATACAGGGCTTATCACGATTGTGAAATTTGGGTTGGGAATTGAATTGCGTACCCCTGCTTCTTTCTCGCCTTGCCAACAGTGTGGCCAGTAGTCTGTCGTTGCAGGTATGCAAATTCCTCTTTTATAATAGGGGCTTTGTTTCCACAGGGAGGAGGCGGTGAGCGAAGATGAGGAAGACTCCAAGGGTCCCGTCTCGACAGAGCAGCCGCCGCACCCAAACCCAGCTAGGGCCACTGACTCCTCCGACTCCAAAGCCTCAAAGTTCTCCGAGATTAGTGAGGAGAGGCGAGCCAAACTTCGGGAGATAGAGGTACCAATCTCAGCGTCGGTTGGGTTGTCTGTGTCTGCAGCCGTGATGGTTGAAATGAGATATCATGAACCCCATTTTGGGTGAAGTGACACTCAGCTGTCAATCATAGTTATTTCAACCAATCAAAAATGTAAATGTGATTCACATCATTCACTAAGCCACTCATACCATACATTAGCTCCTCCCATTTTTGGTTCTATGAAACCTCACTTTCCCATCAGTCGCGGTACTATGGTTCTCATGTCGGTGCCCATCAGATACATTTCAGTGGTATAACAGATCATCCTGTCTCCATTATTTGCGCGCAGCTGAAAGTGATGAAGTTCCAAGATGAACTCGAATCAGGCAAGCGACCCAAGAAGTCTGGACAGAGCATCCAGGAGCAGGTGGAGCACTACAGGGACAAGTTACTACAGAGGGTGAGGAAACAGATTGTCAGGTTCGCTGTGCAAGATAATAGCTGTCGTGGAATATGAACAGGTTGCGAAAGAGAACAGTAGTATCGTAATTAATATAGCTGGGTGTGGGGGTGCTGGTATCGACCTGCTGGGCTTCCTCGACTGGCCATTTTTTAAATAACGTTTCTTGCCTTAATTCATTTTCAGGAAAAAGAAAAGGAAATCGAAAGAGAGAAAGAAAAAGAACGAGAGAAAGAAAAAGAAAGGGAGAAGAAAGAGCAGGAGAAAACGGAGGTCCGCTTGAAAGATGAGAAGGATAAAGACGATTCGACACCAACCAGGAAAGAGAGGTAAAGAGTTTTCTCAGGCTGGTCTGATTATCTGATGAAGGTAGAACTGTGTGCTTTCCTGCATGAATAGCAAACCAATCCAGGTTTCTCCACAAATAATGCAGTTCTGTGCCACTTTGTTCCTATTCTAGTGCCACAATGACAAATTAGCCAAACTTAAGTGAAAAGACTTTGCAATTAGCCAAATTGATGAGTTGGGCCTTGTCTATGAGACCAGATCATTTAAATGCTGCTAAGAATAGCCATGAGCTAAATGTTTCTTTGGGTCTAACTGTCAATATCCATAGTGATGATCTTAAATTCTGTTTTTGTATGTATTTTAGATTGTTGTCTTAAAAAGGATGTCTTTTGTGAGTTGCCTCTTGACAAGGTTCCCCTTTGAAAATTGTAAAATAAAGGCTATATAAAATTAGAGTAAATGTAAAAATATCTATGCTGAATGCACTGTAGAGATTTTTGGCTTGAAGGGTAATGTTTGTGTGAAATGGCGCCCCCTTGTGACCAGAATGTTCCTCCTGCTTTTGTTGCCAGGAAGCGCAGGCACAGCTCCTCGCCCAGCCCCACGCCCAGCAGCAGCCGGCGTGCACGGTCCCCCTCTCCTCGCTCTGAACGCTCCACGCGGTCCTACAACAAGGACAGCAGCTCCCGCTCCTCGCACAAAGACTCGCCGCGTGACAGGAGTAGGAAGTCCTCCAAGAGGTACGGCCTTTTTAAGGGACTGTCCAGGGCTGGGTTCACGTGATGTCATAGATGTCATAATGGGATTTTAAGGGCTTATTAGGTTTAGTATATGTGAGGGTGACATTCAGTGAAAATAGAGTTTTTGAGCTGAAGTTGTACAAGAATTCTTTTGTGCTTCTTGGAGTACTTGTCATTGTACATGTTTTTATCCCTCTTTTTTCTGCTTTATATTGAATTATGTATTAGCTGGTGGCCTGTGACCTATTGGATGTAAATGCTTGAAAAATACATATGAATAATACACTTCCGTTTCTGACCTGACTCGATTTTTAATTTCACTTTCAGGTCACCTTCGGCACCCAGGACACCCAAACGATCACGCAGGTCACGATCAAGAACCCCAAAGAAATCAAGCAAGAAGTCGAGATCAAAGTCCAAATCGCCACACCGGTCCCACACACCCAAAAAATCCAACAAGAAATCCAGGTCCAAGTCCAGATCACCTCACCGGTCTCACAAGAAATCAAAGAAGAGCAAACACTGACAAACCCCCCCCCCCCTTCCCCAGTCACCCCCCACCCCACCTACAGCTGTGATGTAGAAATAACCGGGGCTGCAGTTTTGTTGTTTTCTTTTGTACGTGCCTCTAAAAGATGGAAAAAGAAAAAAACTTGGAGAAATCTTCCTTTTCTCTCCACCCTTAATCTTCTGTTTTTTTTTTTTTTTTTTTTTCTAATTTCCTTCTACACATACGGCCATGTTGTGTCTCCATAATCAGAGCCAACACTGTTTGATATTGTAAGATAATAATAATTATTACCGGTGTCCCGAGTTTCTGCACGGATACGATCCTGGTGGCAGATCAGCCTGTTTTTTCCAGACAGATGACTGTAGTCTTATTTTCATGATGGTTCATTTTTTTGTAGTTCTCATTAAAAGAATTTAAAATATGACTTGTTGTTTTATTAGTGACACAGTACACATGTTTCCTTTTCAATGGCAATTTAAATTTTCTGATGGTTTTTACTTTTTAATGAATGAGTGATAAATCTGTGGTATGTAATTACAGAACTGGAGAAACGCTGCTAGTATTTGTCATCACAATATAAGTATCTGTTATATACACATTCAAATGGTTGCATAAATCAGCACAATTTTATAGTTTAGTATGAATCTTGAAAATATTTGAAAGAACCTTGAATCCACTTGTTTCTGTGAGGAGGAAGTGTTGAGCCACAGGAGAGAAAATGATTTGTAACTCTATGTGGGTCATAAACAAGGATAACTGGGGTACCAGGTTCTTTTACCTACTCTAAAATGGCTGACAGCACATGTAGCTCATGGAACTACATGACCATTACCATGGAAACATACTGTTGCAGGTGATAAGAATTGGGAAAACGACATGCATGCTTTGCGACCTGAAGCTAAGCACCTTCTTATATAGTCCATGGCTGAATGGCCTACATATTGTGTACTGCCAGCACAAAAGTACCAGGGCTGCCTTCGTCAGGAATTAAACAGTCTTTAATCATAAAGAAGTTATTTTATTATTGTTTTGATAGTTATAATTAAGAGGTTGCAAGGACTGATGTTTTATACATTACAATTATCTTGAGTCATCCAAAAGAAGGATAAGAGAGTCTGTTCTTCATTCGTGTGAATTACAGTGGACAGGATGGTGTCACAACTTATTTTAAAAAAAACTGACCATAATTTGTCAAAACAGGGTATGTTCTACCGCAATTACCTACCCGTTCTCCAATACATTTTTGCTCTAAATGGGTACATACAGCAGAAAGAGCTGGCACATGTACAGGGTGTAGCAAAAATATTTAAAGCTAAAAGAAAGCTCACAAACAATTTAACATATTTGGTTGCAGTTAGTTTGTACCTAGAAAGTTACTTTAGTGGGGTACATTACATGTACAACACATTTCAGTTATTGAAAATTTATTTTAGGGTCTCTTATGAGCCCAAAGAAAATCACAGTATTGTCTCTCAATATCCTCTACAGGGTATGCGTTATATACGGTCGTACTTTCTTGCTTTGGGTTTAAATATCTCAGCTGGACAATGCAAAGACGGTTGTTGTTGATGTATTATTCGTATTTCAATTAACAGAGAAATTATAATGGGTAACCCAAATACAGTACACGAATGCGCAGATCCTGTTTGTGTTCCCACGTGACAGAATAACAAGTTTGACCCGATAGGGATGCCGTAGACGACGGCGCAGGGAGCGAAACTTTTTGAACGATGTGCCATGGACGGCTAAAATAAATGTAACGGTACAACTCTTAAGCCAGTTGTTTATATTATCACATATGACCCCTATCTGTAAATTTAATAAAAATGGAGCAGGGTCTGGAAATGTCCGCCATGATTCCTGCTTTGCAGGAACTTGAAAGGTAAGTCATTTGCTTGTCGTCAGGTACCTCCAAGTGTCTCGCGCTGGCTAGCTTTAGCATGCACGCTGCTTGCTAGTCAGAATTGCTGAAGTATTTTGAGAGAATTGTTTTTAACCTCACCTTTTTTCAGTGAAACAATATTATCTTTTATTTCACAGTGCCAGTTCGACAGAGTACAACAGCGTTGTGCAGAAACCACGACAAATCCTTTGCCAGTTCATTGACAGGATATTGACAAATGTTGACGTCGGTAAGATGTTCATGTTAGAATAACTACGCATACCTTCAATGACATATGACCTGTAACTTAAGTTCTTCAGAAAAACAACAGTCTACCTTCTTGTCGTGTGAACTGGGGTTTAAATGCAGAATGTTAATGTTTATTAAGACCACAATAACATAATTTTCTGCCATCCGAGGGTCTTTGGAAGTTATAAAATTCTGTTCTCCATGCCATATCGTCAGAGTAATGCAATAGAGGGTTGTTCAAATGGTGTTGAACTGATTCCTGGTTACACAGTCATGTCATAATAAGAGTGTGTTCGTTTTAGTCGCCTTGGAGCTGTCCAAGAAGAGCAGTCCAGCGCCTCCCTGTGTGATGCTACTGGACTTTGTGCAGCACATAATAAAGTCTTCCCATCTGATGTTCATGAGCCCAGCCTGTCAGCTGGAACATGTGAAGGAAGTGGAGCACAGCTGCGCTGGTAGGACTTGCTTTTCCTTTAGCCCCTCCCACTTCCCTCCGCCTCACAGTTCTGCTCTTCACTCCACTTTCGTTCACCGCCCCTGAGAATTTTCTCCATCACAACCTGTCACTCCTTATAGTAGGAGCACATTGGGGGTGGCCTGTAGTGTAGCGGCTGAGGGTGGTGGTTCAAGCCCCAGCAAGAGCACCATTGCTGATAGGCCTTTGAGCAACTCCACATTGCTCCCATGGGGGATTGGCCCTTGGCTAGCGTAATCAACTGTCAGTCCCTTTGGATCAAAGCGTCAGCTAAATGATGATAATGTAATGTAACATTGTACGTCAGATTACACCATAGACATTGCATCATAGACATTGCATTTACTAAAGTTTGGGGTGATATGTTTAATTTTCAAATTCTTCGTATTTGGTTTACCGTAGAAAATGTATTCCCTCCCTCACTGGGTCTGTGGTTGAGAGGGCTTGGAACTGCTTATTTGGGAGTCGCAAACAGTTTGGGTGAAAAGTAAATCACAGAATTGATTTGTTATTTTTATGCGTAAACTCGGCCTATGCCCTGTGTCTCTCGCCCTGTACAGATTTCAGCAAATGGATGATCAATCGGCTCCTGAGGATCGCCGCTGTGCCCGAGTGTGAGAGCCTTCATCAGAAGATCGCGTTGGTCATCTGCTCTTTACTGCACCTTTTCAGAGCCAAGAGCCCCGTTATTTTTGGGGCGCTGTCCTGGGAGCTGATCGGACTTGCGCAGGATCTGGTTGCTGCCCGAGGGAGTTCTCATGGAGGACCCCAGGCATTGCCAGTCACGCTGGAGAGGTTCTCGGTCACGCCGGGGGACACTGCCAGTTACCTCACGCCCTCTGCTCTGCGGGTGGCCTCCGGGGACGCCGCAGAAACACTTGAAGCCACGGCGCTGGTGGTCCTGACGGACGTCCTGCGGGGCGTGTTCTTCCGGGGCCGGACGGTGGCCGTGTGGGAGCTGGGCTGCGCGGACATGGCATGGGGTGGGCCCAAGCTGAAGAGGGTCGCCATGGCACTGCTGGCTCACGCGGTGGAGCTTGGGGGCTTCCCCGAGAGACAGGCCCAGGCTTTCTTCTCGGCCTACCTGTGGGTGCTGGAGTCCCTGGACGGCGTTGACCCCGCCGACCTGGGGCTGTACGCGCCTGCGCTACGGAGGCTGTCCAGCCTTGTGTTCGTCCCCGAGCGGCACGCCCACTCGCGGTTCGAGCGGGTTCATCTGAACGCCCTGATGGACACGCTCCACGGGCTCCTGGCCGGGGGGATCCTGGAGCGGCTGGAGTCCGAGGAGGCGCGGGCGACCCTCCGTGAGACCTTCCGCTTCCTCCTGGGCTCCGTCCCGCTGGGCTACGAGACCGCCGGCCAGATCAGGAGGGAGCGCGTTAGCCACATCTGCGGGACCCTCATCCAGACCATCGGCTCCCAGACGCACATGGAGGTCAGCGTTCTGCAGGCTCCGTTTCTTTCATTCATCCTCTTCACAAGACAACTTCTTTTCTTCATCCAACATACACATACAGTCACGATACATAAGGCTTTCGTATTTCTCCCCTGAGAAAATTACAGTGTCGTTGTCTTCACTATGTGCAATTATGTCAATAGATTTAGCTACAAAGACATGAAAATGAAAGTGAATCCATGCGCTTTATTGCAGCGCTCATATAAGCAATTCTGCAATACAGATTACACAATGTAACAGACTTTGCTAATGAAGGACTTATTTATTCAATCTTATTTTCAAAAACAGCGTGCTATCTTAATTTTGGGATACCATTTCCTCATCGCACCCGTTTTTTCTCAGTTGTAGTTCTCAGTTGTAGTTCTGGCTTTTTCCACGTTGGTTGACTTTTTGTTGGTTGACTTTTTGTTGGTTGATTGTTGCTGTTTCTCCTATTATGGTCCCAGTACCTGGAAGGGTTTCTGCATGCTGCCCTGATGTGTGAATTGACAGACCTCGGTCAGGAGGCTTACGTCGGCTCCCTGGACTCGGACGAAGACTGCGTTAATGAGAGTGAGATCCCGGCCAAGAGGCAGTGCCTGTCTCTGGGGCCCCTACCCGAAGCGTCACCTAAAACTCCTCTGGCGTAAGGAACTATATCAGGATCATTTCCTTATCGCAGCTGCCATATTAGGGGCCTCTATAAGTTTTGAGGTAAGGAGTTTTAACCCCCCTCTCGTTTTCCGTGGGTTCAGCGTGAGTCAGACGGAGATGAGGTACCAGAGTGAGACCTGGGCCCTTGTGGACGCCAGGCTGGAGGAGCTGGTGGCGCAGCTGAAGGACCAGCCCCTCCCCACGGCCGTCTGCACCCTGGAGGGCGTGGCCGTCATCCTGCACCTGGCAGCTCTGTGCTCGGGACACACCCACAGCAGCCCAGTGACCAAGTACGCCCACGAATGTAGATTAACCAACCTGTTAAGAGGTTAAGGAGACCTCACTCTCCCATCACTCATTTCTGCTAGTTATAGGTAGTTGTCACATGTACTCTGTGTGCTGTTTTTTGAGTTTTCAGTTCATTTGTGCGCATGTTAGCCTACATTTAGTAAGTGCACAGAAAATGTGTATCTTTATGAAGTGTGTCCTTGCCTCTTGGGCTCAGAAATGTCTGTAAGCAGCGCTCTGTGTGCCTCTGAAAGTGTTTCTTCTCGTTTCTCCCTGTGGCGTGATGGACAGCACTGAGCTGGGTGCGTCTGGTTCGGCTCTCCTAGGAGAGGCGGCAGGTCCCGCAGCCAGACCCCAGCTGATCTGGGTCCGGCCCGAAACACTGGCCCAGGCGCTGGAGAGCTGCCGCACCGCGCTGGCCAATGCCGACGGCGGGGAGGAGCTGGAGCCCTGCGTGGACCGCACCATCAGGATCCTGGACGCCATTCTCTACATGAGCTGTAAGCAGGCGGGGAGGCAGGATTGTAACTGCTGAACATACAAATACAAGGGAAACTTTGCATCGTAGAGAGATAAAATGATGCTGCACACTGTATAATGCGACTTACGAATGAGAACAAATGTACATGATTTGTTTAAAAAAATAACTAACATCATCTGACCAGTCCTTGGTATTTTAAAAGATGCAATATATTAAATTCAGGAAAATTACCCATATTGAAATTTCAAATCTCATAAACAAGGGTTCATACCTAATTTAGGTTGATGTCAATAAGCAGCATGTGTCTAAGATGCCATTTCCAGTCATCCATGAAAACATTAGTCATTTAGCAGGTGCTTTCAGTTCAGAATGACATACAGGAAGTGCACCTGCTCAGCGACGGAAATGCAGCAGCATCAGGTTCCGGAGTTGTAAATTATTTCAAAATATACTATTATTTATTAAATTATTTGTTTGCCTTCCCCCTCCACTGTTTTGCAGTGGGCAGCAAGAATGACCTCCATAAGAGCGTGTGCGCCCTGCTGTCTCTCCCCTGGGTGTGTGAACACGCCTCCCACCCGGCCTACCAATCAGCCGGCTTCTCGTCAAACCTCCTGAGCCTCAGCCACAAAACAGCGGCCTCATTCTGTAAGACCCCCTCAGGTTCAGCACTTCATACTGCTGTTTTCATTCTACAAATATATTAACTGTCATTCCTTCATAAGAAGAATGTATTCATTTAAAATAGAGAAGTCTATAACACCCGTTTATGGTGGATTAAAGGCTCTTTTGGTCCCTCACAGCTCCCAGTGCCCGAGCGCACTGCGTCTTCCTGCTGTCCCTGCAGCCGAAGAAAACGTGCCCAGACTGGAGGTCGTCCGTATACCGTTGGTCACTGCAGGGCCAGAGCGAGGGCGTCAGGAGCTGTGCCGTGCGCGGCTTCCCCATCCTGCTGCACAATCTGGGGATGAAGTCCTACAGCCTGATCCATGAGGTGCTGCTGTAGGTACCCCTACTGAGCGCGCTCCATGGAGCACTGGCAGTGAACGTGTTCTCTCACTGTGGATCTTAGCCTCGGCCTTTGTCTTGCAGGGACCCCTGTGTTTGTTCATGTACAAACCACAGTTGCAGTCTCCGAGTTGTAACAAGCTGTTCATATATTTCAAGCATTTTTCACAATGAGCATACTACTGGTATATTCTCACTGTCAGCACACTCAAACATTGTCACAGTTAGAACGTGCTCTAACTTACTCTCTCACTGAGCATGCTCAAGCACACTAACTGATCTTGCTGGAGTATAGTCATATACCAGGAATTAACCATTACAGAAGAAATTTCCAAAAAGTCAGATTTCTGTGTTCCACAGGAAGTGCATCTACATCATGTTAATCTTGTTTTGTTATTACTCTTATCAGCAGACATTAATTGCAACACTAACAAACAGTACACATATCTGCTACATATATCCAGGTATGAGAAGTAAGGTAGTTAACTGGCTACTACAATGCAGTGGAGTGCTGTAATGCATATTGTAAAATTGCTCACTTTAATGTCCAGGAGCAGGCTGCAGGACAGCTCTGTCCAAGTGAAGAGAGAGCTGGCAGGAATCACAGGGCAGCTGGCTTGCTGCCTGGCAGAGAACTCCCAGCTCAGGGTCCCGTTGGTCCAGCCTGACCCACCGGAGACTTTCCTCTGCACCCGGCTCTCCGTTGATGCCTTGCACTCCAACAAAGCCACTGCCATTGGTGCCTCCATTTTCACTCCCTTCTTGGCGCTCCTCAAACCGGACTCCCACAGCACGGTGAAACTAGGTGTGTGGAGGTTCCCTCCGCCTGTAACTCTGCAACAGTGGGTATAGATAAACAACTCAATCCTGGTCCTCGATACCAACAGGATGTGCGAATTCTTTTTGTCGTTGGTCAAAACTCTAATTTCTTTTTTTTGGTTGAAATTGTGTGGAATTTAAGGTGAAACCAAAGATCAGCAGACCCTGTGGCTTTCAGGAACCAGGCATGAGAACGACCATTGCAGTTTCATTCAAGTTCAAACTTGATTCACCAAAATAAACTTTTCTCATATCCGTAACACATTTATAAAGCTGTAATACAGCTATATAGATGTTTTACAGATGTAATACATATGTAATATAAATGTAATACTGCTGTACAACTGCCCATGAGGTTGTGACCCAGCGTTGTTACTCTGTCTGCTCTGTCCACAGCTTTTATAAGGAACATCCCACACCTGTGCAAACACCTGGCGGTGGGAAACGGAGACCCGGACACTAAGTCACTGGTTAGTGCCCTCCTCGGCCTCATTGAGGACCCAGCGGAGGACGTCCGCATGGCATTTGGGCGGAACATCAAACACCTGCTGGAGTGCTGGCAAGAAGACGACAACCTGAAAGAGGTACACTCCAGTCTGGCATGCAGTCTGTTTCAGGCTGAAGCATGGTGCATTTCTGTTTGAAATTTTGGCACACAAGAGATGATACCAGTCCATAAAAGCTGCCTCAAGCAAGGGACGGCAACCTCAAAGAGGTACGCTGCATTTTCCGGTTTCAGTTTGAGTCTGTGGTGCATATCAGTTTGTACTGTATTTTTGTGCTTGTGGGAAGCCACTGGACCAGAAACAGACTTTTTTGAGTATGTTTTTCATTGCTCATGCTTGAATCTTTTCTCTCAGCTGCTTGTCTCTCGGCTGAAGGAGGCCTACACCAGTGCCAAAAACAGAAGGAACAACGAAGTGAAGAACACACTGATTTTCACCACGGGAGAGATTGGGAGGTACATTGTAGTCCTTTGTCCGACTGTTGTAGCTCTTCAGATTCTCTTTGGAGAAGCTATAACCTCACTTGTTACCTCATTTCTTCACTTTGATTTGGTTTAGCTTTATCAAATTTCGATTTATGTACTTAATAATAAACTTAGCTCATAAACCAATGGCATGTTACCGCTTTGACAAATCAAGTTCTGGGGTCCGGGACCTCTAAAATCTGCAGGCACTAAAAAGGTGCAGGAAACTGTAGGGCAGAAAAGGTAGCAAAGCTATCTAGGTGTTGAGTGCTTGGAGCTGAGAGTTGTCAGATGAGTGTTTTATGAGACGTCGCTGTGCTGTGTGGCAGAGCCGCCAGGGGAAACTTGGTGTCCTTCGCCCTGCTCCGGCTGCTCCACTGCCTGCTCTCCAAGTCAGCTCAGGTGTCGGTGGCGGCCTACAGCGAGATCCGGGCCCTGGCCTCCTCCCGGCACCTCAAGCTTCAGTCCTTCTTCAGCCAGTACAAGAACCCTGTTTGCCAGGTTAGCCCTTGGGTCCAGTCCTCTGCTTTTTATATTCAACCTCATTTAATTTAGCTTCGCCTTCCTCAGTTTCAGTCCTGGATAGCTGCAGGTTCTGCAGGTTTTTGCTCTTACTCTTTGCATGCCCCCTCCCACCCCCCTTTTATGTTTGGTAGTTCCTGGTGGAGTCGCTGCACTCACGTCATGTGACCGCCCTGCGCTGCACGCCGGACCAGAGCAATGAGGCCCTGCAGGAGGAGGCTGCCCGCCAACGCGAGCTCGCCCTCGACATCCTGTCCCAGGTGGCACACGTCTTCGACTTCCCCGACCTCAACCGCTTCCTCACGGTACGCCATCGTCAAATCCCACCAAATGTTGTTATAATGTCAATAGCTTAGTCTGTAACCATTAGTTGACATACTGCTCTGCGCCAATATCTTCTGTCAGTAGTTCTAGTGACTTTTCTGGACAACGGACAACTCTCGGTTGTACACATTTACTCACTCAGAAATTGTAGCACAGTTGTATTTTTTGGTGCGTCTGGATTGAATTTCCCTGCACTTACAGGCCCTAACACCCTCCTCTGTGCTCCACAGTGCACCCTGCAGGTCCTCCTGCCCTACCTGGCCGCCAAGGCCAGCGCCACCGCCTCCGCGCTCATCCGCACCATCGCCAAGCAGCTCAACGTCAACCGCAGGGAGATCCTCATCAGCAACTTCAAATACATCTTCTCTCATCTGGTGTGCTCCTGCACCAAGGACGAGCTGGAGAGAGCCTTCCACTACCTCAAGGTAATGTTACCTTTCAACTTCAAATCATTTGTAACATCATTTGTATTCATTCATTTTGTTTTCTATGGTAGACAGCAAAAGCATTTTTAAAAAAATAATACATTCGTCAGCAAATGCAGTCTACCATCTGCCAGCTTCAATGTCATTTGCCATCATACTCCTACTCAAATTAGTGACATCCCATCCAATTAGCTGCATACTATTTTTCATGTTAAAGCAGCATAATGGACTCACGCAGTTCCAGCAAAATAGTGATAATGACTACCTAATGATTGTTTTTTTGTAATATTTTATGTCAGAAAGGTTTATAATAACAGTGCTTATCATGTATATATAAATGTTTGTTCACCACAAAAATAGGTGAAAATAACCTGACCTGAGGAAATTTCAGAAGCAGTTATCACAATTTTCTGGCCTTATTATTCCTGACTACAGTTCCTAACTTGCATCCTCACTTACAAACACACATACTCACACAAATACTTTTCCAGAGATACATGCACACAAACACATGCATTCTTTTGCAGTCTTACACACAGATACATATATGTACGTACTCTCTCTCAGACTCACACATTCAGTTAAATACGCACTGTCACATACACACACCCTCTCTCAGACACACACACTCAGTTAAACACACAGACAGAGCTGCCATGGCTGTTAACGCGTCGGTCCCTCGGTTCCCCTGCAGAGTGAGACGGAGCTGGAGCTGGGCAGCCTGCTGAGGCAGGACTTCCAGGGCCTGCACAACGAGCTGCTGCTGCGGCTGGGCGAGCACTACCAGCAGGTCTTCAACGGCCTGGCCATCCTGGCCTCCTTCGCCTCCGGAGACGACCCCTACCAGGGCCCGCGCGACATCACCACGCGCCAGCGCATGGTAGGTTCACACACTGATGTCACCACGTGCCAGCGCATGGTAGGTTCACACGCTGATGTCACCGCACGCCACCGTATGTTAGGTTCACATGCTGACGTCACCACGCCCCTAACATGTGCTGGGTTAATATTCTAGGTTCCAGCCCCACACTCTTGTGCATGTTGCGTTCAAACCCAAATAACAAGGTTTAAGCAGGGTTACAGTGCAGGGTTTCCTCACTCTAAAAAAGCTCTAAATTAAGAATGATTCCTCAAAGAAAGTGCTGTGTCACATGGCCAGGCGGATTTGTGCAGCTCTCTCTGGTTGCTCGTCTCTCTGCAGGCGGACTACCTGCAGCCCAAGCTCCTGGGGATCCTGGCCTTCTTCAACATGCAGCTGCTCAGCTCCAGCGTCGGGGAGAAGGACAAGAAGAAGCTGGTGAGCAAACGCATATGACTGGTCACTGGTTCTGGTCACTGGTTCTGCAACTGCAAATTTCCTTCAACCCAAACCAAATCTATCTGCCTGAACAGTCACCCTTGCCCAGTGACTCAAGAGGAGGAAGCCATTAATGTTTCTCTTAGTCACATGACGAGTGGCCTTGATTAACTTTTTACGCTGCAGATACATCACCAGTTACTTACTGCCTGTGGTGTTGGAGGAGCACAACGTCAGCATGCCAGCATGGCTGGTTCATGCACTTGCAGGCACTTGGAGTGGCCGCTATAGAGTAGTTGCACTATAGAGTAATGATGGAGTAATTGAACTATAGAGTAATTGCACTGAGGAGCCTTTTTGGCGAGCTCCTTATCCTTCCCCTTCCAGTTTTAGCCAGTTTCTACATTGCATCACATTGAAATCACTTAGAAGCGGTCGTATCCAAAGTGTCTCACTTCTGGAATGTTCCAGGCGCTGGACAGCCTGGTGGCTCTGATGACGCTGATGGGGCCCAAGCACATCAGCTCAGTGAGGGTGAAGATGATGACCACCCTCAGGACCGGCCTGAGATACAAGGACGACTTCCCGGAGCTCTGCTGCCAGTGAGTCAGCCTGACCTGCCAGTCTCATCTGCGAGACGGTTACACTCTACAGTAACTGTGACTGTGCTTTCCGTGTCTCTATAGCAACTTAAAAATCAACTTTGAGGAGTTTTTTTTCCATTTTTGGAGTGTTTATATCCATTTGTCGGCATAACATGCTGCATGCAATCCACATTCATTCTGTACATGTCATTTTCGCAATCCTGAAACCTGAAGATTCAAGTACAGAGAAAGCACTGTCCAACACTATCATTAGCACCGCATTAACTGGCAATGTTGTGCTTGCATTTCAAGCGTGCTGCAAATAACCATGAAAAAGTATGAAACTTGTCTCGCTTATCAGTGAAATGTATTAAGAACATACTGGGAACCTCACTAGTGCCATTTTTTTTTAAAAACTAGTGGTCAAAATTTATCTATTGCGATCCTTAGTTTTGGCCTTGGGTATGTCACTGAGTCGGCTCTTCCTTCTCTTTTCAGGACTTGGGACTGCTTTGTGCGCTGCCTGGAGCCGGCCTATCTGGGGCCCCTTCTGAGTCACGTAATGGTGGCCCTGCTGCCCCTGATCCCCATCCAGCCCAAAGAGACGGCCGTCATCATGCGCTACCTCATCGTGGAGAACAGGTGAGCGTCCCACCACAGGCCAGAGTGCGAGGGAATCCTAAAACTATCTGAATATAGCCTTATATTTATGCTACCGTCCGTACCCTAGGATCCTGGAACAATGTCTGACCCTCTTAATGCATGTAGAACATTCATTCATTAGGCCTCATATATTTCTATTAAGGAATTTGGAGGAGATGTCTGGTGACCGTATGGAACAAAATGATCCAAAACATTGCTGAGTCTTTTGTAAGATAGTGAACTGGACAGACATAATTTATATGTTATATCTGTGTTATTTTATGGGAACCAGGTGGGAGTAAAAGTAGGGGAGTATTTGTTTCTGTATAAATGCCTGGCTGAGATATGTATTTTTAAAGCAGTCTGTCAGACATGCTCTTCCTGTCAGGATGCTAATAAACTTGTGTGTTGGAATTCCAAAAGCGAAATACTGATGATCAAAGAATGCTGATTTTCAGATCCCAAATGTGTCAACCCCAGGCAGAGGACATTGCTCTCTGATGGCTGATAGCAAGATGGAATGTTCCGCAATAAAACACAGTACTAGTGACCCCAGAGACAGAGCTTGTTTTCTGATTATTCAGGAAAAATCCCAACTAATCACATTCTTGGTTCTAATAAGATATCACTCTAAATTATCTGCGGTTCAGTTGTCTAGATAGATGTGTTTCCTTTACTGTGTAAGCTAAAGGTGATATTTCTGGATGTAAAATGGCAGCCAGTCCAGTAAGGAGCCTACACAAGCTGAGCGATGAAGAGATTTAGCCAGTTGAAGTGCCTTGGTGTCTGTGGAAAGCATTGTACAAACATGGACTCATGTAGGTATGTCATGATGTGTTCCGTAGAGATGAAGTGCAGGACTTCCTCCACGAGATCTACTTCCTGCCCGATCACCCCGAGCTGAAGGAGATCCACAAGGTCCTGCAGGATTACAGGAAGGTCAGTCTGGATTCTGTGGATCTGTAGCAGAGATGGGATCCCTTCAGTGGTTGCTTTACATGCCACGTGGAGGAGATAATGTACACCCTTGTGCACGTGTGTGTGTGTGTGTGTGTGTGTGTGTGTGTGTGTGTGTGTGTGTGTGTGCACAGAGAATATGTGTTTGCATGTGTTTATGTAATAGGTTAATAGGTCAATTAACTGCATTAAAGCTAAGCAGCATCAAACTTGACGTGTAAAGTGAAACAACAAGCGGTGACTCACAGTGCGTTTGTCACCCCTCAGCAAACCTCCAAGAGCACGGACCTGCAGACGGCTCTGCAGCTCTCCATGAGGGCCATCCAGCACGAGAACGTGGATGTGCGCATCCACGCGCTCACCAGCCTCAAGGACATGATGTACAAGAACCAGGTCTCACCTGCGTCTCCTTCTCCCTCTCCTCTTCCTTCTCTTCCTCTTCCTCTTAGTATATCCAACCAGACACTTTGCAGCGGTGTTCATCTTCCAGTCACTGTCGACTTTTTCTTCTTGAAAACTTAAGACAGATCTGAAGTAGCAATAAATTAATGCACCACTTGACTCATCCTGTTTTCAGCTGATGTTTCACATCCTGTGGTTTGAAAAGGGTGTTTCATGAATGAACTTTTCAGCCACAAAAGATGCAACTATTGAGAAAACTTTGCCAACTAGTTCTGCGAACTTCTGTCACAGTTTTCTGCTTCCATTCTGAGTATTTACTTGCGTAATGTCAGGAATTGCGTTTGGCTGGAGTTGGCCCTCAAACGTGTTTGGTGATATATTTTTCAGAGAGGAGCTTTGAGTCTTTTGTGACAATTTTTCCTGTTTATGTTAAATGAAGCATTAAGGAGCATTCACAGTCTTGAAATTGCTTGCTGTTGTCATTTGAAACGGTGCAGAACCGAAAAGAAAGAAAGCTGCAAACTCTGTTATGCTACATTAAATTTATTTTGAGTTATTATCCGATAGTCAGAGGCACCAAAAACTTTTGGATGTGCAGCATCCAAGTGGTATAGTCAAGCGAATACATATATATACTGTACATATATACATTTATACATATATACCTTCCTCAACTTTTGGGCATGTAGTATACCCACCTATTGGCCTTATTACCATTAATACATATGGGCTTTCGAGTTGCAGTATACCCAACTCCACAGTGAACACCTCACCCCTGAATCCCATTTTGTAAACTTTGCACAGCCAAAAACTGATTGGCTAACCGCGGTGTCCATCTCTCTGGCCCCGCCCCACAGGAGAAGCTGCGGCGGTTCGTGCTGGACAGTGAGATGGTGGAGCCGGTGATCTCACAGCTGGTGACGGTGCTGCTGAAGGGTTGCCAGGACACCAACCCCGAGGCGCGGCTGCTGTGCGGCGAGTGCCTTGGGGAGCTGGGCGCGGTCGACCCGGGCCGCCTCGACCTCTCCACCGCTGACACCCAGGGCAACGGCTCCACCTTCGTGGTAAGAGTCCCCGCCCTCTGTGCAACCATCCAATCAGGGCCAGGGCTGTCACACTCAACTAACAAAAGGACTGTGCACATGCTAGTGTTCCCTTCATCAGGTGACCAGCCCTGACTTAACCACATGCGGCCATTTGGGGAATTAGGTGTGTCTATGTGCTCTGTCTGTCTTGAGCATTCCCTCATTGTACAGCTGTAAATTGCTTGCCATCTGTACACATGGTACAAGAGTCAGCTGTAGTGTGTTTTTCTTTTGTTTGATCAGTGTTATCTTAATCAAAAGTGTTGGTAAACAGAGTGAATAATCAAGGAAAATTCTGCTACATTTTTATGTTCGTAATTCATTTTTCATTCATCAAGTTTTTATTTTTTTGAAGGGTTCTGCTAAATGACTGCAACTTATTGTAATGGGTTCCAACCAGACTTTTATGGCGCTGGTAATTGAAGTCAGGACTCATGGAATTGCCTAATTTGACCCCCTGTTATTTTATTGTTGTTTTATTGTATTTTTCTGTTGATGCAGTTATCTTGTCGTGTGTGTATTTGGGTTGTGGAGCTGAAATCGATTCTGCCCTCCATGCCAACAGAGCGGAGTGGAGGACGCCAACTTCGCCTACGAGCTGCTGACCGAGCTGACCAGGACCTTCCTGGCGTACGCCCACGACGTACGGGCTCAGGACTCCGCAGCGTACGCCATGCAGGTGCCAACAACGCCACGCTCAGTCTTCTTACTGTCAGCATCCGAATAAAAAAGAATCTTGAAATCATGCATACACAGCGCAGTCAGAGCTAGCCCGGAGCAGGTTTGGAGGCGGAGCTCTAATGTCCGTCTGTAAGCAAGAAACAAGGGAATTCTACTCTGTTTTTTAGGTCAGGTTGAGAACATGAAAAGAAAAAATAAATGTGAGCATGAAAATACTCAGTGATGAAAATACACCATAACTGTGCCAAGCCTTGTCATAATTATGTGAAGAAATGAAGTGTGGACGGGTGGTTATGATAGCTGTAATTGCCGTGCTTTTTAATCAAGAAAAGCAATTAAAAACCGATCTGGGGATGGTTATGGGGGCGTCGTGGTTCCCGCTCGTGCTGTTCATGCAGTTCTGTGGCCCGTCTCTGTCATTCAGCGCGAGCCCCCTTACCCCACCTGCCCACGCTGATGGGGTGTTTGTTCCAGGAGCTGCTGTCCATATTCGAGTGTCGCGAGGGGCGGACCGACTCCCCCGGCCGCAGGCTGTGGAGGCGCTTCCCAGAGCAGGTGCAGGAGATGCTGGAGCCGCACCTCAACAGCAGGTGTGTGTACGCTCCCGCCTCCCGGGAGACTGCCAGCCGCTCCACACACACCCCGTCCCACACACTGCCTGCACTTTCGTAGGGCTGTCAGGCTTATGTTCGAACTTAAGAACAAACGTTTTGTTTTCATGGTTGAAAATTTGCTCAATCGCTTTACAAACACAGTGGCAGCATCACATCTATGACGTATGCAAGAATTAATATTACAGCATATGGGAAATCATTTCTGGATATAAGAAAATTGACTTTTATGTCCAAAATAATTTCACTGACATGAATTTTGGCATTTGGATTATTGTGTGGCCCCATTTTCATACTAGAGGAAGTGACACGTCGCTGAAAAATAATAGGATGAGTCCAACAGGCCTTTAAGTCTTGTTGACACTTCTGGAATTGCATCCAATCAGTCAGACCGGATATCCTATTAGTTTGCTACTTTAAAAAGTCACCCATGAAATAACTACTTGAAATAATTTTGAATTTTTCTAGCCTGAAAAGGACCTGAAAATGTGACAGAAACATTGCACAGTTTGTGTGTTGATGGTGCCACTCGAGAAATCTGCTACCTGCCTAGCCTGCAGGCAGTGATGGTTGAAATGAGGTTCTTGAGCCCCGTGAGGGCGGTGCTTCACTCAGCTGTCAATCAGTGACTTGTTTGAACCAATCGAAAAGGTTTCTCTTTTCACAGCCAATGCAGTTATTGGTCCAAATCACTGAGTCACTGGAACCCCTCCCATTTTTGGTTCTATGAAACCTGACCTCCCCATCACGACTTGCAGGTACAAGAGTTCTCAGAAGGTGGTGAACTGGTCCAAACTGAAGAAGCCCATCTACCTTAGCAGCCGAGGGAGCAAGTTTGCCGATTGGTCAGCCACCTGGGCAGGGTATCTGATCAGTAAGGTGAGTCCAGACCCGTCAGGACTGACCTGCAGAGCGAGGAACCTTAGAATCCCACACCACTACAGTACAGCAGTTAGACCCAATCCAGTGATGTAGGCAGGATAAGAATACAAGTGCAAAGATGTATCATTGAAATAAAAATTTTTACAGATAGCTTATGTTGTTTGTTGTTTCATGCCTGAGAGATCTAAGGACCATTGAGATAAATCAAGCGTTCATTGTTCTCACATTGAAGTGGTAATTGGAAATTTGTTTCCAGCTGTGTTGGGAAATACCTCAAGATGAGAATCTGTTAAAGATCTGTATCAGAACTTGCTGCTTGCAAAAAAATGCCTGTTGGGTGCAGTGATATGGATTGGTAATGTAAAGATGCCTGCTGTTTGTTCGTTTGCAGGTCAGGCACGAGCTCGCCAGCAAGGTGTTCAACTGCTGCAGCTTCATCATAAAACACGACTACAAAGTCACCATCTACCTCCTGCCACACATCCTGGTGTATGTGTTGCTGGGGTGCTCCCAGGAGGACCAGCAGGAGGTACCAATCTCACCCCCTCTTCCCCACTTTTTGGCTGCGACCTGCAGCTCTATAGCTTAGCCGGTAGATTGACTGTTTCATGCTGCCAATGCACAGAATATATCCATTTATGTTGAATATTGTATGTTGGAATGTTCTTCAAACAGCAAAAATATAACATAATTCTCATTACTACTATTATTCATAGAAGTAGTACAAGTTAGTATTATTCACATTATTTTAAAATGAAATATCTTTTTCTTGAAATTATGTGGAGAGTTCCCAGTCAGAAAGTATATATTTTAAAATAATTTGTGGAAGTGTTGGACTAGCCAAGTGTGTTCATGAACAGTGAGCGGTAGTTTTTAAAAGGTCGTCATACTGAAGAGAGCCACAGTGAGTGGGATGCTCACAGCTCTCTGTCGCCCCCCGTAGGTGAATCAAGAGATCATGGCGGTGCTGAGGGAGGATGACGGGTGGGTGGGCCGGCCACAGGAGAGCGAGTCCGGGCTGAGCCAGCTCAGCACCCAGACGGTCTTCTCCATGCTGGACCACCTGACCCAGTGGGCCCGGCACAAGCTGCAGACCCTCAACACTGAGGCGGCGGGGGGGCGGTCCTCCCGCGACCAAGCCTCTCACAGTGGTAAACACACCTGTCCATTGCCATGATGATAGAACTAAGATAGAACAGAATTAGTGTTAAAACTACAGTTAAACCAAGGCAAACATGAGCCCTGTGACTGGGTTTCAAGACCCAGCTGCTCCATTACCATTGTTACTCTGTGTTGCCAAGGGAGAAATCTGCCCAGCCTCCTTAGGGTTAATAGGGGTTAATCTAATAGGGATTATGGATGCATGAACCGAGTACATGATGACCTTGTAATCCTCCAGCGATATGTAAAAGTATGTAATTGGTGGTGCATCTGCAGTATGGAAAGAAATGAAACTGGTCACTGGTGTGAATTAGACCAGTCTGAATCAGACAGTCCTGATTTAGCCCGCTGTCTGTTTTTTCCACACCCTTGAGTTTTGGGGAAATGTAAATTGAGCAGCCCTTGTGCTGGTTGCATAGGTGATCGTGGGAACCCTGCCCTCTGTGTTTCAGCCTCGGGCTCGGAGGACGGCGCGTACCAGAGCGTGGCGTCCTTCCTCAGGAGCATCCCCCAGGATGTGCTCGCCAAGGCCTCGTTCCGCTCCAGAGCCTACACGCGCTCCGTCATGCACTTTGAGTCCTTCATCATCGAGAAGAAGCAGAGCATTCAGGACCACCTCACCTTTCTGCAGGTGCACAGACAACAAAAATATTAACAGAAGTACAGCCGTAATTCAATGAAGAGCATCATTCAAGGCAATGCACAATACAAACAGTAAAATAAATGAAAATCATCACAGAATCAACATTTGAACCAAATACGGCTTCAGTTTTTAGTTGATGCTGCAAATATAATTATCATACAGTGTTCCGCATATTCAGCACATAACATCAAACAGCTGCACCTCCACTTTTTCTCTGCTGTGCAGCTGTAGTGAAGGAATTTTGCAGGATGTGGGCAGTTACACTATATATGTTTACTATGTAAAAGACATCTTCAGTAAGTGTGCCTCCATTAGCTATCCTAAAGATAATTGAGTGGCAAATGATTAATTTTTTGCAGACAACAGTCCTAGGCCTAGACATTTGCATTTGTTTTAGAGTTTAACGTGATTGGCAGAAATGAGTCCTGTGTTGTGATTGGCCCTGGCAGACCCTGTACGCGGCGATGCACGAGCCGGATGGGGTGAGAGGAGTGAATGCCCTGCGGAAGGAGGAGCCCTCGCTGCGGGAGCAGATCCTGGAGCACGAGAGCATCGGCCTGCTCCGAGACGCCACTGCCTGCTACGACCGCGCCATCCAGCTGGAGTCTGACCAGGTACAGTGCCCCCTGGTGGACCCTGCATGCACCTGCAGCCAGCCTTCCTTTTTATTTCATGTGTCTTTACCATTCAGTCAACCACGTGCTCAATCCCTGTCAGGGCCCTGTGCCTCCACTAAAAGAAAGAATAGCCTTGGTTTTGGTGATAATGCACATATACTTTTGGTGAGGCCACAGCTGGTCCACATTGACCTGTCCCTTTTCTCCTCCCTGTTTCCACAGATTGCTCACTATCATGGGGTGATGAAGTCCATGCTAGGCTTGGGACAGCTCTCCACTGTCATTACCCAGGTCAACGGCGTGCTTGCTAACAGGTGACTAACGCTATGCAAGATGGCGGTAATACGTTTCAGTGTCTTTGCACAACACTCTTCTGTCATGCTTCTATGAGGAACCCGGTAGTGGTGCTGTAATAGATAAGTTTGTACTAAACTAGAAAGTGTTGAGTTAAGGCACGCTTGAACCAGCCAGTCAACCCCAGTTTAGTAAGTAAATCATTCAAATTCAGTTCTGGCCTATCAACTGTACAATTTTAACCAGGGCATGAGAGAACAGAGGTGAAAACAAGGGGCTTTTGTTAGCATTCAGAGTCGAAAGTACAGGCACTGAAGAGTGAGGTTGGCTTTTGATCAGGGTTTGAAACTCCCAGGTCAGGAGGCAGTGCGTTGGAGCTCCCTGGCAAGGTAGCTTACCCACCTCAGTGAATGTGAACCGAATTGGAAATACTGTCAGCATACACTTCAGTCCCCCCTGGGCCTGCCCTATGTCTGACACATTGATCAATCGGCCAGGGTTTAATTCCATAATAGATTCTGCCTAGTCTGAGAAGCGCCTGTCCCTAACTGTCCCAGAGTGAGTGGAGGCCGTATTGATCTGCCTCCGTCCGTTTGTTAGTTCACTGGTCACAATCTCTCAGACATTGCTGATTTGAAGTTGACAAGATGTTGCAGCGGCATTTTTAAACACACACTGATTTGTCCCAGGGGGCGCCATACTAATCTGCTGAAAAGTTTGAACAAACGTATCTCCTGTCACATGAGCGCGGACATCATTCAGTTTTGTACATATGTGCATCTCCAGAGTTCCAGAAGGACCTATAAGCTCCACCCACTAGATCCAGCATTTGCACTGATTGGCCCAAAGGGGGTGCTACATCATCTGTTGGGGAAGACATGCTTACTGTTGATTTGTTTTTATTGTGTGTTTTTTTACGGAAGGCCGCAGTGGAAATCAGACCTGAACACATACAGGGTGGAAGCTGCCTGGAAGCTCACCCAGTGGGACCTTCTGGAAGATTACCTGGCATCAGGTGAGAGGCAACCTAACTGGGATTTTGTGTCAAGTCAGGCAATATTTTGAGCGAATGCACTCCATTGTTGTCTTTTCGATTTTATTTTCGTTCAGAATTGATGTGCGGAACAAATTTAGAGTTCCAAGGTAGTTTCGTTGACATCCACTATTCGCATACAAGGGTACTCTGCTCCACATTTGATTAGTCATGTCTTATTTATATATTTTTCCGCCTGCAGACAGGAAATCCAGCACTTGGAGTGTTAGACTGGGGCAAATGCTGCTGGCCGCTAAGAAGAGGGACTCAGAGGCGTTCTACGAGAAGCTGAAAATCGTGCGGAAGGAGCAGGTGGTGCCGCTCTCCGCCGCCAGCTTTGAATGTGGGACGTACCAGCGGGGCTACGAGTACATTGTAAGGTACTGCGAGCCCTGACAAAACTCCACAGCTCCTACAGCAGGGCCCCTCAAGGGCTGGTGTAGATGCAGGTTGTTATTCCCGCTGAGCAGTAAAACACAATAATCAATCAGTAAAATAATCACTGTCTTCATTTTGGCATGCACAAAGTATGAAAATCTGGGCTATTGACCTTAACAGATGTTCCCATGTTCATACCTTCTGATGCAGATACTTCAGCTTTTGTGCTGGATATTCCAGTTTTGCCCATTTTCCAATGTGATGAGAAATTTTGCATTTTTATCTTAGTCTGTATTTATCTTAGTCTGCCAAAGTCTAGATAACTGGATTTGTTCCATTGAGAGCTGTAGTTTTGGCCTCCTCTCCTGCATCCTCACTGACCATTGTCATGTAATACTGCAGAGCCCTGTGTTTGAGTGTCTGTTACGGAAATGCCTGGTTTCAATCAGAATACTATTGATTTTGGAGTCAGGGTGAGGTATAATTTGTGCTTAACTCTTTCTAGTGAATGGATCTGTGGCACCTGCTTGTGCTCAGTGCTGCCCCCCTGTGGCTGTGGTGACCCCAGCCTGTTGTGAACCTTTTCTCTGCTCCTGCGGCATGCTGCCAGCCCCAGAGCCTCAGGGCACAGGGAGGGAGTTCTGATTGGCTGTCTCCATTGGTTACCAGGCTGCACATGCTGAGTGAGCTGGAGCATACGTTCACCGAGCTGGAAAAGCAGTGGCAGAAGGGGGCGGGGCCGCAGGATGGGGAGCAGACCCCCAACTGGCAGGCCCGGATGGAGATGACCCAGAACTCCTTCAGGGCCAAGGAGCCCATCCTCGCCCTTCGCAGGGCTGTCCTCAGCCTCGGGAAGGGGTAAGGGACCAGCGCCCCCTACTGGCCTCCCCACTCACATTCATATTTACCAGTACTCTGTAGAGCCTAGGTAATAGCAGTATAAAAGTGAAATGGTTTAGCTGTGATTGGGTGGAGCACCTGACAGAATGATAAACTGTAATGTGATTGGGCACATGAGTGGTTGAACTGGGATGTGATTGGATGGTACACATGGGTGTGGCACAGGCAGGCCTATGAGGAGCTGGTGGGGGAGTGCTGGCTGCAGAGCGCCCGGGTGTCCAGGAGAGCCGGTCATCACCAGACGGCTTTCAACGCCTTGCTGAACGGGGAGAACTCCCGCCTGTCCGAGCTTTTCGTGGAGAAGGCCAAATGGCTGTGGTCCAAGGTATGGAAACTCGATTCTCTCATCGCCTGAAAAGTCACACTGTCAAAATAATCAGAGTAGAATGTCTCTCTGAAATAGGATTTAGGATATGTGAACCGTTCGAGCTGTTTATGTGCTTTGCACTGACATATTAAAGCTTGAGCTGACCTGTCGTATTAAAAACTCAAGCACAGTGAAGTTCAAGGGAACTTCCTGGCAATTCTAAAAACTGTCTGCATTTTCTCTTCCATTTAAAATATACCGAATGTCTATTTGGGGAAAAGTCTTGTTTGATGGGAGAGAGAATGGCATTTAGCTGGGTGTGACAGGCCTAGTCTAAATCATTGATCCTGACAAATCTATTTCATGGGTAGTTCATCTGTGCACTTTCCCACTATTTTAAGCCCTTGTCCTCGTCTCTCAGGGTGACGTGCACCAGGCGCTGATCGTCCTGCAGAAGGGGGTGCAGCAGTGTTTCCCTGACGACCAGCCGCTGACCGACCCCAAGAGCATCCAGATCAAGGGCCGCGCCATGCTGCTGGTGGGCCGGCTGATGGAGGAGACGGCCAACTTCGAGAGCAACGCCATCATGAAAGCATACAAGGTACTGCAGTGTGTGTGCCCCTGTGCGCATTTGTGTGTGTGTGTGTGTGGTTGGCTGGGTGGTTGGATTGTCGGGTGTATGCATATGTTAATATGCATTCATGTGTTTTTGTCATGAATATGTGTATTCCTGTGTCTTTGTGTGCGCAAGCACATACACTGTGTAGATGTGGGGGCATGTAAATGGGAGTAAGTATTTGTAGGTCTGTGTGTTTGTGTGCATGTCCACACTATGCACGTGTGGGTGTGTGTATGTGCAGATGTGCGTTTGGATGTGTTTACGTCCTCGTGCATGCATGTGTGGAGTTGCCTTTGTTTTAATGTACTTCGGGATGGAGGTTGGCATGATAAAATGGAATACTTCAGACAGGTTTAAGTTGTCGAGTAGGAAAGAATTATCTCTTGAATCAGCCTGTTATCAATATTAACTCACAAAAAAACCTCACAGAAGCTGAGAGCTGAAATTTTAACGTCTCATCACACCAACAAACACAACAGCAGGTGTTTATTTTGTGCGGTTTAGCATGGTACCCTCCAGCAGGGAATGAAGCATGTGGCATGTGTCAAACTGCAATGGCACTTTGCTGGGGGTAAACCTGTAGCCTTGTCCCCACCAACAGGGACCTCATTGGTGGTGGGGATGGCAGATTTTTACCAATGAAATGCTCTGAAATAATATCTCTTTTCCCTGGTCTAGGATGTAACGACTCTGCTGCCAGAGTGGGAAGACGGAAACTTCTATCTGGCCAAATACTACGACAAACTGATGCCGATGGTGACCGACAACAAGCTGGAGAAACAGGGCAACCTGATTCGCTACATTGTCACCTTTTTTGGAAAGTAAGTGCAAACCATTTATGTGTTCATAACCTGTTAAAATGGGAGCAGTGTACTCAACGTCATTAGGTAACCACATATACTCAGGACTTTTTTTTAATGTAAACAGACATAAAAGCAGAAGGATTTATCTTAAACAGTAGTATATGATGCTATACATTATATTAATGTATGTGTGAGTGTGCGTGGAAGGGAGAGATCACAGAGAGTCCTGTTGAGTAGTTACTAATGTATTTGAAATAATCCCATTTTAACTGAATGCGTAAATGCGTAATGTCGTGTCTTCCAGGGCGCTGCAGTTTGGAAATCAGTACATCTACCAGGCAATGCCCAGGATGCTGTCACTTTGGCTGGACTTTGGCGCAAAGGTGTATGAATGGGAGAAAGGTAAAGAAGTAAAAATAAAAGTCATTAATGCATGAAGACATACGGGCTTTGGAGTTACTATAAGCCCATTTCAGACAGTATACTCGCCTATTAGCCTCATGACCATTAACACATGGGCTTTGGTGTTATAGTGTACCCATCTATGAGTTGAAGTTCTTGTATGTGGCAAGTTTTAGGCGTAAACCTGGCCCTCTCTCTCACCGTCTCCATCAGCCGGTCGCTCGGACCGGCTCCAGATGCGGCAGGAGCTGACCAAGATCAACGCCGCCATCAGCGAGCACACGGCCAACCTCTCGCCGTACCAGTTCCTCACCGCCTTCTCCCAGCTCATCTCTCGCATCTGCCACTCCAGCGACGAGGTCTTCGCCGTGCTGCTGGAGATCGTGGCCAAGGTCTTCCTCGCCTACCCCCAGCAGGCCATGTGGATGATGACGGCCGTGTCAAAGGTCAGCAGTCAGACTCTGTGAAACTGAAAGCAACCGAATGCACCAGGCCGTTATTAGAAACAGGATATTGTTGGAGAGGGCAAGGAATATGAGGTTTTATTTGCTAATGCTTTTGTATTTATTTGTACTATATTTTGGAAGTATGATCATTTTTTGCACTTTTTGGATTTGAGGTGACGGATTGTTTTCCTCAATTTATTAAAATTTAGAATGTGCACATAATGCTGTAATATTATACTATATTACACCATAAATTGATATCTGTATATTCCAGTGTGTATGCAATAATTTTACAACAGTTGTATATGAGTTTTGCATTTCATGTTTTTAGAAATATAGCAATACTTGACACACAGTTCCATGGATAAAAAAAACGATTAAACTTTATTTTTGTAACTCCAGTTTTTGAGTATTATTTATGTTTGTTCGTTTGTGCGGTGTGGCCTGGCAGTCGTCATACCCGACCAGGATGAACAGGTGTAAGGAGATCTTGAGGAAGGCCTCCAAGCTGAAAGACTCTCTGGGGAAGTTCATCGGCGATGCTGCCAGGCTGACAGACAAGCTTCTGGAGCTCAGCAACAAACCGGTATGAGACCCTTATTCTCACACCAGTCTGAGTTTACGATAGCAGAGAGATGAACACATATACTCATTTTATTCTACCAGAGAAAAGTGAAAGTGTAGTATTGTACAACAAAAAGAGTCACTCTTTGTTGTTTGTAAGTAATAATCTTGCCTGAAAATGTAAAATTCTCTACTCAAAAGCACCCAGTACAACTGGTATCATTTAATAAATACAACCAGCTGAGTGCATTTTCTGTTTTGAGTTCTTGCCATATCCTTTGTTATTTTAAATATACTCACCCAATCCTGAATTTTGTTCAAGAGTTAGCTCTCACCTTGCAGGTTGATTCCACCAAATGTAGGGTTCAGTTACTGATTAACAAACTCAAAGATTTAAATTACATTTATTATCTTTAAAAATACCTAATAGTTTAAGTTCATTTAAACATTTTAATACACGAATGGAATTAATAGTTAATTCTGTTCTTTGCTACCTGGGATTATCACTCAGAGAACTACCTGGTTAAGACAGAGAAATTAACAGAAGTTTGTAGCTGGATTCAGAGCAAACATTCCCTAAATTTTATTGCAATCCTTTTTGCCTCTCCTACAAATCATTTCCAATGAATGTCTGTGGAAGGTCTGGACTCAAAATGGTGTTCCGTCACTAGGTTTGCGGTGCTCTGTGTAATGTGTGACTCCGGGTTACTGGTTCCGTTGTGGTTCTGTCGGGTTCCAGGTGGATGGGAACAGCGGCAGCCTCAGCATGGGCGTCCACTTTAAGATGCTGAAGCGTCTGGTGGAGGAGCCCACCTTCAGCCAGATCCTCATCCCCCTCCAGTCCGTGCTCATCCCCACGCTGCCCTCTACTGGCGGGGCCAACCCCGGCCACGACGCCTTCCCCGGACACTGGGTCTACCTGGCAGGCTTCCACGACACCGTGAGTCTCTACAGATAATGGATATACTTTGCCTCGCAGCTGTGCTATATTTGTCTTCGAGAAAGCTGCCGTTCATCTTCTGACACTAGCTTTCTATTTTGCAGCTGTTGTAAACATTATGAATCTCACAAGGGGCTCCCGCTACCTTGTGAATGAATATTTATGAATGTAAATTCTCTTACTCATATGTTATAAATATCCCCTCAATGTGTGAGAAGGTGTATATTCCTAATTCTATCAGTCTATCCATCTGGCTGTGCCATTGTCCATCTGTCCATGTGCATAATTTGTTTGTGCATGTGAGTGTGCCTTTGTATGCGCACAAAGGTTTTGTATTTATGTCTGCTTCGATCAGTGAGTGTGTGTTTTCTGTGCATGTTTGCGTGAGCGCGTGTGTGCTGGCATGCGTGAGACGGCGAACCGTTGTTTTTGAGATGGGAGGTCACAGCCTTTTTGTTTCGTCCGAAGGTGGAGATCCTGCCGTCCCTCCAGAAGCCCAAGAAGATCTCTCTGAAGGGCTCAGATGGGAAGTTCTACACGATGATGTGCAAACCCAAAGACGACCTGAGGAAGGACTGCAGACTCATGGAGTTTAACTGCCTCATCAACAAGGTATAGACAGTGTCCTGCATATTTATATTTGAACACACGAAGGGGTTTGGGTCATTAACCATGTAATTACACTTGATTAAAGTACATTTTCACGGCACTTCCTGAATGACAAAATAGTAAGGACCATGAGCAATTAACAGTATTTCAGTAGCATGAATAACTGAATGAATATATGTGGGTGCCTTGGTGTACACAGCGCACGCTGCGATTGGACCAATCGCATTGGAGTATTTGTGTGGTGAGACCTCTCTGTGTGTCCCAGTGCCTGAGGAAGGACGCGGAGTCCAGGAGGCGGGAACTTCACATCCGGACGTACGCGGTCATCCCGCTCAACGAGGAGTGCGGCATCATCGAGTGGGTCAACAACACTGCCGGCCTGCGCCATATACTCACCAAACTCTACAAGGAGAAGGGTACGCTATGCTGTGCTATCCTACTCTATTCTACGCTACACTGCACCATGGTCACATGGTAGGGCTGCTCTGGTGCAGCTAGGCTAACTGGGCTGTAGGGGCTGTGTGTTAATGTGGCGGGCTGTAACTGAGATTGTTACCATTTTCAGTGTTGTGACGATTTAAGTTATGATTTTGATCAATGTAGTTTTTTCTTTTAAAATTGATTTGCATGCATTCTTAGAATACACACAAAAAATGACACGATTTTTTTTTATTGGTGAAGTTACATTCATACAGAAAATGGTTAATTTTACTAACCAGAGCATTTTTTTTTATTTGCTGATTTTTTGCTGATACAGCAGAGTACTGGGATTAAAGTGTGAATTGCCGCATTGCATACAGAGCCTAATATAAGGTGCATAGCATCACTGAGTATGCAGTATATCGCACAAAACCATATTACAGAAAATCACGGATTTACAGATGATAGATACATATATTATTCCGATCTGAATTTTTATTGTGAACTCATGCTCTACCAGTCCATTTTCAAAGGCAGTGAATCCTTTATATCCAATATCGTTTATCCGTGGATTCTTTTTTAAAGAGTGTATATATATTAAAATATATACAATGGGCCTGCCTACCTCTATGTCACTTGCACTGCACTTAGAAACCATTCTATTGACACCCTATGCAGCTAATTTATGTGGTGTCACTCTTATTGCTTATTGATTGGTTAAGAAGCTTGCACAGGGATATAATGGCCGGGCTCCTCCTGGGCTGTGAATTCCCTGCAGTACAAACGCACACCGCAGTGCTGCTGTACTGACTGACTCTGTCCCTGCTGGCTCCAGGGGTCTATCTGACGGGGAAGGAGCTCCGTAAGTACATGCTCCCCAAATCGGCCTCGTTCCAGGAGAAGCTGAAGCTGCACAAAGAGGTCCTCCTCGCCCGACACCCGCCCGTCTTTCACGAGTGGTTCCTCCGGACCTTCCCCGACCCCACCTCATGGTACGGTTCTGGTTCCTGCCAATCGCAGGTGGACACACCAGTCTTGACTTGGGTGCTTTTTCTTTCTGTTTGCATGGCGCCAATCAACTGAATGCTTTCTGGGCTGATTTTCAAGTGTATATTTTGTTAATTTTTGACACACAATACACACATAATTGACACTTTTTGTCATTAAATGATCAATTATTCTTTAAACAACAGAGATTTTTACTGCACTCATCTCAAATATACCGGCATTGGTGATGATACGAATTAATGTGGTATAGAAAGATAGAAATGTCTGAATTGTGTGGTTTTGGATGAGGTGGTTGTAGGAACTCTATGGTTGTTATTATGATTGTGTCGGGGACCTTTGTTTTGAATGTGGTGGTGTAAGGTGTAAAGAATGTGGGTTTGTGGGATGGGGTGGTCTGAAGAACTCTGTGGTTGTGGATCTCAGGTACAGCAGCAGGTCGGCCTACTGCCGCTCTACCGCCGTGATGTCTATGGTGGGCTACATCCTGGGACTTGGAGATCGGCACGGGGAGAACATCCTGTTCGATTCCTTGACAGGGGAGTGTGTTCACGTGGACTTCAACTGCCTGTTCAACAAGGTGAGCGCAGGCATCTGGGAGCGGTCTGTGCTGGAGCATCTCTGCGTGCAAATATGAGCAGGGAATTTATACTGTTGTTCTCTTTATTTTCACCACCACACTTAGCATTGGGTACAGAACTACATACTACACTGAAAATGTGAAAATGAAAATGGTATCAGTGGGCGGGGGGGGGCCTGGAGGATTTTCTGTAGTGGCACACACAATAATACTAAGACATAATGCTAACGCAAATGAAATTGGTGGAATTCCTTGAGGAAAAGTTGTGTGGTATGCAGTTCTAGCCAATAAGTTGTCAGACTGCAGTGTTAAATATTTTGAGCTAGAAAGGGTAAAATGCAGCTGAAGATAAACTCAAGCCCTAATGGTATACAGTGTGTACTGGAGTACTGCTACAGACACAACTGGCCTGACCCTGAATTAAATACAAAAAAGGCGTAGCAGCCAAAATGTTAGATTTTCATGGTAAAATTCATTTTTCAAGAGTTAACAAACACAAATGTTAGAGGGGTTTGCATTGATTTTTCATTTGTTCCATGCTCTGGGTTATATGCTGTGTCAAGGCTATTACATCAAATCCCATTTGATCAATGAAAATTCGTAAGGGAACCCGGGGTGACAGTGGAAAAACTTTGGCTCTTACGCCTTTTGATCTCTATTAAAGGGCAATATGCATTTTAAAATGAACCTCATTGATCATGTTTAGTGAACCGACCACGCGAAGCCGAGCGCTTTATAGCATCTATGAGGGTCTGTGTGGATAAGCGTTTGGGCCACCCAGTCACTTTCTCTGGGTTTAGTTGATCTGATCTGTTGAAATTGCAGGGGTGACTGTTGCCACGTTGTCAGTGCATCGTAACCATGCTTAGTTTCTATTATATCTCTCATTGTCCCCATGCCTGCATTTCCGTTTGCTGCAGGGGGAGACGTTCGAGGTTCCGGAGGTGGTCCCGTTCCGGCTCACCCAGAACATGGTCCACGCCATGGGCCCCATGGGCACGGAGGGGCTTTTCCGACAGGCCTGTGAGGTCATCATCAGGCTGATGAGGGACCAGAGGGAGCCACTCATGAGGTAGGGTTCAGCAGCGGTCACCCAACCGCCTACCCGAGGCCAGGGGCTGGCAACCCTGGTGAGGTACGGTTCAGCAGCGGTCACCCAACCGCCTACCCGAGGCCAGGGGCTGGCAACCCTGGTGAGGTACGGTTCAACAGTGGTCACCCAACCGCCTATCTGAGGCCCGGGGGTAGGAAACCCTGGTGAGATACGGTTCAACAGTGGTCACCCAACCGCCTACCCGAGGCCAAGGGCTGGCAACCCTGGTCCTGGAACACTGGAGATGTTTCTGGTTTCCATTCCATCCAAGCTTTTGATTAGAGTTTGTCCTATTATTGCATGCCCAAACCTGCATAATTTCCTCCTCTATCTCAAACACATGGTCACCTGCATTCATTAGCCCTAATAAATTTAAAAAATTGTATGTAGCAGTTTGGGGTTTAAGTGGAGCATCTACTGTAATCCAGAAATAGGTTTGTGTAACCTGTCCAATGCCGTGTGTCGAGTAGGGCCACCACCCCCCAGTGTCCTGGCCACATTCCAGATCCATGCATTGAATCTGTGCCCAGTTTAATCAGATGAATAGATCACTGCCTCCTCAAATTAAAGGGAGCCATGGTGGACGTTGCGTAACTGAATTTCTGCCGTACATCGCCCAGCCGTGGGCCGCGCGACAGCTGTGATTCAGCGGCGGTCGAATTTCATTCACCGAAAATTGGCTCGAGATCCTTCAAAGGGCTTTTTAATTGAACTTCATTCAGCGCGTGCGAGCTTAATAATGCTGCCTGATCCGAAGCCCGTTTGAGCGTCTGAGCGTTTGTGTATCTCCATAAACCAGGTTGCATAAACACCCATTCGTCAGCCTGATTTATCGTCTCCTTGGCAGCCGAAATGTAATTGAATACATTTCCCCTCGGACGCATAACTCCTCGGTATTTTGGCCGTATTCGATTACCCAGAGCTCGCCCTGACGGGAGCCGTCTGAGTCAACGTCCCCGTTTGTGTTTTTCCTCTCCCCCCCGGCTCCCCGGCCCCCCTTCCCACCTGCAGTGTCTTAAAGACGTTCCTTCACGACCCCCTGGTGGAATGGAGCAAGCCCGTCAAAGGCTCGTCCAAGACGCAGGCCAACGAGTCCGGGGAGATTCTCAACGAGAAGGTACCTCCTCTCCTCCTCATGATTCATTGCACTCATTGCACTTGCTGACATTTCCTTCCCCTGTTTGGAAACTAGGGACATGAAATCTGTCCCTCAGAATGATATATGTACAGAGGAACTTAGTACGAGAGACAGTAGGCCAAGTTTTTGGATTATACCACTTTTTAGGATATGTCTTGCATGAAGCACAATTGCATATGCCAAATTTGGAAGAAAAAATATAAACTGGGGGATTCCTTGTGACTTGTGGTTAGCTCAGTCTAGTGGGATCTCAAAAAAAAACTTGTGCAGAATAATAAAAGTGGTAAAACTCTGAACTACTACACTGCTGAGGTCCCAGAGAATGTGTAGGATGGTGAAATAATTTCCACACTGAGCCATCGTAAATCAAGAGACATGATTCTTGTTATATTAGTCATTGTAGTTCCCTAAGTCACAATTAGCCTACATATACCATAAGCCATGCTACAGCTCCTCAGACTGACCCCTCACTCAGCATAGGGCTCAGACACTGAGGATGCTGTCAGGCCTCTACAAGGTTTACACGCGCTCTCTCACTCTTTCTCCAGGCCAAGACGCACGTCCTGGATATCGAGCAGCGCCTGCAGGGGGTGATAAAGAGCAGGAACAAAGTACTGGGCCTGCCCCTTTCCATCGAGGGACATGTGCATTACCTCATACAGGAGGCCACCGACGACAGCAACCTCTGCCAGATGTACCTGGGGTGGGGCCCCTATCTGTGACCGGCGGTACTGCAACTCTCAACAGCCGTTTGGTTGAATGTTAATACTGACTGCAAAAAACCCTGTGGGAATTTAAGCTTGAGTTTGTCTGTTTTCACTGTTCCTTTTTTGTACATATTGTTCATTAAATACCTCTGATACCTCGAATCTTTGTTGACTTTTGTGGTTGGGCAGTTTTATACATGCTAATTCATCACCATTAGATGTACCAAATATACACATACATATACAGAACAGTGTATCATTTTTGTGGTACTCAGAGACCGGGCTCCAAAGCTATTATGTGGTGACTGGATCGATTGTACTGGCTCGTGGTGTCTAGCTCTGCACAGATATTACCCTGGGGTCTTCCAAGGTCAGTGTGTTTTGTCGTGTCACACTTCACCAGAGGATTAACACTTTGGTGTAACACCTCTGGTAGGAGTTCTTACAGCTGGTCATCTGCAGCTCGGTTTGCATATATATGGGCTCTTCTCACATATATTCTTTTTAAAATGATTTAATTCTGAGGTGGAAATAAATGGAATAGAAATTGTATTGAATTGTATATTAATTGTATACTTATTCTCTGCATTGCGCTGGGATAATCATTCTTTCACCTACACGTGTGAAGTCTGTTCACATTACTGCCCTTGTCAATAAAGGGTACGTGACTTGCAATACGTCATCGCAAGCATATGCGCATACGCGTGCCATCAGAGAGCGCAAACCACTCATCCTTTGCGCTGGTTGTAATTTGGGACTGTGCACATTTTTATGTGTCGAGCCACCCGCGCTTTGCTTCTCCGCCGCCGACTCGGTCCGGTGAACGCAGGCATTCAGACGAAATGATTATTCCGCGCTGATGGTGGATCCTGGGATGCCGACGCCACAGCGCTGCGCGTTCCGCTGAGTGGACAGTCACAGGACTCTACAGCCACCGGCAGCACCCGTCCACCAGGCGGGATGTAGGAACAGGTAAGGAAATACAACATCATTTGCCTGTCAGATTGAGTATAACTGTGAGTCGTCAACTACCATTTTGTAGGTTACAACAAAAAAGAAGAGAAACGGTTTACGACAAACGTACGTAGGTGGCTGAAATGCAAACGAAATCATTCGGGCTTAGCTCTGTTTATAGCTTAATCAAATGGTAAATTTGTGCATAACCAAATACGGTATCATCTCTCGTTTAATCTGTTTCATGTCGGGACAGTGAAAGAACGTGCGTCTTTTGAAAATCTTGAGGACATGATGTTCCTCATTTCTTGTCCCTTGTTCATTTTCTGCAAATGATCAATTGGAGGAATACTCATTTTTATCACTCGCAGGATTGTTTTTCAGATATTCGAGGGAAAGGAATGCACATGATACAAACGCGCGCCCAGTAGCTGCATAATTTATATTGTCTGAATTAAAGGTAAAAAATAATAAAGACGCGTGTTAGATAAAATAGGTTACAACCTGACCAGCTTCAATGCTCTTTGATGTAGTGTTGCGCTGCATGTTACTGATATATGTGCGGAGACATCATGTATTATTAATGACTTTGCGGGGTATAAGTATCAGAGAAATCCGATGGGAAATTGACTTGAAATAAAGCACTTGCCATGATAGGCTTAATGCAATTTAACGTGCACATGTAGTGTTCCAGTTTTTTCATCATCGATTAAGCATGTTGTGGGGCTTTAATATGTGAACGATGTTAATAATAATAAAAACTAGTCACAGTGTATGCAAACAGTAACTTAAACATTGCAACGATGATATTACATACAATTATGTATGTGTTTATTAGGTATCGATAAATAGCTTTACGCACAATTGCGTAGGACAAAACATTCTGTCATCTTCAGAGCATAATATTATATATTATCTTCATATGTGTTCTCCAGTAAGGTTATTTCTCCTTGAGTCGTATGGGTGTATTTTCAGGTTTATGCTTTTCAGTGGTAGCCTAGCAGTTAATGTCAAATGTCTGTGAACAGAAGTGTGTACGACAATGTTTTGGTGGAATCTATGCCCTGCTTGGAAATGAAACCATTTCAAAGAAGTTGCCTTTTATGTGCAACAAAAATTTAAGACATTTCTGTAAAATTGTAACTGGCCACATGACACTCGCTTTCAAGATACATGCTGGTCTTTTGATAATACAGCACGAAGTACACACTTCAGAACTGAATGCCGTCGCGTCGTTTTGTGACATTTGAATTGGAGTCGTATCGATTTTGAATGGATTAGTACACTGTAATCCAGTAAGCCATATGGCGAAAGATCAGTCAATCATCAGAAAGCAGGTGGAACTGCTCGTAATTCATTCTGTATTTCATCAATATTCGTACTCAGCATCCGTAATGCATGGCTCTTGTTGAAGTGCGATACTTCATTATTTCCCAAAACTTAAAATTACAATGAGATATCTCAGTCTCAATAGAGCGAGTGCTATTTTGAATGTGTTATTATTAATATTTAATATTCCAAGATGCTCTTTTGGCGAACTAGGGAAATAGTTTGGTCCTGAAGTCAACAAACATTTAGATTTTTTATTTAAAATACACCATGTAAAAATTATTGTGACATTGATATTGCACATTTCCTTTCCTTGCTATCTCTGCAGAGAAGCACGCGACTGTGCCACATGGAAGAGCTGCCAACCATCCCAAAACAAAGCAGCACGCTGACCTCCGGGGACAAACTCAACACCAGCATGGAGGAGGCCAGTGCTGAAAGCAAGTCCTCAGGGGAAGAATGCCACTTACCCAGTGCGAGGAACACCAGTGTTAAAAAAGGGAACAGCTGCACCCAATCTCCAGCAAGCCCCTTTCCTCCTACCCCTGACAGCTCAGAAGTCCCGTCTCCGGCCTACACAGATACGTTATCTGCAGACTGGGCTCATTCAGGGTCTGTTAGAAAGAGTAAGACCCATGACTGCGTGGCGGGCATTGGGTGGCACATGGTAGGAGCAGCCGGCACGTCTCCCGAAAGCGGAGCCCAGACTCCAACCGTTCGACGTCGGGGGAGGCTGGTCAGCAGTGTCAGCTTCTCTGGGTTCGCGGTCTCACCAAGTGGGCGGGCTAGGCTACTGCGGGAAAACCGGGGTGCGTCCGCTGGCCGCAGCAGGGACATCATCGACTACCGCAACCTGACACCGCAGGTCCCGTTTGTGCCCTCCTTTGCTAAGTCCATCCCCAAGAAAAGAATATCACTACGTAGGCCCAGGAGGGCCATCAAAGACCTGCTGGGGAAAAAGAGGCCAAAGCAAGAGAAGGCAACCTCCCCTCGCACTCCGACTCCCAGCGCTGCAAGTGCGGAGCAGGCAGTCGTGCTTAACGGGGCCAGAAAACAATCAAGGTACAGAGAGCGTCCCTGCATGGGGCACCTGAATCTCCATGAGCACAACGACCTTCTCTCAGACTCCTCTTCCTCTGACTACTGCCACAACATCTATGAGGATGTCACGTCTCTGAAGAGCTTTGGTTCCCAGACAGGATGTGGGGAGATATTTGCGGAAGAGGAGAACCACCCCTCACTGGAGGCTATGCGGGGCCAGGATCCTGACACGGACATCTGTGAGCCCAGAAAAGCCAGCCCTGCGGTGGGCTCCTTCCAAGGAGGGGTGGAGCAGATGGCCTCCCCAGCCCATTCAGAGGTCCTGGACTTGTTCGGGATGTGGGACGGACTGAGTAGAGCCATTCTCTTGAGGCAGAGTCCCTCAAAGGAGGGTAGGGCACTGAATGCCCCGCCATCTGTATCTGAACCGACTAACCCAGCTGGTGAACATCCTGTCGCTTCTCCTCATGCCTCTCTTCCAACACCGGACCGTCGGCCAGATGTAGTGATGCAAAAAAGCGACAATCAGGAAACTGTCTCCACCAGTGACGAGGGCTACTATGATTACATCTCTCCTGGCCAGGAAGACACCAGCAGGGACGCCCTCACGCCCTGTCTCTCGGCTCGCTTCCCCAGGGACAGTTACAGTGGGGACGCCCTTTACGAGCTGTTCTACGACCCCAATGAGACTGGCATGGCCCCTATCTTTGATGAAGAGATGGGACTGTCGGAGAGTGTTCTTGGCCTGTCCGGTGACCTCCCTCTGTCCATGTACAGCTTTCACGTTGGGGCAGAAGAGAACCTGGCGCCACCCTTGGCTCCGTCCTTTGACCTAGTCGGCCAGGACCTCTTGCAGAGTAGCTGGAAGGGGAAGGACTGTCTACTCAAGCTGTGTGACACTGAGATCTCCCTGGCTATGGGGATCGTCAACTGGCTCAGACAGAGGCCTGACAGAGGAAGCCCACCAGAGCCTGAAAGCAGCAAGGAGGATGCTCGGAGAGACTCCTCCACTGAACATCTGAGCGGTGAAACACCTTCTCCTGAGGTTCAGGCAGTGCCAAACAGACAGGATCTTGTCAGTGGCTGCAATGGAGCAGTGGAGACGGGTCCTGAAAAGACCATGGTGCACCCAGCGGACAGCAGCCCCAGTCCCACCAACATTCCCCCAGCACTCAGGGACGAAAGCCTTGTTTCAGCCTCTCCGGACAGTGACGGCCACATAAAGAGTCGGATCACGACACCCACAAGCGGCTTCTGCTTCCGAATATATAACAAGGACTCTCCTCTGACTCCTGATAGAGGCCTGCTGTCTCCTGCTCTGAGGTCTCCGGGCTCAACAACGAGCACTGTGTTCCTGCTGGCCATAAACAAAGAGTCCCTCTGTGGGTCCTGCAAGAGCTCACTGAAACAGGGCTCCAAGGAACTCTACCTGTGCAAATCCTGCCTGTCTCTCATAGAGCACATCACAGCCTCTGACCTCTCGCACTACACTGGCTGCCGGAGGTTGGGCTCCCCGGGGACCCCCCGTTCTCTCCCACGGGGCTTTCTGGACTCTCCCATCAGCCCTTGCACGGCAGGAAGTGACATTGACCTTCTACGGGTCCTTGAGCAGTGCGTGGGCCAGGTGTCCTCCCTAAAGATCAGCAGCAGCGAAGGCAGGGGTGACCATGAGAAGGGTGCCGCCTTCAGCCAGATTGGCGGGAGGGGGCGGGACGGTGGTGAGAAAAATGCGCGAAAGGAGGAGGGCGCAGGGCACAAGCAGAGGTATCTTAAATCCAAGCACAGGAGGAAAAGCAGCGGGAGCGCAGACAGAAGTGTAAGTGGGAGGCGTGGCTTAGATACTGGTTCCTTCCCCCGCCTCACTGTGGGCAGCCCAGGGTCTCCCACTTTCATGGATGCTGGCAGCCTGGGTCTGGTCACCGCCAACAGCTCGGACGAACTGGTCCTGGAAACGTACAGGAGCCCCCTCTCTGATGTCGTCACACCTAGGTCCGCTGGCGACACCAAACGAAAAGCTCAAACCCCCCGGCCCAGGTCCCTCCCCCTGTCTAATTCCGCCTTCTCGGAGTTCACAAGCAACCAGTGTCGCATCAAGACCCCGCAGGGGGAGGGCGCTGCTGCTGCCGCTGCCGCCAGGGGGCAACAACGTGAGAGGACGAAGCGACACAAGAAGTCGGCTGTGAACCGGGACGGGCCGTGCGGCTACGTCATGCCGGAGGAGAAGAAGGTGGAACGCCGGCGCAGGATGAAGAAATGAATGAAAGCAGTAAAACCTGCAAAAGCTGCTCGAAAGCAAGTAAGATCTGTGAAATTCCAACTTTATTACATCAGCATCTGCTTCTAAAGTACACAGCGGTCCAGATGCAGCTCAGAGCCTGTGTAAGCAGATCTTAAATCACCATTAATTACCATGGAATTGCAAGTGCTGCCCTGAGAGAACGTTGTTCAGTGAATCCTCTGAGTTCATTTTCAGTACCCATAATTCTGTTAAAGGTTTTGAAAAATCGTCTGTCATGAAAAGTCTTCTAAGTAGATTGCCTCGGTGAATTTATGACACTTTATTCCTGACTGTCAGTTGCTGCTGTATATTTATTCTTTCATGTAATTAGGACATAGCTGATAGGTAAAGCAGAAATGTAGAAAAATATCATCTGGGCCAATCATCTTTCCAGGCCAGATTGTGCTGCTTGGAAAAGACTTTGGATCGCTCCAAACCATGGGAGCTTGCAGTCCCAGTCTCATAACAAGCTGTGCAATGCAATTGGCAGAGATAGTTGGTGAAAGTTAATTTTGTCTCATAGTTTTTGAAAGAAAAGTATATATGCGCCGCGATAATGAGAGAAAATGAGTGAATACTCTTATTTATTGAGCTTAGAGTTAAAGAGTTTTGCACCTATATACAGTTGGACATTCTAACTGTATGCTGTGCAATAAAGTGAACATCAATAAGTTATTTATGCCAGAAAATCAGGTATGAACAAAGGAGTCAGAGCTCTTGTGCTCACAAATTTGCACAGTGTATCATTTCTCCAGTCAATCAATCATTCAACCCCACATACATAGTAAGCTCACACACATATATATATATGTATATGCATATGTAAATACATGTGAGGATATCTCAGCAGTTGCTCTCATAGTGGAGAATGGCACAGAATGGCTAAAATGGCATAGCGTGACTAGGAGGCTACTGGGATCCAGCAGTGTGGAGGGGGATGGGGGGAAGAGCACAAGGCAGACAGTCTCGCTCTAAAGGCAGCCATGGAGGTGATGTCATCGGCTGCGTTTCCGTCTTTCCCGACCAAAGCCGTGCAATTCCCAGAGTGTAGTGCATCACTGCAATGGCGAGAGGCTCTGGACGCCTGCATTGTGTCTGCTAAGTTTGACGTATAGTGATCCATAAAAGCTGAATTTTTTATGTTTTATGTTTTTATGTCCTTTAAGGAGAGCAGAAAACTTCAATGCACAGCTAATATATCACTGTGACCAATGCTGCAAATTTGCATTGTATTCAATTGAGCTCCACTATTTCAGCCCTGAACACTGATTCACTATAGAGCTATTATAATATTGGACCCAATGTTGCATATTCACACTGTATTATGGTGAGCCCCAGTATTTCAGCCCTTCCAGTTGCCAGAACCTGTATGTGTGTACGTTGACAGCTTCCCAGCAGGCTTTGCTGTGACCAGTCTGTGGTCTTTGTGTCATATCGTAATGTCCAGGTAGTAATTTGTGGAGACATATCGGGCTCTCTCTGTCAACCCAGCACAAGAACGCTAACCTAAGCGCGGTATATTGAGTTTGGCTGCGGCCAGTGCTCACGTCGCTCTACTTGTCTGTCTTAGAAACTCATTTCCGACAGACAGAAGCCCTAAGTGGTCACCTGTCATAAACCCGCCCTGCCATTTTAGTGAGCTCTATGACTAACAATGGAAGAACCAAAGTTTCATTCATCTAGATAGAAAGGAGCAATCAAGCTGTCACTCAGTGACAGGAGATTGTGATTGGTTCCTGTTCAGTTAATGACTAGCCAGTGATAGCACATTACTGCTCCATCCGTTTTAAGGGTTGCCAAACCTCCCCTCTTCCATCACTGCCAATAGTCTGTGTTACATTCACTTATTTAAGCCATTAGGGTGTGCAGAATGTGAAACGTTGTGAGTTCGAGATGGCCGTGACTGTCAGTTACTTGTCGGGGTCTGCTGGCACCCTGAGCCGTCTGCTGTGGACTTACGGTGTTTCGCCGGGCTGGCATTATTGCAGAGGCTTCTGATTTTCCCCCAGCCGTCAGCACACGGTCGGCTCAGCAGAAGACCGCGGTCTGGATCGTTAAAAATGTTCTCCGGGCGCCGGCTTCATCGTGATGACCGCGGACAGCGTTGTCTTTTTCCAGGTCATTAGGGATGATCGTAGAAGCGAGCTCAGAGCGTGTGGGACCAGGGAGCCCCCCGCCCCCCCGCCCCTCCGTCTCCCTTCAGGGACAGCTGTGTCCTCCTGTAGCCCCTTCTGCTAACCTTCCTCACGCATCGCTGGGACGATTAATATCCATTTTCTCCTTCGCTTCAGGATTTGAGGGAAAGGCGAAAAGGCCGGGGAGGGGTGAGGGGAGGTCGAAGCGCATAGCACGGATGATCGTGGTGCATTAACATCCACCAGCACTGCTAATGAGGTGCGGGCAGGTGTGAAAACACCTCAGAATGCTTAAAGAAGATGTTTTTAAATTAAACATTACATAATGTATACGTACAGCTGTGTGTACCTTACCTATAGTTTTGAGATCCCAGTGTGCAATGATCCAAGTTAGAATTCCTGTAATGTATACAGTATAATTTCATTGTGTATGTACAAAGTTATACATGTATTCTTTTCCATATAAATATAACAATATTTTACACACCTGTAGCTTGAAAATGCCATTGTGCATTGCCCAAGTGTTCTTCCAAGAATAGTTTCCCTTATTTCATGATGCACGTTCTAGCATATATCACAGATGTGATGTAGCTTATCTGCTCATGAAATTCTGAGCAATTACTGAGTTACTTTTCCAACGCCTATGTCATCCAGCTTTGTTTCTGTATGTGTTCAAGTAAAATCAGGAAGTAAGATGGCTTTAGTGGGCCTGTAATATCGCTTTTGGCCTTAAATGAATAAACTAAGAAAAGCCTGGTGGTGGGGGCATGTAGCGGGTTGAACCGCAGCATGCTAGCGGAGCCTGCCGTTGCTAATGAGGTGGTGACACGGTGTGTGAGCACCTCAGCGGTCAGGTGACAGGGCATTACGGTGGACGTTAACCGTGTTTGTCGTGC
The DNA here is from genome assembly GCA_022829145.1 of Albula goreensis. Taxonomy (NCBI): domain Eukaryota; kingdom Metazoa; phylum Chordata; class Actinopteri; order Albuliformes; family Albulidae; genus Albula; species Albula goreensis. The sequence goes on along the minus strand of CM040764.1, from coordinate 3,517,655 downwards.
TTTACTGCTGCATCAGCGATACACATGTTCCAGACAAGCGTTACGGAATGGTGATTTTATCAATGAATTCATCAAGAGCCATTTTACTCCCTATGCGCTTTGCATACAATTCACCATTTATCACTGTGAATTATGGATCGCTATTTGACTTCAATTGAAATGTATGAATGAAAATTGCATGCAAATTGTATTTTAAAAAATTAATGTTTGCTTGTATTTATTCATTCAAAATGGAGAAACAATCGGCATACTGGGCCATGTTAAACATTTGCGCTTTGCTTCATGGAATGTGTGTGGGAGAGAAGCTCTTCAGAGAGACAGAGGGAGATCATAGGATCTCATCACAAACAGCTAAACCCATAACCCAACAGCTAACAGACCCTGCTGCCATGGGAACCACGTCTCATCTCGTCTCCGTGGAGACGGAGCAGCGCCGCGGTTGCTAAGGTTGTTCTCTCCAAGGCGCGGGCTGATTGAACGAACGAATGAACGAAGGTTGGCGGGAGGGGGCCACCCAAAACCGTTATGGAGTGGTAGGGGGGAGAGAGCGGGAATGGATGAGGTTTCGTGTGTGTGTCGGGGTGGGGCTCTATCTATTGCCCGCTCTGAGGATGAGCTGGTAGAGACCTGGAAGGAGCCCGGGCTGCTGACTGGAGGAGAGGAACGAGTCTCAGGATTTAAAGACCTGTGATATGTGTGTGATAAGTGGGTCTGTCATTAGGCAGCGGCTTGAGTGGAAGTTTGTGGTGGGGGGGGGTTAATCTATTATTAGCCTGACCATGGAAACCATGGCGATAAGAAGGATGCTCGTGGGAGGCTTTGAGATGTAGATCCAAGAACAGCAGTTGCTCACAAGCCCAGAGCTGTGCGGGCAGATGGTGCCATCTTGGATCAAAGCTGCGTCACAGTAGCAGAGAACGAGGGGGGGTTGATGGCATTGCAGAGCCCAGAGGGGGGGTGGAAAACAGGGCTGTAAGGGGGTGATGGGAAGGGGGGGTGGAGCTGGAACCTCAAGGTCAGGCCAGCTCCAACAATTCCTCAGTGACACTGAAATCTCTCTCTCCTGAGTCCTGAATCCACTGGGGTGATGTTTTGGCCTCCGCTTCACAGGGACAGCTGAGCCAGAAAGTGCTTGCCACACTGTTTGAGATGATGCAACAGCCCTCAATATGAGCAGCCATGTTTCTATGACCATAGCTATAGTGACGTCACTGTTTGCCTCACTGTTTTAAATCAGTTTCTTTTCTCAGTGTATTTGTTCTATATCTGGAATAACCAGGCAGTGAGTCAACTCTATACCATGTGCATCTAAATAAGAATCACATGGAAGCAAGTACACACCTGTGATCCACTCACCTGTGAGCCAGTGACTGTTGGATTAACACACTACAGGCCACACAGTACAGCAGGAGAGCTAGCACCCAGCACAGGAGAGCTGTGTCTCTCATTGACAACATTTACGTTAGAATTTAAATGTAGCCCATTCGAAGATGCTCCCATCCAGAGTAGCTTACATAGCTTTACATAATATCTGTTTATACATTAGGATATAGGCTGAAGCAATTAAGGTGATATATATTTTCATCTGGGTGCAACGGCAATGCCCTATCTGCGAATTGAACCCGCAACCTCTGACGGTAACTGATTTAATTTTGGTGTTTAACACACCGGGAGGAGTTAATGTAGCATTGCTACGAGTAACCCTGACCATCATAAATCAACCCGACCCACAGCAAGACAAGGCCAAGTGTGTCCCACTGCTGTGGTCTCCAGATCAAAGTTAGTCAGTGACATGACCCTCACTGAGTTATACGGTGTGTGGGCAGTAACATGGGGCCAGTCTGAGTGACAAGTGCTTTTACCAAAGAAGCCCATCGGGAGCCTGTATTAGCCTCCATATGAAATTGTGCCACTGCAGCGAAAATGCAGTCTGTTTTAGCACTGCTGTGGCCCAGTGTAGAACGTTACTCACTGAAATATTAAGTGAGAGCTGCCAGCTATCACAAGAGCCTACCTCATTGTTTTTAGCAAGCATGGATGATTTTCCTTGCTGCACTGATGGGCAGAGTGGTACAACACAGCATATAAACGAACATATTGATTGTGGAGGTGCAGTCAGCTGTCAGTCACTCACCTGTCTAAACCAATTAAATTGTTTTGCTTAGTAAAGCAAAGCTCAATGATTGGTTCAGTAAGTCATCGTCACCAGTTACAGTGTAGTATAATGCTAACCTGGTTTGATTCCCAGGCAGGGCACTGCTGTTGTACCCTTGAGCAAGGTACTTAACCTGAATTGCTTCAGTAAATATACAGCTGCAAACATGGATAGCGTATAGAAATGTAAAACTGTAAGTCGCTCTGGGTAAGAGGAACTGCTAAACGCCTGAATGTAGCACCATATGGTAGCTTGTCCCATTTTTTATTTATTTTTTTAAAGCCTCCGTCTCACATCTATGAAATTCAGCAACGTCAGGTGAATTTTTGACACTTTCCTGCTGCATATGCAGTCGTCTACTTAGCTTCAAGCGATCTGCTTTGCTTCAAACTGTGCTACGAACTAGTGGCTTAACATCAGGAATAAATGAGTAACCTTTTATTCTACCGAGTGTGAAAAATTAACTGAATGCCTTTCTTCTTGTGGAACAAAGTAGATATGTCAGCTGACTTTCAGAATGTGTGTTACCATGTTGCGCTGCTAAATTGACAGAAAGGCACAGTATGTCAAGATCTGATATTCATTTCTGAGCAAGTCAAGATTGAGCTGAGAAGAATAAAGCCGCTAACAGTTCTGGCTGCCTGTGGTGCGTATATAGTACGTTTCCCATCATGCGCGCTTAAATTATTTATGCGTTTTGTCTGTGTGGTCTGAGCCGATGTCTTGTATGACCTCACACTAAAGAGCCCATTACTGTAATTCAGATAAGTTGTAGTCTCAGGAACTGTCGTCTGTCAGGTGTAAACGGATTCTGCGGTTTGTTTCCTGCTCTTTCAGAGCTCTCAGTCAGTGCATTGGTAAAGAGTTCAGTACTGAGTGTCATTATGGCTCCATCCTTACAGCAAATTATTCATATGCTCTCAATTTCCCCATTTTAGTCTGTGTTTTTAGGGGAAGAACAGAATAACATCCAACTGTGGCAGCCAGTACTTGAGTAATTGAGTGACCTCAAAGCATACACTGGAAAGAGGTCCAAAGGCAGCATAGACAATGAATTATTTACAGCTGTTATTTGCAATGTCTGAGAGGGATGTACTGTACATGAACATACTGTACATTTATCATTCAGTGCATTATATATGTTATATACACACACACAGCATGGTGGAATTTATTTTAGGGTAATGTCAGAAAATTAAATGGACTTTTCCAGCCAAAATACTCTCATACCTTCATTTATGCCAATTTCAGACATGGATCATTGTGAAACATAATTTTCACAAATACAGGCTGTGAAATGAAGCTGAAAAACAACAGGATGAGTCAAGTGCCAGCGGCATTTTGAGTGGAGTACATGTTCTTTTGTTCTTGCCCTGTACTGCAGTTGTAATTGTGTTAGAGGAAGAAAGAGGAGAGTGTTGGCAGGGTTTATCTCCTCAGGATGAATGGCGATTCGCACCATCGCCGCCCAGCTTGAAGGCGCTCTCTGTGGTTTCATCAGAGCCCTGGTTGCATTGGGCTTCGCTATGTGAGGGCCGTGAGGCGGGGCTTTGATAAAGAGAGGTGTGTGAACTGTTGCCTTAAATGAACCCATCCATTTTCGTGCAGCTGCCTCTAAAGTCAGCAAGTGCAGAGAGGGTGGGAGGGAGGAGGGGGGGGAGGAGACACCTGAGTGTGGTTACCATGACAACACCCTCCGCCAAAACAGAGCGTTCGGCGGGCTGGCGTCCCAGCGGTCAGGCGGTCAGGCTACCATCGCGCCACCGGCCTCAGTGAATAGTAATGAGGCTAAGGTCGGCAGGAGTTCAAAGCCGTTACGGCCGGGGTGACCCGTCTGTGTTTTTTTTTTTTTTTGTGTGTGTCCTTTGATTGGCCTGTGCCGAAGCTGGCGGGACTCTGCGACGCACATCAAGCGGGGGTTGGTGTTTTACAGCCCGTCCTAATTGTGCTGCTGAATGAGGCGGCATTATCATGACGGTCACGACATCGCCGTTTTGATTCAGCGTGGGTCGGTTTTGAAGGCTCTGCCGCCGTTGCCTGGATCTAACCGATTGTGTTACTGTTACTCAAAAGGCAGTGGAGCTGTTTAGCGGCTCCTCTTCTAAACAAAATAAAGCTTGACTTTTGTGCCGTCTCCATCGGACACCGCAGCTGCTGCTGTTTCAGCGCCAATGGCAACAAGATCAAAGCACTGTAGATCAGCCTAAAAGACGCCCCTCTCCCTATCCAGTCCAGGGGGTGAAAGGGGGGTCCTGTTAGCGTCCTGGCAGGTGGGCGGGGAGCAGTGATAGAGTTTTAGACTAGAGCTTGGACTGTGAGGTTGGGACACTGAAAGGAGGACAAGATGGAGAGGATGGAGGAAGAATGAATAAGTAGAAGAGAGAGTTTGTGGAGGGCGGGGCAGGGAGGTGGGAGGGTCAATGACAGTAACACACACCCCATGGCCTTCCTTCACTTTCTGTGTCACCTCCTTGTTCCTGTGCAAGAGAGGATCATGGGAAGCGACCGCATGCATTTAGCAGGTATGAAATATTAAGAAGCCTCTCTCAGAGGTACAAGACATTGATTTAGTAGGATTTAGCGTGAATATGAAATATTTAGATGCATCTCTGAAAGGTCTGAAACTCGGTCGGTGGCAGACACAACCCACAACCCCAAAAAAAAAAAATAAAAAAAGAAATTGCTGATGTTGTCACAGCCTGTAAGGGGCTCACAGGTGCTGAATTCTGAGGAGGGTGTAAGGAGAGACAGAGCACCCCCTCCCAAATTTTATGCAGGTCGTAGTGCTGCAGTTTGTGTGTTCATAACTCTTCAGCTGGTACCACTGGGATATACAGATCCAGGCCTTAAATTTATCATCTTGCTTCAGCTTTTTAGTGTGTCCCATCAAATACACACTGAGGTTACCCGAAAGGACATGCTTTTGCTTATGCTATCTTAAATACTATAAATAGATGTGAATTGATGAATAAATGTTTTGTTATAATAAATGTACTTAGTGTAATGGAATGCATTATTTATGCAATATTACGAGAATATTCTAGCATAAAATGTAGCAATATCTTGGATTTGTTGCTGGCTGGGTCCCAGGGTGTTCTCAAAAAAAGTAACACATTTTCCTTTTATGGATATTTTTTTGTGTTTCCATATTTCATAAATAACCTAAATGTGGTGTCCAAGGAAATCTGGTTTAGAAAATCCTTGGTAATGTTATCATTATAGCAAAATATTAAGTATTTATATTGTACCAAATACATATCTGAATATTTACAGTATGATGTCCTGTTTTTGACAAGCTTCCAAATACTTTAAATAAACACAACATTGCTGCCTGCAGAGGGTGTCTCATAAAGGTGTCAAAAATATGAAGCCACAGGAGGCTTTCATATTAAAAATGTTTGGTATCTGTATCACAGAGAAATGCTGCAATACCTAATTATCACCACAGGGTGGCAGTATATACAACATGAAGACATTATTCATTCATGCAATGAATGTTATTAACCTTGAGGTGAATCTCACTGCCTTATCTGTGTTCAGACCGTGCACAAGCAATCTCATTTCATTCTACATGTGTTTCCTTGGCAGCGCTGTTTAGGTCTGGTCTTGTGATAAATGCCCTCTCTGACTCGTTGTCAGCGTACTGGACAGATTTGGAAACGTAACAGGAAATCAAGAGGGGATCATGCAGGCTTCAGCCAGCAGTTCTTCGCCGTTGTGTAACACTTAATATTTTGCAGCTAATCGCACTTTTTTAAGACCTGCCAAAAGATGAGGCAGAACGCTGACTGCTGCTTCTTTCTTGGAAAAAAAAACATGCAGCGTTTTTTCATTTCTATATATTTTTCAGTCTGTCTCTCCATTTCACCATTTCCTTTATTATCTAAGCAAACAGACAACCTTGTTGCCAATGATAAATACGTTCATACCAAAAATGCAATATTACCCAATATAAAATCTCTTTCTCAGTCTCTTACTTTCCCTCTTATCCGCTGTTTCACAAGTTCCTTCATTAACAAGCTGAACATACATCAGAGTTGCCAAGATCTACACATACTTTACAGTAATACAATATTACACATTGCACAATCGAAAAACCTCTCTCCCTTGCCCCCTTTCTCTCTCTCTCTCTCTCTGTCTCTCTCCCTCCATCTCCCACTCTTTCTGTCTGTATTGGATAAAAGTTCATTGCAGTTTTCCGAGAGCACATGGTCATTTACCCCAGATCAGATCGTTGGTGGGATAGCCCAGGGCATTCTGGGTAATTTACAAACCGTGGGCAGTTTGGAGTCTGTGCACTCAGCAAATTGGGGGGGTTTGTTGGAGATGTGAGCGGTGGAAAATTCGCAGCCCTGTTCTGCTCGGTCCACGCGGCCCTCAAAGCCGGCGTTTGTGATCGTGTGCTGTTTTGGACAGCTCTTATCTCAGGAAGCCTCGGCGATGACAGGCACAAAGCAGCAGCTGTGCTGCCCGGCCCGGCGCCCTCGCGGGGCGGGGAGGGGGTCTGAGATTCAGCGGCCTTTTGTGGATTCATGAGACGTTTCAGCCTGACACTGCCACCTCAGATCGGAGAACAGTGCCTCATCTGAAACCAAAGGGACTCTCGTCACGTTAAATGGACTGTGTTGTTTTTTTGTCAAACCGTGCTTTTGCCCAGGGTTGGCTGTCTGTCTGTCATTTATCTTCCTCATTCCTCATTTCAGTGTTAAGTGTCAGATCAAGGGAAGTATCATGCTTCACTTTTCAACTGGCAAAAGGATCATCACTGGTTTCAGATAGATTTGCTCATTTGGTTCTTACATTTCCTTGGAGTCTGTTGCACTTTGGTTTCCATGGCCTGAGTGAACTGATAGATCCTCTCTCTCCTCTTCTCTCTTCTCAGATTCCAGCTGGAGAACTGTGCCAACCCTTTCTCCCGAAGCTGGCTCCTGTACCACCTCCGAATTTCATCTTCGGCACCGTTTCTTCACTGTGCTCTGATGCCACCTCTGCCTCCTTCTTCAGTTCAAATAGACCCCCCCCAGGTCCACTTATATTCACCAACAGCATGACTAAAAACATCTTCAGCTTGTCTTCACTATAACCCCTCTTATATAAACACTCTCCACCCCCTTCATCCAAAACCGTCCAATCAGGTCCCAAGACTCAAAGTCCATCCACTCCCCTAATCAAACCACTCCAATCAGACTACACAATTCAAGCTCCATCCTCTTCCCTAATACAGAAATGAACCCCCAAGCAGACTCAATCCACTCAAAACTTCAGATCCACTTTCAGTCCTGTTTTCAACTGCTCCTCAAACACCTCCTCCTCCTCCTCTTCTTCCTCCCCAAACACCTCCTCCAGCTGCACCTCCAGTTCTGCGTGAAGGAACCTGATCTTTCCACCATCTGTCACATTCCTCTCCAGTCAGTTTTTTTTTTTGAACATCTTCCCGCTGTCAACTCAATTTAGATCCAGCGGATGTCACTAAACCGAAAGATGTCGAAGGCAACTCTTGCGCGACGGTCTCGCCCGTTTCTTTTGTTCCGCGTCTCAGAGGGAAACCGTCACTGTCCTGTTCCATCCTTTCAATAAAGTTTCTTTTGAAGACCAAACAGAATTGAAAGACTGGGACAAAAACAATTAAGTGTCATGGTGTCAGTGACAGTTTAAACTAGCACGGTGCTCTGTCATTACATGCCCTGTGACCTGCAAAAAATGCAGTACATTAACACACAATACTTTGCTGCTTTTGCAGCGAACGTTATATTAGCATTCGGCAGCTTTGTCTTTGTTGTATTGGTTTATTGCCTGGTTTGTTTCTTGGATCAGATTGCTGTGTGACAGATGTTGTTTGTGTCATGCTGAGACTCTGAGATCGTTTCTAGCGTCCATGGGGGTGTTTTTAAAAGGGGGAACGGAGGGCACTGGCCTTGAGAAATTTTTTTGGGGGTGGGGGACAGGGGGACCCTCAAAATTTCCTTTTGTCCCGGAGGAGTCTCTTTACAGGGAGTGAAATGGACCCCATCTCCCGCTACCTACGTTCCCACGTTAACGCTCCGAATGATTGGCATGCGACCGGAAGAGACTGTCGTCATGGGAACCTTGAAGGTCAGCTCATGTTTTTTTTTTCATTCCCATTCTTTCTGAGTCTATTTTTACATTTTTAATTATTTCAACAAAATTGACCACAAAACCCATTTTTCCATATCAAACATTACCAGAAAATGTATACCAAAGTAGGCCGGAGCGCAATGGTTGCATATTTTTTCATTCATGACATTTTGGCATTTATTTCAAATACATGCCTGGATGACAGCATTTGCTGTCTGTTAACATGAAAGACCATGAATGATGATAGAATAATTTAACAGGATAGTGTCAGAGGATTTGATACAATAATTTAACAGGATAGTGTCAGAGGATTGGACAGAATAATTTAACAGGATAGTGTCAAAGGATTGGACAGAATTGGATAGTGTCAAGAATAATTTAACAGGATAGTTGTCAATAGGATAGTTGGATTGGACAAAATTTAACAGGATAGTGTCAGAGGATTGGATACAATAATTTAACAGGATAGTGTCAGAGGATTGAATACAATAATTTAACAGGATAGTGTCAGAGGATTGGAGGAGAGATCACTAATGGAGTGTTTTGTAATAAAGTAATGAATTTCACTGTAGGATAAACTATTAAATACAAAATATTCAAAATATATTCATATATATACATATATGTATGGGATATATTGGAAAATATACTGCTTGTGTATGTATACAGTGTATGCATGCAATAACATTTATGACAAATAATACTGATATATTTTCTATTGTGGTATATTTTTACATATATGAAAAATATATTCTTTAATTGTTGGATTTTTCATATATTGTAGGTAATGTATCACTTTCTCTTTTTATGACTTTGCTAATCCAGTAAGATAATGGGTTGTAGGAATGGGACTTTGTATGTGTTTTTTGAATGTTGGGTTTGGTTACTGAGAGTCATTCTCACTCATACTAAATGCCGTTTTGTTTCTGAGACAACAAACAGCTGTGTTCCATTTTGATTTTACTAAGTCAGCGCTTTACATCGAATGTGATTTATGATTTAAAAACGATCATCTGATTGTGATGGGAGAGTGGGGTTTTATGACATCACAAGCAGGTGGAGCTTCTGCTGCTTACTGATATGAACCAATCCTTGTGTTTTACTGTTAAGAGAAAAAACATTTTGATTGGTGGAACGAAGTCAGTGATTGACAGCCAGTTTTAGCCCCGCCCATCTTTGCAGTTGTGACACCTCATTCGTCCGTCTCCTCTCACCATTGCCTTTGATTCATCCTGAAGCTATAGGTCGTTTTATTTGTTTTGCATTGACTGTTCACTTTAAAAGTGGCCCTTGAATTCTTGTGAAATGGTACTTGTAGTAGGTAAAGTAAAAAATGTGACAGTTTGAACAGTGGCATAACAGAATCCTGAAGTGTTTTCATGAGCATGAAAAAGCCAATGAATTTGGCTGTAAACTGGATGAAATGAAACAAGACTACATCAAAGCTTGATACAGACATGGCCTAAAATACAATGTAAACTTGTGTAACTCGGCAAGCTTTCCAAAGCAAAACCTAAATTAGTTTGCACACAACATCAGCTATATAAAAATACATGTCAGTCCTCATTTCAGTTGTTGCATTTTCCTGGGGATTTGCTGGAAATTTAAAGATGTGCTGATCTTTGAGATATGCGGACGGGCTGATTCAGCAAGCTCACCTGGTTGGATAAACCATCCAGCTTATGATAAGATCTGTGAATCTGCACTGCATCTGCCTGACGTTCATCCAGGAAAACAGGCCGCATTTAATTTAGTTATGTGGGTGAACGTTTACCTTTTACCTCTGAAAAGCACTGTTCCATGTCTTTGCAAGGCAGCTCTGGACAGTCTGCCACCTGGTGGCCAGTCAACCACAATGCAATGTAGCAGGTGTCTTATTTTTACAACCAGCAAACCCACAGAGAGGCAAGACAGCATTATTAGCTTGTGACATTTTGAAAATTCCCAGTTACAGTATATTGGAACTGTGCAATGCAGAGTGCAGCAAAGAGTATTAAAAGCAAGCAACCACAGCAATAATATCAATTAAATTCATAAACACAAGTTACTGCCAAAAATGTAATCAAGAACAGAGTGACTTGGCTCAAGTGCAAGCAATAGGAAACCTGACACCCAAGGTCAAGAACAATAGACTATTTAACACTGTAGCAAGGGAGTTCAGAGCTGATTATAGAATATGAGCTATTATTAATAGAAAGAGAATGTGGGAGAGAGGGACTGAAAGACAGAATGGAGAGAGAGAATGATAGAATGGAGAGAGAGAGACTGAAAGATAGACGGGGAGGTAGATGGGGAGAGAGATGAACAGTGCAAAGAGAGACAAGGAGTCAGAGAGATAAGGAGTGGGAAAGAGGGAGGGAGAAACAGAGGACAGTTGGGGGGGTGGGGAGGGTAGGGGGTGTGGCTGAGTGGGCGAAGGAATGCCATTCCATGAAACTTTGCCAGCGAATCATAAAGCAGCATTTGATTTCAGCCCCCGCCATGTTGTTCAGATGTTCCGGGGATCAACAATGGAAGTTGCCGTCGGTGACTGTGTACATGGCAACACCAGATGCCAGCCCCGGCCTCCCGTCCCTCCTCTTTTGGCCTGATTAGCACAAGGGAAATATGAGTACCGGGTGTTCATAGCTTCAGTACTTCAGCAGCCCATTTACTAGCGCAAACTTGTAGTGACAGGACGAATCTAACTCCTTCGGACCTCTTGGTTAGGGCATTTTTACGAGTCATTAACTTTCAAACTTGTCATTAATGTTGCCATTGAATTCAAGACAATTTTAGACTACACATGTAACAAAGATGACGACTGTTGAAGGTACCTCCATGATTCTCTATATTACAAGCCATTTCGTACTCTCTTTTTATATTGTATATTTCATCAAAGTGGCAGGAACTGTGGAAAAAACTATACATGAACGAGCGAAAAAATTTCTAAGCGTGCATAACTTTTTATGACTACAGAAAATGGCATTCAGGGGGAAGTGACATCAGACACACCCTTAACACTTCCTGTTTAGGGCAGAAATTAACCCTAGAGGTAGGCATGGATTTGGATCAAATTGGCAGATTGCAGGTTTAAGTTCTTGGATGGTGTACAGTTGTCACACCCTTGAGCAATGGTATTTTGCCTGCATATTTCTCATAGTAAATATAGGAGTGTCAAAGATCAGTATGAATTTAAGTGAGACATGTGTATGTTGTTTTGGGTTTGAATGTCAGTCTGGAAATTAATTAATCTGAACATGATCATTTAAGAACATAAGTGTAATATTGCTACCTAACAGCAAGTACAGCTTCTTGGTGGTTTTCTTCTACTGTTTTATTTTGTATGTATAAATAACAACTAATGGGTCCAACTGCAAATCTGTAAATTGATTAACAAATTACAACTAACTCAGGATTTATTTTAAGCTCCAAGAACACGAGGTTCCGTTTTATTTGTATATCCAATTATAGCATGAGAAACCAGCGTTAAACCTATAGCTGTTCAGACACTATGTAACAATATAGCAAGTCCGGTTCATATTTTGTGAAAACAACGAATGTAAGTGTCTGCATGCCTAACTTTTATAAGTGCAATATATCATTTCTATGAATCTGCCAGTTTTAACTTAACTGAGAATTTAGGAAAAATGTTTCGAAAAAAAAAGATGTTTTAATTTTTTTAATGTCACAAAGTGATTTTTGTGCAATATTCATTCAAATGTACATTACAGTTGTCTGTTTTCTATGACTCGAAGGTTATTGTATATACTGTGCCGCGTACAATAAAGTTTTTGTCTCTCCCTGGTTTCTCTTCTGTCTTGGGTGCAGTTGCTGTGGGTCTAACCCATTGGGTTCATTGCAGTTGCTGTGGGTCTAAAACCCAAAATTGGGTTTGATTGCAAATATGTATTTGGTGGACATCAATTTATAAAAACAGCCTGTCAGTAAAAAACTTAGGGAAACATCCTAAAATATGTATAATTTGATGTAAAACTTTTAACAATAAAAGATCTGTCGCAAAGTCAGCTTCAACTTATGACATGTAGGCAATTTATAAAAACAGTACAATAGGTCAGTAAACAAACAGACCAAAAAAAAAAGACAAGTGATTAAATCAGACGTCCTAGATGGCCGAATGTGAGTGAATGTTAGAAAGTTGAAATGAAGGCGATAATGACCTGATAGATGACGCCAGGTATGTTGCCGGGGTTAATGGAAGAGCAAGAAACTGCCGAGGAATCAGCAGTGTGGTCAATGTGAGGACACGCAGCGGGTGTTTGAAAGTGTCGAATAAATCCAAACTTTGTCAGGGCTTTGCCCTGCTGACGCTTTGGCATTTGCCAAGCAAAGTCCACGAGCGCTGTTTAACATTTTTAATTTGACGTTCATAAAAAGCACAACACAGACGCCCTATTGTCCGTTTGATCGTAGCTTAACCGCTTTACTGCTTTGGCGAGAGGTTTTCGCCATGGAAACCCCGGGTTTGGGCTTCCACAGTGCTGCCCAGATAAAACGTCTGATGTCTGCCCTAATATTGATCGTGAACAAATGGGTTTTGGGTGCCTGGAGCCCGCGGCTATTTGCTTCATTGGCAAGTTATTTACGCAGTGTTTATTATTGACCGTAACATTTCACCAAAATAGGCTACTCAATACCGCTCTCTTTGGTTTTGTGAACACAGCACTATAGCAATAGAGAGAGAGAGACTTCAGTTAAGATCCGCCTGCATCAGGACCAGCAGGCTGGATGGAGGCGGACGGGAACAATAAGGTGGTCTGTTTGCGCGCAGCTGCAGTGTTTTCCGGACGATGGACGGGGATTTGGTGAGCTGGGCTATTATGGTCTCTCTCAGCTCAGTATCTGCTCCCCCCCAGCCCCCTCACTTGTGTGCTCATGTCCCAAGGCACCTGCAAGATCCAAAATGTGACGCTTCCACAATCTAGGCCACCGCGAGGTCACACTCCGGTTGCCAAGTCAGCTCGCGGAGAATAAAACTTAACTGTTAAGGGGCAAATCTTGGCGTTTTACAACATTGCTTTCCTGCAATAAAAAAGTTGTGAATAAAGAACAATAAGAGCCAAGAAAAGTTTGGCTTCTTGTCGTGCTTTGACTATTTTACCGTATCATTTTATGCATCATAAAAAATCGTTTAGGAAGCAGTCCAAAATTCTCTGGGTCACTCCTACACATAAATTCCAGTCGCTACTCACCCATTGTCATGAAACCAAATGGTAATTATTTCTATAATATTGCACGATAGAATCTTCTTAAATTTTACTCGTTCATCTACAAAATCATCTACAAAGTCACTTGCGTAAAAGAAAAATGCTTGTCAGCGTCATATCATTTTCGTTGCTGCTAGCTCATCTCGATAGCGCCACTTTGTTCAACACAAGGCAGCCGCGGAGAGGAGGAATGACTGTCTCCTCTATTTTGGCAAGAGGAGTTTGGAAGCTCTTAGCGGGGTTGTTAAGCCAGGACTATATTTATCTTGTGTGCAATACACAGCGTCTTTCATGGGTTATTTTAAAAGCTAACGACTGTCAAGGTTTGCCAGTATTAATGAAGCGGACGAGACATGGGTACGGTGCCTTTTCCACAAACTTTCTGTAAACCACGTTCTAAACAAGGCAAGACTTTTCTGTTTGTATATTTTTGTAAGCCGGTACATTAGAAACACAGTGCACTGTGGACGTCTGGATTTAGCTTCTGAGGACGGATGGCGGATCCCGGGGTGGTAATTATGTAGTTTTGGAAAAGAAACGCGGACGAAGAGATGGACGGCAATAACATCAACAGCGCCTGCAGCGCATCGCCTGCCGAGGAGAGGAGCGACTTCGGGGGCAACGGAGAAGGAAATAATGTCCACCTGGAAGGTGGATTGGACGAAGTGCAAATGCACCTCACCTGTTTGCCTGAGCGTTACATGAGGGCAAAATTCACCTTATCGGCTTACATCATTTGCTGGACCGTACTGAAGTTATGCCAGGTGAGAGACCGTCTGTGTATTAAATCACTATGTCAACATTTGCAGTTTTACAATGGACCGATTATCCGAATATCAGAAGCCCAATATCAGTACAAACTGAGCTTCAATCTAAAATGGGGCTCCTTTATTTCAATAAATAGAAATTAAGACCCTTTGTTCAATTAAAGCAACATTTTTTAATCTACTAAAGCCCATATTGACAATGGATTCCCATCTTATCGAGTATTGCTTTAGATGCAGTATCACATCTCATTCGTAGTTATTAAATATAACTTAACTGCTCATTTGTGGTCACCATGAAGTACTATCCCATAGTAGTACTAATTGACGTCGGGATTTAAACGCGTGACCCCTTTGGTTCATCTGTGACCTAACCATCGCCCACCAAACCAGTTGTGTTCATTGAATGAATTATTGAACAAATTCTTACTGAGGGGATGTCGCAAGAAAACCCATGCACGTGCTCGTGCTTTGATTTTATTTGGCAGTCATCCGATTGCTTGTGTAATACGCAGTCTACCGGAGAGCTCAGATATAAGGTATTTTTCGTGTGGGATTTCAGAATGCTCTTTAAATCAGACGTAGACTCCCTGAACTGACGTCACGTACACTTTAATCTAGCCTGTTTATGTTTCCTTAAGAGTGGAACTGTAATCCACAGGTGTAAGATTTGAAGCTCTTCCCTGCGCTGTAATCTCGCGAATTAACTGTTATATGTCATATTTGAAGAGAAACATATCTAAACAATTAACAAGTGAACTTTTTTCATTTCACTATTCACTGTATATCCCTTAAGTCACTGCCAAGGAGTTGAAACAGAGTTTTAGTTACTCATTAGTAACAAGTGTTCAGTGTGTTGTGTGTGAGAGAGAGAGCGCTTGTTTTGCTGCTTATGTGTATGTGTGTGTGTGTTTCCATATATGCATTCATGTCTCCGCTGTGTATTCTTGTGTGCATGCAGCTGTGAATCTGTGCTTGTGTGTATGTATTTCTATGGGTATTTCAGATGCCAGTATGTGAATGTGTCCATTTGTGTGTCCTTTTGTGTGTATCTGTGTGTCTATGTCTGTGTCTATGTCTGTGTGTGCATTTTTGTGTTGGTGGGTGCCTGTGTATGAGTGTATTTGTATATGGTTGCTTGAGTGTGTGTATATTGTCTGTGTAAGATTGTGTGTAGTGTGTCTCTTAGAGTGTATGAGCGTGTGCCAGTGTTTCTGCATGGTGCATGAGAGGGGTATGTGACTGTATGCAGGGGGTATAGGCGAATTCAGTGGCGGTCAGGAAGGTTAAACTTAGCCCTGGAGGAATGTACAAGCGTCTAGCATGTGGCCGAAGCAGATCTGTAAAGTTCATTAGCCCCCCTGGACTTCCCTGGGCCTCCAGACACCCCCTGACCCCCCATGTAAAACGCACCGCTAATGAGGCGAGGGCGACAGGTGTGGGGTGGGTGTGGGTTAGGCTGGTTAGGGTGGGGTGGGGTGCGGTGGTCAGCTTGGTGAGTCATCATTCCCATCATGTTTTTTTTTGTTTTGTTTCTTCATTAAAATACACCACTGCTGTGTCATGGCCCGGAATAGAATGAAATGAACCTTTGGGGTTGATGACACATGAGGACGGCGGATCGTGGCAGCTCCTGTTTCGGTTCCCACGGTTACCCACTTGTGTCCGCGTGGTGCGCGGCCTGCGGTGGTGTCGAGGTGGACGTGCGGCCCGATTTTCCCCCTGCCTGCGAGGCTCAGAGCCCATCTCGCTGTTTAACGGGTGGATGCCTGTTGCCATGGTTGCGGGCCTTGAGCATCACAAGCACACAGGCACCCACGGCATCTCAATCAGGACACAAATCGCTGAGAGGAATTACTGGCGTCCAGTTGTACATTTTGCAATTACCGTGCCCTTAGATGGGAGTGTTTATGGAACGGCTGGAAAAGTCATTAAGAGTCTGGAAGAACATGGTGTCCATTTCGTTAATACCCTGCTTAACTTGCTTTAGCGACTGGGGGACCACAGAGATTACTGCTGGTCATTTTCCTCAATCCTCATTTGTGTCTGTCATTCATTGAAGCTCACACCCTGTTCAACATCTAGGCTGTGCCCATTGGGGCCTTCGCCAACTCTTGGGTTCGCTTTATTTGTCCCTCGGGACAAGGAGGTGCTTGATTTAAAAGGCAGATAAGGTTGACCACAAAGGGCGGGAAGGTAAGTAGCATGACTTGCTATCATCATGTGATACATACAAAGCACTGACACTTGAAAGCAAAGGTGTGTTTTTTGAGAGAAAACAAGTGAAGAGCTGTTTAAAAATGAAACCTTTGGGAAACTGGACAAATGGTACTGGTGGTGGTGGAAAGGGAAACCCTGGGAAAGTGCTTGGTTGGCCCCATTGTATAGGGCATGTACCACATGATTAAAGCAGACCGTGCTCGGCACTCTTGTGAATGCTTTGTGCGTTCAGCCTAACACTCACCCTAGAATCTAGCCTCCCACAAACCTTGTTTGTGTCCTTTGTACAGACATTTAACTGGACTACTTTGTACCTGGCTTATCCAGATATTTTTTATGTCCAGAGTGCTACCTTTTCTAGTGTGTCCCAGGGTTTTCATTGATAGGTTGAGACCTCTAACCTGAGTCCTAAGCAGAATTTGATAGTTGGGGGCCCCCCAACCGAACAATAGTGGGGACCCTCTGGTGGCCATGGGGGGCCTTATCAAGTCCTTAGTTTGCTTATGCGTCGGGCCGGCCCTGCATAGAAGTTCCTCCCATTTGCAATGATATTGCACAGGGATAAAGGAAAGAAAATGATTGGCTTAGAAGCATTCTTTGCAGGCTGACAGTTGGCTGCAGGGAGCGCTGGAACTTCAGCGATGTGTCCTTAATGGCATCATTTGTGTTCTCGCTGCCTGATCCTGGGGATCCGGGACGGATTTCCTGTCTGACATAATCACGTACCCTCCGGTTATACGGTGGAGCTCCTGCCCGAGCTCAACACCTAGTCGTTGTGCATGACTCTGCACTCACGCCGGCAACTTTCAGGCTGAAAATCCGGTTGTGTAACCCCAGTGCCAAACTTCTGCCAGTTACAGGATCACAGTTACAGAACTCTTATTTATTTGAGTTCCCTCTTTATCTACTCAAATCACCTCTTGAGCTACCTTGGAGTCACAAGACCCCATTTGGGCAGAATAACCAACAAAGACAAATATGGCTCATGAAAGGGAAAGCTTTTTTATGATATAAATGATGCCGTACAGTAGAAAAAATGTACGCTTGGCATTTACATGTTTACTCATTCATCCGTCTGTATGGAAATGGAGATGCGTTATATATTTTTAAAACACATAGTGTATTTGGAAATTTTGTAAAAGTTGTATTCCTTTTGGATTCCACCCTTATGATTGTTATGCTGTCCACACACTCATGATGTCATAACTGGCTGATTGTTTACCTATTTGATTGATGGGTTATTATCTTTGACTGTCTTTATGATGTCATAATTGAATGATAATTTTGATGTCATAGTGGGGTTAAGTGGGACTGAGTCTGCCTTGATGACAGAACTTGTTCCTACAATGTTCTTACAAAGTTCAGTTGCTGAAAGAAGCAGCTCTTTTGCAGTGTCTAATAAATAGTGATAATTGCAAGTTACTGTGTGAGAGAACCTTTTAGTTTAATGTCGTGTCCTGTATCAAGGTGTAGGTAAGGGCTGTTGAAAGGGAGAAGGTGGCACAGAGCCTGCTTTGTGTATGTTACTCCCATTTGAACGCAGTGCCTGTCAGGCAAGCAAAGTCTTGTTGCTGATATATCCCCCACGGCTCTGGCACACTGGGGTTACACAAGATTTTTGGCGTATTTATGGTTGCTGGTTGTGCGACTTTAAGCTTTAACCCACCTTCATCCGGTCCTGAGTCAGTCTGAACCCATCTCTTCACTGTAAATGTAAGGCCCATAAATCAAACAAACATGTCAGACATTCTCCGTTCATTACATTGCCTCACCTCCAGGCTGCGGGGCCTCCCTCCAGTTCAAGAAAATCATTTTCGAACTCGCAAAAGGTGTAATTGAAGTAATTGCTTCGGAGGGCAGGATGCATTCTTTCTTTATGGCGGACCTGATGGTGGTACGGTCAAAAGCATCACCCCCAGCAACTGCGTAGGTGGTTCCAGATGGGTCCTGTCGTCAGGGCCTTATTGGGTTTTATTTTAGTGGGTCGACAGTGATGCCAGCGGCTTAATGCAGCCCCTCAAGGGGTCCACATCCCATTCTCTGGTATGCCCAGACAAAGGTCAAAGGTAGTCTTGTGGCAACACTACCAAACGATAGCAGCTGTTAATGTGTGCGAAAGGTGACTGCACTAATTGGAATGACTCCAAGGAGACAGGTACATCAAACAAGCACCTTTTTACGAGCAAGAGGGCGAATGGCAACTTTCTGGGGATTGGAATCATGTGAAAAACAGTCATTGTTATTTCCTCATCATTTCATTTGAAACTTGTGAAATATGTGGTACTAGGAGATGGGCATTGGAGAGAGGGGGTTGCTACTGGGTTGGGAGCATCTTAAAACAAACACTTCCAGGAATGTATTTTCAGTTAGTTTTGTGACTATTCCAGGCCAATAAACACATTATTTGTTGTTTATTGACCTTGATATTTGAGGATTTTCCCCCCTTATTCTTACCCTAACCAGCTTGTAGTTTCCCCACTACCAACATCTGGAGGAGAGAGCCTTAGCATGTGACTCCTCCCATTCATGTGATGAGCTTCTCTCCACACTGCAGATACACCACCAATTAAATTCGGATGACAATATCGTTGTGCTTTGTTTTTTAATCTGCAGGTGCCTGGCTGGCCAGTAGTGGCCGCTAGAGAGCAGCGATTAAAGACCTTGACTGTCTTAACCCCTATCACTCCCCAACACACTGCCCCACCAAAGCTGAACTCCAGCCATAGCCGGCGATAGCGTAGCTGGGTCTCGGACACCCAGTTGCAGGGCTCAGATTCGAGCGTGCATCCTACATGAGCCATGCGGAAACCCATTGACCCGCTTTTAAACCTCATTTTCATTCAATACTACCACTTCCCCTCCCCTGTCTCGCTCCCAATACCCAATTTGCCCTTAAATACTTTGGCGCCCTCTTAGAGCCACAAATTAAAGGCATAGAGCTGTTACTAATTCCCTTTCGCTCCTCGTGAGAAAGTCTTGCACATTCCAGATGACCATTAATTCACGCCAGGTATGCTAAATAGCACAAGGGAAGCGAAACGCTCCCAGCTCCTCCTCCGTCCTCATCGTCCTTTCTCTTTTTCTCCCTTTTCAGAGATTAAGGATCACCCCTGCCGCGCCACAGGTAAGCACCCTTTTCTTCTCCTCTTCCTCTTCCTCCTCCTCCTCTGTTCACAGGTGGTTCGGCGCTCCGGATAGAGGGTTTAACTCCCCCTTCCTGTCTGCTGGCCCAGACTCTTCTGATGTGTCCGCTTATTGGCTGGGAGTCAAGAAAACCTGTTTACGTTTGGTGTTTTTGTCTTTGCTCTGACAAGCCGTAACAAATGATTGGTGAATGCTCTGTTGTCCCGCGCCATTCTAGAGACAAAGTACTGATGTTGCCTGCTCTGCTGAGTCACTAAGAAGGATGTAAGGATATACTGAGAGATGCATAGATTTGAACCTGATACGACCCCGAGCTACTTATAACTTTGTGTTCAGACCCAGTCACTACCTCGAGTTTAGACCCCTGTTCTGTCCTCTATATACATATACTGCAACTACAACTGCACACTATACACAGGACAACGGCCTAGTTTCTGTATTGAACTCTAGAACTCACTCACTTACTGGGAAACCTGGGTAACTAAAGCTTTATGCCACAGTCTTTGACCTTTGACACCAGCACTCCATTTTAAACTCCCGGGGGGTCAAAAACTGGTCTTGAAGGCACAGTGTCACGGTGCATGTTCCGGGGGGTTGCCACCGCGGTGATTGTTGTTGCTCTGTCGTAACCGTCGTTATGCAGTTAAGGCGCGGCTCAGGCTGGAGCACAGCGGAGTGGGGCAGGGCTCCGTCCCCGGCTTGGGCGGTTTCCAGCGACACGTCGCCGACGTTCCCTCGCGGAGTTAGCAGCAGCAGGTTTCAGCTTGTTTGTTTACGTGCCTGCAAAACCCCAGCCGGCTCGGCACCATCCACCTCCCTGTTCCATCTCAATGACTTACACCCTTTCACTCTCAGAGTCAGAAAATTTGGTTTGTTTTATCGCTGCGCTATTGGCTATTGGTGTGAATTGCCGTTATAAATCGAAATTGCTGAGGTGAACCATTGAAAAATAAATGTTTGCCATTGGATAGGAGTTACAGAAATATCAATATCTCTGGGACTGACATATTTTTAGCAATTACATAATGGCAACAAGGCTAATTTTAGTTATTTACGCTCTGCAGTGACAAAGTATAACAAATGGCGTTCCTCCACCTGTCCAGATGAAACCAGGCGTAAGGTCATAGCCCATTGCGTCCCCTCAGAAACGGCTGGTAGGCCAGCTTTGAAGGCTTTGAGGTTTTTTTGAGGAGAAAATAAAAGCACAGAAAAATTGTTTGGCTGGACACATTGAGCATTTTGAAACGGCCCATTTGCTCGCTATAAATGTGTATGTTTGGCTGAACTTCTGGTTAAACTAGACTTAATCATAAAATATGGTTTTGTTTTTCTCTGAAGAAAATTCTGAATCATTTTCAATCAGTTATACCATGCAAACATTTTAATTTCAACTTCCTTAATTGAAATTTCACAGCTAAGCTAGTTGGAGAACAGCCCATGGAGCCCTTTAGGTATACTGTGTACAGGAAATGGTGTGAAATTGCTGATCTGCTGTAAGTGTAGTTGGGGGTCACATGCGGTCAGAAGTTCTTGGCCCTCACATCCGCACCCCCCTCCCCACCCCCTGCTCCTTACAGTGGACTGTTCCATGCCTCCGGTTTTCTTATTCCAGGGAGTCCAAGAATCTGGCTTGCCTTGTGTGAAGGCCCAGAACAATGTCTTCAACCCTAAATGGAGAAAACAAAAACTCAGCATCAAACTCAGTCTGCATGACTTTATGAAAATGATTCTGGATCTGAATGCAAAAGAAGTAAGCCAAAAAGATCCATTTTTTTGTATGGCAAAGAGGTCTTTATATGATTTTAAATGTCATTTACTTCTGCTGACCCACACACACACACACACACACACACACACACACACACACACACACACACACACACACACACACACACACACACACACACACACACACACACACACACACACACACACACAGATGTTCATGCAGTCCATTAAGTTGTCTCTCAGCTATGTTTCATCTTTGGTTTAAAAAAACAAATGAACCACTAAAATGCCCCCTCATGATGTCCCAGCATGCACCTTTTCACACCTGACAGTGGAGCAGTGGATAGCAAAAGAGACACTGATCCTTCCTGTGGTTTCTGTTGATTTTCATTCACTCTCAACAAGGGGAAGGGAGGGGGGATCCTCTTTGTCTGTGTTAATGCTCTCTCTAAGATTCTGTATTTCTATGGGAAGTTCATGACGACTTTAAGCCTTTGTGTCGGTCTTGCTTGGTTTGCTTCCTCATTCTGTTGTCGGGAGGCTTTTTGTGTTTGCCCGAGTGCTGTTTCTGTGACTCGATTCTTGTGGCGTTGTCTTATTTGTGTCATTCTCTATCCCCGTTCGTCTTTTGCAAAGGATTAATGCACCTTTCTCAGCCCTCAGACTCTTTGTACCTGTTTCAAACCATTTCACATAACTACAGAATCTCAAATGCAAGGGAGAAAGCACGAATGGAAAAGAAACGTGATACAGGTTCATGTTTCTTTTGTTTATTTAGTGTTTTTCTGAGATTAGACTTGCTGTCACCAGCTCTGTGATTTTTGCCTCAGTTGAAGACTGCCGTAGCAGTTACGCTGTGCCATACGTAAACTAAAAGATTTGATAAAGAAAGGTTGCCCTGGATCTTAATGGGGTAAAAAGGTCCGTTTTGTCAGAATGTAGACCAAATGTTTTGTTGGCCTACGCTTAGTGCAAAGTGGAGAAGTAATTTGAGCTAAGCTGTGAAAATCCCCTCGCTGGTTCCTTTGTTGTGACTGAGGTAGTCCCACAGAGAATCAAGGGTGAAATCCGTCATTGTTTTCCTGACCCCCGGCTGAACTTGAGAACCCAGCTCCCCAATTCCATTTGTCTTCTACAGTGGAGTGTGGGGGGCTTAGTTTGTGATGACACGTTCTGCCTGCCAACATAAACTTGGGGCGGGGCGAAGCTTTTAAGGATTTCCAGCATAAACAGTGTACTGACCTGACCTTTACCACAGGGAAACGGCATGGGGGTTAAATTCCCCCGTAATTGGCCTGAATTGTCTGGAGAGCACATAGTAACAAAGAACGTACAGCCAGGTTCTGAAGCCCCACTAACTGTTGTGTTATCGAACGCGCAGCTTGGGGTCAAACTGTGTCACTTTTCAGTACGTACCCTATAGATGAAACGGTCAAAAATTGGCATACAATGGAGATTGTCACTCAAAGCTACATGTGGCTTGTGATTGGCTACTTTTCTGTTGGTTTTTTTTTTAACACCCTGGCGATGTGGGACTCTTTCTGACCGCTAATATAAGTCACATGTTCATGTGCAACAATGGCTTTTCACACGGCCACCGCATACACCGTGCTGGACTGCACGTCAGGTCTGAAGGATTCAACAGGCTGCGGTCCCTGGGGTTTTCCGATCGCTCTCCTTTCTCCACAACAGAATGAAACGCCTCACGCATTCCCTTACCCCCCCCGCAGTGCCTGCCATTATTTCGGCGTGGGTGTCGGGGTTTTTTGGAAGTTCCCCCATCTTTGAGGAACCAGAGCCAACCTCATTCACCCTCCGACAGCCCCTTTTGGTCGGCCCGATTTATGTGTCTTTATTTGACGAGGACGGAGCCGAGTAGAGTCGCGCCAAGTATTCCAGACTATACCAGACGCTGGTCCATTGAAGGGGAACACAGTGCTCAGTCCTCTAGCCAACATAATGCCAAAGTGCATTGTCCTCAGTACAAAGTAATGAATTTGGAATCAATGGTGCATTTTATGAATTATGCAGAGTTACATATTTTTGACACAATTGAAGATGATTTTGATTGGGCCAAAGTGACTTTTTCTGACATGCACGGATTTTATGTTTAATATATATCCTTCTAAGTGCCATTAGCAGGTGTATGTTCGATGCATCACTTTCCCACAATGCTTCTCAAGAGCAGCCAAGAAAGCTTTAAATAGACGTTAATCTCCAAAAAAGACTCATTGTTAAGTGGTAACAGTTAGCTATTGAACGTTTTTTGATGACTGTCCTCAGGTGACCGCTGACCTTGAGAGATTATCTGAAAATTGAGTTGGTTTTGTGAAGAAACGGCTGTCTTTGCCCTCACAGGAAAGACAGCTGAATGTTCTGCTGCTGTTAGCGAAATCTGTGGCCGTTAAATCCGGTGTGTTTTCCCCGTGTGAATCTCCACTGTGCCCTGTAAGCACATCCTGTGGTTATTGGCTGCGCTTAGATTATTACATCCCGTGTTGTTTCCACGGAAGAAATCTCCTTTTTTGGACCATCTCCAAGTGTTTCTTTCTCTCTTTTTCTCTTTCTTTCCCTCACTCTCTCTTACACACACACACACACACACACATATACACATGCACACACACACACCTCTTTTTCTAAGAGTAGGAGTCTTACCTGTCTGACTGCTCTTTCAGAGGGCAGGGCATCCCACAGGAGGGCCCGGCCCTGTTCCCCTGATTGGTCCCTCTCCCCTCACCCGGCTCCTGTGATTGGTCTTCCTTGTCGTTCTGCACAGACCCCGTGGCTCAGCGGCACTTTTCAGATTTCTGGACAGACTCGCTTCTCTTTTCTTTCTCTTTTCCTTTTTTCTCCTCCTCTCGTTCCCCGGGGATGGGCTTTTCTTCCCTGCCTCCCTGCCCTGTTTCTCTTTTTTTTTCCCCTCCCTGTCTCAGTCTCAGTGTTGTACCGCGGTCGGTACAGTGAGAGAAACGGCGGAGTGTCGTCGGGATTGGGAGTGCGTGTTTTCGTGGGAGCTGAGCCCCGTCTGTGGGGGTCTTTAGGATGCCTGGTAGGGGGTGCGGGGGCAGAGACATGTCACAGGTAAGACACCTGAGGGAGGGCGGCGGGGGTGGGTTTAACAGAGTACCAACAAAAGAGTTGATTATAACATTAAAAGAGTAAACAGCAAAGACAATCTATACTGCTTCTAAGACATCTGCTGTCATCAAAGACTTATTTACATAGCAAAAAAAAAAGCAATAGCAATTATCGGCTCACATTACATAGCTTTTAAGCTTTTGTCTGAACATGCATGTACTGTTTCTTGAGAGCAGGAGCCAGTCAGAAAGTACGCTGTCACAGTGAAGTCTCAGCTACCCATGGTTTCCCCTGATCCGGCAACGTTGTGCCAGCATGCGGTGTCATTGACGCCTGGCTGTGCGAGGCTCATAAATTTTGTCCTGTGGTGAGCTTGCTTTAGCATGCGTTTGAAGTGCACGGGGGGTTGTGGGGGTCCTTGCACAGATGTTGACCGTGTTGGCCGGCCTTTCGCTCCATCCTTTCCCTGATGCGTATCTCAGATGGAGTGTTTGGACAGCTCTCTGTACACCATTCAGTAAATCAGCATCCGGAGCATAACTCCCAGCGCTCCTATCAGGGGAGAATTTCTACAATCGGGAAAGATTTATAGTCCTGTAGATAACAGGAAAACGTTTTGAGGATTTTCCTGGAAAGGCGGACTTTTTTAACGGCTCGAAATGTCCGAGGAATTGGTCGAGGAATGCTTGTTTGACATGAGATATGGGATGTATCCTTTAGGGGCACTGAAGACATGCTGAACACATAATGACAGGACAGTTGTTTTAAAAGCCATATATTGTACCGTCTTTAAAAGTGAAAACACTCAATGTTCCTCTCGCTTGACGATCCACCATTTGTTTACACAATCAATGTCTCTATGGAACCTTCGCTAAAAAGTGTACAGTAAACATATGTTTGAGAATGTGTGAGCTTTGTGTTTTTTTTCTGAGAGCTAAGTTCGCCTGCAGCATCAAATCTGTCAGCATTTTTCCTGTTTGATCTGTGATCTGAGATTTTCAAGTTTTCAAGCTTGTTTTGATATTCCTTTGCTACTTTACATTTGGATCCACATTAAACTAGTCTTCAGCCATGTCCCACCTCAAGACAGCACACAATACTTTAACTAGTAATTGTGAACCAGCTCATTTGAAATGAATTTTTACAGCCCAGTCCCGGTTAAGCACTCTGCTCTGCTCAAAGGTACAAGCGCAGAGCCCTGGCTTGGATTTGAACCCGCAGCCCTCTTAACATGACCCACACAAAGCATTGCCATGCTTTAGTGAGAAAATCTGGCTCCTTCGCCTGGTATTCGGGCCGTCTAACCCGCCCTGCCACCTCATGCCAGTCCGCCCTCCCCTCTGGTCGTCTTCAAAGAGGGCGCTGCCACTGGCACCGGGACTGGAAACGCTGTCGCCAGGACAGATGAGTGCGGCGCCACCTGCTCCCTCCGCCCCTGCCATCCCGAGACTTTCATCAGCGGTAATGGGGCACAGCTTGATTAAAGGCATCTAATCATGCCACTTATAAAAACTAAACAAAACATGACAAAAAGTTTGGCTGAACATGGATATCATAATCAGCAGACAATACAGTAGGTTCAGAGTGTCTCTGTTCTCAGTGCTCTGCCCCTCTGGAGCTCCACCCTGCTTAGGCCTCGCTGTCCAATGGCCTTACTCCTTCTGCTCATACTTGTGCCAGGTGAACAAAATAGTTTTCCTTTTGGGGTACTGGCAACATCTTTGCTGATTTTTCCCTTAAAACCTGTAGTTGTCTGTGTGTGTGTGTGTGTGTGTGTGTGTGTGTGTATATATATATATACACACACACACATACATACATACTTACATACGTACATAAAACCCTGTATTACTTCATTAACCTATCATCAGTACTGGGGTACAATGGGAGGTCAGGGTGGAAAGGTTAAAGTTCATCCGCTCAGGACTGATGGCATTCGGCATAACCAGGTGCTAAAAATGCCCCTACTTAAAATATTCAACTGTTTGGTTTGAAGAAGGAGAATAGAGAAGGCACTGTCCAAAAGTAACTGGGATTAATTATATGAATAAATTTATGTTATTCCCCTGCAGGGCCAAAAGCAAGGTTGCTTCTGAACATTTTTTTCTCTTCTGCCAAGACAATTTCTGTCAGCACACCTTTCAGCGCAACCTGAGGCGGCCATGTTGGGAGTGTTTTTGTTTTTCCGAGCTGTTCACCCAAACAACACAAACCGGTGGACGTGACGGCTGTCCCGCAGGCTTCTTCTGAAAACCGTGTCTTTGCGTGTTGTTCCAGGAGGCATCAAAGGGCGGCCGAAAACTGCAGCGGAAAGTTTTCTCTCGTGCGGTCAGGCGTGTGCCGGGGAAACATTTCGCAGCTGCTGTTATCAGGAGCTAAGCAGCTGTCGTGATCGACGAATCCCCCCCCCTTCCACCCCGGTTATTTTTTGAAATAGCAGAGCTGAATAATGCAGTGGCCAGGGTTTAAAATAACTAATGAGGCATGAGGGCGAAGGCCAGAGGCTCTTTTGTTGGTCAAGTCAGCCATGATGCTTCTCCCTGTGGTATAGCGTTTGGTTTCTCTAATCCCCTGCTTGACTGATACAGAACCGGGCAGCACTCACTAAAGGGAACTGATGTTCCCTTGCAAGAGGACAAAACCCAGGGAAACTTCTTGGTGGGACTTGTTCAGGAACTATGGATCTGATTTTCTCAAGCCATTCCCTTTCCTGCATGCTTAGTTATAAACAACAAAAAACTTTCCAAGAGGTTTACTGTCAAAATGCTAAACCAGAGAGTATCAATGAGATGTTAACTGTAAAAATCTTGGGATTTCCCTTGGAGAATGAAACAAAATCCCAGTTTCCCTTTAGCACCTGCTCATTGTGCTGTTTGGATTGTAGTCTTGTACTGAGGTCAGAGGTCAGAGGTCAGGGCATTAAATGGCCACCTTGTGGTGCCCAGTCATGGCCGACTGTCCAGTGATTGATGGGCCGATCTGTCGTTTCCCCTGTTAGCCCTTTCCCCCCTCCTTTTCTCGCTGATATTAACGTGAGTGACATCTTGGCCTTTGCGTTCTACATTTGTTTTCAAATTCCTTACAGCGGGCTTGGCACCGTGCTCTCTCTGGCTCTTGTAATGTGTTTGCCAGATGTCGGGTTGAATCAGACCAGCCTGAGTTCCTTCACGTTTGCCAAGTCTGTAGGGACGATGTGTGAAGGCGGAACAGTTCAGGGTGGTGGGACATAGCTGGGAGGCACGTGACAAGAGCCAGTAATCCAGGGGAAGGCTTGGGGTTAGCTGGTTACCTGCCCCCTGCTGGAGAGCAGGAGAAACGGCACATAGGAAGGGTCTCAATCCCATAGTTCCCTTTGCCACGCAAATCAGCCCATTTGATGCCTATAACAACCCTAAGACAATAATGTAAGCATAAAATCCTTCAACACATTCTTGTCTACATGGTATTTTATAAATGTAAATATTTAATTCTTCTCAAAAATATACACTGATGCCATAAATTGCAAAAATTGCACTTACATTTCCTCTTGCTGTTTGTATTCTAATATGTGCCAAAAATGTACATGGAAAAAATTTTTCATCAGTTCTAACATGCCTTAATGTCATTGTAACTGACATATTTTGTACATATTGTGGACATAAATGCTGTGTATTTTGGTTTTTGCTAAATATTTTCCTTTTATATCTTATTTAATTTACTCTACATTACATTGCAGTGAGGTATTTTTCCACAGATATGTCATCCTTATGTTTCATTTGTACACCCTGTTTCTATGCCAATGTTAGAAAACAAGTCATTGCACATTGAGATGACTAACATTGAGTTGACTTAATACGAAATCTGCTGGAATCCTTTTCCAGGTTTAAACTAGAGCCTCTGTTTGGTTTGGACACACATTGTGTGTCAACTCATAGAATTTACTGCCTCTCCCTTACGTAATGCTAGATCTGTATTGTATCTGTGTCCAAACTTCTTGTTTCCAGTTGACCCGGAGTAGTCGTTAGCTATCAGAGACTACTGGTTATGCAACGTTCAGAATGCAATCTGTAGCAGCTTGGCTTTATCAGATAGTGGTTGTTCCATCCAAACGTACCAAAATGCATCACTTGTTTTCGGCCATTGTTATTTTTCTCTCCCGTGAAGCTTTTCAGCTTCTAAGGGGTGTGTGTATGAATGAGAGAGACTGTCTAAGGTTTGGGGGTTGTCCTTTTGTGGTAAAAAACTGATTTGTGCAGTCACCCATGTCACATCTGCGGTTACTAAACCTGCTGTAAATCAATGAGCTCAACTAATTTTCGTTTGAGGGACTTGTTGTTGGGTCGTAAGCTTAGCTTGTCATGGGGTTGGTAGGTTAGCTTTTTGCTGGACAGGCAGGGTTAACCCAGAGAGGCTAAGTTTGCTACAGCATGCTATGCTAACTGGGGTTTTCCTTCAGTGTGATGACAGGCCCATTGAAGGCCGGAGGGGGCCTCCCTGTCTCTCGGAGGTGGGAAGCTGATGAAAACCAGCTCTCCCTTTGTCCCTCCTGTTACCTCTCGCAGTTCCAGTATGCGTTACTCCCTTCCAGCTCCCACAATCCCCTGTCCAACTCTGCTACGATCCAGCTGCTGACCTCTGGTTCGCTTCATGAGGCCTTATTGGACCCAGACTACCTCTGTATACTTCAACAACTATGTAAACAGTAACTGCAAAAAATACCAGCATCTACTACAGGAGGCACTCTGTATTATTAGTACCTAGCTCTGCATACTCAACAGCTTTGTCAACTGTAACCGTACAATACTGCAATTTAATACTAACTTTAAACTTTCAGTGGCTGCCTCCCAATACGTCAGCCATCATGTAAATGGCTACCCCACCTACTACAATGGATAATTCACACGCTATTCCAGTTATTTATCTGACTAATTTTACCACACCGCTAATGGAAGGAAATGTCAAACTCTTTGCAATGGGTGTTTACATTCAGAAGCATTCTACATGGCGTTTAAGTTCACTTTCATGGGGACCTGATAGAATCAGAAACCTAACTGGGTGCCCCTCACTAGTGCACATTAGTGTTCAGTCATGGCCTACTTACCCTCAGGTACGATTAGAGTCTGTATTTTTTTTTTTTTTTGGAACCTGGCCATCTCTAAATCTCAAGCGTCCTGCAGTGCAAAGCACAATGACTTAATCCCCCGCATTAAAAAGACCTTCCAATTACTCAAGTTACGGGTAACTCGACCCAGCCCAGCTGGCACTGGGGACGCAAAGGCTACATGAGAGCGCTAAACCCGGGAAAAGTCTTTGGCTGGACATACCAGGCACTTATCGCTTTGTCGGGGCTCCTTGGGCCTCTTGTTCACTCGTTGCGGCCAACTAAACACTTTGCCGAGGGCGCATTCTCAAACACCTGCGCGCACCTTCTCCTGGAAATTTCGAGTTTCAGCTGGCAGGTGCTATCAAAAGACTACTGAGTCACACATTTGGGCTCCAAAACCACCTCTCCTGTCTTATCATGTCAGACCATAGTCTTCTTTTCCTCACCCGTTTTCTAGGAAAACGAGGAACATTTATCAAATCATTAGTTCTCGTAACTCAATTGTTCTTTTCTTTGGAATAGTTTGTAACTCCAGGGAGATGCAAGCCAAAATAATTTTTGCAGTATATTCGTATGTTCCAAAAAGGACCTTGCACCTTTTTTGTACTCCTTTAAACAAACTTCAACGTTAAGGCGCCAGTTCTCTGCCATGACATAAATTAATTGCTAAAAAAAGTGTAGGAACTAAGAACTATGAACCGCTAATCATTTTTCACAGAGCAATCTCAGCCATCATTTAAGATTCGCTCGTGCTGCTACGCTAAATCTTCAACCCCCACAGTAGCAAGGCTGTGTAAACAAACTGTCTCCAGACTCGCTCAGCTACTACAGTACTTTACAGTAAGGCTTGGTGCAATGTGACAGGTTAATTTATCCCAGAGCATAAATCTAGCTTATCTTAAACTGTGTGTATGTGACTGTGTGTGTGTGTGAGTGTGAAAGCTCTAAGCAGGGTGCTGGGGTGTAGTCGGGGCCTCCACCTCTTGCATGGGAACGTGCGGATCACAGCACCTGTTTCCACTTCCGTGTTTGGACTCAAAATATCCCCTTTGGCTGAGCCTTTATAATGGGCTGAGACATTAAGATTGTGTGTGTGTTTGTGCATGTATATGTGTAAAAGAACTGTGACTGTGAACACGCATGCATGTATGTGAGCATACATGTGTGCATGCATTTGTGTGCATGCTTGCATATGTGCACACATTTAAAGGTGCTACATGTGTGCACGTTTATGTGCTCATGCATGTGAGTGCATGCATGCATACCGTTCTGGGATGTCTGACTCTTGCAGAATAGCTGCAGGAGTAGCCCTGGAGAGGTGGGGCTCGGCTCTGCCTCACTCATCCATTCGTGGCAATCTACCCTGGTGCGGTCCTAAAGGTGGTACAATAAGAAAATATCCCAGTGTTCAAAGCCCAGCTTTTCCCTTGATGTCAGAGCTCCAGGCCTCCTGTAAGCCCAGCCAAAAGGGAACCAGGGCCAAAGACAATTCCTGCAGAGAGTATCCCTTAACGATGATGGGGGCCCTTGGCAGCAAGGGGGTGTTTGGGGGTGGTGGTAATGACCAGCTTCTCCTTCCCCTCCCTGTGATCTCTGGTTTCTCTGACCGCTCATTACGGCTCTGCGGCGGGGTTCACAAACGGGCGAGGGAGCACGCGGTGCACCGCGACCTCACTGCAAACCGAGCACGGAATAATGAACTCCAGAGAGGCGCCGGGAGCTCAATCTGCTGCTGCTCCCACAGAGATGGCGCATTTAACCTCATTTCTAATGTACTGAGAGTCAAACTGTCATTCTAGGTGCGGTATAATAGCGCTGTTTGTGACCTCACTAAAGCACAGTGAGTTGAGTGTCACTCAACCTGCAGTAAAGCGGTATTTAACCTTGTTAAACTACTATGAATGGATGAGGTTCACATTGCGAGGTTGCAACAGTCTATTGTGTGAGAGAGTGTGTCAGAGGGATTTTTAATGTGTATGTGTGTAAGACATGTGAGTAAGAGTTTATTTATGCGGGAGGATGTGTGTTTATCTGTGTTTGAGATGGAGTGTACATCTGCATTTGTCTGTGTGAGACTGTGTTAGTGCATGTTTGTGTGTGAACTGTGTATGTGTGTGTGTATGAGAGAGAGAGAGAGATCTGTTTGTGTGTGTGTGTGTGCCAGTGTTTTGTACTACTCCTGCAGCTCTCTGTGTGTGTTCCCGGTGCCCATCGGGACATTCCGGAAGCTATCCATCTGTCCGTTGCGTGAAATAAAGCCGTGTAAGTTTTGTCATTCTGGGAGATGTCAGGGCGGCTGTCTGAGGTAATGAGCTGCGCTCCAGTGGGCCCTCGCCCTCGCTCCGCACACAGGCCTCAGAGACCCGCCAACGATAGCCACTACCACCTGCTGGTGGCTTCGGTCCTGGTGACGAAGCACTACAACGTAAACAATCCCTGGTTACACCACTAGACTTGAGATGGGTAGACCACACAGCGGTGAGAAAAAGACAAAAGCAGAGGATTTCTATTGAATTACATAGCGTAACAAAGCATGGTTTTACAGACCTTCAAGGTTTAATTAATCTGAATAGAAGTTAAAGGGGTGACATAACCACTAAGATCACATCATTAAGAGGGCATAGGAGGTGGTGATGCTTTGGTTAGAAATACGGGATGACATTCGAAGCCTGTGTGAACGACAGAAAATTTCTCAAGTTTAAAAAGGGAAGAGGAAATTAGAACATCAGGCGAGCAGACAGCTTTGTTTTTCGTATAATGGGTTGTGCTCGGAGGCTTTGACAAAGACCATAATTAAACAGGGCTTTGGACCTGCCTTCTAATGCAAATGAGGAGGCAAAATGAGTAATTATTCCGCGTTTGGTGGGGTAACCATGGAGACACAAGGGCCCCCAATCATTCAGGACATGGAGAGGAACTTTCTCACAGTCGCCAAGACGACTGCACCCCCAGACCCAACTTCCCCTTTGCCCCTCCATCTTACACCCACGCACGCTGTGCGAGACGTTATAGGCATTTTGCAAACACACTTCCAGAGTGACTTAGACGGTTTACATGTTTTTACGCACAATCCATTTATACAGCTGGATGTTTACTGAAGCAATTAGTTGAAGCACGTTGTGCAGGTTTACAAGCAAAATGGTGACTGCTCTGCTGCTAAATGGCGAACATGGAAGTGCGTAGTTTCAGTCAGGACATCAGTGCCTTGAACAGATTGACCTCCAGGCTCAGCTTAATATGATATTGATGAATTCTGATTAACACCTATGAGAGGTGTGGGCGCAATTGGAATTTGGGCCCTTGGTTTTGACCCCATCAGCCAAATGTCAGCATCAACCACCTGTAGCTCCTTAACAGCTTGCTAGTCATTCACGCCCTGTAATCTGATCATAAATATTCCCTCATTTTCTTAAAAAATACAGTCAGGTCGAGAGGAGAGTTCTTTGACCTAAACAATAAAAGTACAAATTTTATGTACTGACGAAGCTGTGAGTTTAGCAGGTGAAGAATAAGTCTTTAGATGGAGCATTTCATGAATGCAGCTTTTCTGTTCCTTCACATGCCTTCACGTTTTGGCGGAAGCTTTGCGGTTTACGCTTTTACAAATCCCCAAAGAGAGATACAGCAGTGAGTCACTTGAGAGCAAGCAGGGAAGAAAGGCAGTTCTCTGCAGTTTGTTTTGAATGTTTGTAAAGTTTAGGACACGAAGCCCTGCGCAACTATTTACCCCAATTAGGAATGTTTCCACATCAAAACACCACTTGGTCTTTTTTTTGTACAACTGTGAGAAGATCACTGTTACTCTTACGACCAAATATGGTCTACCTGAGCTCCCTCTGCACGCGTGCAGTAGAGTCACATGGTGCCGTGTGTATAGAGTATGTTCAGCCTGCCTGCAGAGCTATGTACGTGTAAGGGAGAGATATCGTCTGTGTACTCTGAGAATTGATGTTTTGTGTTGGACAGTCTCCAGTCTCTCCTCCCTGCTGGAGGCAGAACACTGTGACCCGGGAATTTCCACATTTTCCCAGGCTGTTGCAATTCTGCTGGATTTTTAAACACTCAGCTGCTTTTCCAAAAAAAAGAAAAAAATATCAATTTTGTTCTCATGTTTCTATTATTTTGGTTTGTAGACTGTATTTCAGTAGTGCCTGAAAACAATGGAAGTGTGACAGGTTCCATATAAAACCACAGACACATATATGCAGATATGTGTCTATATATCACGCATAGTGACCCAACCCATTCCTGTCATGTTAAATAATGAATTTACAGAGCAAGTCTATGGTTTTTAGTTGCAGTTACGTCTATTGATTTATATATCAATGCTAGCTGTCATCATGCAGGTATGCTATGCCAATATTGTGGCCTTCTTATTGCGTATACTGTGCCACGCATGTCTGAGAAGTCATTTTTTACAATGCTTACCTCATTCTCAGCTTCTGCCTTCCCATCAGTGTCGTTACGAGAAGCGAGAAGTCGTTGCGAAACCCCAGCGAAATGGTTCTTGCTCGTCCAAGCAGCTGTGAGCAATATTGGCAGGAGAACACAATGTCTGTGTGCAGACAGCGTGAGTTTCATCAGCATCTTTTCGGTGACAGAGGGACAAAGGAGAGCTCAGGCGTTTGTCTTGTCAGGCGGGAAGAGTGAATCCATTGCTTATTTCTCTTCGCAGATAACAAGCATTCGTGTGGCGCATTCGTAGAATGCCCATTTCTCCTGCAAGGAACAGATGCTTCCTCAGAACATGAAAAGGACAGGAAAGTGTGATACAGTGATAAAATGCTATAGTGTACAAGAAAGGGAAGTCATCACATTGATTACATTAATACCCAACAAACAAAATTAAAGTAATACATCAAATTCAGTGTCCTCAACCATGTCATAAAATGTGGTGGTGAAAATTTACCTCAGCTAACCCTTGTCATTGAGGGCAACAGTCCAGCAGGGTTTTCCATTAAAAGCCAAACTCACTCAGTAATAATGATCATTACTGTACTGCATTTGGCTACTGGCAGGAACAAAAACCTGCTGACACTGCTGCCTTAGCTTGATGGGAGCGGCATAGGCCGAACCCTGAGTTGATTCAATTGATTCTGGCCTAAAGCGACCGACTGATACTGCCTTTGCACTAAGTTAATCATTTAACTTTAATTTAAACATGGCGATGACACCTTTCTCTCTGTGTAAAGTATGCACTTTCCAGCAATTGGTATAGATGTCTTCAGGGAAATGACTGGCCCAGTAATTTATAGCTGTATGATTTATGATGGGAGCACAGCCAAATGTAAGTATCTCAGAATAGGCTGAACACATAATAACAGTTGTAGTACAACTCTTACAACTATACTAAGTCTAATAGTGATAATAATAGCAACACATACAAAATAGGGTTGTTGTTATTATTACATGTCATCTTATTGTGAGAGACATCCAGCTGTCTTGCTTGCAAATGAGCTAGTATTCTTTTAGTAGAAAGACAAAATCTAGGAATTGGGGGTAACTTATTTTATTGCAAGTGTGCATAAAACGAGCATCACACAGTAGAACCGAAAGATCTCTCTGCACAATTAAACAATGTTTCATTGTTTTCAGGGCATAACGGCATTTCTCACGCTTTTTGTGTTCTCTCACCCCAGAGAGATGGTGCGGAATTCTCTGAGTGAGAGAGTTCCATTTATAGGCCTGTTCACTCCCGCCTCTTGAGGAAAAGTACAATTCACCGCTTCTACCGATAGCAAATGAATTCCCCCGGCGCACCTGAGAGAAATTTAAGCTGCTGAGGTCGTTTGTGGTTTGCGGTTGAAAAACAAAAAACACTGACATCAGCGGCGCTTCTCGCATGACAAGATGAGTGTTTCTCACACGTATTAGCAGCAAAGACATTGTTCCATGCCAGTCCAGCTGGTGGAGGCGCAGTCTCGGTTTACCTTTACCGCTCAACGTTCACATTAATAGCAGGTGTCGCGACAGTCGCGATTTGCCGCCTTAAACCTTAATACCCTTAACAGCGCGTGAGCGTCGCTTCATCCCATTTGAAATATGGAGCCGTTAGCCTGTCACGATTTCATTTGACGTCGTTCAGCGTGCCATCTCAGAGTCATACTGTCAGAGAGTCAGCCTTAACAAAGCTTTCAATTTGTAACGGAAATGTCAGACAGACCGCAGGTCACCTGTATGACAGCCGTGCGTCAGAAACGGCTCTGTCTCGACGTGTACCTTTGGGTGAGTATTGGATGTGGGTGGAGAGCTGTGATAACCGCCACACCTCCTTCGCTTATGCAATAGCCTTTTCTGTAAGTGCTTATTGAGCGTTTTGATAATCTCAAAAACGCTTCACATCATAGAAAGTCATTTAGGGTTCTCCCTCTTTAGGTTAAATCCCTAGAGAAGTTCCTGAACACCTTGAGGCAAAATTGTGTACGTAGTTCACCCTCACTCTTGAGGAAACAAATTAAATTACATAAACTGAAGTGCATAAAGTTACCATTCCTGTTGTTTAAAGACATAGCTTATTTATATGTTGTGTTTCCATTACATTTGTCAAAATGCAGAAACAATTTAGTCCAGTCGTTGGGGTTGTTTTTACCTGTTACATATTGGAAGAAATGCTGTCAGAATATGTTTTTATGTTTTTCTTTCGTAAGATCAAAAATATGCAAGTGTTATCGTGAATTCTGTGTCATCTAGTGTTATCAGCCATGCTTTTAACAGCTAGTGGCCAGTGTGCACTTGATCCATTCTTAGAAACTCTATTTTCCAAATACCTCTTCACTATTTAAATAAAACCTAAAATGTCTCGGTCAGTTGCCAAGTTTATATAGATGGTATTAATGTAATCTGATGTAATATCATAACTGTGATGTAAGCAGCAGATGATTTTAAAACATTGCCCTTTGTGTGTGTCCTTTGAATTTGTGACCAGCCGTTCAGTTGGTCAGCACTAGCCTTATGTGTTAAGTTCAAGCGTTCAAGCAGTACATTTTCAAACCATAAGCTGTGGTACATTATGAATACTTATGCTTTCTGTTCTTCATTTCTGGGTTGAACATAATTCCAAGCGCGCTGTCAAGTTTGCACTTCAAGGCATGTATGAGAGCAGTCTGAAATAATGGCCTTAAATTTGGAACATACTTGATGATGTCATCACTAGCAGCATAATATGTTTGAGCTTTTTTATTGTAATGTATTAGATTACATTGCTACTAATTATTTGCATAATTAAGATTACATGTGTTACTTTATGCATTTGTGATCAATGTCCTGAGTTGTTACAAAGGATAGTGGCAGATAGTGTGCTTGGCACAATGAGCACCTGTAAGGACAGCCACGTATAAGTAAGCATTGATGGCATACTCTGAAATTTGGTCCTGTCAAATATGCGAGAACACATTTGATTGTATGTTCTGTTCGTGCTTGTGACTCCCATCTCTGATTTCCTGGTATCCTCCCTGGAGGCCTCCCTGCCCTGTAGGCATGGGGCTGCATATTAATGCGTTGTGCTCGGCAGGTTTGGCAGATTTACTGGTCTGTAAAGTATATGGATTGTCTAACGGTATGGGCTCAGTGAAAGGAACTGCCTGTCCACATTAGATACAGATCAGTATATCAGTACAGTTTTCCAAATGTATATGTGTATGTGTGATGAAGTGACAGAGTGTTTGTGTGGTGTGCATATGTAAATTAATTTGTGAGTGGCATATTCGTGAAGTTTGGAGTGTTTGTGTGTTTGCGCATGTGGGTGTGCATGCTGGTGTGGGTGTGCGCGTGTCGCGTGTCATCCATCAGACTGGCCGCATGAGACACACTGCTGGCTCCAGCCTGGCTTGGGGCAAAAGGATTGTGGTTTTTGTAGTTACAATATTTCCATTGTTTCCCCAGTCCACCAATATTTCTCCCCCTTTTGTCTCGTGGACAGCCCAGAGACAGAGCGCGGGCTGACTGTGCGCAGATCATAATCGCCCTGTCACCACAGACACAATGTGCGGCGGCACAAGCATACGGCCGCCACGGGCGAGGGAGTCACCCCGCGATCCCCCGGTCACACGGGGCCAAAAGGGCAACTTTCACTCTGCCGTTCGCGTTTTGATAAAGAGTGTCCAAACGCCATGACGTAATGACTCATATTAAAGGGACAGCGACACACATTGTCTGTGTACACCACATGAGTGGGGCCTCTCTGATTTTAGCCTGACTGCACAGAGGTTGGCAGTGTCTCCCCGCTTTGGGAATTACTAGAGTGCGGGTTCAATGCCAGATCGCACTGATTGACTGTGATTGGCCCCTGGGTTCTGATAATAACCGAGGAGTCAGTATTGTCTCCTTGGGGACAGGAAACATTGTATCTGCTTGGACATTGTGGGGACAGTGAATTGCCTTGTTCTGGGCAGTTGGTGGGTGATTTGTGTGTGTGTGTGTGTGGTGTGTGTTTGTGTGATCCTATGAATGAACCCAAAGAACTTAAGAC
The DNA here is from genome assembly GCA_022829145.1 of Albula goreensis. Lineage (NCBI taxonomy): Eukaryota > Metazoa > Chordata > Actinopteri > Albuliformes > Albulidae > Albula > Albula goreensis. The sequence continues at coordinate 3,479,710 of CM040764.1, read as the reverse complement.
AGAACACGGGACTTGGTGTGCTTTATCCTCGAACAAGAAAAATGTCTTTTTTTGTTTTTAACTGCTTTTGGACTCAAAAAGCAGAGGAGGGACAGAGATTTATGGGGTCCTAATGTGCTTTAAGGAGACTCAAAAAGCAAAAGGCTTCTGCTCCAAGAAAACAAAAAACTAAAGGGAAACTTGGATGCAGTAAACATTTTTAAATCAGACTCATGAGAGGTATAGTGTGCTTTGTACATCTAAGAAAATGAATTGTTTGTCAGCACAAACAAAGTTTCTCTTTTCCCAGATTGGAACTGGCATTCGTGCCTCTTGCTTCAAAGTTGGAGTGATCAGCACCTGCAGTTTTGGCCATGCACTCTACTCTCATGCACTCACTGAAGTCCCAATGACTATTTTAGGCATCATGCATGCTACACAGTACTGCAGGAGAGCTAGCACAGAACAAAGTCAAGTTTGCACAGTCAAAGATGCCATATCAACACTGAAGTTCCAGAATCAAAGATGCCACTTTGACTTTTTCCACTAAAACCCACACTGTTTGACAAGGCTAAGTGTATCCACTTGATATTGAGCTGACTAAAGATTTTGCAAGCTAAAGATATTGGGCTTTAGGCCTGATCCCTAGGGAGTCATTTTCTCAACCTTTTTACCAAAACCTAAAATTAATGTCACAGTCATTTACTGTGTGCAGTTTAGAAATCATCGTTAAATCATTGTAATCAAGTTAAATGACTCTGGCCTTTTTAAAGCACATAGCCCACATATCCACGGTGCCCAGACCCATTGAAACACTTTTGTAAATGCGTGCGATTGCAGTGTTCTTCAGGCCTTGCCTCTGTTAAAGGCAGCTCCGAGACCAGGGTCATACAGGGTAGGGGTTGGTCTGGCAGCGCCGCTAGTGCTGACGGATTGATTCTGCGAATATGAAGTTTTTCAGCCCACGGTCTTTCTGCTCTGATTCTCAAATCACATTCAAACCCCCTTTTCCTGGGTGCGGTTTGGGTTTTCTCCCTCTTTTCTCCGTCGTTTCCCACATGAAACAAAGCCGCGGCTCGCAGACAAGTTTACAGCAAGGTGCTTTGCGGGAAAAAAAGCCTGGCACTGACCCCTCTGCTCTGTGTCCAGGGGGTCCTCAAATGAACCGTTCACCTATTTCGAGCCTTTGTACAGAGACTCTGCATGTAGGCACATTCACAATGCCAGGTAACTTGAAATTATTCATTTCTACACTAACCCCTAGAAATGGTCATAGCTTCATTCCTCACATACTTTGAGGCTGAATGCTGAGTTGTTGCTCAGGGTTTATTGAGGTCGTTTTTAAAGTTAAAGAACGGTGCATTGTTTACATATACAATAGAGAGATTAAAACCCAAAGACATCTGGGACAAATTACTTTCCTTCAACCACGATTACTGCCACAGTCTTCAGCCACAGACCTGTAAAAAATTTCTGTATTTTACAGTTATAATAAACAACAGTAGCAATACAGCAGAAAAATAAACTATATAAGTAATAAATATAGCTGTTGCAGAAAATTATTCACAGTAATGAATTACTAGGCTAACCACTACCATTACTGCTACTGCTACCAATAATAATAATCATAGTCATTATAATCATAGAAAAAGACTGAATTTATATAGCAACTTGAAAATAAATGTACTACCACAACTGGGGAAACGTGATAACCTGTGGGTCACATTGGGGTTAGCTGAGTGACACTTTGATTGTGTGTGATTGGTGCTTGTGCGGCAGAGGGGGCGGGACCGCTCCTTTCAACAGTGAAGCAGATTTTGACTGGACGCCCAACTCTCAGATTACAGGGGCCAACGAGTCCACAGCTCTCTGTGATCCCTGCCCCATACCCTTTACACCCACTGCAGGGTCACCTGCTGGCCCCCACTCCTCACTTCCTACAACTTCCTTCCTTTTGAATCTGTGTGAAAAGGACAGGAGAGGCGTCTCCCGTTCCACACAGATTTCTCCTTTTTCAAACCGACGGCTCTATGGTTTCAATTAGAATTTGGCCCCGCCTTTCTGCTTTTCCCTCTCCGTGTTGTCAGAGCTCCATGACAGACATAATTCCGAGTTGAGGTGATGTCATAATGGGGACGCGCCTGCTGCTGAGTCTTGCTCTTTGAAGCAATGCGAGGGCGCAGAGTCAGCAGGGAAACGCTGTTGCCTAAATGTGGGCGGGGCTTGGAGGAGCGGGAGAATGGGGCAGGGAAGGGCATGGCCAGTGCCAGCCGTCCTACCTTCAGCCAGAGACTTAAAAACCTCTCCCTGGACACCCTGTGACTCATTTGTAATTATGTGTCATTGTGACCCTGATCTCTAACCTCCACACACACCTGTTCAGTTCATGGTTTTAAATTTGCATCCCTCTTATTGTTTCTCTAATTGGAAGGAAGTGAAACACCACAGGTGTCATGCAGTAGATAATCAAAATGACAACGACAACAAATTCAGTGAAGTAGCAGAAGAGGTTTATGGGAAAATGCAGCCAGGCAGTCTTGGTCACAACTGAATAGTGACCCCATTTTAGTGAACCGGTGCCCAGTGCTCCTGTGCCATTCTCTCTGTCTGAGAGACACAGTTACCCTCTAACTCATAATTCATCCTCTAATCCAAATTTATATCCTCTCCAACATGCCTTTATTGGATCACCATGCATTGCATTGTAGGTCCTGATGAGACATGTTTTCTGCCTCGCGGTGTCAGGAATTTATTTTATAATTATAACTAAATATTATGAATGCTTTGTCGATTTTTTTGTTTTTCTTCCTCATAAATGCACAAAGGATGCTATACATTTATTCATATTCAACTCACATGTTGTATGCTTCGTGTAGTGCATTATAACAATGTTATATGAACACCGATATAAGCAAGAAATTGATGTTTATAATCAAAACAAAACATTTTATGAAAAGTTGTATGAAGTTAATCTTTATAAGTGTGATTCTTCGTAAAAAAAAATGATAATAAAAGCACGATTTTTGACAAAATTAATTTACAGCGTGGTGGAAATCTGTTTTTGTCCTGATACAGTGTACCCACATCCAAAGAGTCAGCTGACTCATTTGCTGTTCCTGGGACAATGTGTACGTAGTGATTTTATGGGGCCTTGGAATGGTGCAAAAGATTACACAAGCATCAGAACTCTATAAAAAATGTTTTGATTTGAAATGGATGACTTTGGTGAACTCACAGTGTGCAGAAAACCACAGCGGAAAAAGCAATTCTCTCACAAAGGGTGTAACGGACTTCTGGAGTGACCTTCATGCTCTAAATTATGTATTACCACTGAGAGACAGCAGGGGGCGACCTATAGCAACAATGTCAAATTTATGGTGAACAGGTCTGAGAAGACATGAAAAAGAATTTGTTATCAATAATAAGGATAATAAAGTAATAACAAATAATTCATTGCTATTTATCAATCTATAAAGTCATTTTCATAGGTATAACCTTTAACAATTTTTATTGTTTTTCTTATATCCCTAATGTATGACAAACTTCTCTGGTGGTGTGTTAGTTTTATTCCGCTCACAACAGTTTAGGTACTTAAACTGTCTCTGGCTCATGTGTGGTGCACTCTCCTGCCAGTTTTATTTGTTCTGCATGGGACAGCAGGCCGTCCTTCTGTTTACTTTTTCTGTGTAGACATTCATTAGACATGTAATGCTTAGATGGGAATGGGGGCAGGCAGCTATGTAGAAAAGGGAAAGTGAAATGGTGGGAGAGAGAGAGAGAGAGGAAAGGAAGGGAAGGCAACCTGCTAAGGTGTCCTGTGCAAGCATGTCCCTTGATGCACAGACATACGTTGATTGAAGTTGGCATCCTGCACGTTGCAGAGATTAACAAGCCCGAGGACCCTGTCATTGAACCTGACCAGCTCTGCACTGAGACCTGTGGAAATAACTCCCATCTGTTTGGGTGGAAAACAAGGGAACGCTCCTCGCGTCCGATTGGATCGGTGTTATCACCACCAACAGTGAGAGGAGCAGCTCTGAGAGAGCCATGTGAGTCTTGATGGGATGACGAAAGGGGGTGGGGGCGAAAGGGGGGATCTCTATTCGGCAAACCCCGAACCTCCCGCGAAACACTTTGGAATTCTTCAAAACACTGTCTCTTTCACTCCCCAAAACTCTTCTGGTTTAAAATGACCTCATCCAGACAAACACCCCCTTTCCACCTCCTTGTTCCTGTCTTTGCACCCCCCCCCCCACATCTCAAAAACCAACTCAATTAGCATGTTACGGTCATTTGAGTGGAGAGGAGAGGAGGTGAATAGTTAAACAGTTAAGGGGGCACAGCAAAAAAATCTTAATGAGTGTGATAAACTTCAGACAGCTCAAAAACTCTTCTTAGTTTTATGATTTTTAAGCTTTCTTACCTTGATTTGTGACAAGCAAGATTTTTATCATGTTATGTTCCTCCTTTGAATACATCATTTCCAAATAAACTTAGCGCAGATGGGTTTGGTTATTTTATATAAATTTTTCTGAAATCGTGTATATCATTGATTTATAATTTCTTATAGAGCAGAATTGTTTAACAGGGTACAGAGTAGTTGAATAGTTAAGCAGCTAAGGGGGCCTGCCTAGACCAACCTGTTTGCGCAGCTCACGCAGTTCCACTGCGCAGCTAAGCCCTCATTGTTATGCAACTCCTCAGCGTGAGCCTTTGGCTGCGTTCACACCGCCCCCCCCCCCCCACACACACACACCACACCCCCGGCTGCCCGGCACTAAGACCGTCCAAAATAGCAACAGGCGAGCGTGCGAAGGGAAGGCGAGCTCAGAGGAGAGAGGGAGAGAGGGAGTAGGGTCCTGTATCAGTGGCCAGGGAGAAGGGGGACTTCTCCGCGCTGCTGTCAAAATGCTGAGCGTGATCTACTTCCTCCGAAGTTTCTTCAAGGTAAGAGCTCAGGAAGGGGGCGAGTAAGGGGGGGTTGCCTTGTACCCCGATCGTGTTGCGGTACTCTGTCTTTGCTTTTGAGTCTGTCAAAAAGAGAGTAACAGGATACTTGTGATTCGTTTGCTTGACTTTTTGAAGGGAGTTATATTTGTGCTCCTTATGAATGTGAGTTGTGTTTGTTTTGACTGGTTTGTGTTAACTTGAAGTCAGTTATCATGAGCATTCACCCTCTGTTTGTCTTTCGGCTTGTTTGTGGCGTGTGCAGAGTGCGTGGTGAGGTGGCCTCTGAAAGGGGGGCGTCTGGCATCGCGCGTGGTCTGTGGACTTGTTCACATACACGATTTTAACAATTTGTTTTTACCCTTGGATCCCCCCCAAGCCTGTGGCGGCTGACTTGCCGCCCGTCACTACAGGTGACTGCAGGCTGCAGTCAGAGGCTCTCCGCTCACAGACGGACACATGTGTCTCTGATTATCCAGTAACTGTGAGGAGCTTTCTCTGGAACAGCCTCTCCTGTAGTTATGACCTCACCGGTGGTGGGGGGGGGAGGTGTCGATCCTGGGGGTGTCTGGGACAGAGGGACGCGGGTTGAAGTCCGCGGGACTCCCTGTGTTATTCTCTCCCACAGCCCCTCGCTGCTCAGGTCGAGGCTGGCAAACGCTAGTGCCATTGCCATGACAACAGGGGGAACAACGTCTAAACACTTTTTTTTTCTGGGGGCATCTAAACAAGGAGTTACTGGTTTTCAATGAGTTTCAGTGTGTGGGGATGGAGGGGGGGACCTGGGTTTGCTTCCAAAAGAAAAACGGTGCAGTTTACAGAGGCAGAAGCACAATGGAGACTCTTAATGTCTATAATTAAGCCCGGCCAGGAGGAAATGCAAATTGCAGGTAAAGCAGCGATGCTGTAGCCGCATTTGTTTGAGACTGGCAGCTGAAAAGGACAAAGAGAGAGAGAGAGAGAAATTCAGAGTTTCTGTCTCTCTCTTTAGTTGTGCATACAGACTGCCACTGCTTTGATGGCAGCACATCGACTAGCAGCACTGATAAAGCAGCCCAGCACTTTGCAGTTATCTGAGCAGATGGACCCTGTGCAGACCTGCACAATGCAAAAGGCCTGATATGAGCGGGCTGCTCTCTGTAATCAAACCCTGCTGTGCAGAGATGGCCCTTGTGAGCAGGTTGAGCCGTTTGGGAATATTAATTTGAAGCGGAGCTCACCTGTATCCATGGCGATCAAGGCCACACACGACAAGCAGTAAGCAAGCGATGGGCTGTAGCTAAGAGTCTGAGTTTCTCCTTATTGGGAGGAGTTCAGTTACCCCATTGAATAGTATGACATTGGAGGGCATGGCCTAGTGAGACCTTGCCAAAATAAACCACCTCCTCAGCTTCCAGGGTAGCTCAGTGTGTTTGCCTTTTCTCTTTTTTAGCACCCAGTACTTGCAAATAGCTTGGAAGATTCTGAGTATAAACATTGGCATATATCCGACCGTGAGAATTGATTACCTGGATCAGCTTCCAAACGCTTGTCAATTAAAATACAATAAAGAAAAATCTAATTTCATGCCTTCCTCATCAATATTCATAAGTAGCGCCTAAAACCCCCAAAATAAAATTATGAATAATTAGCTCATTATATTTTATACTCACCCTGAAATTATGAGGAAAATTCTTGGCAGAGAGTCATTATTTAAACAGAGAATTTTCAAACAGTGCTTGAGGGGAAATTGATGTGATTGGTAATTTTATTATTTAAATGTTTAACTTTTGGAGCTGTGGAATGTACACATGTCAGATGAAGCAGGCGAGAAGTCCCTGGTGTGCAGTTAGATATAATCACAGGCTATATAGATTTACCAGATGATCAGATACTGCATCCCTTGCTGTTTACTGCAGGGTTTGGTTGATAACAGGAGTTTCTCGTGCTAAATTATGGTGTATGAATATTCATGTAGAAGCATTCCGTAGTATAGAACATCCATTGCCACCACTGTTATACCAGGGTCACACTGTTCATGAATATTCATGGGCTGTAGCATGGCATTGAAAACCTGGGTTACCGATCCAGAAACAGAATAGGAATGCCTCAACATAGACAGTAAGAATACAGACCTGCCCATTGAAGATCAGTAATGTAACTATGAAGCATTGATAATTGTGTAGTACGTTAGCCTGAGGAGGTCTTTGTTTTGAACCTTCCCTGGTGTGCTTCTTTATTCCCTTATGGTGTGTCAAAAGAAGTCTGTGTTGCCCAGTCTGAGATAGGCAGCTTCTGGTTCCAGTCTACATCTCAGCCGTTTAGCAGACGCTTTCATCCACATTGATCTCTCACAGTTCACATCGTCATGCTACGTATTTATACAGCTAGATATTTACTGAACGAATTTTGGTACGATAGCTTAAGGATATAACAGCACTTCCATAGCTGGTAATTGAACTTTAAACCTCTGAGTCACAAGCCCTAGCTTCTTAACTTCATAATACACTGTGGGTCCATGCTTGTGTTGGAGGAGGGACATGCCTCGAGCCCAACAGCACTGCGATGGGGGCGGACCTTGGATTAGTGAAGGGAGCAGTCTGGCCTTCTGTTGCTCCAAACACAAAGGTCTGTTACAGCTGTGTGTAACTAGGGGCAGCGATGAAGCTCACGACCTATAGATCCTCATTTTCATCGCACACAGGGCTCTGTGTGAGGAACCACACCAGCCTGGGGGGTGCAGAGAACCCCCAATTGAGACACTATGCTGCACTGTGTTATCACATCTACAGAAATGGGCTTACAAGCAGCAGTCCGTTTGATTGAATCCCAGTGGTAAACCTACACTGTGCTCCCTGAGCCAGAATACCGTAGGGTAGTGAGTAATGATGGTTCAAGTGACCAAAAGTTACAAACATAGGATTCAGCTAGCTCCCTGTTGATTAGCCTGTCAAGGAAATTATATCATTAAGAAAAAAAACAAATCAGTGATTACATTAATATGCACTTGACATGGATGGCATTGGTCACTGTCAGAATGTATAAGCTGGTGATGTGAGGCTGTGCTCTTCCCTGTGTGAGAGAATATAGTGGGTCAGGTCCCCTGCTGGGTCTCAGAGTCTCAGCTCCAGCCCTGCAGATGGTCCTGTATCTCCTCCTCCCATTTATGCTGTCGGGGCACTCTTTGCATTTCTCCTACCTGACATGCTTAGTATATGTCAGCAGTGGCGCAGCTTTTTCAGGTGTTGCGGAACATGCCTCGCAGCTATCAGTACTGCAGGGTAAGCATTTGGAGAGAGACCAACACTGCTTCGGTTTGGTATGGCTCCTTGCGTGCTGAACGCAGCCAGAGCTACACTTGGATAGTGGTGGGGGACTCAGTAGAGAGACATGGAGGAGCTGGGAATGCTGTGGGACTCTATACAAGGAATGGAGCAACTGGGAATGCCGTGGGCCTTTATACAGTGCACAGAGGAAATGGGAATGCTGTGGGCCTTTATACAGTTCACAGGGGAAATGGGAATGCTGTGGGCCTTTATACAGTGCACAGAGGAAATGGGAATGCTGTGGGCCTTTATACAGTTCACAGGGGAACTGGGAATGTTGTGGGACTCTATACAGGGAATGGAGGAACAGGGAACACTGTGGAACTCTATTTAGTGAATGGGAAATCTGGGAATGCTGTGGGACTGTACCTGGGAATGTGGGACTTTACACAGGGCATGGAGGAGCATCTGACCCACCCCAGGCCTGGCACAGCATGGCTGGGAGCTGGCATTCCTCAGGGCCTCAGGGTACAGTTACAGGCACATGGGGGGGAGGGTGGTCAGTAGCAGCTGTCCGGCAGCTGAGAGAGCCACAGCTGTCCCTGGCAAAACTGCCACCCAACACCACGCCCGCTAGCGGCTCGTCCGCCATTCTGCCATCCCGGGTCCCAGTCCGACAGCTTGGCAAGGAGGGGAAGGAACCCAACCTCATAAACAGAGGAACACAGGTTCTATGCCCCTTTACCAAAGTACCCTACTGTTCCTGAACCAGTTTAGTAACCATCTCATCCAAAATATGAAGCACGTGAGCTGACTACACTAATGGTGACCATGAAGTTGAATAATACGGTTCATTTCCTCTTTTTGAGAAAACAGCACTTCATTTCAACCAACACCTGCAGATTAGCCTGTGTGAAAGAACAGCAAAGCAAACATTTCCCCACCCTTCGCCTAACGCCCTTTAATCTGGAGAAACTCATGCTGCTCACTCAATGTACACATCCCTTTTAAACAGGGAGTCTTTCACAAACCTGGACCCCCCGGTGACTCAGGAATGCTTAAATGTTATGGCATGCCCAAGTTATTTTTAGTTACTTATTTTATTCGTATAGTTTTATTACGTAAACAACTTCAGGTGCTTTCCTATAGTCTATGTCCAATTGGGAAAGGGTGTTTTGTGTCCCTGAATGACAGTCGTAGAGAGAACTGGGTGAAGCAGCTTTTTTGGGGTGTGTGTGTGTGTGTGTGTGCAGTAGGCACCCTCCAGGGACTGTATAACAGGAAGGAAGCAGCCAGATTCAGCGGTTTTGCCATAGGCGGATTGGAGAGCATGTGACAAAGAGCTTGCAGACAGACTGTGGGTCCTCTCTGTCAGGCACTGCTGATCTGGGGCTGGTGATGGGAGTCGAGGTGATGTGCAATAGAGGTGTGGTAATTGTGTCTTACTGAGTGATGATACAGCAGGGCAGAAAGGGCAGGATTAGTACAGGATGTGCACCAGCATGGGGGCGGTGTGTGTGTGTGTGTCTGTGTCTGTGTGTGTGTGTTGTGTGTGTGTGTGTGTGCTGTACTGAACAAATCTAGTTGATGATAATGGCAAAGAAAAGGAAAGCTTGAGCAGAACCTAGTTCAGAGGAGTGCCCATCTGCTCCTGGGCACCTCCAGCCAGACTTGTCTCAGACTGGCTGCAGCAGCAGAACCCTCATTTCCCCATATTAAATGTGCTGTACGGCCCCTGTGGCAATGCCAGCCATGATCAGCATGCACAGTGGAGGTCAGACCCCAGGGCCCGACAGGCAGCGGCCCAGGGAGAGGGCGAGGCAGAGGGCGAGGGCCCAGTCCTGGTGCTCAGACCTGATCCATATCGCCCCGCTGAGCTCAGGTGGGCACGTGGTGGCACTTTGGCACACAGGGGTGGCATGGCAGCCCTGCTCCGCTCCTGGCAAGGGCTGCAGAATGTTACTGCAACAGATTTAATGCCACTCTGGTTAAATTCTAGTCCCTCTCCAATTTTTATGGGTCTTTTTTGAGGAAGAGCGAAGGCAAAACATAACAGATACGTCTCCCAAAAAGTTTTTCCTGTTTTCTTGTTCTTTTTCCTGTTTTTCCAGTTCCGACGTGGAATCTCCAATGAGCTGGGAGAGGAAGAGAACTGTTTTCAGCTCCTTTTTACAAATTATACCAACAAAAAAACACCTCTCCAAAAGTAATGAGTTATGGTCATTACTTTACATGTTGTAGGGTGTGTTTGTCATTCATAACTTTAGTGTTAACTGTCGTAATTCTTATTAAAGTACAGGTTTTCTGGATAAAGCCCTTATGAATTTCAGTGTGTTCTTTAGAGTGTTTATTTTGATACACCAAGCACACAAGAAGAGAATTGCCCTTATAAGGCAAATTAAAAGCTCAGTGTTGTAACTCCGAACTCTTTCCCAGGTTTTAGGTTTACTTGCCTTCTCAGAGGTTCTTTATCAGCGTTTATTCTTTGGTTGAGATATAATCTGAGAAAAGGTTGCCTGTTGAACGGGTTTTTCCATTCATTTTGTTCCGAAAGCTGTTAAATCTGTGTTTATTGTTTAACCGTTTTCAGACGTGTGCAGTGTAAGCACACCAATCGGATAATAGGATAATCTCAGTGGCTTGCTGACGGAGTCCTGTGAAGTTTTGACATGAGTTATGGCAATAGCGAATTTTTACAATGTCTGCTTCGTCCTTCACTCTCACTTTGAACCGTCCCTCAGAAACGGTGACAGATGGAGCGGCTCGATTTCGCAGCGGCTGAGGCGAGGTGCGCCGTGTCTGTGCTCGTCCAGGGTAACAGAGAGAGAGAGAGGGAGAGAGCGTTACTGGAATGTAAACAACGCAAGTGTGCTTGTCAGGCAAGCACGACTTCGTCTGAAGCAGTATTATAATGATATAATAATTATACCAGCCATAACTTATTTGTTCAAGGTTTTGCTTTCAGGTGCACAAAGTTTTTGTTTGTTACAACTTAAAACAATCTGAAACGATAGTCGTTAAAAGCAAATGGTGAATGGTGAAATGCACAAATCCACATCTGATAGAGATCTTTTCCTTGTACTGGCTAATAACAAGTATAGAACCCACGTGGTCAGACTGGGTTGAACAACAGGCTTTTGGCTTGCTGCCTGCCAGGGCAAATCCTGAGGTTATAATGGAAGCTCCCTATGCAAGTCGTAAGCTGCAGACTCTGCAAGACGGCAAATTTCAATTAAGATATTCCTTGGAGAATCAGTCATAAGAATTCTTATGTAAGACCAAATGGTCTTAAAGTGACAGACTGGGACTGATAGTGCCATTGGAGTAGTGTCCTGTGACATGGTATCATTCTCTTATTGAAGGCCCCAAAAGTCAGAAGAGATATTCCTTCTGGAACTTTCCGCTCTTTTGTCCTACAAAGACCATTGTCCCAGGACCAACAAATGCAATTAAAAAGAGCAGTAAAACTATGCAGATAATGACTGGGAGTTTATCTTCTTTACACAAAGGGGTCTTTGCCAATGATGTAAAAAGGTGATTATGGTGAAGAGAAGCGATTTGGCCGGAGCTCCAATGCCTCTAGGATGGAATGTCTGGCTTCATTTATATGGCACTTAATGACAATCATGTGTTCTGATACTTTCCTTCTTTATTATTTATTTAGTATTCTATCTGTTTGTCTAAGGACCTTTTATGCATCTGTTTCTGAGGTGCATTGCTTTGTTTGACAAATTTGGCCACGCATGATGAAATTTTGCAGTAAATAGTAGCTACAGATTCGTCACAGGTTTCATTGGCTGATGTGAGTGCTGCTGATGCAGTGCATGCTGGGTAAAATGGTTCCTGGTGGAGGCCAGTAGAGCACTCTGAGGTGAATGCATGCAGTTGGTGATCAAGCATGTGCATACATAGGGGAGGCAGGGTGGGAGGAAAATGAGCTTTTTGTTCTTTCCCCCTGTACTGACAGATGGACAGTAAAACACTCAGACTTAGAAAAAAGTTTTGCCAATAGAACCCTTAAGGGTTCTTCATAAGTTGCACTGGGCTAAACCATAAAGACAGTATAGATGAACACTTGAAAGCAGCCCCCGAACTCTGTGCACCAGCTAAAACTTTGAAACTTTTCGCCACACAGCTGCCCCAGAATGTGGACAGGGGCGTGAACAGGGTGGACGGGGCTGAGGGGCGAGTCGCACACTGGGGTAACCCTGCAGTCACATTAACCCTGGAGTCACGGTGACGCGGCGCGACCGCTCGCAGTCCCTCAGCTGAGGGTAAACACAACGGTCGACCGCAGAAAGGAGCCGACCTGTCTGGTGTGGCGCAACCTCTGATTGCAGATATGAGAGAGAGAGGATTAAAAGAATTAATCGGGCCGTAAGACAGTTGGAGGAAAAACCCAGGAAAAGTGTTTGGTTGGACAGAGCAAACATTCAAACAGCTCTCAAAGACATAATCTGTGCATCCATCAACAGCAGCACGAGGGGTTAGTTTTCAGATTCTTGTCAACTCTTATCCCTCAAAAGTTAAATAGACGTGAAAAAGGCACTTGAATCTGAATGAATCCTGAATCTTGAATCTTGAATCAGTCTGAATTCTGATTGAAACTGAATGGGAAATTTTAGATGAACTGCATACATTTGACTGAGCACAGGCCCAGCTGTCCTTTAAAGCAAAAGCACCCTGTCATGGTGTAGGCCATGCTGGTCATCAGGTGTTTACAGTTGAGACACTCTGCTGTCCCAGTATCAAAGAATCAGAAAAATCCCATACTTCAGAAATGACTGGTTGCACAATCAGTGCTGCTGATCAGATAAAATATGTCACATCAGGTTATGATTTAAACATGTCCTGTGTTTTGTTTATTCTTTCAGCTTTTTTTAAAATCTTATCATTCACACAATTACCCCAAAGTGATGATCTGTTCCCGCTGCCAAAAATGTTTAATTTAAATCCATTTATACCCGCCTGTCGGAGCTGCTGTGTCAGCTCTTTCTGAAATGAATTGGTTGAGACAGGGAGGTGTAAGAACCTTTTGCTAAACAGATTCACACACTTGGGAATTTCACCAATTAGGTTATCTGATTCAAAGAACAGAGAGCTCTCTCACTGGAGGTTTGAACAACGTAAACCTGCTAATTAGCGCTCTATTTACAAGGAGATAGCATATCAAGGTTTGGGCATCTTCTCGCCGTAATTATGTTTGTTGTTAGCTTGGCGGAGAGGAACGAATCTGGGCTCATTCCAGCTAGCAGGCTGCCGGAGCAGGAGAATAAAGGGGCGCCTTTATCTCTGAACGCCGTTGTTTTGGTAGGACCCTGGGGGCAGGATAACAGATGAAGTCGTTTGAGCAGCACGGTAAAAGGTTGACCTTTTCAGGGGGACTCTGCGCATTGTGCTGGGCTGGGCTATGCGGGCAGCTGACTCAATGCAGCCGTATCTGGTTTTAATGGAGTGTGTGTGTGTGTGTGTGTTTCTAAATGTGTTTCTGTGTGTGAGAGAATGTGCATGTATGAAAGTTTGTGTCTGTATGTATGCCATAGATCTGTGTGATTGTGTTTCTGTGTTAAGTTGTGTATGTATGCATGTGTGTATTAGAATGGGTGTGTTTGTGTACGTATGTATGCCATAGATCTTGACTGCCTGTGTTTGTATGTGTGTTAATTGTGTGTTTATGTATGTTGGTATGATAGCGGGTGTGTTTGTATGTATGTATGTATGTATGTATGTATGTATGTATGCATGCATGCCATAGATCCTGGTGGGTGTATGTGTGTTTATGTGTGATCTCTGTGCACGTGTGGGTGGCTCTGCAGTACAGCGCTGCTGCTCTCTGCCACTTTGCCCTTGGCTCCAATCACACTGAGGCCAAAACTCAGGAGCATGACAAAGTGCCTGGCAGCTGGACTCATTGCTATTTCAGTCCTGCTGGAGAGGGGACACAATGTAGTAACGTGGCCATCACACATACAAACACATACAGGTGCACACACATTCACACAGACGCACACACACACACACACACACACACACACATATACATACAGTGGGGTCCAGAAGTCTGAGACCACACTGAACTTTTTCTTCGATTTTTTTCCATGTATTCCTGGAAATAAACAGAACGTTTTAGGATTTTGGAAAAATGTAAAACAAGATATGTTTTATAAGTAAGGGCCTTTAAAAAATATTTATTAAAGAAATTTATTTAAGAAATATTTAAAATTGTGCACTATTTCTGGGTCATATTTCAGCAAATTTGTGACATTGACCACATTAACTCCTTTTTACAAAATTTCAGACTCAATCAAACATTTATGGGGGCACTAAAAGGCCAAGAAAGGTTTTGGATACAAAAGACCATGGCATAACATGGATCATCAGGTTTTGCACAAACTTGTGGAGTCCGTGCCAGCTGCAGTACACGCTGTCATTAAAGCAAAAGGAGGAAATACCAAAATCTAAGACATTCACATACCAACAAACACACACACACACACACACACACACACACACACACACACACACACACACACACATACACACACACACACACACACACACACACACGTGCAAGCATACATACTCGCACAGACACTCTTACAGACATAATCATACGCACACATGCATGCAGACATAGCTGAGTGGATATAAACAGCTATTTGCTGTTCAGACGAACATTCGTCGGAAAAGTAAATCTGACTGTGAGTGGTGCAGCCAGATTACTGCTTTTCTGCCAGCTGGTAATGGAAGTGTACACAGTAGTCAGCAAAGCTCCACTAATATCAAACATTCCTGAGGAAAAACACTCCCACTTCTGCTGTATTGCTGATGTTCATTTGCACTTGTGTTGTTTGCAGTAGTTTTAACTGTGGGAGTGTTAGTATTGAAGTATCTCTAACTTTGTTGCATAGCATTTTCTGATGATAAATATGTACTCTTGTTTAAATGTATTTCCTGCAATTCAGCACTTGGAATTTGAACGTGAGTCACATAAATTGAATGAAACTAACAGAGAGAAGGAGAGCCAACGAAGAAGGACAACAGAGAAAGACTAAAATTGAGTTAGTTTTTTTTTTAACCAATCCATGATAGAAGAATTTAATCGCATTGTTTGCATTGTTCATCTGCACAGGACACCACCGTTCAGAAATGTAGATTTACATTATTTACCAGCTCTGTCAATTTATAGAACTGAATAGATAGAAAAGAGACCATGAAAAACTGCATTTATAAGATAAAGATGAGAGTGATAGAGATAGAGCCAGGAGAAAGAGTATTAGAGATAGAAATGAGGAGAAAGATAAGGGTAAAAGAGACGACGTGTGACACAGAAAGACAGAGGAGAGTGCTCGGTGAACTTCAGCCTCTCTCTGAGCGGCACGTCTCCACGGAAACACAATTCCTCAGAGCAGAGGAGTGGATCTGGCCCGATCCGGACGCCGGGCTGCAGCAAAGAGGGCAACAGCACGCAGGCAGCGTCTCTCATGGACTCGATACATTCACACGCTCAGTCACTTTCACGTGACGGTGATCGGGCTCGGCCAAACAACAAGTACAGTAACAGAGACCGGGGAACAGGTGGGGCTCACAGACTCATCTGTATTGTTGCTGAAAGAATGCCCAGACACTTTTACTGCCAGCTTTACAAAGTGGCCTCCTAGAGATTAATGACTGACAAAATATAGGCCGGTGTCCTAAAACAGCTTTTTATTCCTTATGATACATTTCTACAACAAAAGCTGACTCTGTTGTGAATTGCCCGTCATAACAATCAGCATAATGAACTTTAAGTCATGGAAGGACAGGTTTTATATTATGCAGTGAGACATGCTTTTTCGTTGCAAAGAAACAGAGAATCGAAATACGGCGGTGTAAGAGCAGGTAGGGTGAATCAGTCGGAAAATTAGACCGGGAATGTTTTTGGTTGCACAAAGCAGTCAGCCTCATCATGGGCATGGTATGAACCAAACAATGGAATGCGCTTCCCTGAAATGAATTTTGATTGCCTTGTTTACTTCCAGCTTTTCTCCAAAAGGTATGCAGTGATATTTTTTTTTTTTTACCAGCACCGTTTGACCAAAAACAATCGGAGCTGTTACATGAAGTCAGTTACAGCAGAAGTGAGTGTTGTTTGGCCAGCTGACTTGCAGGTTGGGAAATCTGTGGTGTGAGGCCTGGAATATGAGAGCGCGTAAGGGCCGATTAGGCAGGATTATCGTCAGGGAGACGGAAATGGGATTTCCATCCTGAGGTAGACATCAAAGGTCATAACTCATCTCATGTCTGGGTCAAACAGGACCGGTGACATCAGCCAGCTATATGAGGGTTGTCTGCAAACACCCTACAGTGCTCGGAGGACAACAGTGACGGGACCATGTGACGATTCCAGTGTCTCACCATAATAGAGCCTAGTGAGGCGGGGTAACAGGGTAAAGCGGTGGTCATAGTAACGCATCGCTAACAAGCACGCTTGGTGGGGCACTGCCATTATACCGATGAGCAAAGTAATTAACCTTAATAACTCCTTATATTTCTACAAATAATATCTAAGTATTTGAAGGGCATGTATTTTCCGTTATTACACAATGTATGTAGACATGTTTGGAACTATAATTATAGATAATGATGACTGTTCTTTTTTACAGTTCTCATAAGTGTTAATTATTAAGATAGGAGGCCGTTCTGAAACAGTGAATACGCTGAATGTGGAAACTGAAGCACAGGGTTTGGTTTGTGACTGAGAAGTAAACCTTGGGTAAGGATTCCTGACTGGTGAGCTGTGGTGTCGAGTCCCTGTTGTTTTGCATGCGTGACTGAAAGCCTGCTTGCAGATGTGGTTTTATCACATCTTGCGTGTTGTTTTAGTGGCACACCCACTTACCCACAATGTGTTCTTCCCATTTAGATAGAAGTGGAGCATGTGTGTCGGTAGGAGTTGAGAAAAGGGTCCCCGAGCCTGTCGACCCCCCAGCCTCCCCTCCACACACACACACACACACACACACACACACACACACACACACACACACACACACACACACACACACACACGCATAAACACGTGAAAATGTACTCCCCCACACGCATTTTCACACTCACACTGCCCCCCCTCACACACACTCACACGCATAAACATGTGAAAATATACACCCCCACACACCTCCCCCCTTGCCCCACCCAAACACACACACTCGCTCACACCTCCCCCTCACACAAAATCCCTCCCTCCACAGAGCCGGGCTTCGGTTGTTCTCTCTGGTCTGAGTCACTGTTGGAGAGGAGGGAGATTTGGGGTGACCTCAGCATGCAGGGGGTGTGAAGGACCCCAGCTCAGTGATCGTCCCCATAAACAGCTTATCTGACACGCAGGCTTCACTTTCTCACCCACACAGGCCAGGGAGAAGCTTCCAGAAAACATTTACATTTGTGTATGCGTGAGATCCGAGAGCGACTGCACACCACCTTTATTTCTCAGGTCTTCCGGTCCTCCTCTCTCTCTGTGGGAAGCTTAGCCCCATGTTTGTGCTGTCGTGTGCTGTGCTGGCTTATCTAAATGTCGTGCCCGTTGGGTAGAACGCCCGCTGTGGGCTTTCTGAGGTCAGGCCTGGCTTCACGTTGGCAGCCGGGCGGAGGTGACTCTCTCATGTGAGCTCTGAGGAGAGCGCGTGCCTCCGAAGGTCGACAGAACGGGCAGAGGGAGTAAGCCTGTGTTTCGTGTTACCTTTGTTGTGAAGGTTTCTGCCCTCTCTCACCACGGTATGACGTGTACACGTAGGCACTGTTAGCCTAGCTTATCTCAGACCACATGGTGCTGCTGTGTGTGTGTGTGTGTGTGTGTGTATATGTGCATGCATGTGTTTTTGTATGTGTGTGGGGGTTCTTGGTAAACGCCCTGGTGGTTGTTTCATTCTCCTTGCGGCTCTGTGTTCCTTTTCCCTCCGCCCGTGCCTTCAGGAGATGTCCCCAGGGCAGTGAGCTCATTCGGACACATTCACAGTCAGGAAAAACACCAGCGGGAATCTCACCCTGGGGCCAGAAATCACTGCACCACCCCCCACACACTGCAGGGAGACAAAAACCCACGCTCACGTTACCCACAGCCTCCTGCTTTCGTGTTCTCTTTTTCCGTCCTCCATTAGTTACCCTTGTCTTTTTCCCATTTATTTCCTTCTAAATTCCTGTCTTTGTTGTTCTCTTCTTTCTGGTTTGGTTTTAATTCTATCCCTCTGTCAATCTTCATCTTTTACCGCCCATATGGAGCTGGTGTCGTTGTGCTGTATCCCACACGATGGGCTGAATCACAAAGAGAAAGGCTACTTGCTCTTGTTCTTATCTCAGTGTTCGTCTTAGTGTTCGTCTTAGACTGCCTTTCTGGGCTTATGGCTTAGAGCTTAAGGGGCGCATTAAAAATGATGGGTATCTGGATTTATGGGTTGATGGTCATCGCTTCTGAATAGAAAGGTGTTTTTTAAGTGTGAGATTATGTGTAAAGTCTGTTTCCCCCTCACTCTCAGTTGTCAGAATTACACTGTTACAGATCTTTTCCATGTGAGTAGTGTGTTCCTCTCAGAACCCATTACTTACTTCCTTAAAGCTTATACTACTGTCTTGAAGTTTTGTAGAAGGTGATAAATAATGACATTGACAGATGACAATTTGGTCTGAGGTTGCCATGCTTAAAAAAGTTAGTTAAGTTAGTTAAATGATTATTTTTACATTTTTTGCCCTCTGACAGCGAACTCTGTACTTGTGTTGGCCCTGCGCCAAAGCAGGAGGAAACATTAGCTGCATTTGAAGTAGATTAAAGGACGCACCCCAGTTTCTGAGAAGCAAGCCGACCCTGAAAATGCAGTCAAACCAGCCTCCCGATGTGCAATCGCCACCCTCGGGCTCGCCGAATCAAAACCGTGTAACTGTCATCACAGAGGGGCACAAAGGGGGAACACAGAGGCTGCAGTTGAGATTTAGGTCACACCGTTGAGCAGCGTCTCAATCCAGTGCTCTAGACCGTAGTGCTTTATGTGCCCATGTACTGGCTGACAGCTCTCTCCATGGACACTGATGGGTCTAAATTTATTCCAGGGCCTGTTCTCTGACACTTTTTTTCCACACAGAGTAGACCGCATATAATAATGTATTTGATTTGAACATGATGTGGAGTCTAACCTTCTTTCACAATTTACATTCACATACTAAGTTTGTCCTCAAATTAAATGTTTATGCTGGTTACTATAGCAACCAATACACTGTGTTCCGTAGAACGATGATGCAGTTTTACCAAGCTGATGTAGGCTAATTTTGTCTGCGTTCACATTTAGTGCCTCTCTGAAAGAAGTAACTGGCTTGACTTTCATTTTGGTTTGATAACAATTTTGTATCTGATGCAGCTGGAAACCAATTGGGAGGCCCAATGTATGCCCAATTTTCATAAAAAGAATTGCCCGACCATTCAGACTGCAATTATTGCCATATCTGAACAATACAGAATACATTATATCAGTTTATAGTGAAAGGTGTTTAATATTTACAAAAAGATTTCCTCTCTAGGCAAACTCATTATTTCAGCACTAATGATTGCCCTACAGGGCTGGGCAGTTTGTTTTGGATACAGAGTTAAACTAAATTGGTTTTAAGTGTAGAAAGGCATGAAGTAGAAGAGGGGATTTTCCGAAGAGTACAAAGCACTCGAGTACAGCGCCTGTGTACCTGGTAATTGATCCTGTAATCTCTGAGTTGCAAGCCCAGCTCCTTAACCGCTGCACTGTGTTGCCACCCTTGTAGGGCTGCCAGATGTAGTTGTACAGCCGTAGGGGGTGTTCCATCTTGCTGTCCTTCCTGTTGAACTAGCAGGCAGGAGCCAGGTCTATCTGGCGCACACTTCTGCGGCTGCTTGCCCATCCGCATTTGATAACGCTGAAAGGAGATGTATCTCCCAGCAGATCCTATCACTCGCCCCTGTGCCAGGTGCCCTGAAAGAGGGGCCTGCGTGCTTCCCCATTCCCCCAGATCCACCCGTGCAAGGCGAGACCATCAGATTAGAAGAAGTTCATGGAGGAGGACTGAAACAACCCCCCGTTCAACCCCCCACTGGCCCTCTGAAATGCTGCCGCTCAAACATCGCCATGTTGACAGATTGAAATCATGTGCGTCTTCACAAGTGTTCCCAGACAGGCCTTAGCCTCTGCTATTCACAGACTCCCCCCCCCAGACCTCTCTGTGTACTGGTGCTTCTTGCTTTATGACCTCTCTGCAGTAAAACTTTCCGCCATTTCCTTTTTCTGATTGCAGCATTCTATTCATAAAATAAACTTGAACTGAAATGACCTTTGTATGGATTGATGTCGCTCATCTCCATAGGTGACCCTGCTGCGGAGAAGAATGAGTTGAATTTCCAGCATGCTGGAAAGTAGCCTAGCCTGTGAGCTGTGACATGTAAATAATGTAAAGTGTTGTCGTGACAGTTCCAGAAATTCAGCAATGTCAGTGCCAGGTTTAATTGCTTAATACTGACAGAACCGGGTTTGTAGATGGCCTCCTTGCCAAAGTGGCATCGTTAATTACACTATGTCACGTTTTTATGACACATTGGCACTGTTTACTTCAAAGCAATACTTTATTTCCATATCAACAAAAGTCACTTGGAATCTGGCTCAGTCTTGCTCAATTAGATCTACATACATTCATACACGTGTAGCCATACTAATTCAAGCACACCAAAATGTCCCCAACTCAAAGCCCTCTATATGTAGTGGTTTTTCTCATTGTAAGAGACAGTTTTTCCAATGACAAAAACCATCAGTTCTTGGTTTATGTATTTTCAGGGTGAAGATGGATCCAAGACACTTAAAACAGACTTTATTCAGAGTCAAGACAGCAACCAATGAAAGATCCTGCTTTATATCCAGCACAGCTATATAGGTCAACAAGGCTCTTGGGAAGCGCTTGGCTTGAAGCCTGTGATGTCGTTGGCTCGCTCGAGGGGTCGTTGAGGAGCCTAACTAGCCCCTCGATTGCGTGTGACAACTCTGGTTCCCAACACCGTCAAAACTTGACAGTATGAAGACACAATCAGAGGAGTAGAGGCTAACATAGCTGCTAGGCCCCATTTCATATTCAGCAGCTACCTTTACCCATGCGGACTCTCATGGCTCGTTATTTATTTACATGCTATTCATCCATAAAGCCGGATACTCACTGGGACAGTAATGGTTGAATATTTACGCCAGGGGAACAACAACACTGCGATGCTTGGGGTTTGAACCCGTGACCATCTGGTCAAGTCCACTTCCACATTCATTACTATATTTTTATTTCTGAGCAAAACAGTGCCAGTAGAATGAGTAATGTAACCATTGGTGATTTGTCATACTAATAAATCTTGGTGATGAAATTACTTTCCAGTTTTAAGTAAGAAGTGAAATAAAAATTAGTTTCAAGAACCGAACAATTTCAGCGACACTGAGCCATTTTTATTTAATCTTTATGTAGCTGGTTTAGTCAGTCAGGAAATCATTTCTCTTTGGCAGTGACTGTCAGGGGGAATCAATGTAGGCAGGGAATTCAAGGGACTGTGTGGCCAATCAGAGGCAGGGAGTGAATGTGGGCCGTGATGCAGAGTCAGTTGTGTTGGAATTTCTCCAGCATAACAGTGTTACCAAAGTGCCATGTGATCTTTCAGTGACCACAGTGAGACAAGACCAGAGTTTAATATCATACAGAGAGACCCTCTACAGTGCAGTGCCCCTATCCCTCTGCTGGGGCTTTACATATATTTTTGGACCAGATGGACCTGTGCCCCCTACTGGCCTACCAACACCCTGCCAGGTCCGATCCATGGATTGAGCATGCTGCAGTGTTTTAGTGTGGGCAGTGTAATGACATGGTGACTTGGCTGATGGTATTATTCTGTGTGCCCCCTCACAAAAACATTACATCCAAGTTTCATTTTAAACATAACTTTATTGGGTGACATGACACAGCTGCTCCCCAGAGCCAGGGGTGGGGAAATCCTCCAGGTCAGATGCAACAGGAAATCAAAGGGGTTTATGGCCTCTGACGACAGCAGGAGTTTGGTCCTTCCTCCCTAGCGGACACATGAAAGCATTGCTAAGCACTTAAGCCTTTTACAGAACTCAGTGCCTTAATTCATTTTGATGGAGGAGACAGGTTTCTCAATCGCCCACGGGGTCATGTGAGGTCACAGCATGCTTTAACCAATGGCAGGACAGGCACCTATAGCCTTGCCAAATGCAAAGGCAGAAATTGGGATGTGACTGCTTGCCCTGGTTGGATCAGGTGTTTCCTTCTGTGGCAGAAAGATGAGTATGAATAATACAAAGAGATAAATATACTAGACATGCATTTTGCACATCGTAGACAGTCCCAATGCCCATATAGCTTGTGAGATAGCATGTTGAAAACGCATATTTTCTGTATTTTGTAGGTAACCCTCATATTGTAGTGACTGAGCACCTCTCTTTGTACCTATGGACCCTATCCAAACAAGACTGCTCCCTGAGTTTCATCAACTCAGACCCAGCAGGGCAGCATTTCTGTTTTGATTTAGCTTGATTGAAGTGTTTTAGCCCCAATTTACATTTTTTTAGGTTTAGCTACACAGTGACACTGATGAATAGTTCCTCTTTACCATCCATTTCATACTACTGTAATCCTCACAAACTGTGAACCCCGGCCTTTTCACAGTCTGTACGGCCTCTTGTGCTTGGCTGGCTCCCTTTAGCTGTTTGAAATCTCTCATGTCTTGACAGTCTCTCTCAGCACTGTGAGTGATAGCAGGGGGAGGCCCCAGCCCTGTTTACATTTCCCTGCTGTTATCAGCAGCAGCTCTGGGCTCTCAGCAGCCGCTCAATGGAAAACATGCTGTTACCACTGCAGAGCGCGGTGCCTAGACCACCATGCCACTCGTTGCTTCTGGTAAAACACACTTCCCAAATAAAAAATTAACTTTTCTCTGTCTTGCATGGCAGTGGTCTGTTCCTTGTGGCAATGAACAACGCTGTAGGAAGTGCTGACGAATTTTCAGGTTTCCCTGCCGTAGTTATCATGGAGGAAGGGCTTCCTCCGTCGAGCTGGCCTTGGGTCGGTGCTATTTTTAAAGGCAGCTTTCTTAGTGTCTCCGCTGGCTGGCGTTAAGCATCACAGGGCCCAGACCAGCCGGGATTAGGAGGGCTGCGCGATGCTATTCCTCGCTGCTCCCGTGTTGCTGTGCTGTCTGGAGTTTCTGAGGGAGGGGAGGTGTGGCGGGTTAGGGAGCAAAGCAGGGCCCCTAACCTTTCTGCTCTCATTTCACCCTCTGTCACTGTGGGGACTAGACCCAGCAGGTAGCTGAGACTCACCTGGTGGAACCGTACTGATATTCGAGACGCCCCTCCCCCCCCACCCCCCCCCCCACACACACACACACACACACACACATTCAGCTTTGAGCCGCCAAGGAGGCGGGGGTGGAAGATAAAGGAGTAAACAGAGAGGGAGGAGAGGGAGAACGAGAGAGGGCATGGGACACTCAGACGGAGAGGCAGGCTGGCCGGCCGGCCGCAGAATCAAAGGGAACGCGGGTGCTTTGCGCAGGAACATGGGAGAGCTCTTCTGCCTGGTTTTCGGATGGGTGTTTGGATGGGCATTCGCTTACGCCTGCACCCTACTCTTGGACGCGGTCGCTCTGGCCTGGTGCTGGACCGTGAGTATGACCCTATATGGGGGGAAAACCGGCCCATTTCTGTGACCCGCTTTCACGTATCGTCGCACGGTCGTGTTCTCATAGCCAAGCCCTGCAGCTCGTCATGGAATCCATTAAAGTTTCATAAAGTTTACAGCTATTTAGATTTTGACAGTGGAGTCATTCTTGGAACGGATTCCTAGGGTTGATGGTTTTTGTTAACCTTGTTTTGTTTTTGCTTTGTGACAGAAATGGTAGATGTATTGGCGCCATTGTATGTGTGTGTGTGTGTGCCTTTACTCTGTATGTGTGATTTGGGTATGTGCTTAAACTTTTGTGCACTTGTGTTTGAGAACTAGAGAGAGAGAGAGATGGAGAAACACATTATTATGCTAACGGCTGAGTACATGAGCTTTGTGAACATTAGCATTGTGGCATAAGGCACAGAGGGCGTGTGGCACATGTACTCCAGGTGCGGAAGAGCGGGGCTTAACGTGTAATTATATAATTATCATTCCACTGCCGTTACGCACATAAACATGTGTTCCTTTTTTCTTATGAATTAGCAGGAGTCTGAATCCTGTCCCGGACTCCTGCTCAACAATATTAAAAGCCTAAGTGTGTGTTTTCCTCCTTCCCCTTCTTATAAATCCTCTTTTATTGTGCACACTTGCCAGAACTCTGCTGAGACAGACTGTGCATACCTCATTCACAGGGTCTTAAATGCCGGCTCCAGCGTTCAGCAGTACATCACATCCTGTCGTTTGAAATTGTTCCTGCGCAGTTCACATGTTAGTGAAAGTTTGAGTAGTATGTTGTCTGTAGTCAAAGCCATTATGCTGCCTGATAATTTGCTGTGTGTCCTGACGTATGTTTTTGCATATATTACAAATTTTATGAGGCTGTCCTGTTCATAATGTGACTGGAAAGATGAGGGTTTTTACTTTTCTAACTATTTCTATTGACTGATGCTATACACCACCACCCATTGCTTGTTTTATGAGTATTTATGTTAAGTGACAATCAGAAAGTGATTTTAGCTGGAGTGGGCCCTTAATGTTGCTCTGTTCTCTTGGCACTCTTGTGTGACGCAGGCCCCAGAAGCGCTTGAGGACCCTGTGAACGACAGCAGCTGCTCGGAGGAGGCAGAGCTGGGCCCTGAGGAATGGAGCGACCCGGTGCCGGACCAGGAGCCGGAGCAGGAGCAGGCCCAGGACACCACGGAGGAGTACTTTGACACCCACTCCTGGCAGAGTGACACGCTGTCCGACCTCATCCCCGATGGCGAAGACTGCCCTGTGGCGCCTCCCACGACGGGAGTCCCCTGCAGGGGATGGACCAGTCCTGCAGAGTGCACCTCGCGCCCTACAGAGGGGAGCTCCGAGAGCGGTCCCTCAGAGACACAGCAGGTGGCCTCCGATGGGCCGCCAAGGGAAGACCCCTGTATGGACCTGTGTTCTGTCAGCCCTGGATCATGCACAGGACGTCGGAGATGTGTTAGCGGCCCAACAGAGCAGTTTGAGCCTTTTTGGCCTTATGAGGACCCGTACGTAGCTGGTCTCCAAACCACACCCAAGGAAGCTGGACTTCCTGTTCTCTCAGCTCTTACTGCCTCTGATTCAGTGACCTCTTCACCCAATGTAAAAGAAAAAAACAGAGCAGAATTACAGTTTATACCCACAGAAACATGTTTAACTGAGGAACGGTTAAATCCTACAGGAAACTCTGAAGTGGACTCACACTTCAAAGTCATGGAGAACTGTGAAACAGACTCAGAATGTAAAATCAAAGAAATGTGTGGAAGGGAATCTTGCTTTGAAAACACAGAAACACATGTAACAGAGGTGCAGTGTCATCCCACACAAACAGACTCGCAACTTAAACCTACAGAGAATTGTGGGATAGACTCACAGTTCAAACCTAAAGAGCACTGTGTAACAGACTCACAACTTAAATGCACAGAGACATGTGGAACAGGGGCACAGTTTGAAAACGATGATGCACATGTAATAAAGGCCAAGTTCAATCCTACAGAAAATTCTGAAATGGACTCACAGTTTGAACACACTGGGAATTGTGTGACACTGTCCAACCCCACAGAGGACTGTGTACCTGACTCTGAATGTAAAATCACAGAAACACATGTTGCAGAGGCACAATGTAATCTACCAGAAAATTCTATAATGGAATCACAATTGGAACCTACAGAGAACTGTTGGACAGACTTGCAGTTCAAACCTAAAGAGTACTGTGTCGTAGACTCACAACTCAAACTCGCAGAGACGTGTGGAAGAGAGGCACAGTTTGATGGCACAGAAACACTTGTAACAGACGCACAGTTTAATCCTGTGGACAACTCGGATTCACAGTGTGAACGCACAGATCACTGTGTAGACTCAGAATGTGAACTCACAGAAACTTGGGCAAGAGAATCACGATTTGATCACACAGAGAACTGTGTGACACAATTAAATTCCACACAAAACTCTGAAATGGACTCAGAATATAAACTCATAGAGAACAGTGTGGCAGACACAGAATTTAAGCTCACCGAAACATGTGGAAGGAAATCACAGTTTGAAAACACAGAAACGCATGTAACAGAAACACAGTGTAATCCTACACAAACCTCTGAAACAGACTCACAGCTTGAAACTACAGAGAACTGTGCGACAGAGTCACAGTTCAAGCCTGAAGAGCAAAGTCTAATAGATTTTCAATTTAAATTTACAGAAACTTGTGGAGGGGAATCACAGTTTGGAAACACAGGGTCACATGTAACAGAGCAGCAGTATGATCCTACAGAAGACTGTGAAAGGGGGTCACAGTTTGAACCCATAGAGAACTGTGGGACAGAGTCACAGCTAGAATCCTCTGCAGTCAGTGCATTGCATTTTGAGAATGGGTCTGTTACACACACTGAAACGAGTGTAATGGAACCACATTTTAAGTCAGCAGAGATAAATGTGACAGAATCGGAGGCGAAATCCCCTGAAATCAGTTTTAGAGATTCACAGTTTAAACCCTCTGACGCCCCCGAAGCAGAGCCATGGTTTAGAGACTTTGAAAGAGGCATAACGGAATTATCCTCTTGGAGCTCTGTGTCCTCTCAGGACCTCGGTGAGAAGGAGGCCAGCTCTCCTGTCCCGTCTTCTGAAACAGACTATGTCAACCTCACAGCCGGAGAGGTGCAGCAGCAGGTTTTCTCATGTCATGATGAGTGCCTCACATCTCAACAGGCCTTGAAAACCTTTGAGCTAAACTCTGACAGTTTGGGATTGGACATGGAAAGGCAGCTGGAGATGGGAGGGACTACATGCGAGGACAGCCAGACCAATCACGATAAACAATCCATTTTAGAAAATGACATTTCCAATTCTTGTGTGCAGTTTAACACTGAGGACTCCATTTTTGAGCCCCAAAATTTTGACACAGATGCCTGTGTCCGGTCTGATATTCAGGTCAATATTTCACAAACGCAGCCTGACAGCCATGTTTATGTACAGTCAGAAACTGGGGTCTGGGTTTTAGAAACTCAGCTCCACACTAATGTCGGTGTACACTCTGTATCTGAGGAAAATTGTTTAGAATCCCAGTCCCACAGTAATATGTGTGTACAGTCAGCTTCTGAGGATAATGTTGTAGAGACTCTATGTTTACAGTCCAATTCTGAGGACGATGTTTTAGAAACCCAGTCCCACACTGATGTCTGTGTACAATCGGTTACTAAGGATCTGGTCAATGAATGCAAACAACTCCTTCAAGAGGACCATGACGTCCTACACTCAGACAGCTCAGAGCTTGCTGATTCTTCTGAGCTGAAGTCAGAGATTTTCGAGGGAGGGAGGGGAGGGTTAGCTCATACCTCATCAGGGGAAGGAGGTGACGACGTGTGTCTTCCACAGAGCCAGGGGGTAGAGGATTTCGTTAATCCTCCAGCAACGCACACAGAGTCATTTGAGAGTTCAGGCCAGGGCGCGCAGAAGGGCCTCACAAATGATGTGGAACCTGTACTATGTCTAGTCAGTCCCTCTGACGTGTCCCTCGACATGACCTCTGACCTGCATTTTAACTTTAAACAACCCGCACACACCACTGCAGATGCACTGCCTGTAATGGACGAAGCCTTAACAGAGTCACCAGGAAATTCAGAACATCTGAGTGAGTCTCAAAATGGTGTGTTGGACCCCCGCCCATCCCAGGAGGTTGCTGTGGGTGCCTCAGATCCAGAGGACGTTCTCGTGAGGAGGTGGGAAGTCATACTAGATATCCCCCAACAGCAATACAGAGATGACCTTTCCCGGCTGCGCTATTTCAGTGAGTTCCCAGCCCTGTCTGAATGGCACTCTGACACCAATAACAACACCAAGTCGATTTTAGAAGGGTGCACCAATGACCCGTTTGATGCGGAATCCGAGGTTCCTGTGGAGCAAGCCCGTCCGGTCACTGATGAGCCCCTGTTCCCATACTCCAGCGAGGTGGTCTACTGTACTGAGGATTACGATGAAGAGGAATCCACAGGCCCACTCTGGGAACAGGAAGAGGACAGAGTCCCGTCCTCCTCCAGTGGGTCTGATCTGGAAAATGGTGCCTGGGACAGAGACGACACTTTCAGCACACCAGACTATGGACCCCGCCACTCCAGTCAGGATTTGGCCCCGGCTGAGGGGATCTGCTCTCAACTGAACCTCCCTGATGAAGGGAAGCTGGACTCCCATCTGCAGGGATCCTGGGATGTATATGATGGCCCAAGAACACAAGACTATGGGTCCTACTGTGCCCTGGCCGAGGGGATTTGCTCACAGCTGGATCCCCCTGACAAGGAGGAGCGGGAGTCTCAGCAACAGGAAAGGCTCAAGGAAGCACAGGAAGTCTGTCATGATCTGTCCACAGCCAGCCCCCATCTCACCCACTCAGGCGCACACTATGGGGAATTCACTATCCCTAATGACCCTGAGATTAGCCAGAATGTCCCATCTCAGGAGCTGGACTATCCAGATAACTATGTAGATGAAGGGCTCTCACCAGGTGCTCTTAACTCAGAGGCCAGGGATGTACTTTCACAGACAGTGTTAGGTGTTATGGAAAATGAACACACAGATGGAGAAAAAACAGAGGAGCAAATGATGTCTCTACAAGGCTGCCCAGAGTTGTCACCAACTCTGACAAGTGAGACAAATGAATTCTCCAGTTTGAATTTTAGTTTGGATTTACCTTCAGTTAACAGCCTGGAGCCCATTTTAGAATCTGATTACTCTCAGGACAATTCCTTCATAGTCGAGGATGAGGGCAGTGCAGAACCACATGAGGTACAGCAGTGGAATAGCAGTGACACATACACACCCCCTCACAGCCTTTCTTTGCCCCTCCCTCCTTATCACCCTACCACACCTGAGAGTGGCAGGGACGAGTCGCCTAGCACAGATTCAGAGCCACAGGAGAGTACCAGCAGCCCAGAGCTATGTGGAAGCAAGGCTACGTCCCCCATGCCCAATGGAGACGTAGTCCATGAAGGTCACCACACTCCCACAAATGTGTCCTGTGACCCGGACACCACCAGCACCAACAGCGAGGAGACAGACGACAGCGCCTACTCTCTCCTCGGGAGCAACTCCAGCCTGCACAAGGCTGTGAAGAACAAGGGGGCTAGGGCAGGTTCGACAGGGAAGGCCTCCAAGTTTTCTGTCTTTTCTAGGATACCCTCTTTCAGGAAGAGCAAGAACTCAGCTCGGGAGGGTAAGGGGTACAAGGCCGAGCCTTCACACGGGGCCTCCACACCAGAGAGGGATGAGGGCAGTAGGGAAGGCTCTCCCAAAAGAAGGCCGCATCCATCCCTCCACAGGGCCCACCTGTCCCTCAGCACAGACCACTTGCGGGACGTGGGGCAGCAGGGTGGGAACTTAGATGATGAGGTCTTTGATAAGGGGATGCTCATCACTGGTGAAACAGAGGAATATGGTTTCTGCCCATCAGAGCCCCGCACCAGACATGTCCGGCAGCTCTACAGCCAAACATGTGACAGGGACCCATCCGGCGATAACAGCAAGGCTCCAGGCCTCGGCAGCCCCAACCCTGCCGAGAGGCTCGGACACAAGCGGAGCAAGAGCTCAGACAGCCTCAACTTGTGGATGCGGCTCAGCCTGGCCCACAAGTCCCTCTCAAACCTTTTTGAGTCCAGGCCCCCAGAGAAGGAAGCTGAGGAAGACAGCCAGAGAAAGACCAAACCATCCTGGAGGGGGCCGAAGCAGGCCAAGGAGGCGGAGCTTCTGAAGAGGGCCATGTCAGTCCCGGATAGCAGTGGCAGCAGTGTTGGAAGGTCAGCCCGGCAGGTCCACAGTGACTATGCCCTGCGCTCTGCTCAAGACCGCCTCAAGGGCCCTCCGGTTCCCCCCCGGGCCTCCCGATACTCTGACCCCCTCAGCAAGAAAGGCATCCTAAAAGAGCCGCTTGAGGACTCTTCAAACGAGAGCAAGTCTGAGGAGATGAGAGGATGGGCCTCTCCACCCAACAGCCTCTCCTTAATCTGCCAGGACTCAACTCCCCAGACCCCCTGGGAGGAGTCTGAGTTTCCACCCCTAGAGGAGTGCAGGCCTGCCTCACCCCTTAGCCCCACCACAGTGGCTGCCCTGGCTCTCCAGCTTGCCCCGTCCTGGACCAGGTCTCTGGGCTCTTTCGAGGGCATGGATGGCCCCCTCCGGCCCATGAGCCCCAAACCACAGAGCCCCCGGCCCGGGGTATACCGTCGGAGCTTCCGCTACCCATCCCGAGCCACCACCGTCTCCCTGCTCTCTCTGGGGCAGGGGGTGAGTGTGGAGGGGCTCTCGGACCCCCCAGAGAGGCCAAAGACCTTGAAGCCCAAGGTGGCCCAGCTGGCGTCAGTCATCTCCCTAACCAATGAGTGCCAACGGGATGAAATTGGAGTGGACAGTCCCTCGCCCATCGGCCTGGTCACCTCCATGTCTGTCAATGAGTTTGAGGTAAGCTTGAGTGAAAAAAAAACATACAGCAATAGTGTGTGTGTGTGTGTGTGTGTGTGTGTGTGTGTGTGTGTGTGTGTGTGTGTGTGTGTGTGTGTGTGTGTGTGTGTGTGTGTGTGGTGGGGGAATTTCCTGGGATCACATTCTCTGCTTGTTGTTGTATGGTTTATTCCTTTGTAGAGGGAATGTTCCCCTTTACAAAGAACAGGTGGTTTATATTTCAAAGCAAATCTTGTGTGAAACCTCCTCAGGGGCTTGCTGGGTGATGTGAATGCCCCTGAAAAAGTGAATTTTCTATGATATACTGGAGCACGTTAACTTGGGGGAGACATACAGTTTAACATCTCTGTAACTTCTCTGTGGAAAAGCAGAATGCCTGTTTACTCCCCAGCCAAATTGTTCCAGTGAGGCTAATTTATCCCTCCCCATGAGAGCCATGAAAAGCGTTTTTTCCTCCTCTTTACCACCCGTCCAGAGCAAGCATGAATAGCTGGCTCTGGCACTTAATCCGTCTCACCCAGCAGTGTGGATCCTTTCAGTCCCACCGGTGGGTGTGTTTGTGTGTGTGTGTGTGTGTGTGTGTGAGAGTGTGAGTGCCCATTCAGGGCTGTTGCAACTCACTCAGTGGGAAACAGTGGTCCCTTTATCTCACCCTTACAGTCTGAGAAGGAGCAGGGAAGGATGAAAAGGGCAGAGTCATCACTTTTTTATTTCTTTACTGCTCTCTGGCTCTGTAGTCTTCTGCAATTGAACAATCTCTCAACATGCAAAGGGTTTTATCTTATCTGGTGTAACAAACTTTAGTTGTCAGTGGCCCTGATCTCCTGAGTCAATGCTGCCCTCTAGTGGAGCACAGTGAAAAGGGAGTCTTTTTAAATATTTCTTCTCCTTACTTTTCTTACAACTTACATATTGTTGAACCTCAGAGAAATGGAAATACTAGGCAACTAAACATGGATGTGCGTGTTTGTTACATATGGATATACATATACATGTATATATTTGTTATCTATGGATAGTTAGACTAGATAATTAGACTATATGTAGATGCAAACATTTATCATGTCTTATACTGTATAATACCAGCATAAATTAAATTGAATGTTGATCCTTGATGCGGTAGAGGGCACCTCTGTGTAATAACATAAAACTGTGGGGAACAGGCTGATGTATGTTCCCCAGTCAGCAGCTGAGGTAACTGCACGCACACAATTTACTAACCAGAACCCTGATCTGCGCCCAAAACTCACGCAGGACAGCGGTAGACTGGCCGGCCCAACACTGGAGAAGCGTCTGCCAGAGCTCGCACCCGTGCTGCGGGCAAAGAGGCGTGGTCAGAGGACACGAGCGCCCCGGCCCGTCTCTGACCTCGGGTGCTGGGCCACACCCCCACGAGGGGAGGGAGAGGCAGGACAGGGCTCCTCGAAGGTAGGGCAGGGGGCGGAGCCAGCGCCAGGACCAGCACCAAGGCCAGGGGCGGGGCCAGGGCTGGAGAAGGCACAGGAGAGCCACTGTTGCTCTGACGACCTGTGTTTGGAAGTGGAGAAGAGCAGACAGAGAAGGATGACTGTAGCCACGCTGGGCTGCACTGGCCTGCTTACCATTCGGACACCAGGAGAGGCGACGAAAGTAAGATGCTTGGATGCAAACAACATCAAATGGGGGCGGGCGGTCTCCTATACCCTCCTCTCAGCGCTCTTAGGCCCCCTTTCCCACGCTCCTGCACCGGTCCTCTCTTCCTCTGGTCTTCCAGTTTGGCTTTTTCTGCCACTTCTCCGAAGCTCTTGCTCTCCACTCCATGTAGTCAGACACCTGCCAAGCATTCTTCTTCCTGGAACTTTCTGAATCCTTGCTGCTGTAGCTGTGTTCACTCTTTTGTAGAGTAGAATTTTCCTCCATCATCTACAATCATAGTCTTTTCCTCTTGAGCTGATTAAAGTGTAACATTCCGATGATCAACTTCTGAAGATGTTCCGTTAGGACCAGTGACACTTGTAGCCATTGTTGGGGGAACGGTGATGTAGTAGGGTGGGACCCTGGTTGAAAGGAGAAGTCCTAGTCAATCCCCAGCCTTGATTTTGCTTGCTTCCCCACAGGCCCGGGCTCGACTCTCCCTCACCTCCACGGAGCCCTTCCCCTCATTGGCTCTCAGGGACCAGTGCTTCTCCCAGAGCACCCCCATCGGCCTGGACTGCCTGGGCTGGCCGCGGTGTGTCTCCAGTCATGGTGAGTACTGCTTCTGCTCTGAGGTGACCAGACTTCTTTCACATTCTTATGGTTCTCAAAACTGGCGAACATTTTTAAGAGTTGGGATGGGTTTCCTTCCCATTCCCCAGGTTGCACTGGTAAAGAAAACAGTTACTTCATTGTTCGGAATGCTAGCACTGTGGCTGGGAGGCACGCAAGATTTAGATGTATGTGTGTAACCATGGCAGCTTTGCAAACTGTGTGTTATGATAGACCAGGGTCTCCCTCTATTGATTTTAATTTATGAGTGTGCAATGTCTTATTTCATGTGTTGAATGGTTGTAAATATTTTTTTTAGTTTGATTTCTGTTGTTCAATTAAAAACAAATATTGTTTTAGTTGGTTATTTGACTATCAGAGTGATTTCTACAGAAGTGGGGAGATGGAACTGTCTTGCTCACTTCCCAATAAAGCAGGGTTCCCTTTAAGGTTTTAAGCCACTGTTGTCATGAAATATCTCATAAATTATCACACAGAGTAGGATGGATTCTCTGGTGTCTTGTAAAAATTCCCAACCTGGCTCTTTCAAACTGGCTGATAAATAATCCGCCAGTTTACTTGGTTTCATAATTCCCTCCCCCTTCTCCTCAGCTGATATGTGCTGACTGTTCTGCCACAAGATGGCTGCCATACCTCACCCAGGTGGAGATGATATTTCCCCATTCAGTGTAAAGTGGTTTGAAATCATAAAATGAATGGTGCTATACCATTACAAAGCATATACACCATTATCGTTATTGTCATTATTCTCCCTTTCCGGGTTTAGGTCTTTCAGTTGTTTCAGTTTCAGGGTGCCTTCTGTCAATTTTTTGTATCAGGTGTGTTGCCGAGCTTATTTTTCCCTTGCCTTTGTGTGATTCATCCAAACCTGTGTGTTTCAGCTGCTCTTGAAAGCGCCAGCAGGTGGCGCCAGCTGAATTCTGTACTCACGTTTCTCACTGACAGCTCCTGGGCTCGGGAGCCGCATCAGTCGCAGCCAAAATGCTGCTCTCTGTGGAATTTATTCCTCTCTCTCTGTTGATATATGCCTAGTCATGAGCCTGGAAATCAGAATGCAGTATTTCTTGTGTGCAGCGCCCTAAGCCCGTTATCCATTCATTTGGCATGAGCCAAAGGCAGGACGAGTCAGAGCCGTATCTTCATACACTATCCGTCATGCCATTTAGTGAAGGCCTCCATTTGTCTGAGGGGCAGATAGGATTCATTCTGAGGGAGAGATTCATTTTGCCCGTGAGGGTGCTTTTTATCAGGTGCATTCAGCAGAGCTCCCCGTAACACAGAGCTGGAGCAGGAGCTTTAGCTGGTTGTCTGTCGCCTCTGTTCCAGCGCATGGCGAGTGAGGACCGTAAGACTGTCTCTCATGTAGATCTGCAACTGAACCCAGCAGATGTGTGCTCACACACACACACACACACACACACACACACACACACACACACACACACACACACACACACACACACACACACACACACACACACACACACACACGCATACATGCACTGTTGGAAAACCTTTCTATCTCCTCTTTAAACATGTAATCTGCAGTCTCCATATCCAGTGAATCTCAGCAAATGTGCCCCTCGGATGTTTCTTTTTTTGTGTCTTGCTCATCTTTGACCTCATGAAAACATTTGACTGGTTCACCTTTGCATGTTCCTCTACTACATCCTGGAAGGGCTCCTGTTCCCTCTTGGGTGAAATGAAATAAACATATGCAAATAAACATGATTTTCTTCCACTCTCTTCAGCTCCTGTGCCACTGCGCCACAGTACCCCAGTCACCATGGTGAAATAGTGCCTCCCTCTGGCATTTTGGTGCATGCGGTCAGACTGTGCAAACTGGCTGTACCTCCTCACTGGAGCGTGAAAAGTAGTAACAGACCAGAACACAAGAACACACACACCAGACGCTGTTTGTGCTTGACTGGGTCATAATACATCTATGGAAGACATTGCAGTGATAGAGACAGACTGAGAAGAAAGGTAAAAATTGTTGCAGCATTTAAAAAAAAACATTGGCATTTTTTGTGTTTGATTGTTCACTTGAAAGAAACAATAATGGATTTAAATACCACCTGCATTATAACTTGAGGTCATATGAAAAATACAACTCATGGATTGAGTGCATTGTTAGGTTTTCATTTCCAAATGCCTGCAATTTTACAAACAACTCTAAATGAGTTCTGAAAAGTTCAAGTTGGACATTGATCAATGTTTAACAGATAAAATAAGTATTCTTTCAGTCCTTCAGCGGTCATTTTGTAAACTATTGTATACTGCTTGTATGGAATTTGTTGTAAATCAGTAGTGTGGATGTTAGCAGTGGCTGCTGTGTTATTTCTGGTGCTGGTGAGATGGTTTAGCTCAGCTTCTTGTCAGGATCTTCTCCCTTGTGTTTGTATCAGGAGTTACCGTGATCAAACCCAGCTGAGGGTCAGCTGGGCAGGAATCCTGGGAATTCTCCCCAGCTGCAGTTTTCCCATGTCCTGGGAGTCTGGAAAACTGTTTCCTCAGTAGTAAAAACAGTTGTCATTTATATACGATCATGTAACCAGCTTGTTTAAATTTCTACAGCTGTATACGTTTGGTTATTCTTAGCACATTTGTGAGTTTACTTTTGACTTAGAAGGTGCATAGGGTTGTGTTTTGAGAAAACCAATTCAGGGGAAACTACACAGCGGGATGTATAGTTATTTATGAATATACATAAATTTAGGCTGGTACAGTCTGTACCATTAGACGTCTCCCATAGGCTCGTTTTTTCAGATTAGCACAATGTTCCCTATAGCTATACCATCTCGCTCTCCAACGCTGTGTGGAAAAACGATTTGGGAAATGCAATATTTGTGAGGTTTTTCTTGGTCCTGGTGTCAGACTGTCCCTCCTCGCGCATGGCATTTTTGTGATGCAGCGGTGTTTGCCGAATGCTCTGGCGCAGGTGGTCCAGGTGGGCGTTTCTGCAGGACAGCCTGTGTGCTATCGTGGTTTTAATTGATAGTGTTCATATCGGCCTTCCAAGATTATGAAAACCCACCCAATGTGGTGCACTGAATCATCCAGGAATATGGGATAGCAGCTCATTACTGAGCAGGGAACGGGTAGAGATACAGAAATGTAATCCACATCTGCACCCAGCTCAACACCAGCTGTCAGTGTGTGCGTGTGTGTCTGTGTGTGGGTGGGTCATATCTCAATGACAGGTTTAAACTGTAGGATTTTTTTTCCGCACTATAACATTTCAGCCACTCTCTCAACAGACAGCTTTGCTTTAGGAACAGAAGAGGAGAGGTTGAGACTGTGGGGGGGGGGTATGTAGTGGGGGTCTGAGGGGATGGGGTGTGCAGGAGGGAGCTTTTTCAATCCCAGGCTGAGAGCAGCTCTCTTATTGGGCTCCAAGCAACAGCCATGGTCCCCCCTCAGAGGACCCCCAGTGATGTCAGCGTGTGGCTGTGTGTGTGCAAGTGCCTGAGAACGAGAGAGAGAGTGAGGGAAAGAGAGAGAGAGAGGAAGGGAGGGAGGGAGAGAGAGTGAGCAATAGAGAGAGAGCGAGTGAGGGAGGGAGGGAGAGAGAGTGAGTGAGAGAGGGAGGGGACGGGAGGCAGCTAGCGCGAGTCCTCGGCGAGCCGGCGAGCAAGGCAGAGGCTGCTCACCCAGCGGGCGTGTTAGCAGCGCGGACGCTCGGCGGACGGGTCAGCAGCCAGCGGCGGGCGCTCCAGGGGCCGGGGGGAGCGCGGTTACCGTTTCGGCAGCCCCATGCGGACGCAGCAGGCCGCGGGCGAGGGGGGCAGTTTTAGCAGCAGTGGTGGCAGCGTCAGCGGCAGCGGGAGCTCCGGACTCTCGCCCGGCTCCGACTCGGACGGCAGCCCCGGCGCGGGACGGGCGGGGAGCATGGGGGGCGTGCGTGGGTTTGGCCTTATGTCCCGCTACTGGAGTCTGGAGAGCCTGCACTCCACCACCGGTAAGAGGCGCCCGCCGCCTGGGGCTTCCTGTTTCTGCCTAGTGTGCTGGAGAGGAGGGGGCGGGGCTCTTTCCTGTGACCAGGTGTACAATTGGTGAACTGTGTGGGGCACGCATGTCTCCTGTGTCAGGCATATGACAATTGAAAGTTCAGGTGAGGGGGTGGGGTGTGTGATGTCGTGTGTGGTTGCAGTCAGGTCTATGGCAGCTCAGATGGGGGCGGGGTTACTGAGTCACATGTGTCTGTAGTCAGGTATACCTGTGGACAGGTGAAAATGGAGACATGCTCTGATAGCGGGGTGGTGGGAGGTGGCTTGTTTGGGGGATGTTTCCAGTCAGGGGTCCTGCTCTCTCTCTCAGTTTTGGGCCCGAAGGCTCTCCCTTCCCACCCGCCCCTCTGAATCCCGTGGTGGGCAGAGCCACCAGCTCATCGCCCCAGAGAGAGTAAACACTTTCCCACACTGTGGCACGGTGGGGGTTGAGGTGACGGGTGACGGAGTGACAAACCCCCCTGAAAAAGCACAGTCGCACTGCTCGCTCTAATCCTGAGAGCAGAGCCGAGCCTTCCTGAGAGGGAAACGGCCAGCGTTCAGCCAGGCGAGTAGCCCCTTTAAGAGGGGACAGACGACAGTATCCAGCCCCAGCCTCTCTGCTCCCTCTCCCGTCTCACCGCCACAGACACCCCTGATCACAGCCCCAAGACACCCTCGCCGTATTTCACCCAGCATGTCCACAATCCCCCACTCTCCTCCCCACCAGGCTAACCTGCTGAAATAATCAGGCTTTGGGTTATCAGCAGATCCCAGAGAGAATGCGACGCTCGCTTGGGAAGGACTGGAGCCAATCCTTTAGCTGCCGCCTCACAGGCAAGCTCTGCCCACTATTGGAAAATAAGTAAAGAACCCACAGGCGGAGCAGAACACATGCACACACCCGAGAAAACTGACGGGAGACAGGAGACATTCTGAATGTCTAGCAGCTGTTGGCTCTCTGGTGACATGGAACTTGCTGCAGGAGGTTCATAGATGAGAAAGTGCATGGATCTCCTCTTTCATTCGTTAACAGCCAGCTTAAAATCATTCAAGGTGACTGCGCACTGTATATACTTAGCAGAGGTGGAACTGCTGCTTAAATGACAGTTTCCTGGTGAGCGCTCGTCTAGATTGACACCTCACAGGGTTACGGGGGCGGCTCCAGTGACCGCAGACGCTGTTTTCAGAACGGGCGCATCATCGCTCCCCTCCTTCATCTGTCGGAAGCCTGTCAAAACAGGAGATGGGACGAACATGAACGGGAAACATGCTCACTGCTCCCATTGCCATGGAGAATGCACGGCAACAAGGCGTGAGACTGGATATGGGCTGTCTGTCTAATCTATGGCTCTGTGACTGCCCTTGGGGAAATTACATTTTTCCTCCTGGGTTTCTCCATAGCCTTGAACATATGGAGCACTAAGATGTATGTTTGGAGGCTCTCAAACCAATTCAGACCAACTCTGCACCAGTATGCATATTTATGTTCTCATTGGTCCGGTGTATTCCGCGCCTCTTCAGCTTGAGCACTGTTTAGGGACTGTGGGTTGAGGTAATGTGATTTTACGCTGAAATTGATTTTGCCGTTTTGCGGTATCGGCTCGGGTCAAAGGTCATGAACACAGCAGGCAAGAAGTGACGCGTCCAAATATCAGCCCCAGGGGACGGTGTTCAGGGCACATTACTGCTGACTTGGTCCTGGCTCGTAATCCAATTTTTCTGCGTTTTTGTCTGGAGTTAGCTCCATTTAAGGTTGGCATGGTGACAGAGGGCTCAGTGTCGCCCTGGTGACAGGAGGTGACATCACTGCCAGACCCCCACCTCAGGGGTGTCGCTGGGCTCTGTTCCTGTATCTGCAGGGGGTCTGTGGAGTGTCATCACTTTTCCAGATGCCAATATATAAGCCTTCCATGTACACCTGCATTAACATTCGGAGCTGAATGTACACACACACACACACACACACATGCACCCACTCTAATAACATTTGACTACAGTAGTCTAACACTCTCTTTTGTTGCAACATGATGGCTGTGTGTTTGAAACCAGGATGTAAAGAAAACACTTTCCCTTGTAAAAATAATAACCTCTTGAAATGTTGGGCCGTTTCAATGCATGATTCAGTGGATGAAGCCTATGGTGCCATTTTGTAGGCAATGCATGAAAAAGACAGCATGTGTATTAGAAACTCCAACCTGTAGGGGCAGCTGAGTGGTGGGGGAGGGACTAGAGTCCACAGCACCCTAAAATACGTGTCCAATCAGAGGCAAACTAGACCAGTGTCATTCAGCACTACATTACTGTAGCTTGGCTCTTAAAATCTTAAAATTAGTATTACAAGAAATGAATCAACTATATATATATATATATAATTATCCCTGATTCCATATATAGTCATTATTATTACCATATTGTGGGAGGCTGAAATGGGTTTGATTTGAATTTGAATCTGAATTTCTCCTGTAAGAGCCGAGCTGGAGTAATATATATATGTATTAAAATATGTAATAAAAGCAGTCATGTGTGTTTCAAGTTATTTTTCATGTCTCTTTTACTGATGTCACTAAACAGGCTCACTGGACCTCGTTACCAAGGAACACAATCTAATTAGGTGTTGGACATGCAATATTGGATAATCAGTTTAACCAGCACGCTTTGCTTGTCCCTTTTCATGCTGGCACTTTGCCAAAGTGTTTCCACAGTGACACTCATGAAGGTATTGACACAACGTTCAGGATCAATTTCTTACATACAAACCGTCCTCGCTCCGAGGCGAACGTTAGAGGCCGTTTAATTTGGGTTGTTTCTGCGTGCTTCGGGAGCAATTAGCCAGCCCTCCCCGCCAGAGCGTTTTCTTAGAGCAATTTAGCCATGAACAGGGCCGTGTTGTGCTCATGTCATACATGCCATAAAAATACTTTAGCGCCGCCTCACCTACGACAAAAGCTGCCTTATAGTAACCTGTAAGAGAGGGAAATGGAGTCCTGTGCAATTTAATTACCAAGACTGGATCACTGTCACTGGTCATTGATTTTTGCTCGGGACGACAGTAAAAAGGCTTTTTTTAATTCTTATTCCGGACGACCTTCTGCATGAAGTCATTTGAAAGAGCGCACACACACTCCGATGCATTACATCAGCGTTCATTGCCATAGTAACAACCAACCCGGTCCCACATTTCAGTAAACATCAAGGCATAACAGAGAAACAGTTGTAGAAATGCAGGAATGTCAAAACTCCTCTCTTGTGTCTGTTCTAGTGTAGTAGAATTCAGATCATGAAGCGACTGAACTAGAGACAAATTTCAGGATCCAGAATCCGACACAAATTCAGCTTCTACCCCTTAGAGGTTTTGATATGCAATCATTTTAGCATTAAAGGGAAAAGGCCGTTTTATCACATAGAGGCTATTGGAGATAATGTGGCTATTGCCGTAGTTGTTGACGGTCATCTTGTTTTGTCAACATGTACAGTGCTCTTAGATGCTGTAGGACTCCTCATATGTAATCTGATGTGACAATGGTAATTATGGTTGTATTTAACAGATGAGGCTGTTATTTGTCTCTCTGACAGGTATTCACCCCTGGTGTGTGTGTGTGTGTGTGTGTGTGTGTTAGCTCTAATTTGTGTGTGCCTGTGGGTGTGTGGTCATTTCCTATTATATTGATATCCATTGTCTCCGTACAGTACACAGTGGTTTGGTTCCATTTTTCTTCAAGACACCCGCAGAGAACACACCCTGGGTAGATCACGGTAGCAAGACTGTGCAACGTAAAGTGCAATTTAATAAGAAGAAATAACACACAGGTTAAGAAAAATGTGCTTTAAAATAAGCAATCCAGCAATTGTATGTGAAAAAAATACTCCATAAAATGTCTCAAAATAAAGAAAATAATACTGAATTAGGAAACAATGAAAACCACAAAAATTAGTTATATTGTGAGTTTAAGTTTATAATACCCATTAAGAGTAATGTTTGGATAATAACCAGTGTCCTGGTCTGGAGGGAAATAAGAGGGAAACATGTTTTTTTGTTACTCAGAGAGGGACTCAGGAAAGGACCTTGGATATCGTTGGAAGGGGCATCTGTTTTCACAAGAATTCGGTACAAGAAGGCGATTTGACTCCTTAGTCATTCATTTTTAAACCTCCATCACAGAATGGGTGTCAGTGAATGATGAAGGAGGTGCTCCACTCAAACCCTTCCCCTTCCTCATCTCTCTGTCTCACTGGCCCTGTCCCAAAGTCTTACACTACACAGACGTCCACAGAAATATGTTAGGAAATGATTTTTATTTTATGTCGTATGGCTTTGAACGGTCACCAAAAGCAACCGAACCAAGCTCAACCCACCAAAGGAGGGATTTCATTACCTTTCAGAATTGCACTTTTGAGAATTCAGTGTGGATAAAAAACCCACTTCTTCTAAGTGCTAAATCAGGAAGTTGAATCGTCAGTTGCTGTTGTACGCTCTGGTGTTATGTGATGTCTGGTTCTGTTGGTACATACACACTCAGTCATGAATAAGCGACTGAAGCTATGTGCTGCTTTAATGGCTGCTTTGGGCTAGTAAAGTGAGGGCCAGCCAAGCGTATTCTCCAGACAGGCCCTGTAAAAATTGAATGCTGTTCATCCACTTGGCCAGGAGTGGCGCTGTCACAGGTCTGTGCATCCATCCTGCATAGTGTGCAATGACCGGGGGTGCTTTATATGTGGGCTCCGATATGAGCTCAGAGAGAGTTTTTCTGTGTGTTTGTGTGTGTGTGTTTGTGTGTGTGTGCATGTACATCTGTATGTATGTAATGATGTGTTGAAAATGTTTTTTTAATGGGTAGCAACAAAGCCGCATATAATTATAATGTAATAATGTAAGAATGCAGGCAGAATGATAAGGACAGGCATTCAGGCCAGCTAGGTTCCTCCTTTATCTATATTGTAGAGCAGGGGTAGGGAACCAACCCCTACCGAGCCTTAAGACCTGCAGGGTTATGATCTAATTCAACATCCTCAAATCTGAATCAAATAATAATGAAACCCTATGGCTCCTATGCAGTCTAGCAAGAGCATTGCATTCTGGGGTCATTGTGGGCATTGCTGAGGGAGAGACAAAGAGCAGTAGGATCTCAGACTTACTGAGTGTAGGATTTTTTTAGTAGCGTATTCTCTGAGGCACTGAAACAAGTTCGGTGGATACATGAGGAAACATCCTGTAGCCAGGCTGAGGACATACATACCCATGC
Source organism: Albula goreensis (assembly GCA_022829145.1). Lineage (NCBI taxonomy): Eukaryota > Metazoa > Chordata > Actinopteri > Albuliformes > Albulidae > Albula > Albula goreensis. The sequence goes on along the minus strand of CM040764.1, from coordinate 3,437,404 downwards.
ATTACATTCACAGTGAGGTAGATCTCTCTGCTTTTACTGTACCCTCCATAACGGATGTCTCTCCCTCTGTCACGTCTCGTGACAAGGTGGCAACAGCAGTGTGCGCACAGGTGTGAGAGGAAGATAGAGGGGATTGAGAAAGCGTGACGGAACGAGAGAGGGAGAGGTGTGGCACGTTCGGCTCAGGCGTGAAGGAGAACAGAGCCTGCTTAATTGGTGTGCTCGTCGAGCATTTGGGTGTGAAAGCAGCGTGTGATTGGCTGACATTTAAACCTAACTGCTGTCATCTCTGAAGTGACTGACAGGCACTGACGGTGCCCCGGATGGAACTGACAACATCCAGCAATGCATCAACCAGTCAGAGCTATTTCCGGCATCGCCCCTCACCTGGAGTCTTGAGCATGAACCGGCTGATGATTTTCGGGTGGAAATGTATTCCTGCAGACCCTGTGACTGGTGCCCAATCTAATGAACTCTTTAAGAATCTCCTTAAATTCATGTAACATTCTGTTCTTGCATGAAAAGAACACATTCCAAAGAACATGTTTTTATTGTTTCCAGTAAAGTATAAAATACCCAGGGACACATATGTTGTTATGTGTGTTTGGATTGAATTGTATGTGTCCATAAAGAGGCTAAGTGTGTTTGATTGAATCCCAGGGAGTGTTCCCTCAGGACCAGGGTTAGAGGGCCCTGCTCTGATACAGTAAAGCAGCTCAGTGTGCTCTGTGGATGTGTATGAGGGCAGAAGTGTTATGTAGCACCAGAGGGTTGTGAGTTCAGATCCAAGAGAGGGACACTATAAATCTTCCAGCATGGTATTTAACCTAAACTTGCCACAATAAACATTTAGCTATCTGATGGATAATGTTAAATGTAAACTATACGAGTCTACCCAGCAACGAAATAATTTCATTTGCTTTCTGCAGTTCACACAGAGGTTGTCCTGGCTGTCACTTGCACCTTAAGCTGAGCCCATGGATTCTAACCAGTGGAGGGGTTTGGTATTTGAAAGGACAGTAGAATCATATCATTGTTCCTCTTATCACAGTTGTCCAAGTCGAGGCAATATTTCAAGACGGTCAGCCCTGTTCATTCAGATCCAAAGGATTCTTAAAACCAATAACCACTGTTGAACCCCACCTCAAGGTCTTGACCCTCCCCATCAAATTCCCCAGGCCACCCACAAAACAGATCCACCTTCATCCACTCAGGGACAGAGGGAAGAAAGCGACCGCCCATAGCAACAGAGCGTTACCGAGCAGACTTTCCGGTTTCCGTGGCGAGGGGGCCGCTGGGCTGTCAGAGAGAGGGAGAGAGAGAGAGGAAAAGAAAGGGGGGGTGTTGCTGGCTGACTGAAGGCTGTGAACATGACATTTGGAATGGTAGCTTTTAAGGAGGGGGGCGGCGGTTTGGGGGGCTGCGACTGCTGTGAGGGTAAAGTAATAACGGCGCATGGCTCATCTGATAGCTCTGTTGATTAAATGCCATCGGGCACTGCAGTGGACGCCTGTCCCCCCCTCTCTGTGACAGCAGCACAAAGCCCCCACTGGAATACAGAGCCCAGAATCACACAGCTCTGCTGTGATGTCACAACCTGTATACCTGTTCCACAGCTCCATATTCCAAACACTGAATGTTTTGTTTCCCCACCATCGAAACAGAAACATTCCAACATTCAAGACATCATCTAAAAATGAATGAAGGCGGTGATACTGAGCACAGTACTGTCAAATATGGATGTCTTGTATTGTAAAATATACTCAATGTAGGAACATAGAAGCTGAATATCAGGTAAGACTGTAGCAGTGGTCCTTACCGCAGGAGAGCCGCAGTGCGTGTTGTTTTATGCTTTCACCTGAAATTTCACAGCAACTGCAGACCCACAGAACCAGAATAGGCCAGTTAATTGTGTAATCAACTGTTTTAATTGGTCATTTAAGTGCTGCGTACCAACCAGTGTACCCTGAGGCTCTTCCAGACCAGGCATGAGGACTAACCCTCTATGGTGTCTCAGCTCTGTGTTTCGGACAACAGAAGGGCATGGCTTGTTGCTTTTTAAAAGGTGGTGGGCATGACTCGGGGGCGGGCCCAGGGGTCATCGTGTTCCGGGGCGTAGGTGCGTTGGGTTTGCCTGGACGTTGGGTTGAATATCTGAAGGTACTGCAGTTGATTTTTTTTTTTTTGAATCGGGAAGGTTTTTGTGTCGGACTGCAGTGCCAATGCAATCCGCACCCTGTTTGGGCTAAGAAACCAGAGCTGGGAGAGAGAGAGAGAGAGAGAGAGAGAGAGAGTTAGAGAGAGTGTGAAGGAGAGACAGACAGAAAGGCAGAGACAGGGAGTGTGTGTGAGAGAGGAGTATTCTGTTCGGGGATTCAAGGCGGTTTGGAAAAGCACGTCTGTAAAACAAACAATCAAGAAAACATGAAAAATAAATAAAGTTTGATTTGAATATTTTGCAGTGTAAGAATAAAGGTAAGCACACCTGACATGTGTATGATGTGTATAAGCCAGTAATGAAACAATAAAGTCTGCAGCACTGCAACCCATTCATTAGAAGAGCAGCAAGAGGTGCAGATTTGCTGAGCTTGTTTCACTGTTTTGCAGCACAAATGTACATCATATGAATTATTAAATTATAAATTAGATTCAGTGTTTTCTGCGAGGCAGCCAAGGAAAAACTCTGTGTGACTGTCCTGAGAAGATGAATGTAAATGCCCGTTTGCAAAGGATGGAGGGAATGAGAGAACGGGGCCCGGAGGAGAGGAGGTCACCATGGCACGGTCAAAGACAGACTCTGCGAGGAGCGCGGGGGAGGAATTAGCATGATTCTGGAGAGAGCGGTGATCCGGTTTCTCCCCCTCCCCGCCGGAGCCTCGCGCCCCCCACCCCCTGTCCCAGCCTGTCCGGGGACGTCAGAATCAGGGCTGCGGCTGAACGCGACAGCGAATTAGCCCACGCCGCCCGCCCCGGATCGGCATGAGGCAGAAAAGGCGCAGTGAGGTGCCGCGGTGTGACAGCCGGGACGGTAACCCGAATTTGCCCCGGTTCGCAACACCCTCTCAGAAAAGCCTTAATCTCCACATTTCTGCTCTTTCTGAGACTGTACTTCCCTCCTTTATATAGTTTTTCCACTTCAGCCCCCTCTATGCACTAGCTTCTATGTCGTAAGTCGCTCAAGATAAGATAATGTAACATAACGTAATCTAAGACATGAGATGAATCACTCATAGTGCCTCACTGTTTCAGAAGACAGCAGGTGATCTTTTGGTACCTGACCCCTGTGTTGGTTGGAATGAATGCTTTGTAGAGCGCCCTCTGCTGGAACAGTCAGAAAACCTCCCCTCAAGCAACAGCCTGTTTTCTTCCCAGTTCTTCTGTTCAGTGGTATTAACCAAGGTCAATGCTGGACAACGTTTGTTAGTCAGCATGAGAAGGTTACAGGGTAGTATTATATGAACTAAACCAGTTCCTTCCTTATACTGCTCTACAAGTTGGTAATACAGCAATAGAAATTTCCCATCAGCCTTATCCAGGAATTGGTTCTGGAAGGGTTTCTCATGCACTTCATCTCAGGCTTTGTCCCAACCCTCATCAGGCGTCTGTCAAAAAGGGGAATGGGCAGAGCCTGTGGGCGGGATTGGCTAACTGTGACTATGTAGGGAACACCAGCTTTATTCACAGCAAAAAAGAATAAATAAATACCTATTTATGCAGAGCAGAGGTCTCCAGCCTTGGACCTGGAGGACTGTGGGATCTGCTTAAGGACTTAAGTCATCAATTAAAAGCCCTTGATTACACTGTCAATTAACTCCCCTCCCGTGGTCTCTTGAGTTGGAGTTGGCTGCTGATTTTGAAGTGACAGGACGAAGCAGCGAGCCCTACATGTGTCCAGGACGGAGGCTCTGGAGCATGTCTGAAGCATGCTCCAGTGTGTAGGAGTATAGGGGAGCATTGTGGTGTAGTGTAGTATAGCATACTGTCTATGTGTAGTATTTGACTTCACGCCCCTGAGTTCTCTGGAGTGTTTTCATTGATAGGCTGGGCTTGCATGTCGACAGTAGGTAGCTGTGCTCCCAGTGTAAGTGGCTCTGAGCAGAGCTGTGTCGTTTTTGTCCACATATTTAGTTTTTATCCATTTCATTGTATGCTCTAGTATGGAGTGTATTGAGTTTTCGAGATGAGTGAAAATGGAATAGATTTAGTGTGTTGTTATGATGTAAAGACGCCATGATGAACACCGCCGCTGTGCCCTTGCGGAAAGTGCTTGGGTGTTAAAAATGTCCTGCGGAAACATCACCGCTGCAGGTGAGCGATGTTTTGGCATCGCCCCGGCGGCCAAACCCCGATCTCTGCGTCTGGTCCAGATGCGAGCCGTACGCAGGTCACGCACAGGTGGCGCGCCGGCGGGGTGCTGAAAGAGCGTGCGATCTGCGGGAGACTGAAGGATGGAGTCAGAGAGCTGCCTTACAGAGGGGCTGCGTGTGAGGCGTCGGTAAAGAGTGCCACCTGCGCAGTGCTGCGGATGAAGGAGGGGTAGTAACGTGTGTGTGTGTGTGTGTGAGATGTAGCGCATTCTTTAATCCACTCTCAGATGTTATTTCAAACATATTTATCTATCTGTGGATTGCTTGGACCAAAAATATATGAATTGTTCACACATAAATAACAATATATGTAAAACTATTTTCACTCATAGCTCAACTAAAACCCAGCTGAAACACTAAACCTTACACTGTGTACGTATATGTCAGGTACATTAAATTGATTTGTATGAAATGTGTAGAATGTATGATAAAGATAACGATTGTTCCTGTAGAGCTGTATGTGGTGTGCATTTCTGCAGTGAGTGCACACACACTCACATACACAAACATATACAAATACACACACACGCAGGTATACACACACATATGCAAACACACTCAGACACACACATACAAACCCACATATGCAAACACACACACTCCATGTACAGACCAGCATTTTAAGGTCCCTCCCCATCAGCAGAAAGCAGTACGGAGTTCCTCAGAAACGATTGAAGCTGCTGTAGGCACGCAGCTCCACCCCGTATCTTAGCGACCATCACTACGGCCGACTCTGTGCAGGATTCGCCTCTGCGCTCCCAGTCTAATCCTTGACCTAGACCTTTAGCGGGTCCCCATCACCACTGGAGGGTGAACTAATGGAGTCTGCAAAAGGGAGTGGATTAGGGTGAGAGCAGGGGAGTGTGATCCTTATCCCAGCATCCTCCTCCAGCCAGGCAGACTGCAGCTACTGTCCTTTGGGCTGAGCTGCAGGGGATGGCTGGTGATGAGTCCGCCTGTGCAGGTCCCCACTGTAGGTGTGTAATCAGGGCTCACTCCCCCCTGACAGAGCACCTGCTCAGAGTTTACCCAGAAGGCAGTGGGGCAAGTGGTTGGCGCAGCTCTGAGATTCCCTATTGATTCAGCCAGGTGTCATGGAGCCCAGAAAACGCACACACGCACACACACACACACACACACGTAAATTCATACATGCTCATCCACACACATACTCACACACACCCATCCACACACACACACACTACACTCACACACCTCATATAGCTCTTGATTCATGCCACAGAGCCAGAGCACTGTTAACTCCCACTCTCAGCTGCAGAGGGGTTCAGGGCGGTCTGAAGAGACCGTTTCTGTCTGTTTCTGTCATCAGTGGGCCGGCCATGGCTCGGCTCTCATGGTCTGTGTAATTCCTAGTGAAATAAACCCACACATCAATCTCACCAAGATCAATACGCCAGGAAAAGGGGAGGGTTTATTGGCTGGCCATTCATCTTTAGCTTACAAGGTCCGGCCAAAGCACAGGTGTAATTAAATCACGGGAAACCCGGAGAATCCTGTCAACACTGCTTCCACAGACCTGGGAACGGGGCATGTTGGGCGAGCGACACGAGGCCTCTCTCCTACACTTCACCTCTTTTTATATCCATCCATCCCTACCTCCAGCATCCCATCCTTCCTCGCTCAGCTCGTCACTGTTTGGCCTATCCCGGCGGCAGGTGGCGGGTTGCCCGGTGACGGTCGCCACAGTTACTGTATGCACAGGCTTTCAGCGCCTCCGTGTCCTATCCTGTTTCCTGGAGCACGGGTTCACAGACAGGGTGACGGGGCGGGGTTGCTGGTCACCATATCTCCCCGCTAAGCGAGCCGCGCTCCAGAGAGACGCTGAGGAAGCTACTGCAATGACCGGATTAGCTTCCCCTCATCGTCAAATTCAATTAAGAGGCCGATGACCCTACCTTAAGAGCTCAGTGCCCGGTGGAAGAACTCTCTGATCCCCCGTGCTTGGCCCAGCATGGGACAGAGCACAGATCACATTCAGCTTAAAACTGTAGTCTGTCTTAAAGGAACCAAATGCGAACCAGAATTACCCTCTAATTCTGAGGCCCTTATGGTCTCTCATACAGCTGAGGGGAGACTGAATATGTTCTCAGTACCTGAGTGTGTGCGTGTATGTTTGTGCCCATGTGTTTCGATTGTGCCCATCTGTTTGTGCATCTGAACGTATTGTTTATGACTTTTTTTTTGCCTTGCACAATGGAAATTTACATACAAAAGCCGATACAAAAGGAATAGATCTGGAAATTCTTTTATGTCCTTTTGTGGCACCCTTACATTCTTTATGTAATCATAAATGTTTTGTAATCACTGAATGTTGACATGCGTGTGGCCTAAATGTTTCATAAGTGGGGCCCAGTGGTTTTTAATGATTTTAGTGGAAGGACAGAGGGGTTAGCCTGGAGGCACGTGCCCCTGTCTGCCTGTCTGTCCACGTCTGTCTGTCCTGGAACACTGCCAGCCTGACAGCAGCAAAACAAACACCCCCCCCTTGACTGTGGGAGTGGAAACACCAGTTGGAGATTTGAGGGGGGGTGGAGGGGGACGCCATCCTCCTTGTTAGCAAAATGACCAAAATGCATCCCCCTTGTTAACCTGCCATCCCCATTTTACACATGTGTGTGTTGGTTGGTGGTGTGGGGGCAGGGGGGTGCTCCCAATCACCTACTGGGAAACACTCAGTCCTCCTCCTACCCTCCACCTTTATTTATTCATTTATTCTTTTATTTCTTTTGTCTAGGTGAAGGGGGGGTTGAGCAATTGGAATTCTTACACCCCCTCATGACCCAGTTACATCAGTGTCACCTAGTCAAGGATACCTGTAAAGTCCACTTTTATTCTGATTTTGTGCTGTCATCCATGAGAATGTAGCATTAGACCATCCTGAGGCCAACTGATAAGGTCGCCATGGTGCCCCAGCATTCCCCAGCATGGCTCGGATCCCAGATCCCGGCCCTCCACCTGTAAACAACCAATATCACGCCCGTTAAACGGCCATTAAGATAGCCAATCACACCCGCTGAATCTTAATGGGAGTGCAGATCTTTCCGACAGGAGAGGGAACGGTTTGAGGAGCCACCTCGCTCCCACACCCCGCTTCCCCCCCCCCCTCCCTCCTCGAGAGCGTACTGGCGCCTCTGAAGTGTTTCAGAGTCGGGTTTGTCAGGAGGGCTGTGCAGAATTTAAATCAGAGAGACGGGGCCGCTCTCAGCTCGGGCCTTTTTAAAAGCACGCCATACGCTCAGAGAGCCAGAGCTTCAGAAGTTTCCTCATGAATATTCATGACCTTCCTGGAAACGATATTCGCTTAACATGTAAATGTTTTTAAATGTTTTTGGGTTCTTAGAACGATGTTGTTTTTTTAATGCAGTTCTTAATACAAACACCACATGCTCAAGGGCTTTTTGCAGCGCTGTTGCAAAGTGCATATATAACCCATAATTTAAATATGAGAGGTAAACACTGACTTTTATGGTTAATAAATTAAACCTGGAGGTTGCAAGTTCCATGCCTGGCTTTAGTGCCTGTGAGAAAGGTACCCAAACTAGCTGGCTGCCATTAACTTGTCCAGCTGTGACAGGCTTAATGGGTAACATGTATGATGATAAACCTGGCCTGCTTCCCTACATGAGAGCATCTGCTCTGGAGCTTTTTAATGTCACAGACTGGTCACATGACCAGGAGGGTTAGTTTTGGATGAACAGAGAGTGCACTCACGCAGCTGGTAAAATTCATGGGACAGGGGACAGGATCGATTTGTGTGGGTCAACCACCGAGCACATTGATCCGTATTGATCCCCCCGTCCTAATTTTGCCTTCTCCCAGTGTTAAAATAACACTTGCTTCTCCTGCACTACACTGCAAAAATGAAACCTTAATGGCCATTTTAAACTTCACTACATTCAGGTAATGACTCTGGTTTTAAGATTCATTATCGCCAAGGCTATTTGTTTATCTGTTTTCTGCTTTCCAAATGGGAGCAGAGCCAGAGACGAAATGACCAAAGAACTGCTCACGGTAACCATGCAGCTGACTGGGTTTTGACCCCATGCACTCATGGACTCTGATAATTAAACCAGGGGATATGAACAGTACATGGGCCTTTATGAGGCTGGCTGATGAGTCTTTAGCCCTGAGTTTTGTATTTCTTTCTCAGTTTCCTGTAGTGGGGTGGTTTTGTAGTGTAAGTTTGGGAGCTGGGCCCATTACTCAGGGCACTGGTATTGCTACCTTTTTCTCTTCAGTAAAATATGCAGCTTTGTAAATGCATGGTGCATAAAAGGCTGTGAGATTTTCTTTGGAAAAGAGCATCCACCCTTATATTTAATGTCTGAATGTAATAGAATGCTGCACACATCGCCACATCCAGCCACTCAAAGGCAAATGCCAACTTCCTGCCATAATCAGTTGCCATGGTGCACCTGACCTCACCGGCATCAAACGGAGGCTGCCACGGGGTGGGTCACGAGCCACAGGCGGGGTGCGGGAGCGTGGCACTGCACCGCACCCGCTCAGCACACAAAGCAGCAGAGGGAGTGAGAAAAAGAGGTAGTAGATTATTCGTTCTCTACGGTATTTATTTTTCCCGTATTTTTAATCCGTAAAAGGCTCTGGGATTAGGCAGCTCGGGGGGATTTGCGGTGCCCGGCAGCTTTATTTAAGGATGCAGGGATTTCGGGAAACGGGTCAGCTCGCCCTTCTCCAGCTTGGGGAGGGGGCCGGGGGAGGTGGGGGGGAGTCATGGCCCTTAAATATCCAAGGAGACTCAGGCCAGGTGCAGGGGAGCCCTCCAACCCCCACGACAGCGCAGCACGGGAAAGTACAAAGACATCAGCACCATAGCAACATCCGCTCAAGGCCAACTCCGTTCCTTTGGCCGTTGTTCGCCGCCGCGCACATTAACCGGCTGCCTTTCACGAGCGGGTTCTGACACACAGCCTTTCATTGTGGTCCTCGATCTGCCTGGAGACGTCCTCGGAGCTGAGACACGGCAGTGATGGCAGGGTGGGGTTTGTCTGTGATTCATTACTGTAGGACTCTGTGGCTGCAGTGTGGGAGAAACTCTATCTAAGCCCTACTGGCTGAGGCTCCAGGAAGTCTGGGCTCTGGGCAAATGCAGAATCAGGCCAAGATCCTGCCCTGGAACACTTTATCCAAAGCTTCACCTGGCCCATGGTCAGGTCTTCAGCCCTGTCCTCTGCACTGAAACCAATGGGAATTGAAGTAAACTGAGCTATGTGTGAGTGTGGTCATCTCCTTCATTACACTTGGCCACAAAATGCTGTCCCTTTCCCATTCTGGTAACTGTTTGGTTCATTACAACCACCCTCCTTTTCTGTTTGAACACTGACCGAATTACCAAACCGCAGATGGTTAACGTGAGTCACAGTGAGTGGGTTCAGAGGAGCTCTGTGTTTAAAATGAAGATGATTCATCAGCCAATTAGGTGTCACTACTGTCTTCAGGACTGAAGCCGAAGACAGTTTGAAGGGCGCTGGGGTGGGGGGGGTGGGGTTTCTGTTCTGCGAAGAATAATCGGTCGATAAACCACCTTTTAGTATTCAACAAGCTCATCTAATTTGAGCATAAAATGAATGTGAAACTGTATGAAATTCCGGCGTCTGAAAAATGAACCCCAGCAAAACCTTTGCTGTGCGGACAGAAGTACCAATTTCGCAGCAAGCCAACGGCAAATTTTGTAAACATGTGGCGTGTCCAACTGACATCCCCCCCCCTGGGGTTTCTGCTTTATCACAGAGCAGCACTGAGTCCTGCAGGAATGGAAACTCCCTCTAACATGAGCACCATTACCGACCTGGACTGCAGCAACTGCATTACAGCACAGATGGACAGTGACCGGTCAAACAAAGCTGCGCAGACAGGTGCAGAGCTGCACAGACAGGCCCCGTAAAAGGTGACAGACAGGCTCAGCTGGGGGGATGCAGCGGCGCCGTCTGCTCCAGCCTGTAGAGATCTGTGGGAGGATGGGAGAGCTGATCAGGGTTATCCAGGCCAAAGGGCCGTCTTTCAGCCTGCTGTTTGGCATTCCTCTGGCTGCTGTTCGGTCTTTGCTCTGCTCCTGTCTGCCTTAGCTTGGCTCAGTGTGGTGCAGCGCCCCTGGACAGACATTAGGAGTAATCCACAGCGTGCTGTATCGCCACAGCTCTCTGCTTCATAAGCACAGCCAACGTTTACCCTAAAAGTGAAGAGACACACTAATCTTCAGCGAATATCAGGCGATTACTGGTGAATTAATTGTATTAATTTCTACTCCGGTTAAAGATTTTAGCGTCTCTTGTTTATCTGAGAATGTGACTGACCTTGATTTCCTTAATGAGGAAATGTTCATCTGTTCGCCTTACAGAATGTTCAGTTCACCTTGGCGAAGGCAGTGACTGAAATGCTGGTCATTTCAGTGTTTGAATACAAATTTCCTGTCGAACTGATGAATTGCTTTCGCTTCATCATAATATCATTTGTCGACTCCTGGTCGATATTGGTGTGCGTTCCTATCTTCCTTACTTCAAGATACAGCACTCATCTCTCAAGTTTCTTTCCTGTTGTTTTCCGTTTAGCTAAGGCTTTGACTTTGGGTCAAGGTGCCAAGTCAAGTGAGTTCAGGTGTCCTGAATGTAATGATCTGTGACCTTCAGTCAGGTCTGTAACTCCGTACAATCTCTAGGTGTTGAACCCTCTAGAGAGCAGCTTTCATGACGTTCAATGCAGGCCAGCCTTTATGCTGTTCCACAAGGACTGTGGTAAGGCACAGAGGGGCCGTTGCTTGGGCCTGTTTCTAGGTGATACATGATTATTTGTGTATTATTATAATAATAATAATAATAATAATAATAATAATATGGCAGTAATTTAATATGGTTATGCCTGGTAAAATACAAGTTCAGTAAATTATAAAAAGGATTCAGAAACTGTCATATAGGGGCAGAATCGCTGTTGCCAATGAGAACCTTCTGCATTTAGACTGTTAAGAGGGGGGAAGGAACACATGAGCAACATATCTAGTTCATCTATAGAATCTGTGGTTATGTTAAATAATGCCCCAAGTTTGTGTAACACCAGTGCATCATGGGAGAAAACATTTCTTCTTAATCAAGAAAACTGTCCAGAAACACATGCTGTCGTCTCTGTGTACATCCATAGTTTTGTGACTGCAGGCCTTTTGCGCTGACAGGTCAGTTTTCACACCACTCAGCCACATCTGTTATGTGGTTAGAAACGCGCAGTGCAATTAAGCGGGGAAGGAAGAGCGCTGTACTCTCAACAGACGCCCCACATATCCATGTCTGCTTGTTTCCGTTAGAAGATACAGGAGTTTGGGAAATATTCTGTGCTCTGGTTTTGGCGTGAGAAGAGCAATGACAGAAAGGGGGGAGGGAGTGTACTCCTGAAATACTGGTACACTGGTACCAAAATGATGAATAATTTGCATTAAAATAGCTTTTTCATAAATGGAAATGCATGAGTATAGTTGTCCCCCATATGTTTGAGCATACAACAGAGGCCATTCTACTGACTGCCCCCTCCCTTCATAGTCACACTTCTCAGTTACAATGTCCGTCTGTATCGGCCCCCCATTGGTGGAGTGAACTCCACACTGATCTCAGGACAGCAGAATCATTGGCTGTCCTAAATGAGTTCTGACATTCTGTAATTTTGGTTTTGTTTTCTTATTATGGATTGTATTCCATCACGGCTTTAGCAATGCTGCATGTACACTTGCTGCTCTTGTAATGTGGTTAGCCAGGTCTGGCACGTTTGCTCACATACTCAAGTGGATGGGATGCACTTCTGTTCTCCCACTTTGTTAAGTGAGTGGCTGCTGAATGAGTTGTAATGTAATGAAAATTATGTCATGCCAGTGAAGCGTTACAAACTGAGCGAAGAGAAATGGGGTGGACCTTGTGACCACCTGTTCAGGTGTCTATCCTTCATACGTTCACTGGGATTTAATGATAATACCTCAGCCAAGCAGAGCGATCCCGGGTGATTAACAGCATACTTTTTCCACATATAATCCAGTAATACAGCTGGATTTAGTGAGGCAATACAGGTGAAATATTTCTGTGAACAGTCAGTAACCTACCAATCCTGAATCAAAGCTGTGAGTCTGGAGCTTTAACCCTGCTCCTGAACTGCTGATGTACTGCACAATGTTTAATGTGTTTATTATGTTTATTAATGACTTGATAGCATTCACCAGGGGCCTCTGGGTGGCTCATCCTGTTAAACCGCTGTTCTAGTGTATCTTTGTGCCACCGGGGTCTGGGCTGTGTCAGTGCCAACTGTGTGTAACTGGCCTTAGCCTTGCCCAGAGTGAGAGGGATTCAGGGATTCAGAGAGTCAGTTAAGTCAGAGTAGAGACAGTAGAGTCTGTGCCGCACTGCTCACTAGTGACCCCTGCTGGTCACTGGGACATCCACAAGTCTCACAATGTGTCCTCCTCTGCAGTGGTTTGACATCATGTGTTTTCGGGGAGAGCGTGGGCTTGAATGCACCCTCCTGGACTGATAGTGGAGAGTGCAGATTGGAATGGCTTGTGAATATGACTGAGCATTTCAATTTTGTTGAAAAAGGCAAAAAAATTATTTAAAAAGAGATCCCTTTCATATTTATAAGGTAACATTGCTGTTATATATGGAGTTAATATTTTGGTAAGCCAGATCTGCGGCCATTACAGGCTTGTTTTCCAAGACATTATATATGCCATCATTCTTCACTCATTCTTCACACACACACACACACACACACTCTCTCTCTCTCTCTCTCTCTCTCTCCTTAATCATCCTAAATTTGCAGACTTAGGGAATGAAATCAGTCAGATTATCTCTGTGTGTTAGCACGCTGCTCATTTCTGTCAGTGGGATTCCAGTCTGAAAGCCTCGACAGTAATGGTGTGAGAGTGGGAGGGAGGGGGAGGAGAGACAGAGAGAGATACAGACATGGAGAGAGGGACAGGGAGAACATGTCCCAAATGCCTGACATAACCCCCTGTGAGCCGGTCTGCACCCCCTCAACTCCACCACGCCCACTACCACCCCCCCCCGAGCGCTCCACTGCCCCAAAAGGGACCCTCCGTGGTTCAGGAAGGGAGGGGCGTCCTGATCGAAAACACACACACACACACACACACACACACACACACACACACACACACACACACACACACACACACACACACACACACACACACACGCCGTCCGGACCCTGCACCGCAGTGACAAAAGTAATTGCCATGCTCGATTTAAGCTTACATCCAGTTATCCACTGCATTCAGTTTTGCTCTCACTCTCTTTCACTATCTCCCTTCTTTCTCCTTCTCTCACACTCTCTTTCAATTTTGGAATTAAGAGATCATTTGCCAAAGCAAAACATGCATGAATAAAAAAAAAAGAATTTTAACTATTCAATATAATTGGTAGTTATAACACTCAGTTACATTCTCAGTATCAATTTGGTTCGGTTTGAATTGATTTATTGGCATAGCATAATGAAAAGAACAGTCAATCATAATGATAACAAAAATACAAAACAGCAACAACAACCGTATTACCAATAACAGTATAATATTTAACAAAAAATATGTAGTTGTATTCTTTCTCTCTCTCGAAAAACAATCAGTCCTTAAGCCTCTAACAACAACTAACCTACATAGTGGAGCTTAAAAGGATTAGAGCTGTCCCCCCCCACCGCCCCCAGTGATAGCTTCACGGGACGTTTGGCACAGTAAGAGTTCTACAGTGAATTTTTAAGGGGTGAAAGAGGGGCGCTTGCAACACGGGACAAGCGTAAGAAAGCCAGTGTTGGGGTTTTATTTTAGGGGAAATATCTAGACTGAACCCCTAAAACAGTGTGAGAGGAGTCTGTGGCAGGCGTGTCCAATCATGTGACCAGAGACCAGTGAGAGGCTGATTGCTGGGAATCAGCATGGTGAAAGTGCAGTGTGTTTGTGAAGGAAATTTACGGTCCATCTCATTCAACTAAGTAATTGTCAATTAACAAAGAAAACCTTTCTTGTAAGTGTCATAATGTGTGTCGTAGGAGAAAATACTGAATGGTGTCTCATTTTACATATTAAAAGATGCTACAGCAGTACAATCAGACACACACTCTCACACATATGCTCTGTGAATTTTGGATGTCCCATGTTTAAGTGCAGTGCATTGTTTTCTGAGCTGGAGATGGAGGATAATGTGCAGCCAGACTGGATCTCCTGTCAACCCTCAGTAAAACAGTTTTGCCGGAGGAAAACTTTGATCTGGATGGAACTATTACTTGAGTACCGGGGTAGAGTCATAGAGTCAGAGTCAATGATTGTTAAATTGAGTTTGCCAAACCATGTGACAGGATGCCATATTGGCAATATACTTTCCATATATATGCAATGAAAAAATTCTGAATTCCATGGAAACACACTGCGAAAATGTGATACAACGAGTCATACATCCATAGGAACCACAGGTTTATGGATACCAGCCAGTCGGCTACGTTCAAAGTAAAGTTCGTCAAAACAAAAATGGCACCATCACATTACAAACCTGACCTGTGTGAATACTGGCATGGGAGAAGTACATTTGTAGATCATTTTTTAGCTCAGGTTCAGCTGAAGTGATGGGGAGTGGACTTATCTCTTTATATAGGCCCACTGGAGCTGACTCACTTCCTAATTTCAACCAAAGAAATACGCACAGTGGTGGCAGAGAGTGGTATGGCAGCCGTAGTTGGAGAAGTGGCGCCCCTTTATTTGCTTGGTAGCTTTATGAATTGGATACTACATCATATCTGTCATATATGCAAGATCAAGTGTCAAACAGGAAGTCGTTTAAGGAGGAGGTCAAAACATCGACTTTTATAGTTCAATTACTCTTACTTTTACTGACATAAATTTTCAAGACTGGGTCATCATGCATCACCATTTTCAGAATGGAATATATTGCTAAAAATGTCAGCATGAGTCGAGCGGAACTTTATGACTCTTTTACATTTGAAGTCAAGACAACGAGCAACATTAACAAATAAATTTTCTGGACAAATGACTATGTACATTGAAGAAAATGTAGATGTAGAAAATGCAGATCTTGACAGTCCTCTGACAAATAATAAGTGGAATTGAAACTGATAATAGATAATTCTCTCAGCCTGTTCTTCCCTCTTCTGTCAGAGGGGGTGCTGTGCTCTTTTTTGCACTGTGGTTACCCACCAGACTCCATGACAGTTGTTTGCTCAGTTCAGGAACAGACAGCGATTAGGCAGTTAGCCCACTTGCATATTAGCCTGGATCATGGCTGGAGAATATAAATCTGCATGTGTTATGTGACACGAAATGACATTAGCAAACGGACAAAACAGCCATTACTTTAACATTCCAACCAAAAAATTGTCCATAACGAGGGTCATTTAAAGATGAATGAAATGAAAACTTTTTCATGTGATGATACATTTTAGTTAATGAAATCACGCTAGCATGTAGTCCATACCAAAGAAGAATGAGAGAAAGAATTGTATTTCTTACTTTGGCTTTTTCCAGTTTCTGCCTCCCAGCAATGATAGAAAAAGAGAAGGACAGAGTGAGGAAGAGAGAGACTCTCAGCTCTGAGGGGGGAGAAGCGTGGTAGTTCTTTATTTGCCTCGGCATTGCTTCTGTTGATGTTTTCTGACATTCATTAAAAATAATGTGACTGAAAAGGCTACGAGTCGAACAGGATGGGGGGATCGCTCCGAGCTGTGTGCCAAATATAGGGAGCCGGGAATGGGACCAAAAAGCCTCTAATGGCTGAGATTCTCTCAGGAGGAGGCAAGGACAGGCTGAAGGGGGAGGGAGGGGGCCGGGGATGTGCTCGTTAGCTATGACCTCTGTCCCCAGGGGGACAGGCTATTGGCCCTTCACACTTGCCACTGTCCACATCTGCCCACCTTGACGCTGTCAGAGCCCCCCACATGTATGACCGCATGCATTAATGTCCGAAATACAGTATGCAAGGCACAAGTCTGAAACGTTTGCGTGTGTTGCAAATGCTGGGTCATAGCTGACGACAGAGTGGAGACACGGAGAAGTACGGTTTTATCGTAACTTATTTGGAATTTGCCAGAATCCATGGCGTGATGTTGAGCCTGAAACCAAAAGAACAAAATGTGGGTCCATGGGAGGAGGGGAAGTCTTATATACATCAGATCCAGGTGTATTAATCTTCACTAACTAAATTAACTTCATCTTCTCACATCTTTGATGGTTGGCCTGTTACAAAGAGAAGCAACAAACAGACAGCAGGGGACCTTCATAGTCTGATGCTCAATAGAAAGTATGTCTGATATTGCATCTTTAATGTGCATTCTTCAACAGTCACATATTGTAGTGATTCAGTCGTGTCCAACTGAAACTACATTAATATGATATATTGAGATTGATGATATATTGAGATTGGACTTTCCCTTTAACTTCTACAGCTATAAACAGTTCCTGAAAGCAATTTTCAGACCAACAGGAAAAGATTTTCGTAACCAATTAGAAATGTTGGTTTGAGAATCAATTATAGTTCACAGGAAAAACTACTTTTCCTCTTGGTGCTAAGTTAAACTAGCTGATGCTGTTTTATGCATTGTTTTTAAGTTTTTTTCATTTTGTCCGCACAAACACCCTGATTCATTTGATGAATTTTATATAAAAAGATTTTCAAATATGACATAATTTTGGATTTAAACGTGACATCCGTGATCATTTTTCACCATGAGACAAGTTTATCAAACTCTGTATCTATGACGTGAGCTGGATGTGTTTCCCTGTAGGTCATTGGCAACTCCCAGCTCAGGGACTGTCCAGTCTCGTCTGAGAGCGGCCAGTGATGTCACATCCTATTGTTCTAGCCCAGCACTAATACAGTTAACTAATGATAAGGTCACCGACTCAGGTGTTTTAGCATGTTAGGTATAAACCCAGACTGACTGGCTGTGGTGTGAGATTTTGTTGTCTGACCCTCTCCCCACAGCGGTGGTGATTCCTGATGGGACGCCAGACAGGGCGGGCCTTGGGGACGACGGCGGCAGCGAGGAGGACCTGTACGAGGAGTTTCGCGGCTCCGGTCACCGATTCGGCCACTCGGGCGGAGGAGGGGAGCAGCTGGCCATCAATGAGGTACACCCCATGGCCTCGCCTACACCCCTCTCAGTCCCCACAACCCCAGCTGTGCCTCTCACCTCCAGCACGTCTGCTGTGTGTGTGTGTGTGTGTGTCTACAACAGATGTGGTTTTGCGTGACAGAAAAGCATTGCAAGCTTCATGTTTTTGAGCGACTTGAATCGAAATTCTCACAAGCCGCTCTGGATTGGGAGGGAGGTAAGTGGGGCAGGTGACAGGCCAGGTTCCCGAGCGACAGCGCCATAGGCCTGTGATTGGCCAGTAGCAAGGCACCGCCCCCTTCCCCCGCCATGTCAGACGGCATTACCATGATGGATTACGAACGGCACCTGGCGGAGAAGGCAATTAGGAAATCTGTGAAAACAGCACACGGCCCACGCCAAGAGCGTACAGGAAAAACCACCCAAGCTTCCTCAAGGGCGAACGAGTCTGGCCACTGAGAGCGCAGTAATGAAAGTGCATGTTTTTTTGTCCTTTTGGGTGGGGGGAAGTAATTAAAGGTTTGATTAAATCCTGTCGCCCCAAGGAGCCGGACGCTGTGAACCAGCATGGTGCTCTGCCACTAAAAACAGTCATGCCGGCTCTCTCTCCCATTGAATCACATTTAAAATCAAACCTAACACTGCGCATTTAACCAAAGGTTCCTCACGGAGAGCTTTATACGGCGCTTGGCATGGCCGCCATGTGTGCTGTGCTGAATATTACACAGCAATAAATGCCAGTTAAACCTCTGAGATGGAGCAGAAATTACCAAAATGACTTTTCATCAGTGTAAGATGAATTGCAGTTAAGTTATTGCGTTATTGTGGTTAGTACAGTAGCATATGTTATTTACTGAATGCATGAAAGTCAGAGCAGTGAGAAGGATGAAGGCTTTACTGGCCTTTGGACCAAGACATGCCTAATGGAACAAAGTTCAGTCAACATGGTTGCTCTATAGAGGGGAATAAAATCACAGACAACCACATTTGATGTCATGTAAAAAAATATGGAAATTTACACATTGATGTCTATAAGATAAGATTTGGCTTAAAAAGACAGGTTTGTTTAATGTATTTATATTTTGAGAAATCTGAATTAGTTGAAGGGTTAATACACCCATGTATGCATTTTGTCATGTATATACTTATGTACTCTATCCTGATAAGGAGTGTGAATATTGCCCTGTGTTGGGGGAAGGGACTGCACCCAGTGACCCTACACTAAGGATGTGTGCAGGGGGGCGGGAGGTGGAGGATCAGAGAACAGCAGGTTCAGAAAGTGTGTCAAAGGCCGTTTCAGATCCCATCAGCCCGGTGCAGACTCTGAGCAGGGTGGAGAAGAGACGTCCCCTCAGCCACAGCCTGGCCTGACTCAATGCAGCGAAACAGAGGCTCTGGAACGGACTCACATTTTTCTCCTTAATTAAGATCTCGACACGGAATTACCACAAGGCTCCTGTATGGGGGGTGGGGGTTTTGGGGGCAGCCAAGAAGCATGCGGCCAGGCAGAAAGATTTTCAAATCTATTATTCCACATCCTCCCCCAAACACCCCCGACACAACGCACCAGCCTGCCTCAGCTGCTCCCGTATCCAGGATACGGTACAGAACACTGCCCGTTGATTGGTTGCTGAAGATTAAAAAAACAACAGAGGAAAAAAAAACATAAGGCGATTCAGGGAGATGGATGGATGGTTCTCGCTGGGGCAGATGAAAACAGACCTGGCCTCCATTTTCATCTTTTCCTGTTGTTTCCGTTCGGCGGGGTGGGGGACAAGACGAAAGCCGCTATGTAAAGTAATCAGATCCAGAGGAATTAGCACAATCTGGCGTGTAAGCTGATTAGGAGCCGTAAAAGAGAGGGAGAGAGACGGAGAGAGGGGGAATACCGAGGAGGGGAAGGAGAGAATGAGAGACAGAGCGGAGAGAGGGAGCCGGTACAGTAATTAGGAGAGAGATGCTGAGTCAGAACAGGCCTTGCTGCCGACAGCGTTAGAGGAGAGGAGAGAACGAGAGGGAGAGGGGGAGGCGGGAGAGGAAGTGAAGGGAGAGAATCGGGCGGCGGAGTTAGCGGAGTTAGCATGATGTCTCGCGGCACTCCGAGGCCACGTTTGGGCCTGGGGCAGTCTCTGCTGCGCTGCAACCTCAGCCCCGACACGCAGAAGGTGGTGGTCTTCCTCATCATGGTGCTGCTGGTCCTCGTTAACGTGGTGCTCATGTTCCTGCTGTCCTTCCAGTAGGGGGCGCAGGCACGCTCGCGGACACACGCACGCGCTGGGGTGCGGATGGGCATCCGGGATGAGAGGACGGGGTCGCAGGTAAAGGAAAAAGGGGAACATGAGACTCGGGGGACATGTTGTTAGCGCTGCTAAAGCTAATGCTAAAGCCTAGAGCCAGAGAGGAGATTTACAGGCCCTCATGCACTCAGCTGGTGTGGGGGAGGGCTGGCTAGCAGGGAGAAGTTTTGGCCATGTCTTGGTCTGGGGTTTTTCCAGTGCATTTTTTTGTAGCTGCTGGTGTTTATATCCGTGTACATGACTGTCTGCTTCTGTTTATGAGAAAGACTGTGTGTGTGTATGTGTGTGTCTGTGAGAGAGAACGTGCAACTGTGTGTTTTTAATGGCTGTGTCTGTCTGGGCAGTGACTCTTTACCCTGCTGGTTCTTCTTAATCTGGGCTAAGCTGTTAACAGGACAAGATGGTGTCTTTGTTAACTGGAGAAAAGCATATTGTAAAAGGTGTGCATTCTGTGCGTGTGTGCTTGTGGCTGAGTGGGCAGGAAGGCTGTATAAGACTCAGCTGTGTAGGCCCCCCCTACTTCCCCCTCGTGTTTATGGTGCAGGCTGACTGCGCAGATAAGGGCTCAGCTGCGCATACTGGGCCGTGTTTAGGACATGGATATGCAGTGCAGGCTCACCTGTGGATACGCAGTGCAGTGAGGTGTAAGTGGTGTGTACGGAGCAGTGTGACAAAGCGCGTGTGTGAGGTTTTGTGTGTGAATACATGTGTGCGTGTGTAAAGGTGTGTGTTTGTATTCGTGTTTATTCTTGTGTGTGATCTCTCACCAGCCACACCATTTGAAACGTGTGTCATCATGTATTGCTTGGCTTTTCTCAGTTTCTTTTTCTCTGTTTTCCATCGGTTATCTTTCATATTATTTGACATTTTCATGCATTATTAATGATGTTGAATTAGCTGTATCCCATGCTAGCCATACTTTTATATGCATATTTTTAAAAGGCCCATCTAGGGACAAGCATTGCAAATTAGGCTATGATATGCATATATGTCAGGCTTATATGTCTCTGGGCTTGTCAAATAAACAGTAATGAAGGGCCGGAGACAGTAAAGCGCAGAGCCTGCTTCTCCAGCCCACCCAATCCTACGCCTGATTTTGCTGCAGGCTGCAGAGACGAGCGCGGTGTGGGAACTGAAGCATCTCCTCTATACACACACACACACAGCGAGACACACATGCGTACGTGCTCTGTGTTTTTTCTGTTATTCTTTGTTGTCTCTCATCAGAGGCCTCGGCATACGGATATAAATAGAGGAGTACAAACCCCCAAGGCCCTCGGGGGAATTCGGAAAACGCTGCATACGAAACGCGCAGCTGTCTGTTTGATGCATGTGATCGTTTTGCACGACGTCGCGGAATATGGAACAGTGAAAGCAAAGGCCCTGATTTCGTCTGTACTGTTTGGTGGCTCTAGAGCCTTTGGCTGTGAAATGATACTACGGCGACTGTCTCCTTGGTGACGGGGTGATGATTGGGTACTGACAGGCCTGTTGATGCTTGTTTTGACCCTCTGTACCTTATGTTCTATATCACTGCCTGTTGGAAGACCCCTACAATTCAGCAGCTGTGATTGTGTGAAGACTCTGTTTCTTCAGTGCCACTGTCAGTGCTGTGTGTGTGTGTGTGTGTGTGCGTGCTTGATTTTGTATGTGCTAGCCTACACGGGTGTAAGTGTTAAGAATATGTGTTTGTGTGCTTGTAGTTCTGTGTGAGACCGTCTGTATCACTGTGTGTTTTTGTGTGCGTATATGTGAGACCCCCACAGTTCAGTAGCTGTCTCCGTGTGGAGCTGTGTGGAGTCTATGTGTGTGTGGTGTGTGTGTGATGTTCCTGGCTGCATTTGTACCCAAACAAGCTGAATTCCACAGCACCCTAATTCTGCCATAAATCTCTCAGACAGCTCGCTCTTTAACTATGCAGCTGAATGCAGGCCGAACGAAGGGTTTAACTGAACCATAAACTGCCCATCACTGCCTTCAGGAGAAGGGTGTTTCATTAGTGTAGTTCTGCCAAGCACTCCCTGCCTCCTCACTGAGGTGACCTATGCACTCACATAGGGGCCCTGCATAGGACTGATCTGAGGTCAGCTATGATGCTATCTCCACATCTGTTTCGTAGAAGTCAATTGTGATGCAGTCTACGCAGCTGTTCAGTAATGGCACCACCTGTACAGGGCTGATCTGAAATCAGTTGTGATGCTGTCTGTGTGGCTGATCAGTAAGAGCAGTTTCCATGCTGGCGCTGATCTGAGATCAGTTGTGATGCCGTCTCTGCAGCTGATCAGTAGTGACTGCATTCACGCAGGGCTGATCTGAGGTCAGTTGTGATGCTCTCTCTGCAGCTCATCAGCGATGGCAGCGTGTGTGCCGAGGCGCTCTGGGACCATGTCACCATGGACGACCAGGAGCTGGGCTTCAAGGCCGGGGATGTCATCGAAGTAGTGGATGCCACCAACAAGGAGTGGTGGTGGGGGCGGATCCAGGACAGTGAGGGCTGGTTCCCGGCCAGTTTCGTACGGGTAAGGCCCTTCCTTCGCTCCCCAATTTCAGCTCAACGCCCCCTGAAATACCAATCACTGAACTGAAAGCCCACACTCCTATGAACTCGCTACGATTAGACACCCTTATCCAACAACCACGGCGACAGGGCAGCCAAAATTTGGTCCTGAAGATCTACTCTCCAGCATGTTTTACCTTTTACCCAATCATTTCAGCACTTGATTCAGACACCTCCCTTAATTCAGCCTCAGAAACCCTTCGCTATAGTTTCAAAGTGGTGTTCCTTGGAAGAGAACTGTGCAGCCCTGCACTACAGGTTACAGTGCAGTAGCTATTTGACTCAGTAATTCAATATTACCAAGGATGTGTGAATCACACATTTAATATGAAAGTCTTAACTATGCAATGAAAGATAAGACAAATATATATTCTGAAAAGGTAGATAATATTTGATATTTTAATATTTGGTAATATTTGAACTCAGTTTAAAAATCCCTTGTGGTAGCACATATTAGTGCATTACTGCATGACACTGACATGCTTTGGGCCGCTGTCCTCCCCACAGTTACGAGTAAACCAGGATGAGCCCATGGAGGAGTACCTGGCCAAGCTGGAGGAGGCGCGGGAGGAGGACAGCGCCTCCGTGGGGAGGCTTCTGGGGCCCGGGCTGCCCTGCAAGGAGCAGATGAGGGCCAACGTTGTCAACGAGATCATGAGCACCGAGAGGGACTACATCAAGCACCTGAAGGACATCTGTGAAGTAAGCCCAACTATTGTGTCAAACATCGCCCCCTACTGTCAGTTTGGAATTTACCTTGAACTAATTTCCATCTGCACAAGACTCTGGATGCACTCCAGTCATGCATTCAAAAGCATGCCCTACTGGAATGGGACCCCAAATTACTGCTCCACTGCATCGCTGTTGGTGTGGTCCCTTTCTGTTATTAGCAGCTGTTCCTGGGTCAGAATATTAATTGCATACTAATTTGTTGTGGACAGGATTGGAGATGAGCAAGCTGATCTAAGATCTGTTGATCAGTGGTAAGCTGGTCTGGCCCTCTTGGATGGATGTCTCATTGTTTTGTGCCCCCTCCCCCCATTCAGGGCTACATCAAGCAGTGCCGCAAGAGGACAGACATGTTCACCGAGGAGCAGCTACGCACCATCTTCGGTAACATCGAGGAGATCTACCGCTTCCAGAAGAAGTTCCTCAAGAACCTGGAGAAGAAGTTTAACAAGGAGCAGCCCCACACCAGCGAAATTGGCTCCTGTTTCTTAGAACATGTGAGTAAACTACCTGTACATTTACGTACAGTGACATAAATCATACATTCTTACATATAATCTCGGCTATCTATACAGCTATAATGGTATACATGCTGTATCCATAAAACACACATACTGTATAAAAATGTTGAAGTTTACAGAACATACTACATACTATATTCACTGCAATGACATTTTTGGTCCGTGATGTTGTGTGTTCAGGAGCTGAGCTTGTGACACCCAAATGGGAAACACATACATATAAAAAAACATGTAAAAAAATATTTGCTCCATCTTTTGCCTGTTTACAAATTTTGATGTTGAATTTGGTCATATCTTTTTTTAGGTTGTAGTAGAATACAGAGAGAATCTGAGAGGAAAATATTTGTTGCTTCTTTTAGTTTAAAGTGCCATGTAATAAAACATGCAATCCTCTGGTGTGAAAAAGTTATTGGCCCTCCAGTTTACACCAAACAAATAAAAGCAACAAACTTTTGTTTCATTTTCCCCCTAAAGACTCCCTCTGTATACTAAAACAACCCACAAACAGAGAACACAAAATTCAGTGTGAGGAAACCTGTGGATCAGTGGAAAAATCAGAAGGGACTGGGTTGTTTATTTTGTACTTTGTTGCAAAACCGTATGCGTGTGTGTCACACATTTGAATCCAGACATGCTTTTTGTATATGCTTTGATATCAGAGCATTCAGCGTCTGGGCTTACTGAAGCCTCTCTCCTGCTCTTGTTTGTTTTCCAGCAAATGGATTTCCAGATCTACTCTGAGTACTGCAACAACCACCCCAACGCCTGCCTGCAGCTGTCCAAGCTCATGAAGGTCAACAAGTACGTCTTCTTCTTCGAGGCGTGTCGCCTGCTGCAGAAGATGATCGACATCTCGCTGGACGGCTTCCTCCTCACGCCCGTCCAGAAGATCTGCAAATACCCACTGCAGCTGGCCGAGCTCCTCAAATACACCAACCCCCAGCACAGGTACGACTGCGCAGCTCACCTGTACGCACACCTGTGGGCGCCCAGCTCAAATTTACACACACCTTTGCATACACCAACCCCCAGCACAGGTATTAGCACCCAGTTCACCTGCGGTGACTTAGCTCACCTGTGCACACACCTGCGCATACACCAACTGCCAGTATGAGCACACAGCTCACCTGCAGTCACCTGAGAACACCTGTTATTGGACCCAAACACCTGTATACTGTGCATGAACATTTACACTCCTGAATTTTAACACAAGACACCTGCATGAGTATTTACACTGACTTTCTCCCCAGCACACACCTGTAACCAAGTGCAGACACCTGCATGAAAATACCCAAACATAATTGCGTGTCATATATGCAGAAGAAACATGAGAAAGCTGCAGCTGTCTGTCTTTTGTCATGCAGGGACTACAAAGACGTTGAAGCAGCCTTAAACGCCATGAAGAACGTGGCCAGGCTCATCAACGAGAGGAAGCGGAGGCTCGAGAACATCGATAAGATCGCACAGTGGCAGAGCGCCATCGAGGACTGGGAGGTAAGGGTGTACGGCGTTGAGTCATAGATTATAGTGACTTTTGCAAACCTAAAACAAACGGTAAGGCTATGAACAATAGCCAAATGCAATTGTGAGCTCTGAATAATAAATTGGCATTTCATAGCTAATGTGAAATACTTGCTTGAGAATTCAGTGTGGTTTAAAAGAAAGGCCAATTTTCTGAAAAATTCACACTTAACCCCCGAAGTTGAACCATCTCTTAGTTTTGTGCACTTTATTGTCTCAATCAATTGATGTAGACACACTAAGATGTTATATATTTTATGAATACAAATACAAATTTTAGAATGTGCAATTCATTATCCTCAAACTGTGGTCTCAAGATGCTATCCTTTACGGTTTGTCATCACGAGACGAGTTTGTACAATCTGTGACAGTCTTGGCGCTTAACGAGTGGGTCGTCGTGTCGTTCCCAGGGCGAGGACGTCCTCAGCCGGAGCTCTGACCTCATCTTCTCAGGGGAGATGACCAAGATCTCCCCGCCCCAGGCCAAGAGTCAGCAGCGCATGTTCTTCCTGTTTGACCACCAGATGGTCTACTGCAAGAAGGTGAGTGGCTGGGGGCAAAAGGCGGGCCCAACCCCCGCTGCTCCCTAAAAAGAGACCCAAGTGATGGGTGAATGAGGCGCAATGACACCAAAAATGGGTGCCGCTTCAAATAATCAATCATCATTGTGTTTAAACCAATGAATAAGCTTTGCTGTTTACAATAAAAACATGATTGGGTCAAGTCAGTGAGTATACGGCTAGAAATTGAAACCCCACCCATTTAGGTGTCATGGTACTTCATTCTTCCATCACTGCCCCACAAGGATCATTTTATACAAATATTTGAAGCTTTTTTGCATACCAAGTAGAAAAAGGATGTGAAAATGTTTAATAGTTGGTCATAGTTGGCTGAAGTATATAGATGTGTGGAATGTCCAACATAACACTTTTCCTTGGTGTGCTCCCTCTTTGCGTGTGTTGTGGTGGTGTTTTTCCGGTCCTTTCCACACTCATTCTGGAATGGCCTCCCTTTGTACCCAGGACCTGCTCCGCCGGGACATGCTGTATTATAAGGGCCGGGTGGACATGGACCAGGTGGAGGTGGTGGACGTGGAGGATGGCAAGGACAAAGACCTGAACGTGAGCGTGAAGAACGCGCTCAAGCTGCGGTCGCCGGGCGGCGAGGAGGTGCACCTGCTGTGCGCCAAGAAGCCGGAGCACAAGCAGCGCTGGCTGCGCGCCTTCGCGGACGAGCGTCGACAGGTGCAGCACGACCGCGAGACAGGTGAGGTGCACACACACACTCAAACATATGCATACCTATGAAAAATTACACATATGTGCTCTGCACACACATAAGCATACTGCTCCCCTGAAACATACACAAGTACTACACACAACGAATATTATATATATGTACATAAATACAGCAGCATACACTGGGGTTCATAAAATCTCAACTTCCAAGCAGTGAATTGTAGTAGGAGGTTAATATGATTTGCTACTTTTCCCAAATGACTGCCGTAGCCCATGAGCTATAATTAACATCTGAGACAGGAAAGCCAAATAGACTCCCAATAAAATGTTACATGGACACTCACATCCTCCTTTAAGACAACTCCAAAGCCACTTGCATTAATGGATGGCGGCATGATTTTGGCGAGCGGATAACTCCTCGTAATTGGCAGGAGCGGATGGATTTACAGGCCGATCTTTTGCGTGGAGCCATCTCGTGCAGGATTTAAAGCCGGCTTCCTTCGCCAGGATCTAAGTTTTGATTAACGCGTATTTTTGTTCCTCCATTTAAATCCGTGCGATGGATACACTGTCCCAGACCAGCTGGCTCACAGCCCACAAGCCCCCACTCTTGCTGGGCTACAAGGAAAATCTGTGAATAAAAACATCCATTGTCCAGCAAATATAAAGCGAAAATGTTTCTTGCAATACAAACACAATAATGAGTAGATAAACAAGCAAACATAAATACAGGATTGAGCTCATTAAAGATGCTCCTGGTGCCGTAGACCTCCCGGCCCATTCTTTCTCATCTTAATGACCATGCCCTTATTTAAAGCAGGAAGGATAAACGATTTGCAGGAAAACAATCATATGTTTATATTTACATATTTACTGAGTGCAGGCTTGGTGCATCATTATGCTAAATATTTTCCTGGGGTTCCCTTTTAAATTATGCCCTGAGTCTTTACATAATCTTTTAGTTTCACACTCATGTCATTGTGCCAGTCATTTCCTCTGGAAACTGTGTGTCTGTGCTTCACTGCAAATTCTTGATAGCAGTGCTTTTACCTGTGAACTCATAATCGCAGTGACCAGTGTTTTTTGCAGTAACCTCCTGCTAGCAGTGTGCCTGGGTTGAGCTCATGGCAGCTCTGTGCTTGGGTTTTCTCCCACAAACCCCTGGTACTCAGGTGTGTCCTCCTATGTGCTCTGCAGGTTTCGCCATCACAGAGGTCCAGAAGAAACAGGCCATGCTGAACGCCAGCAAAAGCCATCCAGCCGGGAAGCCGAAAGGTACCTACTGCGTTCTGTTACACCCCTGCCCCCCTCCCCTCCCCGTCGTCCATTACAGGAGCATAATAACAGAAGAGCTGGCACGGGCCCACGCCGGCGAACGCAACACGTCCATTTGAGTTTCCTCCAGGGCCCGGCTTCATGAATAAACATGGGGGCAGATTAAACTGGCAGTGTGACAGGGACGCTGTCTGCTGGGGCACAGTGCTCTCTGCACAGCGGGGGAGAGGATGAGCAGGGTAAAAGCTTCTTTAGCTCACTCCCACAGCAGCCCCAAGCGCAGCAGGGGAAGTCAGGCCAGCCTCTGTTTACTGCTACATCCCCCTTCTGGAATTTTCTGTCCCTGTCCTCTTTCTGTCACCTCCAGCACTCATGTCTTTCCATGCTTCTCTCTGTCCCTCTGTCTGTGTCTTCTGTCCATCCACTGGCCCATCACTGGTCCCAACCCCGTCCCCCTTTTAACGTGCCGCAGGTTTTCGACACCTGTTCACCGGGGGGGTCCCTCCCCTTCTCCACCCCCAAACCCGACCCTCCCCACGCTCCTGTCCGCCGAGGCCACCCTCAGGCCAGGGGGTCCTGCGCAGGGCCCTGTCTTGGGTGTCTTCCCAGGGTCGTGACCTCCTCCGTTAGACCCAGGGTAACGTGTGAGCCTAACCGTGAGCGCGCTATGGCTAACTGGACTGACCCAGTCTGTCTGCAGCCATTATCCTGTTAAAACAGGGCAGGGCTTCCCCCATTCAGCTAAACCCTTCCTAACATGACCTGTTCAGCACCCACTGCAGCCTGCCAAGCAGTGACTACTGAAACATTGGCATTTGAAACAACACATGCTACACTATGTATGCTATTCTATGCACATTTACACAGTACAATTTATGTACAAGTCAATTATCACAACTGGTCTTGACACTGTAAATTTGGCCAAAAGGAAAAAAACACATTTTAAAAAATGCAGTTGTATGAGCAAACACTCATCAAGATTTGTATTTGGAGGTGGCGAAATAACACTCGTCATCAATAAACAAGAATCACAGCAAATCCCAAACATAGTATACAAAAAAAGTAATTTTATCTGTGATAACCTTGACTTCCATAACATTGATTACAGCCTTAATCAAAATTTTTCTGTTTTCTTTCATCAATAATCAGTATAGATAATTATGAATGAAGTATAAATGAGAATATTATTTGTCTGTTCTTTATGAGGACCCGAGAGACGCTTTTGTGGACCCCGGTTTGCGGGCCTCTGTAATGGGGTACAGTGCCACACTGCCTCATAGCTGTCAGGCCAAGTTTACCCCCTCCAGGAACAAGCTATCTAACAAGCTGCTGACTGCACAGCAAAAAATGCTAACACACAAACAAAAACTAATTATGAGCGGCTGAAGAAAGAACAAAAAGCAGTCATGCGAGGGGAATTGACTCCATTGTGTTTTCCTCTTTGTAAGCTTAAAATTCACATAAATTCACACAATAACCATATATATCATAAACTTAATCCGGACTCAGGTGGTCTGTACAAGCCATCGAGGTCTTGTACCTTCCACAACAGTGCAAGAGCAAAGCGTAACCAGGGAAACAAAGGCACAAGCGTTTCCATGACTGAGCAACGGTCAGTGCCACTGGCGTTTGGCAAATTCACAGCTGTAAATGAAGCGCCTGGTGTCAGTCTGCTTCTCCACTAATGTTAATAAACTCATTTTCGGTGCCTGGTTTCCCATCAGTGTTCTGGTCTAACACTTACAGCAGGTGAGCGTAGAACAGCTAGAGTGTGTCACAGACAGCTACAGTGTTAGGCAATGCTTCTCTGAAAGTGTTTACAGTTGGAAATCAAAAAGTGCTGTATATTTTCATTAAATATGCTATATAAGTTCAATACATATGGGTATATAGTATGTATTTAAACTAATTCCCACTTTCAGTACCATAATAAATAATGTATTTGTGACTCTTATTATAGCTCCATGCATGAGTTTGGAAATGAAAAATGTGTGGTAAATTGAAACCAATGCTTGTTGCTTGCCTGCAATATACTCTACATTTTAGTTTTAGTTTTAGTTTAGCCATGTGTTAACAATCAGCACTTTTTGTTTTCATATATTCTGCATACACACAAGCGCGGGCACATTTGTGCGTCCTGTTTCTCAGCCTCACGGCCCCCTTCCCATCTCCTCTCCCGGCAGCTGTAACCAGGCCCTACTACGACTTCCTCCTGCGCCAGAAGCATCCGGCTTTGCCCGCCGCCCTGCCCCAGCAGCAGGTCTTCATGCTGGCCGAGCCCAAGCGCAAGAGCTCCAACTTCTGGCACAACATCGGCCGGCTCACGCCCTTCAAGAAATAAAGAGGGGACACATGCTCGTGCCTGAACTTTTCTTTTTACCCTTTTACGTTTTCTCTCTCTTTTGTTTATTATTGATACTGTATTACAGTTAATATAATGATGATGATTTTTGTTTCCTTTGAGAAAGCACTTTATAGGTTGGTTACAATCAGACTTTGGGCACCAGCTCCTGGACCTGGTTTATACTTTGGGGAGGACATTACCGCCGTTTCTAGCGCTAGGATTACAACCACAGCACTGCTACTCCGCTGCTTCAACAACAGACGCACCTATTACTACTAACTGTACTACTGCTCCCAGTCAAAACGTGATTATACTACAGCCTGCGCTTCGTACGTTGAAAAGACCATGACTGAAGAAAGGACTTCTTTCAACTCTCAGTGTGTGTTGTTTGTTGTTTTTTGTTTTTCTTTTTAACATATGCCAACTGTTGACCGTGCCAGATAACTAGCTTTTGTATTTGTCGTTTTTACGTTAACTGCATCAGAGTCGGAGGTGAGAAAGGGTACCAGAAAACGTGATGCTCTGTCCGCGCGGAGAAGCATATTAACCCGCCATTCATTTCCATAAGTGGTTTTGCACAACATGGGGTGAAAGATCATGAAGTTAGCCTCTGTTCGCTAAAGTCTAACTGTCCCAGAAATGTCAACAAGCAGAAGGCTCACATGGTCTGAGGTCTGACCCGAAGTCGTCCATCACTTTGTTTCCCATCATGCTGTTCCCAGCTCTCGTTCCCTTGCTCCCTCTAGCTGGGCCTTCCTGTTAATTTATTCCAGTAATAAACTTCTTTGTCGAAGTGCCATTCAAACCATCACCTGGAAATGTGATGAGGTTTTGCATGAATTGCTGTGAACCTTGAGTTGAGAACATTTTTCCTCCCCCCCGAATACAAATAAAATGTCTTGATACTCACCCATTCAGCCAGCTAACAAAGGAATCAGGAAGTATTTTTTGTACGTACTTGTTTGAATGAGGCTTTGTCCAGAGCTGTCACACAGCGCGTGATTTTACATCTTATTGCTGCTTTGACCAGATGACAAAGCTCAACTCACAGTGGAGAAGCAGCACTGAAGTTCTCTGTATCTGAGAATCACAATGCTTTCGCCTTCTGGCTTTGGCCCCACAATATCAGGTCAAGAGTCAAGTAACTACTGTGCACACTGAGCTACGGTAACTAAGTAACTATGCAAGTCTAGGTCAACAGAGATCCAGCTAAGGTGGGTGTATAATTAGTGATTGACAGATACGATACCCACACATATTTAGTTTTACAAAATCCATTGATAATTTCATGTTTTACACTTGGTTCGACAAACTATTTCAAAGACAGATGAGTGTGACCTAAATCTGAAGCCTTTTGCAACAATGAAGACACAAACAATGGTATGGGTGACCACGCAAAGCATGGCCGGTCACCTTGCTCGCAGCACACAGACTGCACTTCACATTTAAGTGATCATTGAAGAGTTTGGAGGTAAGCACAATACAGACAGGAAATTAAATCTCCTACCATAATAAATGACAAAGTAATGCATGTGGATGTATGGTGAAATGTATTGCCGCAATGTTACAAATACAGCAGTAAATGGCCAACTTAGTTTGCCTTTAAGAGTAGATTAAAAGACGACAACAGAAAACGCTCCCTCGGCATCGTAGAAGGCTCCTTTCAGAAGATTTATTGCTGAGGAAGGAATCGGAATATCACCGAGGTACAGCATTCCGTTCCACATGAATATTCAAGCCCCGCAGCAGCGACAAACTCCGTCGTTCGCCGTGACAAGAATGTCACTTTGTTCTCGACTTCTGAAGACATCCAGGCAATTTCCACGCATTCGTCTGAGCTGACACTTTTGGTGACGGCCTACCTTGAGGTCTCATGCGCTGCTGCTTATGAAGTGCTACAGCGTTTTTTTTTTTTGTTCTGTTTTGTTGTGTTTTTTTTTTAACAAAATTTGCACACTGTGTGTGAGACAGTTTTTCAGACAATGAAATGGGGACAGAGCCAGAACAGGCTTGAAGAGACTCCAGCTGATCTGTTCTTTGATCAAAGTGAATCCTGAACACCAGCTTGGTACACATTAATGTCTGAGGACCTCAATTGGTATGAGTGCGTCAAGTTGTCTGTTTTTGGGGAGAATGCATAAACTGAGGTTTAGAAGGAAGTTGCCATTTGTTTCCAAAGTGGAATACTGCTGATACAGTATAGTTCCTACCCTGTCTGTCCATTAAATCCAGTCAAACATTTGGATTACTTTGATAACAATGACGGCCTAGATTTTCCACCTTACAGGCTGTGCTTTGCCGGCAAAAGTGGCACAAAGGTTACAGCTAAAATGGTATCGGCTGGCAAGCTGACATGACAAAGTGCCAGCGGCAGAACTAATGTGGTGCCAGGTCCAATGGCGGACTGACAGGAGTCTGTCAGTGCTGGCTCATTCAAGAGACAATCTATCAGCAGAGTAACCAGGTCTGCCAAGCCCATTTAAAAACTCCTTGCCAAAATGAATTGTCTGCCAAAAAGCCAGAAAACCGTGACGTTGTGCAGCCAAATAATACATAAAACATACCAATTCACTTGCTGCCATCTGTTTAAAAAAAAAAAAAAACACTCCATCACCCCATGTGCATGGACGACAAATCACCTCAACTCTTCTGCCCATAGTTTGTACAATATGCCACCCAGAGGAGAGAGGGGTTTTTGATAGGTATTTTAGGGGTCCCCAACTGTACCCCAACTGAGAGCCACATTCTCCAGTTTTTTTTTTAAATAAATAATAAAATCTGTCCCCACACTCCTTACTCCTCACCTCTCCTACATTACCACTCGTCTTCAACTCCGGAGTAGAGAATATATGGAGAATATAGCTGCTTTATGATCATTTACAGCCAAAAACTCAAATATTTTTGTGTCAACTTATTTTTCCACTTTTTGGAGGTAAGACTATTGTCATGTCTTTTCTAGAATTTCCTATAATGCATATATCCCATTTACTTTCAACAATTTCTGACAACTTTGTCTTGCAAGTGGAGTATAGCTCATTTACTATCATTTAGAGCCCAAAACTGAAATATTTTTGTGTCGACTCATTTTTCCACTTTTTGGAGGTAAGACTGTAGTCTTATGTCTTTTCTAGATTTTCAATGCAACACATATCTTGTGTTATTAAAATTTTCATTTCCTTTGCTTACTTCTCTCCAAAGCCATTTGTCTTGTCCTTCGACCCACCTTAAAAGAGATATATAGAGTATAGAGAGAGTATAACCATTCTAGACGTAGCAAAAGGTCAACACTGATCGAGATTGCATGCCTCCTCTCAAATGCTGCAGGTGAGACCAGAACTCTTCTCAGTTTGTGCCTTTAAAAGAAGTTACGACAGCAACCCAAAATGGCCGCCACCAGAGGTAAACAATGGGCACGTGTTTGGTACTGTTTGGTGTATTTCTCTTCTTTTGCAACGTTAAAAGTGTAAAAGATTATTTCTCAACGGATTACTGATGTACTCCTTCATGAACGGATGCACTTCTGAGTGAATGGACATGCTGGACAACGAGAGTTTCAGCTGTGAGGGCTGTTTGGTGAGAACAAACAATTAACACTTTTCCTTTGGTGTGGAGTTTATTGCTACTGTATTGAGGGAAAACTACATGAATTTTTTATTATTTTGCATCACAGATCTTCCTTTTTGGATTCTGACCTTGCTTTGCTTCGTGGTTTTTAATTTTTTTGCTCGGTTGGAATATGTTTCGTAATGGGACTATCAACCACTGAATCCAATTAGTAATGAAAGAACTGAATGAGATTTAAACATTCCATAACAGAGTTATACATGTACAATACATTACATTATTCATTGTACGTCGCTTTTATCCAAAGCGACGTACAAGGACTGGAAACAGTCACCAACAAATCTAAAAGTGCATCTGTCAATAATGCTACAGCAAATCTGTCCATTAAATCTACGACATAATAGCATAGCCAGGAAGAACGGTACATAGCCAAGTAAAATGTATACAACTATAAAATTTGTATTATACAATGAATAAATGAATAAACAGAATACATGAATATAAATCTAAATACGAACACATTTACATTAAATGATGCATAAAATTTAATACATAATGCAAACACATAATTATACATAACACAAAATAGATGTACAACACGTTCTAATTGAGGGTAGGATGTTAAGCCGAGATATTGTCTGGAGGTGGGTTTTCAGACCACGTCAGAAGGATAGCAATGCTTTAGCTGTCCATAGTAAGACTTACGTAGTTATATCCTTATCCTTTTACAGTGACTTTATTTTGCTGTTCTGTTTGTCTTGTATACATTTGTATACAGTCTTGTATAAGACTATAGTCTTATGTCTTTTCTAGATTTTCTGTATAATGCATATATCCTATTTAGTTACTTTTCAGCCATTTCTGACAAGCTCAGTTAGAGCCAAAAACTCAAATATTTTTGTGTCAATATTTTTGGCACTAGAGTCTGTCTGCAGGCTGAACTGGTAGAACATGGCCTGTTGGCCATGGATGTAGAAGGAGGATGGTGTCTCGCCCCAGCTGTTGGTGTAGGTATCCGTCAGGCAGGGCAGTGTACGCAGGAAGAGCGGGTCTGAGACTGCCAGATTGAACAGGTATATGTTGGTGCTCTTCCGCTCTTTCAGGCAGAAGATGTAGCCCAGAATGACCGGCAGGTTACCCAGGAAGCCCAGGCAGAACTCCAGGCTGTACATGGTTGGGAGGTTGTACCACTGGAGCAGGCTGGCCAGCTCTGTGCAGATCAAGGCCTGGGAAGGAGAGAGAGAATGGGAGGGAAAATTTCATTCATCTCCACTTTGGTTTGTTAGGATGTTTTGACACTGGTCACATTGGGAAATATTCTCCAAAGTTCTGTTTATTAGCTGTCACCTTTGGTTTCACGATCACAAAGTCCTGGCCCATCGAGAATGACTGAATCATAAATATTTTCTCTAAGTTTACCTAAGTGAACAAATGATGCTGGTTGGATTGGGCACGTTTTGGCCGCAGCTGAGCTGAGAATGTCTTTAAATGCCATGGCAGGGATGGCATGGCAGGAGGCTGCTGGTGCACAGCGGAGCAGAGACGAGAGGCTGCAGAGCTGAAGCAGGAACAGGCTGACGCTGATAAACCGATGTAGGACGTGTTTAAAGGTGAGTGGTGCTCACGATCATGACACCAGGTAGTTGAAATGCAGCATTGTCTCAACCAAACCTCATTGCTGTTGTGTGTGATAGAATGGGAGAAATGAACCCTCATGATAAAAAAAAAAAAAAAAATGTCAGGCCTGTCTGAAGTTCCTCAGTGTGTTCATTACTGCGAGAGGCGGTTCAGTTACAATTTCAATCAATTTAAAAGCCAACCCTTAAGTTTAGTGTTCTCAGGATAAACTTACAATTTACTTTTGAGCTGGTCATAGACATTCTGAAGTTGAATAAAGACAGCAAACACTAAAAATGTGTCACTGATAGTGATCATGTAGAGCGTTAAGCTAAAAGGCAGTAGATCCTTAGTTTTATCCCCAATGAGGATCTTCAGTGAAGTTGGTGAGGGTGTGTCGGCATTCAATTCAATATCACAATCAGAAGGAAAGGGGTATACAATTTGTAATAGTCTGTGTAGCCCAGAACTGCACTGCTGTAGTGATGTTTTATGTCCAGCAGAGGGAGACAAACCACACACTTGTATATGCCCCACAATTAATCAAAGTAGCTTTTATATGAGTATCATTAATGACATATCTAGTTGTGCTGACTGCTCCTCTTGCTAGCCATCCTCTTCATTAAGATCAACCCTACAGCCCAGATGGAGAAATAATATAGGAATGTCAGTGCTGCTTTATACAAAAAATTATTGCCAGTCTGATGTCTTGAAAATACACGCTCTTCTCTTGAGTCAAGACAAAAGAACATGCATCAGGATACAATATCTAATAAAAGTATTGTTTTTTAGTGAATTAATAATCCTATATTATATTTCCTCCTGAGTAATGTGTGTGTCTTCCCATGCAGCAGTCCACCAGTTGTTGGGTTGGATGAGTAGCCTTGTGTGCAGGTTTTAATCACTAAATACAAATCCAAATTGATCTGCTTGTTAAATATGTCAAGTAAATTGTCTGCTAAAACCATTGTAAAGTGTACTAGCAAGCAGTGAGTGTAAAGATGGTGCAGAGTGCTTTAGCATAATGTAAAGAAGCACAAAACATGTTCAAACTATTGCCGTGGAGTTGTGCAATCAGTTTAATTTGGCTGAACCAGTGCTCAGGCCTGTGATGGGGCCTGTAGGTGAGTGTTTTATCTGCACAGAGATACACTCAGGCCTGTGTAGGGGCCTGTAGGTGAGTGTTTTTACCTGCACAGAGGTACACTCAGGCCTGTGTAGGGGCCTGTAGGTGAGTGTGTTTACCTTCACAGAGATACACTCAGGCCTGTGTAGGGGCCTGTAGGTGAGTGTGTTTACCTGCACAGAGGTACACTCAGGCCTGTGTAGGGGCCTGTAGTTGAGTGTGTTTATCTGCACAGACGTACACTCAGGCCTGTGTAGGGGCCTGTAGGTGAGTGTGTTTACCTGCACAGAGTTACACTCAGGCCAGTGTAGGGGCCTGTAGGTGAGTGTGTTTACCTGCACAGAGGTACACTCAGGCCTGTGATGGGGCCTGTAGGTGAGTGTGTTTACCTGCACAGAGGTACACTCAGGCCTGTGTAGGGGCCTGTAGGTGAGTGTTTTACCTGCACAGAGGTACACTCAGGCCTGTGTAGGGGCCTGTAGGTGAGTGTGTTTACCTTCACAGAGATACACTCAGGCCTGTGTAGGGGCCTGTAGGTGAGTGTGTTTACCTGCACAGAGGTACACTCAGGCCTGTGTAGGGGCCTGTAGGTGAGTGTGTTTATCTGCACAGAGGTACACTCAGGCCTGTGTAGGGGCCTGTAGGTGAGTGTGTTTATCTGCACAGAGTTACACTCAGGCCTGTGTAGGGGCCTGTAGGTGAGTGTGTTTATCTGCACAGAGGTACACTCAGGCCTGTGTAGGGGCCTGTAGGTGAGTGTGTTTACCTGCACAGAGGTACACTCAGGCCTGTGTAGGGGCCTGTAGGTGAGTGTGTTTACCTGCACAGAGGTACACTCAGGTCTGTGTAGGAGCCTGTAGGTGAGTGTGTTTAGCTGACTCTTGTCTTTGCCTCTTTCTTCTTTTCACAGGTCACACAGCGTTGTGACTGGCTCCACTGTCACTGGTGAGCAGTTTGTGACCATGGTGGAAAGGCCTGGAAGCTGCAGACCCCACCCATCCGCCTCGCCTGCTCCTTTATATTTCCCACATTTTGCCACGTGTGCGGTTTGTGTTTATTTACAATGTTTTTATATTTATGCAAATAAAAAATAAAAACTTTTTATTCTTTTTTTGTGGCCCAGTACAAAATGCTCCACAGCCCGGTGGTTAGAGACTCAAGACCTGCAATATAAACATGAGCCAGCAGAGGGCGACAACACCTGCAATACACACAGTCGCCAGCAGAGGGAGACTCAAGACCTGTATTTATCAATAGCAGCTGGCAAAGAGAGACAGAAAACCTACAGTACACTCATAATGCCCTCTTAATAATTGAAAACAGTAGCAGCAAAACATTTTAATCTGCAGTAATTTATAATTATTATTGTTTACCTGCTCTTTCAACTGGGCTCATTTTAGTTACTTTGTTATATTCATTTTTAAATAAAGCAAAAGCACAGTAACACAAAGAGGTTCATATTCTCTCAGTAGTTCCTCTGAGACTTTGTGGTTGGTGGCACCCTTACCTCCTGATCCACAGCCCAGTGGTTAGAGACTTGTGTTCGAACCTGTCTTAACACTTGTATTTTCGTAGGGTTAAGACATTTCAAAAGCATGGTCCTTTTAGAAGGTGCTGTGGTGCTGAGGTAGCACCCTTGCCTCCCGACGTGAGTGACCTGGGTTCGAACCTGCCTAAAGTCTTGTCTTTTCACGGGATATGTCAGCAGTGCATTGGTTAAGACATTTCAAATTGCATTAACTTGCAGAAGGTGCTGTGGCGTCGAGGTAACGTTCTCGCTTCCGACGTCAAGGTTTTGGGTTCGAGTCTGCCTCAAGTCATTTCTTTGCATGGACTTTGTCAATGGGATGTTTAAGTAGGCATGCTAACCAGGGCTGAAGTGTGAGAGCTCTAATGGCACAGTGGGTATAGTCCCAGCTCACAATGTCGGAGGTTGGGCGTTCGAGTCTGAGTGGTGGCAGACGGTACTGAGAGACAAAAGTCCAGGCTGGGCGGCCAGCAGGAAACCTGAGCGGTGGCGGAGACGCGGGAGACACCAAGGAAGCTGGTGGGGCGGCCAGCAGGAAGGAGGAGTGAGGGCGGAGCCAGAAGGAGGAAGGCAAAGTGAGGGCGAAACCACAGAGAGGGAGCATCCGCACTGTGGGCGGTGAGCAGGAAGAAAGCGGGTATAACAGAGAAACAGGAAGAAAGATGCTGGAATTCTGCTATATGTGAAAATTTCCTTTTTTTTTTTTTTAGAAAATCGGTACAACCCACTTTCTGGACACCCCTTCCTCCTCCTCCTCCTCCTCCTCCTCCTCCTCAGCCCCGCCCCCTCCAGGGCCCCACCTCCTCCAGGGCACCACCCCCACCATGGCCCCACCCCCCTGCAGGATCTGACCTTGGCTGGCTTGCTCGGGACTCGTTCGGCTCGAACTTGCAACCTCCGACTCGTTGGGGCGTAGTCATCCCCATTGCGCCACAGGATCCCTCACACTAAATACTGTCCATTTACTCGTACTTAAACAGCACATCTGACAAAACCCACGTTAAAAAAAAAAAAAAAACAAAGAAATGTATTCAGAACTACATTAAAATACACACTCAGTTAAAAGCGGTCACAAAACAACCTGAAAAGCAAAATAAACAATCAATCACAGAATAGGTATTTCTCCCCCATACTTTAAAACAAATTTCATTTTGTTACCAAATGGTATATGTATCTATCAGCTACAATATGCTGAGGCACAGGTTGGTTTGAAGGAAGTACAAAGTTGTAAACCACATACAACAAGTCAGCAATGGCACAATTGAAATGCAAAAACTCAAATTACTATTGCAAAAATATGTGCAAACATTTTAAATACCACCAATCCCTGCAAACTTGCTGAGCTTGTCACCTCTCCTGTGCAGGTGTTCTCACACCTTCTCCACGTGGGTCACGTGACTCTCACCCGTAGCTGCAGCGTGACTTTTCCCACTGCAGGACTGCTGGTAGACTCCGTTCTCCTCTCCGTAGAGCTGCCCTGTCCTCTGGGATATGTCGTTCACCACCTTCACTTTCAACAGGCTGTGCAGAGTTACAGCTGCATTCCATATAGTGCAGGCAGCTGGACACACATTTTCTCTGAGGAAAAACACATATGCAACTGTGAGCATCAATGCGGTGAGCCAATCCACTTCATTCACTTTCCTGGAGGTGCTGCACCCACATCCACCAGTTTTGAACAAGTGCTTGGAGTATTAAATCCAAAATGGTGGGTACGTCTGCTGACAAAACATCTAAATTTGTATAATTATTGGAAATACCTTTGTAAAACAGTGAACATGTGTCTCTTGGACACATATAAAAGACTTTTAATAAGATACTTTTTCAGAAATAGTACAGACTATGGCATCAGTGCATTTTACTTGTTGGTACACCTCTGCAGGTTGTCATTCTCTCTATTGTCCAGCAAGTGGGAGTGTAAAACATGTCAAACTGAGGAGCAGCACAGCAGGGCTACCACAGCACTAAAGGACACAAACACAAAAAGATATAAGTGAAGTTCATGGGCACACACATTCCCCTCACTGAAACCATACCTTCAGAAACTTCTGCCACCTCAGTCTTGTAAGTCTCGAATTTGAATGGCGTCAGGAAGCCCGGGGAGCCAAGGCGGAATGCCATGACAAGATGAACTCCTGGCCTTTATGGGCAGAAACATCATGTCTCCTCAAAGCAGTGAGACCACAGAGAGAACAAGCACACTAACAACATGTTACACTATCTGGTGACCCTCAGACCTTGCAAACTTGATTGCATGCTTAGACAGCTGGGCTTTCAGATGGAAATCGCTGCCATCTCCAGGTATGTTGCAGGAGGAGGAGGCAGGCGTGTGAGAGGAGGAGGAAGGCATCTCCATTTGCTGCGATCCAGCATACCTGGAACAGAGAGGGGCGTACATCAAAGGTGCCATCTCCCCTGAAGGAAATGATGATTAGTAAGATTTGTCATGGTGTCAACAGCAATGGTACAGAATAATGCACAACAAGGTTTACAGTTATAGGAAAATAATGTGAACTGTGGAGTTGAGCACTCTGAGCTGAATTTTCATGTTATGTTCACATTTCCAAAGTAAATACCACTGATTTCCTCACCATGAAAATGGTTTACTACTTCAATATTAAAGGTACTTCTGTCTATCTAATATGTTGTTGTAAACTGATTACTGTTACCCTCAAAATGACAATTCAACATGGCCATTGTATAAGCCAGACTTATTATATTTAATCTATATTTCTACAGAATATCCCACAATTCTGCCTTGCAAGCTCCCCATTTGAAAATACTGGGCTCTTCTGTTTAATGGTAGTTTATACAGTACTGAGGAGTAGAGTCAGATAGACATGTATTATACAGACTCAA
Organism: Albula goreensis; assembly: GCA_022829145.1. Taxonomy (NCBI): domain Eukaryota; kingdom Metazoa; phylum Chordata; class Actinopteri; order Albuliformes; family Albulidae; genus Albula; species Albula goreensis. The sequence goes on along the minus strand of CM040764.1, from coordinate 3,396,718 downwards.
AAATAAGAGCACAACAGCTTGAGGGTCAATACAGTGAGCAAAATCCCAGATGACTACCTGACTGAATGAATCAGAGGTACAGCTTGTGGCCTGGCCTTTTGTATGTAGTGAGAAATGGAGCAGTCACCTTCAGATTCATTCCATATCCGGCCAATGAGTCACAGACCTGAAGTGTGACAAACTCGAACTCCAGTGGCATTTTGGGTTTCCCTGGGCAGATTTTGGGTTTCCAAAGCAAATCTACTCTCGAACTGGCTTTCCCACTGAACACACCACCTTGATTCTGTTTGACATGAAAGAGCAAGAAAAGAATTACTACAAACACACAAACCCACATCCATGTTAAAACCACACCTGTTTGTTGCAATTCTGTCACTTAACCACCTTTACCCAAAAAATAACTGAACACACTGCCAGAACAAGTGTACAAACTTTAGCCATCTGAAAATAGTCATATTCAGTCATACGTACACATATGCACTAATACAGATACGCACATGCTCACACGTGTATATAAAAGCCAGTTATTTTACAAATAAGCACCCCAATGTGTACACACGTGCCCCACACAGAACAATCACGTTACAAAAACACACACTTGCATGCATTGACACAAGCACACACATGCACCCATATAAACACACATGCGCACACACACACCCACACAACAACAACAACAAAACCTCAGTCCCATTTACAAATATACACTTTCTCTTCTTCCGTTTTCTCTTCTCTTTTTCTCTTGCCTTCTCTGTCACACACAGACACACATAACAGTCCTGTCACAATCACATTCATTCTCTCTCTCTTTAACTCATTCTCTCTCTTACACAGTCATACCTATGCGCTATGCACATCCCTATCCCAATATGCACACACATAAGCAATCTTTATCTCATTCTCTCTCTCACACACACACACACACACACACACACACACACACACACACACACACACACACACACACACACACACACACACACACAAAGGTGCCAGCACAGAGAATACCTGAATGAGGGACCTGCAGAGCTCTTTAAACGGCTGCAGTAGGGTCTCATCTCGGATCTTCCTGATCACCAGCACGTTGACTAGGGCTTGTTCCAGGTGAGGTGCTGACTGGCCGAGTCCTGGCCTCCCATACCTCCCTTCCTCTCTGAGCACTGCTTTCCACCGACTGACAGCACACAACGATATATCCACCGCACTTGTGAAGCAAGCCAGTAATCAGCTGCCCTCTGGTCTCGCCAATGTACCCATCCACTCACGCATGTTTAAATGAAGTGTTCACACAAATGGCAAATCCAGAGTCCACAGTAAATGTTTCAGGAGCAACAAACATCAAGATGGTTTATACTCCACTGTCCAAGCCACATTTATTTATTCTTCACATGTTTTCTCTCTCCTCTTTTGCTGGATTGAGGATGGACATTCCAAGTGGTGGAAGAGCAGAAGTCCTTGCTGCTGCCATGTAGGGTCGGGTTTGGGTCCAAAATGAGTGGCAGGGTATGGTCCGTGTAGGAAATGTCCTTGCCTGTAACAACATCAAACAAAAGGGTACACATTACTTTTCTCCTTTTCAGGGTTTTGGTATTATGACACATACCTATAAATATGACATACATATATATATGACAATTTTGTTGGCTTCTAAAGACCTGGTGGCAACCTGGTCTTCACATTAAAAAAAGCAATGGGCTGGCAGAATTATGCTTCTCATTTAAACAACCCTTACCCTCCCTAAAATGCCGCGTGGGGCGATGTCAGTGAACAGTTAGTGTCGCATGAGTGTTTACTGTTACGGTTGTTGCGACTACCTGCACCTGTCCCATCTGTTTGGAGAGCCTTCGGCAGCATCCACTATTGAGGTTGGTATTCGGGTTGCCCTGACAGCCGCCACCGAAGCAGATGTTCATCTGTTTCCCCTGGCGTTCCCTCCTCTTGGGGGGCTTCTCGCCCTCAGTCAGGCAGCCCTCCGTGTCTGCATGATTCGCACTTCCATCTCCTCCACACCTTCCATCCTGTAAACTACAACACACTTGATACAACGATAGCTAGCCTGCTGACGTCAGGAACAAAACATGTATGGCGCACCTCCCGAGTCACTACTTCAGTCGATCTGTATAAACATGGCCCAAATAAATCCGCATACTTAAATTCATATTACTGTCGATGGGGAAATTAGACCAGGTTTTAAAGGATTTCAAAAGCATTCTTGTTAAACTGGCTAACGTTCGATAGCTAGATAGCTAACTGCTAACTGCTCGGTTATTTATCACCAACATTCTCATGTGTTTACTCCTCAACAATAATCTAATCATTAAACTTAAGACAAGAGTATCTTCAAATTAGATTTGGTGAAGACAATGTAAGACAATGTAACTTTTCGAATGAGGTTGCTACCTTACGACACATGGAGTCGTCGTTGTTGCTGTGGTACAGCTGGTTCATTCATGATCTCAAGCAAGTCAAAACAGGGTCAGCGATATTAGATCGTGATTTAACAGGTAGTAAGTAGTAGTAGGAGGAAGTAAGTTAAACACCCAGTATCGAGCTATGACTTTGGAATTAAAACATTACTTGCGACCATAATAGTAAAACAATTACAAACCTTTGTGCTGTTTGTCGCTAGTGAACACATTGTCCTTCTGCCCTTTGTGATAGTCACCAAAAGACCATGACCCTCGAGACGACCCGTCATTTTCCTCCCTGCAGAAACTTTAAAATTGATTAGTTTCGATCAGACCAGTAAAAAGTGAAAAATATAAATTGGTTTATATTTGTTTGCTTGTCGACAGATACTATGTTACAACGTCAACACCAACGTTCTTTCATCTACATGAAATATGTTGTTCTCGCTCTACATAACATAAATACATGAATGTTCAATTGTTTGACAACAAATGTTTCTCACAATAAATTGCGATTATGCAGTCGTTCAACCATTCAGTTTCGGTCTGAAAACAAATATCGTTTTGCTCTTGTCTACAGAAAAGCTGGCAAACCAAGATTAAGAGCAGAATTGAACGTTTCAATGATTCAGTTATTGCATCATCAAGTGCTTACCACCAATAAGCTCTAAAAGGTCATAAAAGGTGCCTTTCATAGGAAGCAACGATGACTTGATGTTCTGGAAGCAGGTATCCAAACAAACTCTAATGTCACTGACCAGCCGGTTGAAGTTCAGCCGTTTAGCTCCCCTGCATATTCTGGTTTCCATTCCAACAACATTTTCAACCCCTGCATTGTTACAAGCTGTTAATTGCTCTTAATTAGACCAATTTAATGACGTGAGACCTGTTACTTATTCAACAGCTATTTGTCCCTCCATTGGTTGCTCTGTGTATTGACAGTTCAGCGTCTCCCTCTTGTGGTTTCTATTTGTACTGCAGGTTTTTTCCTCTGCTGGCTACTTTTTAAATTGCAGGTTTAGAGTCTCCCTCTGCTGGCTGCTGTTCATATTGCAGGTATTTTCTCCCCCCATTGGTTGCTCTGTGTATTGACAGTTCAGTGTCTCCCTCTTGTGGCCTTTATTTGTACTGCAAGTGTTTCCCTCTGCTGGCTACTTTTTAAATTGCAGGTTTAGAGTCTCCCTCTGCTGGCTGCTGTTCATATTACAGGTATTTTCTCCCCCCATTGGTTGCTCTGTGTATTGACAGTTCAGTGTCTCCCTCTTGTGGCCTTTATTTGTACTGCAAGTTTTTCCCTCTGCTGGCTGCTTTTTAAATTGCAGGTTTAGAGTCTCCCTCTGCTGGCCCCTGTTCAGACTGCAGGTATTTTCTCCCCCCATTGGTTGCTCTGTGTATTTTCCCTCCCCTTATTGGTTTTTCTCTGTGTAAATTGTCAGTTTAGCGTCTCCCTTTGTGGCCTTTATTTGTACCCCATTGACAGTTCAGTGTCTCCCTCTTGTGGCCTTTATTTGTACTGCTGTTTCTGCTTTTACTTTTTAAATTGCAGGTTTAGAGTCTCCCTCTGCTGGCCCCTGTTCAGACTGCAGGTATTTTCTCCCCCCATTGGTTGCTCTGTGTATTGTCAGTTCAGCGTCTCCCTCTTGTGGCCCTTATTTGTACTGCAGGTTTTTCCCTCTGCTGGCTGCTTTTTAAATTGCAGGTTTAGAGTCTCCCTCTGCTGCTGGCTACTATTTTCCATACAGTTCAGTGTCTCCCTCTTGTGGCCTTTATTTGTACTGCAAGTGTTTCCCTCTGCTGGCTGCTTTTTAAATTGCAGGTTTAGAGTCTCCCTCTGCTGGCTACTATCCATACTGCAGGTATTTTCTGCCTCAATTGGCTGCTCCGTGTACCGTGTACTCACAGTTCAGTGTGTCCCTCTGGTGGCTCAAATTTGTACTGCAGTTTGTGCACTTAAAACTAATTATATGCTTTACTTTGCGATAATAATTAATTTTAAAAAACAATATTTGAGTGTATGTTTCCATTAATTTACAGAAGTTTCTAGAAATTTAGCCACACCTTAATTTTTGCTTAAGTATTAAGAAAAGTATTTCTGCTGAATTTAAGTAACTTTTTATTGGCTAAAAATCAGCTATGTGTATTAAATTCCATGCAATGTCACCAAGCAAAGAAAGAAGGACTGTATAAGTAGTGAGCTTGATTCAGCAGTCAGTAAAAATAAATGTAATGAAAATGAACTGTCAAATGAGCTGGATGCAGATTTTACTACAATTTACCCGTGTTAAGGTTCCTGGGTTTATAGAAACCCATTCTCATAATATAACATTATCATCTATAGTGGTATCCAATTACTTTGTTACATATATTAGGAGCAGAGTACATTTACTCTTCTGCATTTCCATGTTTTTAAGTAGACCACTCCAATCTAACAAACCAGGCCTGTAGTAGACTCCTTTCACCATGGCATAATGGACACCTTCCACACATTCAGATAAGGATCTGCAACCAGGGAAAATACACAGAAAAACCCATGAGCACATTCTTAACATTTTGTATATCAACTTTATTTAAAATGTTGGAAATACAGTACATCTCTGCAAACATAAAAAACAACCAAAAAAAGAAGAAAAAAAAACACAAACCAAAAATAATTTCCTTTGATCACCGTTGTAGAGTTCTGGGACATAGCGTCACCTAGTGGATACTAAACACAATGACAGGACTGGAGGAGTGCGTATGCCATGCTTTTTCCCAGCTGGCCAGCTTGCAGCCACTACACTGCAGGGAACATGTCACGGGCAGCTTGCCTGCTTCCTTAAAAAAAAAAAATCGATAAAGGACCACAGATAGTGTCTTGCTAAACACGTTTCCTTAATTGATCTGCTTTTCCCCAAGTCACAAAATAGTGTGGAGACACAATGTGGTGATTGTCCTTATGTGTGAAAACAGAGCAGTACAAAACCAGTTAAAACTGTATTGCTGAGACTTTTAAGAAAATAATTAAAAAACATAACAATGTTCCATTATATTCAGACCATAAACTATTAATCACATTTCAGACAGCAATTCAGAACTCAAACCGACAAACAAAAATACACAGTTAGTGCTTTAAGTCATGTGGTCACTGCATCTACCAAATGATGGTACAAAACCTTTGCGTTCTCACGCCCCCTATTGCACAAAGCAAGACTGGTAACTGGCTGGTCGGACATTGTGACCTGCTGTCTCGGGCATAATACATTAAAAAATAAAATTCATAAAAAAATAAAACGAACGCAAACATAAGACTTAACTGAGCATTCCGTCGTCCCTAAATCTTTAACTGTGTTCAAGTGCACTTCCACCATTGCTTGGTCTTACAGTAGCATTACTGCAGATTTTTATTTTTTTAAATCTATAATAAATATAAAATCAGGATGTGCAGACATATTCCTGAAGCCTTTTTTGAGTTCTGTGTTAGAACATTTGCTTGCACTTGAGGATTAATTACTTAGCTGCCTGTATAAAAGAGGCTATCCGTGCTGTGAAAAGCATGGCAAAGTAAGTCGCCAGTGCAGACAGGCGCGCATTTCCAAAATCAGTAGCTAAGCATCTTGACCTAACTCCAGGATGCTGACGGTACGTTAGGTGACTGAGTTACATGGAGCTGACCCCGATATGAGCACCGTTATCGTGGGCTATGGAGTGGAAGCAGCTAATCCGCTTCAAATTGTGATACACAGCTGAATTTTTTCTCTGGTTAAAATACTCAGAGAAACCCACAGCGGCTGTTCAGGTAGAAATTGGATGAAAGGATCTCATCTCGATTTTAAAAAGTACCCTCATTGTAGAGTGCGACGTGGGCAAATATCCTAATCTAGATTGTTTTTTTTTTCTCTATTTGCAGAAATGTTATGAGCTTGCTCATCTAAATGCTGCTGAAATTGATTCCAGGAGTAACGACTGAATAAAGGACGACTGTGAAAAACATTCAGAAACGGCACTGGTCAACTAAAATACTACAGACCATTCTTACAGAGATCTCCAACGTCTCATAAAATTTCTCCAATAGAGGTAAAATATTACATCTGTGACATGTTCAGTTCAGGATTTAGCATTTTTCTAATATGCAGAATTTACTTATTGTTGTCATTATCTATCCCATATTGACATTTTAAACATTATATTTGAGAATTATATTAAGTGCAGCTGATTCATATCCATAAAAGATAAATTTATACTTCAAGTTCCATAAAACTGAAGAGCATCATAGCTGGGTTTCATTAAGCATGGCAATTACATGATGACTGGCTCTATACAACAAGTATTGATGTTCACTAATTATTGAAATCCTCAGACAATACTTGAATCTGCTGTTTTTTGGTCTTTTTTTTAAAAAATATAATACAAAAAAGTATTCTTCCTTGACACAGTCCACAAATTTGAGGTAATATGTAGGAAGCGGAGCGAAATCGGCTAAGGACATTGATGTGGTAGTCCGTTTGGGTGTGGCCTTGAGGTAATCGCTTTCAGACCAAATGGAAAAAATTAAGCTACTTAAATAACAAATAACCCACTAAAAGAGAACTGCACACCAGTGGTTTTTTCTTTTCTTAAAAAAAAGACTTTTAAATGATTAGCAATTGGTACTTTTAAAGTGTAATAAAATGTCAAAACATTTAGGCTGATAAACCATGAAACAGTTGCTCCATCTCAAAATGTCCAAGGTTAGGGCTGGCTCACTATATTGCTTTACCGTACACATTTCAATCTTCCGATTTAGATTCAGGCCAGATAAGAAAACAAATGGGGGTGGGGGGTGGGGGAGGGAGGTTGGTTCTGCTTTGTTTTCCAGAGGCCCTGTCTTGCCAACACACACACACACACACACACACACACACACACACACTTGCACGCACACACAAAAGCGCACGCACGCACACACACACACCCAAATACTAAACAGGACAAGAGCCGAAGGAAAGTTACCCAATTAGCTGGGCGATCCCCTATGTTGAACCACCTGTTTACCCACCCCAAAAACACAATTTTAACAAATAATACATAATTATCCTGTAAATATATATATATGAACGCAGCATAACCCGACAAAACAAAATGGTCTGTTTTGGTTGTGACCATTCTGCCAGCACGTAACAGAAAAAAATGTTTTGAAATGTTTAAAAACTATTCTGCACTGAGTTATTGTATAGTACACTGAATATACATGTCCATTCATAAAGAAATACTTATTTTAAGGAACATTAAGACATAGCATTTGTGATACTGAGTGTCAGCTCTTTTGAGTTTTTTTTTTTGTACTCAATACCTTTGGATTTTTGCTTCGGACAGTTTTGTGTCAGTCACTGCAGCTAGATCGAGCAAGCTTTATAAAGATATACTTTTACACCGGCTTCTATATGAACATGCATTCGGCTAGATATGGGTCCTGAACTAAAACGAAACAGAAAAAAAAAAAAAAAAAACATAAACTGCCTTCGCTGTTGTATGCCGTTGCGACAGTCCACAGGACACATTTCCATCAAAGACCTAGCTGATTGGTTAGAAAACATACAGCAGCGACTTTTGTTGGGCTTTTTTTGAGGGGTGGGAGGCGAGAAAGGGGCTTGCAGAGGGAATGTTTCCATTGGTTACCCCGGGTGGGAAGATTCTTGATTTGCCATTTTCTCCCATTGGTTTCTTTTCCCCTAACATCTGCAATTTTATTGGATGAACAAAAATCCTGGTTGGTGACATCAGGGCTTCAGCACCATGTGTAGAATTGTGGACTGAATATGAATGCATATCTAGAATCTTCAACCTACAGACAAGACAGGAAAAATCAATCCACAGATTCAAGGGGTACATTTTAACAACACATCTTAAAAGGTTTGACAGTTTACAGGAATCAGGTCCATCGCCTTTAGCATTCATACACACCCAGGGTTAGTGATTGGTTGGACCACCTGGTCTATAAAGCCAATTTACTTCAGTTTGTGCTTGTTTCATCTGGCCAACCAATGGGGATCATTCTCAATATTTTCTGACCTTCCCAGGTTAATTCCAAATAACAGAAAGAACTTAACTTCTGATCTTTAGAAAGGCTCTCTGTGTTTTTAATGAGGTGGTGCTGACTCTGGTCATGAAATCAAGGGTGTATGTTAGTGGAACAGTGTGTTTCACAGGGATAGGAGAAAGATCCGGAGATACTCACGGCATGGGTCCTTTTACCACTGCGGGGGCACGTAGCTGTAGGCAGGTGTGCCTGGCGGCCGGTAGGTGGGCATTGTGACTTGGTGAGGGGCGACGGGAGCTGGGGAATGGGTCGTCAACAAGGTTCCTGCATGACGAAGGGAACCACATGAAGTGAGAGACGATCTGTGAATATAGTTGTAATTACGCTGAAACTTAATTTACACAGCTAAATGAGGAAGTGCTGGTCTTTCGATTTAACCGCAAAACTCCACATTGTTATCTGCAGGGTGTGTGATGCTGCTTTGGTATAGCTTAATGTGAGGCCCGACTGCATCTATGAGCTGCTGAAGGTGATTGGCTGTGGTTTTGAGCTTCTGCACATGATTGGCTGACACAGATCATTTTCCCTTTCTTGGGTGTCTGGTAACCCTATTACTGGAGCTGGGCTTCATGTATAAACTGATATGTAATGTGTAACTAGATATGTTCATATGGTTTGGCGTTAATGCCGTCATATTAGGTTGGTGCTATCGAGCTAACAGAATGTAATTACAGTGACTGCACATAACTGCGCGTGTGCAGCAGTAGCACACAGGCTATACTGGCAGAGTGCCTTGTAAATGAGGAGAGCTTGAGGCCTGCCGGTGCTAACCTGCTGACATTGCCATGGTGGTCCCGGCTACCATCCCCATGGCGACGCCGTTGGGGCGGGGCGCGTGGAGGGGGGGCGCGTACATGGCGGCCGGCATCCCGTTGGGCTGTACCACTGTGGTGTGGTGGATGACGTGGGGGGGGGCGGCGTACAGGGGCTGTGTGAAGTACGTGCCTTGCTGCTGATGGGGAGGGAAAGCGAGAGAGAGAGAGGGAAGGAGGAAAGGAGGGAGGGGAGGCAGGAGAGAGAGAAGGAGAGGCGTAATTAGAGGGAGAGAGGATGACAATGACAGAATGAGAATGAAGGAGGAAAGGCAGAGAGAGAGACACGCATGAGGAAAGAAAGAGGAAGACATAAAGCCATGTTATGATTTATTCAACAATCTATGCATCTGTACAAAAAATCAACCCAAACATTGTAGCAGCAATACTTTCATCACTATTAAAGCTGTAATGCTGATAGTCATTACGAATCAGCTGCTTCTGTCGTTTCACTGCCTGCTGTTTTCGCCGTGGTAATATGTAAATCTTGTGTGCTTTGCTAATAAGGCATTTTTAGCTATATAGAGCAACAACTGCTTAACTTTTCCTGCCAGCTGTGAATACACACATTGATAGCTGTGCCAACATACCACCCCGGGCACAAAAGACAATTTATTGTCAGGCAGACTTCCACCAAGATGCCATAGAGATGGTACAAGTTCTACACAAATTCTGTTTTAAATAGTTCTGTTCTCTAAGTAGGGGCTCTGCTATTGGTTAGTTCTTCAGTCCTGTATGAGGAGCCTATGCTATTGGTTGGCTGTACTCATTCTTATCCGTAGATGCTCTGCTACTGGCTAGCCCCTTATGCATAGAACCTCTGCTATTAGCCAGCTCAATTTACTGCAATTTGTAGCACCACTACGATTGGCCAGCTCTTCTTACCCCTATGTGTAGACCCTCTGCTACTGGCCAGCAAGCCTCACCTGTGCGTACGGATTCTGTTGTGGATAAGCGCTTCTCACAGGGAAGACGGCTGTGGGGTACGGGTTTGGTGAAGAGGAGTAAGGGGGTACGGCGCCGGTGGTCGGTGAGCAGGACATTTTGTATGGTGTGCCAGGTGTGAAACCTGAAACACACAGTGAAAAATAAAGCAACATGAAAACGAATGCTTCTATTGATCTGCTAAGGAATATCCAGGGAATTTAAAAAATCAACAATTACTGCTACAATTACAAGAAATGCATGGTACAAAAGAAAAAGCACAGAATGTTTATTCACAAAGACAGCTCTTAATGTAGGATCCAAAGTGCAAGTACAATGAGGAGAAGTGTCTTCATTAAGAAGGGAAAAGACAGTCATTTTAGCAATCCCCAGGCAGGTTCCTATTGGTTAGGCACACATGGGGAACAAAACTAAGCCCGGCAACCGCTAGCCTATCAGGGGCCTCTTACAAGTTCCAGGCATGTTATCCTGCTCTTGATTGGTTCCAATGAACATGGTCATATTCAACTTGCTGCATGGTCAAAGGAGCAGTGCGAGCACACAGTGCATATCTTCTGTCACAACCTGTTCCCCATTAAGAGCGACTGATGGGGTACTGGGCGGGACAACGGTGACGGAAGGGCTTGTGTTACCTGTCTGAAAGGCGGGGTTGGCTCCAGGGAACACGTTAGGGGAGTACGCAGGGGCCGCTGCCGCATAGCCTACTGGGAAACCTGCTGTGAAAAAACCAGAGAGATAGAGAGATAGAGAGAGAGAGACAGATTTGACTCCATGTGGCCATGGTGCATCCTAGGGTCCTTTGCTGTTTCCCATCAAAGCGCTACACATCCACACCATGTTCATAAAACAAGGTTTAGAACTTCCTATGTCGTTCATTACGGAGTCTTATGTGATGGTCAAAGAAACTTGGAACCATTACTTACTAAATTTGCTGTATCTGCTATGATCATCTGTTTATAGCAAGTCCACTGTCCATAATGGAAACAAGTGGAAATGACTTTTTCTTGGGTGTACTGTTAGTACTTTTAACGTTTCTAAATTATTGATGTGATACTAATGATGTATTTGCAACAGGGGTTCCCAAGTTCCCAAGCCTGGTCCTTGGGGTACCCCTGTGTATCCTGGTTTTCATTGCAGCCATGGCAGGGATTCCTGATGTATAAGAAGCTGTGATTTAATTATTGGTTTAATTAGATATTTAAATGTCTCATGAGGGATTGTTAGTCCTCTTAATGCTACATCAAGCCAGAAGGAGGTTTCAGAGGTCAGATTCCGTTCACTGTTTGTCAGATCAGCTTTCAGACAAACAACGGTTTTGTTTTCTATACTGTGCTGGGGCAAATGATTAGTTTCAGAGGGTGTGCATGTTTAATTGGTCACTTGATAGACCATACAGAAGAAATCACTCAGCCTTAAATAGTGAAAGTGGACACCTGTAACATTGTAACAAAACATTTGTATAAAATGAAGAATTCAAAGACTGTAAATGAGCTTAAATAAGCATAAAATGGCGATGAATCAAACCTGTGTCACGCTAAAATGAGTGAATCTGAATGTTAAAGATGATGAAAGTGAAACATACTCTGTGTTTACATAATCTCACGAGATTGGTTGGAACAAAGCCAGCATACACCGGGTGTCACCCTAGGACCAAAGTTGGGAACCCTCTCATTTTGGATGATCTGACTCACCTGGGTATCCTATTCCCTTGGGGTTGGCGTAGGGCACCCCCGTTGGAGTCGGGCTGTAAACTGGGTTCATGCTGGGGCCGTGTCCTCTTCTGCGGCCGAAAGGAGAAAAGACTCGTCATTCAAAGGTCAAAATTTACATAAGCAATGTACAGAGAGTTAGTCCACACAGACTGCATCTTAACAGCCTCGGCGTGAGTGATACATAGAGCTGGATATCACAGGCGCTGGGTTGTTTTGTCACAGATAAAGGCCGTGGCCTGGCTGTGCTTGGTGTGGAACAGAGCTGAACAATAGCTTAACAAAGGCTTAACAAAAATTTTCCTGGCGTTCAGTTTGTTTACCATTTGAGGGATGGGCGTATAATGTAATATAATATATGAAATCTAACTTTCACGTGTTTCCACGCTGATTGCGGTTTATTTAATTTCCTTCTGGAAAGACTCCCTTGTGTAGGATTGTGTGACGACTGCATTGTAAATGACACTTCACAAAAAGATTGAATATAAAATCCTGCAGCAGTTCAACCGTTACTTCAGACTTCAGTGCCTTCCAGAAGAATCCATTACTTGTCTGGAAATTGAACTTGGTCCCATGACCGGTGATAGCATTTCAATATCTATCAAAGGGCAATGTTCCTGTAGTCATCCATGCTTGTGTGCATCATTTTACGTTCCATGTACCTTCTCCTTTCTTGTCCATTATCACACAATCTAACAGCACTGTAAAATTAACGATTTAGATCATGCAATGTTCATACATTATAATTCCAAACTCAGTAGCCACTGACCTTGTACAATGGCCTAATGCTATGGGCTCGTAAAAATCTGCGGATGAAGGAACCAGAGAAACGAGAGCAAACTGCGGTCAGATGGCTTGATTCGCCTCCTTTCACACCCTCTAGATACGAAAATGTAAATGAGTCGATTGAGAATGAAAGTGAAACCATAATTTGTGCAGCAATGCTCATATTGATTTTTATGTGCACATAATGCAAGAGACTTTTGTTAATGTAGACACTGTGTACTGTCATGCATCACTTTGTCAAAAGAAAATCTAGTGAGACCACTGGCTTTTGTAGCTGTGAAGGTTTGGTCAGAAACCGTGCTCCTTAAGGAATATTCTCAAAAAAAATAACAAATCGGAAAAATTCCAGTGATGACAGACATACATTTAAATTGCATCAAAACAGAGATGACTATATGGCTTGTGCTTCGTGCATCTGTCACTGAATAATTCATGAATTTCGTCCCAGACATCTTTTATTTTCAATGGCACTCAGTTCGGGTGCAGATTATGTGCAGGTGTTCAAGGTGCAGCCGGGTGTTCTGTGGCTGCAAGTTTGAATCTCAAGCATGTGATTATTGGCTATGACTGTAACTTAATATTGAGGAGTCAGCAACCAGTGTTACCAGAGGAAGAATGGGGAAAAGCCATTTAAACAGCCTCGCTGCTCTCTAGCGACCCCCTCTGGCCAGCTGTGTGCCTTCACATCCGTGAACCAAACATACACCAACTACGCATTCCCCTAATGGTACCAGGTGACGTGTACCTGATTGGCGTTCAATCTGGTATGTGAGAAGAGCGTAGCCTCGTCACCATGTAAACAGGTGGCGTCATTCGAGGCCACTTTCTCTGTGGGGGGGTTCATAGCAGGGCTAATTGCATTGTTCCATTTGGGTGGGGGAAAATAATAATAATAATAATAATCTAATTACAATAAATTAGATACATTTTGCATGTAGAGCTGTAAGATAGACTACTTATTGTTGCCAAGCCAACCCCTGGGTGAACTTTCAATTAAAACGCTAATCTGCTCCCGCTGTTGACCTTTAATTAACTGTACATCAGGGAATAAGCACAAGACTTGCTTGCAATCTGTCCAAGTGTAGAGTGCTTCATAACTTCAGGCTATCGAGTAACCTTTATTAGTATTTTTATTTTATTTTTTAAATCCTCTTTCTTCGTTGCTGTGACAACCGCTCCCGATGGATACCTCATTACTCACACAATGCCCTGCTATTTCTGTCACACCTTGTGTTGGATTCAATCGAAATCACGCCTTGAGCTCATCCTAGCAAATGGTGGTTACAGCCACCGGAAAAATCCCTCCGCCATCGCATCCAACAGGAAATCCAAGGACTTTGACATCCCAGGGTATGGGGGGAGTGATGTCGACGTGCGTTCAAAAATTTTCCCGTAAGGGAAGTTTTGGATTGGAAGCGAACAACAAAAACCAATTCTGTGTCTATTCATGAGACTCATTTTCAATTTTTTGGTGCGCCCAATCAAGCACCTCCCCTGTGTTTTCACTGGCATGTAAAACTGCCGTAAGTGACATTATTCATTTTCTTATTTATGAAATATGAAACGTGATAGGCCCTGCTTCTGGTCATTACTTGGAGATCAACTGCCTTACTACTGTCAGCTCATTAGAATCCAGACATAACACTTAAAATCAACACCACAACAAGCACTGACCCCCTGCTATCATCTCCACCAAATATTATTGGATATCTGACTATATGCCTTGGTCTTAACGTACGGCCATTTTATGCACAATACAAATATACATAAATGGTTAATACTCAACCATTTGCTCATTTACTGTCATAGCAAAGACTATAGGATAGGTTGTACTTTTTATGTGTATAGATTTCTGTGCTCACGCAATGTAAACTTCACCCCCCAGTTCAACCATATCTATTCTGAGACTGGTGCCATCATTTATTCTATACCTATATTTAACTAATGCATGTTTTGTGTGTATGTCAAAATGTTTATTTGACTGCTCAGAATCTAATAGCATTGTCACATCTTCCTGTTAATAAGTGTCCATTGTGTTAGCCTCTTGCGCTTGACCCTGAAGCCCATCAGTCAAATCTTCGGTGTACTTTTGTCCATCTCTGTGGACTGTCTAGACAGCGTCAACAAGCCTCGCTGTTAGCTGAAAAGCTAACGTACGTTTCAAAGCGCAATTCAAAAAGATGCAGACCAGTTCCGCTCTGCATCCCTGACCATTTAGGGGAAGGGGGACATCGCTCCACCTCCAACTTAAGATCACTTGTCTCCCTTGTCATGCTTTCCCAAAGGACACACTTAATGCTGAAGAAAGTACATTGTCAGTATTTTGTATCTGAACAACAAAACATGCTAATTTATGTCATTATAGGTCAGGCAATTCCTTGGCCCATAGTCTCAATTTTCAGCACCTCCAATATAAGAGTCTATAATCTGGGCTACATCAGAGTTACCAGCTGTAGATTGTGTGTGCTCCCTATGTTTAGTGAATGTCATCTCATGACTTCAGTATTTCATCATTTGCTCTCTATATTTCTAGCATTCCCGATAATATATTTCTGTGGGAGCACATTTATTTATATACACTGTATGTACCAAGGCGGGCAGACGATTCAAAGTAAGAAAAAGGAACCCACGCAGTCTATATTAGAGCTCTATCATGCCCCTAAGGAGAGGATAAACTCCTAGCCTTTTCCCCAAACTGACTGGCATGATTTCTGGATGCGTCAAAGGGAAGCAAACTCGCTTATATCATAATCTGGAAACAACAAAACAGGGGCGTCTGACATGCCGCAATTTAGAAAAAGGCAGGCAAATAAAACGGATTCTGAGAACCAAGTATTAAAAAATACACTTGGAGCACTCAAAAGGCCAAGAAATCTGACCGAACGCCTTGTTAACTGCGCCCTTTAGAGCACATTCCCAAAGGTCAAGTCAAATATAGGCTGAAGAATGCGCAAAACGAGATAGCATTCAGAGAATGTCTTCATATAAAATACGTCACAGCAAGCGATCTTCCTACAGCACTACCGTAATAAAAATACATTCCGCTCAGGCCAGATAAGCACATCAGGGTTTTCAATCAGCTACTCCTCTATCGAGTGTCTCCGCAGAGATAAGCTTTTCAACGGATGACTAAATATACTGATGTATTCAGCACCAAACTGTTGAGAGCAGGCTTGAATTAAGTGAGGCAGAAAATAGTTTGAAACGGTCCTGTGGCTGGCTTGACATCCAACAGAACGGCGGGATTATTACTTTCCCAGAATTCATTTTCACCCAGGAAACCCCTTCAAAAAGGGCTGCGGAAGAGTGGTGCCAGTTTATTTTATCCAATCTGCCTAAACTGTCACTGATTTGAACTGACTGGCAGGATTGAGAAACCAACTGGTAGTTTGGATTTTGTCTTCTGTAAAATTGTACATACAACTTATTTGAGATCCAATAATAAGATGGATTTATTCCTGAGTAGAAATTGTTCAGTTTGTGTTTACTTACTGATAACAGCTTAAATAAATCAGCTGGCTGTTTTTTTTTCCCAAAAGCATCAGCTTTTATTTCGGCCGTGCAATTTCAGGTTTTGCATTTCGGTTTTCGGTTCTACATGGACAAAATAGCAAAATTCTACATTTTTTATATTACTAGTCCATATTTTTGGCTGTCCTCTAGTTGAACAATTTATAATCTATGTTAAAAATCGGCATGACTGGTTTTTACGGGTGCAGTTATATCATGTATCAACTCTCAGTCAACCAACATTGCAAATGGTTACATTCTGACATTCTCTTGCCTTCTTAATTCTCACAAATACAGTACTATTTGTGTTCATGATATTTGGAATGGTGAGAGGATCTGAATAACTCAAGTGAGCTGACTGTAACAGCAAAGTGTCAAACGGCAAAGCTGAAATCCACAAACCATTTACACTTTGTGTAAGTGACGTATGTGCCTTGTGTGGACACCATAATACGGGGACAAAGATATGATTTCTTCAATCTATCCGTGATACAGGAAATAACAGATACTGTTCACCGAATTATAATTCACTATTTTAAATAGCTCCCATATTCCTAATCATAATTTGTGAAATATTCCACGGCACATCTTTACCAGTTAGCTTGTGTCGATAGTTCACTACAAAACTCCCAACAACTCAGGTCTCCGAATACTCACCTGACTCTACTATAACAAGGTTATATTCTCTGCATTAGGGGGTTTTAATTTAACATCCATGTTGTATGAACTACAATAACATGGAACCCATCCTTTTTGTTGACGCAACTCACATTTACTTTGTTCGCCAGTAAGTGTTTAAGTAACGTGAATTGTCTACAAAGCATTCATTCTCTTTCAAACTAATATATTCAGACAAATTTGTGATAACGATACCACTCGAGACAAAGTGATAAATACAATCTGGACTGGCTGCGAATCCATGCGAACAATGAATATCGTGATTGTACTTGTCAACACTAGCAAGCTCTCGCCACAGCAATAGAATTAATAAATATAAAAATCAGGTAAACCATACTGATATTGGTAAAGCTCACGATAGCGTACCAGCTAGCACAATTACTTTAAACCGTTTTTGTCCTGGTCACATGTTTAATGTTACCAGGAGCAACACTGCTACGATAAAATAGCTTGATACTGTTAGTATAAGTGGAGCGAGATAAATGAGGTATCCACAATCGACTTGCATTTCTGGAATTTTGCTTTCCATTCACACATGTAACGTTATACAGATTACAAACAGTACCATACGAGCTGCAGGTATCGAGCAAAAAAAATTAACAAGGTAGTTAGTTAGCATCTTCACTGTAGTAAACGTTATGCTGGGTACCTACTATGAATAGCTATACATATGAGATCGAAGTTCGCTTGCTCCCGAGTGAGCGAGCAGGTCACCGCTAGCTTGCTATCGTTACAGCAGACCAAGCGTGGGTTGAGTTTCTGAATGGGCTGCAATGCAATCGCATTATAGGCCGCAATACGGAGTTGAAAGGCAGGTCCAGCATCTCGCATCACCACCGGTTATTCAATTCTTCACCCTTGAGCCCACCCCTGTATCGTTGCAACAGGTACAGCATGCCGGCGAAATCTGCAGGTAAACCAGTGCCACCGACTAACAGTGTTGGCTACTTACATGTTTCGGTCTTTCTTTAGCGTCAGCCGTTCAATTATTCAGGATTTTTTTCCCTTTATGATTTTGATATTGTCCTCTCCGTCAGTGAATGCTGCGCACCAACCAAACCTACACCAACAAGCGTCACTTCCGACAACGAGAACCTGAAGCTGTACAGTACATAATCCGTACATGACCCATGTCACGTGACAGAGGTGTTTTAGGGTTTAAACGGTTGTCTTCGGCTTGCTCAACCGCTGGACCCAGTTTTAGCAGGTTGCTGCTCACTAACATTTCTGTCTTTCTGGATTAGCTAGAACTATAGCTGTGTGTGTGTGTGTGTGTGTGTGTGTGTGTGTGTGTGTGTGTGTGTGTGTGTGTGTGTGTGTGTGTGTGTATATATATATATGTTTATGTATGACTCATAATTACAGAATGCCGTGTGAGGCCACCACTGAAGTCAGCTGATTTTAGAGTTGATGGGATATTTTGACATTATGAATCTTGCTTTTGTTTTGTGTGTTTTGGATTTAACATTCTGCAAAGAATTGTGATGGGAGAGTGAGGTTTTATGGCACCACAAATAGACTGATCAACCCATTTACAGGTTTTATTTTATGTTTTCCTACATGTTGTCTGTATGCACCTTTGGAAAATTAACTTGTGTTTTCCAACGGATCTGAAGTTATAACTTGAACCTTGCACTCTCCAAGCAATTATTTTCCATTCTTGCATTAGACAACAGTGTGTACCAATTCAATTACTCTAAGATCCCTACATTGACCAGTGACCCTGTGGACTATGCCACATAATAATATGTACATGAGTGTATCTCATTGAAAAGTGGCACTTACATTTCATTTATTTATAGTGACTCCGGATGAACTTGATTGGTTAACACCTGCAGGGAATACTGGTCAAATCATTTGAAAATTTGTGATTTCTCTGCATGGAATCTGGTTTATGTGTGGGGAAGGTGCTAGATTATTCCACTGAAATCACTCATCCATCATCATGGTTCCCTAGTGTTTGGTTGATGACATTTATGCAATAAAAGTAAATCACAGTTACATTACTGTGCTCATATATTTCCAATGTAAAGTGAAATATGCAATCCCTTCAGAGAATCATCCGGAGAACCCAACAATCGGCTGAGTGCATGAAATGATTAGCCAACGAAGCCAAATACATTCACCATCATAAATGCACTGGGATTACTTTGATAGCAGACAACCTTAGCCCTTAATGAGCTCTCTGGTAAAGACAAAACTTAACCATGAAAAATGGAATTGGCATATATGCAGACAGCTTGCTGCATGGCATTTTCTCTCCACAAGAGGGCACTGTCAGGTCTCTAATATCTAGCCATTATCTATTGCTCTCATTTTATAGTGAGAGCTCATTCGCTTTTCATTGCTGTTATTTATATATCACATATTTTTAGATTGTTTCAGTTTTAATCATTAAGTAATGTGTTTTGAGACACACTGAAAAAAACTGCGCTAGGTCTCTCTGAAGACTCCTCAGGTCAGAGAACTGGGCAGCCCCATAGGAGAGAGTAACTTGGCCCCAGGATTGCCCAGGGGCTGTACTTGGTTGCCCCTCTTTTATTGCACTCTTTCAAATCTACTGGGGGCAGAAGTTGCTTTGAAAAGTTAGGTCCACAAATGCAATCTCCAGGACAAACTGAAATATGACTGATAGAGTCCTTCATTTCTTCAGGGCGTTTTAGACTACTAATCAGCGACTTGGCTTGTAAAGAATATGCAAGTTTTGTCAATGATCATTAGTATTTAAAAGCAATTTTAAACATGTATACCCGTTTTTAATGTGTCCTTGTGTATACATGGTTTATGCCATGCTCTGTGCTTTGG
Source organism: Albula goreensis (assembly GCA_022829145.1). Lineage (NCBI taxonomy): Eukaryota > Metazoa > Chordata > Actinopteri > Albuliformes > Albulidae > Albula > Albula goreensis. The sequence goes on along the minus strand of CM040764.1, from coordinate 3,377,010 downwards.
GCTCACCTGTAAAGTAGACCTATGATCTCAGTGTAACTCCCAGAGTCAGAAAGGATACATGAGATTAGATGTGGCAAATGTGGAGAAATCTGATATAAAATGACTTTTAAAAAACAGGGGCCTCAAATTGTATTATTAATGGAAGCACATAAAAACAGTGTATAAAAAAAGGTCTATGTTGCGAAAATGTGACGTGTTTCTCAACTGTTTGCTTTACACATTGCATGGACTATTGTGCTGGAGCAGGGGTCCTACACTCTTAAAAAAAATGTTCCATTAGGGTTCTTTGTTATTGTCCCTTAACGGTTCTTCACTGATACAAATATTGCTCACAGGTTCTCCGTTGAACCTGATTCTGAGGGTTATATAAACTAAGAACCCCTTAAAGATATCAATATCTACGATGAACCTTTAAGGGTTCCCCCAGCGGGACACATGAAGAACCTTTAAAGAACGTTTTCTTCTAACAGTGTATTCGACAGGGCGTGTGTCCGAGTGCCACACAGGAAATGAAAAAACAGCCACGAACAAACTCTCTCCCCAGCGGCAGCTCTGTGCTTCCTTCCTCCTTTTTAATGCCCTGGGTTTTAAAATCGAGCGTGTATTTAAAACACCAAACCGCATGCCTTGCGCAACAGCCAAATGTGCGTCAATGTTAACATTGACGCTTGCTGGCGATGTTTCAACAGCTGACATGGGACCAACAGTCAACGGTCGACTCCTCCTGTCGATCATTGAAATTATAGGAAAGAGAGAGAGAGAGGGAAGGGTTTTTGGGGATACTGTCATGATGAATTGTTGCAGAGCTCAAGGATCGATGGTTGCAAAACCTGTGAAAATTCACAGCTCTCCAGGAAGGGTGTGAACAAAGTGTGGTTTCCTCTGAAGTGATATCATTTCATCAAAACCAACAGTGGGCGATCCAAGAAGGTAGGGTGGTTCTTACAGTCACTCGTAGGTTGAAAATATGAAGTGTTTTTAATGTGTATATATAGAAGAAAGTATAGACGAGTATCTTGTTGGTGCACTCAAAGCCGATTGACCACTTTCAACTTCCACTTCAATGGAAAAGCAACGGCTCTTCAAATTCCAAGTGTTGATTGCTAAGGAAAATCTGGACACTAAACATCAATGAGAAGAGAGCTGTGAGTTGTGATTTTTTCAAGTTGTAATATCTACAAGCTACACTGTCTTGCAAATTATATGCAAAACTGCAGTTTTGGACACGTATTCTTTTCTAACTAATTCTCACGGTCGCTGCAGTCAAAGGTAGACTCCATTGCAGTTTACAAGGAGTC